>WARS01000015.1:3576360-4958860 GCA_008933995.1 Datnioides undecimradiatus | reverse complement strand
TGCTGCTGTTATTTCTGTGCAGCTAAAGTTCAAAAAGGGAAAAGCAGTCAGCTCTCAGGTCTGCAGCTGAACTGCCCGTTTCCTCTGGCAGTGCAGAGAGTGTTTTAGAGTCTTATTAGCCATTAAGAGTGCTGGACCTCGTCTGAGAGGGAAGCTAACCAAGATGATTAACAGTTTAAACTCTCATTTAACACGCAGAGATAGCCCTGGTCATGGCACTCTTCACTTTGCTCCCTCTCTACCTCTTCCACTCCCTCTGAGGCTGAGTAATATTAAGTTCATAGCCCAGTGCCTTAATAGATGTATTAATATAACCAATGGGCTTCTGAGAGCATGAAATTATCTTTGAGCGATGAATTAAAGCCTTATTGATTGTCTGTAAGGTATTCACTTCACAGCAGACAATTTGGAGCATGCCTTGCTGACTGACTGATTGTACTGAGGAGTGACTGAATAAATGAACGGATCACTAGCTGGGTGGAACGACGGATGAAGGAGCGAATTACCGATTCGACACATAGAGCACAGCAAGTTTGGCCCATAATTTCACAACCAATGCGCTTTTGTCAACCAACTAGCTTATGAAACCAAGCCACAGCTGAAACAGAACCACAAATTATAATTTAAACACAGAGAGACGATTTGTTTGTTTTTTCCTCCATGGTGCCAAAAATAAAGTTACTTGAAAAAAACAACACAAAACCCAAGGGCGAACACTAAATGTCTGTTTGAAACAGAATAAACATGTAAAGTTGTGCTAGGACCACTAAATGCCTCATTTGAAAAAAGTTTACAGGAGCTACTTTGTGTCAGACTTGCTCACTTTGAAATTTTCTGCATTAATGATCTCATACCATGCAGCAGCTTTATAAGATTATCACTGATGTCAAATCTTAAAAACTTACTTGTAATAGCTTTTTTTAAGCAACACGGCAGTAGTTATTTTAAAGCCATTGGTAGAGTTGTTGTTCTTCCTCTCCACATCGACATGAAACAATAATGCCACAACGCTGCCCCAAGTGCGCCAGGCACTTCAACATCCGCTTCAGCATAGTGCATGATTAAATCTTTAAATGTTAAACCTCTGGCACGGAGGTAGACTAAGATGTGTTCGATGTTGTTTTCAACTCCACACAGTTAAAACACCATCAACAAATGTAAGGCAAATGTTAAATGAGACAAAACGAAGAGGAAATAAAAAAACAAAAAGAGATAGAGAAAGACACGCGACTTTTATATCATTTAAAAATGTGTTTTTACGTGATTCGTCTATTAGGATCCAACTGTGATTATGATTGAGCCAGATCAAACTTCTGCTACATTAGTACACTTTGTACCGGTCTTCTTCCCTACCCACAGTCCATTTTCTTATATGAAGAAGAGTCAGAATGATCTGAATGAATTACTTGAATAAAGCAAAGTGCTTCCTGTATGTCTTTGATATTTCATATTATTGTGTTTTTTTCCCCCTTTCAATTAAGTTTTAGAAGCCCAGGAAGGCCTGGAAAAATATGCATCTACTGGAAAAAAACCCCCCAAAACAATGGCATATTAAGCATGTTTGAACTGGCTCTGCATTTGAACTGTTGTTTTGTTGCTGAATATTTTCCAGAGATATGTATGAAATTACCTCTCTGACATGCTGTCTTTCCATACTTGCTGGTTTAATTAGAAATTCCTCCCTGATTTGGAATGAAGTCCCAGTGTGAACAGGCAACCTTGATCTACAATCTGCCTGCATATTGTTCTCTTAACAATAATAGGCTAAATATAGATTTCAGCTTCCCCCGTTTTCCTTTCATCCTCCAGATAAGAGAGACCCCCTTTTCTCATTTTCTCTCATTCATCAAATTACCTTCTCCATTTTTATTAGTTTCACTGGATAATCACCTGAGGAGAAGTTAGCTGGGTTGGAGGTAGGTGGGTGTTATTAAAGGTTTTCCTCTTTGAGGCTCACACACAACCTTAGCTACACTTTCATACAAACGTTCATATGCACAAAAAAAATTATACACACATTTATTTTACATACCTTCCCCACAAACACATAAATGCCAACGATACACCTGGTAATAGAGATAGATATAAAGACCATCGTCTGCACTTACACACAATGAAATGTGTTCAGAAAAGATCTGTTACACGTATGTAGTAGGCGCACTACACCATAATTATCCGAGTCTATTGTACCTTTTCTCCTAACCAGCTCTATCTTTGTCATTGTTCCCATGGCAACATTATAAAGTTTGATTATTACCAATTTGCCCTGTCCACATTTCATTATTGGCCATTCCTCCCACAACTCCATTTATGCCCCTCTCTCTCTCTCTCTCTCTCTCTCTCTCACTGTCTCTCTCTTTGTCTTCTTATTCTACTCTCTAGTCTTTTTAGAGGAGTGTTTAACTTAGGCTATCTGATTGTAAATCTCCTCTCTAAACACACATTCTTACCATGTTTACTCCCCTGCCTGCCTGTCTGGATGTTTGACTGTTGCCTGCCTGTCTGTCTCCTGGCCTGACACTCCACCTGTCTCTCTTCTGACAGTCACCGTCTCTCTCTCTCTCTCTCTCTCTCTCTCTCTCTCTGTCTAAGTCAGACCCCGCTCACTCTTGCTACTGCTGGCTTTAGTTAAGCCCTTGTTTAACATTAGCACAGGAAGACAATCAAAAACCACTTTCTCTTTGTCAGGAAACCAACATAAACATGCACAGGGTCCATGCATGCCAGCACACACACACTTGCAGCCATACAAGCCAGCAGTAGATTGACACAGTAACAAATCCAGAGTTCATAAACAAAGAGCCCGTTTGTTTGGATGGGTCGGGGTGAAAAGATGGAAAGCCAATAAAATGACTCTGCTCCAGAGGACGTGAGGGGAAAGGTCAAGTGTTTTAGGGGTTTTTTAGGGGGTGTGTGTGTGTGTGTGTGTGTGTGTCTGTGTGTTCGTGTGTGCGTTCATCAGCTGCAGTGGTGGTCTTTAAGTAGTCATTCACTCCACACAATAGCGTCTTCCGCCCCCCTATGCATTTTCATTTGAGGGCCAAACACACACACAAAGCACGAAAAAGTCAAAAGTAACCCACTGACACAATGACACTCCCCTCAAACTACACATGCTTTTAAATAATGAACACACTAATCAGCTGATTGACTGTCATCATGAATAATCAATTAGTTAATGGAGTAACAAAGTGATATAGTGAAACAAATTAAATTTGTAAACGTGTTTCATTTGGTTTTGCCAAGATAACATTTGCAAATTTGCATGTGGAAGCCGTCTGTTCCAATATTGCTAAGACCTAGAATGCTTTTACTGCTCTACTTTCTTTTATATATAGTTTTTTATGTATATTTATTTGTATGCAGTTCCTTGTTGTATGTATGGCTTCAAACCTATGCATGAAGTGGGAAATTATTTTTCCAATCTTCCTGGGAAAGAAAACAGCTCAAGAGTAAAATTACTTTTCCTTCACAAAGCTGATTCAAAAACATTGTATAGATATGAATAACTTCTGTGAATAGCCATTCAGTGAAAACTGCTCGATCTGTGTGTGTGTGTGTGTGTGTGGGCGCGCGTGTTAGAGAAAAGTGGAGAAAGAGATTGTGAATGGAGTGCCATCAAAAATCCAAACAAAACAACAGACGTTGCTTTTTCATTACAAATTCTGATTTACTTTTAAATTACTGCGTTGCTTTTGTTGACAGTATGCAAATGATGTTTATTCTCTTATCATTTATAGAAACATTTTTCTATTTGTCTTTATGGTTCTGTCCACAAGTTACACCATAGTCACTCTTTGTCTCGGCACACAGTCCTCTTCCTCAGAAATACAGTTTTTAGATTTATTTCCTCCTCCCTGCTCACCTTTAGGAAAGTTGACAAGTTCAGGTGAAAGAAGATCTGAAAACCACAAACCAAATGAGAATAAGGGGTGGAAGGGTATCAGACATCATAGCAGATATGCAGACAGACAAAAAAAAAGAAATCTTAAGTGTGTCAAATAGAGACCCGTATATGTGGCTGGGTCTATCTTGGTGACAGTCCCAATAGTATTTTAGATTTCAAATAAGAAGTGCAGAAGAAAAGGAAAAAAACACTGAGAGTTGATGAGTTCCAATTCAGACAAAAGAAAGGGGAAAAAAGTGGGGAGCACAAAACAAAAATGACAAGGTGTCTTGCATCACCGAAGGTGTACGCTCCGTCTCTCGGCATGAGGGAGACGAGGGAGGTGGGCAAAGTTAAAACGGAGACAAAACTGCGGGGAGGAGGAATGGAGCGAGCGGGGAGGAGACAGAAGTGAGGGCAAAGTAAAGAGACAAGGTGACGAGCGAGGGAAAGGGAGGCATGAGTGTGATGTTTGAAGATGAGCAGTGTCCCTTGGTGACTCTCGCTCCCGCTCTCCTTCGCCCCCACTGCCAGATTAAACGAGGATGGAACAGAGCGATGGGAGGGAGGAACAGGAGCAGAGGGGAGAGGAGGGGTTGTAAGTAGGCCTGGCACCCTGCTGTGACCCCATCAATCAACAGACACATGCGTGCACGCACGCACACACACACACACACACACACACACAGGGGTATGCCCCCCCACCACTAATGAGCTATTTACACAGAGGGTTGTTTGTGCACATACATAGAGCTCTGCCAAAATGTGCACACACGCACACAGATTCTTATACAAATGCACACAAGGGAGTAAGCACAGCAAGGTGCACTAAATAAATAAATAAATAAAATTCAAATGCAAAAATAAACTTACATCCAAGACTTCAAGTTCAGGTGTAAAATCTGTTTGAGTGCTGCAATGATATGTATCTGGGCTGCAAATGTCATCTTTAGAAGTAAGTACAACTGAATGAACAAAAGCGCATTCACATAATCCGGCATTTACAGCAGCGGTGTGTTTTGTTTATTTGTGTACATACAATATATCAAGTGGACGTACAGTTTGTCCGTATGTTTGTGACAGACATAGATGGCCGAGTAAAATCCTCCTCCATCCTCCACCTGTTCAGGGCTCCATTTGTATAATTGGGGAGCAGCTGGCTGATGGCTGTACTGTACACACATTCACACACAAAGACACACACACAAACTATCCCTGATGCTTCCTACTGACTACAAAGTAATAGCTGAAGAGCTGATAGTGCAACAGTATGGTAATCTCTGTGTTTCTGTCTGCGTTTAGTTCATGTATATAACTATCTCTACATTCAATTCATTAAAAACTCATTTGCTTGATGAGTCGTCATGCAAATGTCTGCACTGTACTTACTGCTGAAACACTAACAATGACTGAAATTGAATTAATATTGTCCCAAGCAGTAACATGATTAGTTACAGAAGTAACGCAGTGTCTTTATTTGCTTGTGTCTGCACTTTTTGTCTATATGGGAGCAAAAATCATCCAGATTTGTTTTCACTATCAGGCTCTTGTACTTCCTCAGTGCATGTGCTTCTTGTTTAATTGGATTCAAGAAATATACACACACACACACACAGACACACACACACAGACACACACACACAGACACTCACAAAAACACACCAATCTGCCAGATCCTCTGCCGCTCAGGAGATGGTTCATAAAGTTAACAGTTTAATGGCTCCACATTAACTTACATTGAGATTATACTAATAAAATACCACGTTTCCACGCTTCCTACACCCACACACAGATAAACATTTATAATTTATGAAGGCATATATGGAGATATATAGAGAAAGAAAGCAAGATAGAAAGAAGACATGCTGCAGACAAATATGCCCAATCTAAATGCATGCAGCTGAACACATTCACATACATGTCAAAACACGGAAGAAAACAAATAAATAAATGTACGGAATGTCTATGCAAAGACACATGCTTGGCTGTATTTAACAGTGGCATTTAACTGATCTTGATTAAGAGGAAATGAGCTCAGGTCTTTTGCACCTTTAATGATGCATGGACAGTTAATAACAAGCTTTATTGAGTATTTCAGCAGCATAATATAATAAGGTCAATTGGGCGACCAAAGGAGGTTCGACCACATTAAACAGGGACAAATTTGCCCTCAGGCACTATGCTTCAAATGTATCGTCATACTCTTTGATTTTTTTAAAACATTTTTTTAGGGTTGATCATGTTATTCAGAACATGAACATCTGAATAAAAGCTTCCTCACTGCTTTCATAGTGTGTAGACAATATTCTGGTATTAAGCGCAAAAATGAAAACTCAGATATTTTTCCCTTTCAGCAACAACAGAGCTACTGCACAACAAGTCTAGGGTCAACCAGCACAAACCGTACAGCGATACAAAGGGGACGTAAAAAAAAAAAAAAAAAACAGGGGTTATGAAAAGAAAAGTGGGAGACAGATATTTACACACACACAGAGAGAGAGAGAGAGAGAGAGAGAGACGCAGAGAAAAAGAAAGCTCCACATAACTTTCCAGCACATAGAGTGACTTTGACAAATGGCTATTCTGAAACCAGGACAGCAGTTTGAGGCAGCAAAGACAGACGAACCCACTGTGTTTATATGTGTGTGTGTGTGTGTGTGTGTGTGTGTGTGTGTGTGTGTGTGTGGTGGAGAAAAAAGGCTTTGCCCTGGATAAAAACTGAAGCACCCAGTCAGCAACATGACAAACCAATCTACTGGTGCTGCTTTGAAAAGCTGACAGGACCACACACACACACACATGCGCATACACACAAGCTCATACAGGATTCAATACTTTTGACTTGCCATTGTCCCTTTTGTGCGGATGTGTAGGCATATCCATGCTGTCCTGCACAATGCATGGCTCTCAAAACACTACATCTCCCAGCATGAAAAACCTGTTACTCACACTCTTGGTCCTACTGATACATAATGACAGATGGCCACATGGCTCAGTCTCAGGGTCAAGAATCATTATTGTGGGATTCACATGAAGCACAGTTGTTACAGCTTTAGGAAGAAAAGCCAACTGCAATAAAAACAAAATAGTAAAAAACAACATTCAATCACAGCAAGTCGGACAGACAAACCATTCAAATTACTCTGAGTTCTTTGACTCATTGTTGCGACCCCTGTGCTTGTGTTTTGCTGATGTGTTTTTATGTTGGGATGAGGGTAGCCAGTCGTGGGTGAAAATAATGTAAAGCCAGGAAAGCTTTGAAAGCACTGCGCTTCAGAAAAGTTGAAAGCCTTAATGGACCCTCAGAATCTCAAGGTGACTAAGAGACAGACAAGGAGACAGTGCAACAGAGCGAGAGAGAGACAGAGAGAGAGAGAGAGAGAGCAAAAGCAAGCAATAGAGAGAGAGAGAGAGCGATTGCTGCTTGAAGGGAGGTTGAGTGATGGAGAGAGAGAGACAGTGAGATTAACAGGAAACATTAAATCATGTACACGACTTGAGCATCAAACAGGCAAAGTGCATTTCACATCCACCAATTGTCACGTCAGCTTCCCTTGTTGTGTCGTTGCCACGGTGATTCACAGTGACGTTTATTGAACTTCTCTACGATAGTATGATGTGGGACCATTATGGCCTTGCATCCCCACTCGGTTGAGTCTATGGGCGTGCTGATATGAATTACTCTGTGTGCTATGAACCAGTCTGAGCCCAGAGACATGACATTAACCCAATTCATTTACATGATCTGTGCTCATCGAGTACTAGGGGATGTTTATGATTCAAGGTTAGTACACTCTCTGTAAAGTCCATTATTCAATCTATGCAACAGACAAGTACTGTATTTACATCATATTTGCGTTCTTATATTCGATTTTCTTATAAGTAAAGGTCTCAGTACATAGCTCACACAGCTGGGCACGTCTGTAGTGCAAAGGAATCAAAATAATATCATGCTAATTAACTGCTGCTGAACTATGGTGCTCTGATTCTTGTTTTTTCTTTAATTGGCCTTTTGACTGCGAGTTCAGTGTGAACCTTGTTTTTAGGGTCGCAGCTATAAAAGAAAACGAATCTTTTGTTTGTCAACAATTATTTCAGATGAATTCTGCTTTCTGCAAAAGAAATGTACACATTAAATAATCATGCAATTCAAAATGCCAGCAGAAAAGACTGACTGTAAAGATCTCGGCCCTTGCCATGTTTCTAGGGCGCTTTCTGTAGACATACTATGTTTTCATCACTACATGAGCGAGTACTAGGACTCATGACCCAGTATAAACCTCATTCTGAATTAAAAGTCCTGCCATGCATGTGTCCCGTCTTTTGAGGTGTGTGTATTTGTATAAAGCCAGTGAGATGCATAGAAATTTCTCTATGTTCCTTTATACTCATTGAGAATAAATGGCATCATATCAGTTTATACCACTGTTGATGCTGACCACAACTATTCTTCACTACCATATTCACATGGATATATAGACACTGTATGATGTTTACAGGGACTCCACATCACTCACTGTACTGACTAGATTTTCAGTGTCTTTTTAAAAAGTAGCTTATTTTTGTGACCCACTTTTTAAAAATTGCAACAGTGACCCAAGTCAGGTTGTGACTCAACAAACAACTTTCCCAGAAATTATTACTCTAAACCTGTTTGGTCTCGACATGATGACATGATGCAGTTATTTTATTTTATTTTTTTAATGATTTAGGTCACTATGAATAGCAATGTCTATGCGCCACTTTTACATCGCTTTTGCATTCCCCGACCTACTTTCCAGATTTTCACCTTGTTTGTGCAAAACGTCTGCGAAAATCTAAAAATGGCCAGCAGATTTCAACACATCACATCTGTAGTTGCAGTTTTGAGCTGACAGATCGAAAGGGAAGGTTGTTGTTGCCGCCACACTCACCTTGTGTTTTGTTGAAATGTAACCAAAGTGTGACTGAGAGGAAGAAGATACAGACAGGGTCTCTGTCTTGGACCTCAGCCTATGGGACTTAACTTGAATTTGAACTTGAATGCCTAAAAGGACAGAATAATCAGTATTTCTGGAGATGACTCCATGCAGTAAAGTACATTTGTACTTCAAGCAAACTGCACAACAGATTCTCCATCTTCCTCCTGAAAAATGATAAATGCACGAAATATGAGTGCTGAATTTTAAATTCACAACCCATATATTATTGTAAAATCATTTTTTACTGTAACACCATAATGTGTTGTAATTTTACGTTAGCAGGTGTAGATGAAGGATAGAGATGAGATTGAGATGTAATCTCAAAGCCCGTCCTCTCTATCTCATTGCAGCCAAGACAGGACACCTTCTCCCAGCTCATCCATTTAAACATTAGATGTAAATATCACCAGAGGATTTTTTTTTTTTTTTTTTTTACAGGGGCCAGAAAAGTGTGCACGACTGCAAGAGCGTGTGCATGGGTGTGAAGGAGATCCTTCTTAAAAAAAAAAAAAAAAAAAAAGAATATGTATGAGTGTGTCCACGAATGAAAAAAGTCAGACTGAAGGGGAGTGGAGGTTAGAGAGATCAAAATGTGAGGGGGAAAAATAAGGTGTACAGGCTGGGAACTTTTAAATAAAAGAAAGATCAGGATGAATAGTAACTAGGTAAAAGGAAAATACAAAAAAATAAGAGGCTAAAGGGAATAAAGAGATATAAGTCATCCATTAAGTCATTTGACATTAATTGCGCTGACAGCACAGGGAGCAGAGATTGAGAGAGAAAAATAAAAGAGACTGAAGAGGGAGAAAAAAAAACTGAAAAAAGAGGAAAGCGACACAGAGATGTCGGTCTTTCCAGGGGCAGCCAGCATGCAGTCTAAGCTCCAAGGTAGATGAAGGGCCAAGACCTTTATGAAAGGGCCTGTTGTCACGCTCAGGACGGCTGGACACACATGCACACGCACACGCACACATACACACACTGAACTTTCTAGACATTAAGAAGGCGCTGAAAGGTCCCACGGGCCAGGGGCTTGAAAGTTCACGTAATCTGTCTTGGAGCATGTGTGCGTGTGTATGTGTGTGTGTCTGTGCAAGTATTTGTCATACTCTATTTCAACTGCCATATCAATAATTCAAATAGTCTCATTGCACTGGAGTGCAAACTGAACTTTACCCGAGTCGAGTCACACAGTAAGCACTGCTTCACCTGGATTTTAGAGCTCAAACAGCAGCCAACTCAAAGGGATAGTTCGGGGGTTTTTGAACTGGGGTTGTGTGAGGTACTTGCACATAGTGTGTTTCCTACAGTAAATGGCAGTCAGCACGCCTTAAATTTGGAGGAAAAGCAGGAGCACTGTGTAGGAAGCTAAGCCATGCACTGCTTGGAATGGTGTTAGCAGTGAAATGTGTTTCAGTCACTTGCTCACTGCTTCTCCATACTGGGAGTGTGCAAACTGCCATCTATTGTAGGTGATGCGCTGACTAAGCATAAGTACCTCAGTAAACCTAACTCTACAAAAAACTGAATTATCCCTGTAATGCTTTAAAGTAATTATGAAGACGACAAGTTAGCCTTTAGCCTTTGAACTGAGCCAGATAAAGCCATGTTTGTGATTCATCCAGTATTCTTTGCAACAGATATACATACTTTACATAGCAGTCTTACAACAGAGGTGGGGGAAAACTGTAAGACTGTAAGTCTGGAGTCAAACTCCACAAAGAGCTTCTTTCTCTCATTAACAATGAAACAGATCTGTCACCTGACACAACTGTGAGCTAAGCGCTGTTAGTGCCTCTATAGACACAGTCGCTCAAAGTTAAAAATGGCAAAAGCTGAAGCTATAAAGCAAAATGTTTAATCCATAATGTCACTGGTGCTATATTTCAAATGGGTTTTCTGTGTCATGAGCAGCAAGAGCTGCAGCAACTGGCACTGAGCCCGAGCATCAGCAGTACGACTGACTGGAAAAATACACAGCGGTGCTTAATGGATACAGGTCCATACATGCACATAATTGACTAAACCGAGCACACATTTACATAATCTGGCATGAAGAGCTTCTAATTGAAACCACCAGTACTATGGAGGGTTATGCAGACCTCAATTCTGCTATACAGAACTTTTTTGCAATGATGTAGCAAGAGATGTGGAAGTTAAAATACTGCTGAGATAAGGCAGTGGTGGATGAACAGGTGGATGTGCTGCTGTGAAGCTGCACTGACAGTGAGCTAGCTAAGAGCCTGCATATTCGCATAAATAGTCTATAACCTATGCTTTGCTTTTACTTCATGTCACTTTACTTGTGTGCAGCCATTTTGCACCAAGGGAGTTGGCAGTGTTTGACTGCTATTCAGAGAGGTCTAAAAGCTAGTGGAGGTGACACCGCTGCCCCTTGTACCTCTAAATATTACATCAGCCTCGATCCTGTGGGGAGCATCTCTGAGAGTCCTTTAAGCAGTGCTATTTGTGTCTTCTTTTCTCATCTCTCTTTCTCCTCACTCCCTCTAGCATCTTCTATTTCCACCTCTGCACAAGTCTGCCACTCTGATGTTTGCTTCACCTTTCACAGTGTCAGTCTTCATCCATTTCTAGGCACTGAACAGGCACCTATAAGCGTATATGTTTAATTGGTACAAGTTTTTAGGATTCTAAAATTATATCATCAACAGGAAAAAAAGTAAAAACACTAAGAGGATAAGTTTCTGACTAGATGAAAAGTGCCCGAAAAAAAAACCAGGTTTGGGTTTCTTCCTCTTTGAATTACCTGAAAACACACGCTAGGTGCATATTGCCAATATATCATCTTGTTCTTGCGTGCACATCAAGGCATTAACTATGTTCAAAAGTCTTTCAAGCTTCCCTCAAAGAACATTCAGGAATGTTTCCTTACTTCAGAGCCTTTTCCTGATGAGCAACCAACTTAACCAGTTTTTTTTCTTCCCCTGCAACTATTCACTGAACTTTTTGTCCAAGCCTTTCATCTTCTCAACTGACAAAATATCAAATTTACCTAGATTTTCAACATTTATAATTACCAAAATGGGCTCGAAATCCACCATCTACCTTCCCCGTGTTTCCTTTTCCTGGGTAAAACCATAATTGGCTTGGTTTTCTTTGTAACACAGTATGAGCCCGCAAGCTTTCTGGTACAACAGATGCACGTGTGACCACTGAAGATAATGACACCTGAAAGAAAGCCCACGCGCTGCCTCAGAGGGCAACCACATGCAATTATTGCACTTTCTGTATGACCACATAAGTTACTTATAATTACTGTAAGACCACACTTTTTCATTATCAGGCTAATGAAGCCAACAATGTTAGAGTGAGCATGTGGGCAAAAAAAAAAAAAAAAAAAAAAGTGACAGGAAACATAGTGGGTGTTACTCAGAGACATCTCATTATCAAATGTGGCACTTTATATCTCAGTGTAATTAAAAATAGCAATGGCACTCTTGGCCACCTTATGAAGAAATCTGCTAATGAGCCAAACAAACTGACCGCAGAAATGTGCATCGACTAAAATCTGTTGAGTTGAATATGTGCACACACTGTGTTTACAAAAAGGGTGCTGATAATATGGAACGAGCAGTCTTCTGAGCTCTTGTGACTTAAAATGACACTAACTCAACCTCGCAATTGTAGAGACTGTAATAAATCCACAAAGTCCTTCAGTGCAACTAACAGCAGCTGTTGCGCAATCACACAAACAGCCATTCACCACCACATAGCACCAATGACACCACAAACACTGAAGGCTGTATTGACAGAAGTGGAAAAAGTGTGCTCTTTCATCAGGTTTAAAAAAACAGCTCTGGCTTTGGCAAATAGATTGTTTGTTTATTTGAAATTTTAAAAAAAAAAAGCAAAACACATGGTGTTTTGTTTTTTTTGTTTTTTTTAAATAAGCACACACTGACTTCAAACCGTGTGCTCGCCCAATTCTGTGGCTGAAGGTCCAAAATCTACGAGAGATTCAGCCAGTTTCAAAAATACTCTGTTCAGCTACAACTCAGTGCAGGCTGTGAATAGAACCTCAGTGTTCAGCCACCCAGCCCCAAGTCTGTGACCCACTGTCTTTCCTCCGGCTCAGCCTGAATGGATGGTAACGACACCTACTGTATGACCACACAAGATAATGAGCACATTCATATGACTACTGTGATAGCTGGAACCACAGTGCTCTAATTGGGCTTTCAATGGGCTACTGCAGCACAAGTCAGCATACAGCATACAAACCCAAGAAAACTTTTGGTTCAAGTTTAAAAAAAAAAGGTCACATTAAAAAAAAACAAAAAACCTAAATTGGAAGTAAAATGTCTCCATCTAACAGGAGCTTGATGTTATCATTTAAGACCACACTGTATTTGACCACACATAATAATGGCGCCTCATGCAACACCACAGAAAAATAAAGGCATCGGGTGTGCAAGCGGACATAATTGGCCTCAAAGCAATAAACCCCAATTACCTAGCACCGTAATTGGCTTCAGAGCGATCAACAAGGCAGCTATCATTAAGTTTGAGCAGGCACCAGCATGCCCATGACACTGCTTATCTCTGCAGTTTATCCGCCAGGTTGGTTACCGCTTTGGGTTGTGATGAATGGATAAGAGCAGCTGTAATTAATGACACTATAGACCTAATGTTTTGTATTGTAAATTCACATAGGACAAATGTCACACAAGCTGCTGTGAGACTGTCAAAAAAAGTGAAGAAATGGCAGAGAAGATGTCAACTTCCCAGACTGTTAGCACATACATATAAATATATTGTTGTTAAGTGCTGACAGACTTTTTTTTAAAAAAGCGTGAAGGACGCCAGATGTGGAGCTACAAAAAGAGCACATACAGAGGTAATGCGGGTAAACGGATACTGAACTCTCTCACCCACTCTCTCTCTCTCGAGTTCAAATGTGCTTTATTTGCATCTCTCACACAGACACCACTATCTGCTAACTAATCAGAAAATGTTCTATGGGGAAACGTCTTTCCCTGGAGGAAACGCAAGGCAGCTTTGCTCTTCGTCTACCTGCCGACATACAAAACTCACACCCAGGAACATGAACACCTGTGCAGCCTGACATGATTCAATGCCAAGCAACACATATGACTTATTTGGAGCTTATTCCATTGAGTTTTTGTTGACTGTGTGTCAAAGACACATTGGATCACTTTATGCTGATTTGCAAGGCCTTAGTTTGTGGGGTTGTTGGAACCACCAGAATTGTGCAAGTGTGTCCGCTCTCCTCTCAAGTGAATTGCCTCTCTCTGTTCTAGCCATCTCTCCATTTCACAGTTTATAGCTGGTACCAACGTGTCCAACATTTCCATCTGCCATGAAGTATTGATTTGCAGCAGACAGTCAAGGATGGAAGAATGACATGCCAGGATTTTCAAAAAAAGAAAAAACACTAAAACTCTTGTCTGAGTGTATGATTATGTGCGATTATCTGTCTGCCTGCCTCTTCCTCTGTCAATCTGGCAGGATTTGTTTTTCTGCAGAGCCACACACATCTCTCTTCCTCATGTCCTTTTCATATATTGGTATTTGCTCAGGAGCCATTTCTCCATCTGTCTTGTTCCCCCCCTCAGCAGGACATGGAGGATTGAGGAGGAACCAGCTTTGCCCTCAGCTAATTAAACAATATCACACTAGAGAGTGGTTTTACCGTCATTATTGTAAGGACTTGCACCACAAGAGCGCCTCGATCCACACCCGAACAAGAGACGATCATGAAGCACATCCTCAAGGGTAATATTGGGATTATGCAATAGTTACCAATATGTAATTCCAATAAAAAAAAATACAATGTGACTAATGACCTCGAAAACAAGCGACCCAATAACGAGTCGGTTTTTAGTTTTAATCAATATTTAGAGTGATCAGGCAGATTATTTGAGCAATAGCAGTGCTATCACGCTGATTTGCTCACTTTATTGATGTTTAGCTGACCAGTCAGATCACTTGGTTGCTACTACTCATTGTATGATGACCAATTATGGTGCTGGTACTAACCTGTCTTTTACAGACTCCAGGCTCTGTACAGTCAAATATTTTGTACAACATCATTAGATCACTTCATTTGAAACACCTGTACAACTTAACACGAGCCAGTTCATTATCTATGCAACCAATTCTGCTGTTACACTTTTGATTAACGCTGTCAGGGAGGCTCAACGCCACTGGAGCTATTATATTTTGACCACTACCTTTACACACATGAGAGGGGCAGAATGTAATTGATAAAGTAACAATATTATGGTTCTGAAAGTGTCTACAATCACAATGGACAAGCAATATAAAGCAAGTGTGGGTGTTTTTTATCCACACTTGCTGCATGGCTCTGTGGATGGAAATGTCTGTTGAAATATCTTAACAACTGATCTGAACATCCAACAAAATCACAGGTGCAAGACATAGATTTAGTCTTAAGTGTTTGTAGAATTGGAGTATAATTAAAATGTTATTCTGACTTTCTACACTGTGCACAGACTGACTCCTCTCCTCAGTTTCCCGTCCCTTGTATGACTTTATTTCTGTCTGTTTTGGACTCTACCTTCTGACCCGTCTTCCTGCCAGCTGACCCATCGGTCTGCTGGGAATTTCAACAACCTCAAACACCCGATGTCTTTGAAAGTTTGAAACTAGAACATCCCGACTTAAAGCTCCTACCTCAACACAGGGTGAAAAAGAGACCAATCAGTCCATCCCAATTCCCATCCAAATTAAATATTCAGGTAATCAGGCATGATATATAATTAACTTCTTTCTTCCTCAAAAGAAAAATGCCACAACTATCAGACTCTCTAAACAACTTTCAGCTTCTCTCACTACATTTTTCATTTTACCCTCAGTCTTCAAAGTGGAATCACGGATCTTCCATTTTAAGCTTCTCTTCTCTGGTCTAATTGTAAAGTGGTTTGGAAGATCTTTGATGTTTGTCTCTGGGAGAATTCGCAGAAGCCTCAAACCACTCGACAAAAGAAAAGACAAGAGACAGTAATTTAGTGAGAATTATTTCTCCTCTTTAAGGAGAGAGGGAATTTCAAGGAGGAGGAGAAAGGAAGGAGAAAAGGGAAAATTGAAGTTCAAGTTACTAATTTTCGCAGAATCCATAAATCAATTTTTATCAAAGATCAATGTGCTGATAAAACTAAAGAAGTACATTTATTTTCAGGCAATGATTGTGAGGATTATTTTTAACAGTTACTTCCCATAGTTTATTCAGCTGTGCCTGGCTTACTGTGATGGTTACAATCATTGCTCAAGATGATGTGAGGAATATAAAAACAGAGGTAGTCCTGCTTTGACATTTAAGTGATAAATTACCATTAAACAGTTGTAAAGCTAACTTTTAGGAGACGCTAACTAGAATTAAAGCTTAAATCTAAGGGCAATTATTTTATTAACACCAATGGTGTAGAGGTTTTCAACTCCAGAAGAAAATTAGTGATCAATCAACATCTCTTAAACCATTAGGGTCTTGTCTAAAGTCCAAATTTGCAGATGGCTTTTAAGTGTCAAAGCTTTTTACTGTGCAACTATCCATCTGAAAACAACTAAAATGGGGACAGCTCATAAGCTACCAGCAACCACTAATAAATCAATCTGAACGAAAGCGTAGACAGCCAGTGTTGGTGGAGATCTTACGGGTGATGTAAATCTCAGTAAGAGATGAAGGAAGAATTACTCTATTGTTGGATTCAAGCTCAAAAAAAAGCATTTGATCTGCTGTAAAACTGGGATAAGAACAGATCTGCCTGCATTTTCAGGTGGCTTGGTATTTTTTTCTAAACAGAAAAAAAAAACTCGGCACAGCACTCGTCTCTTTGCTTTGCTTGTCCTCTTGTTCTATTATTCACTCTCTGGTTCGTTTGTTCTGCCGTACACTGTCTCCTGCTGTATCGCTCAGCCTGTATCTGTATTCCCATGAGTGTGTTCACATTCAGTATGTCTCATTTAGTTTCTATTTCTCCTTCCCCTCTATTGTTGCACAAGTGCCTCAGTCATGTAGTACCAAACACCGAAACTGGAGAATAAACTGAGGGAGGGAGGGAACTAGCAGAGGACCACTAAGATATTTCACTTTGGTTTTACATCCGCTCTTGTTGGGATGATTGGACCAGTTTCAATGTTGACTGCCAAACCAGGCACTGACACATAATTTTATAACTATTCAGTAACCAGCGAAATAATGCAATTTAACTTCACACTCGAACTTCTATTTTTTAATCATCTGTACAGTTTGAAGCAAAAAGCAGGCGGGAAATTGAGCATTAGAGTTGCATTAGAGCAGGCTTACTACACAAGTTTGAAAATTATACAGCACTTTATCAAACACTTTATTCTCATTAACCTCAGAGTTCAGTCTGATTTGCAAAGCTAATGAGAAATGGTCACTTCACGATCGGCAGCGTATACATCTTGCCCCGGTCTTCATACAAATGAAAGGGCAGTGGGATCAAGTTTGCAACATATTTCAGGATCGGATACACTTATCGGACTTATTTTGAGTTTGAATTGAGTCAAATTTGATCTCTCTGACACAGTGACACCTGATTATTTAAATTTCATTGTATATATATATATATGAAAATTAGTTTCCTGATTAGTTAACCAATCCGTCATTTTGTCTATAAATGTCAGAATCACAATTTGCCAAGGGTGTAATATTGGATCACATTTGATTGTACAAGTGTACCTAATGAAGTGTAAGATGAATGTGCATAAACAATAAATACAGGGAAATGTCACTGTTGATCACTATCACCTTGGCATGACTGATATATCTCAGCAATTGATCTCAACATTTAAGTTTAAAATAGTTGTAACTAATACTGTTCAGTCTTTCTGAATAGTTTTCATGATACCTCACGTATATATAATAATATTTTTTAATTATTTTGCCTTTCTTACTGTATAAAGACTGACTCCTCTCCTCAGTTTCCACCTTTGTATGACTTTATTTCTGTCTGTCTTAGACTCTACCTTCTGACCTGTCTTCCTGCCAGCTGACCCTTTGGCCCAGTGGTGCCTGAATAGAGAGCGCAGCAAGAGCAGGAGAAGCCGTAACAATGTCTTTGCATTGATCAGTATTACGTGAACTTGGACAAAGACACAGCCATTGTCTGTCTGAGTAAACCAATGTGTTGTAATGAAGCATTTTCAGATCCAGGAGTTTTTATTTTGATTACAGTGTGTTATAATAAAAGTGCATATGGCATCTTACTTATGGCTTGAACATCTAAACATTTTGCCCACTTTAAATGAGAAAATAAGACATCATGTATTGTTAGCCCAAGCCATACATAAAGCTTTCTGTACCTGCATCAAAACCAACCCAACACATGAAATTCAAACAACGATGTATAAGAGAAGAATATAAGAAGGCACAGCCATTAAGAAATATGATCAGGCTGATGTTGATTCCTTTAGAGGTGGTGAAAGCAAGAACAATTGAAGCTGAATGTTCAGTCATATTGAGATGAGTGTGCATTTAAATGAAAATTCTGTTCAAAAATTTAATTTAGAAGAGCCGGGAGAGGAGGATGTGCCGATTTTCCACATTGTGGAGGTCTACTCAGATGGAGCTCCATCAAGGACCCAACTCATTCCCCGCTGAACTGAAGCTGGACAACCTAATTTCTCAGCTACGGGAGAATTTCCATACCATTTCAAATGATTCAACTGTGTGGTAGACACAGTTCATCTGAGAGGGCACAGTTGAATACAACTCAGTTCTCACTGCGACCAGTGAGTTTTCAGAAAAATAATATAAAAACAAGTTTTGGGATAGTGTGAAATAGTTGTCACGTCCAATCGACTCAAATATAATTACAACTCTATTTCTATTGTGAATTATTAAAACAAGAAGGGAACTGGCACAAACACATCTCAACTTGCGTGTTCAGATGATTCAGCTGCCATGTCAGCTAAGGTTGTCTAATATGACGCACACTGCAGAATTCCAACCATCCAATTAGGGGCATGCACATCGCAAAGATTAGAGTTTATTAAACTTTAATATAATCAAGGTTTGAGTCCCAGAAAAATTTTTCAGATCAGTGAATCCTACCGAAAAAAGAAAAAAACACTCTGAGCCAGGATCCTCACTTGGCTCCACTAAAAATCGAACAAGGCACCTTAATTGGGGTCAAGACCAGTCAAAATCCTCATTAGACCAGAATTAGCCTTCCTGTCTTCTATCAGGAGTGAATCCACCACACACACTCGCACACACAGCTACACTGTCAGGGGACCCAAGTGTAGTTACAGTAAAAAGCGCCTTTAACAAAGACATCTGTAATCAGCTGTGTAATGGAGAATAAAAAGTACAAAAAAGCAGATTAAGATCACAGAGAAATAACAAAAGACAAGAACATCAAGATTCCACATCAAAGCCAGTGTATTTTACTTTATGTTTTTTGCAGAAAGTTGTGCCGGAGGGAAGGTTTGGCAAGGTGGGCGCTCCACGGAGCAGCCTCTTGATCATTCACAATACTTGTAGTTTGTCTTTTAGCGTTGTCTCTGTGTTGATATGTTGATGTGTTTTATCTTAATGCCCATAAACTCTGTGTGTGTGTATGTGTTTATGAGAGTGTGTCTGATGAATTGCCCCATCAGTTTGGCCAGCTGCTTTGGTGGTCTTCAGTCTGCAGGGGTGAGACAGAGCGTGTGTGCGTGTGAAGATATATAAAGTAAAGTAAATATAAAACCCTATGAACTCAGCTGTGTCCTTAAGCAAACTGTAAACACTGCAACATAGTCATTTATTATTTTGGCATACTGCATACAAGCCATATTCATGATCAAACTGCTGATGCTACTAATAGACTACAGTGAACATAAGCAGCAAAAAAAGAGCTGTACACATGTTGGCTGCTACAAATCAGGTTTGGCTTTATTCATTTTGAGATCACAGCACGGATTAAGAAGGGTTCTTTTATTTATATTTACCCATTACTTATTCAACTAACTGCAAAAAACAAGGAAACATACAGGAATAAAGTGTAAATGTTTCAGGCAAAATGAGACGCAGTATGGAGGCATAACATCAAATCATTACCTTTTTACTGTGGTGAAGCTAGGAATGCCAGAAACTCTCATACTTATGAGGCAAAACATTTTACAAAAGAACTGGACAAGAGAAGCTGAATAAAGGGGAAACAATGTAGTCAATTACTCTACAGCATAAATGCTAATACAATGAAAATATGGGAAGGTGGAAAATAAAAGCTTGATTAGACAAGACTAAAGGATGATAAGAGGACAAAGGAACATGAGAGACTTGGAAGTGACTGAAAGCTGGAGAAGCAAACAAAGAGAGAGATCACAAAACACATACTGAGAGTGGAAATATTGAAATGTCCAAACTGTTTAAAGTGATGTTGAGTCAGTAAGGCAGTGAAGCAAAAAGCTGCTGAAAAGACTGCGCTCAAATCAAGCAGCATGGACGACAGCTGATTATTTAGTTTCCATGCGTCTCTGCATGCATGCACATTTCACTGTTGTGTGCCCGTTGTATGTCTATGTGCGTTTGTGTGTGTTGCGTTCATGAGTTGATAATCTGCATTTCTGCTCATTCATGGATCATTTTCTCCCAGAGCCTGGAACAATCTCCACAAAACAGCACAATCCAATTAAATTAAAGTCAAGACCCTTCACACCCATGAAAAGCAAACATCCACCCTGCCAAGGCAAAGAAACAATGTGGCGACACTATCAGATACAAGATACATTAACTGAAAGCCTGAGAGATAGAGGAGGAAAAAAAAATGTTTTAGGCAATTACAGCAGGCAGATTTTGCAGTCCGGCGCCAAAATGGTTGAATGCATCATTGCACACAGATGGCATTTGCAATTTGACAAGAGGTTTTGAGTGGAAAAGGCACAGGAGTTGTGAAGCGAGGTAAAAGTCAATAACAAAATCTCACAATCAATCAGTTTATTCCTTCTGTTTTGGAAAGTCTGAGTTAACTTTGAATCAGAATTTTAGAGAGTTTTCTTTAATAAAGAGTTAATAAGAACAAAAAACAGATAAAATATTATATACACACACAGAAGAGCTAACTAAGTGCATGAATTGAATTTGTATGCCACGTCTCCATAGGCATTATCTCTGCTCTGCCAGTGTCCACTGAGTGCTTCAGCCCCAAGTTTTAACCAAACCAAAAAACACTTTTTGAGAACGAGTACTGCAACTACATCTCGCCCTAAGGCATCTCATCCAGTTTTATAAAAACAGACCATGTTGGGAATTGAGATGCAACAAGTAAGCTGACTCAACATCACCATCTTGAGTGTCCATGGAGTCAGACAGCAGAGTAAACTCCCTCACTCCAAACTTCCTGTTGTGTTGGGGTCAGGCAGCCATGATGGCTCAGGAAGTGACAACACTGTATGGCAAAACCATTTTACAACCAGTAAAGTGGCAGTAATGAATACATAACTGTGTGGGATCAGAGGCCAATTAATTTTGTGCATTTCTAATTTTTCTAAAAAAAAAAAACCCAAACATTTTAACAGATTTAGTAGCCACTCTGCTGCAAAAATAGCATACAGTATTATTTAAGTGATTTTATAATAACAATGTAAGTCCGATAGCAAGTTGTATCCATAATAATATAGTTGAGTCTCTTATGTACACAGAGAAACAAAATATCATAGGACTCAATTGGTGGTGCAAAAGCAGACATTTCACCTATAGAGAGGCAAGACAGGCGGCAAGTATATATATATATATTTATATATTTCGCTTTCAATGCAGACGTTTGGGAGTGATCAAAGCCGTGTTGGTGTATGTGTGTGTGTTATCAAAGGCTTCCGCTCCCCCTCTGCAGCAGTCTGTGGAGTCTGGCTCCTTCACACGCACAGGGTCAGCAGTTTTGAGGAAAACATTTGAGCGTGGGCACACACACACACACACAAACGCACAACACACATGGACACATTTATGCAGTTACACAAGTTTTATTGACGTAAAATCATCCCAAATGTCTCACCATAAGACATGTAATGTTTTATAATTTTACACTCGTCTTACCCAGCCCAACATGCTGCACACTAAAGAGTGTACAGAGTTGGACAGTGTGCCCAGGGTAACATCCAAATACCATATTATCTCTTCACTGAAGCCATATTCAACTACAGCCTTGACTTAAATGTTGCTGGTATTTTTCCAGTTCTTGTAAATGCATATAGTGTGGATAACATGGACAACTAGAAAAAATATCTTTTGGTATATTACACAAATAGTGACAGAGTCATGTTCTCACATATTAAAGTAAGGATTAAAGAGAAACTAAAAAACCCCTCTCCGCTCTGGCATTTGCACACTCCAACACATATGAAGTAAACACACCCACCTATACGCACTCAGCTGTGGCTCCATAGCAATAAAGAAATTAATTTTTCCAAAAGTAAAAAAAAAATGTTTTCTATCCCCTGTCCTTCCTTCCCCTTCTGCTCTCTTCTTGCATTATCTTAAAGGCAGTGATTCCAAGTTTTATTGATTATGCTGGGGTGAGTTTGGAGCTGACATTAATAATGAACTACCGAGACAATGTACAGCCCAAACTCCCCTTTTCCTGTATACTGCATATCATCATTGTACGGGAAAAGAAGGGGACAATAAACCCATTCTTCTCCCTTAGTTAACTGCATGCACACTTTTATTCCCCCACATTCCAAGTAGGTGTATAAAACTTTAAATTGCTCAGCTCATAAAGAGACGTGCACACTCTTAGAAAAAAAAAAACAAAAAACCATCCTGTGAGATTTAATTCAACACTGGAAAAATCTCCAAATAAGCTGAACAGCCTTATAAAACTTTGTAATTATGACAAAAATGTCAGTTTGTTAATCGCTACCCACACTTGAGCTTTTTTTTTTTTCCCCCCACCTGAATCGTAATTTAGTGTTTAGCTGGAGGACAGGCAGCAAAATGACATTCTCGCTTACTTTAGCAAAAAAATTCTCTTTTTGCATGTCTTGCACTATAAAGACATTTTAAAGCCTTTTCTTTGTGTGTGTGTGTGTGTGTGTGTGTGTGTGTGTGTGTGTGTGTGTGTGTGTGTGTGTGTGTTTGTGCCTGGGACAGTAGTAGAAGGTTTACTGAGGTCATAATGCATTTTTTGGTCACTAAATGAAAGAAACCATTACCCTGTCAATCCTGATAAGTGTCTACGGTCATGATTTTGTGCATGTGTGTCTGTGCAAGTGCCTTTCCCTCTTCAGTGCAATACATACCAAATTCCCACATCACTTTTATAGCCTTCTGTGCATTCCCACCATAGTATGGTCTATTGCCCCGGTTATCGTTTCAACTTGCGATGGGATCTGTACGATAAATGTATATGTCACATTTAAAGGCATGCAGTCTCTGTCAATAAATCTGATAGAGTGGGGAGATAGGCAAGCGCTGAGTTATATTTACGCCAAAGCAATTCAGATGCTTATGGGAATGTTATGGAAAAATACGGGCGTATTGCGCTCAACATATCATTTTGTGTCCCGCAGACATCACATGGCTCCAAACTTCCATTCTTTCGTTTATTGCAAGCGACAAACGTCTCCCCAGAGCAGATAAATACTGCATGACCGTACCAATGAAAGTACTTTAGAAAATGTCAAAACTGCATGAGCAGAAATGATAAAAATTGGTTCAAGTTCAAATGCTGACAGGTTAGTTTCTTGGGAATATAATGTTTCCATGCGATGTTGAATATATGCAGTTTCATAAAAAGGGGACATTTCTGTTAGCAGTATGCTTTTGCCAATAGCATTTTCTCTCTGCCTTTTTATATTAATGTCAAAGCTGTGTTTACATCTGTTAACATCTATTACATCTGTATGTCTGATAACTCTTTGAGGGAGCCCCAAAGCTTTTTTTAAATATCTGTAAGCGCTATAAGTTTATTGTACAATATTTATTGGCTTTTTGATGCATAAAGACATATAAATACTGGCAATCCTGCGTTCTTCCATCTGAGATTACTTAGAAAAGTTCAGCACAGTTCACAGCTTTTACTTCCTCTCACGTAAACTACTGCAGACTCTCTTTTTGTAGGAAAAGGTCGACCAGCCCTGTCTTGCCCGCGACTGGTTCAAAGTGCAGCCAGGTATCAAGTAGACAAACCATATCTGCCCTGCACTGGGCTCTCTAAGCAGGTTACCAGTAAAGTACAATGATTTTAAGACACTCTTTTTTGTTTTGAAAGCATTGCATGTACATGTACAGTTACATCTCTGAACTGCTCATCCTATATTCCACCCCCAGACACATTCGAATCTACTGACGAATCACAGTTTCCATTCCTCACACCTTATTAAAAACCAAAACAAGCTTGAATTGTGGAATAGTTTCCCACTAATACGTACATCTTCCCCCTCTTTTGATATCTAAAGACCCGTCTCTACAATTTAGCCTCTTGACTGTCACAATGGAGCCAAGCTTGACACCACTCTGGCTTTCTTTTTTTTCTTTTTTTTTTATTTGTTGATTGTGCTGGGATTTTAGCTTTGATCATTTCTGTGTTTTTGTTTGCTGTAATCATCAATCAAATAAAATATTCTCTCTGTAAAGCACTTTGGTCAGTGTTTGTGGTTTTTAAATGTGCTCTGTTTACACACAGACTTAACAGAGGTTTTTATGACATGATTTAATTTGATCGGTTTCAGTGAATAGGAAATTAAGTGTAAAAAATGCAGAGTCATCTAATCTGTTAAAAATTAATTCATTTTAATGTGATTTTCTTTTTGAGTGACAGTTTTACTACTGCTGTCTGTCATCAGAAGAAGATGATGATGATGATGATGATGTGACCCGTCAGCGCTGGGCCCAAAACTAGAATGTCAGATGCTATGATTACCCAAAATCCCCCTGGATCTGTTAGACACAACCACTGGAAATAAATTGGTTGTTGTTGTATAGTCAATGGAAAAAATGATTGTTTAGGTTTTGATTAGATGCAACCCAACAAAATTACTGAAACTGATGTCCTGAATAGAAAAACATACACAGAATGGAGGATAATTACATTTCATATTCAATTAGAGAGACATGGATTTTTTTTTCACACTTTTCTCACTTTCCTATAAGTAATGAAAACACAGTCAGTCTGCTGCGCAGCACATTTTGTTTAGCATCACCATATAGCCAACCACCCGTTTGGACATCTGGTGCTCAGACACTTGGAAGCTTTACCATATTGTATTCAGGATGCAGTTACCCTTGCCAGCATCACTACAATGTAAACATACTATAAGTATGTTATAAAGCATTTTTAAAGAACATTTGGTGACAGAAGAAGACAAAGAAAAGGGAGTTTAATGTTTAGTTTAATGTTTCGGTTCCCTTCCTCTAAATTGATCTGTTTGGATCAGTCGGTATCGAGGGGAGGTGAGGCACGTAGGTCTCTGGCTCTCTGTCTTGCTTTTAAACTGTAATGCTAGAGGCACAGTGGGTGCTAAAGCTAGAGTTATTGTCTCTGTGTGTGCGCATATGTGCGTATGCAGGCACTGATGTGACAAATTAACTGTTCATTGTATGCTTAAGCACTGAAAATGATTTAGAAATAAATCTGTTAAGACGTGACACGTGGAAAGATGCCAACACAGCCATTTTTGTCCTGCCCCTCTTTCTGATCGTTCTCCATCTCCTAATGAAATAAAGAAAAACAAACACAAGCAGGAGTCTCCTCTTCCTGCCTAATTGATAAAGTGTGCGCTGGTTTTGAAAAGGCCGATTGTATGAATGCATGTAGGACCCTACAGACCCCTCACCCACTCTATAATATTCTTTTTTCCTGATTTCCTTTTGAGTGGAGAGCAATAATATTTGGAGTGGCTCTCAGTGAAGTAAGCAGGGGAGGAAACCAAGGGGGAAAAAAGCCTTAAGACAAACTCATTTACTGGCATACGCCGCTGTGCTCAGCCAGCAGCCTCCAATCACTGCAAGCGTGTTATCACCGTTGCTCAAAGAAACTGTTTAAAAAAAAAAAAAAAAAAAGGCTAATCATTAAGTCCAGTTAGAGACTAGGAAGTGTAAGTGATGCACTGAAATGTGTTTATTTGAATAAATCATCAAATAATCAAGAAAGAACAGGCTTTCCAGAACAAGTAGTGAAGCCAAAATTATACCGTTCATACAAATTCTATAGAGGACACATTGGACAAAGGTGGTGCTAAAACAGCTCTAAGGAAGAAACAACTCCTCTATTATCCTATTTAGACACACTCCCCTTCCCTCCTCCCTCTCTCTCTCCTTCATCCCTCTCCATTTCTTTTCTCCTCCATTTTCTCCTGTTGAAATCCCCTTTAAGTGCTTAGAAGGAGAGCAAATGTCCAAAACCACTTTCCAAATCCCCATGTGTGTGCTTGTCCCCGTTTTTAAGTGCCTGTGTGTATGTGAGTGCGCGCGTGTGCGCGTGTGTGACAGAGAGAGGGAGACGAGAGGGAGAGAGGAAGTGAAGAGGAGAGAGTAAGTAACCAATATATGTGAGAAAATGTCAAGGGTTTTCCATTTCTCTGTTGTTCCATACGATACCCTTGTAGCCAGAGGGGATAGAAAAAATTAAGTCAACAATATTTAGTAACCTGACAAACTCTGTCATTGGTTAGGAACTGTTAGCGCTGATTGGTAGAAAGATTTTTATCTGTCCCCTGAGTGGCTGATCTGTGAGAACCAGGAAGACACTCACATATCTGAGGTCAAAAAAAAAAAATAATGGATTGTGACTGTGCATGTTTGTGAGAGTGGGTCTGTGCATGATAGCAAGGGGGAGAACTTGTTGAAAGGTGAAGTCCAATGGGGAAATCAGAAAGGGAAGACCACCATTCGTTTCTACGTCTGCGCCTTGTTTAATTTATGTGGGAGAAAATGTCTAATTTCCCCAGACAAACACACACACACACACACACACACACACACACACACACACACACACAAAGACAGAGTGTGCTCCATGCCTTGGCAGTAAAGGCCCAGGGAGCACACTGTTTTAAGTAGCCCCATATATACCCGACAGACTGAGAAGTCATTTTAGCCATGAATATGTACAGTGGATATATTCTTCATATTTGGAATCCACATGTGTATGTGTGCTTGTGCGTTGGATTATAAATTCTGCAGCAGGAAAAAAAGCAACCGTTCGTTAAGAAGGGTGGGACAGATGCTCCATCTCTCAGATGCATTTTATTCTTGTTCAACCATCCCCATTTCCCTCTTCATCCCTCACTCTTCCTCCTCTCATCCCCCTCTTTTTTTGCCCTCTTTCTCCTCACACTCTTCTTTTTCTTGACCTCATTCCCCTCCCTTCTCTCTTTCCACTTTTTAAGTGTCCACTGGAGAGACATTTACGAGGTCAGAGCATAAAACGAGTGCTCAGGGCACACACACACACTCACACACAAACACACACTGGCATGAATAAAATCAGACATTTCTAGTGTTGCAGTCAAGCCCCCCCATGCCACTAACAAACACATACACTTAACGCAGCTATCGGACCAAAACACACATACACAATAAGCTGCCACCTACTGAGGCATATGTATACGCAGAGGCCACACTGTTGACCCATACATAGCTAGTACACACACACAGATTTTAGGTTTTGACTTACCGAAAGTGACAGAATTCACAAAGTGCTGCAGAGAAAATGATCTGTACAATATACAGCTGTCAACTTACTACAGAGATACACTGTGATGACAAATGACAGCCATAAAGCTTTGATTAGACTCCAGAGCAGACGTGCACACGGACAGCTGCGGACACCACAGACGTGAAGTAGTTCTGTTTATAGTTTCTGGAGTCCGCTTGAAGGGACGTGTTCACATGCTTCCGTCAACACAAACTCCGTACATCCATTTTGGTTTTCCAGCAAATGCACCGTTGGTGCATGGAGGTGGAGGAGGTGGATGTCTATTCAGAGCCTACACATACAAGCTCTGGTCACACATACTCTGGCAGACCCACCACATACTTGTGGTGAAACAACAGTAAGGGAATAAGAAAGGGTTAACTGATTTCATATATTAACTTGTGACACCAAACTTTCTGTAACAAGTTCCTACAGAGTGAGAATATTCATTTTTCAGTATATTGCCATTAACTGAATACCTGGGTGTTACATAAAAGCGAACAAATGCCTGGGTGTGAAGTACACAATACCCAAGAAATAGAAGGCCATGGAAATAAAGTAAGAAATGTTAAGAAAGCAATCATATTGCCTGTGTCACAAGTTATGCACAAGAATCTGGGAGAGAAGTGACAACCACAGAGACTATTAAAACACAGATAAGCCACCCACTCATTGTCTTTATCTCTCTGGGTGTATTAGAAAGTCACAGCAGACTACAGCAAAGTCAAAAAGAAAGAAACCCCTGAAAACAAAGCTAACAGGCACAGTGAAGGAAAACAAGAGAGAGAAAAGGGGGGAGAAAATGGGAATCAGACTGGGAGACAGGCAGAGTATGAAATAATAAATATATAAAAGGAGGAAAGAACAGGAGAGGAGGGAGACATTGGGAGATGTGAGATGTGTTTTTTTGCCATTAGTTTGTTGGTATGATAGGATTATAGGGCGCCTAATGACGATCCGTCACATTACTGCCAACACACCGAAGCGCCACAGCGTGTATTTACATCCGTCTTTCACCTTGCTGAAAAGACTTTTAGACGAAAATGATGCTGCAAAAACAATTCAAGCTGCAAAAATCTAAACACCTAACAAAAATCTAAAAACAATAAAATATGCAAATACAAAACCTCCACTGAGGACATAAAGCAATTACTTGTATTTTTTTGTACTGGTTGCAGTACGGTGTTAACATATAAGATAAAGAAAACATTACTGTTGTTTTCAGTCTCTCTCAAATTATTTTTTTTTGCATTTAGTTTTTTTTTTAAAAAAACCCTAAACTGTTTTTTTATGACTCAAATTGCATTTACGAAAGCATTACTGATTTTAAATGACCACTGTTGGCCTCCCTCCATCTATCCATCCATCCCAGTTCCTCGAGGTGATTTGTTACGTGCGATAAGGGAATATGTGAAACTAATGGGGAAAAAAAAAGGTTTATATAATGATTTTTCTTTTGCAGCAGCAGCAGCCTGGGGTGTGCTGTGGCAAGAAGAGAGTACACACACAAACACACACACACACACACTTTTGTACACACAAAAATGCTGCATTAGCCGCTCAGTAAATTTGAGGGCTAAATGACTGAAGGGTGCTCATTGTACCTACGGAAAAAAGTTTTATTAGCTACGTTCCAATGGAAAAACAACTCACTTTCTCAAATTTCTTTTATTTGGAGTTCATGCAATTGAAGTGGTGATTTTCCCGGTTACAATAATGTAGCCTTTGGGCTTCTGTTGCCCCAAATTAAGAAAGCTTGTGCCCTTGTACATACTGGAGAGCCCATGTTCAAGCCTGCCTCTGCATGAGTCTTTGTCCCCCCGTAAAGGTTGACCATGGATTATGTGGGTCTCAGACAGCAGTGTTTGTCCTTTTTAAAAGCACCTCCAGGGCAAAAACCTTTTCATAAAATTGGTTAAAGTCCATTCTGTGTGGGCAGTTTGCTCTGGATCTGCCTTTAGGGTGGAGTTACACTTTCAAATGGGCAACCGTCCCGACTAAGTGCTGCCATCTGAGCACTAGTGTGCGTCCTGTGTTCCATCTTTCAGTAGCCTGGAAAGCCGAGAGGGTCGCAGGAGGGAGAGAGAGAGAGAGAGAGAGAGAGAACCAAAGACAGAGGGAGTGAGAGAGGAGGCTTGCCACCCCCTTGGTCACCCTGTGGTTTGTGGCTCAGCGCTCCCAGGCCGCCTCACATTCCTGCATCACATTCTTTCCCTGGCTTCAGCTCTCAGCTCACAGTGATCTGGGCTGGACTTCCCCACACATCCTCAGAGCTCCATTATAAGCTAAGGTCGCAAACAAACAGTGGAGTGTAAAATCCTGTAAAATCAAATGTTGGTTAATCGCTACACTTTACTATAACGAACCTACATGATGATTTATGAAAACATATGGAAGCCAGCAATCATTTGACTGCAATTAAACTGCCAAGAGTTTTGCACTTAAAAAAAAACTGACAAGAAAGCAGTGACAGATACGCGTCCTGTCATTAAATTCAGAAAAACTCTGGGAGGAATCCTCACAGGAACTTTGTAAGTTGATTTATTGTGACATTTTGGCATTGATTTTTGCCATGTGTCAGTGTCTGGGTTCCTGTAAACACACATACACTCGCGGGCGCGCGTGCACACACACACACACACACACACACACACACACACACACACACACACCATTACCTGACACTTTCCCCCAATATTGTCAGTCAGCCAACAAGATGCAGCAACAAACAAACGTGAAACAGAATCCAAATCAAACCATAAGCCAGTTTTCTAATGTTTTATTCATAAACCAACACGAGCATCCCGCAGCTACATGTTAAGTTGATTTCCCTGCCTTTTATAATTGGCTGTCTCGCATGTCAATCATCCGACCGGAGCCAGCTGGATGTCAGAGATGCAGTAGTAGTCGATGAGGAGGATGTATACTGGAAATACTGTGTGTATGCGATTGTATGTGTTCACCCTGCATTGGGAAAGCCACATTTAGGGCACTTTGCACACGTGTGTAAAAGAATGTGGGAACTTGTGTTTGGCAGTAAGCAACACAATACGGTCACATACAGTACGTGCGGATGCATAAATACTCACACACTAGGAAACAAACTGCAAACACACACATTGCATGCTTTGACCTACCTCCTATTGCTGAACCAGACACTGCTGTGACAATGTCATCTCAGCATGTGTGCCGGTGTGCACTCATGCACCAACCCCTGTATGCCAACGCTTCATAGATATTTTTATTATTCCAGGAGAAACTCTGCAGTACAAGGAATATTCTTCTCCATTATTTTACAAGTGTTACAGCTGGTATGAGAATAAAGGGGGAGAGGACAGAATTGAGAGAGTTTGAAGAGCGCTATGAAGAAAAAGGTGAGCCTTGAAGTAAAAAGTTTCAAAATCATCTAACTCAACTCAGGAAAAATATAAAATCAATACATGAAGTTCATCATCTAGAAAATACGCACAAACTAGTTCCAACAAGTGCTATAACATCATCTGGTCAACTAAGGACTGAGGAGCTGCTGTGCTTTAAAGGTACCAATTTTCTCCATTGTGCTATGAATCATTTTATGAGAGTAGGTGTATTTTTTTTATTGTGAAGATGCTGTTTTGTCATAATAACGAAGAAGAGGGAAGGTCTCATGTCACGGTGTGGGGGCGAGAAAAAGGGTGAGACGTAGAAGACAGAGAAGGAAGAAGGGCCAAGAGACGAGGAAAGGAAGAAATGCCAGCAAGAGAAAGAAGGAAAGAGTCAGACTAATTGGTTGAGCGCTGTCTGCCCATTTGAATGCTAAACATCCCTCCTTGTGCCTGTCTCTCATTCTCTCTCTCGCATACACAAGCCAGGCAAACAAGGACAAGAACTGCAATGGTACTGACAATGACTGACGTATAGGGCAGATGGTTAACTGCCCTATACGTTCAACCTCAGATACTAATTGAGATGGACGACAGATGGATATACTAAAAGGTACAGAGATGATGAATGGTGTGATAAAGCAGTGAGCTAAAGTGCTAAAAACAAAACGAGGAGAATGTAAATAGACTTGGTAACATCAGCATTTAAAAGGCAAAGATTGCCATACAAAAAAAAAAAACGTGTTCAACTTTGGTGACCGTTGACGAGCAAATCCCTGCCTGACCAATAGCAAGTGGCCTGACAGCGCGCTGAGGGACTAAAAGAGACAGTAAGTTAAAAATGGAGGACGCTACTGTGTCAAACTGTAGTTCTGCTGACCCTCCTGTGAGGTGGTCTGCAGACAGCTATGAGGCGGGAGCCATGGTACAAACACATCTTTCGAACTTACTGTCTCTCAGCCATCAAACTCAGACTTTTGAACAAAACTCCAAATTCATTTAAATAATGTAAAATCCAGTGAAGATACAGAGGAACCTAAAAAATAAATAGTGCTCCGGCGTCCTGGCAAGCATCTTAGTTAGCTTGCAAACTAGTTGGCTGTGTGAGTAGCAACAATGTCACATAGAAGCAAAGAATGAATTTTACCGTTCCTTTAAAGTGCTGAATCTTTACAATTTGTTCAACAAAAAGGCCTTTGTCGGCTTAACTGTGTGTCATTTTGTAGAACAAAGAGAGAAATCAATCAGGAGTCAACTACAGATCATAATCTAACGATCAATTAAATCTGCTGATCCTTCTGAACTGCTTTCTGTTAAATCATGTTTATTTTAGATGAAATTATTGACTGACCTTTTTGTCTGGTGTCATTATTTTTCTTTGTTTTTCTGAGCATCAGTGACAAATTATGATCTGGTTTGAAGCTGAGCTCTACATGCCACAAGGCCGCGTGAGAGAAGAAAAAAAAAAAAAACAGAATGGAAAAAGTTGGCTTGAAAACATACAATATGGCATTAATTAGTGTTGACTCAGTAGCAAGTTACCACCCTGCCTCAGTGTTTGTGTGTGTGGGTGTATACCACCCTCTCAGCTTCCACAGTAGCCAACAGAGGAACAAAGAAATCATGTGTTTCAAATAGTTAACTCCAGCACTCAAGTGCTGGAAATATACATGTAATCACTACCGCATGTCAGCAGCTACGCAAATACACACATACACAGGCATGAAAACACACACCATGTAAACTAAAGTGCACCAGCAGGAACACACACAACCAAACTAATCAAATCAATATGTGGACAACAAACACTTGCAAATACTTGTAAAATGTAGCTAACCTCGAGGGGTATGTGGAATAAATCCTTGATTACTGCTGGTGCTTATTACTTTATTGACAAAGTGTGCGTTTGTGTGTACTGCATGTATATGTATGTGTGGGTTTGCGCCTGTGTTTGGGTGGAGGGATGTCTCGTATCAGACATTTCTCACAACATCCAACCGTTAGATTTACTGACTGCCTTGCTCACTGACTAGCTGACCGACTGAAGAACTGGCTTCATGTGCAGAATTTTTAACAGCAGCTGCGAGATAGAAATCAACTCGTTTTCCTCCCGTCCTCCTCTATGCTTCCCAGGGAGGACATTACATCAGGCCAATGGTCCCCTATCTCCTTCTATGCGTGTCAAGATAATGGGAATAGCACTTGTGATTTCCCCTTTAATTTCTGCATCCATCACCCTCTCTTTGCACCCTGTACTATCTCTCAATAACCATATTTCTTTCAATAAAACATATTCCTTACAGGAAAGAACTTAGCTTTTCCCTTTAAAACTGGAAATAACTGTTACAAGTAGGCTTTGGGGGTTCGACAGTACTGCAGTTCATGCGAGACTTACTTATCCAAGGGGTATCTTATTACATCCATTCATTGTGGCGCAAGAGCAGTGTAACCTTTTGACTGGGGAGCTAAATCATGGCCATTATCCACCGGTAGTGCTCGTTATTCTGCACTCCCTCTGCGGGACAGAGTGGTCCGATTGACTAACTGTTCCCTAAACTGTTTCCTTTACCAGGAGGGAAGCAGAGAGGGGGGGGGCGGAAAGAGAGCAGGACGGTAAAAAAGGATGAAGGAAAGGCCGACTCGGCAGATTGACCGTTTTACCAAACTGTTTTACTTTTCGGGGTGCAGACGACACACAAGAGCGAGAGAGAGAGTGAGCTAGAGAGGTCGAGACGTCAGATTGATTAATACTGCCAAAATCATTCCCCTCTCAGATGAGGTGTCATTTTCCCAAAGAATCCATTTCAGGCACACAAATGAATGGGACCTTTTGTTCTATGTGGAAAATAAATTACAAGTCGAGACTATACTTAAAACTAAATGCTAGGAACATAGAACACATAGGCAATCTATTTCCAAACCCAGTAATTCTAACCAGTTAAGGGATTGACAGTAAGACTATGTGTGTGTGCATGTCTAAGCATCTGTGACCGTGTCTCCTGTAAGCCGATACCCTCTTTCCCCGCTGCTGAATATATGACATATGCCCAGGAAACAAATTAGCCATTTTGGTGAAACGCAAAACGAAAGGAATCCTGGTGCATCTCAAGCTGAGTCTTCTGGCAGAAATGTCCCATTTGTATAGATATTTTCTGGATTGTACTGGGACAGCAAGATGGGAAAAACCTCTGTATGTCTGAGGGAGTTAGGGCACTGGTTTAAGATTACACAAGGATAACTGAGAGATTAAGATAAGATTTACTTAAATGTCGTCAGTGAGGGTCCTCACAAATATAGTATTATAAATATATCTTCGTGAAGATGGATGAAAACAGGAGCACAGAAAACAAGAAAGAAACAGGGTGTGAATGTGTGTGTGCGTGTGTGTGCGCGCGCGCAAGTTTGTGTTTCAGTGTGTCACAGTGGAAAGCTGATATCAGACGATGCTGGGGCATTACAGTCCAGCCAGCTGAAAGTTGAATTTCTTCCATCCATGCAGTCTGGGTTGTGTGGACCATTTAGCTGCTAACTGCTGGGTTGTTATTCTGCTGCTGACTGACACCAGCCTAATGGCTGATAATGGTTTCTAGTTTTATGAGGCCTTCCTCTTCAAGTGAAAACGTAGACTGCAATGAGCAGTTTCTCCTCGCATGTTTTTCTGTCTCACTTTCTGTCCCCATGATGAGCTCTGTCTGCCTTACTCACCGGCTGCCTTGGTTTCACTGTCATTTCCACTTTATTTTGTCTCTTTTTCAAATACACGATTGCCTTCATACTAATTTTTTTGTGAAATTCAAGAAAATAATCATTCACCTTGATCAGCCTGCAGTTAAACAACAACATATACAAGCTGTGTCATCCCATTAAGTAAAAAAAGAATGGCAGGAAACACATATTTGCCATCAGTGACTGGAGAACCACACTGAATTTTCCATGACCTGGATTCAATCAAAGCTAACTTTGCACAGATACTGTGTTGTGAAAAATAATGCATGCTGGACATGAAAAAAATAAAAATACTGCGGGCAGTGGTATTAAAAAAGATGGACACAGATTCAAATAAATATAGCCTCATGAGACACATGATAGACCTGTGGCAAATGTCCAGTACAGTGGCCTTTTACTTTATATTTGGGGAGATCAGATTTTTAAAACATCACATTTAAAATGACTGAGTGTAGCAGTAATTTCTCAGGCCACGTCCTGTGTAGGCAGCGGTGCAAGTGAATAGAAAAGGAACAAGCTGCACTAGCCTCAGGCTAACAGGTAAGCAGGGAACTGTGTTAACATAAAAGGTGGGTATCAAATACTGGCAGAAAATGTAAAGGTTTATTACTTATGGAGCTGCATTATTTAATATATATTTATTAATATATGTAACAGGGTTATTCCAAACATATCTAGAGCACAGTAAAAGGAAGTGACCTGTAAGTTGATGTTTAGGATGGAGCAGTAGGGTTAAGGGTAGAAGGATAGAAGTATGTATGCGCGTGTGTGTGTGTAGATCACATTTCTGATTTACAGCCGCCCTCCCACTGCGAGCCTAGCTATGGTGTCCAACTGTCTGCAAACTCTACAGCTCACTCATGCTGACACCTCCTCTAGCAATTGTTTTAGAGGATTACAATTACAATCAATGTCTCTGCCTGCTTCTCCTCTTCTACTAGGGTTCAAGTGTCCACTTTAGAGCTAATAATAGTTTCGGAGAGCTAAAATAGTCAGCTGCTATATAAGTCATTTACTGACTTTTTGTCTTAAATCGAAAACAGCAGGTCTGGTGAATAAATTAGGGAAATAGTTTGAGATTTAGGGCAGTACACAGTCATGCTGCGCTGCTCTCCTCTGCGATGTGCATCCTCCTTCACCCTTCGCTGCCCTTTTACTCTCTTTGTTTCCTAGAGCTACCCTTCCCCATCGCCCTTTACTCCCCAATTCTCTAAGAACACACACACACACACACACACACACACGTTCACAAGCACACACTTGCACGGTAACATGCATTCATTTCGTGCCTTCTGATTTTAACCTTTATTCTCTCCAAACTTTTTTCCAGCCTCTCTCTTTTCTGGAATATTCATATCCTTGCAAGGACCTCTGGCAATCACAATTTAACGCAGACGCAAAAATCACACATTTGCACACCCTCACCCACTAGCATGCACGCATTATCGCACACAAACACACACACTAGAAAGTCACCCATGGCGTGCCCGTGTCTCTGCTTTGCACATGCCACGGCAGCTCTGCACTCTTGCTTGAAGCCGGATGATTCCCGGGCCTGTCACTCTGGGCGATGGAATGTGCCGTCACCAGGGGAAACGGAATGCCCTGCCACCGGAGGTAACGGAATGCCCTGTCACCCACAGTAACGGAATGCCCTGTCACCCGTGGTAACAGAATGAAGACATAAACGGCTCAGACAGCCCAGACATGGAGGTATGACACATCTTTAGGACATGAGGTACATATGGAGAGTGAGAGAGAAAGAGAGAGGGGGGCATGTTGCTAGGGTAGATCAGAGCAGGAGTACCAGTTAGCTAATGGGTCAGAAGTAATGTGACCTACTGACTGTCAGAAGCCAGAGAAGCATAGCCAGAGCTCTCTACCAAATATCTTTCAATTTCCTTTCATTGATGTCATTATAATAATTGGCCAATTACTTTTAGTGGTTTAATTACTTGAAACAGATCACTGGCTTTTTCTAAAACACTGCTTGGGCTGTTTGTAGCTGGATCTTTGTAATAAAAAATGCATGTTGGATAAGCTGTATGTTGCCAACCTCCAACGTGCTCAGACTGCCGTCTTAAAAAAAATGGATTTAGTGTTGGTATCAGTTGCCTTCTCATGCCTCACAATGACTGGTTCATTCACCAGCTGCTTGGCTACCAGCTGACTTGTATCACCATACATTCTAACAATGTTCAATTCGTTTACAAAAGCATCTGTTGTGTAGTAGCACTGAACACTTTTCTGACACTAAGACTTAGTACACTGCTAGAGATCAGACTTTCCCAGCAGCCTACAACACCAAGTCCTTGAGATCCTGTCTGGCTTGATGTGGAAAATAAGTGATTAAAGTAAAACCTTAACGGTGGTGCTGTTAGCTGCAGTGTCAGACTCCTGCTGTGTCAGTTTCTTCTTTTGTCTCCTTCTCTACACTCTACAACATTACCCCAGTTGCTGAAAAGGTCAGGTTTACATCAATATTAGCGTCAGAATCAAACGGACGAATCATTCTTGACTCTTGTCCTCTTTGGGTCACAAGTTTAAGGGGGAAAAAAACCCATAAAGCACTTTAAGACTACATAGGGATGCACAAATCTATTTTTCATTCTAGTCCAGTTTCAATATACTTGGGTGTCAGCATATACAGCATGCCAGCATGTGCCAACACCAAACACAAGTCTGAAGACACTCCTCTCTTTTTTCCCAAATTTTAAACTGATGAACACTATTGCATGGAACTAAAACTCATCCAGCTGACTGAATGAATGAAAACAGTGAACGCTGCTTATAAGGTCAGTAAGAGCGTCGATACCTATAGCCAACATGGGATTTGTGAATCATGTTTTGTAGTATAATAAACAATAATAAACTTCTTGTTATATTTAATCTACAGTACCTGCAGCAAAGTTCCCACGCCAGTGCACCTCTTTGCATTTGTTACACACTTGTTTTTGGCCTGAACGCCCACAAAACTAACACAGCTTCTCCATGACCTGCAGTACATGGAGCTGACCTGAAACCCTCACCTCACTGTGCAGGTTTACAAACTAAATGGTGTAATAATGTGATTTAATATCCTCTGCACACCATATTAAAGTATTAAAAATCCCAGTTCCTTAATGTGTTTTGCAGCCGCGATACAGGTAGCCATCACTAGGCCAAACAGTCCAACAGAGAGTCAGAGAGCAACAGGCAGGCAGGTAGGAAGAGAGAGAAATTGACTCAGACAGGGGAGAGTGCCACAAAAAAAAAAAAAAAATGAGAGACAGACTCAGCAGAGATCACAGCAAGGTACCCTAATTGAAAAAGGCGAAAGGAGAAAATCATTAAACAAGCCCCACTGGTGTCTCCCTTATTAGATTCCCCTGCTGGTGTCACGGCGATTAAATTCCCCCTTGTTTCCCCTAACAAACTCTAAACTCGCAGACAATTTGTTAAGGAGAGGGATTATAGAGAATTGCAAGAGGGCTGTGTGCTTGTGTGTATTCATCTGTATGTGTAAATGCACGTCTGCTTAAAATGTTTTTTTTCCTTGCCCTCACAACCCCACCAAGTTCCAATTTGAAGATACGTACTGTGTCTCTGCGCAGTGAAACCAAACACATTTTATTAAGAGTTTTGTTGACACTAATAAGGCATTATTACTGCCGTGCTTTACAGCTGCTGCAACGAAAATCTCAGGGGAGAGATGTCCTCAATATTTAACACAAGAGTGCAGCCCTTTCCCGAGCCCAGTGCTTATGTCAATAATTAGAGGAAAGCCAAACATTCGACTGAGATTTTGTTTGACAGTTATGTGAAATACTGACTTCTTGAAAAGTCTCTTGAAAAACATCTAACTGAATGAGAGGGGAACATAACCTTCTCCTTGTTTTTCTTTCTCTGTTGTCAGTATTTCTCTTAGTCATTCTCTTGAAGTCTGCGCATTTCACTCGTTTCCCTCTCCCTCATCATCAGTATCATAATATTTTCCATCTGCTCTGAGAGATGGAGACATAAAGTGAGGCCGAGCCAGCACGAACAGCTGCAAGCATCTATTCCCATATATTACAGTACGCCTAACCCCCACATATTCCCTTTATGTGGAGCCCATCACTGAGTACACTAGACCCCATTACTCTCATTAGCTTTTACAGCACTTGGCTGGTATAACATTTGCATTTGCAGCAAGTCAAGAGGACGGACTGCTGATAGAGTTTCAGCTAAACAGTCTTCCCATTTGAAATGTACTGCAAAATGTTTGTTTATATAGTTTATACAGACTCATGATGTGACTCTCACAGCATTAAACAAAATTGGGCTGCTGGACGATAACTGGAGTCTTTTTTTCTTTACATTTTTTTTGTAAAATCAAATGTTGTGATGTGACATGTTTCAAATCAACAACGCAAAACAAATAAACAAATTAAGGAGAGCGCTGTAAGGTAATTTCACTGGCTTTAAGTAAACAGGACGGAAGCATTTGCACTAACATCAAAGAGATGCACACACCAAATCTCCTCCTAGAGCTTTAATACAATTTGACTTGAAACGGGGAGATATGAGCTTATTTCAGACAGTTTGACTACACGCTGTAATGACTTGACAAGCTAGTTGTTTGTGTATTCATGAAAAGGCAAAAACCTGTCCGCAAAACAAGTGACAGAATCAGCCAGGTGGATGGTAATGCTATAATTTCCGTCCTTTTCGATGCAGATGAACTCATTCTACCTTTTTTCAAAGGCAACATCTCTTGCTCAGAGGTTTTGAGAAGCAGCGCTGGACACAGTTCTCTCTCTCTATATATATTTTTGCAGAGCACTGACAACAGTTACCGCTATTATGTTATTACAGACCAACTGTCTCCCCAAAAAGTACAAAACCACCAAGGCGAGTTAGAATGCAGAGGCTTCAAATAAAATTATGTCTCCTACTAGCCTCAATATGTCTGAAACCTGCTGAGGTAGTGCAACAATTTCAGCTCTCTCGCTGCACAGATACAGCCGCTCAAACCAATCAAGACGTGCTGTAATTTCCCCGACGTCGCCCACTGCATATGCTGACAGGACGGTACGTACTGGTGTGACACTTTTAACAAAAGAACATGTCCAACCAGCTCTACAGAACAGAGTACTGTGTCACTTCATATCTGACCGTCACATCATCTCGTGGTGCATTTTAATTAGCTGATGCTGATGTACCTTCTCCCACCCCAAATATGTCTGCAATGTGCTGATGTATTACAAATTCAGCACTTTGATTTTGCATAAAGCCCTTATCTTTGAACCCAGCTCAATTTTGCCTTTCCGTAAGTGCAGCCTGTGTGTGTGTGTGTGTGTGAATATATGCACACATCTCCCCACAGCTCTCTGAAATACATTTATAGCAGGTAGTAAGCCGTCTTAAGTGCCACAGAGGTCTGTCTGTGCTATGGTAATGGGCAGAGTTTGGACTACAGTGTAGAGTAAATGTGCATGTGGGTCCTTCCTCCATTAATAAGCAGTGCCCACACCACTCTCTGCCTGTATGTGTGCGTCTGTGTGTGTGAGTGTGCGTGCGTCTCTGCATGCATGCACGCACTGCAGGCTAAAGTCCCAGACCGGCTCGACAAGCTTAATACCATTATCAAGATTTACAGCGATGCTCATGTGGGACTTACATCAAAATGGTTGGTGCACAGCACAGACAGAACCCATGTCCCAATTAGAGAGCCTGAGGAACGGCAGTACACACACAAACACGCACACACACAGGGAGACCCACAATCCCTTTCTCATACAATCTCTGTGTCTCACTATCTTTCTCTCTCAGACACTTCTGCATATTCACAATCTCTTGGACCCTTTCTCTCTCGCACATACACGCGCGCACACACACACACAAACACACCCCACTCCCCCTGGGGACAGTGCCTCTGGCCTTTGCGGCTTGAGGAGAGAAAACGCTGAAACGGTGGAAATAAAGAAAGAAAGTGAGAACAAGACAGAGAAAGAGCAAGTGAGAAAAACAGAGAGTGGCGCAGCATCCCAAGCAGCTCAAGATGAACGAGACACAGCTTCAAGACACAAAAATGCTACAAAAGTCTGTTTTGGCTGCAGTTAGTTGTTTGTATCAGTAGCATATTTTCACTCTGAACCAATTTTATGATTCAAAAAACTGAAATTGCATCAAGTATGTATGTGGCTGTCAGTATCCTGTCAACGTGTACAACTGTTTATGCCCATGAATAGAATAGTGTGTTTAAGCTTGCGGCACACATTCTAAGATATACCCGAAGTGTGTATGTGTGTGCGTGCATGACCATGCATGTGCATTTCCAGAAAACCGGGAAGAGCTTTAATGATAGACCAGAAAATGCAGACCAAGCATCTCCCTCTGCGAGTCTCAGAGAGACCAATTCAACCGCTGAGCCGGAGATGTGGAGAGCACTGGAACGTCTCAGTTCCCTCTGAGTTGCTGTTCATTAGAATAAAACATACCTAATACTAGATGCTCTCAGTGTCATTTCAAAACATCTTGATGATTCATTATTGGGTGCCAAAGCATTCTGTAATTCTCCTTTCACAGTGCTTTGGCATGGAAACAAATGACCAATTTCAATATTAAACGCTCATGAATTATTCATGGGTGCTTGTAGAGCTTTAGGCATGGAAATTTTAGATGGCATAACCTTGTGTAATATCAAAACAGCTTGTGATGAATGGAAATGCACACAGCTCGATGAATTCTTTTTAAACCTGCAGGATAGCACTTTGAAAGATAATAACATGAGAAGACTTAAGTGCTCTTTTATGTTCATTTACGAAGACATATTTAACTCCTACATCGTGGTTACATGATGCTCTCACTTATGGCAGAACTATAAAATTATATAAATTTGCGCATGAAAACTTAGACAGCAACTTTTATTTCTAACTTTCAAAAGTTTTGCCTCTGGGTTGTTCTATTAAAGAAAAAAAAAAAAAAACAGTGAAGGAACAGTTATTCAATAAATGCTCAGTTTCAGGTAGTTTGATATTTTAGAAATAGCTCCAGACTAATTAGTTCTGAAATGCTCAGATCAGGAGCAAACTTTACCCTGATGTGCTAAGCATTCCTTTGACTCCGACTCCGGCTCTAGGATATAAAATGGCTCTATTTTCAGCATCAGACACATGAGTGATGTTGCAGTGATTTTTATAGATCTGTATAAGTAGTGCAGATATGAAATATGACTGAAATAGTGCTCCTGAAGTTAATAGAGGCCTTGAAATGTAACATGTAGCTCTTCCCCCTTTCTCCAGAGTTTCTCCTTGCTTTTAATCTGCTCTTCTCTTCTTCTTTCAGAGACCTTCTCGCCCTTGTTCTCTCTCTCATACTTCGTCTCCCTTACCAAGTTCTGCCTGTAGTCTGTGTTGTCAAATACCTCAGTGACTACCCCCTCTCCACTAATTCTCTCTTCCACCCTCACCATCTTCTCCGCTCTTTCTTCTCCCCATATTTTCTGCAGCCTTGACTGAGCTTCACCCTCTGAACTACCCGGAAGAGAAATTAGTGAAAGAAGCTTAAGCAAGAAATCTTTCCTTCCTGCAGTAGTTCCTCCCCCTCTCTCTAAAGACTAGCTACAAACACACACCTAAACACCTGCAACCACACTCCTTGACAAAGTCACAATCACACACACACACGCACACTCCCAAAGCAGAAGACAACAATCAATGTCGGCCAGTCACAGTTCAATAAGCAGACTAAACAATGTTGCTCCATTATTACTGTCTTGTTTAACCAACAGCACAAGAACAACACTGAGAATCAATACACTGCCACACGACAGAGTGTGTGTGTAAGTGTGCGTGTGCGTGAGTGTGACCCACTCAATGGATCAGCCAGCAGGAAAGGTCCTTGATGATTAAATGTCCACTTAAGCAGACCTCTGAGACATCTGTATGTGTTTGTGTCTGCGCACATGTTTCTGTGTGTGCATTCACCAATTCTGTGTATCTGACACGGGTGAAACGGTAAATCTGCCTTGATTGATTTTCTACAGGTAAATTGGTTGCAACACTTGGTCTACAAAACCAGAATACAATGTGTTTTGTTTCCACAGATTAAAGGGTCTTGTTCAGAGTATTGACTGGAGACAAACTGGGGGAACCCTAACCTGAAATAGCACTTTAAAAGTTAAGACACCTTTTAAACTTTAGTCTTTGGTTACTTTGTTTTTCATTGGCCCTTCCATCCATTGATTTGATACTACTGAAACACTTCGATGTTTCCTTATGGATGTATTTTTGCAACCATAATTATGTCTCCTACAACGACTGCAGCTGCAACAAGTACTGTAATTTTTAAAAATACTGTAATTCACCTGGAACTTTTACATGAAAGTTTGAAAGATGAATGCAACCCCTCCAAGAATCATCTTTAATGATAGACAGTTCAATTCATTTGCCATTTCAAACAACTATAGTAATAAATGACTAAATGGACACACTTCTTTCCTCTAGTGGTATCTGGCCATGTTGACAGTTTTATTTGCTTCCCCCTTTAGTGAGATATCTGTCCATGAAAGTTCGCTCTCCAATACAGTGTAGGTGAATAGAAATCTGCTTGTGGTGCTAACAGCTTTGGAAAATATATATAACGGAATTTCAACAGTAGCATCTCTTTCCAGGGGCAAAGGATAATCCATAAACCCTTCCGTGAACTGTTTTCACATTGGATATTTCTTTGGTATGAGTGCCACAGTGAAAAATCTGCCCATCTCGACTGTATTTTAGCAGAAGACACACGTCTTTAAACCAAGAATAAAGCGACAACCATCTGCATGGCTAGATACTTCTTTAGAAAATGTGCTTTTTTGTCATTTCAATGAACAGACCTTTTAAAAGATCTAATCTTCAGTACCAGTTTTTCTTCTTCTAAAGCTCTCTAATGCACGGGTCACCACAAAGTCTGTATAACCCTGATGGCACCAGTCTGTCTGAAACTCTGAAGCATTTTGTTATCTTAACTTCGTGCTCTGTAAATAATTCATCCGACACAGCTCACATCCTCAGCCCTAAAGACCAAAAGTGATGGAACTAAAAGCTTAAAGGACTTAAACGAAACTCTACAGCCGCCCAGTGTGGAGGAAAACCATCCCTGGAAGGTGAGGATTCCTCTTTTCCATTCAGTCCTGCACCATAGGTGCCTGTCAGCAGGAGATTAAATCAAAAGTCACAAACATTTGCTGTGGAAGTCTAAAACGCAACAGTGCTGAGTTTTCAATCACTTGCTTATGCTCATTTAAATTTAATTTAATAAATGTTACAAAAAGTCAGTTCTGTTTTTTTATTTATTAAAGGCAATACTGTGTGGAATATTTCCATTACGTCTTGGTTACTGTATCAAAAGCTCGTACCAAGTAAGGATCACATGCATAACTGTATAACACAGGTTTTGTGTGTAGGATACCTTGAGGAGATTTGGGAATGAGGTGAGAGAGCAGGTGCCATTTACCGTTTCTGTTGCAGTGCTGCAGGTCCACTTGTTCACCACTGCTGAGTGATACGGTAAAAACACTGCAGATGCTACCACAAAGCCAGAACAAAAAACAGAAACAGAATCTAAACACAGAACTAACTGACAAGTTTGTCATTAGCTGAGTGTTTCAGTTCATTTTCAAACTAAAAATAAACTTTTGTGAGTTGCAAGTTGACCTGGGGCCAAAACGGCAGCCCTGTCCTCATTTTCTGACAAGACCTCAGCACTGAGCGGAGATAAACAAAAACCCTGGAGGGGCCCAGAGGAAGAGGCAACACAAATAACCACAGCAACAATACAAGGATTTGGAGGAGCTAGAGGGAGCCATGGGCATTGTCTGGCTTTAGTCAGCTACTTTCTGCTTCTTTTGAAACTGTTTCTTGGGTGTGGATGACATTTCTCAGAACAGAGAAGGGGAAAACACTTCAAATGTTTCTGCAAAGTTTTCCTCCTTGCGCCTTTTGTTCAAAGTTTAAATCTTCCACTCCCCTAGGAAGGAAGGAGGGAAGAAAGAGAGGAGAAAAAGGAACAGACTCAGACCAAAGTGGAGAAAGATGAGAAGGAGTGAAGAAGAGACAGACCCAAGACAGCGTAAAAGAGAAACAGAGATGAGCAGAGTGAGGAGAAAAATGGACAGAGGCTCACAGACACTTATTTCTTATGTTCTTTTGATGTGGTGAAGTAACCCTGCTGTGACACTATGACATAAGTCTTGCGCTCATTCATCTGCTCACAGAAAAAGTAACCCCATACACATGATGTCATTGGCATGATGTCAAACGCATAATATATAGCTTACAGATGGCTACTTGCCACAGTACGTACCCTGACGCATATTTCAACAAGTAGGCAACAATAATGCGATTGTGTGCAGCTGGTACAGTTGCAACTCATTCATCTGAGGTAAACTGGTTATGAAACCCATAAAAAAGATTTTGACAAAGTTTTTTTTAGCAGTTATTAGCAAAAAAAAATTTGACTTCACCCTTTTCTCCATGCAAATGACACATTAGTAAAAACTACAAGTCAGATTATTAATAAAATAAAAATCACAAATCATTTTTTGTCATATAGCAATATCAATAATCTAATTATATTATTGGAATGACTTTTGGTGTTCTCAGGACACAAAACCTGCACCTTGGTGCACTAATGAGGTGCACTTAACTTGTCAAAATGAGCGGGATGAGTTTTAGCCTGTGAAAACAGCTGTACAAAGTCTTCTGTGGCTTTGAGGGTGAGAGGCTTTGCAAATTCTGAAAGAAATGCCAAAGACATGTCATCCAATTTGTATTTTGCAAAATGATCCAGTGTTTTAGAGCTTGAACCAGACCAACCTCCAAGTCAGTATATGTTTAAATCACTACAGTTACACGTTAAGCTCAGATTTGGCTCAGAACCTAAACTTAGAACTTCCTATAGGCCCAAGAAAAGACAATCAGCTATAGCATCATATGATTATGACCAATTTGTCAACAAATGTCTAGTTTATATCAATAAATAGTAGTAAACTAAGTTCTCCTCCTCCCAAAAATGTGTTGGGTTTTTTTTTGTTTCTACAGTTGAACATGTTTTGAGCTTCGCCGTGCAGTATGTAAAGTTTGACATTAGAAGTGTGTTTTCACATCCATCTGCTACAAGGGAAAGATTTCTTTGTGCTCAAAGAAAAATCCAATTTTCAGTATTAGGGCCTAAAAGCATGATATGACACATCACAAAGAGCTTGGAAGCTAAAATGTGGTCCATTATTCAACTTGCAAAAGTGTGATGTGTAGACCTGAAGTCTACAGTGCCCATATACAGGGACTGGACTTCAGAGTGAGACGGAAAAGCACCTGTTGTCAAGCAGTTTGACTTATTTCTAGATCCTTAAAAAAGGATAAAGATTTTAACAAGGTAAAATAGACACACACACACACACACACACACACACACGATAAACATGCCTGGGGATCACTAATTAATCAGAGTGATGTGCATCATACTTTGAGGATAATGAATCGCTACAACTGTACAGGTGGCTTTTCCAGCCATTCTGAAAATCCAACTGCCAAAATATCAGACAGGGTCCAAGAGAGTGACAGGATGCACCAAACCTGCCAAGAACACAACAGCTATTGCATATGGAGGCACCGTGTCTATCCACACTTCTACTTTAACTGCCAAACTAACCAGTCAGTGCCATTACGTGCGTGTGTGTGCGCGCGTGTGTGTTGGCTACCCTTTCTGGAAACCCCCTTGTATGCAAGTGTTACACAGGGCAGAGACACTTGTCCCTTAGTATACTCTGTGTGTGTGTGTGTGTGTGTGTGTGTGCGCGTGTGCGTATACGCGGGCACGGGCGCACTTTTTCCCAGCATTGGCGGGCCCTTTGAGCCACATGTCATTGGACAGTGAGCCAGTTTGTGTGTTGAAAACCGTTACTGCACCACAACACCAGCTGTGCCTCGGGAAGAAGATGATGATGATGGAAACGGGAGGGAAAAAGGAAAGCAAGAAGAAAAAAAGAGGAATACATGTTTAACAGTGAAGGGTTAAGTCCCCAAACCACTAAAATGCTAGATTAGAGCCTCAGATGTAAAACCTGTGCATCACTGTGATCTTTTGATGTTCTAGCAGTGTAAAAATGAACAGTTCTCACTGCTGGGACAATCAGGAAGTGATATTTTCTATGATTTTTTTGGTGAAAAGACAGCTAATCTCTGCCTCTATTGTGAGCTGAGAATGAAACAAAGTGTGTGTGTGGGCCTCAGATATTGCACGAAGGCTCAAGAGCCACAGTAAGAGCTTGCACCCACAAACACAAAGAAACAATACCTCGAGCCAAAATGTCCTAATACAAAACAGACCATTTCTCAGCTTGACAAGTACAGAATTGAAATGCTTTAGCTGTATAAAAGAGTTGACTTATAAAATCAACAGCACTGTATTGTGGTAGATTCTATATTGCTATAAAAAACTAATTAGAATAAATGTAAATAGCTTATTTCTAAAGATACAAGTTTGTTTAACATGTGCAAAAACAAGTGGAATGATATAAAGACCTATCAGATGCAGAACCAACTCAAAATGCAACAAAATACATTCATTAGAGTAAATGATGCTGGGAAAATACCAGTGTTCCCACACCCTTCTGATGAAAAGCAATGCTCCTCCAGACTGTATATATGCAAAAAAACAGTCTTCCTCATTACTGACTAAGTTGTTTACAACATCAAAGTAGCATTGTAAATTATTTGGGAAAAGCCAGGCTTAGATCAGGATTTGGTTCCAGCTGCTGCATTTTTTTACTCCAGTGTTTTCCTGCGTTACTCAATAAAGAATGAAGAAAAATAAACATACAAATACCATTTAAAAAGACCCCAACTGTTTGTTTTGTCCATATCTGGGCTGCTACACAGCTGCTCATGAACTTATTCATGCTGCTTCATTACAACTTTTCTCAGATCAAGCATGTGCACGAGCCTGTGACTTTCATGTAAAATTGCATCTAGATTTCATCAGCTGTCAGATCACAGCAGGGAGCGCCAATTTTCATCATCCCAAAACACAGATTATGATGTGGTACCTCAACATATCGCGGACGGCGCATCAGATGTAGTCCCATGTTTGAATTGAACCCTTGCTGATATTTTATAAGCACGTGTAATGATCAAAATGGAGATCGGAGTAGGAGAGTTTAAATCCCTGACTGAATCAATGAGACATTACATGAGCTTTAAAACACTGTGTTTGATTAGACAGATTTGCGATGAAGTGCTGTAGTTCAAAACAAGGCTGTCATAGGGAAAGAGTTAAATATGAGTCATTAGTGAGGAGCACATTAGTGTCATCAAGTCATGCCTTCATCTTGTCATGTTCATCTGCCAATTTAGTATTTAAAAATGGATAATTAACAACTAGAAGTGACTGCGTGGTGGATTACTTTATTCTTTACTTGACTTTTATCACACACACACACACACACACACACAAACACCAAAGAAGATTCAATAAAATCAGTCTGTCACCAAATGGTCACCAAAATATCAGCAATATCTGAAGCCCTTCCCAGCAAAGGACTGTTTAAATTCGATTGACCTCCTACAAGAAAACTCATAACGAGATACAATGAACTTTGTTTTGTGCAAAACAACAAGCAGTGAAATTCAAGACTACTATCGCTGTACCTGCCACGACCTTCAGCATAACAGAGATCCTTGGAGATGGAAATACAAAATACCACAAGCAGAGGGAGTAAAAAAGAGTGAAAGAGAGATTTTTTTTAGGGTCAATCCAAAGGTTTTTTTAATAAACATCAATAAATGTTGTAAGACAATACAGCCCAGAGAGCTGGAGGGCTCAGAGCAGCACAGCTAACAAGTTACCACACACGCACATACACACAAACAAAAGTCATGTGTACTTCAACACACACACGCACGCACAAAGTCTGTGTGGGAGAGAATCAATGAAAACAAAGCATAGCTGAAACGTGCTATAAACAAGTGTGTGTCTCAGTGGGTCTGTACTTTTATAGCTGCACTGCTGAGTCACAATGTTGAGCACCCATAATAAAATCTGACTTTCACCCCGAGGTTGGTGAGACACTGTAGGAGAGAAGATCTTAAATCTCTCAATCATTCAAAACAACTTTAAAGCCTTAATCCATTGACCTCATCATCACCCCATTTAAATTCAGTCTCTCTGGAAACGGTCTTTCCCCCCAAAATGTAATATCTGATTATCTCCAGCAGCAGCTGAGTCGCTGCTTATTAAAGTTGGTAGCAAACAGTCGACCCTCTGGATTTTTAAGCCTCTGAATAAAGACTTTTAGTGGCTTAACTGACGTATCAGGGAATGAAACTTAATCTTAACCAACTTTAATCCGACTTTGTCAAATATGTAAATAAATTAATTATTAAATATGAATAATGTAACAGGCACGGATAACACGTTTGCTTTATATATTGCATGTTTTTATTAATAACGCATATCCAGATGGTCTTTTTTATTCCAAACAATCTGTGGAGCACATGAAGTAGTTCCTTTGCAAAAACAAAAACCGTCCAGAGTCTGTGTCTTTCCCTTCAAAATGATACCAATACCAGAGTGGCTCGTCATATTCTTGGTCATATTGCACCTTTCTCATCTGACTCAATATTAAAGTGATTATTTCCCTATAGGAGAAACCTGCATAACAACCTCTGCACGCCAAAGGCATTCAAAACTATGCAATAAAATACAAGGTATGAAAAGCAGACCATCATAAGCTGAGGTAAACCTCTGGGAAACAACATCCGACACGGGCGACGAGCCATCAATAAATTCACTTTATCTCTTGGTACAAAAACTTCCAACCTAAACCTGTAGACAATACGCTGATCTGTTTTGTGTTTTTTTAAATCAAGCAAAAAAAGAAGCTGTTACCTTTTTTCTGTGGTGCATGGATCAAAGTTTTTAATACTCGCTAAACAACTAACTCCAAGATCAAGACGAAGCCGACTTGTGTATTTTAATATCAAGCCACCCAACTTCTAAAGTAGCTCTTCTAATGGAGCAAAGTAAACCTAGACTTTACAGTGTTAACAGCTCAATTTTAGCACATAGCCTTGGGCAATGTGACAAGCAGCTAGACGTTCCTTTTGTATAGGAGTCATATAAAAGGGCTTCTGTATGTCTTTCTCAACAACTGACACCCACAATGAATACCAGCACTGCATACCACCAGCTTATCTCGCAACAATTGTATCCTCTAGTTAAAAAAAAAAAAAAAAAGCCACTGTGGTTTTCACTTTTAACACGGCCGTCTTTTGCCTTTATATGACCAACTACTACTTTCCATCCCTTCCACAAATACCAATTTTGATTAAAACTGAATCCAATAAGTCTGACATTTACAACCCCCTAAACTGACCATAACCTTTATCAAACACAGAAGTTTTCAAGGTGAGTTTGATGTAAAACACCGAAGCCCCTGCATGACTACAGATTCAAATTCAGTCATCCCAGTTTCACTGTTGTGTTTCATCAAACCTCTTTCCTCTCTCTGAGAAGTGTGATTAATTACTAACCCTGGAGTCTTTTCCTATCTCGCTCCAATGCTTGATGTCCCTATAAGTTACTATATCTTTCTCCCTCCCACTCGCTCAACGCCGCTCTGCCTGGCTTTTTCTCATTCCTGATTCCCTGCCTCTTTCACCCCTATACGATCACTTTTTCCCCCCTCCTCTCGCGGAGAACAAAAGATTTCAGGAAGCAAGGTTTTTACAGCGGAGAGTCATTATTCTCTCTCCTTTCGCTCCTCTCTCCACCTACAGTGCCTTCCTACCTGTACTCCTCTGGGGGAGGAAAACGAAAAAAATGCTGTGTGCATGGATAATTCTGGAAAATAACAATGTGATATTTCATCCACATGCATACATACACACACACACAAACACACACAATGGACGTGCAAACGTGCCGTCTCAGCAAAGTTGTGCCCATATTCATTAGCCACTTAGAACGCCGTGTTCAAATGAATCAAAGCAAACTGCTTACACGTAATCTTGTCACCCGCGGAGTAAAATATACCAGGTTCCTTATTACAGCCAATGTTGAGCCAAAATAAGTGAATGGACTTGTTGTACCATGTGTATTTCTATTATGCAGAGTGTGTTTGTGTGTGTGTCTTTATACAAATCCTACACGAGAAACTGAATTGTACAGCGTTTCTGTAGGTTTTGTGCATTCCTTCCTTCCTTCCTTCCTTCCTGCCTGCCTGCCTGCATGTGTGTTTGTGTGTTACTCCCTTGTTTTTTACCTAAGCCTACATGGGATACTGTACAGTAAATTACATCATGTCTACAGCAGGAGAACAGGCAACCAGAAACCTTTTTACAACACATGCTAAATCCCCTTTTTCACGGCATCCTACAGCATTACAATGTCCTCTTTCAAAAGCAGGCATAACTCTTGTGTGTTCATGTGCGTGTGTGAACGCACACGTGTGCAAAGTGCAGACGTAAGCCTAGGAGGTAAAAAGTTACAGTGGTGATTATAGTAATTATGGTTTCAGGTTTTTGCATATTCCTTCAGATGGACCACTAGATTACCAGACAGTTTTGGCACAGATAGAGAGAGAGAGCGAGAGGAAAAGAGTTACTGTTCGGGGGTGAGGGAGGGAGGAATTGAGAGAGAAAGAAAAAGTGAGAGGGGAAAAATGGCTAAAAAGGGGATGATGTGGAAAGGAGAGCAGGAGAGGAAAAGAGTTACAAAGGAACAGAGAATGTAGTGGTGAAAGATACGAAGAAGAGAAAGACTAATCCTTCAGGCGGCTTCCAAACGCCGCTCAGTCCGCTTGCTCGCTCAGTCCGCTTGCTCGCTCCCTCCTCCTCTTCCTCCTCCTCTTCCTCCTCTCCCCAATCCTCTCTCCACACTCAACCAGGAGTTGAATGAGCTTTTACAGTGCAGCTTTGTTTCCTATCAAAAAGGAGCGTGAATGTCAAATTCTCCACACAAAAAGGAAAAAAAACCCTCCCCCTCTCGTTTTTTTCTTACAGTATCTTGTTCTTCTTTCGCGCTTTATTCTCTTTCACTCTGTCTCCATTTCTCGGTTTCCCCTTATGTTTCTACTCTTAACCTTATCCCTCTTTTCTTTATCCTCCTCCTCTCAATACAGGACAATGCCCACAACAAGCTTTCACTGGAAACAAAAAAGGACTCTGAGTCCCAGCCGCGTGGACCCCCTGTTGTGGCACGTCGCCTTTTCTCAATGGCGGCTTAATTACATATTCATGGTGACACAAATAAGACTCTCTTGCTCCGACACACAAACACACCACTCAACCAAAGCACCCAGCACCCATCTGCTGGTTGTGCGTCTGCACTCAAGGAAAAAAAAAAAAAAAAAAAAAGGAGCACACGTATGAAGATTTGTGTGTGTTTAAGTGTGTGACACCTGTGCAATACCGAGGCTCATACTGTGATGATACTGTAAAAACGATACATTCATCCCCAAATCTGCAGCCTGTCTCAGATACAAGCGCCATGAGCAAAAAAATCTGTAAGGCGCAGCAGATTGCTACTTTGGCAAGAATCCAAACAAAGTGTCAGAGACAGACACGGGACGGGACAGAGGGATTAAGCTGAAGAGGCAGAAGTTTGTGTCTAACTCACACATATACACACACACACACACAAAAAGTGTCTCCGGTAATCGCTTGTCTCCAATAAGCGCAGTGTGTGCTGCACATTGTTCTTGAAGCAAGTAAACCAGCCCAGGCTATTTACTGGAGGTTTTACGGTATCAAATAAAAAGAATATATAGACCATGAAAAGCCTAAGCTGCCGGCTGTGGATAGAGGCATGGCCTTAAAACAAAGAGATACAGGGTGAGATTTCAATGGAGAGCAGCTGGCATGGTGTGGCGCTCCATTTTTCTACCTGTCTCCTTCCCCTTTTTCCCCCTCCATCTATCTGTAGGCAAACTCTCTCCCCTCCCTCTGGCTGACTGATGAGTTTCCACCATGTTTCTGTGACCAAACACACACACACACACACACACACACACAAACACATAATGTCCCGCTGCTTGTGGGCCCCGGCCAGCAGCACAACAATATGTCCACTGTTTGGGCCACACTCTAATTAAACAGTGTAAATCTAACTAGAGAAAAGGGACGGAGTGGTGAGAGACAGTAGCAGAGGAAGAGAATAATAAAAAGGCGAGCGGAAAGTGAGAGAGGCACACTGAATGTCAGAGGTAGCAGATGGGAATGAGAGAAAGCAGGACAGGGAGAATGAGTAAGGCAGTCAGAGAGTGATAAACAGGGACAAATGACAGGAAAGAGGAATTGAGACGATGGACAACAGTACAAAAATCTGTGGCTTGGCACCCGGTGGCATCGATTCCCTGAGCCCAACTGTTTATTATGGGAATCAAAGACGCCCAGTTTCTCTCTGCAGTCGGCTGCAAAAAATATGACAAGAGAATTCATGTTAGCCATACCACACTAATTTTAATGGGAGTTTAACAAACTTTAAGCTGTTGCATGGCAAATATTTCCTTACAGTTATGGTCTAGTAGCCTTTTTACTACAATAATAACCTTTCTAAATGTGTTTTATCTTTCAGTGTAGTAAAAGACATAACTTTAAAGATAATGACGAAATCTAAATCGTCTAAATCTGTGATTAAAAACACAAATTTTTTGCAGTGCATGGGACCAGTGGGAACTATATAGTAGGCCATTGATTGGGAACAAACGGCGTTGTCTCAGAACACCCGCCCCACACACAGAGAAACAGACACAGGCGCGCACACACACACGCACAACTAACTCAAACAAAAAGCCTGGAAATGAGAGCCCCAAATGAGGCCTTAGGTTTCGCAGGCCATGAAAAATTCATAATTCCAGATCTTTACATGAAACTCTAGAAGGAATTAGGCCTAACAGCAGGAGACGCTGGGAATCAGTTTCAGAACATTTAGCTTCTCCTTTCTCTTCTTCCTCTCCAGCTCAAGCCTGTCTCTCTAGTAAACACGCACGCTCACAGACACTAGTGCGTGCACACAGAAAGATACGCATATACACAGAGGGACACATTAGTAGGTCCCATGCTGGGTTTTCCCCCTGCAAAGAGTCAGAGATAGTAAATGGTGCAAGCGGTGTGACGCATGTTTGTCGACAGAGCCATCTGAAAACCACACTTCAAAACCGGATTTCAGCTCTGCTTTCCGCAAAGAAAAACATGCCTGAAAAGTTCTCTGTCACTACACAAACAACCCACTTTCAGGCTCTTGATTCTTGAAATAGGCTGAGCTGTAATTGCTATGTGTTCCAAGCAAACTGCACATAAAAAACGCACAGAAAATGTAGGTGTACAGAAGGTGGAGCATTTTCACAGACTAACACAAAATCCACTGAGTGAATGGATGAACATGCAGGGCCACAGGCAAGGAGCAAAAAAAAAAAAAAAAAAAAAAAGGTCAGTAATCCATTCAGCAGCTAACAGAGGATGCAGCCTGAAAAGGAGAGAGACTGAGGAAAGGTGGGTGGAAAAATGTCTCATCGCTGGTCACACTCAAAGTAAGAGTCTATGAAATGTGTGGATGAGTAAGCAAGGATAAAAAAAAAGGAGGCAGAGAGGGTGAGGGAAATCTGCCATCACTAGGCTGCTGCTAGCAGCAGGAGGGTCTTCTATACAAAACAACCCCAGACACAGTCAAAGACTTCCTTTCACACACTCCCATGAACGCCTGTCCGAGCACACACACGCACGTATAGTACACTCGCACACGCGGAGAATGCAGACAGAATGCAGCATTGTTTGACCACAGAAATATCTTGCTGTGTGTGTGTGTGTGTGTGTGTGTGTGTGTGGCAGTCAGTCAGCTTGTCAAGTCCTAGTGGAGTGATCAAAGCTGGTACAAACCACCCAGAGAGATCTCTCCCTCCCTCATCCATTCATCCTTTCCCTTCCCTTGCTGTCTCCATCCCTCTCTCTCTCGCTCTGCTACAGAAAAAGCATCAAATTTGCCACATAAACCCTGCTTGGCCAATCGCATTGCACTGGCTGAAGCAGCACAGCCAATCAAATTGGCCTATTTAGTTCCAATAATTCCCAGCTGTCCCCCTACAAGCACTGAACCCTGGATGGCTGCAGTGCACCATGGGACAGGATCAGAGCATAATGGGAGACAGCATGGGAGCTCTGGCAATATCATAATGCCAAGCGTGCATGCACGCACGCACGCACACACACACACGCACACCTCCACCACCACCATGTGAGCTCTGCTGGAGCACCCTTATGATGCCAAGTTGACACACACATGTATAATATCACATACTCTCCCACGTATAGACATTCTGGTGCAAAGACACCACACATGTGTGCACACACAAACACACACCGCAGGAGTTCTCTGAGAACATGCCTAAGCTGCCAAGTTCACACACACACAGCCATATACAAGCACACAACCACACACACACACACACACACACACACACACACACACACACACACACACCTCATGTGAACACTTTGAGTACATCTTTGCACCTCTGCAACACCGGGTTCACACATAAACACCTACGCGCCTACTTGCACAGACACGCAAACTTGGACAAAACAACACAACCACCATTCATTTCAAGTATCCTAAGAGAAATGTGTGCATTACATTTTTTTAAAAAGTGCTTCTGAGCTGAAACAAAAAAAACACCACAGAAATATGAACATCTGTAACCAGAACCCAGCAGCCAAACTGTGAGGCCGTGTAACATGCAAACAGACCAAATGTTTTAGACCAACACCACCCAGCAGCTGACTGCAGAACTTGACCATACCACTGCTTAGTCATCACAATATACAAGGGGACTTTTCAGACCTTGCAGAGGGATTCTGACACCCATTCATTCATTCCAGATCAAATGTAAGGGGGCTTAGATAATGGCTTTTTAATAGGCCGAGAGGTTCTGGGGTGGGGCTTAGTTAGACGGCTGACACAAGCACTCAAACTGGCACTCTCCTCTCCTTGTATGTGCATGTGTGTATGTGTACAAGTGTATGTCCATACCTACTAGAACTCTGAAAGGATGCTTAAAATACTGTCTACACGCCAGATTCAGTGACTAAGCACTAAAAAAAGGTTCACAATTAAAAGCTTAGGAGAAACCAGGATGCAAAGTGGAATGACTTGGATTGAATTTATTTTGTGTGGGATGAGTCTATTCTATTCAAAATAAATGTTTCTTTAATGAAAACATTTAAACCTGTGTCAGTTCTTTCCATTATAAGATTTGAACCCATCTTCATCCGGAACATCATTAGTCATGACCTCAATAGCCAACCGAGCTATTAAAACTCACCAAACCACAAATTCCACAGTGGAGTTAAACTGGAGGCAACAACTGGCCATAAGATACTCAATTATGCATGAGCAGAACGAAACAGCAGAATAATCTGGCTAAAAACAACTATTTGTATTTCCCCATTCAAAGATAAAATATGCATGGAAACTGAGAGTTTGTAATTTGGAGGGACATTTCTACCTGAATGGACTTGGGATTGGATCCAGAACTGATGCACAGAGAGGATCAGCTACGTACACAAAGCAGCCAGCTCCCCCACAGTTAGGTCAATGTGTTTGTGTGTTCTGCCCCATTCAAAAGAACAACTAATGGAGTGACTCCTCAAACACAAAAGAACCAACTTCAGGGACATGAGTCAAGTTGTTTGGAGCAGAGGAATCACAGACAGGAACATAGCAGACAAGCCCAAACTAGGAGGGAGAGGCGATTTGGAGAAATGTAAGTATAGGAGTGGGCAAAGATTGGGGAGTTTCATCTGCCTCAGAAGCACCAACAGTTTTAGTTTCCAATTATCAGATTTCTCTACCAAAGTCAAATTGAGCCGTGTGTTGGTGGCAAGGTGCAATTTATCAGTGGTGTGTGAAAGCCTACTCAAATCGTGTCCCCAAATTGCAACGTATTGATTTAACAGTAAACCAATAGAGAGTGGTCATAATGAATATCGGTGGGTGTTGCTGAAAATGCTGTTCCCCGGGGCAACGAAAGAAAGGTGGCAGCAACATCATGTCCAATTACTGCCCAAATTCAGCACAAAAACCCTGGGCCAATCAGTAATGTCGATACCAATTTACTCACTGCGCTCTGGTTTGGAGTAGGCAAGTTACTGTATCCTTTAAGAGGCTTTCAAGTGGAATATAAATTGTATAATGGAGGGCAAAGATTAACGCAACACTGAGTCTGGATATGATATTAGTATATTAGAGAGTATAATAAGGGATTAAATCCACCATAAGTGCCCGTGATAAGGTCAAACTGCCTAGGTTACTGAGGCCAGGTAGGGAAAAATGTGGTGAATTAAGCAGCTTGGTGAAAACAACACAGGGGTTAGACACTTCTGGATGAACATTAACAGGGCACAAGCTCTCCCAGAGAAGGTCACCGAGAGTGTGAAAGAGAAATATGTTGCCTGACTTTCCCTGCAGCATTTCCGAGAGACAGAGCCCCCAAATTAACCTAATATGTGTAAAGTTGGGCCACTCATACGTGCTTCATTGAGCCTGCGACCCGCGTAAGCCTCCACAACCACCAGCCGTCTGCGTGGCCGCACGTCACTCTTCAGAAATATCACTTTAATATTCCTGTTACGCTGCACCACGGGGCTTACAGTGCTACTAATACACACAGCGCCGTATCAGTTTAACAGTCTAGTATTTTATGTGATCATAAGCCATCGTATATGGCGAGCGCTCTTTGAATCCCCTCGCAGACTAATGATGGTGAGATGTGTCATTTTAACTGCAAGTGCACCCGTGTTGTTCGCAGCATATTTCTTCCTCGGACTCCTGGTTTTCTTGTGAGATTTGTATAATTGCCTTTATGCTCCTGGCGACTCTGAGTGTTTGTGACTTGTGATCAATTTTCCAATCGAAGCAGTGGAGCGTCGCCTCTATATTGCGAAGTCGTGGACTCCTGAAGTCCTGCCCTTCGTAGTTTTCACCTTAATTTAACTGCGACCCCGGAGTTTTGAATTGAAAAAGAAAAACCTCTGCAATATTCTAATCCGATAGGAACCTGAAGTCCCTCCTTGTGTTCCTCTAGAGTTGTTTTGTTCAGTCGTATTTATTTGGTTATCAATAACGAGACGAGACCACATTTCCTTTCAATATTAATCTCCGTTTAATTAACCACGTATTTTCGCTGTCCTTAGATTTGTCTTTAACGCCAAGAGAAACGAGTTTTGCCTCTCAGTTTGTGCAGCACACTTGAAGCAGGCGAGGGAATGCGCAGATATATATGGTTTACACCTTAAGACACTGGCCGCAAACCACCCACTCATAAGCATCAGCTCGGTTTAAATGGAAATGTGGCAAACAAAAAATAATAAGTAACCCTCATCAGCAGGAGCCACTTCCTCCTCCCCGTCTACCCAGAGACATGCCGCCGCTGCCACACAGCCGCATCTCGGCAGTGGAGGGAATCTTTCATCGCTTTCAAACAATTAAGGTGTATTTAAGAAGGTCCTGAAGAAGACGCGCTCTCCAGTCTTACCTTGGGCGACTCCTCGGTGAACGAGCACCAGGAGAACCAGGATCCCCGGCGTGGCGCACATCCTCACCAGGCTGCAAACCCCGCGTCCTATTCCACTTCTCTGTCCACTTTTGCCCATTACAAGCAGCGCGTAAAACGCATAAACACACAAAACTCCTCGGTCCACGGCGGGGGAAATGAGAACCCCCCACCCCTCCACCACGGGGTCTGATTTATCAAACGAGTTGGAAAAAATAAACAAAAAAGGTGGATATCGCCTCTGGTCCCGGTGTCCAAGTCCGTCTCAGAAGGCGCAGGTTAAGCTGTGAGAAGACTGAGGTGGTGGAAATAACCACGGGGTCCTTTCACTCGTGTCAGCGGCACTGCTGCCTCGCCACTAAGCTCTGCTCCTCTCTCCGTGCGCTCTCTCCTTCTCCACTCTCCGTTTACGCAGAGAGAGAGAAATGCCACCGCCCTCTGGCTACCATACTAGACTCGCTATTTCTCCTTTTCTGCTTTCCTCTGCCTCCCTCTCTCCTCTCCGTTCTCGGTCATACTTTAATAACATAAAAACAAAGTCACGACAAATTCTCACCGAAAGCACACAAGACTGTTAATGACGTATTTTCATTTGATTGGTACATTTAGGATAAAGTATATTCTTCTTTACTCCTTTTATCATATTAGACTGCTTAAAATAACATCATATTTTCTTGAGGAGACTTTAAGTGTTCCAGTAAGTTATTTTATTTCCACTTCCTAGTTTGTTTAGTTTTATATCCTGCATTTCTATTACTTTGGGTATAACCGCCAGGTGTGTGTGTGTGCGCGCGCGCGCTGTATCAATCTATTGTTTTGCGCGCGTTCGAACGCGTGCGGGACTGTAATTGCCGCCGGTGTGCAACAAACCAGGGAGCCACGTGTCTCCACGAGCTCGCCGACTGATGTCTGCCCCCTGACGGCCACGGCCGCTGGACCTGCACAAGGATGAACTGAACAAAGTAAATCTCCACAATTCAGTTTATTGCAACATACTTATAGCTATAAAAAGTTAATGGTGTGAGCTTGTATAACTGTGTTCCATAAAAATATATAAACAACACTGTAGAACCTAGATTATTTTGGTGACTGTGTGCAGAAGCCTATGTATAATCACAATCAAACAATGGTCACTCAAGCAGCTATTGTCCATCAACCACTTCATCACAGTGTAGATTATCTGAAAGTGGGTTACTGGGGTAAAAGTAATAATATAACACAGACGTGAAAAAGGCAGTTTGTTCTGATTTATCCAGACTGAATGTCTGACAAAATGAAACTGTTCATTTTACATGGAGATGTCTTTCACTGCCACCATAACTAAGTACTGGCAGCTAGGCTTCACTATAAAATACTGACGTTTCCAGGAAAATTAAATTAAAAAAAACAAAACATGCAATAGTTATGTCCTCTTGACACATGGTAACCACTGGTTTGTTTTACTGCCACAATCCCATTTCCAAATATTTATTCCACAAGTTTATGTGGCAATACATGTCTGTTAGCACAGATGTCATCTTTGTACAAATACAATTATCAAGTATCACTAGCCCAATGTATGACCACACTGTCACCTTGAAATACATGACTGCTGAAGAAAAAGATAAACACTCAATTGTCTGATGAATAAACTTAAAACAAGCTCAATAAATATTTGTATGTGTGTTTGCAGCTCAGACACATGCACGCACACACACTTGCAGCAAACATAACTCAACAGTGTTGCTGCACAGTCATTTGAGCAGCACAGCCTGGATCATGCATTGTAAATGGCAATAGTAAAATATGTGCTTGGTGCCATTTGTCACCACAGCAGCCCCACAGTTCAGTGACTACCATTGGAAGTAGCTGCTACCCGCAGGGACCTGTAAAAGCCTTTTTATTCTGCCACTTTATTGGGAATGGGAAAGCAATAAGTTACACAAGAAACATATGGCACACTTGGATATGGATCAGCACATACACTAGCAACAGTCAATGGCAATGGGGATTTTCACCGTTCCATGGGGTAGTATAACACATTCGTGTTTTAATGTACATGGCCAGTGACTTGAATGTAATATTTAAGATTACATGAAGATTGAAACAAATAATTTTAAAATTTAGTTTAAGTTAGAAAAAAATTCAAGTAAAGTCTCAGTGAAAACTGTTGACTGCGTGTTTGATTATCCAGAGAACAGGGAATATCAGCAAGTCTGCCTGTCCATCAGTTCGCCACTTTGCTCTAGACTGAAATATTGAATCAACTATTGGATATATTGCTGAAAATTTTTGTACAGACCTTTGTGGCCCATGGCATGGCATGGTACTGGCAATCCACTGACTGACAGTTCCTCTATTGCCACAATGAGATTAGCATTTGTAATTTTGAATTCAATGGTTGAATAACTATTTGATACACTACCATGACATTATACACACATTCTCCCACAGGATTAATCACAATCACTTTGGTGATCCCCTAACTTTTCATCTAGTGACATTAAGTTAAAATTTTATTTTATCCTTTTTTGTTTTTTTAGCAGAAACATTCCCAACAGTCTTTGCTTTGGGTTCAGTGCACAACTTAGCTTTACCAGCTTGTTGGTAAAGCTAAGCTTAAAGCACCCCTGTACATAAGCGCAGCCTCACAGATCTGCTGGCATGGCTGCTGATTCTTTAACATGGTTACAAAAAGAAAAAGATCTTTAATCTTTTTCCTTTGTTCAGATTTGATTAACAGCAATGCCAACACATTCTGCATACAGCCTCATATTCCTACAGAAGCGGAAAGGCCACTATAGCAGTTATTTTAAATGCTGAATCCTGTTCCACCTCCTCACTTTTCACAGTTTGGATTGTTATTTCCATCACTGTGAATGAGCATGCTGACTAACTCCTCCACTTAAAACTGAAAGAATAAAGACCGCAATGTGTGTTTCCGTTTGTGTGTGCGTGCTGCCCTGTCTGCCCCAGAGCCCACCAGTTCTACTTTTAACTAAACTCCCTGAGGACTTTGTCACACTGTCTCCATCGCCCCTTTTCTTTGAATGTGCAAATCATCAGAGACAATCCAACATCACTTTATTCATGTTTATCTTCATTACAGAGATAGATATACAGTATGTTGAAAGTTAGGCATTTCCTCATTGGTTGCCTGTGCTTGTATCCTGTAGCATCAAAGAAACTTTGATAATGAGAGGGGGAGACAGAAGACAGCGGAGAAGAAGACATTAAAGGATATCATTGACTTGATAATACAAAAGGTGAAAGAAAGGTATTTTAGCATAAACAGCCATAATATTACAAAAGTATATCAGTGGGCTTGTTGGTAACTTATGCGCAACCTTTTGATAAATGCCAAGCATATATTTTCATTACAGAAGTTTGTTTTGATAAAAAGGATAAAATAATAATTCATATTTTGGTAAATAAGCTTAAAAGCTGTCTTTCTTAGTTGAACAGACTGATACCACACTTCTGTCGGGCACAGTGACGTCCTCAAGTCTGTCAGGTTGGAAGCTAGAGGATAGTCCCTATAAAAACACAAACTATCTTTTCTACATATCTGTATTAATTAAGCAAATGAGATACAATGTGTTCAGCAAACTTTAAAGGTCCTGCTAGACAAACTTTGTACCTTTTGGACTGAAGCAGGCTTGTTGTTTGTTGCCTGTTTCCAGTCATCATGCTAAGCTAAGCTAACCACTTGCTGGCTGTGGCTTCATTTTTATATAGGCATATAGGCATGGTACTGGTTTTGACCGTCTTATATAACTCTAATCAAAAAAACGAATAAGTGAATTTCTCAAAATGTTAAACCATTATTTTAGATAACTTTAAAATATACCAATTTACATGCAATCAAAACATTTTCAGATTGTCTTGGTTGTTCCTAAGTAGCAGCCATATTGAAATGAGGGACAGTTTTTCTCTTGTTACAAAAGCAACATTTTGATCACACCTGTTTTAAGTGCATATTTGCTTCAAAATAGTAACAGAATAATAAAATGATTAAAATTTAAAAAAGAACCCGTCTAGTTTCAGGGGTCAGTGTTCTTTTTTGGTCTTTTCACAGCGTTCCCCTCGTACCTTTCAGAAATCAAAACTGAGGGGGATTCGTTCACCATATTTTGTAACATTCTGAGACTAACAACTGGACAAGTACATCCACTTCACACTTGGTTGACCAGGTGTGCAGAGATGGGAGACTAAGCAGAATGAGAATTTCTCTCTCATGCTCACTTTTTACTTTCATCCCTTTTGTGCAACACCATTAATGCCTTTGAGGATAAACCTGAATCGAAGTATGCACCATTATCTCTGTTTATTGCAACTATTATTGCATCTGGCCCCTCTCTATGATCTTTGAGTGTTTGTAATATGTATAGACTAAATCCAGCAGTTGATTTATGTGTCATCATCACTGTAGTGGCAGAGTTCACATGAACGCATTTCCAGTGACAATAGAAGCAGAGATGTTTGGGTTAATCAGGGTCAACAGCCACCACTTACAAAGTAATCCGCGTGACTGTAAAAGTTAGTCTTCAAACAATACTCTGAAACTGAAAAAGAAATACGATTACCTCTTCTGTCAGACCCCCACAGCTTGGATTTGAATGTGCGGTGAAGAATAATGAATTAAACAGGATTTACTTGCAAACTCTATTATTCGATGCCTTATAATCTAAAGGAATTTATCATTTGATAAAAAATAGAAACACAGCAATACTTAGGGTGGAATGTGAGCATGGAGCACTACGCATATCTGACACCAATCCAGCGTTGTCTATCTCAGCACCAAGACATTCATAAGCAGCAGCTGGAGCTTGGGTCACTGGCTGCCTGCTGCCAGCACTCTAGCAGTCTTCAACAGGACGGGCCATTAAAGCAGTGCTACAGACAACAGCTCGGTTGTAGCCAATATCAGGTCTGTAGTGTGGCTAATTGGCAGGCAGACCATGAATTTCTTCTATTATATTTATTACATAAAGCAATATGTTTACTTTCTGATTGTAATAGCTTAATTGGCACATGGGTTAGAATTGCATTTAGCTTGAATAGTTACTTCCCTTAAATGTACAACAGGCCTAACCAGGCAACATTGCCAGACCTACTATCTCCGTCACTTTCTTCCAAATTTTTTTGGCCTATTTTGCTGTAAACAGTGAATGATAAGAAGTGGAATGTGGATAACATGTAGTGGAAGAGAGTTTTATTATGAAAAAGATGAAGTATTTAGTGACTTCAGTTACTGTCTCACATCAAATCCCATTCTGCAATTGGTTGCTGCTTTAGCGGCATTGCTCCTAATTTGCATGAAGTTAAACTCTGCTCAACTTCATCTCGCTGCTCTTGGCAATGGCACAGCACTGCTGCCAAGGCATCTGAACTCCGTCGTCGCCAGCTTTGATTTAACATGAATGATTGCCGAGTGGTTTTGTTGCTAATGAATCTTCCACTTTGACTGCAGTGTAAAAGTATTACTCCTGACTCTAGGGTCAAAAATGTATGTCTGGCCTGTGTTAAGCTTTTGTGTAGCACAAATACTGGAGACAGGAGAACACAGTTAGCCAGCAGATGCAGCCTTAGAGGCAATTGACACAAACATCACAGTTCTTTACCAAAAACAGCCGGACCAGGTAGGTACATGAAGCATCTCAGACGCCCTGTCCTCACAATGAAGTTGGTCCACTGTCGAGAAATTTGTGTTTACGCAAAAGATAAATGAGCATCATCATTTTTATCTTTGACTCATCTTTTTTTTATTTCATTATGCTTTTTGAAAAGTTCAGTGCTCTGCTTCTATCAAGAACTGGCAGCGGGTTCACAATGAGCAGCCAGCAACCAGCATGTTGCTTATGAATGTTTCAGTTTGAGTGATAACACTGACTCTGGACTTCCATCATTGAGCCGGTCCAATTTTGCTTGGATGGAGAATAGTGTTCACTTGTTTTCTGTCACAAGAGCAACATTAATGCTGCTACAGGCTTCAGCAGAAGACAGAAAACACAAACATCATTGTCACACTTTTTTGCACTCAAACACAATTAAGTCTTGCTTCAAATTGCTAATCCAGTTTGTCAAATTTGCTGGAGTCATGTTAATACTTAAAAGCTGTTCTATACATCCAAAAAATACAAAGCAGAAGTTACACTTTCATGTGTGCAGACAGCTTGTATTTGTGAAGATCCCTTTTCGCTCACTAATTGAAGGTATTGAAAGAGACATTTCATTCCTTGGAAAGTTAAACTTGCGACAAGCTCACTTTTCCAGTCTCCTGTCTCTTAACATTAGTCTCTTTTCTATCATGCTACCTGTAGAGGTATAACATGCCGTCATCTGTGCCATTTCCTGTGCTATCTCTATTGTATGCTACAACAGAAAGCGGGCCCCCACAGGGGCGACTAGGTTTAATCTCTTTAAGCAGTTACATAATGGCCCCCAGTTCACGTTTTAATCAGCGAATAGATGGCTGCACCCAGGGACGAATAATCACATCTATAACTTTCTAATCTAATATCCAGCTACATTCAAGTGGATTAGAGAGGAGCGGCAAGGGAGAGGAGGGGCACAGGTGGTACACCTCGATGTGAGTGAGTGTTTGTAGGAGGATTTATTTGTGTGTTATTTTGAGATGAGAGAAAATGAGACTTAGGAATCATGTGTTTCTGTCTGCAGTCAGCACGTGGGTGAGCACAAGTACGCGCATGCTCGTCTGTGTGTGCCTGTCCTGTCTCTGCCTACTACGAAACACACTATCCATAATATCAATCCTCTCAGATCACTTTTGATTTCAGTCGTTCGGCAGGTTGTTTGGTGATGAGTACTGACAATCTCATTCCCGAGATGGCTCTGTGTGACCTGCGCTGTGTCCCGTACACCGGGTGCAACAGCACCGTGAGTACAAAAGTGAATCAAGAAATCTGTCCATACAGGCAGATGAACAGACAGACGGATAGACAGACAAGGAGAGAATGTATCACAGTCATCAGATTGAATTGTTTCCTGACACACACACACACACACACACACACACACACACACACACACACACGCGCGTACTTCTGCTCATGCATACACCCACACATGGGAGGATTTAGCAGGAAATACAAAATGCTGTGGCTACAATAAAGTAATTGAAAATCCCAGCCAGCATGTGACCTCATAGGCAGTAAAGAGTGTATTACACATTTTTCATAAAAAATAATGTTGTTTGTAGTTTTATTTGTTTACGTAACTACAATTTGTGAAATGGTTTCACAACACAAGCATTAAAGAACAAACCATAAAGAAAATCAATGTGATGTTCATTTCTTGATTGTAAGCTGGACTCTTTACAGCTTCATCGTGCCTTTACATCGTCTGATGCATCTTATTTCTTTAATGATGAGTGATCATAAGGGCCAGTAAAACTCCTCCAGCTCGACAACAGGTCATAAGGTCAAACCACTTTGAAGGTTGACTTTGTTTAAGTGGAATATTATATAGGTAAATGGTTTTATTGAAAAATGTCTTTAAAAAGGAAATTTACAAAGCAAGGACACAGGACTCTGATGAGATGAAAAAGTGGACAGAAAGACATATGTTGATGGAAAAAGACAGAGACTAGAAGGCAAGCAACAGAGCTGGCCTCACGAAACAAATCAAACTCTTGTCAGTCAAGAACATCAAGTCAGTGATGTTGTAATTGACACTGAGAAGATCAAGAGACTCTCTGTGGCAATGTCAAGTATCTTTACTTATGCCTAAAGACTAAGTGGCATCCTTTGAATGGATACTTGTCAGACAGTGCAGCATGCTTTAAAGACAAAAGCACTCATGCACATGCATTTGTTAGTCCTCCTGCAGGGGTCTGTGTGTCTGTCTGGCCTTCTGAAGTCTAAGACCCACACTACAGCTTTAAAATGTTGGTTTTGTAAATGTTCCATGAAGAGAAAAGGCTCATTATCAGCCTATAAGTATACAGTTAAAGCATTTTGGAGAAACACTTTTCAGCAAACTTTGCTGGCACCTTCAAGACAATATTTTTGTTTCTATCATCATACGTTGATGCATATTTTCAAGTATCATGTCTGAAAAAGTTGCTGAAAACAACACAATTTGAAAAAAATAGTTCTCTGCAAATTTCTGCTGAAAAAGAGAAACTATAATTTGTCTAGTACAGGGACAGTGTCTTCTACAGAGCACTGGAGACAGTAATTAAAAGTTTGGATTCTGACTTTTCTGTGCTAATTTAGCTTTAAAAAAAGGATGATACATGTATAAATGTATGAACATGTTTTTAATAATTCACTAATTTATAGTGGCAGAGTATAAGCCAGGAACAAAGTCACTGAGAGACTCATAAGAGAAGTGGTGCAGAAAGCAACAATTTCCCAGCGGGTCTGGAGCTACAAGCTGTCATGTCTGTGAATATGCTCCCCTCATGTCCTGCCTGTTGCCACACATGCTGAGCAGAAGGATGTTCTTGTTGAAAGCTATTATTTACAGAATATGTTTTGTTGTCATCAATAGAAACAACAAAATTTACGAGAAGAAATGTTTCACTCTAAAAAAAAAAAAAAAAAGTAAAATTAGCAGTTTGGGGTCTTGTAGTCCAGATTGAACCAAATTCAGAAGAGGAGAAACAAGGGGCTTCAGGGCACCCCACAGAAAAACTGAGGGCCCTCCACTGTGTTATAACACTGATGGTTTTTATTTTAACAGTCTCTGGACCTGTAACACCAAAAAGTTAATCTTGTTTACTCTCATTCCAAAAGAAGACCAAAAGAAGAAATAAATTTACATTCAAAATAAGGATCCTGTTTGTAGTGGAAGTCTTTGAAAGCACCACAGAGTCGTGGCCAAACAACATTCTCAGTCCCACCGCAGCCATTTGACAGATCCAGCTCTGTCATGCAAGAGGAGGCTGGATACCCACCATCTGCCTTGACTGCCTACCAGAATATGCCACCCTACCACGGGTCAGTGGGTGGTCCCACTTCATTGCAGCATCCACACTATGAAGAATTTTATTACCAAACCACAAAGCTCAGACACAGTCAGTCGAGAAGCTCCCATAAAAACCTGTTTATGATGCTCTGATGTGTGTAGTGTTATTAAAAAATCAAACAAGTGTTTATTTTTATTTATGTTATCTTTTTTCAAGAAACTTTTTTCTATTTTGTGTCTGTGTGTAAAGTCTTAATCAAAGGGCCGCATCCAAATCCATTGTATTTCTTTATTTTCTTGCAACAGTGTATCAGTGAACACTTCTTGTGTTAAAAATGTTGACACCATAGCAGCATTGTAACTTGAGTATGAAGACTGCTTGTTCAATTAAAGGTGAAATTAAATTGCTTTTATACCCCACATACAGTAAATGACTTGGTAAAAGGCTCAAGCTTTTAAATATGGGTGAGTCATGGCTGTATTTCAACTAATCAAAGAGCACAAAACGACCTCTTTACTGCCTTCACTGTATGAAACCATCTCTGTGCGCTTCATTGCATCTTACAGTTTTGGAAGTGGTCACACTGTTCACTCTGAGCTCGACTCATGCTGGAGCTCTCCTTCCCAGAGGGAACAATTGCTCAAAATGACTACATCTAAAAAAAAAGGTTGCAGTAAGACAGATAGACCTTATAAATAGTGCACATAGCTTCCGGGTCTGTAAAGTGAAGCTGGTGCGAAAGTAACTTAAAAATTCATTACCTCAGACGGCCAGCAGGGGGCGACTCTTCTGGCAATAGGGAGGCCAAAAATGTTGAAGTCTGTGAAAAAATGACTTGTTAGTTGATTTCCTCCCTTAGCAAACATTAGCCTGATGTAGTTATGATCTCAGTTTCAGTGATCTAGTTTTAAGTTCATCAGTGGTAAAATAGAAGTGTATACTTTAAGGTATGGCTAACAGTGACCACCGTCTCATCCTAATATGTCCTCTGGCGCCAAAAAAGATTTGACACCAATGCTAAATTCGAGGCCTCAAACACCAAAGTCCACAAACCAATGGGTGCCATCACTGTGGCTCTGTTCACTATTTTATACAGTCTATAGCAGGACCATGGTAAGTGTTCAGATCAGATGTAGTACTCAGATGCCAAAGTAATTTCTACCTGTGTTACTGCTGCACATTCAGTCCATATTGATCGTAACCTGCTTGTAATGGGACGTAAGCGTGTTTTGCCATCATGCGTTGCGACAGGTGGCTGTGGAGACAAAATGGGATTTTGAGAGAGGTGTCACACCATCACTTAGGTGAGATCTCTCCCGCCATATTTCCCCAGAGAAATGCTCTTGTACCCCTTTTACAAATGACACTTGAATTTATACGTGTGCACGCGCATGTGTGTCTCCAACTAAAAATTTCTATCTCGCTGCTTGTCGCCAACGCACAGTGGATTTTTAACAGACTTCAAGAGCTGTGCAGGGCATCAACATCAACTTTCAAAAATGAGTTAATTGTAGGATTCAAGTAAAAAACAATAAACCACTGGAGGCCTTGGCAGATGCAGATGTGCTCCATGAGCCAGAAACAGACAACAGTTAATTCCCTTCCTCTTTCAAGGTGTTAATGTCCTGGCAATCAGCCCAAGTGCTTTTTGATTAGCTCATTATTAATTCATGCACATTCTTGGAACCTCAAATCACACTTAATTACAACTGTGATTCCAGCAGTGACCAATATTGATGTAATTAAATAATTAGGAGTTTGCTGCTGCTGCTGCATCGTCTCTGTGACTGCAAGGGACAGAGAGAAAAATATGTTTTTGGAATATAAATGAAAAAATAAACTGAGCTGATGATAAGGGGCGAGAGAGAGAGAGAGAGAGAGAGGAAGAGAGAGGGAGAGGCAGAGAGAGAAAAACTAACTAAGTATGATTGTGTAGAAATGCCTCGTCCATCCACTCACATGTGTGAGGAGAAATAGAGATTAGTCTAAATGAATAACATCAGATAGTGTTCCTCCATGATTGATTGAGAACAATTACTGATGTCTCCACAGCACACAGTAGAACTGCTGACAAGCTGCATGTGATGTCTGGTTTACACTAAGTAGCGATAAGCAAGCTGCCACATACAATGCCCAGATCTTTAATGGTTTTAATAAGAGATGCCATTTAGTTTAGTGAATGTCAATTACATGTGAGTTGTTGTGATTCTTGCAATCAAGAGTTGTAATTTTCTCACTTACTGGGCAAATATGAATTTTATCTAGTGATTTTCTGGCATCTGACCTGCTGTGAAGAAATGTAAAGCAGCATAGCTTTGCTCTTTGCCAGTGAACTGATTTCTACAGCTTTAGTTATTAGTAGAAAAAAAGAGAAAGAATGGGTGCTAAATCGCATAAATCCCCCTGTTTTTCTCTGAATTTACCTCCTATGCCATTAAGACCAAAGTGGCATCAACATAAAAGTTCCACTCAAGGTCCATTTAAATATTAACACTTTGTTTTGTTGAGCACGGTCACCCATTTATTCCACATGGCAACAAACACAGAAATATCCAAATATCGTGCAAGTCAGGCTTATGCTGTCTCCTTGCCTCAAGACTCATTTTTAATATTACTCCCACAGTTACATGGTTTGAAAGTTGATAGTGCCCTGAATATTCTATAATTAAAAACACTTCACCTTCATGAAAATGCTTTAAAACCAAGGGAAAACACACACACAAACAAACAATAAATGAATAATCCTCTGCTGTTCATCTGGAAACAAGGGAGTTCCTGAAAACCTGGCTTTTTGGAGATAAGACTTGCTCATGTGATGGCAGACTGGTTCCCTGATAATTTCCATCCCCGTCCTCCTATCTCCTCATCTATTCCCCTGAAGATGAAAGAAAACAGTTTGCAGCTACTTACTGAGACCCTGCAACACATTAGTGGCTACTGCCACGGCCTTCAAAGACTGCAAGTCTGTGTGTGTGTGTGTGTGTCTGTCTGTGTGTGACAAAGAGAAGCAGGGACACAGCTTCAACATACACGTGTGTTTAAGAGCAACTGGGCCCAGTATGTCCGTGTGTGTTAACGTGTGCACATGTGCGTTCTTGCTGACATTCTAAAGAGGTGTAAGGTCAAGGTTCATGTCAGCTCGACTCAGCTGTCACCCCCTGAGCTCTTTATAAAATCCCTCACAGCTCTTTCAGCTGCTGTTTGAACATCATCAATCTGGCAGAGCCTGTAAACCTCAAGGCTGCGGAGGTTTTCACAGACACTTTGCTGTGGATTCTTTTTTCTGCCCCCCCTAAAAAAAGTGTTTTTAAGTGTGACTTAAATGTTTGCAAATGCTTGTCAAAATTTTAACATGTATGATCATTTTAAGGCAAATACGGTAACAGAATCCAATAAGTGTCCAGCCAATGTTCAGCTGAGCACAAACCGATGCATGTGGCTGCTTGGGAGCTACAGGAGGAGTTAGAGACGGTAATTGATGCACGCTGAGCTGGATGGATGGGTGCATAGATGATAAAATTCATTCCCACTGGAACCCAATGAGAATTCAAGCTGCCTTCAATCTACATAGAAACAACCAGTGCTTTTTAAGCCACCTAATCTGCAAGGCAGTGAGTGTTTGTTACAAAAGAAAGATTTTGAATGAAGACAAAGCCTAGCAATGATATAGTCTGTGGATGGACATTTGTGCTAAACATCATTCTTTGTGTGTAAAGTGATGCTTAATTACATATATGCCATTGAAAGAAAGTAAGTGAAAACACTTTTTAAAGGATAGTTAACTGAATTTTAACCAGAGTACTGAAATAACATGAGGAGAGACAACAAGCTTCATAGTTTGAGAGAATCAGGTGCTTTTTTCAGTTTTTAAGTTTTGGCTCAAAGTTAATCAAAACTATTAAAATCAATAGCAGGCTTATTGTGTAGTTACAATGCTGCAGAATTTTGCCTGATCAAGAGAAGGGTTTTGATGAAGCGTCAACCTTGTAGAAGCCATTCAAGCCTTTACTGAGAAGGCTGCTTCTAAATTGAATGTCCTCACAATTTCACAAGGTATTTTAACAGTTTATGTTTTGCTGTTTTGCACTGGCTGCACAAAGACAGAAATTCAATCAGAGGAACTGAGAAATACCAAAGGAACTACGCAAAAAAAGGTGGATGTTTTGATGGAGCCTGCCAGAGAAGTTTAAAAAAAAAAAAAGATAAAAAAAAACTTAAAAGGTCCTGCTAAGAAGACAAGAGAAGTGATGGAATATTTTTTGGAGAGACTTAAGAATAAAAAGGAGAATACACAACAAGATTCTGCTCCTTTGATGACTGTATGAGCACTTTTCCACTGATGGTTGAGCATGTTTCGCAGATTAGCCATGGGATTTAGAACTGAAGACAAAGCACAACAGGGGGTGACAGAGAGAAAGAAAGCAATATAACATAATCAAAAGTGCCTCCCAGGAATGGTTGGAGGGTGAGAGAGGCTGGACTGTATCTGTTTCTCATCTTTTTACACTGCTTTAAAAAAAGTCCCACAGGCCATAATGTATAAAGTATTTAGGAAGAAGAGCTTTAATCTGAAAATATTCTTGTGTCTGAAATTACAGCAAAGTTCACTCTGACCTGATTTGGAATCTGAAATCTTTATCTCTGTTTTATGATGGAGAGTCATATTGATCCCAGATGGAAAAGCACACACAGTGTCAGTGCTTTACAAAGAACAATCAAAAAGACAGAAAATAATCCAAACAAACTGGATTTTAAATAATTTAATATACATATAAAAATGTTGATGTATATGGAATATTTTTTATCACATATGTCACATATATGATCAAATGTATCAAATGTGTTGTATATGTCATATAAATGTTTTGTACATATCATATAAATATATGTACAAAACAAATATTATATAAAATAGACATATATGTAAAACCAGTCTTGTTATAGAAACATAAATGCCATATATGACATTTCTGCATTGGGATCTCTTGATGCCATATGAAAGTAACTAGTAAATAGTGAAGAGAACTAGAGAGGGTTGGTTAGAGAGCAAAATGATGATTTTCTGAACGTATTTAACTGCACAGCAAAAGTGCAGCAGGTTTAAAGGGTTTATGAGTCACAGTGAACATTTACTCTGGACAACAGCAGCAAAAAATTTTCAATGTCATTTTTTTCTGAACCAGTTGCTGAATCCTACCAGCTGCAGTTTGTGCTGCTCAGTTCTGAACTTTTTATAACAGGGACTTATTTGATGTGATATTTTTATATTGACAGAGTTGATCTTCTCCCTGCAGTCATTAGCTCAAAGAACGTTCTGTTTCACCCTCTAGATCCCTGTTAAATGTTACATTTTGCTGCAGTTTCCCTGACGACCGTCACTTTTATCAGCACCCTCTCAATCTGACCAAGCAGCTCCACCTAAAAAACGTCCTATAAATAAGGACTGAGATTTGAATTGTCATTAATACAATGAGAAAACATTGAGATCTGTAAGGGTTTCAAAATAAGAAAAAGAAATCCCACAATTCCACCTACAGAGCAGCATTTTCAGAATACATGCGCTGCTTTTTTAATGAGGGGTTTCTACATTTGCAAAACGTAGATAGTCTAAGTCAGTTATCATTGGTCATGTTACTGCCTTGAACATGGAAACAACCTGTGTTGTTTGTTCCATACTGTTGTTGTGTTTTACTTTGATTTACCAGGTTGTGGTTGTGTGTGCTATGTGGTTTCTTTAGTGCCTCCACATGCCTAACCCCTCACTCAACCTTCTCACTGACTGAGACAAACCTCAATGTCCCGGTTTGCCTGTTTCATCCCGATTGAATGGATGAAGGATACTTGGAAGAGAGAGCAGAAAACTGGAAACTGGCTGGTCGACAGTGCAATGCACATGCCCGAGGGGCGAAAAGACAAGTGCAAATCAAGCTGTATTGCAGTGATTGAAATGAAGTGTCATGCTTGTGCTTGTCTCTCTCGCTCTCACTCTCTGGCTGCAGCCTCGGTTGGCAGCTTAGGAGGAAGCCCCGCTTGTAGTGGCCCACCTGAGCAGCGTGTGGTCTGCAGAGTGACCTTTTCATAGCTGACCTGACCAGTGTTAAGACATGCAGGGAGCTACGGGAGTCCAGAAGCAGGGAGCCACACACCATGTGGGGGATTCCAAACTGAGTGATGTCACCTGCCCAAATAAGGCCAATCTTTCCTTGTGTAGAACAGACTGCAGCTCTTAAAACTAACAAGACCATGTTAAGCACAAGCATTTAATACATTTAATTGTCTTCTTTTGCATTTAAAAAAATAATGTTAGTTTAACTAGTCCTGTGCTTGGAAGCAGGAGTTAGGGAGTTTTTTCACCACAATTCTTACTCCAATATCTATAGATAAAATCCATATTTTTCTGTGTATGCAAGAAGCTTTAAAATCATTAATCTCATGTGACCAATCTTTGGTTCTTCACACAACAAGGTCTGACCATGTGAATCTAAGTTGAATCAAAAAACATTGTGGGAGCTGCTCCACTTTACAAATTAGTAATATAATCAATTTAAATTTAGTCAGAAAACAAATCATTGGGATTTTGTAAATTAGAATCAGACTGATTCATTGGTATTGTGCTCTGACAGTGAACGACAAGGGAAAAGTTGTCAGAAAGTAATGTCTTTCAGTAGAATATGAAGACAGCTGCCCAGTGGCCCTTGGTAGTCATTGTTGATGTAAACAGGTTAGGCTGAGTGGGTTATTTTCCAACACACTCTCAGCAAGACCACGATGAATAAAATCCCAAGGACATTACAAGGACACCACAGCATCTCTCTAGCTTTCTGTCGCATCCTTCTCACAATAAGATTGAATAACATTGCCTGTTATTATAAACAGCCAGGCTGATCTTTTCCATGTGGAACAGCCATTGGAAGGGATGGCTCCAAAGTGCATCCTAAACTCCATGTTGCCCAAAGTCAGATTGCAAGCTGCAAGTCTTCTGCATAGTGGCCTGAATCTTGGCTGCAATCCGTGTGAGACCTCCTGTCCCTGTCTTCGCTGACCCAGACTCATCCTCTGCAGTGTTACTCATATAAAAAGGTCTGTGTGGTCCTCTCATGGGAAACAGAAAACAAGCCTTTCAACAGAAACAGAAAGTGTTGCAAAATCTCACAGCCCAGCTCTGGTATTGCTGAAGATGTGACTGCCTGGCTATACACGAGTTCTGTCTCAAGTGGAAGAAAACTCAATGTGACATCCACAGAGGAGATCTTATTCTGTGTGAAACATACAAGCTGCAGGAAAATGATTGGCCTATGGCACTCATCACAGAGGCATTCAATACTTCTGATGGGCAGGTCTGCAAAATGCAAGTCAACGTGATGAAAGGATTGTGCAACAGTTACATAAGGTCTCCCAGAGAAGTTCCTCCTCCCCTGTCTAGAAAAGATTAGGGATTAAATTTAGACGTGATACATGATTGATGTCAGGTTGAAAGTGTTTCTCTCTTTTTTAATTCTGTGGTTGTTTTGATAATTTGGAAAATAGCAGTTACACATAAACTGTAAAAAGAAATGTCTGTGCATCAGACTGCATGCTGATCTTGAGTGGCACCTGCTTCCATTTTCTCTTTCTATGCATACTTATGGTGTTTCTGAATTTTGATATATTACTAAATTAGCATATCTGTATATCAATCTTCATTATAGGCAATTTACCTGTCTACTGAGAAAGACACAGAGAATGTTGTTATACAACATTTTTGGAGCATGGAAACATTAATGGAAGCGTGGCTGAAAAAGTTACTTGTGTAACTAAGAAAAAGCAAAAATAGCATGTTGAAGTTATCTGTGTGCAAAGTCACTCATTTGCATGCTGGGATCATTATTATGTCTCTTTTGAGTTTCACACTGCACTGTTTGGAATCTTATTAAAGTGAAAACCACAATGAGTCGTGACTTCACGTCATTTGTTAGATGAGCTTTAGCTTGCTGTTAAATTGCGTTACCACCGCACAGGAATAGTATAATGACTTTGCTTCTATAAATACAGAAAATGTTCCAGATTGGCCTAACATCCACAATAAAAGCAGTGGAGCATTAAATGTAGTTCACTTATCTCTAGTGTTGATTCCTTTTTTACTGCTGCATTTCGAAGGAGCTCTGGAGCACGGTGTGGTTGCTGTGTCCGCAGATTGCGGTGTTAAGTCTGCAGAAGGAGACAAGCTGCTAGATGCAATTACAGTGGTTCCCACCAACACAGCGATACAGCGAAACATCACCCGCTCTTGCTAGAGGGGCTAAAAATGTTCCATTAGCTTGTTCGCACACACTCTAAAAAAGCACACACACACTCAATACTTATGTATCTCACAATCAAGGAGACGCGATTCAAATGACTTGGCCATTAGCCAAACAGTGTAGTGATTTCCTGATCTGTTCTTTGTGACAGCAGAATTGAGTTAGCTTTTTAACATTTGACATAAAATACTGACATGTTAATGCTAATATGGCAGAGATTTGGACCAGCTCTGGTCACAACAAAAATTGAACTTATTATGAACTAACAATAAAAACAGACAGGAAGCAGGGAAAATATATTGTTTTTAAATGGCCATCACATAGTGCAGTGGCTTGTATTGTGAAACACAACAGTGAGTACATTCTGTATGAGTGGCCTATCATTCGCATAAGGATAATAAACTACCAATTATTTCAAGTAAAAAAATTATGCTTTGAGATAAGATGAACATGTATGTGAGAAAGAGAGAGAAGACACACATGGGTGCAGGCAAGTGTGTATCACTGTGCATTCACACAGCGGTTGATAATTAAAGCAGCTGTTTCTCTTCAAAATAAAGAAAATACTGTCAAAATCAAACCACCCACACAAGGCTATCTTCTGCATGCGTGTTCCTAATATGGCTAAGAGCCCCTTTCAGCAGCTATAACACCCAAAACTGCGATAAACCAAGTGTCTACAAGCATGTAGGGCAAGGAGAGGAGGGATACATAAAATGCATGGATGGAACGAGAAAATGAGGGGTGGGAATATAAGATAAAATATTATTAAAGAAGACAACAAATACACAAGGGAAGGGGAGAGAAGAGGAGGAGAGGGAACACACCCGAGACAAACTGGTGCCAGAAATCTTCCTCTTCCTCTTCCCCATTAAAAATGACCCAGGGCGAAACCACGGCACTCCGGCCCCCATCTCGATCCCTTTCTCCTCGTCGCCTAATGTGGGTCTTAAAAGTAATTTACAGCAACATACGTGGCGAGGCATCAAAAGTGCATTTAGCAGATAAAGATGCCATTGCTGACAGAAATGTGGTGCCTGGAGCAAGGCGACAGCTCTGTATTCTCCTCTCTCCTCCTCTCACGCACAGACACAGACAGTTTTTCTCTCCACCTCCTCCACTCTCCCTCTCTCTTTCTGCTGTCTCTCTTACCTCCTCTCCCCTCCAAATAGTGTTTTCCCTCCTGTATTTTCTGTCTTCCCACCTCCAACTCCTTCTCTCTCTCCCACACCACGCTCCTCTATTCCTATCTGTCCACACTTCCACCTACACATCTCCATCCCTATTTCCCCCTCGCCAACTCCTACTCAACTCCCTCCATCTCCGTCATTCCGATTTCATGGCCATTTCAAGGAAACCATTCATCATGAGTCCCTGCACAGTGTTTTCTAAAATATGTATGCTTTTTTCAAGGATCTTATTTCCTGTTTCTGTGGTGTGAAGCGGCCCTATGGACAAGATACAGGTGTCTCATAGAGGGTTGGTTCTCACTGAACACCCCCTTTAACACTAGCTGGATTTCCGTCCAAGTGTTTTGCAAATTTCAACAGAATTTTGAGAAAAATTGGCAAAAGAAAATGCAAATAACTACCCGTCTCCATCCGCTGCTGTTGTGCAATTATTAGAAGTTTGTGTCATGAGATTTGCAGTTCGTGGTACCAGTTTGTGTTGGAAAACCATCATGTCACTGCAGAAGAAGGAGCCAAAACAAGATGATGTAATTAAAGAGCGCCAGTCAAAACTCAAACAGTGAAAAACAACAAGGAAATGGAAATTTCTCATTTATGTTTGTTTCATGTATTAATGTGAGGATCTGTTTGGAGAAATGCCACAGCTGTTTTCATGTAACATTTGTATAATGTCTAAAAACAGCTCAATCTATGTTATATATTTGACCATATTCTCTATCTGAAATCTTTTTTTTAATCAAGATAAAAATACATAATCAATTTCAAAGTACCGCAAGTGAGAAAAATCTTTTTTGGTGAAATGAGGGATATTTTTTTTGAAATGGTCCTGTTCCAACAACCTTTTTCAATGCATAACTTTGAAAAGTGCAAAAAAAAAAAAAAAAAAAAAAGTTGATGGAGTCATGGCTTCTGTGTGCTAATGGGGAGTCACAGTTGTTGAGACTTATATCACAAACCTCCTACAACTGGTCCACTGATCTGTAGCCTTCCACTAAAATTTGAGCACCAGCCATTATACCTTTCCTTTTGTTCCTTAACATTGCTCCACCACCTTTCCCAACACTCTCTCTTTCATCCACCTTTCTCTCTCCGCTAGTTTCACTCTCCTCTGCCCTCTCTCATCTTTCTCTCTCTGTAACTCTACCAACCTCCTTCACAGCATATTTTTTTGATTCCAGATTTACAGTATTGCCTTACGGCTTCTTCGCCGTAAATACTTCCCACCACCCCTCCACCATCTCTTACTCTGCCCCTCTTCCAGACAGCATGATGTGGATAATGTGCTGTTGAGTTAATGGGTTCATTTCTCAACATCTTTCTCTCCCTCTTTTGTCATGTCTGGGAGGAGAAAAAAAAGGAGTCTTTGACTTCATTGTGGTGATGAGGATTACAGATTATGACTTTCAGACATTACCTCAATTATCCACCTCTACTTCTTTTTTTTTTAAAAAAAAAAGTCTGTTATTCCAACAAGTTAATTTTAGCATCGAGCTTAGAAATAGCAGCTATTTCTTAAATGAATGGCTTGACATTGTTGTATATATTCATCTTCACTTTTTCGCTGGGAGTTTGATGAAAGCATCCATACCAGACATTCATATCTGTCAAGATAAAGCAGTAGATAGCATTTTGCTAGCTTAGCTTAGTATAAAAGCTGTGCAAAATGGTGGAATTGGCTTTTCTGACTGTGTTCAAAGATGACAAAATCATCCAACCAGCAGCACTGAAGCTCAATAATTAAAATGTTATACTGTGCTCATTTAATTTAATGCAAAAAACAAAGTGTATAATAAATGTAGTTTTGCAAATGATAATGGGATCTACTATGTCTTTTCAAGAGGAAAAGACAAAGCCCAGTTGTCAGACACACAACAAATCCAACAATTGGAATTTCAATACTTCCAACTTACATTAAAAAGCACACTTTGGAGGTGCTGGTAATTAGTTACATTCAAGCACAACTAGGCCATCTGATGTCCTGTTTCCAGTCTTTATGCTAGGTGAAGCTAACCAGCAGCTCGCTTGATCTTCACACATGATGTTTTCTTGTTTAACACTGCTCAACAAAGCAAATAAGTACATTTCCTAAAATAGGAAACAATTGCTTTAAGGTCACACTAATATTGCACTATTTAGCATAAATAGTGAAATTAGCGCTTCATACAGTAGGACTCACATCCCGCTGTTGCTGTCCTGCAGTGTCGCACAGTGTGCCTAGTCCATCCAAGCATCATATTTGATTCCACCTTCAGGGAACAGCTTACTTTTCTCTTATAAGTGACCTTGAAAACAAGCTCATGTCTCTACTGGCTTCCATCTCCCTGCTCCATATATTTTACTGTACAATAGTTGTTGGGTCCATCCACCATCTCACACCCATCAACCACAAACATGCTGCTGTAGCTGAATGTGTTTGAAAGGCACCCCGCTGGTAGAGAAGGGATTTAGTGAAAGGAAAACAGATCGATCGAAAAAGAATCAACAGAGAAGAAGACAGGATAAGTCTTGCTGATAGCTTATACAGCCGTTTGACTACAACCACTGTGAAGAAGCAAAAGGCAACTCAAAATGTAAACAAATACAATGCCTTTTGCAAATACTCCACGGTATCCCTGAAGATGTGCTTTAGCGTTATTTGCACAAAATGTCAGTGAGCATCAGGGTTTTGCAGGAGAGTTTCGACTCCTAAATTAGAAGAAAATGGGGCACCAAAATAGGAAGATGAAATATTCCAGGAAGATTCTTAACCTGAACGATAACTGAGAGAAAGGGATGAAGGTGGTGTAGAGGGATGAAAGGAGAAGGCAAGAAAGGCAGCATTTTATTGGTGTCAACATCATTTGGAAAAGTGATAGAAATCAGCCCTGCCTCGCCTACTTATCTCTGCTGTCTGAGATGTTGTTTCTACTTTTGACAGCAACCGAAAGTGTCTCTGCCGCTCAATGCCGCCTGTGTGTGCGAGATTTATTTACATGCACATTTGTGTGCCCATGACATCCCCAAAAGAATGTGAGTGTGAGTGTGTGTGTGTGTATGTGTGTGTTTGCGTGCAAACAGATAAGGCTTTGAGCATCTGAGATATTTCAGAAATCTAACACAGGCTTGATGCCCTTGCCATGTGATCAAAGAATATGGGGCTTCTTTCATTACCTTTGACGGAGCAACACATTTGGATGTTTGCCTGCTTCTCCCTCTCTCGCTCTCTCTCCGCCTGAAGGTGGAGGAGACTGTTGATTATCAGAGAAACGCCGCGCATCGGAGAACCCTTTTAACAAGGCGGAAAAGCAGTGCTGCTTTGGAATTCAGGAATCATGAAGGCTGCTAGCTGCACTGCTGATTCACGCTAAATTTGGGAGGAGCATGTCGCTTGTTTCTTGGGAAACTAGGTTACTTATGTGCGTTCACTTAAAATATACCAGAACAAAACATTCATATACTAAAAAGCATTAAATGTTCATTGACATGTGTGCACTGAATCACTGAATAATGCACCTTGAGGACAGCTGTGTTGTGCAGTGAATATAGAGCCCGACCTTCAACCAGAGAATCCACTGGGCTGAATCCTGAATCTCGACCAGCTTCATGGACACTGCTTTCTAAATGTTGCTCTGAAATCAACAAGGAAAGACTAAATTATTGAGTATTTATGAAAAGGGATAATTTCATTCCCATTTACTACCATCAGATGGAAACTGCGCTGAAATATCTATGACACAAGCTTTAAACATAAGCTTGTTGCACTGTATCATGTGGAGGAGGAGCTTTATACTGTTAATTTCCACTATCATATAGACACTCTTATCACTAAAAAGAAATAATCTTCCTCTATTTGTTATGCCTATTCATCATATCTTTCATGAAATTTTGTATTTTATATTTGAAAAATGGTATTTGGGGGGACTCTGATCCTTTGATGTCATTTTACGATAAAAAACCATTAGTTATGCATTATTCACAACTATATGGAAAAACAACAAGCCTGCTTATCCAGCAAATATGAACAAATTTGTACAAAAAGCAGCTGCAATGTATGTAGTCTACAGCAAAAGCCATTATGGCTTTGTTACCACATGTCCCAGCATGAATATGTCATATTTTATTCTGGTGTTTTTATTGTTCCTAAGATATGAAAGCATCTGATAAATTAGATGCAATGCACAGTTTAACTCTCTCTTCAATTAAAGAGCTGCATACATGCTGTAACCATCCTTTGCCTACAAAAACTAGCAGATATAGTTAATTAGCCATCTGCACACTTTCTATAGAATCCCTCAGCAAAAGTGTATAAAAAGACTGAAAAAGATAGCACATAATGAGACCTTGAACCATGAAGGTGGCTGTGAAGTTAGCAGCTCATAAATCATGCAGTGCTTTAAGCCACAGCTGTAGCTTCTATTCTACACAGATTAATATATTTATTATAAACCAAATACTTCTTAAATGTGCCCACAGAGTGAGAAGGGGGAACAGACAAGAAAGAAATGAGGGGGAGGAGGGTGGAATTTAGTGGGGCAGGAAACAGGAAGGACTAAAATGAGACTGATGAAGGTGAAGTTAATGAAGTCTTAGGTCAGCGGAGTTGGGGAGAGGTGAGGTTTGCCGCCAGATTAGGAACTGTTGTGGTTATGTTGAAATGGATTACACAGCAAGCAAAGAGGTACTATAAGTAAAAATCATAAAGGTTCATTGTATTAAACTTCACATGTAATGTTTCAATATTTGTCACATGAAGATTGTTTTATGTTTAAATACACTGGTTAAAAGTGAAGAGTTGAAATGAAATTTCTGAAATTCAACTGAAATAAACATTCAATGCTTTTTCCAGCTTATTCTGCAGAACCAAAACAAAACTCAGTCCCAAAAATCATCTTGCTGAAAACCATCACCAATTTTCCACCACACCTTTCATATTTATTTCCAACACAACCACATGGATTTTCATCATCACAGCAACTTTTTGGGCAACAGTACAAGTTGACATACTTACTAACAAAGAATGCAAATGAGAAACATCACAAAGTACACGGTAGAATTTGCATGGACACCGAGAACTTGCTTTGTAATTAATGCAACACATTGGCAATAGCCCCTCAGGCTGTACTGCCTTGGAGCACTAAAGCTGTGATGCAACTGACAAGTTTTTTGGGCAATGTGACGGCATATCTTTCCTGGGAAAATAAATTGAAATGGGAACAGATTGAAACGAACAGTAAAAAGTTTCCAGGACAATATGCTGTTGTTGTTGTTGTTTTAATGTATTCCATGCAACAGCTCCTCAGGCAACAGTGCCCTACAATGCTACCCGAGATGTTTCGTAGCAACTTTTTTGTTTTGGAGGTTAAAGGTGGGTCCTATCGCCTTGAGTAAATGCAATACTATGGTGAAACTCTAAATATAGGTATACAATATTTAACTTAAAAAAACCCTAAACTTTAAAAGTGATGATAGTAAGGATAATCTGCTAATCAGCTAATCTGTAAATCTGATAAATCTCACTTCCTTTGCTACAACACATCTAACACAAATACATACATCTAAAAGAAATAGGATGCTACAGCTAAGTGTTAGTGTTGCTGATAATGAGCCAATAACCATGTTTTAACCAACAGATTGTTCTTATGACTGTCTGCTTGCCTTTTGACCACTGCCAGCCTGCCTGAGTCTGTGTTGCCACCAAAAAGCAAAGCATTTAGAGGGCCTGTATTGGCGCGTTGCTACCAGTTTAGATGAGAACATTAAATACAAACTTAGAAGTCCAGCTTGAAGGCTCACAAGATGCCAAGACACTGAATTTATTCAGCAATTTTCTCCATCTCCATAACTCCATTTCTGTCTGAAACATTAAATTAGCACAAGAGGGTACACTCTACATGGTAGTCTTACTTTCTGTTGGGCTCGCATATATTTGTTTAGCAAACACACCACATTGCTGAACAATGTTGACCTGTGTTGCAGCAAACAGTGAGCAAGGAACTTTTTTTTTGCTGGACCACTCTGCTGTTGTTTTTGGATGAAAAAACAAGCTGAGCCTTTTGGATTTTTTTTTTGTTTTGTTTTGCCTGGTTAAACTATCTTTTCATTGCGGACTACAAGCTCACCTTCAGACTGAGTAAACACCTGGTTTCACTGCACCTGTTCAGCTATACACACAGGTGCATTCTATACAACCTAGCTTCCTCTAAATTTACACGATATAACAGTGTAGAGAAAGTAGAACTGCTGGGCTACTCTTGTGGGGTTACTCCTTGTTTTTTCAGAAGGGCTTCTTGGAAACTTTATTTTTATACAATGCTCAGACGCACAGCAGTTTTCAGGAATATGGCCATCTTGAGAAACTAAACCTACGTCAGCAGCTCCCACACAGGAAGCATGAGCCAGCCATAGAGGTGAGTGCTATGTGCCATGAGAGGTACTCCTCCCTCGATTCTTGTTGTGCCTACTCCCTCCAAGAGGGAGAGAGATAGAAGAGAGACCACGAGTTTGTACCTGGGTGCTTTGGAGGGGATCATGTAGAGTTGTCTGAAGTGGTAGATGAGACTTTACCCAAGGGACTCCACTCATCTCCTCCCTCTGCGCCTCAGTGCTGTCTGTCAGTGTCTCAATTTCTTCAGCTTTTTTTCTTTTTCACCTCCACTTGGTCCCCAAATCCTTCTCTTTTACTCTGTCTAGGCAATTAGATGTGGTGAAGTCAACAAAGTGGTTATTACAACTCATAATTTGATTGAGCACAGCCAGGTTAACAAATTATTCAGCAGTGCCTATAAGTTGAGGTTTAAGGTATGAATGTTTTGAGTTCAGTCCAAGAGGTTATTTGACTGTCTACACAATAAGTTGGCTAAATCTGTAAATAAATCTTTTTCTGTTGTTTTGGCCCTCTGTTCAGCCTAAACCAGCAGCCTAACCTGGAACCATAAAACTAAGCTTTTTGCAAAAGATGACAAAGTCTGGGTTGTGTAAGTTAAAAAAAACAACTTTGTGAGCATGCATATTGCTCCCTAACAATACACATGTCCTTAATCAGTGTCTGAGGCTATTTGGACTTACAATCATAAAATCGTGATATGATCCAAACATCGGTACACCATGTCTGTTTACTTATCTAACAACGGAAACACAATCAGACCTTAATTAGATCAACTAAATGTGAGTCTGTGGAAAGCAGGACAGGATAGAACCAAGATTTAACCAGCTGAATCTCAGCAGACTGTCAGTCCGCCTCCTTAACAGATGTTCTTTGTGCTGACAGAGAGAGTGGATAGAAAAATACTACACAACACTAAAGTGGGCAAATGTTTATAGAGTTAGCCAGCTTAACATGTAGTATCCATAATGTGTACTTCTTAGCATGTACCGGAATGTGTGATGGCCTGCATGTGCATGTGTTTTCCCCTTATGGAGATGGGTTGGCTAACAAGCCCAATTTGTTTCACAGGTAACAAGTCGTAGGTGGGATAATTTCTTGCCCACTGCAACTGTGAACAAGTGGGAATATGGAAAAGATAATATGGTGTAAGTTTAAGAGATCTGGGACAGACATATACATACTGAGGATTGTGGGGCAGAGAACGTGTCAGTTCCACAGTAAAGTCTTTGCTGTTCCACATTGTTGGGCTCATGGAGTTTTAGTTTGAGGTGGCCTGTGAGCAAAGACACTTAATTTGGGGAGCGGCTGTAGAAATGGTGGGTAACACAAACACTTTAAAAAGACACTTTTTCTTCATTTTCAGCTTCTGTGTCACATTTCTCTCCCACCTTCATTTGTTACTTCTTGATTATTTCTTCTTTCGCCTCATCACACCAAGTTTTCTCCCTCCATCCGTCTCCATCTCTCTGCATCGCTCTGCTCTTTCTTCCTGTTCCACCTCTGTTTACACCTCCATCTCTCTCACCACACATATCTGATACTGACAGAAGCCACATTAAAGAGTTTTGCTGCCTCTGTTTCATAGAAGAAAGCACGCACACATACACACACAGACTAATGAATGTGTACACCCTCTCACAGGCACACACACACACTTTCTATAAAGTGTATCCATTTCTTGTCTTTTGTTTTGACTCTATCCCCCTATCCTTTGCTGAATCTCTATTGCTTTTGCAGACATGAACGGCAACACAAAACTACACACATATGGACACACACAGACACACACACATGCTCTCTGCTCCAGAGGCCCCAGAGCAAACGCTGTTATCAGCACTCCACAGGAACAGACCAGTGACTCAGCCTGTCTGACTCTGTGTGTGTGTGTGTGTGTGTGTGTCTGTGTGCTTGCAAGCACAACGTCTCAACAGCCTAAAGACTCACAGTTTCAGTCAGATGTCCCCGTCTCTCTCTCTCTCTCTCTCTCTCTCCCTCCCTCTGCTCTTAGAGCTGGAAGGACACACCTGGTCTACACTCAGCAGGCTATTGCTCACTTTTCTGCCAGTGCGGTGACATCACAGCACACACACACACACACACACACACACACACACACACACACACACCTGCCACAATTAGGACTTTTTCTTTGATATTATTTCCTTAACATCTGAAACATATCAGGTTCATCTGCAAGTGCATTCAAAGCCAATTTGTGTACATTTACACGAACCAGACCAGTAGATCGAGATTCATGACTTGAGGTTCATGCTCAACAAACACTTAGTTGTTGCTAAGGATAACAACATGTGCAGAGATTGTGGAGAGTGTGCCTCTGTAAGTGCGTGTTTCTCAGACTTGTGTAAAAAATGACTAGGAACTGTGGCTGCCTGCCTGTTATTGTCTCTCAGACCCTCTTCCTTTTCTCCTTGTTGCTGCACATTCATTTAGAAAAGCGCAACAGCTCAGGAGAGGCAGAAATGTTTCAGTGGAATTGATACATGTCCAGCTTGTGCTGACACATCACTCTCATTTAAAATGAGCCTGCCTAATGTCAAACCGTTGAATTTCTATGGTGGACCTTAATTCACCACTAAGATCAGGAACTGTTCTTTGAGAAGGTTACTGGCTCCTCTTGGTCCAGTTAAGGCACAGTCAGGCCTACTAGCTCAAGTTACAGGAAAGAAAGGATGAGCATACACATCCTCTGAGAGTACATCAAGAACCAGTTATATATCCAAAATACTGATTCCCCTCTGAAGCAGAAGGTAGGGCTGCATGTGCACCATGTCAGGGTGCAGCCACACAGAAAAATTGTGATGAGCAGGACAGGATTTTTTAAGCTTTTTGAAGCAGCAAACAATGACCTCCCAAACTGCAACTGTTTGCCGTGCTCCTGCTTCAGCTTTATAGGCATTATTAATGTAGATACATCATGTAAAAAAGAGCTGTGGTGCTTTTTATGCTCTGTGCAGCCACTCTGCAGATACTATGTCTTAAATTCCTGCACATACTGAATCTGTAACTAGGCAGAACTACCCTTTTATATTCACAAACACAAATGCTTTGCACAAAGTATTTAAATATAAACGCCCTTAACAAAAATAATTCAAAAAGAAAAATTTAGCTGCACTTTCTGATGTCCAAGGCATTCACATCCTATTGTTTTTGTACATTGTAACCAACTAGCCACTGAAATGAGGATGACCGCATACTAATCACCCTGCGGTGCCAAGTAATGTTTTTGGGTGGCACAACAGAACGGTTGCATGTGTCAGCACACCGCGGGCTGCCAGAACAAAATGAAAAAAATAAAAATAAAAAATAAAAAAAACTAACAAACAACGATGAGTCAAGAGTGGGAGGATGATAAAAACACACACACACACACAAGAGCAAAATCAACATTTTAGGAACATTCAGAAAATAACCAGTTATCTGAAGAGAACCGGACTGTCACATAACACTTCTATTTAAGCTTACATGAATGATTGTATTTTTCTGATTTTAGAAAAACTATTATGTAAGCATCTTGATCACAGTCTGCACTTCATGTCATAAATGTCTACTAATTAAGTTTTTGGTTTTAATCAACAATATTGAACAATAAGGTTTTGTCTTGCTTTTGAACTTATTCAGATACACTTTGTCACTGTTGGACAGTGAAACAAAACTAAATATGAAAAATATTCTATATCCTAACATTTAATACTTTGTAAAAAGAACATTAAACAATAATCTATTGAAACACTTAAATATTAAAAGATAACATCCACCCCAGCAACAGCCTGTTCATCCTGCTGCTGTCTGGCAAGTGATACAGAAGTATCCACTGCTGCACCAACAGACTACAGGGCAGCTTCTTTCCTCAGGCTGTGAGAGTCCTAAACACATCCTCCACACAACACCACAGAAGAAAAATCTTGTGTAGCACAAAGGAGCTTGTATTTTGTTCTGCAACTCTGTGTTATACAATGACAAATGAACCTTAAATCATCTCATCATCATTATAAAATATTTCAAGACCCAATGTGTGATTGATAACCACAAAGTCTTGCATGAAGCCCATGTTAAAGGTCAGAGATTAAAGGACCACCTGCAGATAAGATGACTAAACACCTGAACACAGTAGATAGAGGTTAGTAGGGAACAAAGGCAGGTCTGTTCCTGCTTAGAAAACACATTTCTCATTGCCACATTCCACACACACACACACACACACACACACAAAATGATAAACACACTCAAGGCTTTGTGTGAGGCATTTCAAGAAACTAGGAACACAGGAATATTACAAATGTTTCTTTATTCTTTTCTTAATTCACACATCAAATCCCAATGTCAAAAAACTCTGCTTGTTCACCTAAAAAATCTTGCATATGTAGACACACACACAGGCACACACACAGATCCTTTTACAAAGTAGAACTGTATGAGAAGACAAAAACAGACATTCCCAGAGTCAGTAGCTGACAACAACAGATACCATTTGCACATTGTTCTGCTATTACTTTCCAGAAATTGAACAAATCCATTGTTTTTCCAAGTCAAAACATCTCAAGTATCACAATAAAGAAGCTCTTCATGCTACAGTTTTGACCTTTTTCTCTGCTCCATGCACCTTGGAAGTAGGTCTAGTTGTGCAAGAGATCCCTACTCTGCAAGGGGTGAAGTCTTGGTACTCTACTCCAAAATCAAGTCCTAAACTGAGAGGTTTCACAATCATGTTCATCTGTTTTAGTATAATGTCTTGAAATGGTCTTTACTATCCATCCATGTACATGTTATGCACATGAAGGGTAATGTTATAGATTATCAGCTTAATATTTTTGAGAGTGGTACAGTAAAGTTGCAATTAAAAACAGTAATTGCAATACGTGTATTCTTTTACTTTCCAACCATATCTGTACGCTGTGGCTCAAAATTGTAAAGTCAGTTAATCATAGCAAGAAGTAAGTAAGTAACAAAGAGAATATTGTGGATCAGAGTGCTGAAGGACTTGTTCTGCTTTTGAGTGTGTACCTCGTATAACAACCCATTACTTTTTATTACTCTGTTTTGTCCATGGTAATTTGATTTGGGAGGCTGAATGGGTGATATAGTCAGGTCTGTTCTGGTGTGTGTTAGCCTAGGGGGACTTAGGGGAGAGCATGTCAGCGGGAGGGAAGCAACAAGAGATGGAAAGTAAAAGGGAAAGACTGAGCAGCAGAGGGTGGGAGGGGGTGAAAAAATGCTGAGACTCAGATGGACGGCTCGAGGAGCTGATGTAAAGTACAATGAAAGAATGCAGCAGAAACAGACTTGTTAAACGAATGCAGATAAAGAGACAAAGCTGATGGGTGTTGATGTGAAACAGACTGCTGACCTTCCTCTTTGACTTCTGACCTCCTCTGTTATTCTGACAGGAAGTGTGCCCCACTCCTGACAGGAAATAGACTTATAACCTCTGGATTTATGGGAGTCAGTAGTATCTTTGTCTAATTACAATGTCTGGATTTATAGGAGTCTGTGTTAATTTCCCTAGAGAGAGAAAAAACCCTCGGGGTATCGTTGACATTTTAGTTGAGATGGGTATACTGAATGACTTTGTTGTAATTGTGACAGTTATTTGCTACTTCAAATAAGCATAGATGTCATTCATTTATGATACATAACAAGCAACTCTTGACATAGTAAATGTTTTAGAGACATGATGTTTTGAAAGACATGCGAATAAACCTGAAATATGTGTTTCTGAACTCTGGCTTTGGCTAATTTTATGAAACTGTAAGTATTTGTTCGCAAATAGCTTTGCCCTCCACTGAAAAGCTACAAGTTTCTTTTAACTGAGAGCTGAGAGAGCAGAAAGTGTGATAAAGCACAGTGATCTTTTAAATTATTTTCTTTGTTTATTTTCCTGAGAAACAACTATGGACTCACTCTGCCTTATAATTGCAGCCCTGGACTCTCCTCTTCTCTTCCCTCGTTGGAACAAGTTAACTTTTGGTTTCCGTTTTACAATTGTTTGCCAGGCTTTTCTGCTGATTAGAGTGGTCTGAAAAAGGTTTGGGCAGCCTTTACTGGGGACTTTGTAGTTTTACAAAGACTTACTGTCTGGCAGCAGGGCAAGACAGAGTCACAGAAGAAAGGACGACAGGGACACAGAGAAAGGGAGAGATGACACATACACAGTCAGTCAACTCGGCAATAAACAGTAAAGTGGACCGCCTCATGGAGACACAACACAAAGCTGTTCAATTAGATTTCCGCAGCATTTGCCTCAGACCCAATACAAAGGCGAAGGACCCTTGCTGATTGCAATCAGTCAGAGTGGCAGGCAAATTAGATTACTATTATACATAAAAACTACCAAATGTTTCCTTCCCTTCTGTCTTGTTGCTTTTTTTCCCATTATTTTATCATCCAACTGGCTGTCAAAGGCTAAATATAGGTATATAAAATATCTTGCTCAATTCAGTGTGATAGTAATGGTATTTTGTGACTTTCTTGACTCCTGCAAAATGGAGCAGTTGTTTTAGAAGACATGGAGATTTGATTACTTTTAGAAAGAGCATATTGTTCTTTTGTAGCAGACTATGCTACTCTGCTATTTCCTGAATGCATTCATCTACAGAGTTTGTGTGTTAAAGGCAAGGATCCAATTATAAGGCTGAAGAGTAGCAAAAAAAAAAAATCATACCTGTTGCTATGGATACCACTCAAAGCTATAATCACTATAATGTCTGTTATTTACATATTCAAGTTATCTCCACTTGATGCAGATGGTGTCTCTGTGGCTTTTCATTGAATCACTGTGGAAGATGAATAGGAAGCTACATGATACCGTGTGCATGTAACCTAAAATTATCTAATGTTAGCCAGTTCAATAACTCCATATATGTTCAGTGGCTCATAGGAGGAAATGGGGGTCCTGCATGAAGTGCTGACCAATTCAACGAGTGACAAATGTGTCACAAACATCCCTTTTGTTTGCATATTTCATTTAATAAAGAGAAGAACATATCTGTAAGTAGGAAAATCTAATTCTATCGATATATGTCTATAGTATCACTCTTAAATGGAAATACATCTACAAATAGGGGAATTGACAGAACATTAAAGGATAATATGAAGAAGATGTACTGTAGCACCAAATGAGCTACTGGAGTGAATGTGTGTTTCAATATTTTTCTTATGGACAATAAAGAATGAAAGGATCAAAACCGATAATGAACTGATCATTAAGAAGTATTGTCTGTAACAAAAGCTTAATATAACTTAATCCTCTGTGTGCTTGACCTCTGTTGTTGTCCAACGAGTAAAACACACAAAAACAAGCCGCACTGTAGCACTGGATGTCCTGTCCCTGTATTACCATAAATATTGGAATTGTAGTTTGTATTGAGTCAGTCCCACATACACCATCCTGCTGCAGTAAATATTCACCAGAGCAACAAAGCTGCAGCTGATAACAGTCCCTAACCAAACCAGTATCTACCTCTGCTTCCTAAAACTACAACACAGGGCAGATTTAGCAAATTATTCATTAACATGTTTTGAAATGTTCATATTTTTAAAGGAACAAATGTTTTTTGAGCAGTGACTCAACAACAGGAAGGAAGACTGAAGAGAAGGACAAACACGTTGGTTTTAGCCTGTTCATGAGATTTGTTGACAAAAAAAAAATGTCTGAGGGTTAAGGCTGTGGTTTTGGGGGCCACCAATCCCTCTGAAGGATGTAGACCTTGGTCACAGCCTGAACAAAGGTGCTTCTTGAGAGACTCAACTTGAAGCAAATCCACTGCTGCATATGTAGATATATATATACATCAGTAGGCCTATACTGAATAGAGGTTTTATTTGTTTATTTTTAAATACATATGCAGCTACAACCACTGTCAATCAACTCTGATCAAACCACGAGTTAAATTTATGCAACACTTAGTCACATTCAGACTTTCTTCCTCACCCTCTGATTTATCATTTGCTGTTTCCTGTGTTTCCCCTGAAGCAACTAAAGGGGTAAAGGGTACATGATGCATTCGCCAAGTAACTGAATGAAACAGTCCATTATCTTGAATAAAACAACAGATTCCTCTGGTCTGAACATTGTTGGAAAATTTGTGATAATGCTACTTGACAACGCAACAAAATGCATCAGTCAGATCATTTTAGTTATTTTTTCTCGGCTCCAACTTTGTGGTAACTTTTTTTTTTTTTTTTTTTACCACCCACCCTTTAATGGGAGTGTGAATCCTTGTCTCACAATGTGTATTTAACCTTGAGAAACTCATTTCTCATATCCACAATCAGTCTCCCTTCACCACAGAGAGAGGAGCTGTTTGTATGGGCTGATAATGAGCGACTCTTCTGAAGACTCGCCTCCACAATTTATGATCTAACTGTCAGGTCAGCCAGTTAGCGGTGATTGACGGTGAACAATGATGGTGTTGCAACACTGAGCATTTGGGTCAATGGTGTTTGATCATTTTTTTCTGTGATTGCCATGTTTTTTGGTTGTTTTGTGTTTCCCCTCCACTGATGTGTCCTCTGAACCTGCATCACATCATCACACAGACTAACATCATTTCATGTACTGTTTTTGCAAAATTAGGGTGGTGTTGAGAGGTGGTATGTAACATAAGCCAAGAGATCTATGAAGCCGCTTACAGGCCACTGTTGTATGTTGTGACTTCAGGTACGTCCAGACTGATGAGCTGGTTGGTTGATTGGATTAGGATTCATCTTTGTAGCTAAACCAACCAACATCTCTGTCCCTCCATGGTTACTAATGTATTGACAAATCTACCCTTTTTAGGGAATCTGATTCCAGGGTACTGCCATGTTTGTGGCTGCTAGATTATATGTGACCACAAGAGTTAGTTTCCAGGACTTTATCTTGTTTACTAAGTGTCAGGTGATGGATGAACTAAGGCTGCTTTTTATATACTGTATATACAGAAATCCAAGGAGTGTTTAGAAATGCTGCTGGAGCCTGCCGCTGTAAATGGCTAGAAGTCACTGTTTTATCAGATTGAAGAGTGAGGCAACTTAAAGAGGAGTGCGTTAATCATGGCAGCCTTAAAGCAACATTTACAAGTAAATGAAAGTCCTTTATGCTCCAGCTCTTTCCAAACTATTTTAGACAATGGTCTTTAAGCCTGTGACCACCAGATAAATATAGTTTTCAAAATATGGTGTCTGGTGTGACATTTCCATGATGGCTCACCGGTAGAGACGCCAAAAATAGAAAGGGGACACAAGCATAGCTATGTAGTAGCCTTCCACCACTTGGAGAATGGGGAGCCTTAATCGTACGTGCATCAACATTAGACATCTTGTAATTACAGACTTTAAGTAGTAGAACTTTAACTAGTGACAGCATGTGGTGGCACTTTGTTTTTTGTGAAACTAACTAATGTTTGCAAATTTAAGATTCAGGATAAAATCAGAACATCCCACTAAAGTAAGTCCCATGGTGTCATTCTTGCATAAGCAGATTTTTTTTTTTTCAATAAAAGGTTTCATAACTATTTAATAATACAGTGTTACAGCAGTATTGGTTAACTGCTTGAATCCAGCTTTCACTGATGCATTTCTTTAGTGACATTTGAAAGCCTTACTTTAATTCTGCCTGTTGGGTGTGAACATTGCAACTGAGTCACAATACGTGGTGACAGACCACCACCTGTTGTGATAAACACACCTCCCCTTTTGAGCCAATCTGCACAGTGATGGATGAATACTGTGAACAGATGAATACATTAGAACAGATTTACAGCAGCATAAGTGGACAGTGTGTGTGAATATGAGCAGGAGAAGTATGTGTGTGAGGGAAAGGAAAAAAGAAAATATATGACAAGGTTAAACAACTACAAGGGAGGAGACATTGAGCAGTAGCAGAGGATGGAGAGGAAGTGGATGGTGTGATGGGTAGAAAAAAAAAGGGAGAGAGAGGCAGGAAGTCCCCACTGAGACCGACATGTCACACACCAGTGAGCCTACCACACGGAGAGGGAATATCACATTTCCCTCGCTTTCTCTGCCTGTCTTTCCTTTTTTCATAATATATTTTTTCTTTTTCATTCTCTTTTTCAGCTGAAAGCACAGCCAGTAACTGGCACTCAAAGAAATCTTTTTGGGTCCTGTTGAATAGTGTTTCTCCATCTTTGAAATGCTGCCGTTGGATAATGCATGACTTTCATGCATAACTTACCTCTTGATTTCCACGTCACAATGTGTGTTTCAACTCCATTCCTCCATGGGCGCTTATATTGTTGTTTATTGTAGTGCTTTATGCTGAGTTTGGCCTTTGCATTCACCCACACGCATGTGCTCAATGCTTGCATACAGAAGCGCACAAACACACGCATACAGGCATTCAGCTTGTGCTGGGAATTACCTGTTTACCTAATTAACAGCACTTGGCTGGAGGCTAAAGATATGCAAACCAGGACGGGAAAAATAAACAACACAAAAATAAAATATTTCCCGCCCCACCTCCTCTGGAGAAAAATCATTTCCTTATGACTGGAAAAGCAAAGGAGAGGATAGGAGAAAAAGGTTAGTCACTTTAAAGTATTTTGTTTAAAACACTGATCCCATTACGTATGCCTTTATTCTGAGTAATTCTCTACATGGCATAAGATTAAAAAATAACACTATAGTCGAGTCTTGGCTTTGATATTTCTTGCTCTTTTTGTTGCTCTGAAGCCACATGAGGTAGTGTAGCATCTTTTCTGACAAGCTATGTTTTTCTTTCTCCATATCTGAGGAACCAGGCCTTTTTTCTTATTATTTTATTTTTGCTTCATGTTTCGGTTCACACACCACAAAGCAAAGTCTGCCAGAAGAATTTCTTTATAAAAGAAATTAGGGGGCTGTATTCCACATAAAATGCAGTGAGGCCGTCTAATATTACTTTAGAGGAATGCAGTCAGTGTTTGAATGTGTGTGTGGAAACTATATAGCCTCCTATATCAGTCTCCTTCCTGTGAAACCCGTACCACCCCTGAGACTGATAACTTTTTCTGTTTATACTGCCCTAATCAATGTGTGTGTGTGCATGTGTGTGAGAAAGAGAGAGAGAGAGAGAGAGAGAGAAGAAGAGAGAGAGACATGTGTTCAGTCTCAGGAAAGGTCTGTCCCTTTACTTTTATCTGTTTTTGATCAACACAGGGGACATTAACCAGACCCAGGAAAAACCCCAAATTACACACAAGTGATTACACTATCTTGCACACACACCGAGGCCCCCAAACACACACCCACGCACACTCCAAAAAGTCTACACAAACACGCACTCGAGCAAACCCTCTCACATCCACCCACACTGTTGCAGACACCCCAGGGGGAATATATTGATGAAAAGACCATGAAACTGGCTTAACAAGACTAATTCACACATACATACAATAGTCGCACAAACTCTTTCACATGACATAAAGAGCTCTTTCACTCTCTAATACAAAATGCAAAAGAATTAAACATGACCATATGTGCGTCTAAAACAAAAGGGGCCAGCTGAGGTTTTTTGTTTCAGCCCTGTTACAGATGCCATGAATGTGCCACCCCATTACCCACAGATAGAAGGGCATGTGCCCACATAAATAGACTGAAAACTTCCATATAATAACGAGTCCAGACCTTTGAGGTCTTGCACATATGGGCACACAACCACACCCAGACACTGAAAATGTTGCATTGAAAAATTAGCAAAAGGTCAACGGTCTGACACATATTTATGTTTAATCATTTAACTAAACAAAGAAAGCTAATGCAAGCCGCCTCTTTTCAGCATAAACAATAGTTTCCCATAGTTGTAATTTTGCAGAATCCAGACAGCCCATTATCTACCATAAACATGTACATCGGGTGATCATTTGTGGGCTTTTATTCATGAAGGGTTGATGGTTGTTTTGTTCTTGCTCCAAACTGTCCACTGTGCCAACCTCAGTGTATGTCTTGGGCAGAAAATCAAATGTAAAAAGAAAAAAGTCAAATGAAGCTGCGTATTGTGCTAAAGGATTAGCCTAGCATGGTGCCTAGCAGTTATGCTTTTAGTTCCTGGTGGATTTCACCCTTGCTGTGTTATTACTAAAACCAACATTATAAAACCATGGCAACAACTAAAAATGTTAATTTTAGTAATGGATAAATTTAAATAAATGGTTAAATTGTGTCCCATTATTGATTTAATGTTTCTGCTAATCAGCACTAATCAAAGAAAAGATCATAAAAACTTTGGTCTCAAAAGATTCTATATCATCTAATGTGTGTGTGATTAAACAAGCAACAATTGGAGTCAAAGTGCTGAAAAATAAACATCCTTAGTTGTTATTCATTAAAAGATTAACTCCCTAAATCACAATCTTTTAAATTAATGACAAAAACAGAAATACAGTGAGTTCATGCAGAAATTTATTGGTAAAACGTCTTTATGGGTGTGAAGGTCAGGAGGTGAACAGACAAATGACAGTTTGTCTTCAGCTCCAGTCCTCTTTTACACAGGACAGCAATTTTTTTTCACCTTAATGGACCTTAAGTTGGATATAACAGTAGAATACCAATAAGTATTCACTTGTGAATCTCTGCTTATCAATTACGAGTCATTTCCAACTTTTTTAAAACTGTCTTCATTCATTAGAGTTCCTCTGATTTATATTTCTATCCACCTTTAAGAAAACATGACTGCGGTCAGTTAGTTCTGCTCTTCTCGGTACAGCACTACTTTTAGTCCCAAGTATTTGTAGATTTGTTTAGATAATATGGATACTCAGTGCGTTTACATGCACTTAAGTAACTGGGTACCGTTGGCATTCTCCAGTTAAATTGATTTCTTAAATGTCAACAACTAATCTTATTTAGAATTAGATTATATTCCTTCCCTCTCAAAGGCTACAGTTTCAATTACCTGCTTGTACTGTTCTTGGGCAGTAAGCACTGACCCACCAGCTACTTCAGCTTTAGAGAATAAATGATCATCATACCTCAGCAAATGCAACAGCAGAACTACATTTACTTATTAATCAATGATATTTTATCTTTGTGTTAGATTTGATCATTAGAGAGCCATGAATTCTTGCCATGATTTGGCCAAGAGACTTGACACACTACACTTTGGTCCCTGAGCGATAAAAGCTTGCTGTCATTCACAGTGTGTTTGATGTCATCAGGAAGGACGTGCTGTGGACTGGCTTCCAACAACAAGACAGGAAACACACTTGGGAATCTGAGGTCGTGAGGCCATTACAGTATTTGCTCATCCAAATGGTCAGCCACTGCTTGGCACAGTTGGTGGTGACAAATCCAAGGAGTTCCACCAAATTTGTCCACAAATATGTTGTTCAGTCATTGTCTCCTGAACCAGTTTCTGCAGTTTATACACGGGGAAAGATGCTTTGTGTTCCTTCAAGCTTCCAAGCCTCCTACAGATCAGTGAGAGCACTTTGTAAGGGTTGCAGCCTATAATAGTCTCCCTTCTACTGGAGTTAAGTAAGTTGGATTTTACAGGTTGTCACTTTCTCCAATTATACTTTTACGTGTGTAGGAGGTCCCTGTTTTACACTTTCACAGGATAGGGAGGCCATAAGTGGCGAAATACAGAGTGTGTGTTCTCCTATAACTCTCAGAATAGACGACCATAATAACCTTCTTAGTCTTCTTCAGAGGAAAGTTAGGCAGTTACAGTGGTGCAGCCAAAGTTTCAACGTGGTCCAAGAAAAAGCAGGTAACTACTGTGCCCCTAAAAACGGTTCATTGGTTTCCAGGTAATGTATGTGTGTTTACAACAGAAGTGACTTCAGGATTCTTTTGCTTGTGTATGAAACATTGAATGAATTCACCGTATAATAAATGTTGGGTATGCTGAGAAGCTATGAGTCAAGCAGACCTCTCAGGTCATCTGGCGCTGGCCTTCTTGTTGTCCCTGGGGTAAATTCAAAGTCTAGTGAGGCTGCTTTAGTTTTTATGCTGCTTTGTTGCTGAAGTATCAAATGCTTCCCTTAGGATTCGAGATTTGCTCAGACTCTTTCTTTTGAAAGCAGCCTCTAAACTTTTCCTTTTGAATAATGCCTATTGGCTTTCTGTAATTTTATAGTATATGCTTTGCATGTATTTGCTGTCAGGAGCTCAGAATGCATTAGATTTAACATTTTTTATGTAATATTTAAATTATGCAGATGGGATTTAATATTTAAAAATGAGCAGCGAGCTCTGCTATATCACATGAGACATTTGACATTGTATACATGATTGGTAAGTCTTCACCCTCTTGCGAGTCAGTGTGTTGCTGGAATTGACCATTTTTGGGGCGTGATGGACAACCAGAGACCTTATAGGAAGCTGTACAAGTCTGTTATTTAATTGCTGTCTGTTAATAAATGTGTAAGAGTTATGCTGATTAATTACCAAAAAAAGATGAGAAACTTTATTTAAACTGTTGCCCAACACCAGCATAAAAAGGACTCAAAAGGAGCTTTTATTAACTTGTGGCAGTTGCTGCATAGCAACTGTAGCTTGGAGGGCGCATGCAACCTTGTTACTTGACCGCTCACTTTTCAGAAACCGACAGGGTTACAGCATTTTTTTAAAGCTTGGAACAAGAAGGTGTTTTGTTTGCAAATTACTTGAACATTTCAGTGCACAACTCTTCAAGAGCAAGTGAAGGACTTTAGATTTAGATTTTCTACAACTAACTCAGTATACCACTTACTGATGAAATAGTGTGCAATGATATATGTCATATTGCAAAAAACTGCATATATCCAAAAATAAAAGCATGCAACATAGGATCGCAATACAGTATGTGTAATCTGTTTAGTTTAGAGTAAACCTGACTACATAAAGAATACCATGACACAAAGTTAATAGCTAAAGGTCTTTTGCTTTCTCTGCACTGAAAACCAACAAAGGCTAAAACTAAAAAAATAAAAAATAAATTAATCCACATAAAAATGTTGAAACATGAGAATATGAAACGTGAAAATTGGTTATTAGGTATATAAATGATGACAACAACAAAATATCATCTGTGCAGCATCCAGTGTCTTTGAAGCACTGTCGCTAGAGAGAAGCAAGACATTGTTTCAAGGCTGTCACAAAAATGTGAACCGTTACAGCAGTTATCTGGGCAGCAAACTGAAGACAGTCACCAGTGATAAAAGTCAGTGTATCAAGTCTGTGATGCATCAAGCTGCAGTGTCTGGGATCACTTGATGATTAGAACGTCAGCATTTCTTGAGCATAAAAGCCGATTGTGAATGCAGGAAGTTTTTATTCCTCAAGCAGGCAGAAAGTCCAAGTGTGGGTGCATGATCACAAGGATCTAAACGTGTGAATCAAAGGCATCTATAGCTGCTTATTTTCAGTGAAACCCCACTTTTCACATTTGCAACCACCACTTTGTCTCCAAGTTGAAACTAAACTCAAGACAGGGATGTTGTGGTCAGTACAGGGATGAACAGTTACTTTGATCACAAGTAATTAATATACTAACGTATTTTTTAACATATGTATTTTTTTTAGTTGTCTCTGAGCATGAAATCCATTTAAATTCCTCTGCAATGATTAGAGTATGAATTATTACTTAAATCGAGTACCAGTTAAAATGTGAATCTGGTAGCCTGTAGTGGCTGGTAATTACCACGACTCTCATATTCACTACTGTAGGGGGAAATCAGAAATATACTGTTCCTAAATGCAGCATGGCCCAGAAACAAGCATGCAGCAGCTGCAAGCTATGACTGCTCTGAGTCAGTATACTGTCCCACGCCCTAAATCACCTGCAGGATCAGTGGTTATCACGAGCACTACTAGCTGGATTTGGCGATGGCGACTTCATTCTCTTCAAAATGAAATTCAAGCCGAAGGGTCGCTGCTGTGACACAGTGGTGGAGGTCCTGAGGACATCCAGCACACGTAACAGATGATGCTTTATGAATTTAGTAACAGGACTTCTATTGAGTGGATCAAGTGTGGCAGGAGTATTATATGGCTGCACAGGGTGAGACTGCTCCCAAATTTAAATCAGGGATGGTCTTTATTTGTTATAGGCACATAGAGAATCTATGTGTTATATGATTCCTTGCTGTGCTTTGACACAAATCCAAAAAATATTGTAAAAAGCTGACATTTTAATTGCCAGGCTGCCAGTTCTTCTTTCACTATACAGGTGAATATTTAATAGCCATCTCCTTTTCTCTTAGTACCTTTCCAGTATCCCATGGGCTGATGGCAATTATCAGCACTTTTAGCTGCTTTTACCTAGGTAAATACCAAATTTAAAACTGAATAACAGAGCAAACAAAGCTGTACCTGCTGAGCCAAACCACCCTGAGTCCATTAGTCTTCATGTGTCTGAAAGTGTGTGTCCTATTTTGGCTCTAGTCAAGGCTGGTTCAACTAATCATGGTTCACAGCTGAGTGAAGGGCAAAAAGCATTTATTCAAGCACAAGTTTCCAACAAGAGGCCAACGGTGCTCGAACCCAACGTGTATGCTCAGAATAACATCTTACCCAAATATAGAACACATACAGACACACACCTATATGAAACACATTACCAAGGTCATGCCTCTTTGTATGATACAGACCATCATCCTCTCTGCTGTTTGCAATTCTTTCTCAGCTGTGCGTCCTCATCATCTGTGAGCAGCAAAGCTGTTTTTGCATATGATTTAGTCATCATGATCATTTCCTGTTGCCTGATTGCTGCAAGACAAACCATGTGCTGTCATCCTGTGGAATGTAGAAAGGAAGAGATCTTTTGACAGGGAGTCAATCTAGTGTTCCTAGACACAGTGTTTCCAGGTATAAGAACAGGGTTTTGACCCAAACAGAAGAGTTAATGAGCGTTGACAGAAATTGAACTGGGGAACTTTGGACCCTGGGGACATAGATATGCGCCTATGTGATATTCAATAAACAGTTATACATATATACAGAAACCTACTACCTTGGAGCATGCTTCTTCATTGTACACTCACTAACACATTTGGATGCTGATGTTTTGCCAAATAAGACCTCAGGCTTCTTCAGATTTCAGTTCCCCTGAAAAGAGACCTATCACTCTGAAAAGACTTTCAGAGTGAAAACACTGGCTCTGCTTTCACAGTGTATGTTCAGAGCTGAAGATTTGATTGTAACTTGTCGTTGTTTGTGTCTTTCAGTCTTGAACGTTTCACTTTTTTTTTTTACATCACTGTTTTCCTCCTTGTTTTTTAGTTTTTGCCGCACTGCAGGAGATTAATGTAAAAGAGCTGTGCGTTTGCCATTTCAATTGCTGCAGGGCACTTGGTGGGTATGTTAATCTATTTCCACATGCTATATGTACTACACAGACTACAGCAGTCACATGGCAAGTTTTCCCAAGCTGAATTTTACAGGAAGGACTTAAAAGGACCTTGAATCTCAATATCTTAACAGCATCCAACAGTCTCTGTATCCAGGCAACAGTGACAATGTAATTTCCATGCAACTGAGCTGCTTCATCTTGGACATATACTGTACAAGCAAAAGGAGGCATTTTGTTACCGTTGTCAATATTTTAACATACTTTCACATTGAGGTCAACAAATACCCCTAATTAGAAGCCAAAAAAATCAGGAAGCTGTCTGTTCTCGTTGACTCATTAATGATTCATGAAACTGGTATCACCCTGCAAATGAAGCGGCAATGAAATCAGTGTGAACCAGGCTGCAAAAGAAGCAATCAGATGTTGATAAAATTGTGAAGAGCTCTATGATCACAAAGCCCTCAACAGCACAGAGGGAGTGATGGCATTATCGACTCTTTAGGAACACTAGGAAACAAAGCCAACTGCAAGTTATCAACACCATTCAAAACAACACAAGGAGCAGGAAAGATACACAATACAAAACATATAACAAAGACATGCAGTTCTCAGTGCTTTTTGAAGCTTGAGTTTGTTTCTTTTTTTTCAAGGTGACAACATAACATCACTCCTTTACCTCTTCCTCCAGCTGTGTTTCTGACTCCAAAAACACCTCAGGTGGTAAATATGCTTTTCCACCATCATAAAAACTAAGGTTAAGGAGATCAGTGAAACTGGACCAAAAGATGAACTCGAAGGTGCTAAAATGCTCAATAAAGCAGAAATGTGTTAATCTTTCACTACAAGCCACACCTTTCATATCCTCAGTGGTCATGTGATCCAGTATAAGTATAAACACATTATATTATGAGTCAAACTTTAACTTGTGAACTACTAAGAAATTTGGCCAGGGCGGTAAATGTTCTTGTATTAGGCTGGTGTGTTTTGTGTTGGCTTTAGATGGGTAAGCATTTAGTTGATTAAAGTCAGTATCAAAGCTTTTTAGTTTGTGCGGTGGGAAAAAAATATATAAAAGGAGATAAATGCCTTCACTTGGCTTCTGTGAATACTGTGAAAAGTTGCATACACTGTGTACGAGGTTCACTGGCAGAAAAACACAAATCTGGCATGTACGGAGTGTTCCAAACATACTGGTGAGTTGGAAGAGGAATGCACGCTACTGTAAGTGCAGTTATACACACACACACACACACACACACACACACACACACACACACACACACACACACACGCGTTTAATGCGCATACACACGCTAAGCTTTCTGCTCAATCTGTCAGCAAATCATTTGTCATCATTTTTAAGCGTGTCTGTGTGTGTGTGTGTGTGTGTGTGTGTGTGTGAAGCAGCATCCTGTGCATCCCATTTGTGCTTGCATACTGAATTTATTGTATTACAATATGTGTGGGTGCTCGTCTTGGTGTGTGTGTATTTGTGTGTGTTTGAGTGTCAGGTCTTCCTCCTTCTGGCATCTTCTGAACTGTGTGAAGGTCAGCCAGGCCTGAGAGACATGACACAGATACAGTGGAGGCTAAAGCAGGAGACGGCCTGACTCTCTCACTGCTCAGCTGTGGTTGGCCATTAATCTGTGGTTTTTAGTTCAACGAGAGGGGGTGGAGGAAGAAGAGACAAATGAAGACGAAGAGGAGGAAAATTAGACAAAGGAGGCATGAAGTAATGGAGGAGGATGTGAGTGGAGAAGAAGCAAAGGTAAAAATGGAAAATGAAATTAAACAAGGGAGAAGGAAGCAGTGAACCAAGCCTGTTTTCTCTGATTCCATCAAATCAGTGTAATTTCTCTGAACTGTAATTCATAAAGAAATAATAAAAAATCTCAGATTTTCATCTAAAATTTAAATATAAAGGCACTTTAGCTTAATTAGGAACAAAACTTCACACACAATGACATTTTAATCAGATGGTGCTATTATTATACGTAATCCTTTTATGGAAAGTGAATTCAGTCAAAACACACTATTCTCTGAAGATATTGCAGGGAATGGAGGAACAGGAGGAGCTCAGAAATAGCAGTGACAAGAGGAAATGCAGGAAGAAATAACAATTTTGACATCTAGACCAAATGTCATAAGTCCTGACACTGAGGCACAACCAGATATTGACAGCCCTGACTGACTGAAGTGTTAATCATTGACTCTACAAGGACGCATGCCACCCCACGGCTGCGAGACACATAAATCAATACAAGTGCTCACACACTGATAGAGAATCAGTCCAACTCTGCAATTCAAATGTTTCCTTCATGAATCAAAATCGTTTTGGGTTTGTTTTTTTTTTAAAAAAAAGATGATATTAACTCGAAGGAGAGAAGAGACAAAAGGAGAACCTGGACATTAAGTGGAAATAAAGACCAAACGTTGGTGAGACGGACTGAAAAGGATGTGAAAATATGAAGTTAGCCGATGTTCTGACAGGCTGTATTGTCCATGACAGCACACTGATCAGCTGATGTCCATCTGACCTCAGTCCTCCAACTGTTTCAGCTGAATGCTTGGCTGACCCTGCCTTGCCATGCGGACAGGTGATCGCCCTCTGTCAAATCAGACAGTCTGATCAAATGATCTTAAAACCCATCATGCCAATACACAACCTCTGTCTTGTGTTTACACTCCACACTTATTGTTGATTTTCTGGCGTTTTGCCTGTCAGTTAAAGCCTAAAATTGCTGATATTTGTGCATATATCAAAATATCGCTGTAGCAGTAGATTCTTACCTTTGCACTCCAAGTTAACAAATTCAATAACTGTAGCTGGTTTACAAGCTCAGGCAGCTACAGTAGATTGTCAAGCTGAACTAAGACAGACAGAAACAATAGAAGATAGAAGATACTGGAGCTAATATTTGCTGCAACTGGCCACACTGAAATATTTATGGCATAAGTGATAAAAGTGTTGTGTTCATCACTGTCAGACCCAAGAAACAGTCTGATCCAAAATACTTCACAATGCAGAATCTCTGTCTGGTAGTTCCTGTTTTTATTGTGAAGTGATTCCCACTTTACTTAAACAAAAAAGCAACATTTTATATTACAGCAATGTTTCAGTGTTAGCATGAAAATGAATCCCATGTAGGTCAGAACATGCTGGGATTTTAAGAACCTTGTTCTGGACAATACCAGTAAAAGAATCTTGTGTTTATGATGAAGCATATACATACATCATGCTTACATGTTAGAGCCAAACAAACCACTTTCAGCTCGAGTGTGAATGGGGCCACTGATACAATGTCAGCTTCCCCTTTCCAGTTTACACAGTTTACCGACTGCACACTAACCCCCCTCCCCCAAAAAAACCCCAACAGGCAATAATCATGAAGGGAATAGTAATTTAGCAGTGAGGGCCCTGAGCGCTCAAACATCAAAGCAAAGAGAGGGAGAGCGCGAGGGGAAAGAGAGGTAAGAGGTTAGAGAGCGAAGGAACAGAAAACAAAGAGGGAGACCGAGTGAGCAAGAAAAACGGTATCTCAGAAGCAAACAAACCGTAATTCAGGTTGGTAAATGAGGAGAAAGTTGCAAAATAAACTTGGAACATGATCTTTTTATTCCTGATGGGATCTTCTGCGCAGCATAAACAGTTTGATGATGAGATTCAGAAGTTAGATGTTAACTGTGTCGGATTTTGAGTGTGAAGGACTTGATATTCTTCTTTACACTCAGTGGATGCTCCTTTTTTCTACAATATTTATGTTTGGTTATTATGCAGCAGTGTTGCTTATCCTTGACTTATTTGTGTGCCTGTCTCCCCGCCTTCCTGCTTATATATCTGTATATCAGCTGTCTCTTCACCTGTCTATCAATGTCTGTCCATGTTTTTCCTTTATCTGCCTGCTCGTTTCCATATCTGCTCATGTCTGTTCTTCTGGTCGGCTCTTTCTTCTGCAGTCTGTCTACATTTCTACAGCTCTGAATATTTTATTGTGAGTTAAAAATGATTTTCTCTCAAGATTTCTTTCAGTTAAGTCATAATTTAGCCTCACAATGAAAAACAAAATCCTGAAGTGGTTGTGTAATTGTTGTTATTGAGGACAAGAAATCAGCTTCCCTTTCAGGACAATGTACATTACAATATCTCATTATAACCACGATTTAAACAACACTTTTGATTTTTACCCCCAAGTGATGACTGTGTTCAGATTCAGATGTTTGTCTCTATTTTCTAACCAGTTCTTTAGTTGTAATAATCTCATTTCTTCTATCTGACCATTTGTAGCCCTGTGCCATCCATAATCATTTTTACATGAACATCAATCTTTTAAATGTATTTCGTGGTCTTTAACTATACTTTAATATGACTATGAGAGACTTGCAAACATGTAATCAGTTGGTTTTAGGAAGAGGTATTAATGTCTTTATCATGGATAGTGTAATAACTAACAGGTAATTCATTTATTTGAACACTGGCCAAGCAGTCTACCTGCACCACCTCTAACTTTCACCACATATCTACAGGTACACTCCATCATGACAACACGGGGCTCATTTTATTTTATTTATATATGGACCACCTCTGGGTCTCTGAATAAGTCTGTTATACAATCCTGACCCATGTAGGCTGTCAACCAGTTAATCAAGACACATGATGTAACCCTCCTGTTTGTGCAACCAGTGGCTCATGCTGCAGAATAGAGAGAGAGAGAGAGAGAGAGAGAGAGAGAGAGAGAGAGAGAGACCCTGGCCCGGATCTTCCCACCACAGATGATGCATGTTTGGAAAATAATTTCATTCTGGTTGTTTTTAAATATGATTGTTAGAAATTCACTCTCCAATTGCAGCTGACACTAAATTATTGGCAATACTTTGTTGCACACTGCATGCAAAACAGATGCCTCCACCACCTCCTACACATATTCAAATTGTAGCCTAACTGCCCTCTGTTCATTGGCACCTACTGTCATGAGCAAGTGTTTCAACTAAAAATAGATAAAAATGCCAAGTTGATGCCCAAAATGCCAAATTGTAAAGGACAATTTATCTATCCGGTTTTCTAAGAGTACGTTGCTGATTCAAGATGTGTGAATAAATATGTGAGATACAACAAACAGGAAGCAATAAAAACCCAACTTCTCTCTCAAAATACCCACATTTAAACAACAAAGATGGCAGACAAAAGTAAGAAAAACACCTACGTAAGCTGTAAAGCTCCCCGGACATGTGCCCTTTTTTGTTTTTACAAACTCTGTGGTGTAATTTTAGTACAGTAAGCATGAAGATTCTCAGAGTTCACTGACACTGACACCGATTATAAAAATGAGTTTAACTATCTGACGAATCCAACCTTAGTGTATGCCTGAGGTTTACTGAAATTAACTGCATTATTTTGCTCATCATTATTTTACTTACATGCAGGCTACCCAGTCATGTGGTTTCCTCATGAATCTGTACTATATAGCCTATTTTTATTGCAAAGAACTTAATTTAAATTTTTTCAATGTGATTTATTTAAGCAGGGTTGGCCAATGCCCTCTGGCCTTGCCAGCCACTCTCCCCTTGCATGTGCATCTGCATATGACTGAAGCCACTGATGCATATCTGTCAACGCTGTATTTCCCTTGAAAGATCTCAATGGAAATGCCTGTGGAGAATAACCCAGAATGAATATAGCTGTCAACTGGTCCCAGTGGAACACCTTCAAGCATCTTCACTTTGCTGTCAATCTCTCTGCCAAAAACCATATGGAAAGAATATTCTTATTTTTAATCAGACGGCAGGCTTAGACAGCATCTGTGTGGCTCTGTGAACAACAGGCAGACTCACTTTGTTATGAGGATAAAGTTGATGACTGTCTCGCTCCCTGTGTTCTTTTATGAGATGAGGATGAGATAAGAAAAAAATAACAGCACATATAGGAACAAACGCACTCGCTTATTGTCACGCAAACCTCCCACAATCCTCCCTCTCCCTTTCTGTCTTCTCTCTCTGCCTCTCTCTATATAAGGTGGGTTTACGTAGGTTGGCTTATTATGTATTTCCAGTGTGCTTTTGTGTTTCTGGGTTTTTTCTATTTTTTTCTACTCTTTTAAACTAGCACATTTTATTAATGAGAAAGTCAGTAAATTTCAGTCAGGTTCTGGTTAAACATGGGCCATTACCAAAGGATCAGAAATGAAAAAGGGTCAGCTGTGCACCATAGAATTTAACAGACGTTTTGCATTTATTTAAACATTTTCTGCAAGTGGAAGAAGGAGTAAAAGTGTTCCTTCATTTGTAATTCTGGAGAATTTTATTGTTTTATTTGTCAGAGGATTGACTGTTAGGTTGTTAGACGTAGTTAAGTTAGTCCATTGGACTTGAGATGGTAAACTAAAGGCATATTATATATCTGATGAGCAGTAACTAGGTGGTTATTAAATATTGTTTTCAGCAGACGAGTCACCCCCCTGGAAATAATTACTGACCTTTTTTATGACTTTTGTTCGGCTGGAGCTCAGTACCTTTCTCAATGGTACCGCTGTGTCTCCTTTAAGGCCACAGTAGCACTGCACTGATATCATTATGGCAGATTTCCATTGGTTTAAGTCTTCAGGTTCATACCCCAGGGTTCAGTGTTTCAGTGGTTCAATGGCACAGTTATTCTCTATGAGCTGCCTTTAGTTCATCTTTAGTTGATTGTATGATATGGATAAGGTGTCACTTAAGCATCTTTTAAGCTGTTTGCATCAGTAGCCATTAATCCACATGAGCAAAGACCTGATGTGGCTTCTAATGTTAAATTTAGGAAAATGTAAGTACATGTCAAAGGTTGAGGGGGTTTTAAAGTTGTGTACATGTTGAAACTAACAGTGAAAGCAACAGCAATGAAAACTCTACGTGCTTGCGTTTGTGTGAAGTGTGAACAGCTTCCCCTCCCCCGAGCGTGTTACATAAGTCTGCTCCTGCGTCGACGGCATCCTTGATTGTTTGCATTTTATGTTCTTAACTGAAGAAATATTTTTTTAAATGGCAAAGCCATACAGCAGCACACTGTAATGTTAAAAATGTGGACTTAAGACTTAACAGGATGATACTGACCCTGGATGCACAGCACCCAGCTGGCATGGTTTCAAATGAAAATGCATCCTTGGAGGCCTCCCAAAAAGCTTACAAATGTTAGTGTATCTATAACCGTTTTCCTAATATGAGAAAAAAAAGTTATTTTTTTAATTTATTCACATCAAATGAGATCTAAATTGCAGCGTGTCAAATGATCAAAAATACAATATGTATTATCAACTGTACACCATCCCTTCTGGCATCAGTGTAATTGTCTGAGAAGAGTAAATACACAGTCCTTGCTTAATATACATGGATAGTTTTATATGTACCAAGTTGGGTTTATGTGTGCTGTCGGTGTACAGTCTCTCACAGACAATCGACCAATTTCATATCACAGTGACCTTGGCAGAACTACTATGTGGATGTGACAAGTGTACAGAGTACTTGAATACAGGCCTTAAACGACCGGTGAGCAAGTTGGTTTTTCGATTTTTTTCAAATGAAACCATCTGGTTAAAACAAGACCATTTACCATTGTGAGTGTCTGTGCTACAGCACATACCGGTTTGATTTCAAGAGTTGTTCATGTGTTTTTTATGCAGTACAAAGATGTTTAGGGACTGTTCAGATATACCAGTATATATATCAGTTATATTCACACCTCTGCAAGATCAGAATAAACCTATTTAGATTGCTACTGCACCCTCGGAGATGAGGTGTCAGGGTGTGTGTACCTTACACACAAATCAAAGCTGACAATGTTTGTATAAAGCATAAGGGTGAGTAGAGACGGAAGCCAAACAATTTACTATAACGAGAACAGTGGATAAAAAAATGAACTGCAGTTTCCTTCTGTTCTTATTGTCATTGATTATTTCTTTCTGATCTGTCCGTCGGCTGGTCTTTGGATCCAGAATATTTTTTTTCTTTCATTTTCTCACCCACCAGCTCCCACCAGCTCCTCTTTTTCCATCGTTTTATATTCATTCTTTCCCTCCCTGTGGAGCTATTCTCAGGATTGTAGTGTTTGCCAGAAAGATTTGATAAACATTATACGCCGACATGTCTGCTCTTTAGGATTAATAAGATCAATCACAAGCATCGCCATCATGCTCCTCTCTCTCCCATCTGTCCGCGGGCTCCAGAAAGGAGAGAGACACACACACAGCGAGCTGCATGGAGATACCAGAAATGAGCCAGTGTAGGTGTGCGAAGGTAGTTTTTGTAACTCTGCGTTTGTGTGTGTGTAGTGCTAAGGAAGGGGTGTGTGTGATATTGTTTCTAAAGTCTTAACAAAATGTTTTCTATTGCATCTGAATGTGTTTGTGTGTGAATGAGTGGGAGCATGGGAGTGAGTATGTATTGTGTCTCAGTTGTGAGTGTGTGTGTGTGTGTGTGTGTGATGCAGCAGATTGCAGAGGGCGGGGGAGAGTGGGTTTTTGCCTGCACGCTAACAGATGGCAGGAGAGAGGGGGTTTAAGTTTCTTTTCTCGCTTCTTAAAGAGCAACCAGTTAAGAGCTTGTGTGTGCGTGTGAGTGTGTGTTTCTGTGTGTGTTTTTGTGTGTGTTTGCCTTTGTGCCGACATTTTTTTTTTTGTGAAGGAAAGAAGCAGGACTCTATTTCATTCTCAAGAGTGTTCACTTCGCTAAATTTATACAGCGTAAGCAAGCTTACTCTTCAGTTAAGTACATGCACGATCGTGCACACATACACACATTCAGAAAGAGATGTAAACACGTGAACATGGGCGCATGAACTGACACACACACAGGCAGGTGTTGCTGCCACTTCATCAGTGTTCTGAGAAAAGTAAAGAGCCTGAAATAAGAAGACATTTGTCTCCTCTGCGATTCAGCACCTCGGGGTGATGAACGCATAGAGAAAAGAGAGAGGGAAGAACGGTGGGAGAGGTGAGAGAGTGTCATATAGTGGGGACAGACAGAAACAGCAACCTCAAGGGGGTAAAAAAAAGTGCGACACTGACGTTTAACAGCGTATGAGAGAAAGAAAACTGCATGAAAAGTGATAAAACAAAGCGTTTGCAATAGAACGAGAAGATGGAAAGACGTGTCTTCATGTGACGTTTCTCAATCTAAAAGCAAAACTTACACGTCAGCATTAGTTTTAGATATCATGTTGTAACATAGCTGTAGAACAGCTTTGCTGGCAGCAGGTCCTAGGTTTTTAAATGAACTAAGCCGCTCACCCCATACAAAGGCAACTGCACCAAAATACATATTTTCCCAGGGATAAACTGCATTTAATTACACTACTTAAGTACATTATTGAGGTCTTTGTACTTCAGTTGAGCTTTTTCATTTTATGCTACCTTACATTTTTTTCTTCACTACATTTCAGAGGAAATTATTTTGCATTTTACTTCAGTACATTTATCTCATACCTTTAGTTACTTTGCAGATTCTGATAAGTAATTTATCAACTGATAATCATCATTATCACAGATTATTGCAAGAAAGATCAGTTATAATACGCCCCATCTTTCAACTTCAACATTAAACCAATGCTTGCATCATTATTTATAACCCATATTTGCCCAATCTGCACAGTACTGATACTTTTACACAGTGGCATTTTTACTAGAGTACTACTTCCAGGACTGTATTTTGCAAACTAAGTGGAATGCAGTTAGATGAAATAAATAAAAAAAAATGTCTGAGATTCCTGACAACCAGAAACACAGTGGAGGTGCGTTTCTATTGTTTTGTTTTTTCAGTTTTCTGTTTTATTATTTATTTATTTAGCGGCTCCAATCAATGGAAAAATGAGATCTGAAAAACTCAACTGCAACACATCTTCGCAAAAATACTTTTCCTTCCAATTTACAGACATGCCTGTGTACAGTTTTCATTGGGGCTATTTCTCCTGTAGAAAACAGTTCCAGTAAAACCTCTTCTGGGTGTCACAAACTGACTTAAAGTCAGTAACATAAACAGGAACCAGACATTAAACACATTTTAAACAAATTTGGCATTTAAAACTATCGTGGCAATACACTGGCATATGGATGAGTTTAGTGTTTGATTATGGTAAACTAAACTAAAAACCTCAACAAAACCACCTGCTGCACGCCTGGACAAGAGCGACATTGAAGATGAGGCCACATAAAGGCCGACTCCCTACAATGTAGACAGTTTCCTTCCTCTGCCCATTGGCGCCTGAGTCAGGAAGACAAACCAGCCATAGAAACAGCAGGCAGGGAGGGAGGGCATCAAACCTGCTATCAGTATTAATCCTCACACTGTTGATGAATGACACTAATTCTACAGAGAGTGTGTTCACTGTTGAAGAAAAGCTCCTCTGTCACAGTGCGGCAGATGATGACAGGGACAATGATGAAATGAAACCTCATGTTTATTCATCAGTGTTTGGCGAGTTACTTTACATTTCACCTGTTGAGAAAGTAATTAGACTTCTTCACTGGTTACTTATAGTAAAAGTTATGGATCGCATTACTCCAAATTTTGCTGCCTTTACTACATGAAATGTGCCTTCCAACAATGCTGATGGGATGTAGACATTCAAAGTAATGATTAGTGACTTAATAACTATAAATAAACTATACTGACTGCACCGCTGTACTTGTAAATGAGAAAAGTAATCACATTACTGTGACTCATTACTAAGAAATACATTTAAAACACTGCTTACACACAAATATACTTGCATTTCTGTAAAAGCAAGAATATGCACTGAAAGGCAAGTGAATGGACACAGACAGTTTAACAGCAGATGCAACATCACATGCACACACGCACACACGCACACACACACACACACACACTCCTCTCGTCAGGAGAAGAGTGCAGTCAGTTATCAGACAATTCAGAAGAACATTAAAAGGGACCAACAGCTCAACAGGTGGCCGTTTCAGGAAAAGCTGCACTCTTGAGAGAGCCATTGGAGCAGGGAGATAAATGGAGAGCTTTTATTTTATTAAATTCCCATTCAAGTTTATGACTGGCGGATTTCTTTAGCAGTCAGCACAGCGTTATAAGCTACATATAGGAGAAAATCTTAGCTTTAATGCTTTGTGACACAGAACAGGTTTAGCAGAGGAATTTGATTCCATCGGCGCTTCTGCAATAATACCCCCATAAACAGCAAAGCAATCATTTGTTGGTGCCTCGGTAAATCCAGTGTGGGTTTTCTAATAAAATATTCAATATATGGGTGGACAGTATATGATATACAAAGTGTTCTTATTCATAAATCTTCACTTTGGCTTGTCACCACTTTCAGTGTCAGGTGCTCTTGCTCTGTGGTCCTGCCCATAATGATCTCTGTTTCCTTTACAGGAGATATTTAACGTGCAGAAATCTATTGGCCCATTTCTGTTGTCTATTAGCTCCTGCTACACATGAACAAATACAAATTCATGTGCATTTCCACAGAGACACCATCTTCTCAAATTATGTTTAATTATATATATGTTGTTTTTTTTTTTTGCTACAGCTACACAGCATTGTCTACCATAAATAAACTGCTTGGCATCCAGCTGTTCTACAGTAAAGTATTCTGTGAGGCTAATTATTTTTGTTTTTCTACAACCTTCTGGAGTCATAAGCTCTTTTTTTGTGTGTGTCGCTAATGCAATTCAAGAAACTGAATATTCAACACTTAAGGAGTAGTTATAAAAGAGGATTAGACAGGAAGAATGGATGTTTGTTAATCACTCCCAATAAAATTAAAATTTAGATGAGGAGAAACTATTCAGATTTTAAAACAGACTCAGTTTTGCCAATTGACATTCTGCACATATTATTGTGCATCCTTTGTGTCACATAACCTATCCTGTCCACAACCTTCACCTGCTGAAGGTTCACAGTGCATAACAAGGTATGTGTACTGAGTGGACAGGATAATATTTTGCATCATACGGTGTGAGAATGTGGACAGAATTTAAACAATGACCACAGAAATAAATCAACAGCATCAATAAAAAAAAAGTATATCTAGAGTTAGACTGGACACAACAAGGCTGGTTACAACCAGGAAAAATGGGCAAATGCTCCCAGAGCCTCCAGAGGAACCAGAATCATTTGGGTTAATGGGATTAATTACAAAATTGCACAACATAAACTAAAATGACAGGACTCATAAGAAGCTCCTGACTTTCTTTGCTTATCTTGAGGGCCTCTCTCTTTGTGGGCTTTGTGTAAAAGCTTTACTATTTCAGTTGATACTTTTATTTTGTATATTTCCAAATATACCGCAATGTGTATTGTCCACTAAACCCTGCAGCTATTTATCGTGTATGTTCCCACTTGTATTTTTATTGGCTCACTCAGTAGGTCCCTTCTTACACTGGCTTTCAATCTTGTACCTGTATCTGCACTTCTTGGTGAACTTAGCAGTTTTTGGACAGGAAACAATCAGCCTTTGGATCATCCTGGTCCAGGACTAGAATCTCTCGTCACACCGTTGGCGCACTGATGATTTCTTTGCAACTTATTGTTTGATTTCCAAAAGGAACCACTGCCTGAATGATGGTTCAGGAGTCTCACAGTAACCCTTGAGCAACCTGTCTCAGTCAATCTGTGATATATTTTCCCTTTTATCTTTGTCACAAAAGTCTGATTAATTCACTGCAATTCAATGTTTAATTGGAGTGCATACTTTTTATCAGCGGTGAGTGTGAACACGTAAAATCCATTGAAAAGAGAAAACTTCTACTGCACTGCTATAAAAGAGACTACATCTACAGCAACAAAGAAGGATAGAGGGCTGAGAGGCTGTGAGTACAAGCCTGCCATTGGCCGACTATTTCAGTCAGCATTCTCCTCTGTTTTCCACTTTCTGCACGTTACTTTGTTGCTGCACTCAAGCTACAGAGCCACCCAAGACTGTGATTGGTTTAAAGAAATACAAACAAGACTGAGTGGGGGGTTTTTTTTACCCCCAGAATGATAAAGTGTTCAGATAGGCCTTTCTCCAAACGGAGTGTGGCGACAGGTCTGACTATGGAAGACTAGTTGTGAGGAAAAGAAAGCTGGCTGCTCTATGTGTGTCCTCAGGGAGCGTTCACAACTGTCAGCCTGTGACCAGCTTAGCCCTGCGCTGTTACACTGTGTCACCGCTAAAAGACATGAGCACACATGCTCTTGCACACAAGCTAACAGGAGGGCCAGCAAGGCGTGACACATAAATGAAGGAATGGAAATACTGGCATGTTTAGTGACATACACATATACTGCACACACATACTACACACACACAGACGTACTCCAGGGCCAGAGGAGGGGTGAAGTTGGTGACAGTCCCTGTCCCTGTGTCAGTGTCAGTCTCTCCGGAGGAATGAGGCAGAGTGCCCAGTGGTGACACAGAGCCTGTCATCACAAAGTGACATAAACGACCCACTTTCCTTTCCAACAAACCCGTTCCCCATCGTCAGCGCTTCATCTCCTAACTTTGTATGTCTGGTTTTACCTTCCTCAGATGCTGTCTTGGTCTCCATCTCACTGTTTCTTTCCAAACACACCTGAAACTCTATCCAAACAAGATGTAAATAAAAGAAATGGATGTCAGTAATAAAAGTAGCAAGAAAACCTCTCCTTTGAGTATTTTCAGTACACAGTCTAGGATGGCACGCTTCTGTTCTGGTCTATGGAGTTCAATGTGATTTACTATCACTTTCAATATAGAAGTGTCAAAGTGTCATAAAGCAGATGAGTGACACATCTTACCACAGATGTACTGTATAGGCTTTGTTTAAAATCCTTGCTATTTGACTTTGCAGTTTTCATTTCTGTCCTCTGGATTTCAAGTAAAGATAACAGCTAAGCACACACAAGCAAAATGACTAGAGAGCTAAAACAGAGTGTTTCAGACAGACGGTGAATGGAAGGGCTGCAGCAATGTACATTAAATGTTTTTTGAACATTAAAGTATGTGATACTGATCTCGTAGCCACCCAGCTTTTAAAATGAGCATATTATTTTTGCAGTGTTTGATGGATGGACATACAGAGGTTGAGATGAAAATGCAGTGTGGATGCATGAACAGCCATAAAATAAAGACAGGCAGGTTGATATACATGTGCAGTTTAACAGAGACAGCTGTAGACAGGTGGATATATACAGACACAGATATCTGACAGCCAGACAGGCAGGTCTAACTAGCAGTATTATCATCTCTCAACTCTGCCTTGTCTCCTGCGTACACATGCAACTTTTGGGCATTTACTAAAACATATTTGAGAAAAAGCTACTTGTGTCTCTGAGTTGTCAGTAACAAAGCCGCGGCGAATGGCATCAGTAAGATGTAGTGTTTCCATTATGTATATGTTATGTTTATTTTTGATGTATAATAATGGATAAATGGTTCAGTTTATACAAGAAATGGAGTGAAGTTATATTTTTGTTAATTTAACAAAACTGACTTCAGTGGGCTGACAGGCTAAAACAGCTTAAAACACCTGACTAGAGTAAACAATTTAAAAAGTTGGGTGAAGAAACACCACGGGATGACCTTTATATCTATAAACAAATAAAACCCACATTTAAATGATATCACAGCAGCGTTTCAGGGAACCATTACTTCCTCACATGCTGCAGCTTAATGAAAATATTGTTTTGCAGCAGCTCAGGGACATCCTGACATCTGATTTCTGTTGTAGTAAATCCTCACTGGCAGGCTTTCTCACTATAATGAATTTGGAAATGATTAAGTAAGCAAACTTTTTTTCTGCCATTATGTTGAAAATGCCAAGACGTGCTGTTTTGCAGGTGCAGCTGAGAGGACATCAAGACAAAAAAATAAAAAATTCTCACCTGAAAAGAGCAAAGCAAGGAGTACAGCGTTCTCTGTCAGACAAGACAGGAGGCGAGTTAACAAACCAACATTTTACAGAACATCTCACTTCGAATGTTTTCTACCTGGTCTCGATGTGTTAAGTTAACTTTTATCTCTATGTACAGGTAAGTTTAAGGGAAAACCCAACTTTAAATGTCGTAGTAACATGTTGGGCCACAAGCCATCAAAATACTAAAAGTCTGAAGAAGAAATGAACTGCTACTCTTTCAAGAGATATTTCCCTGTAGCGGTCTGTTTAACATGTCACTCTAAATCCAAGAAGTGTTGAAGATCCAGTGACTGAGGAGGTCATCATTTTCATTTCATTCTCTTCAATCCAAGGCCCTGTAACAAAGCATCTGCATTAGGCATGTTTCTCCACTGATTTAAGTTTTTCCTTTGTTTGTTACTCTGACTGCATGTTCACTGTTAGATTTTATGGCATTTCCACTATAACAGTGACTCTGGGCTACTTATTTCCCTTTACAAAAAGGAACTGAAACACAAAATCAATAAATCTGATCTAAAACTCACTATATACTATAACAAATCCTTGTGCATATTGGTTTTATTACGAGCTAAATCCTTTAAAAACATTTAAATTGCACATGCACAAGTGATGACATGAACATGACATGAACTGCTCATGAATGAAATCACATGTTGAAATACATGCTTTAGCTCACTCACTGTTACTCTTCAAAGCATCACTGGTGATTAATTTGCCTTGTTTTACACAAACATAAACCTTCTAATGCTGTCATGTATTTTGTAAACGATGTGCATTCGCCGTAAGTCGCAGATTTTGTTAAGCGTGATCCCGTTTCCTTTGATTTTACTTGCCTCAAATGTCATTACTGTATATTCTACATGTGCAGACATGCACATAAAAACCCTCACCCACAGACACAGACACACACATACAGGATGAGCGATTTTTTTAGCATGACATTGAAAATTCCCTTTGATCTTCGTGTTAGCAGAAGTCTGAGCTGTTTACTAATCAGTGAGTGAGAATAGAAAAAAATTATGCATGCACAGTATCTCAGTTATACACATACAGATTAGTGAGTGGGTACAAAGAAATGTTAGTGGGCTACATAAAAATCACCATGACAATATTCGCTGTCACACTGAATCCGCTCTGATAACCCATGCAAACGTCAAATGACTGCAGTCATTACCAGGACCTGATGCCTAGCTGCTGGATTCCAGTTTCTGAAAGAGTCTGTTCTGTTCTGAAAGAGTAGGAGAAAAAGTGTGCTGTGAGTGTGGTGGAGATTACAGGGAAAGGGACAGAGGCAGAGAAAAGAGGGGGGTGAAGCAAGAGCAATAGGAAAAGAATGAAAGAGACCAAAAGTAAGGCTTTACTGGTTTTATTTGCTGTTGGTTTCAGATCCAATTGAAACTACTATTTTTGGTTTTCTCATTTCAAGAGCCAAACATTGGCTGATTTTCGTGTTGTATGAGCTTATACTTTGTTGTTACTTGTGTTCTGTGACCATAAAAAAGCCCCGAATAGTTTATTGGCCATTTACTCATTGTGGAAACCAATAGTTGTGAGTTTTAGATGATGGATGAGGATGAATAAATCAGGTAGCGGCTGTGTCTCCTCAATCTCTGTTATCTACTTCCTCTTTCAGATTTCGTCCCAGATGGACTTCCTGTGTTGCCCTGGAGACCATTCATCACCGTGACAACCATATACACCACCTGCGGTTATTGCTGGAGTCTATTATTATAAGGGGAAATGCTGCTCAATGTATGGCATCCTGTAAAATGTATGCAGTGTGTGTGTGTGTGTGTGTGTGTGTGTGTGTGTGTGTATGTAGAGGAGTGAGAGATATGAGGTGTATGGGACTGTTCGTGCTTATTGTACATGCATGTCTTAACCAACTGCATTTACAAGATACTAAAAGCACATGCTCTTGCACACTCACTTATTTTTCCCCACATAGTCTTTCTTAAAGATTCACTCCATCGTGCCAAGCAAAGCACTTTATATCACTTTAGCCTACTTTACTGCTGTGTTAAACAGAGGACAGAGCAGTAATGAAAAAGAACTATTCTGATTGAAAATGCCACAGTTGTTACCACTGGCTGGCTTGCACAAAAATGGTAATTCAAGGCACAATCAAGGCTTCATAACGGCTGAGAGGGAGCAGCAGAATAATGAAGGTGTATGTACTTGCATACACACAGGTGTCAAAGGATAAATGTAAGCCAAGAACACTTTACAGTAAGGTACAAATATACTTGCTCACATACACACAACCACACACACACACACACACAAATACAAAATTCCCAGTTGTTCTACTCATTACAAGCAGTTTCCATGGCATTGTGAGCTGTGACTTCACTCATATTAATGAAAAATCTGGCAATTAGACCAACAAGTTGTCGCAAACTATTTGGAAATTACTCCACAGAAAATGAAGCCTTAAATACAAAATGAACTGCTGTAAAACGGCAGTTGTAATCAGTTTGTATGCTTTTATTCATAAAAGAATATTAATTGCAAAAAAAAAGATGTGCTTGTATTTCTATGAGCAAATTGGCTGATGAAATTTTAATGAAATCCAATGGGAAATTTAATACTATTGTGTAGTTAGAGGTTAATGAGAAACATCATTGCTGTTGATACAAGATATATGATGCAAATAACATTAAAACACCCACAATACAAACGGTGTTAGAGTCTACAGTTGTTATTGGGATCTAAAGTGAAGTCAGTCAGTGGTCAGTGGTCCAATGAAGTGTTGCTCTGAAAATCATGAGCTTCGGTTCCTCAATGACAAAGCAACAGTTGTACAGATGTAAAATCATTGCCATAAAAGGCAACTACAATATCAGCACCATTTAGAGTAAGTGGCCATGTCAAAATGGTCGGTACTCCTACTTGTCAAACTCGTAATATATTCATAAACATCATTAGCTTCTTACTGAAGAGAGAGATGCTCCCTTCATTATATCATGTTGCGACAGAGTAAGACAGATCATTAAAGATGAGCTGTGTCCCGCTGGGATTAAAACATAAAAAATTCTGACACAGAGGGTGGCAACTCTAATTAAGACTTTCACACACGAAAAAAAAAAAATGCTCCGTATAAGCAAAAATTCATACACAAGAAACATATTAAAGGTGGATCCAAAGTACAAATGTCATTTTCTATCATGTCATTTAAAATTTAATTGTGGCTGTGAATCATGATCTTAGATACGACTCAGGACCTTTCTGAGAACAGAAAAGTGTTAGAAAGTTCCCAGCGTGAGAGCTCATTATTTTCAGGCTCAAAAAGTTCTTCAGAGGATTTTTCCTCTACTCCCCCACAGTTGTTTTCACTAGATATTTAGGGGGAAAAAAGAAAAAAAAGGAAATATCCAACAAAACCAAACAACTAGCAACAGCAAGCAACCAAACACAAGCTTGAGCATAATGATGTGATGCAGAAGATGTAACGACCTGACATGGCTGAATTTATTTAAATGATTGTGCCTATTAGAAACTCTTCACTTTAAAGTTTCATGAAAATGTGACATGGTGGTTTTTCTACAAGAAAAAGATAAGAGATTATGAGATATACTGTAAATTGTACAAGTTGTTGAGTGTCAGTGTTTATTGTCAGTACTTGATTCACATTAAATGATATAACTCAAAGTATTTGTCAGACATTACATTGTTGGTTAGAGCGTGGTGCTAATAACGCCAAGGTTGCAGGTTCAATCCACATACTTGTACTACCTTCATTGGCCTTGTACCTGTATATTGCACAATGACAATAAAGTTGGATCTGATCTAGTTTATGACAAGTTATTGTCCACTGCTAATTCAGTTCACTTAAAACTAAATGACACACACTTCTTTCCTGAGCATTGAATAGTAACAGTCTATTAAAATACGAAGTAACTGGAGACTAAACCTTTTTGGACTCTACTTATATTATAAACCTTTGAATATAGAAAACATTGAAATCTATTAAGAAACAGAAAAATAGACTTGACTTATGTGGCTGTGACACTGACATATGATCCAGTAACTGTCAGTATTGGGTGGTTTTCATAAAAGCCATTACAGGTTTCTACCACATCACCACATGTATATTAAAATTTCCTTCACGTGTTCTGTATTTATGTGTTTAAAACTAATAAATTATGTAAGAAAAGACAATGGAAGCCTTTAGGGATAATTTTCCAATTCTCTCTATCACCCCAGAGAAGGCACAGGTTGAACAGGAGTTCTTGGAAACGTGCAAAGTCAATTACAACAAACTGATCAGATTTGTTAAAGTGCAGAATGAATCAGCCAGAATCAGAATCAGCCATGTTTGCACTTATCTTTTGAGTACAAGTGGTTTCTACCTTAAGTGTCAGTTTGTGCAATTTTAAACAGAAACTAAATGGCACCTCACTGTGCCTTGGAGAGAATGTGGTGCTGGCCAGCAGATCTTGATTCACAGAACTGGCTAACCATCTGGCCAAGAATACTCTCAGTTTACTTGATCAGACTCCAACCCTGAGCTACATTTATTTCCATGCACTGTGGGTACAAAACCCAAAGATTGCAGGTGAGATGGAAATTATGTCTCTCACCGTAATCACTCTGAATTAAAAGAACAAGTTCAGAAATCCACAAACATGTCAGTGTCAGTCTGCCGCACCCCTACAGTTGAGATGGTTCAGGAACTGTAAAATGAGGACTGCCATGTCTTTGGAGATGTCCTGGACACATTACAGGAGACGCTGGCAGACTGAGGACATGCTGAAGTGAGTATATTTCACAACTGGAAGACTTGGCAGTCTCACAGGAGCAACTTGCACTGGAAGAGGATGTCTGACCTGATTTCCCATCCTGTTTTCAATGATACCTGACTGCATGGACACACATACAGCAACTCTCTCGCCATGTGTTAGTGAAACCTGTATTTGAGCAGACTTAAAAATAACATGGGTTGTGAATATCATAGGCAAATGTCTGCTCGGTAGAAATAGTAACTCTGAGCAATCCAGATCTAATGCATCAGATATATATGGTACACAACTAATGACAACTAACTTACACATGACCACAGATATGCACATATTCTTATTACAGCATACAGTCTTGTACAAATGCATGTAGTCTGAATTTATGTAACGTATTCAGAGTTAATTAACTAAAAGCTCTGCCTTTCTGTGTGTGTGTTTGCATGTATACACTGGTATTGTTAAATACACTGGTATTGTTAAATCCATATTGTTAAAGAAACAGAGTGCTAGGTATCTACTTGTTAAATAAGATGTTGCCATTCCTATGGTGCTTACATTGAAACAGCTAGGAAACCTGTTTCCTCTAACTACCAATTAGAAGTGCAATCTTCTCTCTTTGCACCTACAAACCGCTCTGTAAGATGCCCCCAGATGCTTAACTAACCAAACTGAAGTAGAGGAAGAATATACTTGCAGACTCCAACATATGTCTAGCTAAAGACTTAAGTAGCAGACACTCCAGAGACTGTCTAGTTGAAAGTATTACTCCTACTCCTGTGTTTGTTACTTAAAAATAAAGAGGAAAAACAGAAGTTTTGTTACATATTGAATTGCAGTTGCATTTGTCAGCTTTTGATGTCGATTTTCCGTTGAATCCATCAAGAATGAGGGATTTTTCATGGGCCCTTGTAAGTACAGAGAGAAACGATTATAAATGCAGCTTATTACACAAGCTATCAAAACTACATTCAATTAGCAAAACAGAACTACTGTTAGTTAAGAAATGCAAAGATTAGATAGATAGAAAGAGACCTTTCTATCATCTAAATTCAAAGTGAGGGCTTTTTTGAGAGGTATGTGTCAGTCTTCATTTGTAATCAGCAGTGGCTGAGTAAACCATGTAATGACTCTTTATAATAAAGCAGGACTGTTGCTGACATTTTGGTATGACTTGTGCCAAGCAGGTACAGTGTACATACTGCAATGGCAACTATGTCAGTCTGTGAATGCACAGCTGTTGATATTTGCAGTATAAAGAGTTAAACTGGATTCCTTTTGTCTGATTTAATTAGCTGTCTAAACCAGGACAGATAGAAAATAAGTCCAAATTTTGACACGTATCTCACCCTTTTCAGTTCTCTTCAGCCTTAACAGAATATTAGCTTTGTTATTTAAGCGGTTTTCAATGTTGTGTTTGGTTGATTTCAAAGCTAAACATGTTTGAGGTTGTAACAGGTTCTGAGGTTCCCCTCAGTATGAACAAACAACAGCACCACATTGCTCAGGTTCCTCTGTCTTTTTTTGTGTGTGTACTTTTCCCAAACACACATAAACACATTGATCCAATACGGTAGTTCCCTGCTGCATTCCTGGACACACCAACCAACAGAGCTCTCCCATCCACGGGTGAGAATTTTATATCCTTCCTCCAGGCCCGGCCATGACTGCATGACAGAGGATATGATTATTGGTTGATGCCAAACACCTGTGCCAGGTGCTGCATCCTCAGGCCACTCCTCGTCCCTCTCCCACAGATGACATTAAACCACGCCCCACTAACACAGAGGTAAAATTGAGTTGGACTGGTAAATCTGCTGCAAATCTGCTTTTTCTTGGTTTATGACCATTGGGAGCACAGGCTAAACCATGTCCGCAAACATCACTGATGTGAAAAAGCTCTCAGCAGCATCAGCTCTCAAACACTGATATCTTTGGGCGTAATGATGTTAGACCCTGCACTGATGATCTATCAATAGATTTGAGACTTCGGTAATAGCAGCTTCTAAATTTGTTTTGGTTTTTAGCAGCAGGGCTCCTGCTGTGTTTATTTTGCCTTTAATTATTTCTTAGTTCATTTTATCATAATTTGGTTGTTTGGATTGGCATTTCTTTTGTAGTACAGTATGAGCTGCTGTCTACTATGGATTATGAGTCAAACCCCACAGTCCATCATTCTTTCCTAAAAGGAAGTGACTGACAAGTCTGTTATTCCATCATAGAGGAAGAGACAGACAGAGAATCAGAGAAACAGCTAGTGTGAACGACAGAAAAAGCAACAGAAAAAAAACAGAAAACCAGACAGATGGATACTTCCCACACAGTGTATGCCCAGGAAACGTAATGTGTGATTGTCTCACACGAGTGCCTAACCTTTGCTCGACTTTACCAGATGAGAAGAGACAAATGGAGGGTGAGAGATACCCTTACAAGATGGGTCTCATGACTTGGTTATAGAGCAAGAGAGATCTTCCTGACAAACCGAAGGCCACTGATCCCTTATATTCTTTACACCAAATCTGAGTCATGTGTGTAGCATACAGTGTGTAGCTTGGCTAGCTGATGACGAGCTCAGCCATTCAGAAGTGTTCATGAATCACAGGCAAACACCAAAAGAGCAGCAGTGAGACTCTGTTTTAAGATCTTTTAAACTTTTTAAACTGAACTTGAAAAATGCCCTTTTAGTACATGGACTGTTTATAAATGTAGTAAAGAAAAAGTGCATTTTGCTGCCTCTACTTAAGCTCTTGTTATAAAAAAATAGAATATATTTTTGAATCCACACAGAATTTTGAGTCTTGACTCTTTGAGGTTGCTGTAGCTGGAATGTGTGGGGCGTTGAAGCTGGAGAGTGAATTCCACTGCTATTAGTGTGTTTTCACAGAGTTGGGCAACAGGTAGGAATAACTGTAGACTATGTCCTACTTCTCTATTCAGGAATGAATTAAATTTTTTTAATTCAAAAAAATGTTGATTTGGTTAGTTTATACTTACTATATTTGTTTTTAATACTAACCTCTGATTAAAATGTTTGTCATTAAAGCACAAAATAACCCCTATGAACCTTTTCTGACAAGGCTCTGCTATTGGCAAGAAGATGTCAGTGACTTCCAAACTGTTTTCATATATCTCACCATTATGGCGGAGGCGTGGTTAGCTTGAGGCGAAAAATCTACTTGGTGAGAGACAAATAACAGTTAAACTTTTAAAAATATGGGGGAAATCAAATCTAATCTAATCTAAAAGAGTGTGCTGAAGGTCAAAAACAACATTCATGTTGGTGGGATAATTTATATTGTAGCCAGTCATTCATCAGCATCTCCCTCAAAGTAGGTGTTGTGGCAAAGACATAATGTCACATGTATAATTTGCATGGCTGCAAGGGTTAACATGAACATAGGTCATTTTAGGGGATTAAATATAACACCAATACTTTGTGAAAACAATTTCTTTCTTTCTCTTCAACCAGCAAATTGACTCAAGGAAGAAAAAATGTTTTTCTCCTCCACCATTGTGATTTGTTTCTGCCGCGTTACATTAAGGTTTCATTCAGTATAACATTCCTCTTCAGAGAGCAGACGAGAACTTTTTCACAAAAACACTTGTCAAAGCGTGTTTCGAAAGACTAATCTCTGGTCCCTTTCCCCTCTCATAATTAAAAGAGGTGGGCATGAAGTAAAAATGAGAGGGAACTGGAAGAAAGACATGAAACTGCAAGAAAGGAAAATGAGAGGCACAACAGATCTCATGGTGACCACAGGCTGTGCTCCTATTCAAGTCTTCAGATTAGAAAAATACCTCCTCCATCAACTGGATCACCATGGTGATGGAAAAATGAGGGCCTAGCTGGTGAGTAAGACATAACTGCTACATTTGGTGCACACAGACTTACAAAATTACACAGCCAGACACACACTCATGCTCAGTTGAACAACATTTTGTCTGGTTTCCTGTAATGAAAGTGAATCATGATTTATACTCCAGCTACATTTGCATTAAAGGGTATTGATTTTTGAGGCCAGTAGTATCATAACTATTAAGGAGAGAGAAAACTTAGAATCAGAGTGTAACTCAGGTATTGCAGCTTTTGAAAACACCTGCCTAAGCTGTCTGACTAGATTTTAAACTCGCAAGGTGTCAGCCATCCACCTCAAGAAGGACATTTGGCAGATTGATGAGGAAACTAGTTTGGTCTCTGATAAAAATGTTGCAAATACCTACATGCCAGTGTCACACAACTAGCCAAGGTCTTAATGGGCCCAAAACAAAGGTGAGACCCTAACTCATGCAGAAATGAGACATGTTGGACCCGATCTAGGTTGGAAGAGACTAGCATAATGCTATCTTCCGTTTTGAACTACTTTCATTGCTCGTAACAATAGCATTGCTAACTTGCTATCACCTGTACTTTCTGGCTTACAGAGCTGTCTGCTCACCACTACTCTCTGACCATAATCCCCCTATTTCAGCTTGCTTACCACACACACACACAATAGTATTTTAGATGAGAGGCTTATATACATGCACTGCTCCCTAAAATGACAATTCAAAATTTACAACCACCCAACCAAAATAAAAAATAGTCCGGATGACTTGTATATAGATTTTTATAGGTTTCGTAGAAAGGTGCCTGCTCGCAAGTATTTGGCTATATCCAGTTAAAAGTAGGCATTCTTAAGGCACATGGATGGACAGCAGAGAAGTGGTTAATGCAGAAATGCACTGGGCCATTTTTGTTGACAGTTTGATGCTTTTAGAAAGCCATCGTAAAAGCAGTGAACTCACGCAAAATGGAGCCACTCTCCACAAAGGAGAAAGACATCCACTTTTTAGACCAACCTTTGTAGTCCAAAGAAGGTACAAATCGACACTCAAATGATTTTGGGTGTATTGCTGCATCCCATCTTAAAGTGCCCCTTGTGCTCTGACTTCATACAAAAATAAGAATGCTCCTGTCACTCCACTGACCACGCTACCAGTGATGTCACAATGTACAGACACACCCTGAAATATAAGTCCACATCACTGCAAAGTTAAAGTTAATAGATCAATCACTGCCTGTGTTTACTTGTTAAGTCAAGATCGAAACCAGGCCCTCTGCAGAAGAAATGTCACCTTATCAAAATAAGGGCATCAACATTCAAATGATAAGTGGCCATCTTCTCCCAATGGATTCATTGAGTTGAGAGAATAAAAGTGCCTCAAGCAACCGGTGATAATAACCATGCTTACTTAAAGTGCTCACCAATTCTTATAAAAGCTCTAAATGGCCCCAATTAAAACTCCCAACTGTGAAATCATTCAACCTCTAATTTACGTGAAGGTAAGTGTGTCACATGTCAAAAACATTCTTTGATGTTGGCGTCCAAGCCACATTTCCATTCATGCCAAATAAGGAAATGAAGCTTCGGAGAAAGATAAAAAACAAATGCAGACTAATGAAAACGATGATATATAAAGAGAAAAAGGAAAAATCCTTTCAGCTACATTTGTTTTTAAAAGCTGCAGGCAACCTGATGGATACAAGTTTGACAGCACCTGTTACACAATGCTGCTTCCATCCACTATTTCAGCACCCAGAGAAGCTTAGCATACTATCGGCTTCTTCTCAACAGAGTCCCTGTGCATTTGCAAATGGACCTCCATTAATGTTTGAGCCCCTGGGGAGAAACCCCAACTATTTTTCAGCACTTATTTGCTCAGTTTATGCTGAGACAGTAAAGACTTAGCACGCTCCATTACTTCAACACCCATAATCTGAAAATATACAAATTTTGTCATTTCCAACATTCACCCCCTGGGGGGTGGGTTTAACAAGTAGCCACCAACGTATATTACAAACCAGCTTTAGCCATTAAACTCATAACTGAGTTGTGAGAAATTTGAATTATCATATGGCGTTCATGTTTCAAACATTGTCATGTTTTTCTTTCATTGCACTTTTTTTAAATGTATAAAAAGTTTTCGTCTCTTTTTATTTTTGCATCTAGTCCTATGTGGCGTGTCGTATTTTGCCATTGGACTTCCTTTCGGACTTCTGTCTATGTTTCAGCCTGAGCAAACAAACTGTAGAGTAAAAACATGCTCTAACTCTGCATTCACAATTAGGAAATGTAATTTGATATTAGAACATCCAATGCCAAAGTTAGGGCTAATACAGGAAATAGTGTGTCCTTTTTGTAGCACAGTGGACTGTAACTGTGTGGTGGTTCAGGTGGTGGATAGTTATGTAGCAGGTCTTCATGCAGGTGACCAGAACATGTGACAGACTTGGGCTAGTACATACTTTTATTAACCACAACTTTTCTCTAATAATAACCAAGTGTGTTTGCCTAATCCTAACCATACGTTAAAAATATTATGGTGTATTTTTCCTATAAACACTAACTTTACCTCATATTACTCATAATGTAATTGCCATGAGCAGTTTTTGCAGAAAGCTGGAAAATACTCTAGATAGATTTTGCTGTATTGGAAATTGAAAAATATCTGTTGTATACCAACTGCAAAGAGGAGCAAGAAGAATAAATTTAGCCTCCTGGATATAAGCCGTTTCAAGTTCAGTTTATTAAAAGATACTGTAGGCCGCTAGGTTCAATGAGCTAGGGTACAGTAGTGTACTATAGCTAGCGAATAAAAACATCAATTGAAGGCGTTTATTTCAGCTGAAGATGCCAAACTGCCTGTCAGCCCCTGGCCTTCAGCTGGATTATGAACTCTGTCCTCAATGACAGAAGATGCAAATATACTATAACACTGCGCCAAGCTAGAGACAACCCTGGAGACACACAACCTCAGTGTGTGTGAGAGAGAGGCGGACAGCAAGGAGAGTGGAGTTAAAAGTTAAAAGTGAAAGACGCAGTGAGGTCAAGAAGTGGTAAAAAGAAGAAGAAAAATACTTTGGATAGAGAAAGAAAAGAAAATATTTATATCTGCATTAAACGTGTATGAATATGTACATCCTAACAAATCAAGTGGTATTTAGCTAATCTGACAAATGTTGACTTAGCTGTGTTACAATTTGCATTCATGGCAGTTTTTTGTGTGTCTGTTGCAAAATATGCAGCTCGACAAGGAGAAAGAGCGTTACTGAGCAGGGCCTGGGCTGGATTTGTCAGCCTGATCAAAATCAACAAGGACTTCAAAGCATTTTCTCGCTGTCTGGGGAGGAGGTTTGTAAAAATGCTTTTATTTTACATGTTTCATTTAGAAAAGTGTGTGCTAGTTAACATCACTCAGACCTCTGCAAAGTATCATTCAACTTATCTTTTGCCTTCAGCAGTCTGCGAAAACACACCCCAGAATTCCTTCTTAATCTGTGTCAACTGCACAGCAGCTCTCTTTTCAAGTGCTTTCCTTCTTTTTGTTTGTTTGCATGTTTTTTTCCCCCCATGAATGTATGATGGCAGATGCTGACGATTGCCTGTCTGTCACTCAGGGTGGGGCGACAATGACAATGGCAAATCTGCTGAGCTAACCCAAAATAAACCTCTCTTCACACATGGACTGAAAAATGAAACATGGATGATGAATAAACAGCGGAAATTGCTATAAGTCCAGCCTAAAACTCGCAAGAAATCATTTCACTGACATTTAGCATAAAAAAACACATACTAAATAATAGATTTCATACAACAACTTTAAGAAACATCAAGATTTATTATAAGGCTCAGTCACGTTTCCATATATTCAAAACTGCAATCACCATCTGACTACCTTTCTAATAAAGATGCTCATTTCAAAAACAGCAGAAAGAAAAGTTATTCATGGAGTAGTAAACAAAATCCCTTATTCATAGAAAATAGGGCTGATAGATGGTTGTTTACCTATCGAGGGACCCTGCATATTTCTACAGTGCTGACCACCTTTGTCTCGCACCATTGTACTGCTGTTGGAACAAATTGGCAGAGCTCTCTTTTTGGATACTTATTTCTTGGCCATGTACCAAGCTTTAATTTTTTTTTTTCCAAGTTGAATGAGCGAAACTGTGCAGAGGTTGGATTATCTCTACTGCACTATAACACTTACAGTCTGCCCTCTACTTATTCTTAAAACCTCCTAAGACCAAGAACTCTTAAGCAACAAACCAGTTTTTCTGAAAATAGCTCATAGTCACACTTTGACTTTATGTTGCACATTTTCTTGATTCATCTCCACACAGATCTCTACTTACTGATACTTAGTGATGGCCTTTAGCCTCCTTTCATATTGCTTTTCTAATTCTCTCTTTGAATGCTTCTAAAATGTTGAGAAAAGGTTATGAACATTTCATAAACTGTAAGAGAAACATGTAATATTTGTAAGCTTTTTATGTTTGGATATGAGAAGACAAATAAAAGTCCTGGGTATCAAGTGCATAACAAGCAGCAGGGCATACTGTTGTGGCTAATAATGTCACAACAACTTACATATACAGAGGAGGGTACAGCTGCCCCAAACTATACTCAAGTAAAATTGAGATACTTTGCAAAAACAAGTATTTAAGTAATACATATAGATCACCAAACCAAAGATAATATCAGATAACCAAAGTATCCACAGCAAATCAAACCAAACTGCACTCACATTTTTACATGTTTAAATGTTGTTTGGAGATGGGACAGTAAAGCTGCAAAGACCTGAAAGAAGTTACATTTTTACCTATTCATACTTCATGACAGTAGAAAGCACAAATAAACACATGACATGTGGTGCATGGATTTTAGGACATTACCACACCAGTTACTTCCTCCAAGTCTGGAGAAAGAAGATGTCATATTTCAAACCGACAAACCCTAAATTAGGAGACAACTACTGACAACAAATAGAGACATGTCTTTTCAGTGACAACTTTTTCTTGGCAGACCAAATCATTCCTTGTAAGCAGTGGTGGACAGATTATTGAAGGCAGAGGGAGGAATCAAGGCAGAAGAAGGTAGTGGTGAGGGACAGGCTTGCAACACTGGTAACAAAGAGACACAAGAGGTGTCTTCAGAGGGTAAGAAAAAATGCAATTCACAAAATGTAATATTACATTTGAGAGGGTAGTAGGAGGACAACAAATAATTGGGTAAGGAGCATAGGAACAGAGTACAAGAATGAGGAGTGATGAGTGAAAATTGAAAATTAATGAAAACCTAAAGTAAGTGGCTGATTAAACCTGCAGTCTAATTCTCCCAGCTATTATGTACAACTTGCAAAAGTGGAGCATAACTGGAAAACAAAAGGGAAATAACCCTGAAATATACAGTTAGTACAACTCAGCAAAGACATGATACTGTACAAACTTTGGCAATTACAAGTCTGATTATGGAGAAACGATGCCAGGTTTGCCTCAAAGTGAAATATGAATAAGTATTTGACTCATTTACAAGTTAATCAGGGTGAATAAAAACAGAGCAGTGCAAGGTCGCATTTTGTTTTAAATACACCTTTGTTCATGGTAATTTTGTTTCCTACTATCATTTTGTCCAGAATTCATCAGAAAGCATCTGTAGCTCTCATGCACAGTTGAGTATTGGCACTCAGTATCCAACAACTTACACATGGAGACTTTGAGGAAAATAGATAAAGGATACATTGTGGTACATAAGCGCATCGTTATGTTCAGAATTTTGATACTCATAAATGTGTGTTTCAGTGTTGACACTGACACCAAGCAATTTGAACACATGTAAAACAAATTTACATATGCCAGCATCATAACCTTTGGAGACTCATGAAGTTCATAGCCTAAGCTTCACACTGATCTACAAATGCATGGTGCATATAAGTGCTAGTAGAAAACTGGGACCTATGGGAATTTGATGTATTTGTGTGTGTCATATTGCACTATGTCAAGAAGGTTAGATGAAGTTGCAAACTTGCCTGCAGCTCAACAGTGAAAAACAACGCATTGTCTAAAATCTACTGATGTCCCTTTGCATCACAGTAATCAGGGTGGTTTCAGTGATGTTTACTGTAATTATGGCCCTCCTCGCTGCAATTTGGCTTTGGTGCACATCAAGTTCATGTTGTTTCTGCCAAATGTTCAGGACCTCGTTATCCAAACATTCAGTGTTTTTGACCAAATGGTGAGATATTGACCAAGATATGCACAGCTCTGCTAGACACTGTGCCTAAGCATGGCAGTCCTGGAAAAGTCAGGAAAAACTTAATAAACAACTAGATAGATAATCTTTGTCCCCAGAGGTTGAGCCCTTTTGGAGACTTCCTAATCTTCTACTTCCACATTCACCACTCAACAGGTAACACAGTAATACCTGTAGTAATATTTACTAAGAAGTAAAATGACATTGGCACCATCAATATTTACCAAGAGCAGAAAATAGAGAGTTTCTCTGCTCTTGACTAAAGCACCAATTTCAATTTTCACCACAGTTTATCATCATACCAAGGTTTATGTAGTACCGTCAAAACAATCTATTAACAAAACATTAAAATGTTCTCAGCTTTAAAGTGGGTACCACAAAAAAGAAGCTACTGAAAGTACAGACAAGTTGGACATGTGCTAGTTTTTTTATTGTCTGAACACAGCTGCTGCTCTCTGCATGAAGGCAAGAAGAACGCTTAAACCCATTAAAGCTTATGTCACAGACAGTGATGTGCAGTGATCTTGTTCTGGTCAGAAATGTTACCTTAGCTGAAGGTTGTTGGTACATTTAGTGAAAATTGTTTTTTTTCCTCCCAAATCAAATTCACCTGTTGAACAGTGTGAAGGGACCTGCAAATTAAAGAGGAATCCACAGTCTGCCTAACGCTGGCATCCTGCAAGTGTTGCTGTCCAACACGTACAGTACACACACACATGCATAAGTACAGACACTGCATCCACAATTCACATGAGCTACATGCCCAATACACAATCACAGCATATGTTACCACAAATGCACACGCAGCACAGCGCAGAGGTTGTGTGCATGTGCGCAAACACACACACACACACACACACGCACGCACACACATACAGATACCACCGCATAAAGATTAATAACAACTACACATTTGACAAATTGCAAGTTAAACTCGACACTTATAATGAAGTTGATTGATGTTCTTAAATCACAAAATGTCAGTGCACCAGTGTGACCAGAAGCTCACACACACACAAACACTGTAACAGTGAACTCTTAACATTACTAACTTTGACTGCTTTGAAAAACAGAGACACTGGTTAATAATATTCTGTTATCCGCCAACAATAACTGTCATCCTTAACATCATTAACATCTTCATTAGACAGAGCGACAGTTCGCACATAGAGACGTACACAAACAAGTACAGTTGTGCACGCACAGACAAACACTCACACATCCATATTTTATCAGGTTCTAGTGTCATTGTCATTAACAGTTTGTAATTAAGAGCGAGTCAATAAACACAGAGTCACTCTCTCAGGTGCACACACAATTCACAGGTCCATTTTAATTGCTTATGGAAAAAAAACAGCTCCATGCGCACAAACACACACACACACACACGCACGTACACAAACCGCATAAATGACAAATGTTCTCTTTGCTGGTGTTTGTGCATATCCACGCTTGTGTGAATCCGGTGTTTAAAATGTCAGTGCGATTACTTGCATATCTGCATATGTGTGACAAATTCTAGTAAGAACACTTTCTCATGTGTTTCCTCAAGATCAAGTGCGAGAGTGTGTGCATGCGCTGTCTTTTTGGGATGAGACAGCAATTTATCGCACTGAATCGCACCCCCTGATGGTGTTCGACCTCAAGCAGAAAGAACAGAGAGAAAAGAGAGAGGCAGGCACACAGTTTGAGCCTCGTGGGCACCTCTCCGCAGGCGGTCCCCATGCCTGCACATGGGCTGATAACAAGGGATGGAAAGAAAGGAGGGACTTGAGGAGAGGCGGAGCGGACAAAGACAGAGAGAAAGAGAGAGAGGCACATGTGGTGGTGGGGCAAGGCACCACACACCACTGAAGACATCCAGTAATTTTTGGTCATTCTAACACTGCACTCTTACTTTTCATTCTATTTAAAAGCTGCTTCCTGTCTGGCGCTTTTAGAGAGTTTGACGAGTGCAAGCTAATTCTCACTCTCTTTTTGCACTGTTTGATGATCTCTAGCACAATTTAGCACTCAAGGTGTTGTTAAATGGAATGCTGTCAATATTGGGCAGGTGTCAGTCACAATGGACACATTTTTTAAACATGATTTCAATTTCATGCATTTGGATGCTCATATGCTAGGTGCGCCTAACAACCAATGTCCACATTTACTGTTAATAGAAAACTGACGTTAGGTGTGTAAAGGTGAAATGTAAAGGTGTTGACATCTAATTTTCTAAAGTTGGCTTAATGTAAAAGACTCACACATGAAGTTCATCTCCTCTTTCTCTGTTTTTAATTAAATGATTGCTACCTAACCATAACAGAGAATTTAAGATGCCAAAGCCTGACCTGACGGTACCATAACCAGAGTTTATGTGCATCGACCTTAACAATACTGCAGTTGCTGTGCTGAGGAATTAGAGAAAGTGAGAATTAAATGAAAAGTAGTGGGTAGCATAGAGTTTCAAGTGATTTGTACATTTGTCTCCTCATTATTTGTTTTTATTGTCTGAACGTAGCTGCTGTTGACAGCTATTGTGTGTAACTCCTTGGCTGTTTTGAACGTTGCCTGGCAACACCAAAATGCCTCTGACTGCAAAAAGTTTGTTGCTGTGATTGGAATCATTGTTGCGAAGGAAAAAAGCAGCGTAGTACCCCCCGACCACCCTTTTTCCTTTTTTTTAAGCTGTCTAGAGTGATGTCCAGCTTTTTATTCTGCCAGCCTCTTAAACCCCGTCTCCTTCTTTCTCGCTGTTTGTTTCACTACTCTCAGGCCTGCTCTCCACTTCCTCCTTTAACTCTACCTAAACAAGTTTCACTTAACTTCATTTTTAATTTTACAGCATTACATCTCTACTCATCCTCTCATTCACCCTCTTTTTTCAAAATCATACAGCATCACTGTTTGCTGTTGTCGTGTGGCAGTTCCTCCTTCCTCAACACAAAGGAACATACTCACTCCTTTGTCCTTTTACATTTTACTCCTATTGACCCTTTTGCTTTTACTCTCTTTCTGCACTTGAAGAAGTTATAATTTCCTGCTTCACATAAGATGAATCATCTAATCTTTCCTTTTGAATTTCCTTCCATGTGTCTTGTGTCCATGTGCTTATTTTCTTTGTTGTACTCTCATCATATTTTTCCCATCAGCCCTTTCCTTGATTAAAGGATGTCTTTGTCGTTGACACTGATTATATCAGCGATGAGAAGCTGACCACCAAAGCATTAAAATGATAATGCAAGTAATCTCCATAACTGGATAAAGCACATTTCCTGAGCTTTTTGTCATATTGACATTGAGTATGTTTAAAGTTTCATCAGTTACTTTACTGTAGAAGTGGCTCCAGTTCAGCAAAATACACTAAAAGGCCCAAGCAACACTGACAGCTGAATACATGAATGCATTAAAACATGTTTTTTTTAACATGTTGTTTTGGGTGTAAATCTTAGAGGTTACATTGGCTCATTTATTGTATATTGGGTTGTGGTGTTCTCCAGAAGCTAAAAGCTATTAAGTGAAGGAGAAGATTAAATATTCAACTCATCGGACTTATGAAAAAAAAAAAAAAAAAATATCCCACTTTCCAAAGTGGGATATATATATGCAATTGCCTGTGATTTGATCTCAGTTTTTCTAGAATTTCTCCCTCATTTCTTTGAGAAAATCTGCGCTACAGTTCAGCTACAATACTTTGTCTAAACTCAGCCCGAGTTCATCAGAGTCTGTCCCAACAAGCATTATGTTTTTATGTTGCTCCTGCAAGGTCCAACTGGGCTCAGGTTGGGCATCAACCCTCAAGTGTGCGTGTGTGTCAGTGTGTCTACTTCACATTAGTCAGGTCAACAGGAAGACATTACATATTCATGAAATTACCAAATTATGAAAATGGAACATGAGTCAATGCCGGGATGAAAGAAAGCCAGCTTGCCACGGCTTCAAAGCCCCCATCTGAAACTAGTTATAATCTGAACGCTGTGTGTGAGGGTGTGTGTATGTGTGTGAGTATGGTCACACTGGATGTGAGAATAGAGAGCAGACAGAGAGAGAGAGAGATAAGGGCTGACCTTCAGTGAATCACTTCCCTCTCTGGACAGACTTGTAGAGAGGCATCATGTTTGGCAACTGTTCTGTTACAGAAGAAAAAGGCAAAGAAGACAAAAAGAGCCAGAAAAAGAAGAAGGAGGCAGAGCAGGTAGCTATGGTAAAGAACAAGGAACAAGAAGGATTGAGTTTAAAGAAGATAAATGTAAACCTACCCAGAACATTTTACTGTATTTGTGGAGATACAGTAAGGAGCAGATAAGATTGGGGTGGGGAGGGGGCTCAGCTAACCCAGAACATCCCCAGAATTGGCATGAACACCAAGCCAGCCTGGCTTGGCATAAACCCCAATGAGGGCACTCAAAAGTTGTGTGTGGAAAGTTTCTGTCTTGTGTATCAACATGATAGTTCAGCAATTATGCACCACATTAGCTCCATAACTTCAAAATCAGCTCATTAGTTCACGACAAGCCTTTCGGGCCACATTCACTACTGCTAATTTTAGCCATTTGGCCAGTATTTTTGTCCTCTATTTCTGCCTCTGCAAACAATGAAGTCAAACATCTTCACACCCCCATACTGTCTTGCCGTGATAGGTCAGTTTGTGAAATGACACAGATGAGTCTCTGGAAATTCAGGCTGAGGTTCCACAGAGAGAGAAGAGCCTGTGAACTCTGGAAGAGGGACACCTTGATCATTTTGCTGCAATCAAATCAGCTGCAGGCAAGTCAACTTCACCATTTACTGAGCAGGCAGAAGGTTAGGAACCTGTCACTTTTGCTTTGCTTGCCTTTCATGTCTGAGTGAGTGGTAGACATGATTAAACTGTAGGTGAAGTCATTGTTGTTAAGTGTATTTTCTATGAAGTGACTCATACTGTATTGTCTGAGTTGTCCAAAGCCAAGCTACTTCTGCATATGTGGGTATATAATAAAACCAGACCCATGCTGTATTGTATAAGCCACTTCACTATATGACTATACAGTTAACCAGACTCATACTGTATGGGCTAATGAACTGTGAAAACATGTTCCTGATATGATGACTTCACTGCTCTGACACCTATAAGAACAACCAGTTTCAAATGATGCTCAACATTACGTATACTCACTCTGCGGGTTTTTACACTATGAGCATTATACATCACAAAAAAACATGCTGCTGTGCTTTTGTTGAGAGCTTTATTATCATACTTTTAGCTCTTAAAGGTTAAACTATAAATCTATCCGTAACCTATGCTGTGAAAATTAATCACGTTAGGTACAGTTTCTCCTTTTGTATCTACATTTTGAGAACAAAGGTTATGTTTACATTTTTATTTCCACTGTGAATACAGCCTTCATAGAAACTGTTATTCTATATTCCTCTGCAGTTTCTTTTCCATATTCTTTCCCAGTTCAGAATGAAGGTGTTTCTGTCATTCAGAAGTGAATGCCACCCCTATACAGTCACCTCGCTGCGCCTCTGTGGTTATAAATCAAACATGACGCTCTTTAAATAGGGAAATTAATTATTTACACTTCAAGCCAAAATACCTTGAAGAGGAAGGAAAAAAATACTGACACATAATAAGTCATTTTCAGGCCTGAGAGGCTGGCCACTCTATTACCATAGTCTAGATTTATAATGCTCTCATAAGACTCAAGCCACCGATGGAGATACTTTGGTCAGGCAGTACTGTGCACCACACTCTGTTGCTCCTTTTCTAAAACAAAAAAATAAAAGTGGCTGTCAGATTCAGTAATTGAGAGAATTTGGCCAGTTTATGCTGTGGGCGCCATGCTGTTACCTCTTCTCTTGAACAGGAAGTGTTGCAAATATGTAACACTTTCTCCCCCAACATCACCACGCTGAGATGTTGAACAACATTTCAGCTGCCAAGAAACTACATGTTACCTAGCAACGATGCGGAGCAGGGCTGTGAGGAGTACATTGCAGTGACTTAACTATTCCTACCAATGGCGCTGATAACAGTGTTTCACAAGAGCACTGGGTCTCTTTAGAGAGTCAAGGCAGTGGATTGTCCAAATGCTGATGCCTTCAAATAGCACCTATTGCTTAAGCAGCTCAGTTTCATAAAACATTATCATTATGTGTCACCATGGGAGTGGCGCAGCGCTGGTGTGTGGCAACACTGGTGACTTTGCCTGAGGTGGGCTTTTCAATGTTGCTTGGTCTATTCCTTCAGAGAACTGGAAAGTGGCTATCAAGTGGAGGGAGGCATGAGAGAAAGGTATAATGGCTGCTAGTGACAAAAAAAACAACCAAAAAGCAGTAAAGGCAAAGGTGAATTCACTGTTCTGTAGCAGAGTGTTAACTACCACCATAGAAAGCTGATAAAAGATGAAGTTATGTTTGTGCTTACTTAAAACTCAGTGAAGTATTGCTATTCAGTATCTGTAATGCAGAAAACTTTATTCACAACCTTCCCAAATAAGGCCCTTTGCCTCATTAGTTTGAGTAGTAATAGTAGGACATGTGCAGTCATTACATCTTCACATCTTACATCGGACACATGTAAGTGTAGGATATAAAATTCAAATATGTACCTCTATATTTGGCATGATTTGATCTGCTGATTTAGGATGCGCATAAGTTGCTGTCATCAATTAGCTCTGACTATATTTTGTGCACATTTGACCATCATTAGCTCAAACCCTGATGTGTAAATGGTGTGTGAGGACTCAATAGTCTTGCTCACGCACAAATCTTCTACATCTGTCTTCATATCAGGTCGTGTTGCTCTTAGTGGTTCATACTTAGTGCAAGAAGACTGGATTGCCTCGTGTTTTTAGCACATGTAGATTTCCATTCACTGTGTTACATAGCTGTCTTAGATGGTTCGACAATGACAGTTGCACAAGAATAATTAATACTGCACATAATAAACAGTGCACAAATCCAGATTCCCAAACACACATGTCCTGTTATTCACATAGAACATGCTGGATTATTTTTCATAATATTATTCACTTCATCTTTCTCTCTGGCAGTTTAATGTTACTTTAAATTTATCGGGTTGTGCAAAGAATGTATACTGTAGGAGCACTACTTTTCTGCAGAGCTTTTCTCTGCAGTATTTTTCATATCTCAAGGCCAGACCGTACACACTTGTGTAAATTTAGGATATTTTCATCCCTGGTAAAGTGATTTTTTTTAAATTAAATAAGTGAACCAAGGTGGGAGAGTTGTCAATATAATGTTAAGCCATCTGGAGATAACAGCCCCAAGTATGTGCTACAAGGCTACAACTTTTGGTGCATTGTGCAGATCTGTGTGTGCATGAGAGGTCGGCTGTACCAGGACCAGATGTATTCATCTCTCACCTGCTCCCCTCTGGATACTGTTCTCTGACACATTCACACCCTCAGGTAGGTTGGTTATTTGTCCCAGCACAAAGGTGCTTCCTCACTTCATCAACATCCAATTTACACCCTGTCTTATAATTAGGAAATTTTGTAATACTATTACAGTCATTTATTTGAGTCAATCACTTTCACAAAATGTTGTCAGGGCTCAAAACCTCTTTCAAAACCCCAGTGGGTGAAATCAAGAGGCACTGTCAAGGCAAAAACACAGGTTCAGATCCTGCTGCAAACCCACTGATCATCAAAGTGGCAAATGGCTGCTTTTTTACAGCACTTTAACACACCAATGGCAGCAAGCTGACCCAACCAGGGACACTTCGACATGTGGGCAGGAAGAGCTGGGGATCAAACCACCGACCGTGTGATTAGTGGACAACCTGCGCTACCTCCTGAGCTGCAGACAACCTAAGGTAACACTTTTTTTTTTTATGAAGCTAAATATAAATCTGGTTGTTTGACTTTTTGTGAAGCTGGTTTTAAGTGCCTGGGGCACTACATATGAGGTAGAGTTTGAGTGACTCTGTGATGCACAGTCTATTCAAGTCAGACCAGCTGGGGCTGTGATGATGCAAAGAGCCAGGGAGTTGGAGTGACATCACCATTTGACTGTGCCAGTTAGGGTCGGGTAATTGGACAAATATATTGGATTTCAGTCATTTGTTCATCATCAGTTGTTCATTTTCTGGTGATTTTGGGGGTGTTTTTTACTAATATAATGATCTGCCTCCAAAGAATGAGCAAGAGCTGCTATGATAGATTGTTGTTTAAGCAATGTGGAGAAAACACCATGTAAAACCAGAATATTCCACATCTGTGTGAATTACGCATGTATTTCAACTGAACAAAGGGTGATGCTGATTACTGAAACAGTGGTAAAACTAACCAAGATGGTTTTGGTAAGTTTTATTTTATTTAGTTTGAACGAAACAAGGGATTAAAACGAGAGGGAAACTTGAATTTGGAAGATGCATGATTGTATTTTGGAAAGGAAAATAGGTGAGAGGATTGCTTATTAGTGAAATTGTAGCTCACACATCTCTGGGCTTAAGTGCACAAAATATATTATATTCATTAGGTAACTTCCTTTTATAAAATACAGCATAAAGAGTATAAAACATGAAACTCTACATTAAATGTATGCAGACCATTCATGGAGCTGACCTTTTCAGAGGGAACGCCTGCAGTGCACATATTCCGTAGGTTTGTGTGAGTCACAGGCAAAGCAAGACAGTGAGATTTCACTTTGGGAAGTTTTTGTACCCAGCACGCCACTGAGATAGTTTAACTTTCTCAACAAGTTTGTGCTAACATGGTGGATCAATTTGGTGAATGGCCCAACCAAAGACCTGTGGTCTCTATGGCAACTTGCCTATTGCCAGAGTCACTTGGGGCTTGATGTAAGCTGTAATCGCTCTTTTGTTCAAATCTTCTTTTTGACAACAGTGACAAGAAATGAACACAGGAGGAAGAAGATGAAGGAGATGAAGAGAAATAATAATAATGTACATTTAAAACCAAACACCCAACAAGCTGATAGATACATTACATTTCTGGTATACTGCTGGTTAATGCACACTTTCCCCATAGGCCTATGCACTTACACAAGCATAAACAGAAACGTCTGTAGAGCAGACATCCAAGGCACATATGCACCACTTACATGCTGCTTTTCCACCTACTGTGGCTACTTTCATTTATTATTGTGTAAGGGTAGTGTTGCAGCAGCCGCTCTGCAAACAGTCTGCATACGTTGCATGTTGAATGTAGCCAAAATGTAAGAATAAGAATGTCGTCTCCATGGCAACAGATTGTCAGCGTGAAAACATTTAGAGGAAATATTCGATGAGCTTTAGCCATAAAACACATACATATAATGAACTAAGCAGAGTCATTTTCCATTTCATATAAAACAGATGCATTAACTTTACAAACTCAGTGTCACCAGCACCAGCAGCACAAAGTGGGCATAAAACATGCCTAAAACAGCCGCATTAGCAACCGGGTTTACAGCGCACACATTACTGAACACACAACTAAATCAAACAACACCACATAAAGAGCTCAACAATTTGCATGTGCACACATGATGTCTCCCCCCCCCCCATATTACATCCACTATTCAAAATAAGAACCACCATAATGTTAACAAAGCGCATGAAAGCAGTCATTTGCAAATTCGTGCCCTCACTTACTTCCATACACACTGGTGCAAACCACATACATGCACTTAAATCCACACATTCACATTACAATAAAGCATCTTGCATTCATGGCCTAATTTCTTCTTTCTTTCTTTTTTTTTTTTTTTTTTTTTAAATATGACACGGGCATAACAGAGGATGAATTTAGCATTTCATTCTGTGGAAATGAGGTTAGTTATGATTCAAGTTATTTGTGCAGGGAGAGAGTGCGGAAGGAGATTAGACACGTGAGTCACTAGCGCGAAAAGATCAAAACGCTTGTTGACAGCAGGAGCGACCGCCTGAAGAAGATGAGTCCCTTTTCTAAAATTACATTTTCTTGGCAGGTTTAGGCATCAGGTTGCAATATTCCATGTTGTTTCACATTCCCAATGTACCTCATTCTTGTTGTTTGTGTAAGACACAGTTTAGACTTTTGGTAAACAGTGAAATCCCTGCCTTTAGCTACATAATACTGCACCAAAGTCATTCACCGAACCAGAAAGTTGCTGAGACATAAACATAAGCAGCAGAGACATCCTCTCTTTCAGGCTGAGGTGTCCAGTGAAGCTCTGAGAGGGAAGCCAGGGTAAACTTCTCTCAGCAAGTGTTTCACATTCCTTTTGACTAAGAAACCTATGTAGGGAGAACAAACTCACAATAAGACTCTTATAGACACAATCCTATTGCAATTTCTAAGAAACACAACTATTTATTTCAAGGTTGAGTTCTAGGAATCCCTTTCAATGCTGAGAAATGAATTTGTGCAAAAATATAAATTGCTAGAGTTCCTTTAAGCAGACAAAACATACAAAACCACATGTGCCAAGGTTAATGCTCGGTCTATACGTATTATTATTTCAATTAGTCATCTCAGTGATGACTTCAAGGTTCAAGGATCTTTATATTTATGGCCTAATATTAAGATCATTTTAAGCATTTATCAGCCTTATAATTAAACTTTTAAAAAAAATATATAAACACACAAAACCTAATTGCACTTACACTTTAATTTGAGGGCAACTGTGGAAAGTTTTCCATGGTTCAAAACTTTATTTAAACAGATAACACGACTGCAGACAGAAAAAAGCTTTCATGAAGAAAAATGTAAGCAGAAGAAGAAGTATTATCAAAATAAAAAAAACTCTTTGGACTAATATTTTCATTTTAATGTTCTTTTGTAAACAGAGTGTCTGATGGAAAAATAAATGTGTGAATACTGAAAAGTGTAACACCCTGTGTAAAGAAAACAAACAGCAACTTCAAGAAGCCCCAACAACTTAAAAGTACATTTACATTTATTGCATTGGTTTTAGCTATAGCACTGTTATTGTGTCAAAAGCCTTTCCAGTCCATTTGAAACTATAAACACATCACCAGACTCATGCTGTGATTTGTTTTTACGTTTGATTTGACATTTAATGGCTCCAGGAAGCATTCATCTCTGTTGCCAAGGGAAATATCCACTGTGCTTCTCTCTGTCCCTAAAGTATTTGTCAAAATATGAAGTTCTCTCTCCGGCTTACCACTTTAGCTAAGTCGATGTGAAGTGTACCATCAACATGTTTTGGGAGATTGTTTAGGAGAAATAACAATCAAAATAACCTCTTCGATGTGAGAAGCTGACACAACAAGTCAGCCTGAATCTTTAAGAAGCACACACACAAAAATATCGCCTTTCTGAAACACGTGCTGCAGAAAATACTGTCCAAACAGCACCGTGTACCTTCACAATCACTGCAAATGTGATACCTCGTTTTTTTTTCTCCCATTAATAAAACAGTGAGCTAAAAGCTAGCACACAGCTTCCGAATAAAACAATAACATTTTCACTCACCATGAAGGAAAATTACAACATCTTAATCAACGTATTAACATCTCAATATTTTCCCTTTTAGACCATTGTGTACTCTGGATGCATTGCTGTCGAGTTTTGCCCATATACAGACTGACTTTCATCCACAGGTATAATTTGACTTTAGGCCTAAAGTTGGAGGTTAAAGTATGACCAACATTTCCAGAAAGATTCAGAGAAAGTGAAAGGCTTTGTAACTTTGTGTAATTCTTCCTTAAATGGAAAGCTGGGGAAAAAAAGAGAAGCATGGATCTGCAGATGGCTGGAAGGAAGTAGACAATATGGTCTGTTCTGCAGAGAAGTTCAGGTTTATTTATATCACAGCACAAGACTGCAGTTAGGCACAACATGTTAATTAGTGCTGCAGTAATATTAGAACAAGCTCACTGCAGTTCATAACTGCAGGAAATCAGATATGAGGAACTGTTCAAACTGCAAGAAAGCTCACGAAAATGTCTGACATGCCAGAAAGCCATGACATCGAGCAAAAGCCAGATTGTTGATTGTTCGGCCAGTTAATCAGCACTGGGATACAGCACTCAAGCTGAATGGAAGATGACATTTAACCTTTATTCTAAAATTAGTCAGGGTTAAAATGAGGCTTAATCCATGTAATGACTCTGATATGGGCTGACAAACATTGATGGGGAATTGATCCTTGTGTACATTTAACTTATGCAGGATTTTTCTTTGAAATAAATTTCTTGAAAATGATTAACTGTGGACCAAACAAAATTCATGTTTGAAAACCGATTTGCATAGCTGGAACCAATCTTTAGACATCAAGAAAGAAGACACAAAGTCAAAGCAGATCTACTTGTCAACATAGAAAGTCTTGGGAACTTTCTAAGCAGCAGTTCATCTCTATAAAATAAAATCACACCAAGAAATAATCATGATAGAGTCAATGATGGTACAGCAGGGCCATTTGGAAGATCTGAGAAAAGGCTGCAGATGAAAATTTGTAAATATCAGCAGTAGAGCTGAGGCACATTTAGTTGTTCAATTGATTAATGAGCAGTGACCCTGATAATCACAAAAACAGAATTTTGTAGGGGACCTCAAAAGCTTCTGCATCTTTCTTAATTTGTTTGTCAGTTGATATAAAATGCCAAAAACAATCCAATCCTCCGTTTGGTTGTCAGTGAAGGATCTATGTAAATCACTGTTCACATTTACACTCAGGCCTTTGAGACTGATTGCCAGTGCAGCAAAGGGGCATTTGAATTGATAAGAAATGTAATTTGATAATGTACAAAATTCATCACACCGTAAGAGCCTTTTCTCTGTCTCCTTAGACAGACTCATCTATTATGTAGAGATCCATAAGTCTGAAGAGAGAGAGGAAGAGAGCGAGCAAGGAGGAGGGAGAAGAGAAAGTAGCAGGCAGAGTGAGATAAAGGGAGAGAGAGAGGAAGAAATTGAATGAGATAGATCAGGACGAAGATATTTTGTGAAATCTGCGGTAATTAGATGGATTAATGAATCAGAGACAATCCCCAAAATGGAGATTAATTCCTATGACGTGGCCATCATGTTATGTATTCATCAATGTCAAGCGAGTATTTTATTAATAAGCCATAGATCTGGCCCTGTCCCTGTATCTAATAAAGGGGTAATACGTCTAATTCGCAAAGTAACATAATCTGGTGGAAGGAGAGATGGGAATTAATAGAGAAACACAGTGAGAGAGGGAGGGGGGAGAGGGGGAGCAAGAGAGGCTGTTAGAAAGTAGTCATTGGTCTTTGACAGGATTTAATTATAATCATCTTTAGCCTGCGATTTATGCTATTATGACTTCACACGTGTGATTGACGATGCTAATGTGCTAATCTGTGTGTGTGTCATACTTGCAAACTGTATGTGAGTGACATTTTTTTTTCTTCGATTTGATTGAAAAAGAGGGTTTGATACCAAAAAGTACAGGTGTGTGCTGGCGAGTCTACACTGCCTCACGGATTAGTTACAGCAACCAGTGTGGTAGGGTTTGTATTTTACTTTTTACTGCTTTGGTCTAAGTAACCCTTCCTTTAGAAGAAGAGATGGAACCAACAGTGGATTTATGTCCTTGTCCCTCATTAGACTCATAATTACAATATAAATAACAATATATAATTAATTGATGATCACATTAATTAATTGATGACCACAAGTTTTAGGAAAGTATGGAGCTTTTTTAGCTTCTATTATTCACCCGTGTTTCTCACTGAAGCCCCCGAGTGGTATTCAGGACAGCCCTACAGATTACTTTATTAAATAAAGTACTGGTGCTATTACAAGTAAAAACTAATCTTCCCATGTATATTTGTTAATGGCCCCACAGTCACAAATCATTTGGTTTTTACTATTGAACTTTTCCAAACTTTGACAGCCATGTAATGCAAGAGAGTTAAAGTGACATTATATGACCTGTTAGGTTTAGTGACTTGTACTGAAGGTTAGAGGCAGTTTTATATCTGAGCAGATGAAGGATGTTTACTGTATATGCACAGCTGCTCCCGACAACAAATGACTGCAGCGTGCAGTGAAACCCTCAAAGTACAGCATTAAGCATTTAGTGTGAATGCTGACTTAATGTGACCAGCTGTGGGGTTCACTTGGCAAAGACCAGCTGTCCCAGGCTCATCTGCTCTAGAGTTCAGTGAAACCGTTTTCACCTGCCCAAGTGAGTCTGTAAAAAAGACTTTTTTTTGTAGGATTCTCATATATTTGTGACCCAGTTCAATGTTAAAGCGAAGACATTTCAGTACCCAAAGTGCACATGTGATGCAGTTTCATGAGAACATGTGCTGCAAAATAATGGCTTTACCACCTGTGATTGATAGTGGTTATTATGCTTCTTAATTCCCCAGGGTTCACTACATTTCCCAAGGTGCCCAAGTACTGGAAATCTCTATGGCTGACCTTTGTCCGCAGGGAATACTTGTAAGATATGGAGACGGCCATACACGCAGGCATACACACACACACAAGCAGTATTTTGCTCCTCTTTACTCAATCGAACCACAAAATCCATTAGGCCGAACGTTTAAACTTCCCAGCACTCCAAGCATTCCCAGAAAACATGACTATTTTTCAAGAACAAAATACAAACACACACACAATAAAAAAAAAAAAAAATCAAAATGTTGCTGTGTGTCCTTGAAACCACTCACTGTTTTGTTCCTCTCCGCTGTCTGCCCTTCCATCAGTGCTAATTACTGTAAATGAGTTTTAACTGGGGATGCTGAAGCCTGCCTGATGTTGGAGATTTAGAGTCAATAGGCATGTAATGGCACTCTGTCTTTGTCCGTCATTAATCAAGGTTATGTATGAAGTCGCAGGCTGGAGGATCGGAAGAACACGTGTCAATTACCATCCAACAAGGGATCGGCGTGTTGATGAGGTTTAGAAACAATGCGAATATTGTCTTGAATTTCACAGGCAGCATTTATAGTGGAGAACAGACACAAAAGGCAGACAAACTGTAAGTGATAGAAAATAAACAGTCATCTTAGCCCTTAAATCTTATCTACAATGATAATGTTTTCAAGTATTTTCAACCTTTACAGCTTTTCTTCTATTGCCAAAAGCCTTTTTTGGGACCTGCTCAAGAAGTCTCAGAGTTTTCGCCACGAGGCTCCACCACCTACACATATCTTCAGTGGGAGATGTAACATCAGATTAAGATAGTACCACTCACAGAAATGAACACTGAGCAGGACCGACAGCAATAGCATTAGCAATTTCATTTCAGATTGGTCGTCTTTAAAGTTTTATGAAAATTCCCCTCCAAAACATAAACGTTTTATAGAAGGTCAATTTGATCTGCGGGGGGAAACTTTCCCAATGATGAAGCGGGGCGCTTTCTGCAAAAAAGTCTAACTCATTAGCTAAAGGTTGGTCTGTTCACAACGTCCATCCCCTCTGAAACTTTGGAAAACAATGAATAGTTTCATGTGAATATTTATCTAGAAAAGCCAACCTATGCATGTGTGCTCTATCTCTCCAAAGCCTTGCTTTATATTTACTTATATTACACATATTCAAACAATGCACCACAATCGTGTCATATTGAGAGGAAAATAAAAACAACAAAAAGAGCATGCTGATTGTCCTTGCAGAGGTCCGTGCCCTCGCTCTTTTCTGCATGACTTATGCATCATTTGCCAACAACTGCCTCTTTGAATACACTGAAGCACTGCAAAAACATGTCACAAACCTGTAACAAAAATGGCGCAGCCTGGCAGGTTTATTTATGACCTGCAGTCAGTCTTCTGACTGTTTTCCAAATTCCATGTATTTGTGAGACAGTGCGCCTACCACTGCATTTTATTAAATAATGCATTTAACTCCCTGTCAGTAACAATACCTGCTATTAGATGGGCAAGTTTCTTTCATGTGAAAGTTACAATTTGAATAAATAAAATAACAGCATTGCTGCCTGATTATCAGGGCAACAACATTATGTCTTGATAATAGGGTTTATTATTCAATGAGGTACAATAACAAAATGGAATGAGACAGAGATAGACATAGAAATATTTAAAAAAAACATACAGACATCAGAGAGTCCCAGGAGTTAAGACCTAGGAGTTAAGCAAGGAAGAACTGCAACATCTCTGGTTGTCATTTGATGGTGAATGATGTTTACTATCAACATTTGTTGAAGGCAGAGAGCAGTCTCCATGAGACGATGTTACTGCTGATTCCACTGAGAACTAACAGTCCAGTTTGCAGGCTCATGTATTTTAAGATGACACAGTGAAACATCTGGAGATTGATAAAAACAAGCAGACAAAAAACAAGTGGCTGGTTTACAACCAGTCAGATATTTTACATGACAAAAGGTCTACCCTAACTACATATAACCATCATATTGTTCAGTTTCTGCTGATGTTTAAGTTGTTTGCTATGATATAAAATATAACAATCTGACAAGAGCTTGTTTTAAAAGCTAGTTTTTCTGCCAACTAGTGGTCAGAAATGGCTTATCTAGCTTTAAATGGTCTTCTGAATCCATATAATTAATTTGCTTGTTTATGGACCTTTGCTGAAAGGCTTGCTGTGGAATGTATTTGAGATAGCATTGTTAATTTTTAATTTAATTTTAATTAATTTTCTCTATTAATCTTTGATTAATTAAATGTCAGAAAATAGTGAAAAAATGTCCATTATAATTTCCCGCAACCCAAGGTCACTTCATCAAAAGTCTTGTTTTGTCTTGCCAACCCAAAGATATCCCGTTTACTGTCATGTATGACAAAGAAAAGCATTAAATCGTCTCAGCTGAGGAGCTTTGGGTCCTTTTACTTAAAAACTGACTGAAACTGAAAAAAAATAGTTATTGCAGCTCATACGACAGATGGCAAATCATGGACACTTTCTGTGCATAATTATCATCATTACAACTATCATTTTTACACATTGCTTTGTACATCCTGACATGAATGATGCACATGCTGCATATGCAGCTGCATCCTCAGTCTAACTGGACATGAGACACTGTGGCCTGACACAGAGTACCATTTTAATCTCCTTTAAGTCTGGCCTTCTAATTTACACTGTCTATTACCATGCCACTAACGACTCTGACCTTCTCCACTGTTAAACACCAAGCCAGCAGGAGAAAGGGGGTGGGGGAGATGAAGGGGTGACGTGGTGGGGAGGGGGGCGTGGAGCCCCTTGAAAGAGAGAGAGAGTGAGAGAGAGAAGGACAGGATGACAAAGAGAAGAGGGAGACAAGATTTTTAGGGTCCTGGCATTCACTAAAGTCATAAATCTGTGGTTTATGGTGAAATGATGGCAGATAATGTAAGTAAAGGTCAGCGCAGCATGTCAGCCAACGATAGATCAAGGGGACTGATGATTGTGGTCACACACTGAGTTGAATCTTGCTTGTTCCTTTCTTTTCCTGCATTTTTTCTTAATTCTTCCTTTGTCTCCTGCAAATCTCATGTTTTGTAACACAACGACAGCCACCTGTGAAGTATTCAGCAGTAATACTGAGTGGATAAATTGTTATTGATAGCCACTAGACAGAATGTGTCAACATTGTGTTTCACAGTCAATATCATATCGCCTCTGTGGGAGCTCGGGCATGAAAATCTCATAAATTTGGTTTTCAATTGGCTGTTTATTCCTGTAAGGGAAAATGATGATTGGATAATAATTTGGTAATTACAGACCTTGACTTTGACGTGTTTGTATTTCATCTAGCATGCCAGACAATGTGAGTTGTCATTCCTGTGGCGTATCCAAAATATAAATTGATTATCACACTTTTCTTTGTCTTTTAAAACACAACACCAACTCTTTTATCTCACATGTCCTTCAGATTTCACCCGGCAATCCAAGTAGAGTCAGTGTCCCCACAAGCTTTTATCCGTTATGTTGACATGAAATGTGAATAATATCCAAGGCTCAAATAAAACAATGTCCAGTGACAAGATTGAGCATCAGCTATTGAAAAACATATAAAAGAGCTTTGTAAATGGAGACAGAAAACTTAATGTCTGATGCTGATTTTTGCAAGCCAGTGTATTACTGTCATTGACCAACACATGCTACATTCATAATGTCCAAATTCACTGTTTTATGTAATCAAACAATGGAAAGATGGGAGGACATGAAGAATTTTATCGATGCAAATCTATGCTTCTCCGCATGTCTACCCACATGTAATCATCATGGGAAACAGGCGAATGCCGGTGGCAGCTTTTACAAAGTCTGTACAAACAGTGAGATGTCAAAGTTTAGTAGTTGCACAAAGCTCTGTTATCTTAAGTGGGTCTGCATTTTACTATTTAGGGGTAAATTATAACTATTCTCACACAAAAGACGTGGCTGACAAAGCTACATATAGACCAGACATAAAGACTCTCTTCTGTCGGACTCTTAAAGGTGGTTACAGTGATGTTCTCTACCTGTTCAGTAACTTGTGGCTGTTTCACAGTTGATTCAGTCTCTCAGTCTTTTATTGCAGCAAAGACATTAGGAGATACTTACTCCACTACTCATTGGTATCCTTAACACACATCACACAAGCCAACAGAAACTCCCATAGCTTAAACTAAACACTTTTAGCTAGCCTATTAACCTTAAGGCTACAAGTTGCCCACAATGAAATACTCTCTGTAGAAGCCAGAAGCCAAACAAACATTGGATGCTGTAAATGCATAATTACTTAATTCTTGAATTTAATATGATCTGCCCCTTTTTTTAACGCAATCTCCAGAAAACGTAATTTTAATTCATTCAGGCTAATATGTTAGTTTATATTGTATGTGCTAATGAGATGATATATACACAAACATAAACATGGTTTTCCAAAAGTGCCCTGTACTTAATAGGCAATGCTTTTTAAATTAACACTACTAGAAAAGCCACAAGGGCCTCCAAACATCATTTATTTAATGATGTTTCTGTGGTTCAGACGTTGGATATAAAACAGTTTTTTAAGCCTCCTCTGGAAGACTGTGTGGTTCTGTGTTGACCCACTGTTTTCCACCTTTACTCCTCAGAGCATGGATAGTAGCAGAGGTCCTAGCACAGCCCAGAGTGAGATGGATATTGACGGCAGATTTACTGTACTATTCACCTGAACATTCACCACTTCTACCTTTTAACACGGGCATGAGTCAGGATTAGCACAGTCAAATGAGAGCTTTGGCCCCAACAGACACAATCCAAGCGATCCGATATTACCTGAGCAAAGTGCAAGTGTGTACAGCTTCTCTCATTACCCATTCACAGACCTGTCTTATCATGTATAACCAGACAAGCTGCTTGTTGACTCAACCTTGCTTTCCTCAGAGGCAACATTTTGAAGAGAAAATTATCATTTTGATGGGAATGATGTCTCGGTATGCTGCTGAAGCCACTCTGTCGTCTCCAGCTGATAAAAAACTTTAAAACAGTCGGACGCCATCTCTCCTGAGATCGAATTGGGATGCAGCGATAAAAGACATGAAAAGGTTTTTAGTTATGTGTTCAATTATTTTTTTATTTATAGAAAAAAACAAATTCCAAAGTGCTGATAGAAATTATGAATTTGACTTTTAAACTCAAATATCCCTATTAATTGGAAATATTGGTCCTTTGAGAAAGTTAAAATTAGTTTTCCAACTAAAGCATGGGGCTGTGTGTCTGTGTTGAGGTATATTATATTACCAATGGACCGACCACAAACAACAGCCATCTACAAAACACTATATAATTGCTACCATTAATGATCTGGAGATTCAATGCTGCCTCATTTGCAGTACCACAGAAATGCATCTTGCTTTGGTTTACCATCATATGTGTATATTACAACATTTTTGCATTTACAATATTGACTCTTTTAAAAAGTTGGTTAAGCAAAGTTCTGCAACAGCAATAACTATTAAGCATGGGGTAATCATATTTGCAATGTTTGATGAGCGCATCTGAGATTGTGCTGACATTTCAAAAATCCTGGAAAACTAATTGGCGATCATTTCCTCTAATAATGGGCACTCAGAATGTTATTGATTAGACTCAAAAGAGAGACGGCATATTGATTTTGTTATCTGCTGATGGTAAGTGCCAGCATTGTTATTTTCTTGTGTCGCCACCTACATGAACATTTGAGACTATCCATTACTGCTTTCTCTCCTTTATTCCTTCCATTCTTTTTTTTACTCATTTTCTCCATCCTTCCTATTGTTCCAATCTGAATGTCTCATCTGTCATTGAGTCGGTGGACTGAGATGGAACAAGCTCATATCTCAGTAAGTCTTTCTCATACCCTCCGGGTTTCCCTCAGCCTTGTCTGACTTATTGTGCTGCTCTGGTTACTTCTGCTTTATATGTGGTTTGTGTCTACGTGTGCACATAGACACAATTTGAATGTAGCACCAAGTTTGTGTGTCTCATACAGTATATGTCTATACCTGATGGTTGGTATATCTATGTGGGTGGAAGTTACAAGGGCCAGTGTGTAAGAATCGTAATTATAAGAGATAGTGTGCTGAAGCATGTTTGTTACATGTATGAGGTTGGGAAACTGCATGTGTGTAACTTGAGCAGCTGGCTATGTACTGTGCCTTCATATGTTTGCGCTCAGATGCATACATATATTCTTGCTTTTGTGCACCAGTAGGGGTGTATGTGTGTGCGCGCGTGTGTGTACATCTGGCATCAGTCTCTGTGTTGGAATCTCCCAGAGAGTATCTTCCCCCAGGTGTCACAGTATCATGATAAATGGGCTCAGCACCGCTGAGACAACCACAATACCCCACAGCAATATATTTCCATAACTCCTCGCTGCTTTGGAGAAATATATGCCATTTCTTGATAACACGGGGGCACTATTATAACACATTATGGGATAGACCTTTGGCTCCAAAGGCTTATAAAGATGGCTGACTAAGTTTGGGACTGGCTTTTGATATATCAAAAAGCAGCTGCTATATGACAAGTTAAGAAAGAAAAGTACATCATTGATTTACAAAACATACCAAATTAGCAATTTAAGACATTGTGTATCAGCAAAGATGTAAGTGAATCAAAGGTGAAGACTTATTACCTAACTTGTAATTAGATAGTGTTCAGCACTGGTATAGAGCTCTCTACTTGAAGTCTTACAGTGTTGGCAGCAGAACCATATCACATTCACAAACTACATGTGCTATGCCCTGATCGCCTAAACTGGCTGCCAAACCACTCATCTGACTACAACTGCCCAAACTGTCAGGCCTAATATTTCCTGTATTTAACACTCTACTAACCCAGCATGCTCTCAACAGTCAGACTAGCTTATCTGCACGAGAATTTGTTGCTGGTTGACTTCTGCTTCATAAAGTTTGCTTAAGTAATGTATGTACATTCAATGCAGCTGCACTTTAACGAACATCAACTGTTTTACCTTAAACTATGTGCTGTCTAAGATGTTCTCTGGGATAAATTGCCACATTTCATGTCCTTGCTGGTTCATTTTCATTCTGTACTTTCTATACGATTACAAATCTTTTGCCACTTTAAATGATTTGAACCTTAATGAGAGCCTGCAACAACAAAAATCATGTGGTCAAATTATATTTTTGTTTGTCAGCATTTTTGAAAGGCTGAACATGTACACAATGTCTCCTTACAAGGCATTTGCATGTAATTTATGTTGCATTTCTTTTCTTTGTCCCTCCATTTCATCTCTGCCTGTGTTCAGCACAGCAATGGTCATTTACAAGGTCGAGCCTCATCACCACAACAAAGTATTTCAAACACAACTCCCAATAAAAAGAAAAGATGAAACGCCTTCACTACATAGGTCAATTCATCCTCTGCTATAACCGTAAACAGAGTCCTGAAGAAAAAAGAAGTCCCTTGCAAGCGTTGATTACTTCATATTTCTTTATCTTGGCTCCGTTAGAAAAGCAGCAGCTGTAATCAATTGGCAGGTTGATGAAAATGTATAATGAGGGCAAAGAGAAAGATGGTTAGCTGATGCAACCTCATTACCTCACAGTTTATGTTGATCTGCCAAGGCGGACCTGCCAAGTTTCTGGATTTTTTTCAAACCTTTATCTCAGGAAGGTTGACTAATTAGACTTTTCACACTCTACATCTTTACTTGAAATACAATAAAATATACAATATACAAATATACAAAGACAACAAAATCCACATCTGGGAGCTGAGCACTCAAGTCACACATCTGTGTTTGCTACTTAAAAGGTCTATTGTGCTTGAAGTTGTGATTTAATATTCACTTACATATTTTTTGGCATGTAACAAGTCTTACCAAACTGCCAGCTGAAACAGCCACAAATACAGCTACCACATTAATGTTTCTTTTAGATGACTGGCAGGTTTTCATCTCCTTCAGCCTTTGCCTATTTTATCATCTCTATGGTGATTTTACAGCTTGACCCATGACATGCGCAAAGATGTGAACATTTCCAGGTGAGTGAAATGTATTCACATATCTGTGATAATATTAAAACACAAAAAACTTATTTTCCAGTCTACTGCAAGGTGAAATAGTGTCTCTTCAGTATACTCATCTTCCATGAAGTGATCAATGCTGGTACCAATCAATGTTGATACCAGATTTTTTCATTCCCTCGCACAAAATCAATAGGAAATAGAAGGCATATTAGATCCTGCGCCAGTTCATCCATAACTGCCATGGAGAGCATTTATACAAACGCAATAACACTCCCTCCCGTATTAGTAACGAATAAGGTGATTAATCAGCTTCAAATCCACCTAGAAATGCCTCAATCAATAAAGGTTCAATGGTCTGAGAAGTTACAATATTGCTCAAAGCACTTATGGGACAAACATATTAGCTGAACAGATTTTATTTTTTTTTTTGGATTCACTGTGAGATTCAGGTTCAGGTTCATGTTTTGGCACAGCTGCATCCATCATGGCCCGTCACATTTCTCTTTCAGCGGAGAATAAAACAACATGTCTTAATCAAAATCAAATAAATGGAAACAATGGGGGGTGGGGTTGCTTGTGGAAAAACTACAATATGTAACCATTAAGTGCTCATATAACATTTCTAAGATGGTGCATTAAATGCATATGCGCCTCAATCAGTTAATCTATTTGGTAAGTGTATGTACTGGAAACACAGTGTAACCGGCACTAATTATATAATACCTGCCTTTCAAAAGACAGTAAATGGTTGTATAAAAGCTTAATCAAAATAATTCTTATTATGCTAAATGGTATGAATTTGCATATATTAATTTGTTTGGAGGAATATCCTTTACAGAATAAATACATTTTCCTATAGTTTAGAGTTAAATAAGGCAACATTTCAGTGAAAGTATGAAATCTTCCCAACAGGAGTGCGTATCTTTAAGACCTATCAACATCCAACAATCATTAACAACACAATTAACATATACAAAACAGTTGTTTTAAACCAAGAGCTGATTGTTAAAAATGCAGATTTTCATTATAGCATGAGCGTGCACTAATTAATGTCATTATGAGTAAGAGTGGGCTAAAACGTTTTTTTAGTTCTGGTAGTAGTTAGGGGTTTTTAGTAGTTGATTTGTTAGTTATACAAATTAGCTCTTTTTGAATTTTAAGATGTGCCGTCAGCAAACAAATGACCTTAAAGGAGGTATTCAATCACAGAGTTAAGGCATAGTAAGACATCCAGTCAACTCGACTAATTTGACTTTCTCTGTCCATGTAACCACCACCTACCCCCTGACAATTAGTGAGGGAAAGTTAACTGCTGCTGGTCAGCTGAAAAGTGTCAGTGTCATCTTCACGCTTCCAACTGGGCAACATTTTTCTTCCAGCACTGCTTGACCTGAACAGGAGGAAGAACAGCCCCTTCTGATTTCCTCTCACTTGAGGAGCAGCTGCTCTAATGACATATCAGTCTTAGACCCATGAATACATGGACTGTAAAATTGAAGAGAGTGCCATCACATTTATTTCCCCCGGTTTCTTCTTCAGGCTTCAAGCGTCTGTGTCCCCCTGTAGTTAATTGCAGTTCTAAGCCGACGCGATGCCCTCCCTGTCTATTACGTTGCGCCTGGCTATGTCTGAATTGTCTGTGTTGATGTGAGTCACTCTAGGAGAGAAATTCAATTACCTCCTCTCTCTACCCAGTCATGGCCCTGCCCAGCCAAGCTGAAGTATGACTGATATCTGAGGGAGAGGAGAGAGAGAGAGGCAGAGAGACAGTGAGAGAAAGCACAAGAAAATTGAATGTGTGTGTATTTGAGAGAAATAGAGAAATAAAGATAGGCAAAATGAAGGAGACAGTAAGATGGAGAAACCATTTGAAACAGCGAGAGACAGGCAGAGATGTATGGAGAGAAACGAGAGACGCAGAATATAAAGATGCATACCCATGAAAACATAATCTGACATTCACCATCCAAGCAATTTGTCCTTGATGGAGGTCTGAACGATATGGGCGTCACTTCCCGGAAACGCGATTATTGGAAGCTGTTTGGTTTTATGAGACATCAAATAAAACTCCAAACAAATGGATCTCCTCAAGCCTCCTGAAAGAGTCTGATCTCTTAGCATTTATATCCTTTTATTTATTGAATTTTATCTGCACAATATTATGTTGCTAATTTTAACAGTTGTCTTAATATCAGCAGCATGCACAGCCATAATTTAAAATATACACTAAATTATACTAGACTGTATAATCTCAACACTTATCATTTTCTCTGTCAGACATGTTTCTACATATTCTAACACATCATCACTCACTTTTATTGGATTTCAGGGAACATTTATTTTTTCAGAGTGCCGCAATCAGGAAAAGGTGCGTAATGCAATCAGCATGTTTGTTAAGATATGTAAATTCTAATTTTAATTGCACAATGTTTTTAAAAAACTCTGGGAGAAAAAGTAAAAGAAATACAATTTAAAAAGTGTTCTTTGCACTTTTGTTAAAACACAAATATACTGAATAAACATCTTAAAGAAGATATACAAGCTGCACATTGTGCATACAGGTCTTCTGTCAAGCTTTTGTTTTGCTTGACCTCACTCATACAACAGCTTTATAACACAATATCATGGCAAGTAACTACTCTGTCTTATGCTACTGAAATAAAGTGCTTGACATTGAATTTAACGATAAACGTCTTCATGTAAGAGACAACAATGCTTTTTTTTCCGAGGCCTTGAAAAATTTTATTGACATAAATTGTTTTAAAAATAAAGATCAGATTATTTTTGTTGAATGGGCAAACATTTCCTGCAAGGAATGTCCTAACAGACATCTGTAAACATACTAAACATCATTTAGTCCACTGACAGTGGTTCGGACATAACGACACAAAGGTGGTGCACATCATTTCTGTATCAGTGTCATCGGAGTATGACTCGAGACCAAAAGGTCTTGACCTCATTTTTTATGAAGATCTTCAAGAGGAACATAAAAAATATTAAAGTGGATGACAAGGAGATACCTTCAGATAAGGATGATGAAAAGTACAACCCAGAGCACGATGAGTCATCTTGGATAATGTCGACACCTCTGAAGATGATCTGGGTGAAAAGGGGACATTTTTGCCCAAGAATGAAAAGATAACCTGCAACCTCTTCACAATGTGGCAGCCAGGGCCGAATAACAGCACACAGTGAGATCAGGATGATCTTCAGGCCCACTAGACTGGCAGATTCCCAGAGTCAGGACATTGTCTCAGTGTTTCATCTTTTCAGCATAGCAATGTGGGAACAAGTCCACTCTAGTTATGAGAGCAGAATCCTGATACACCCCCACATAGCCAGTGCTTTGAACAAAGACTCCCCATGGTGTTGACTAAGAGCAGCACCCTACCTCAGCCTTCTCCATAGCCAGACCACTGATCCTCGTCATCTTCTCCATGGCCCACAGACTAGACCGGCCCAACTTTCTTTGATTTCCAACCTCTTACAGTGAGCAGAAAGACGCATAAATGAGCTCAATTCAGCTCATTTTCCCTGCTGTGGAATGATTGTCTGACACACTGACTGAGGTCCACAATAATCAGCTTGCATGTTTGTCTGCAAAACAGCCACTATGCTGGCCAAATACTTAATATTTCATGTTTTTTATGCATCAGCCTCTTGCCACCTGTATGAGAAAAAGACCTGCAGACATCAGCCCACTCACACTAAGAGAAAAGGGAAGGTGAAGCAAAATGGGACCACATACAACATACAATTTAAAAAAAATAAACATATATATATATATATATTAATATAAGTATACTGAGGACCTGTAGAGTCAACCATTTGTAAAACACAGTAATCTTTAGTGTAGCAGTGAGCTTTAGACACAGGGAACCTTTTGTTGCACTCAGCTCTATGCATTTATTTTATGCACACAAGCACAGCCATTGGTATTTCTGTAAAATGACTCTACTAAAGCACTGATGAATAGCAAATGTAAGATGGAAAAAGTGCAAATGTGCATCAGGGAGTCAAATTAAGTGGTAGTTCCTGTGGAAATTTACTGAGATGCACCAGTGCTTCTGTGGGGGAAAGAAACTTGTCTGCAGCTCTGTAATTGAGCCATTGTATCACATACAATGTCTCAATGGACTCTACAGTCTCACATCAGCAATGGTTGCTGACCTAGCCTGAGCTCTCTACAAAGACGAAGAAAACCCCCAAAAACACTGAGCACATAAGGAAAATGGGATGAAACCTCAGGAGAGGCAATTCAAAGAGATATACTCCCTTCCTAGGTTGCAATAGAATCTGTAGATGGGAAAGGCCAATATTGATATACAGAGAAGTCAGAGAGTATAAGGGCAGTAATATGTTTTTCATTGTTTAGTCTCTTCCCAAGCACATTGGATTTGAAATGAAAAAGTGGTTACGAGTTTAAAGTGCTGACTTTCAACTCTGACTGTGTCTGGGAGTGTTTGCATCTATACTGGGTGAACAGTGTTGGACTCAAAGCCATTTTTATGCACAGACGCTAAATTTTGGACAAAGCAGCACAGCAATTCTAAAACAAAACGAGCAGTGGTTTTTACTAATAGAATGTTTTCGGACTTCCTTGTTTTTCCAGTTAGAAACGCAGCAACAAAAACTAATGGCAGTCCAGTGAGTGGTCTAAGATGGGTTTGTTATGAACCAGTGAAGGCAAGTTCATCTATTAAATGCTCTAATTGAGGTGACATCTGTGCCGAATTTCATTGCCACATTGCCAGACCACAATGAGCTGATGTGGTCTGTTTGCTGGGCAATCCAAACCTTCCCCATGGTTTGGAGGAAAAAGCAACAAGCAACATTGCACAAGTTTCCACGGTCAGGTGAGGTGCTAATCTATACATCTGGAGCTCAAATTGTGCTCAACTTGACACACACTTTGGTGATAAGGTTTAGATAAGGTCAAATTGACAAGAGGCAGAGAAGTCATTACTGGACAAATACACAACAGTTACATCTCCTGTGGCTGCCAAAGGGATGTCGCTTGATAGTTTTCTTCATATTTCATAGCTCCTTAGCGGTGAATTTAGATAATCAAAATGGCAGACTGCCAGCTTGTCAAAAGCTTGTCTCGGAGCAGCCTGCCTTTTGCCTTGGCATTTTTATTCATAAGTATTCCCACTAAGTGCTTTTTGTTGTATGACAAGGCTAAGCTGAGGCCCATTTTCACCCTGCTGGGAGAGCAGTTACTGGAATCAAAGCTAGATCACAGTTGTCACAATGCCATTTCACTGTGTATTACCATAGCATGCCACCAGCTCCAACAATCACTGTTCTGTCAATGAAAGGGGACAGCAGAAGGCTCAGAATCAACACAACGAAGTGATCCATTTATTCAAGTGGAACAATGGAAATTGTGGCCAGGTCTGTTTTTATTTTCCTTAGATATTTTTTAGAAAATCATCGGTTACATGATGGGCTTCTTGTATTGTGTGTAAACATGTGAGATGTCTGGTATGATGCTTTGATTCCACATTTCACCCCATTGAAATCAACATATTTATACATATCAGATGTGCTACAGCCGAAGCCCTTCACTCAATACTCTAAGAACGTCTGTCCTTTCTGTAATACATTTCATTATTGTGGAAAATCCACCAGGGATATGAGTTTATATTATTATATGCAAGCTGTGCACATCGGATTGCTGTTGCTATTACAACTGTGCAAAGAATCCAATCATTTCTGATACGTCCAATGTCTGCTGTAATAGAACGAACAGAGAAATACTGCTTTGAATACAACCTCCTAATCTTAATGTGGCTGCTCTAACCTGTTTTTCAATAATTGTTGGCTGCATCAAAGGCTGAATGATCTGCTACATGCAGATTTAGCTCCACCCATGTATTGTCACCATTATGAAAATAAAATTGAGCACATGTCACTTGTGTAGTGATGTGAGCTGGGACCTAGCAATAAGCCTCAGAGAATATGTCTTGCTGGATTATTAAAGTCTATATTGATTGGTCCTGATGCCCTTGAGGGAGTCAGGCTGTTTAGCGGTGTGACGGGCACAGTGAGTCATAAACACAGCGACAGGATGTCAATGAGCCATAAACACTTCTATAAAAACTATCTCTCCCTGGTGCTGCTGAAATTTGTTTCACATCACATAAACATAGAGGTGAATTGACAACATGTTTCAGTACATGTATTTTTCCATCATCCCATTTGGCTAAAGTAATAACTACTGTATATATAAACAGAACAGAATAGAAAAACAGAACAAACTTTATTAATGTGTCATGACTCTGCATATTTTAGATTGTATGCTGAGGACCAGCAGTACAGCAGAATGAAAACTGGAACATAAACTGAAAAAACTTACAATAAAAAGAAACAGTAATGCATTACCAAATAACCTCAGACACTATAGAAAAAACAAAACAAGGCAGAACTCAACAGCAGTACATCTGATTGGGTAAATATGTCCACTTATATAGCACAGGCAGTTAATACAACACCACACAACTAAACGGAACTAGCTAACTAATGTTAAAGTGATGCAATAAGAAAAAGGTTTCTTATGACACCAAGTTTACTTTAGAGTAGACCAGATGCCACAACAGCCAAAGAACTAGCTGAGAGCTGACATAAAAACACTTTGAGTAATAAAAATCAAGTTTAGCAAACATCAGTCCCAGCAGCGCTAACACCTTAGCAGCTAACATTGGTCAGTCACACTTCTCCTCACTCCAACTCCACTGTACAGCTGTTTCCACATGATCATCACGTTCCCACCTGACAAACCAACTTTAATGTATTTTCAGTGTAATCTTGCAAATCTTTAAGGTAATAGGAGCTCATAAAAGGAATGAAAACAGGTACTGGTTAGAGCACGTGCTGGAACAAGGAGGGTAGACTAAACATTAAAACAACAAGTTGCAAACTGCAACCAGCAAAGTGACATTTTAGTTAAAAACACCACTCTAAAATAGTTAGCTACATTTCTAATCTGCAGCAAGGTCATGAATTTTGTCATTATTTATGGGGTGCAGTGTAGTTGTGGTTTTTGGCAACAATCACCTCTGAAATTCAGAAAAAAATATGAATGAAGTCATGAATATTCAGTGCAGAAGCATTGACCTACTAGGTTCATACTACTGCTACACGTTCGATATTGAACACAAAATAAGCACAGGTACACCAAAGTACTTCAAAGTGAATTTTAAAAATCTACATATCCACTGCAGCTGTTTTTTGGATTGATAACCCCAGTTTTCTGCAATTTTGCAACCACTGTAGCTGACTAGTAGCAACCATTGGCTCTGCATTGCATTGAGTACATTTGTGCTGCTATTTATTGTCTTAATATGTTATTTTAGCACCCCAGTGAGCTGTCGTGTTTACCAGATGTGCAATTTGACGTTATATGACCAATTTAGCGCTACAAAATGCACTATATTAATTCAGTTAATTTGAAGTTGAAATCCATTAGTAGCATTTCAAGCCACAACATTAGCATGTCCAAACAGGCACACTGCTTGAAATTCACTACATTTGAGTGCTGTGCTAAACAACCTACCTCAAACAAATCTCTCATAAAATCGAAACATCACAAGGCCACCAATGGATTTTACTGTATTATATCCACTGAGAGAGGCGCCCATGAGCCACAAAACCTAGACCGTTGGTGTTGGCAAGAGGAAATACACTCCACAGGGAGCTTGATAACCCAGTAGGAGCAACAAATATTGGAACCCTAGCTGGCTTCCCACCAGTAGACACAATCACACGAGTTCACTGCCCCAGCCCATGACCCAATAAGAGGACCCTTCTGTCCAGCAACACCTCACCAAATAACACCAACAACAAACATTATGTCAAATACAGTGAAACTCATGAACTAAACAGTAGATTCAGATTTTACTTTGTTGAGTTGTGTTAGTTGCTGATATTCAACTTCTCTGTTAGCAAAAACTTGTTTGAAAATGTGCCTTCAAAAAGAAAAAAAAATTCAAACTCAAACCAAAACTCAGAACCTCAGTGCCTCTATTAGTCTTGATGCAGCCATGTGGAAATGCACACCCACAAAGAAAAATTAAAGATGTCAACAAGGACAACAATCTGGAAGAGAAAACACACACATGCACATGAACAAGGAGAACAGAACAAACAGTGTGTCTTCATTTGTTATCACTGTGGAGTCAGAAGTGTTGCCAAGCCTCATGCCAAGGGAGCTCCCATAAGGAGAAGGTCTTGGCAGACACAATATAGTGGCAGAAGGTGTCCCAGACCTCTGTCTTCGTCTCTGCCCTCCCAATTTTTTTCAGTCCCTGAGACAAGCAGACGAGAGTCGAAAGACAACATGTAATCTGCTCAGCAGTGCGTATAACTACTGGTGTGTCATGAATGAATATTGTGTGGGTGAAGATGGATTTCAGTTAAATTGTTTCTTTAAAAATCAGACAGACTGAGGTTGATTAAAATTCAGTGGAAAAGTAATGGAGAGCTCACCTTTTACATTTCTTACCATATTCTGAGTTCAGTGGATTGCTTTGTTCTGGTTTTAAAATGATTGTTTCCAATGTCGACATCTCTTGGTTTCCCAGGAAATGAGGATTTCTCTATATAACTCTTTTTCATTATATCAGTAAAAATAAAGACAATATAAAAATTACCAGAAACAATTATCAAGTCAGCATCAGATGGCACAGTACCATCACTGTCACCAACAGGATAACAGGCACCAAAAGTGCCAGTCCTGAACAAGGGGTTCTTCGCTACTTTATTACTGAAGCTTGTGACTCAGGCATTTTAACATTTGCAGTTAGAGTTACAACAGGCAAGCACACAGTTTCTCATGTGTCTTTGGTTTTGGAAAGGTGAAAACAGGACCCCAGAAGCTGCAGACTGTTTTAATATTGAGTTCTGCTTTTACCAGTGCCATATGAACATTACCTGAGCAATGTTGAGCTTCACAATCTAACCTGCATACTTTTGGTAGTTAGGCTGTGAGAAGGAGGGGTTCGGGTGAAATTTTTTTTCCCCCATAACTATAAAAAAAAAAAAAAAAGGAAAAGAAAATGTTTCATCCTACCTGGGCTGATTATAACCTGACGAGCTCTGTGTAAGACTAAAAAGAAGCCAAAGAAAAAGTGAGCTCAGCTGTCACACCACAAAGGCAGCACGTGAAAGGTGCTCGGACAACATTGAAATGGACACTGACAGAGACACAAAACAGAACAAAGCATGGACAGATATAATGAGGCAAAAAGGTGGGACTCCAGCCAGAGCACCTGTGTCCACGGCTGGGTGTAATCACTGAATGCGACAGTGTATGAAAGAGAAGACAAACAAGCAGACAATCTGTAATTGTAATGATGCCACAACGTATTGAAAGCCCAACCCAGCTGGTTCTTCTACGATCACTGGCTCAACATTCAGTCATCAGTCTGATGGTGTTACGACTTACAGAAGAAATGTTCACTTAACACCTCAAAGGTCAGCACGGATAGCTTTAGTAGCTCATCCTATGCATGCAAGATTGAACAGAGAGGTTAATAAACAATATCCTGCCTCCAAGTGAAAAAGGCCAGTGGCACATAGTCTTTAATATTGTAATTCAAGGCTTATTATTTATTCAACCAATGTGGCTGCAGAGGTTTAAATCTATTTATTTTTCCATTACATCCAACTGTAGAGGTGACTCTATACTTCACTGTTATTGGTGCTACTGTATCTATGATGGTGCATTAAACTTTATTATTACCATAATGAGAGGATTTACAGTGGAAACAGAGGGAAGACTTATATCATAACTTTCTACTGTTGCGTTGTTCCCCAATCAGCTTAGTGCGCCTCTTAAGTATTTGTTTTAGTGATTGTAAACATAATTTCAACAAACAGCATATATATGGTAATAAGATTATGTGCATTTATCAGGGTTAAAATGCTTTGCAGTTGCATTTCTTAACAGCTACCGTATCACTGAAATGCTGCTTAGCTATAATGATCTTGCTTATGTTAATAAAACCTTTTCAGCACAGCTCAACACACACAGGTAAGCCATTTATAAGTCAAATAAATCAAGACAATGCTGCACAAATGACTGACTTGACTGTTTGATGCTGTATTCATGGTGGATAAACAGATAGTGGATGAGCTGATGGATGGTTAAATAATATACACAAATAAAAATATGATATTATAGATCCTTTCCCTTCTTACTGTGTGTGTTTGCATACATGTTGCACAGCCTGTGCCTTTTACTTAGTGAGACTGATATGTGTGTTAGAATTACAATGATACATTCACATGGTGGGAGAAATTTGTTTTCCCTGTGTGAGCGTTGCACTTGCCCCGAGTGGAGGGAAAACAATTCCTGTTTAATGGATCCCTATAATGTTCCAGTCACAGTCATTAGGGACTCCGACAGGCACCATATTTAGAGGAAATCTTCGAGTAATTAAAGGAACCGTTTGCCATTGTGAGAAGGGGGCTGGCTTTAATGGGAAGTTCTATTAGTCTGTCATGGTGAAGCATAATGGCTGACCACCATACTATCATTAGAAACTGTGCGTGTGTGTGTTGGCTAATCGTATAATTAAAAAGGACTATGATTCATCACAGACAAGTAATGGGAATACAATCCTTTCCTTCCTTCTCTTCCGTATGCTCTATCTCTGTCCTTTTGGTGTTTTTATTTCAGCTGAGCTTAGGTTCTGTCTCTACTTGATTTACGCACTGACTGTCTTTCTCTAAAGCTTGCTGTTGCTCACTGCTGCACTGCTATCCCTCATTTCTTCGTCCATCCATTTCCATTTTAGTCTGTGGCTCCTTGTTTCCCTCACCCCTCTTTCATTCTGTCTGTCACTTTGCATCTCTCTCACTCGCCTCTTGTCCCTTCTTCCATCCTCCCTCCGTCGTTATCCTAATGCTTTCATCTTCCCCCCTCTGCCTATTCATTCAATTTGTCTTTCTCTCCGGTGTTGTCAGCATTTTCTCTTTTCCCATCGCTCGAATTCCCATTGCCCCCTCTCCATTTTCAGTCCCCCTCTCCTCATTACTATCTAACAGCACTGCTCCTCTCCCTTATTTGCAGAGCATGGTACTTTCATATTCTGTTAGCATATGGTGAACTATCTTTACTATACAGAAGTCATCAGTATTTGTATCGCCTCGTCAATCCTATAAGATCTAAGCAGATGGTTTCTTACCATGAACTGCTGATGAAGGTGTTCTTGCCTGAATAAATGCTACAAGTGTGTTAGGATAGTTTTCACAGTTGTCTTACTGGGCATGTTGATGAAGAACGCACCCAAATTTTAATAGCACCTTTAGGAGTTTTTCTTCAGGTGTTAGTCTCCTTCGCTGCAGGTTTGCATGCTGCTAATTTGTTTGGGAGGAAACATAACTGTAGTCTCAATCGAAGACTTGAAGAACAAAAGGTTTAGAAAACTAACCTGCATCTTTTTGCACAGCCATCCTTCTTCACATTATACAGTGTGTTTTCAATTTTGCAGCCCAGGCTTTGGTCTGCTGCAACCATTTTCATACAAAAGATAAACTTTTAATCCATGAGAGGGAATTTTCAGATTCACATGTTTTTTGTTTTTTGTTTTTTACAGGATCCTGTCAGTGATCCCACCCCCCCGCAGCGTTTGGTATCATCCCACAGCCATCTTGTAAGATCTGTGTGAGCAGATGGCCTCTCCTCATGAAACTCTGATGACAGCACAGTAATCTGACTCAACAGAGAAAAGGCTACCGGATTAACAACTAACTCCATTCAAGTGGAATACCAACACAGGTGCTCAGCGCTGAGCTGGAATGTCCTGCCCATCACAGTGCCTGTGTGATATGAAGGATTTGTCTCAACGTTGGGCACAGAGTGGGCACCATTATGAACCTCCACTTAATGTCTTAGTGTTTGATCCAGACCACAAAGTCATTTTGTAAAGGAGGAACTAAGTTACCAGTGCGGAAAATGGATATAGTGACCAAGAACAATGTAGCCAGCATATTCAAACATACTCAATGGGCTGTAATGGCTGGCTGGTTGGCCAGCTGACAAATTGGTTGCCATGGTTGTTATGAGAATCCTGGGCAGAGGTGATTGGGTCGCAGTATCTGTAGCAACTGTGGTCGAGAGTTACACTGAGGGGCCAGATGGGGCAGCAGTGGGGGGTGAGAGTTGCCATCTTCAGTACTTCATCACAGCAAAGCCAGAGCAGAGATATGATGCCTGTGTAAAAATCATGACTTAACCGAATCATTTGCTGAACTAATTTAACATGACATATGAGATGTACAATTTAAAACGTTTTAGGGTATGTGATGTAAAAAAGTGTGGACATTGTAAACAAATTCAGTACAGCCCAATAGTAAATATCACATTTACTGGCTTATAAATGGTTGTTTTTTGCTGATACTGTGTCATTAACTAGCTTACAAAACATCATGTATTGTTTTGTTCTTGTCACCAATGTGAGAGGTGACTCAGAAAAATAAGTACCTTGCAGGGACATTTTAAAAATGAGAGAGTGATATGTTTTTATGTATGTCCATTATTCATAAAATTGTATTGCTATGGTAGCAATTTCACGTCAGTGGGCAAAAAATGCTGCGAGTTTACATGAATAATTGATGCTCTCTGCTTGCTTAAAATTGGCCTGTTGAAGTGCTCTTGAGCAGTTCATCAACTGCTCCTGTGGATTTACTGACTGGACAACAACACACCTGGAAAGGCTGTGATGCATTTGAGTGTTTTTCATTCTGCTGAAATAAAGGCATACTTTGAAAATGTGTTCTCTGGAGAGGAGACAATTAAATCTAAATGTGCAATATTTTATTTTATTCATTTTTACATTTCAATGTCATTTCCTCAGACTTCAAAAGAACTAGCATTGGATTTCCCACCTGCAACATGCACATCCAACTGTGTTTCATTGGAATTCAAAACCAACTGGGAGTGTGCTGTTCCTCTCTGCTGGGTGGGTGATATCTACTCTGCACCTCATGTGTGCCCCCTGGTTAATGCACTGGGTCTTGTTAGGAGTTGGGTCCATGCTGCAAAGGCAACTTCAAATATACATGAATGAAAGTAATAAAGCACCTGATACAGTACATGAGGCACTTGATATTCTGTCCGTTTCATAATTGTACGGGGACCTTAACAATGAGTAGTGGGCTCTCTATCACTTTGGGAGCAAGATATTTTCATTAGCACAGGAGCTCAAGGCTGAATTTGTTATGTGAGTTGTATACTAACAAGTCTGAGGAAACCCTTGATCTATGGCAGTGCCTTTGAGCTTGTTCAAATGTCATAAATAACTAGTTTTCAAAGATTTTATTCTTTTTTTCCCTCACAACCTACACCTGAGTGGGCTTTTCAGACAGGCAAAAAAACAAAAAACCCCCGAAAAGTGAAAAATTTGACAGTAATTAGTCTGCATACATTATGCTCAAGACGTATGATGAGCTGTGTGTGTTTATGAGTGTGTGGGTGACAGCGTGTGAGACTGGTGCTGTATAGGCCCAGTGTGTCCTCAGTAGGCCTGTCAGTCCTGGTCATCTTTACCTGAATGATGCCACCACGGCTCCATCTGTCACCAGAAACCCAGGCCAGAAGATGAAAAATGAAAAAAAGATTGAGAGTGAGGAGAGAGAGTGAAAAAAAAAAAACAGGTGGGATGATACAGAGGATGGAGGCAAAGGAGCTGTGAGGGAAGAAAATTTAAAAAGGACATAGAAAGAAATACAGACTACAAACATATAAAAATAGGAGGAAACAGAAAATTGAGAACAGGGTGCGAACATGGTTAACGAAAAAGCAGACATGTTAAAGAAGAGGTGAAATGGACGAGGGGAGAAATCCAAAGAGACAAATCTGTGGTGTACTCATAGAGGGAGGAATATTACATTTTACTTCGATAGCATCCATAGGTATGAGTTGTTTATTGACTGACGCCTATGAAGTATCTTTGAACCCCATCTATTCTAAGGTAGAGAGACAGCTTTCAAAAGATTTCATTTCAGATATCGAATCAGCTGTGAGAAAATATCTCTGAATGCATTTGGGAAGAAAAAAAAAATAAAACAGCTTTCTGAAAATTCGCTGCCTTGCTCTGACTTCTTTCTTTGTCTTCACACTAGTGAGGAACAAGATGCTCTTTGAAGCATGGCGGCTTCCAAATCTGAGGTTGTACTCGTGTGGGAGCATATCATAAAGTAGCATGCAGCTATACAGATTTCTCTGCATATCTTTAAAGTCAGAGCGATAATACACTTCTGAAGAGATGTTGGGGAAAATTCTTTTGCAGGATTGGGAACTGATGTATGATGTGATTACTGTTGATGAAATATTGCCCTGTAAAATAAAACAGGTTCAAACAAAATACAATTTGCCATTACTTTGTGAAATTGCTCCACCATGTTGTCACAAAGTATCTCCATAGGAGTTCACATGTTAATGTGACCTCACTAGTGATCCTGAGTGAGTCCTCTCAGTTCTTAGAAGCTTTGCACACACAGACCCAGATTTTCTACTCTGTCTTAATCCCGCCTGGGCTCCCCGCCTGTAGATCTTAGACAGAATCTCAAGGATCTGGGCATGAAGCTCAAAAGCTGCGCCTACTGATGTGAATCAGCACCATCTGGATAATGTGGGTCAGGAGAGTCACTGTTTCTCTGTTCAGTCGATGCAGTCAGGCCAGATATATGTGACTGTGTCAAGTGTCAGTGTTTTACTGTAAATTATGAGACGTACTCATGTTACAAATGCACTTACATAGATGTCTGTGTACATAAAGTCCCAATCCTACTATCTTATAACACATAGCACGCTTGTGAAAAATTTAAATTCTTGTAACTGTTTGTCTCTTTCACACTCTTTCTCAAACACACACACACACACTACTTAAGATGTAATTCACTCACAAATGTTCCCACCTTTGTGACCGTAGAGGTCATGGTTGTTACTCTCAGTCTTTTTGGGAGCAGGGGAGGGTGAAATTGATTTGGCCGAGTTAATGACAGGAAGAGTTGAGAGGTCATTTAAGGTCAACTGCTCGTTTCCCTCTTTTTCAGTGTCGATGACAATCAATAAGAGAGCAAAAAGACATTACTGTTATAACTGACTCTTCATCATTAAGTTAATAGCTAATTAATACATGTTTTACACATAATCAAACCAGAGACATATTCATAATGCTACTGTAAACACAAAACTTGCATGTATCTGTGGATGCATCTCTCTTTTCTTTCCTATGCCCAAATGAGTCTACCTCCAGTCTATGAATCAAATCTGATACAGTAGAAGAATAAAGAACAAAATCTCAGCCTAAGCGGATATCTGTCAATCGCTGACCTATTGACACAATAAGAATATTACAGAGTCAGAAAAATGACAACTATTATCAGAAACATAGGGTAATTAGAAGAGCAATCGTGTCAATCATTCCTGTGAGTCTCTCTGGCTCCATCTCTGAGCTGTAAATGGTGCCATTTTCTTGATAACACCACTTAAAAAGAAGGGGAACAGAAATGTCAACATAATTTTCTATTTCTCTTTCATCTGTCCTTTTCTATTCCTGTTCTATAAGAAACAAGTACAAAATCCAACACACAGTGAAAACTGAAGATAAAAAAGGAAGATAGGATGCTGTCAAGTATCTAAATCCTGTGTAGACAACTGGCTAGTGATAGGTGGACCAATGTTTTGAAATTTATGAATAATTTAAGTCTATTTAAGTCTATACAATCAGTTCTAAATGGAATCAGCCGAGTTAAATCTTAAAGGAGCTCTAATCAATATTTGTATAATTGCTTCATATTAAATAATAATCGTAAAGTGTTTGCTGATTATTATCCGCTGAATCTGGAGGTTCCCTCAGTTTGACAGAGGTTCAATGTTTAGCTGCACTTATGCTTGGTGACAAATTAAAAAACAAGAATTACCAATTAGTTGCAACATCAGCAAAACCAATGACTACAATTCATTAAAAATGGATGTTGCCACAGAGAAACTATGGATTGTATAACATGGATGATTTACACACATGTCCAACCCAGGAGCATGTAATGCCTCTACAAACAGCACAGTTTTAAAGTGAACACCAAGGGTTAGTGTCTAAAATGTGAAATATGGTCACAATTCGCCATTAAATAATGTAATGGCTGGCTGGTTGGTGTTTTTGAACATTTTGATTTTGACCTGTGATCCTCTGTATATAAAATATCCTGACTTTGTCATAATTAGCACATAAAGTCTTGAGTTATGAACAAAAAGAATTGTTGTGAGGTCGCACTGACCGTGAACTTTGACCGCCAAATACAAATCATTTTGGCCTAGAGTCAATCTGATCTCTTGTGCAAAATTTGAAGAAATCCCCCCATGGAGTTCCTGAGGTAGCAAGGTCATAAGAATTGATCAGACAAAGACACAGAAAAAAACAATGCCTCTGGCCAAAGCTGTTGTGGGTGCAGAGACATAATAAACAAACCCATGAAAATACATTTTAAATTAGATTTATTCCAATGAGTCTTCCAAACTCTTGACCTGTGGTCCTGAACAGTTTAAAGAGGCTCAGTGAAGCAAGAGCTTGTTGATTTAATGCTGATGAAGGGACAGACATCTGGAGGCCTGCTTGGTTGTTTGGAAGTTTAGGTTTTTTCAGGTATGTGTATGTAATCAGAGTCTAGGTTTCTGAGTGAGAATGCTGTAGAAATACAATTTACAACTATCGAAAATACATACAGATGAGAGCAGGATCTTCCTGTTCAACCAAAGTCAGGCGCTGTTATGTCTCTTATAAAACTCATTCTGTGATGCTACCACCCTGTTGTGCTAGACTCAAGTAGCCTCTTGCTGCAGATTAATTTCAAGGTAAAGCAATAACGAATGCAGTAGTTGTGTAAGAACACGAAGAGCTGGAGCTGGGTAAAATGCTCAATGACGTTCATATTGGTTTGTTATTAAGTTGGAGGGGGGAAAAGCCACCCTCTTTTTTCTGTTATATTATTTACTGACAACATTAATTACACCCATTGAGCCTCTGTTCAATGATGTTTTTCCAAAAGAAAAGAGATGCTCTGTTTTCCCCACTAATTAACAAATGATTGGAAAAATATCAAATTACAATAATCTGCTGTGATACTAATTTTGTACATCGTTACATCCCCACTGTTTCAGTTTATTTTAAGAATCAATTAATCACTTCAGTAATTTTTCAAGCAAAAATGACAACCATTTCTCAAATCTGAGGACTTGTATTCAACTTAAGTATTTAAATGTCTATTTAGAGAAATAAATAAATCCGTTAAAAAAAATATCCAACAGATTAACTGATAACTGGAAAATACTGCTCTTAAAACTGCAAAAACAATATGACCTTAATCAAAAAATTTTTGATTTGATTTCAATTTGATTTTTGAAAGAGTCTCATGATGTGAGCCCGAAAAGATCCCTCTTCCTCTCCCTTACTTCCTCCTTCCCTCTCTCATCGCTACTGTATAGATCACAATAATGTTAGTGGTGACACTCCCTTCCATGGTCATTCATCTGAAACAGAATTACATAAGCCATTTACCACCCGGTCTCCATGATGGATGGCAGGGCCCCCAGCCAAAGCACCCGGGCCTGATCGCTCCGCTTTTCTCAGTGACAAATGTCACCAGAAAGACACACGGCACCTTCAGATTTCCAACTGTTTTAAATGAGAATATGTTTGTGATAGGAATAGTGAGACAAAAAACACACAGGGCTTTGACATACATTGAATTACAACAGCGTGGCAATATTTTTGAGTTTTTCCTTTGATTTTCGCTTTGTGTTGAAACATTGCCCCATTCCCTGGGTGGTCTGGCCGATTGTCAGAGTTTGATTGATTGATTTGTACAAGGAGATGATCGTCATGCTGCGATGATTTGTGTGTGTGTGTGTGTGTGAGTGAGAGAGAGAGAGACAGAGAGAGAGAGAGAGAGAGAGAGGGATATTCATTTTATAAATCAAGGTGGATTGCACATATTGCTGTGCGTAAGTGCACAATTCAGCATCGAACTGGCAGTGCAACTGGTATTTCATCTTTTGCAGGGCTATACATATACAGCAATGTACATGTAAACAAAGTAGGATTGGCATTATTCTATCATAAGTTATCACACAACAAACATATCTGCCGTCTGCATAAGACATTACACTGTGACACACATGGACCAGTTCCTGATGATCATGATTCTTTCTTCTTCTTGTTTCTGGCTACACAATTATGACACTTAAAAGTCATGACTATGCTCTATGTGTCCATTTCTGATTGTTGTGTTTCAGTTTTTTCAGCGCAGCTACAAGTCAGCCTCTATCACAATTAAAAATGTGATGCTTCCGGCATTTTACAGAGATTCGGTCAGAGGAGGTGGCCCTCAGGGCTATTAAAAAGGAGAAAGGAGCTTTAATTATATTCTGAGTTTTTATGGTTTTAGTGAACTTTTTGTCCAGTGTGACCTGAGGATGTCAGTGTCTTTAACTTTCCTATCATTTTTATTTTCAAACTGGAAGGCAGTGTAGAATACACAATCATAGCCCAGTGGTTTGATGGGCACAGGAGCACAAACATTTATGTGCTTGTTTTTATGCTGTGCTGCCTGTGCAAGATTTAATCAAGATAACCACAAAATCATGCTTCAACAATGCATGTCACTCAAATTACAGATTGCAAATAGAAAACAATGCTGATGACAGCGTTAATCAGATAAAAGGGAAGGCCTGCAGGCACAGGAACTGTTGTTGCTGAGAGATGCAAAAAGTTACTCTGCCTTCCATGCACTACTGCCATTTTTAGGATATTACTACAGTAATAGTACTTCTTCTATGCAGCTGAGATTGTCTACTTGTTGATGAATGTGTAACATTAAAAGTAAAAACTATTGTAACAAACAATAGAAAAAGAAAGAGAAAAGCAAAGACTTTGTGCATAAATGTGGGCATGCCTTAAACTACTGAAGTAAAACCAAAAAAAGAACAGAAAATGCACATGCGGCATGCGACCTCATCCAAACAGGTTAGTGTCTCATGGTGCAAAACACAGTGGATCTTGATACGCACTGTACTGTGCACGTCCTCCTGCTGTGGCTCACAGTGAGCTCACAGTGCTCACAGTGAGCCACAAAAATGGTGAACAGGCGCAGGTGAGGAAAAAAGAATCTCACACCACTACACTGCAGCTTTGTACCTGATTCAAAATGGAGTCCAGAGTTCTCATGTGTTTATGAGAGAGAATTTGTCAGTGGAGTGGGCCCAATATCACAGACAGATCCATTGAGGAATATGAATGTGTGTGTGTGTGTGTGTGTGTGGTGTATGTGTGTGGTTATGGGGACAGATTTGACTGCATGTATGGCTGGCAGATAGAATTTAGACCTGTCTGACAAATGATTTATAGGTGCAATTTTACCCAGCTGTCATTGTGCTTTATTCAGCTTGACATGATGTGTGTGTGGATGCGTGTGTGCGTGCGTGAGGGTGCTTGTGCGTGCGTGTACTTGTGCACCTGTGCTTATCTGTATAAATGCACTTAGCTGTCTTGTATAAACGTATGTGTGTGTGTGTGTGTGTGTGTGTGTGTGTGTGTGTGTGTGTGTGTGCGTGCACGTGTGCATGTGTATGAATGTCACCTGGGCCAGCTGGAAGAAGCCTGTGATATGACCAGAGGCACATCTACTAAACTGATCACTGCTTTACTTTAATGGACAGCAATGACTCGTGTCATGTACAATGGATCTCTATTAACTTAGATGCATCCCACTTCATCCATTTTTCATCTTCTCTCTGTAACTCATTCTTATTACAGGGAAAACCTCATTCATTTTATTTAATGTGATGCTGTTATGTGCAATTTCCCTTCGCATCACCTATTGTCGCATCCTATGCAACTGTTAATAAAACCACAGATAGACGGAGCTGGAAAACAACAAAGTAAATTAGTATAATAACTCAAATAAGGCCGTTTATTAAATCTTAGCAACATGTCTAACAATATCTTGCAATATTTCACACTGGACACATTTGTCCTCAAATGGCACACATATATATGAAACATTTCAAACATTAATATTAATAAAGTATAACACTGCCTGCACAGAAAAAACAAGTAATAACTATATACATTTATAGAACTACCTACTCATTTCTAATCTATGATACACCCGCCTTATAAAAAAAAAGGCACAGCAAGTGAGGAGTACACTGATCTAGGCTGCACTAATCTCTGTTAAAATTAGTAGTGGTGAATGAGGACTAGACACACACAACCAGCATGTTGTCTTCTTTCCTTCCCTCACTGACCTGATCATGTCTACAGCTAGACTCTGACAAAGGAAGCAAAGGTACTCTTTATATGCTTTTGCTGCATAATAACAGCTCGTCAATGACTAGCTTGTGCCACCTTCCAGTGACTGAATCACTGCAATGACTGCATTGACTTCCTCTGATTAGAGGAGAAACAGCCTTATTTTCTATTTACATGATCTGCAGTGGGGAGATACAGAAATGTCGATGCACTCTGACTTGATGCTGTGCCATTGCTCAAACAGTTTATTTGAGTTTGGAGCATTGCACACTCCCTAATAAATGCCTAAGATGCACATATTTTGTTAACTCAATGAGTGTGCATTATTGCAGTTTGTGAATTCCAGAGATGTTCCACCTCACTGTGTTTCCCATTGTAACGAATATCAAGTGCCTGTTCCACCACCATCTACCGTATGTTTCACCCAGCAGACTCACTCCAAACGGGATATGTAAGACGGATCCATCTCTCTTGACACTCTTTGAACAGTTTGAACCAGTGAATTAATTTTGCTGTGCCACTGCTGCGGTGCTCTTAGCTTTTAGTCACAGGTTAGAGCATTAATCAAGTGAGCAGCTAAGAGCCTGTGCTATAGTAATGTAATGCAGCCTGAGGAAAACAAGTGGTCTTTATCCAGCCATGTGCTGACAGACTGAGAGTTGTTTGCCTGAGTGGCTCACTTTCTCTACTCTCCCGTCACCTCTTGTGGTCTTTTGGGCTCCTCTCTGCTGTCCAGTTACCAGCTATCTGACACTCTTTGCTCTTTGGTTGTCCTGGATGTTTTATTTGTTTGTGTGCCAGCTTTAGTTTTGTACGTCTTTTAACTTAATTTAAACTCAAGATTAATTTTGTTATTGATTCATTTGACTTCTTTGACTCTTCCTGAATGGTCATGGCACACATCATACACAATTATTCATTTGAAAAATTGCAAACTAGTTCTGACAAGCAGAGTCTGTAAAGCTACACTGTTCCTCAGAGAGCTGAAGTTAACAAGGAGGTGGAAGAGAGTCAAGCTGTGTCTCTTGGCCACATATTCTTCTTGGGAGTTGTCAGACAGCAGAACAACAATAGGGCAAACAAACAGCAGACTTGGATTAGTCAGGTGTGCCAAAGACACAACACCAATGCTATGCTGCAGAACACTCAGTGCAATGAATAAATAAGTATACCTTTAGGGTTGAGGAAGTAAACATGGTGGACTGTACTCTAAGGTGCAAATCAACCAAGAACTGGACAGATCAAACAACCACTCCCTTGAGGAGGAACTAGAACAGACTGTTCCTTCAGAGAAAGGAGATTGAGATGCTTCATTGAGAGTGTGCAACAGATTTATCACAAGCAACAATCTTCTTTCACCATATTAACCTCCTACAATATTAACAATTTACAATATAGGAAAGAAGGTCTAGAATGAATATTATTCTCCTTTAAAGGACAACACGGTGGGTGTTGTGTGTGCATTAAGTTTCAGTCGACTGTGACTACACATAGAGTCGGGAATAAAGTAGCATGAAATTACAGAAGAGTTATTTTTATTGCCACAGAACCTGATGGTCAGTCTTGATCCAAAAGTATTTTGATGCTTTGACAAAGCTTTGGCAAAAAGTCAGGGGTCACATTCCTCACAGAGGGTTTGAGAGCCTTGAAAACAGGTCTTTGTTTACTTGACTGTTTCTCTGCTACTCCCTCTCTCTACAAACACACACACACATACACACACACACACACACACACACACACACACACACACACACACACACACACACAGACACATTTTTTGTAGGACTGTCATCCCTGTGAAGCTCAGCTGGTGAAACTGATATCGCTGTAGGCAAGGACATAAACACAAGGCTAGCAAATGGCGGTGGGCAAGAGGTCCCTATCGGGGATGTGTGTGTCTGTCTGTGTGCGTGTGTGCGTGTTGCTGCATTACAAGTTTCTGTTCGTATGCGTGTTTATATGTACATCTTTATGTGACTCCCTGTATATAACATTGGCCCCTACATACAGGCATCTATCTGCAGTAAGGCATCGGTGTGCCTCATCATATGATCATCTTACATGTTACTGAATTTTTCTCTCCACGCTCAACTCAGATGTGGTTCTATTTGGTTCTGAACTATTGAGATGTGTGTTCAGCTTTAGCCTCTCATTTTTATTCTGTGCAAGAATGTTTTTAAGAATATTACTAAGAAAAATACTAAATGAAAGCTGATGCCTCTCTGAAAGTATCTTTTGGTGTATCAGAGACAACGCTGACGCCTGTCTCGCTTTCTTAATCATCACATTCAAAACAGTACTACATGCTTGCATGCTACTGTGGATATCTACAGATAAATACATACACTCGTTTGACAGGATCTCCTTGTGTGATGATGTGAACTTATAATTGCCTCTGTGTGGTGAAATGTGATAATGGTGACTACTGCAATGCACATACCAGTGCAAAATAATTATAGGGATTAGATCAACTTGTGAGAACGCAGAAAGCACAAATACACACAGACAAAGAGAGCTAGAAAGATTTTGGACATTGGGTTGATTTGATTATTTGAATCCCAGTGACATGTTGTTTAGAATCAAGTGTAAATGGTGTGGGGCCTGTAAGATTGTATTGCTGCTGAATTGAGAGAATCTGATTTCAACTTTCCATCTTAAGTGTTACAGGCAAAATTAAGCAGCCAAAGCCATGTTTGTTTCCTTACTATACATGCTAGCCTGCGTGTGCATGTAACAGTCATTTCATGTGTGTGTGTCTGAGCATGTGTAACAATGGATCTGGCCTTGGTGCTCAGCTCTGCCGGTTGGGTGGACAGTGTCCAGGATGATGAATTGAAAGTTCAGAAAAATATCTGTTAGGATTTGAAAGCCATGGAAGGAGAAAATTGGCAACGTTGTCTAAGGCAGAATCCTTCACACCCTCCATTCATCATCTGAAGATAAAAGGTTAGACGGGTAGCCATAGCTTGAGCGTGTGTGTGTGTGTGTGTGAAAGGCTGGTCATAGCGGGCATGGACGAATATTTGCTCTTTAATTATTAATCACTTCAGTTTATTTTAGGGTAATTTGTGTGCCGTGGGATCAGTGCATTCACGTGTTTGTGCACGCAGTGTGTACAGCACAATCTGTAGAGAAACGAAATGCTTGGATGTGCTGATCTCCAACAACAACAGAAATCACTGAGGCAACAGTGGCAAGCATTTGCTCTTTAGTTGCTGTGACCTCGTAGTTTATTTGGGGGAAATTTGTGGCTGTGTGTGCCTGTGAATTGGCTTGCACTTCCTGTGCTGTGGAAGCCTTAAAATTCTCTCAGAGTATGAATGTAATTTGTAGAAAACAGCACGTGTGTGTGTGTGTGTGTGTGTGTTTTTCTGTGTCAGAGAGACTGTGTTTGCGTGTGGGTACATACAATATGAGTGCGCAGCATTTCTGGCCCACTTCATAAACATTCGGCGACACAATCTCACAGCAGGTGGTTCATTACACGGCCTGTAATTAGGCTGACTTGACTTTCTTCTGCTCCTGATTACAGATACATATTGGTTTCAGTGGAGCATGGAAACAAGACATTTTTTTTAATTATTCTTATTCAATAAATGATGCGTTGCTTCAGTTCACTGTGGTGTGTTTGTGAGTTTCTATTTTCTCCAAAATGATCAGCTTTGGAAACAAAATACATGATGAGGTGAAACATTTATCACCAGTGCATTCTGGATTATTTTTGTGCCAGTCACGATTATTGTTCTAAGACTATTACATAACTGAATACATATAAAATCAGCTGACCTTGCAGCATCCTATGTGTTGATTTAGTACCAGTTATGTGACTCTGGATGTGGCACTTTCTTTTTGATATCATTCTTTTGCTGTTTCAGTCTCCAGTGTTTACTGTTCACTGGGGCAGAGAGTAAATAATAATATTTCAAAGAATTTCTGCTACTTTTCAGCTAATGCCAGCAACAAGTCCTACCTTTCCGTCCGGTACTTCCCTGTTAAAAACCAAAGATAATGTTGTTATTTTAACGTTAAAAACCAATAACTTTTCATATAACTGAACAGCAAAACATCACCGCCTCTTACTACAACATGTAAACTACTAAAAGAAGTCCAGTGTTTAAAGCTACATACTGACAACAACAATGTTATTCCATGTTATATTCTTTTCTCACGTCATCAAGCTGCACATGCTTCATGAATTTCAATGTATGAATTTCATGAATTTACTGTTACGCTGCATGGACATTATGCATGTAAGAAAAGAACATGTACTGTACATGATGCAAGCACATTGAGGATGTGCGTATGTCTCGAGCTAACTTGATACAGCTAAGCCTGATTGCTGACTTTTTCTTAATAGTTAATATTATTATTATTATTACTCTTGTGCAGCACTTGATATTTCCATGTGATGGGTTGAGGAAAATGGGGATGGCGATCAGCTGCCTTTTTTCCTCTGGCAATCACAGTCATGAGGTGACTCACTAAGTGCCACCTGACCCAGATACAGTCATAGGTAAGAGCAGTACGTGGTGGAGTGGTGAAGCGGATTGAAGGTTATGTACTGCAGAAGCCAGGCTGTAGAAACATATTTGAATGATGTTTGTATATCTCAAATATCTGTAGAGCAACAGTGATTATCCAAAGGGATGATTAATTAAGCTAAATGTGACCGAATGAAATAGGACCCTGCCTTTTGATTTGTGGATGGAATTCATGAAAATCTGTCAGCAGTGAAAAGGGGAGAAAAAGGAGGTAAAGGCAACTAAAACACGTGACTCGCAATGTTTCCGAGGGCTCCATAAACCACCAGAAGTTCAGCACCTTGGAGAGCGACAACAGCCACCAGCTCTGTTGTTGCAAATTCAGCACCAAGGCCAGCGGCCAACAATCCCATACACCTACAGACCTGGAGCACAGCTGGTGGTCTGAATAAGGAGTAGAGGGAAGAGATGCACAGCCAGCAGTAGCTCACATGCTGACACCGTTTCGCCTCTCTAAAGACATCTAAGGCCACCGGGACAACTGCACTGCCTGCCCCTTATCCTTCTCTGAACCCTTACTTAGACTGGATCACCTCGCTTGCCCCCTGAACAACACACTACACACAACAAACATCTCTGTGGCTCCCTCCTTATTACTTTCCTCCACACTTCGCCAGTCTGATAAGCTTTTTTGTTTGTGCTTCCTTCAGTACCATCATCCTCAAGTCAGTGTGTGCACTTTGCCTTACCCATGTCTCCCCAAGCCACAAAATAATACACTTGTGCTGTGCACATGCAGCTCAGGAACGTGATGACTGTGGCTTCACTAACTCAAGATGCAAAAAGCAAAAAGCCAAAGCACATAGGCAGCATTTGAGGAATGTGCAAGAATTTAGTGAGTTGCTTAGTATCAGAAGGACAAACCGCAGTTGTTCATTTAAGGACTCCAATGGTATCACATAACAGTTTGATTGTCTACCAGCTGTCTCATCAGAAAGAGTTGTGTGTCGATGTGGTTCCAATCACCTCAAGTGACAAAAAGCTCACAGCATTGGGAGGAGGGAAATTAACCAAATGAAAGATATTATTCAGTAGCAGCTGGATATTTAAAAACTCTACCCAAAAATTGCTTGACACCAAAGATCTCACAGAGAACAGAGAGAGGCTAAACTGGGGGGAAAAATGTCACAAAAAAGTTTAAAAGCTAAAATGATGAAACATGGAATGGCAGCATGGAAATATCTTCCACTTAGATGTAGTTTTCTCTTTTTTTGCCACTATGGCTGTTACATATCTCTGTGTGCCCTTGAAGATGATGGGAAGTGGTATATTTCAATCACATATAACTGGTCATTCAAGCACAACAGTTGTAAATACTTATTTGCTAATGAAAATATTGTGATTGGCATTATTAAGGGATAACTACTTTAATCTGTTTCTTTGAATTCTGCCTGATGCTGTTTCCCCTAGAGTCTAATAAGCAATTAATTGGCATAAGGGTCTGCAATTATATATTTACCGCATTTTTCACAGATACAGTGCCGTTTTTATTGCTTTTGCTGTTTGTGTTGCGCCCCTATTTTCTCTCACTGCAGTTTTTCCTAACTCTTGACATTTAAGGCATTAGGCACAAAGGCAGTCGCTGATTATGTACTTGCTGCATTTTGCTTAAACCGTGGCCTTTAATGATTTTGTTTCCTCTTACCGGTCGATGAAGCACAGAAAAAGCAGACATATTGTGGCTTAGTGAGCAGACAGACGGAGAGGGAAGAGGAGACAGGGAGAGAAATTGAGAAAATGAGAGAGAGAGAGAAAGAAAGAGAGAGAGAGAGACTGAGGCAGACCAAGAAAGATTGAGTGACAGGGAGAGGAGAGTGAGTCAGAAGACGTGCGTTCAGGAATTTAATGATACCAGATAATACATGAGATGAGATATTCCGGGAACAGTACCATAGATACCCACAAGACACATCTACATTATAAGCGTAGGAACGGAGGAAGCATGATTCAGCCAAAAAACTCCTCTCACAGAGTGACTGCTGAGACAAAAAGTTCCATCCCTTTTGCGGCACCAATTAGGTTAGTTCTTTTTAGACATTAATAGCAACAGTTTCTAGACATGCGGTCAACCAATTTCCATATATTTATTTATCGTCTATTTTAAGTCTGTAATGAATAGTGTTATGCAGAAGTGTGGGGCTATTTGTTTAAGTGCTGGAGTGCACCCATGAGTGCATGCACACAGTTAAGTTGTGGCTTGTTTTGAAGGTTATATACAGTAACTACTGTTTGAGTATTCAATTACAACTGACCACACGATCAAATGTTAAACTGACTTTATTTATATTTTCAGTCAGATAAACAGCTTAGTCTAGCTAAGTCGCAGACTAGGTTATAATTAGTGTGGCATAATTCAGTATAGGTGATTCAGGTGAGCAAATAAAGCCATGTTTGAAATATCCATTTTGAGGGAAAGTTCAGGCTAAGGTCAAGCTCATTTAAGGATAATGTGGCTGTGAAAATGTACCTAAGTGAGCTTTCCTTGCCAGCGTGCATTGTGGGTGCAGCACAAGCTGGCGAAGTTCAGCAGGCTCGATATGTGAATGCATCTCAAATAAAGGAGCCTTTAGAACAGTGGCATCAAATATTTCAAATGCACACTTTGAGAAAAGGTTCCCATGCAAAGCCCTAGATTTACAGTGACATGTCACTGTAAATGCATGTCAAACAGTATTGCTGAGAAGGAACTGTGGTCCACTGGTGGTCCAATATGGTCATTTTAGGAGTACTTAACCTAGCCGAGAAACAACATAGGACACAGGGCATATTAAGTTCATAATTAAATATGAATTAAAAAGAAACTAAATGCAATTGAATGGAAAGATACAGTGTATATGAAATAATCCAAAAAGTGAGTTCTGGCAATAGTTTTGACTGGAAAACCTTCTCTCTAGTCTAGAAAAGCAGCAGAGTGATTTTCATGACATCAGGTGACACACGTTTCAAATGAGTCTCCATGTTTAGCTCGGTTGACTAACCGTGCTTTCTAGCTTAGGTATCATTGGACCTGCTACATTCCTGTTCTTGATGCACCTGTCATGGTAGTGTTGATCTTCAACACACATGCAATCTCTGTGCACTGAAGGTGGTTGTCTTCGTGGGCCAGTTTTGGGATTTTAATAAATGGATCCAGTTCTTTACTGAAATAACTATATAAGTGTAATAAGTGTAGCTTAGCTTAAAAGCTCCTGATGCTGTCATTTGGAGACCCCGTTGTTCATGGTTTGTGTCTCTCTTTCAAAAGCGGACACACACTGATACGCACGCACTTGCAAAAGGAGACACCTCAGCACATGAATAACCTTCTTTCTGAAGGTGAGGACATGCAAATTTAACCCCCAAATTTAATGAGAAGGAAAGGAGTTGAGGCAAGACAGACAGCTACATTTCAGAAGGGCATGCATGTGCACACAAACACGCACGGAGGTGGACACACACACGCCCACGCACACACTTAAAAAGGGAAAGCAGAGAGTGTGGCTATAAATGTGTCTCCCAGCACAAAATGCCACTAAAGACAACAGCCTGTGTCTAGGTGAGCAGTGCCAAAAGCTCTTCTTCACTGAATACAAGGCTGTACTGTGCATTCAGAGCATGGAACGATGCTCTCCATGCTGAGCGTACAGGAATAATATCACTTAAGTTATCAAGACTTGTAGCACAATATGAAGTCTATACATCAGCACACCCCATTAAGCTGTCGTAGACATGACATAAGTTATAACAGTGCAGCAGACATGACAGAGGTCATAAAGCTGTCTGCTAGTATGACTCTGTCATAAACCGCACTAGCCACTTTAGGTTGGCTGCTTTGATAGTAACATATGTCAGTGGGGCTCTAGCACAAAGTGTCAAGGCAGCGAGGGTAACGACCTCCCTTGCAGTAAGCTGGGATACTAGTGAATTTGAAAAATGTCAGAATCTACAGGACACAGAGCTGTACGTTTCTGACACAAGTCTTCATTCTCTGTAACAGCTAATATCCATATTCAACATCAAAAATTGAGTGAAAGACGATTTTCTTCCAAACTAAACTCAGAGATGTCTTAAAAAGGTCTTACCTCCTAATTAAAACTGTCACAGCTGCCTCTATCTGTAATCATTTGTGATTTAAAATTTAAAAAGGACTGCCTATTCTCTGTGGACAGAAATTTTTCTATCTGTGGGTCGTATCTGCTGCCTCCTCGGTTTGTTAGAGAGACCAACAGAATCGAAAGCTGAGGTCACACAAGATTCAACATTGTTTTAATTGGATTTCCCTTCAATAAAATAACTCAACAGATGCTCCTTTCCAGGTGAAATGGATTCAAGTGTTGTATAGAGCTGGTTTGCTGCAGAAACATATTTTGACAGGCAAACTTGACAAGTGCTAGTTTAGAGAATGTGACTTTGTGGAGAAAAGTATGTTGCTTTTCACCCTGTGAAAAAACAAAGTGGATCTTCAAATTGACACCATAGATACCAGCATTTCAAGAAAAAACTCCCACCTGCATTGAGGACACTTAAATCAAATTAGCAAATCAGTGGTTATAATGCAATTTTCATAAAACAACTAACAATTGCTGCATCTTTCCAGGCTGAATAAAAGCATAAAATACAAAAACTTGTACTAGACTGCCTGAAGACAGTCTTTGATTGTTCCCATGACAAGTTTGTGTTTGACATTACTCGGCTAATACACCTCTGACAACTTTTACAAAATGTGTTCACAATTATCATCATAAACTCTGGATCAGCTCAAACTGTCTGAAAATGGTTTAAAAACACAATGCATGTGGGTACAAGCTACAATTACAGGCTATTCACAGAGCATTTTATTCATTGGTATCCTGCAAATTGCACTCATTATAACGATTTATGGCCGTGCTCTTACACTGTATAACTTTTATGTCTAAAGATGTTTGGAATGCTTTTGAACAAAACCTCTCTGAATCATAATTACATGCTGTGAATTTCTTTGAAGACAGCCTCTGGAGCTTACCAACGGCATTTTCTAATACAAAAAAAATCTAATTAAGGTCATATTTAACTACAATGGCATGGTAGTGTAGGTGTCAGAAAAACTGCCTAGTGACTAGAAGATCCGGGGATTAATTTCAGTTTCATATCAAATTGTCTGAATGTAAATGAGGAGGCAAAAGTGGATGAATCTCACAAGTTTACTAATGTCACTGTTGTAGAAGGTACTTGAATTTACAATGTGTGTGTGTGTGTGTGTGTGTGTGTGTGTGTGTGTGGGAGGGTAGGTGTGTTCATAGCATAACGACAAAGACTTTAAACCATTTAGACATCAATCATTAGTCAACACTTTATCATCTCTTACTTCATTAAGTAACAGTTGCAGTTCAAAACAATTGGTGTTTATTGGGTTCCAGCTGTTGCTAAGACACTGTCAAAAGGCTGCAGGATTATGGTCTGTCTGCTCACCATTAACAGAGATATCCATATGCTTGCTCCAGATGCCCAGTGCCTCTACTACTCGCTCATTATCTGCTCTCCGTTTACGAGCTGGCAGAGTGGAAATCATATCTCATTCCAAGTGCAGCTGGAAACATTCGGATATTCAGCTGTCCATTTATTTTAAGTGTATACTCTGCTCATTACAAACACTTCAGATTGTTTTATGACAGGTGATCAGGTACTGTCTGTGTGATATACTCAACAGGAATCACACAATTATACTGCAAAGACAATCTTTGTCTGTCAGGAAACAGATGATATTCTCTTTTCTCTCACTTTACAGAACAACTGGTTTTCACATGTTGAATCCCAGAATGCAAGAAAAATTGTTTCATAATCATTTTCTCTAAATCCTTTACAGTCAACAAGTCTGGTTTACATATGTGCTAAAGCAGGTTTTTGACCCCTGAGTTTGTGCAGAAATATGGCTCCACTGGCTTTGTGAAGCATATCTGAGTCAATCAAGATGTTCAACAATATGTCACTACTGACGAAACTGAAATGCAAATATGTCCCTCTGTGCAGTCTTTACAAACACATACAAGAGTACACAGTCACAATCAGACTGAGAGCTGTCATCAGTAGTCCTTCTCAAGGGGTGAAAATCCTCTGCAGCACCGATCAACCAACCTTATTTCCTAGGGATGAAAAGCCTGTTGGTTGGTGTAATTAGGGTGCTGATCTGCAGTGCATGTGGCAGGGACATGCACACACAGGCGCGCGCACACACACACACACACACACACACACACACACACACACACACAAGTACAGACGATGTCACGTCAAGGGCAAATCAAGAGATTTACTTTGAAAGTTGGTTAGAAGTGTGTGGGGTTGTTAACTCATATCACATTCTGGTAACATAATGACATTTTCATAGGAAATTAAAACAGCACCAACCTCAATGCCTGAATGTAACGGATCAATAATAAATCAAATTACTAGAAACTAACTAGAAGCAAAACAAAAGGCTTGTGTCTTACAATAAACTGATGGCATTTTCACGTGAATACTCGTGTCTCCTACACACTTCCCTTGTAAATGTTACACTGATTGCCACAATTTTGACCGGTTTTTCATTATGCCTCCATTCTTCTCTTATCATGTAAAAAGCCTCCTGCTTGCAAAGACCATCATCAGTCTGTTGCTTTTAAAGAATATGTGACCAATAACAGCGCTGTGCTCGATTAAGAAAGCTCTTTCTCAGAGGAATGCTGATAACTTTGACCCTACTGTGAGGGAAATTAAAGGCCAGGACCGGTGCAGAGGGACACAAAGGACCCACTATTTTTCCACTGCCTTACATATTTCCTTATATCCTTTGTCCATGCATCCTTGGATAGTACTTTCAAACCGTTCTTTCACTTTTTGTCTTTAGCTTAACTTTATGTGCTGTTTTCCTTTCCTTTTCCCCCCTCCCTTCATTTCACCTCTTTTTTCCACTGCATCTTGTTTTGTTTTGCCTTTGAAATTTGCGCTTTACCATGTGATAATAAGCTGTCTGTCTAGGCTTGCATTGCCCCCCCAAGAGACAAGACTTTTAGTGTCTGTGTGTGTGTGTAACTGTGCATGTGAAACAGAGAAAGACATTAAAGAGTTTGTATGAGAGTGACACAGTCCCTGTGTGTGTGTGTGTGTGTGTGTGTGTGTGTGTGTGTGTGTGTGTTTGTGTTCCAGTGCAAACATGTGATTGTAAGGAAAGTGTGTTATGTTTGTGTGTGGATGTGAGAGAGTGACAATGAAGCATGTGTGAATGTGTGTGTGTGTGTTTGCGTGACATCCATCAGTTTCTCTCAGACTGTGAAGGCGACCCACAGAGCAGGAAGCAGGGATAAGGCGCCACACCCCCCGCTGGTGAAAAAGAGAATGAGCAGGGTAGATAATGCCCTCTTATCTACCCCGCCACCCCCTCACCTCCTTTTTTCTCCCTCTAACACGCCTCCTCTGACTCTCCAACAGACACACACACTCATGCACACAAAGTCCGCCTTCCCCTCCCAACACACTCTCTGCAGGGGGGAAAAGCTTTAAGTTGGATTTGGCGGTGGTGGCGGGGGTGGTGGTGGTGTAGTGGGGTATTCATGTTGCAGGATGCCAACCCCATAACTCACACAAGCACTCCCTTTCAGTCATCTGCACAAAAAACAAACAAATGTGAAAACACATGCACACACACACACACACACAAAATCTCTCTTTTTCACTTGTGGCAGAAGTGCCTGCAGGAGTTATTTATGCTTGATTTAAGCAGGCAACTCAATTAAGTGTAAAATTTGTATTTACAATAATTGGCCTGGCAAAAGAGTTTCTAATGTGTATTTGAGCATCTGTGTGTGTACGTCTGTAAATACTGACAAAGTCTGGGAGATGTAAAGATTTCTGTCGCAATGACAGCACATATAGGAGCGGAGACTATTTCATGCAGTACGCAGCTTAAAGGCCTACGATCCTCCAATTTGTCAAGCAAACTTTGAAACTACAGGAACTTCAGATGCACGTTCGCTAAATGTCACTTGTTACAGTCTAGGTTAATGAACCTTGTTGCAGGTCCTGACCCTAAAAAACCCCAGTGTTCAGTGCTCCTGAGGCAGCACTGGTGCTGTAAGAACAGTGGATGGAGTTGCGGAGACACACGTCACCAACTGATAAAGCATAGTCGCTTCTTCTAATTGGTTTTGGGTTACTAACGTTAAGTACAATATATAATATTTCTGCATTAAGTCTAATGATGTATGTACATTATCCAAAATGTTTCCAGCAATTTTTAAGATATAATGAAGATACTGATGTTTTCAGTCACCATACGCCACTAGAATAGCCTCATTGTACCTCAGAAAGTCTCTGAACTCTAACTGAGAAATGAACACTATTCCCTCATTTGCAGTTTTAATGATGATGGTAGAGAGCCGTCTAACATATAGGTCTAAAATCTCCCATAGGTGTTTAATATGGTTGAGATCAGGCAACTGCAAAGGCTGTAGCATATGTTTCACGTCATTTTTATCCTCATTAGACCATTCAATGAGCCCGTCGTATACATGGGGGCCATCGTCATCCTGCAATGGACCACCCTCATCTCAGTAGCAATGTTTCTTGATAGGATAAGGGCAATCACTCAGAACAACTTTGTATTGATTTGCAGTCACCCTTCCTTCTAAGAAGACAAGTGGACCAAAACCAGAAGAGCAAAACACTGCCCGCTTCATAACAGAGCCTGTGGATCCCCTGACTGCAGGGGTCAAACATTCGGGCCTGTACCAATCCCTTGGTGTTCACCATACATGCTCTCTCCCAGTTGTTGAGAATATGATGAAGGTTGATTTATCTGACCAGATCAATGTTTTTCCACGTCTCTGTGGACAGGTGTCTGTGATTTCTGCACCGCTGAACTCTCAAATGTGCATTCATCTTTGTAATGAAGGCTTTATGCACCTCAACCTGACCATAATCTCACTCTCTATGTAATTGTCAACGGACTGCTCTTACTGACAATCTGATCACATCTTGCATCCACATTCTCAGTCACCTGAGGAAGAGTGGCTTTTCTGTTTTTTAAACGTTGTCCTATTTCCGAAAAGATCTCCCAGATCTAGTCAATTTAGACTGAAGTTCCTGCCCTACGTGCTCCAACAATAAACCTTCTGTTAAAGTTATTTAGACCTTTTCCTTTTGACACCCTGATACAAAATCAGAATCAACTAGGCCTGCTCAGCATTTAAAGACCTGCCACAGAGCATGACTGAATGGTAATTGCTTAATCATAACACGCAGTGCACCTGTGGAAGCATCTGCATTCGTTATGTTTCTCGACTCATTTCTTCAGGTTTTTCCTTTTAATTTGTCACCTGTCTGCAGCTATTGAATACAAGATAGTATAGTGTGCAAAATTTTCTTCTCAAGCAAAGTCATGTCTGGTAAATCCTTTATCAGCCCAATTTGGCTTATCTTCATGGTCCCTAAGATCTCAGGGAAAATGCATCCAAAAAAAAAAGAAAAAGGCAATAAAATACTTCAACAGTGCAGATGCTGATTTAGTTCCTGGGTTTAGTTCCTGGTGTTATTTGTTTTAAAAAAAAAAAGGCCATTAGACATACTATAGACTTTTGGGTTGGAGTTCATGTAAGGTCATCCTTATTTGCAGACACAATGACAAAGACTTTCAATAATACATCAGACTAATATCAGGCTTAATACAATCTCTCAGACATCAGTTGCACACAATGGAATTGTACGGTATCAAATCAGGCAATCTCTTGATAAAATTAATCGCTTCAAGTCTGGCGATGCTAATAATCTCCTGATTGTATTATCTTCACAAGCCCCCAGTGGGAATCTGTGTGTATTATAACAGTCATTATTATGTTTATATCTGTGGTTGGGAGGGTGAAGGGTGAGCTGATTTTTAGAAGGAGAGTGTGTGTGTGTGTGTGTGTGTGTGTGTGTGTGTGTGTGTGTGTGTGTGTGTGTGTGTGTGCGTGCGTCTGTATCCCATTATCTTTGTCATTAACAACAATAATGGCACTCACTGTGGGCACCTCGGGCTATGTTTTGAGGATCCCATACACACACAAACACACATGGATGCTTGCACGCACACACAAACACATACACACACACACACACACAAAAGGCTGTCTTGCAGCCTGCGTCCCTGCCTAATTGGGAAGGGAACAGTATTGGTGTGGGCGATCACACCAAAGCCCCTAGCTCGTTGACACAAGGTTAAAGACCCATTAACTTGACCAGTGGAAAAATTGAAGAGAGGACAATGGGGAGACTGAGTTAAGGAGAGTGAGACAGAGAGATATAGAGAAAGAGCAAAAGACAGAAGCACTGAGGTGGGAGACCTGCAGCCTCTTTAATGTCAGAGCCTGCCTGGCCACCCACAGCTTGAAAATACTATAATGTACCAAGAAGCAAAGATTATACTGGTTATGAGGCCTTTTCAGTCAGGATCAAGGTACGCATTTGTCATGCAGCATAAATGAGTGTACAGGTCTCCATCCTGTGAAATCAATGTTAATAGGCACAAGGGAAAACTGTGTTTAGAGATTGTGTCCTTTCTGTAACCAATAAGAAACTTATGGAAAAACTCTGGCATAATCTATGTTTTTGCAAAAGTTCACCACTGCTTTAAAGGAAAATAAAATGTGAAGCTATGAGACCTTTCTCAGGTCTTATGTATAAAATGAATAAAATATCAGTTCAAAAAGCAGCACTGTGCATAAAAGTATGACGCTAATCCCTTTTTTCCTTGTGCATGTGTGTTTGTAAATCACTGTACGTGGGTGTGTGTATATTCTCATTTAGAGCTGCACACCTATCTGAACTTGACATTCAGTCCATGAGTCCAAATCCCACAAAACGGGGTGTGGACTCTCGCCCCCTGGGTGTCAAGAGAGAAATATTTCAGTGAGCACCCCATGCAGAGGAAGATCCTCTTTCCTTTTTTTTTAAATCTTCTGAGTAACACTGTGCTGAAAGCAAAGTGGTGAAGTCCAGAGGGTGATGGGCTGGGTAAATCAATTCTTTTTGAGCTGTGCTTTTGTGCACTGACTAATAAAGATGCATGTTTTGCTTTTGAAATCAAATGAGGAAGCTTATAAAAGGAATATTCATGTGGAGAGAATAATTAAGAAGAAAATCAGTTTCTAAGAGAATCTTAATATGGCCTTGCCAGTGTGCCGTTTCATTTTGACGGATGTAGAGGTGAGCTGATGTTTGATTCTTATCACACTGTGTACGTGTATTACACACATTTCTTTACTAAACTCAAAAGCCTCTGCAAACTAACAAGTGAAACTAGTAAGGTGAGCTCCGTCTCTTTTTTCTTTCAACTTTTCACCCCACAACTCTCCTTTTCTACTCTTCTAGTTTTCCTCTTGCTGTTTCCTTACTACCTTTTTCCTTCAGCCAGATTCATCCACTCTTTTATTTTGCTCAAGACACCTCTCTCATTAAAATTGCAGTGTAGAGTATTCTTGTAAACCAAACACTCTGTTTATACAGAGTGTTTATACCAAAATGTTGTGGTTATACTAAAAGAAGCTATAAGTCATGTTATTTTTTCATAATAACGTGGAATGACAATGTGAAAGGGGCCGCTTGTGGTGATGAAACTACAAACTTATCACCTGAATCTGCAGCTCCCTTTGGCTCTGCAACTTTTCTGTTTTGATTCACTCTCAGAGCTGTTTCAGCCACAGCAGGCAGCTGTTTTCAGGGAACAAGCTGTAAAACCCACTGTAAACTACCCAGTGTATCTGCCCAGCACCACACAGCAGACAGACATAGCAAATTAGCTGGTGAACGAACCAAATGCAGTATTTATCAGCTTAAGAACTACAATTTGTTCAAGAGTTTTTAGTGACCACACCAGCTGAACCTTAATCCTGAGGCTAAAACTTAAAGACCTGTTAAATAAGTCCGGGGCAAAATCTCCTCACTTTCCACGAATGTTCTCACCAATCCCAAAAGAGACAGACAAACAAGTGTACACACAGGTACAGCACCTGTCCTGATCTGAGTCCTTGTGCTGTCCTTGTACAACTTCACATGCGTTGGTGTTTCTGTCCCTGCAGTAAGCACACAGGTGCCAAAGTCCCACTTAGTTCTCAACCACACAAACACACACAGGTGACAACCTTCTTCTCAGCTACTTTACATCATCTGAAGTGACAACATCCCATTGCAGCCATACAGTGCTGCTCTCCCACACAGAAACCGTCTGTTAACGCAATATACACCTTTCCATATTCAAACACACACACACACACACAGAATACTCTCAGAGGAGTGGAAGCCAAGACATGGCAAGTGTACCTGACATGAATGTTCTTATAGCCTCTAATCTCTTTCACAGGAAACAACTGTACGCTAACAGGAGAGAAGTGACTCATAACACAAATGGCCTTCACATAATTTCGAACAAAGAGAGCATGACAGACATAAAGCGAGAAATCACAAACAAAAAAAAGGGAAAACTGAGAAAGAAAAGAGAAAAAACATTCAGTGTGTAAAAGGCTCTCATTCTTTGCAAGTTGCTGAGAGGTTTACATGAGGTAAGGAGCACACACAAAATCATTTCCTTCAAATAAATTAGCAGGGACTCAGGTAAATTTAAAATCAATAAATTATTTAATTTGCCAGCAAAACACACTATTAAGCTAACAGAAAACAAAGCGGCAGAAAAAGGAGATGGATTCATGTAGACATGTAGTTGTGAAATCAAAATTTAACCATAAATATAGCCATTATCTGCTTATGTCTAAATTACCACTTTGTTTATCACATATGAGACTTTTTTCTTTGCATCTAAGAAGAAACAAACAAACCTGACCTCATAAACTTTCATCATTAATTGCAGATATAGTGCGGTTATGCACAGAAAGAAAGTAAGACAACTGTTACTAAAAAAAACATCGACTTATCTCTTGCCAGTAATTTATGTAAGGATCATTTTCTGGGTCAAAAACATATCCTTCCAATGTTTTTAATCACATTTAACCAGAAAATAATTATTTATGACTAAATGTTTTGGCTTTTTATGTTTTTCCCCATAAGGGGTTGTTAAATTCATGATAATTAAGACACATAACTCATTTATTGAAATATACACACAACAAGAAATAGATCAGAGTGGAAAGAGAGGAGAGAGGGAGAGGAGCACGGTATGATACTAAAAGATGTAAAGCAAAGGACGAGATGCATTGAGCAGATGGTAGTGTGCTCTCAGGTGTACAAGGACCTGCAGAGAGAGAGCTGTTGCACAGGAGGAAGGAGGAAGATATGGAGAGGTAGGTGAATAGTGGGAGGGACAGAACAGGAACGGAAGGTTGTAGGAAAGCCTCAGAACATGGATGGAGTAAACTAAAAAAAAAATTAAAAAACAACGTGGAGGAAGGGGAGGATGGGGGCTGGTGGTGAAGGAGAACGTGCTCGGAAGAGAGGACAGAGCAAACGGAAGCTGGCTGCAGTAAAAGGACGGATGGAGGCATGGTGAGTGGGTTAGAAGTTGAGGTGAGAGGCAGCGGGATGCAAGGTGACCAAAAGAGATGAAAGCCGGGGTTGGAGGGAGAGAAAGTTGGAGTTACTCATATCTCCTCTAGAAGAGAACAGGAGGAAGGATTTGGGAGGCAGGGGGGAGATAAGGGATGAAAGACAGCGTAAGTTTTTGAGAGCAAATAGATGAAACAAGCCAAAGATGGAGGGATGGAGAGATGAAACTAAATACACATTGTTAAAAGGGGAACAGTTCACTCAGAGGGAAGAAATGGAGAGGACAGGAGATCCGATAGAGGAAAACGGAATTGTGTCACAAAAATCAGTGATAGTGGAGTTCACAATTACAGGGAAGAGATGATGAAATGAAGGAAAGGGATATGTGGTTTCAAGGACTGAAATAAAAGTCAGAGAAAAAACCTCCAGCATTTCTTTTCTGACTTCCCTCACTCGTCTATTGTTGTTTCTCCTTGTTCAGGTTTCTATAGGTTTATACTTTGCTCCATTCTGCTTCATCCTCCAAAAGACACAGACTTCGGTCCTACAGTGGCTCCAACCAGTTTTTACATTTACTGACGTTTTCTGCTGATAAAGTAAATAATGTGATGTTCATGTATCAAAGGAAAGAGCACAAGTGGGTATGTCAGGGACTATGGCAGTGATGGTTCTAGGGACTGCACTTCATCTCACATTTGAATTCAGTATGATTGCGCTTAAGTGGCAAAAGTGATGTGTGGTTTATGATGGACAATGAACTGGACTTTTTCTTGGCCAAGCTCTACGACTTCCTGGAGTCCTAGCTGGTTGCCTAGCAACCTCAAGGAGCTCAACCACAAGTTATCGCTTTTACAAATGTGTTAATTAGCAAGCTGTAGAGCTGCTGGTGGATGTTGTTACCTTAGGAGAGAGCAAGGCCAGCCACTTCCCCATGTTTCTTGTCTTTATGACATAGGTTAAACTAACCAGCTGCAGGCTGTGGCTTTATATTTACAACAGGGACAAGAGGAGTGGTATCAGTCTGCTCATTTAACTCTCGGCAAGAGAGCGAACAGGATATTTCTCTAAATGTCAAACTTTTCCTGTAACCATGGCCATATTTCCTTAACCCTGCCTGAGCGCCTTTTTTTATGAAATATGCTTGTTTGGCTTGTTTGAGTCACATAAACAGAGCGATACCAGTCATATATGTATAGATATACGCAAAATACAAAGCTAATCCCAGCAGCCTGTTAGCTTAGCTTAGCTCAAACACAAGAAACATTTGTCTGGCTTGGTCCAAAGGAAAGAAAAACCACAGCAAGTGACTGTACATTGCCAAGAAAAAGAATTGTGATAAATAAAATTGACAAGTACATCATAAACGATGAATACCTTACTTATGAAGCACATAACAGTACAAACTGTTAGACAGAGAAATTGAATAAAATACAATAACTTGATAATAAAACAAAAAATAAAAATGAGATGGCAAGTGAGACATTAACACCAATAAAATAACCATGCAGCTCAAGTAAAATCATGGAATGCAGCACATAACGATTCGTACAGAAATATGTCATAGCAAACAGGATTTCACCCAAACTTAGTTTAACAAACCCAGATGCATCATTTCATTCTGTTCCCGTCACTCCATACACACACCAGTTACAAGATGCACACTTCAACCGTTCAGCCCACTGCTCATTCCCTCACAGTCTCTTTTTTCTTTTTCCCTCACTCTGTTAAGGTAATCTGAGACCACTGATGAACTTTTGTTAGTTATCAGAAATCACTTCTACATGCCTCCTCTGTGCTTCATGGAGACCAGTTAGTTAGTGAGTTAGAGATAGACTGATGGAAAGAAATCACAACTTTGCCTCAGCACAAGTTTGCCTTTCATCCTGTTCCATCTCGTTTGTGAGGGTCTGATCAAGACAATTACCGACGTGGCTATTTGACAAAAAGACTGTACTCACTCACACACACACACACACACACACACACACACACACACACAAACATCAGTCACAAAAACTGGACTTCACAGACTGACACACAAACACCAAGTCTGTCCCACATGAAGGCTGTCTGCGAGCGTGAGGACATGCTGATTGATTGGCGCCTGGGGGAGGCTGTCCCTTCCCATTAACATCTCCCTGTCAGTGGGAATGTGTGAATTGATATTTCGCCACCAGCAGTGTGTGGTCTGTATGAGCATGTACAAATGAGGGGTGTATCTCTGCCTCGCATGTGTACAGCAGCACTTCAGTCTGTGTGTGTCCATTACAGACTATATGAATGAATAAAGTCACACTTTTTATTAAGTTTTCTTCTACACAACTGCTATATTTACATAATTATGAATCAATGTTTCAACTATGTTGTTAATAGATGTAGAATAAGGAGAGTTTCACTTCATCTCTTCTCTCAACGTGTCTCTTTTTTCTTTTTTTCCAGATGTGGTTGATTCTTTATTGAATATTATGTGTTGCAGGTAAACTGAAATGGCAAGAAATGTCTTTTATGACAATAGGGTCAAAAATAATAACTCTTAGAAGTGTTAGGGACAGAAAGAGCTGAAAGGTTGTCTGCTGCCACTTTAAATATTTCATAAAATAGGAAAATCTAGTTAAAATATGCCATATTTCACAATTGTTGTAACTATCAAAACAATATCAGATGTAAATAGCTAACCTGACTTTGTGACGTCGAGCAGACTTTTATTACCTAAGTGCAGCAACATCTCCTCTTTTCTCCCCTTCTCCTTTTTTCTGCACATACTCACACAATGAGAGCTGCTCTACTCTGCTATGTTGTCACAGTGTGTACATCCAGCCTCGTTCTGCCTGGCATCATATCTTCTTGTGTATTCACATCTATAGGGTTATATTTTTTGTTGTACAGGCATAGACAGCAGTATGTATCTAGGCAGTTATCCAACATATAAATACATCTAAAATTATGTTGGATCGAGGGACACTACGATGCTATCAGCTACTTTTCAGTGTCCAGTCCTCACTGTTCTTAAACGTTCAAGCCTACAGCATGAACTTCACCAGTAGGTTAACTTTGGCTAGTTGCTGTGGCATTGCAGATGTTTAAATTTATCCTGCAGTAAAGCTTGAGTACAGTTACTCTGTGGGAAGGTTGTTTTGTCACATTTGTTTCCAAGGTCAGGAATGAACTTTCAATCTTAAAACCATAATCATGTGTAAAACCATCCAGATGAATTATCATCTGCTAAAGTAGATTTTTGGCCTGGGTTCAAATTTGGTGCCTTTAGACCATTTTATTTATAAACAAAAAAACTGCCAAGCACTAAAAGGATTTTTAGTAAACTCCGACAATCATAAATTCATTACACCTTTGACACTGAGAATTATTTGGAGCCCGGTGGGTATTAATAAATGACTCCTGCCCATGTATAAGTCATTTGTCCTCACAGTGTTGCAGTGCAGATGCATTTTAGTAAAGTGGCACCCTGATATTATGAATGGCTTCCTTAAAATAATAACATTACCTCATTCATTACATTTGTTCTTCTTCTCTCAATACTCTTTATCAACTTTGGATTTCGCTTCAGAACTGCTTGCTTAACTTTGTTCACAAATTAGAGAGCACCTTAACATCTGCAAAGAACCTTGTTTTGTTGAAATTCTCACTTTGCTGCAGTGATGTACAGGTGTACTCCAGGACACTTATGACTCCTCTGTCAAGTGTGACTCAGGTGTAAGTACACTTCTAAAAACACAAATCAGTGAGCCTGGGTGTGGTCTGCAGTGAATCTAGCTTTAAAAACTGCAAAACACTTTTCAGCCTGGGGCAAAGGTACTTTTTGGGTAATTAGAAGATATAAATTAGTACAGAGTTTTGATTAATTAATTAATCTGTGTGCATTATGTATCACACAGGTTTTGTGGCATTGGTACTTCATGTCATACCAAGAAAGATCTGTAAAGTTGTGTAAAATGAGGACTGAGGTATTTAGGAAGTAAACTAAAATATACTGTAACTTACAATAAGTCTCACTGAGCCCACAGTAAACAAATAAAATTTAAAAAAATAGATCAAATTACTGTTGAGCCAAACTAGAGCTACATTTTACCAGGTAAGTGGTTCCATTGTTAGTTTATAAGTAATGCATATTAAGGTAAGATGCTGAATGAAATGTCTCTGAGAAGACAGCAACATTTTGTAACGATGCCCACAATAAAAAGCATTAAAAACATACAAATACAGAGAGCTGACATTTGAGAGAAGGAAAGAACATTTTCCACACAGCTCTATGTAACGTGCAAAACTGTGGGACAGAACATCCACACCTCCGGAAGGTGAAAAAGCCCTTCCAATCTACATGTCAAATTTATATTGCTTTGACCTTTTCCCTCAGGTCCTCCTATTTCTCAGTGCATGCAGAGATTCACTAAACTTGCTGATGTCTGCACACCTAGCCTCTTTCTACACATTTGGATAAAGGGTGGGGGTGATGCGCGGGGTGGCAATATCTACACCAGCACTTTCAGCTCTTAATTCACACAGATAGGACACATGAATGGCAAACTGCACTCCCTGGAGCATTTTTCTTCACCGTTCAACTGTTTGTTGCACAATAAACTGATGGGAAATATATTTGTAGCTTGAAAATTGGTTTGCTGTGTGTGCGTGAGTGAGTGCGAGAGAGTGTGAATGTGTGCATGCAGTGTAGTTTTCCTTCCATCCAGTGGATTCTCAAGGACTTCAAAAGGACAGCTATAGAGAGTTATATGCTTATTTACCTTCAGTTATTATTTGTAACGATAATGTTGTTGGTGTGGAGTCAAAGTAAAATAGAGTCATGATGAATTGAAGTTGTCTAGCTGTGACCTTAAACAACATTGTACAATTATTCAGAGAGGGCGGCGCCAGAAGCAAATAATTGGTTTCCAGGACAAAATGGGACAATTTTTATCAACCCACAACTAGACAGCATCATCTCTGCGGTTCACCTGAAGGTCACTAGATGAAAACATGGAAGTATAGCAATTAAACATTAAACTTTGACACACAGTCCAGTGAGAAAAGTGGGTCCAAATCAAGGAAATAATGAAATACAAACAAGTTATTTTAAGTCTGAGGTAACACAGGCAGATTCTTCAAAGTTGATGCCTGTGGGTACTGTGGTATTTGCAATTGGTGAAACAGTTTTTCCACAACAATTAACGCTGCTTCTGTGCTACCACATTACTGATTTGATCTGACGCAGTGTAATGTAAAGGTTGTTCTCTGTGCTGTTAATCGGGTGGGACTGAAGAGGAGGAAGAACACGGGTGTCTGAGTCAATCTGTGTCAGAGATGAATGTTTCTCAGTGTCCTTTGATTCACTGTCCTCTTGTCACACCCTCGGGGACAAGTTAGCACGTTTGTGCGTTTGGGTGTGTGTTTATGTGTGACCCGAGGCAAGTGCCAGCATCTATGACCAGATTTCACCACCTCCGAGCGTGACACATTAGCCAGTGGCAGCTGAGGGCAAGGACACTATCTAGGGGTTACATAAAGGTCTGTGTGTGCGCGCTTCTCCTCTGAGCATGAGCGTTTTTAGTGCACGTATGTGTTTCAGATAAAACGGATCAGTTGTCTCATACTATAAAACAGGTATATCAGACCTCTCAGTAACATTGGCAAGACTGTTTGAGATGGATGAATTTCTCTATATACAGTAAATCAGTGGAAGTGAGAGCACACAGTGGTGGGACAGCATGAGGTTTGGTGCCTTTGTTTCATTCAGTTCTTGAAAATCCAACAAGGCAAAGCTGATTTGTTGATCAGTTTCTGATAGATCAAACTTTTACATGACTAATAATTCGCACGCATGTCATGACCTTCAGTCTGTCGGCAAAATAAACCCTGACTTTACACAATGTGTAAATTTTAGATTTACTTTAAAACAATAACTAATAAAGGCAGAATTTCTTGAAACTTTTCAAAGAGGTACTAAATGTTTAAGACATCTTTATACTTTGAACATTTTAAATGCAAGTCTTCCATGATCGCATATTTTGACTTACCAAATACAGGGGGAATCAGAGTAAGACTTTGAACTGTAATCACTTAAGCTGATTCAGTTGAATGGGAGTAATTTGTTTGCTCTTTTTTTGAGCACACTAAAATCCACTCCACCTTATATTGGTAATCCTCATTCCACCTGTTAAAATCTGCCGGTCTAAATTTGAAGAGCCTGTTAGCTGACATTGACCACTGAGGACAAATCGAACTGCTTTACCAGCTTTATTCAACTTCAAATAAAGAGATCTCTCTGCCGCACACACTCCCAGTTTACCATGAGCCACACACACTCACACACTGACAAAGACCGATCCCAGAGCACCACATAAACACCACCTGCTCTACACAACCGCTCAGGCTTTAACCAGTCAATAACACTCAGAAGTACACAAAACACACGCACATAAATGTATAAAAACACATTCACACCTATGCAGGGAAAACACATGGACAATACACTGCTGAGCAAGGGAAAGAGGTGAATACACACACACACACAAAGGGACAACAGAATGAGTACTCCTGCCAGGATTGGTTCACACCAAGGTTATGGAGAAAGAGCGATGACTGGTGAGAGGGGGTGTAAGTAGCATAAATGCCTTGCTTGAATTGAATAGATCAAAGTAAGTGGGCCTGCAACACTACCCAGTCTACTCTGCTGTTACAATGGAAAGACTTATGAATACATGTTAAGGGCTGCTGCAAGAGATGGGGAAATGGGAGACAAAAAGAAAGAAAAACCCAAACAAAAAAGCTGCAAAAAGGCAGAGAGAAGAGGATAAGCAAAAGGATATGCTGGGCAGGTTAAGTGTGGTGTGGGGATGTGCCGTAATAAAGACGTCTTGCCTTGGAAGCTTTAGTGCTCCTGTGAGAGCAGCAGACACAAACAGCAGGAGGATTAAATACAAACCTTAGACCTTTCTTCTGCTCTCCGTCCTCTCTGTCGCTGGTTTTATCGCTTTGTGGCTCCTCTCTTTCTTCGTGTTTTCCTTTTCACACTTGACACACAGCTTGACTCTCATACTATGTTTTCAAATGCCCCCTTCAAAATACAAAACAGCTAAGCTGCTTTTTCTCTCTATCCAACTCATGTCCTGATGTACTTTTCTTCATTCCTCTTTCTCCTTCTGTCTGTTAATACACCAACACTCACTTTCTTGAGGTTAAAAAGAAAGCTCTACAAAATAACGCTAACAAGTAATTCCCTGCCACCAACATATATCCTGCCATCACTCTTAATTGTATTATTGGCTCAACATGATCAAAATGTTCATCACCACATAAGTGATCCTGAACTGACTGACCTCTCAGTTTTTCCTCTACTATATCTTTATCATCTTACGCTTGTTCTTCCACAAAGCCAGGCTAGCAGTAACGTGGGTCAGCCGAACAGACAAACACTTCGGTCCAGACTGCAATATCTTGACAACTATTGGATGGATTAAGACTAAATTTTGTTCATAAATATATTCAAACAAAGAAGATGAAACATCAGCTTGACTTTTTCCTCTAATATGACTATAAGAGCTGCCGGTTTTGGCAGTCCTTATATTCAAAAACCTGTAAATGCAAGGACACTTGGCTCTCGAATGGATGTACTTTGCGTGTTAGCGCGCTAACACTATAGACAGAAATACACAGGAATACGGTCAACTTAGTTAACACTGCACCACCTAAACATTGTAAGCATGTTGGCGGTGAGTTCAAAGTGCAGCTTAACATTGGCACAGTCTCAGGGGGCAACCAGTATAGCTTTAGTCTCACTTGTACATTATACAATGCTCATATCATTTCTTACCAAATACATTACTCATCAGGGTCTGTAATTCATTAGCAACAAAATGATAAATTCATTTTATAGATGTAATAATTCAAAAGGATATTGACTGAGTGTAAAATTAACTTTTCCATATAGACAAGTTATAACTCACCCTAATTTCCCACTCATTAATGCTTGTGTGTGATGTTGCACAACTGTGTGTGTGTGTTTACAAAGCTGTCTTCCCCATTAGGGTGACAGCTGATAAAGATGATGACACACTGTATTCATATTACACAAGCTTTCTACCTCTCCCTTGAATAAACACACGCAACACTTCAATTAGGCAAGCGACTTTTACCACGCTCACACAAAAACGTACAGACTCCCACACACAGACACACTCAGCACTGACTTGCAATGACTTTAAAAGAGAGGGAACTTTTTTCTCATCTTTCCTCTTATCTACCTTTAAAATTTGCATTATGTTACATCAAAGCAAGGATGCATGTGTGTACACAGGCTGTGAACAAGGTCCCTTATTAAGTTTCTAAGCAATCTGAGCTGGGAAAAGTTTGGTGGCAGAAGAGAACAGAACAGCCTAATGGTGTAACCCCTGGAGGCTTGACACAAAACAGGCAGAGATACAGAAAACCAAACTTTTTATGTGGAGACACAAACACACACATACTTGCAGACAGTATTTTGATCAGAACAGCTTGTCTTAGTGACTAATACACAAGTCTTCATGGACCATTAACTTGCTCCAATTAAAACATGAAGCAATATGTTGTTTTCCTAGCAAGAGTTTTTGCATACTGCTTCATCAGCCCTGGGGGATGACACCTTGAGTCCATTTCTGCGTCTTATCCCTCTAGTCATTCACATATGGTTGTTTGCGGCTTCTTGTCGCTTACAATATGCTAAAGGAAGATGTGGTTTCTTTTTAAAGCTTTTGCAGGTGTGATAACTGTATGTTCATCATAGACACAGGAAGCAAGTCCACTTCCATGAACAGGAGAAAGAAAGTCTTGTGTTTCATTTTAAAAATAATTTGATTATTTGGACCACTCAGCCCTCAGCCCTCTCTCTCAGCTGACCCCTATGTTGTTTCACCTATGCTTGGATGGAACTTGGCAACTCTCTTTCAAATATGTTCACGGCTATAGTAGATAGTATTCACAATATGGTTTGAAATGACATGTAAATTGCCCATGCAGCACAATATGGTGTCAGATGTCTTAGCCAACCATTTGAGACAAGAATGTCTTCTCCAATTCATCCGTTTGGGGAGTAAAACATTGCATTTATAAGAAATACACACACCTGACAGTGAAAATATGCCCAAGCGACAGTCAGTGAAAAGGAAGTCATCAGACTGTGCATGCGTTCACAAATAAAAGACAACACATCTTGAAAAACAGCTGGCGCTTGTTGCCAGATGATATTCTTTCTTAATGACACTTCAGAAAAGTCTTCAAATTGATGTGAACTCATCAAACAATGATAAAGATTTGTGATTTCATATCATTGAAAGAAGAAAAGACTTTCATAGGTAAAGAGGTTTCTGGAATATTTTAAATACGCTTCAGCCCATGATATGGCTGCCTGTGTTAGATGTTCTTTGGGGCCAAGTATTACCACTTCCTGCACTTTCATTATGAATAATGTTTTAGCCACTATATTTAGTCAGAGTTTACGGTTTTAGAAAGGATGTGAAGTACCCATACGCTACAGCATCGTCTTAGATGTTGCCAAACCTCCGAGACATCGCTGTGACCTGTGGGCCACGTTACCAGCTACTATTCAAACTAAACGTGACCCAATATTGTGTCCGAACTCTGATCATTATTCTAATCACTGGTCTAAATACTTCTTATCATGCTGTTCATTATCTGACATAATCTCAATCATTTCATTTCAATTTTTTATTATTTTTCTGAAAAAAAAAGATATCTAAGAGAAGAAAATTATAATATAAATTACAATTAAGTATACTTATTATTATGGACCGAGCTTGATGACTTGTGTGACTGTGCAGCTGTTGAAAAGCCAGATTAAGTCATTTGATCTGCTCAATCACATCAATAACTGCAGCATCTATTTAAATTTTCATTTAAGGTTTTCGGTTTCAGATCAATAAGAAAGTTTCAATTGTATCATTTAAAGGAGCTTAATTTTGATGGATGGCAACATCTTAATGTAGATATAAATGAAACACTATTTTTACTAAATGAAACACATGATACATTTAATTAAGATGGTAACAGAACATCTGAAGATATACAGAGTAATTGAGATAGTGGGACACAGAACCAATAACTGATCTGTATCCTCTATTTCCATATTTTATTCCTATACATCTAACTAAAAAAGAAAACGTAAAATTAAAACTTACATAAGATGCACGGGGCAGAAGTGAAACATATGATATCTAATCAGATTTTGTGCCTATTGGGATGGATGTCTAGGCCAAAACACTTTTGGTTTGATGATCCCTCTGCCTGGGCATGAGGTGCCCCCGTCTCTTTTGGCTGTGTTTTACAGTTGCTGATTGGAGAGTCATCAGTGCCATGTGCCACACCTGGGCCTGGTGAGCTCAGCCCTATTAATACTTCCCTCACCCTGCAGTGACTCTCTCTGGGAGAGACTCACTGTCCCCTGCAGACCAGATGTCAGCTGCAGTCAGTCAGTTTCTTTTGTTGTATTCATCTTTTTCTTATTTTGGTTTACTTATGGTTCTTTGTAAATAAATTACTTTTCTTTGCTGCCAACTTCCTTCTTTATCAGAGTCGTTGAGCCAGGCTCTGACATTAGCTGCATAAAGTGTAAATGATTTTAATCAAACCATTTGACGGGGAATCTTCAAGGTTTTGAGAGAAATGTGGAACAGAGCGCAGCATGTAGTCCAAAGCAATGGGAAGATGTGTGCATGTGTGATTCTGAGAGAGAGCGATAGAGAGAGACAGAAAGAGACAAAGAGAGACAGAGGGTGAGGGTGAGAGAGAGAGAGAGAGAGAGAGAGAGACAGAGAGAGAGACAGAGACAGAGAGAGATCATGTGCAGTGTAATCTATCTGTGAGACAGGTTTGGGGATTTACTCCACACTGAGCTTAGCTCTGCGGGGGGTTGGAAGGGCCTACAGACACACTTCCTGCAGCACCACTGGCCATGATGAAGGAGGCAATTTGAAGTAACAGTGTTATTTTTTTTCTGTCTGGCGTAATATGCAAGAGGGAACTGGACAGAGGTGCAAATATATTTGTCTAAAGAAGCATAAATAGTGAGTGAAGAAGGGAGAGGGAAAGTGGGAGAGCAAAAAAAGCATGGAGGGTAACAGAGAGACACAGCCTAAAATTATATATTTATTATATTATATTAATATAATAGAAAATGGTTTTGAGAAATAAAAACATCTCCTTCACCTCCTGCACTTGCCTTGTCTACACAGTACAGTATTATTCTTCCAGGATGAAATGCTCCACATAATGTGAAATATTTTCCAGCAAGACTTCTTCTGGCTACTTTATCATGCTAACCTTGTCTAGATGCTTTACTTCACATTATGGATTCAGCAATGCAATGAAATGCTGCAAAACCACACTGGAGTAAGTGCGTTTCTTAGTGACTGCATGGTGATGTATGGACAGGACTGTAAAAAATACAACAGGAAGAAAATTGAAGAGCTGTGCATACAGAATACAGAGGGGAAAATGACATGCGGATACATTTACGCCTAAAAGATTTAAAGAATCGGAGATGTAATGATGAAGTACACATGTCTAATTCTGAATGTGTAACTGTTATCCTTGGGCAAAGTTTGTTTCTGCATGCCTTTAAACTTTTTTCACTGTAGCACTTGTTAGTCTCTCTTCCAGCTGCTAAAATTGTCAAACACAATGCAAAAATGACCCTCAACTCTTCCTGCACACAAATATTTAAATTAGGTTTTGCTTGTTGAAGAAAATTATGAAAACTTGACGGACAAGTGGAAAGAACATCTAAATTTTCACTAAAATGCAGGAAGCAAAAGCCCTGATCAATGGCCATGACAGTGGGCTTACAATTGTCAAAGCAGTAGCAGCGAATGGAGCTAAAGATCTGTCATAATTACTGATGTAACTGCAGTATATGAAAGCATTTGATGAACGCTTGAAACAATAGCAGTGGTGATATAATGATTTTTAGAAGCAGTATAGCAAACACAATGGAAGAAGTATTTATAGCAGCACCAGCACCAAACAATCTTTGAAACAAAATATTTTCATCTGCAGTCCCTATAGGACCTGTAACTGGAGGAATCCATATTACATTTATCACATTTACCAACCTTGAAATAAATCCAACACTGCCTGTTTCAGCTATTTCCAAGAGTGCTTGTGTATCTGCCTCTGCAAGTCTTATGGAATGTGGCTTATATACAGAAAGTGATATGAGAGGTACAGCTGAACCAGACAACTGGTCAAAGTGGCAAAGGGTCGCTTCCCCGGTCAGATCATTAAATTTCCAGGTGCCTGGGAACACCTGGCTGGGGTTGAACAATGGGTGGTCCCACAGCAGCTATTATTATTGCAAATGTTGTGTTACAGCTGGTTGGGGTAGTAAAGGGCAGATCCCACATCAGATCATTAATGCCTCCCGCAGAGCCGAGCCAAAGAGAGGGGGAGTAAGTGATGAGGAGAAACAGTGAAAGCCAGTGAGGCACATAAGCAACAAGATGATGCCTCTCGAAAACTCATCTCCACTCCTCTCCTCTAGCCTCTAGTATCAGCTGGTTGTCAGCTTCCCCGCACAAGACTCAAGACTGTGGACATACAGATGGGTGGCTGATTACAGATCATTCACAAGGTTGTTCAGAATGATACACCCATCATGAAAAGTGTACAGTGAAGGAGAAACAGAACATACAGTTCTTTGATGCAAAAACACTGAGCAGTGATTTCTATGAGACACATGTTTGCTACTCTGTAAATAAAGAAATCAAAACCACAGTTATTTTGCAATATGTCACGACTCGCTACAGGTAAACAGTACAAATACAGTGTTCACATTACAAAGTGATATAATTAATTTAGTCCATACTTGTGGTACACGGAAGCAAGAAACACCTATTCGGTGGGTGTGCACTTTCATTTGAAATTGATTTACATGAATGCATTTGCACCAAATGAGAAACACAAATTTACTTGCAAGAGAGGAACTGCCAAATTGGACAAGTAGTAAAATGATTTACATGCCTGCTTGTGGTTGGGCAAGCACTGCCTCACAACTAATACAATGAGTGTATTAGTGAAAGCCAGTACTGACACACACGCTTTATAGGTAAGCATCAGTCAGCTGAGAACCTATCCTTTAAATAATAGTTCACTTTTCTAGACTCTTAATTAATTAATGAATTAACTTAAATAATTTTGTGTATATTGTTACAATGCAGGAATTTCAAGCTTGGACACTGATTATCTAAAACAGCTTTATGTCCACACATGCACATACATAAATGAACTATTAAGTCTAACTTTAATTAAATCTTTAGTGTTATTTCATTACGACGGATAGAAATTCATGAATTCATGCTGAAGCTTGCCAAGTATCCCAAGTTAAAGCTGGTTAGAAAGAACAAACTGTCTTTGTTTGTTGAGGATAATGTTAGCTAAATAACAATATAATACTAACTGGATAATGTTTCTTTGATTATAATCTGGCATTTAAATGTGTATAAACCCCTGCATCTGGAACTGCTGCAACCAGCACTGCAGAGGCTGTTTGGCTCTGCAGGGCGACGCCTCCCCGTGAGTGACCAGAATTTACAACTGACAGCTGAATTTACAACTGAAAAAAAATTATACATTTTACTTACAAATGCAATAAAAGCCTTTACAGTGATTAGTGAGGGTCAACGAGTGTGCGTGTGTAGAAGTGTGGGTGGTTTTACGATACAGATGGAAAGAAAACGTGAGAAGAAGAAAAAAAATGGGGGGGTGTGAAAGAGACATCAATCTTCTCTGTGCCCCCTGTGGTCTGGGGTACCTGTCCTGTTTCTGACATCAACAAAGCCAAGCCTTCTGGGTAGTAATCAATCAGTCACACGCCGACAAGCTGGCGGAACTGAATGGTCTGTGTGTGTTATTGTGTGTGTGTGTGTGTGTGTGTGTGTGTGTGTGTGTGTGTGTGTGTGTGTGTGTGAGAGCACTTAAGTGTTTGAGTGTGTATTGGAGTGGAGGGGGCACATTAGCCAGGCAAAGGATGAGTAGAAACTGAGATAATGGAGTGTGGAGGGTGGGGAGAAGAAAGAGGGCCACGTGATGGCTGCGTTTGAAGGAAGAGAGATGGAAAAAAGAAATCACAGTATGGGAAAAAGTGAAGGATGAATTCAGCAAAATGATAGACAGTTAATGATTGAGAGATGTTAAAAAAGAAGACTAGAGGAATAGAGAGACTGGAAGAATAACAGACTGGAGACAGAATAGTGACCAAAGAAAAGTGAGGCGACGTTTCTCCTCTCATAATAATCACAGAAATTTTATTTTTTTTTAAAAACCTTACAGTCATTGACCTTTTAAATCATAACTGAGTGCTGGAAAAACACTCAACTGTTCATAATTAACTGTCCATTTCCCTCTACTTAAACAGTACAATTATGGGCTTATATTAATGAGTAAAATGTATTATACAAAGAATTTACTAGAGAATTAACAGATAAGTGTTACAGCAGCAAACAACAAAGACTGAATATGAAGGTTAAATGTTTTATTATTACCTCTTTTTTGTGGCCATGTCCTCTCAGCGACATTGGCTGTCATGTCAATTCAAGAGGCCTTTCCTTTTGGATCTTGGACAAGATTAATGAGCATTACATTGATCAGAGATTAATGACAATGTTAATGACTGTTACAGCTTTAATACAGAATGCTCAGGAATTTCACTGGGATCGTATATATTGGACAGGAACAGCTGTTGACTAGAGGTTGTATGTGTGGATAGCTACATTGACAATAAGATAGCAGTAGGACTCAGGATTATTAAGATTTTCTCAATACCACAGCTGTTCAGTTCTTCATCAAAACTCTCTTAGGTTTCTTTTCTTTCCTTAATAACTGTGTTTCAAAAAACATTTTTAAGAAGTAATTTAGAATAGGATTAAACTGCATTAATAATAAAAGTAAGAATAGTAATGTTTGCTACAGCCACATTTAAAACACTATGTTTTTTTGGAACACAGGAAGCAGAGTTAAAAAATAATGAAAAAGATGGACATCAGTATCAGTCCTTCCTACTATGGTCTCTGCTACCTGCAGGTACCACAGGGAGAGGGAGGAGGGGCTGTTTGACTCAGCTGCAGGGAAGTTTACAAAGAATTTATCTAAATTTGGCAAACTAAGATTTAAGTTGGTTAATAATTGTGTTTTTAATGATTGATGTGCAATAATATAAATATTGTTGATTTTATATTTTATGACAGGCTGCAACATCATGATCTTTATGCAAGACTCACAATATCATTTCGATGCAATGCATGATATATGCAAACATTTGCATCAATGCATTTGTAATTCACCAAATGAAACCAAAGCATTTCAGTTAGATGTAATTACACTTTTGTGCAAGAGACTTTCATTATGCTGCTGCTGCAACATTGTAAATCACATCATGACAGAACCATATGGTGTTTTGTCAGTGAAACAATACGACAATACGAAAACAGTATAGTTAAGAAATGTAGGTTACTTTCGTCATTTGTGTAACTATGCTGACAGCACAAGTCATCACATGTAACAAAACCGCCTTTTACAAGTGCTACTGATGACTGAAAGCTCGATATGAATCCAGTCCAACACGCCACAAGCGATCAATAGGTCTGCTGACTAATTACTATAGGACTCTATAGAGGATATTATACAAAACCGTGCTGCTGATGTTTTGTAGCTGAGTTGCTACAGCACCCTCATCACCTCTGAATTTTAACAGCTCGCAGTGGATGCAGAATTAATCAGACTTATTCGTTTCTTTTCACTTGAAAATGAATTTTAGGAAGTTGAGAGCTGTGTAATGTGCGAGGTTGATGATTTTAGTATGTGCTCAACAAGGATTTAAACTTACTATCCAGTCTTTTGTAAATGATGACATTACATTAAGTTAGAGGTACTCGTGTGAATGTAATCAATACCAGCGAGTCATTTAGTCTGTGATTATGGAAATCTTCCAAAATTTAGGGTATATTTGGGTTTTGTTGGGGGGGTCTTTTTGTTTTTTGTCAACATGTCCCATATTACTTTTTAACTTTTCAATCCAAACAATTCATTTTTTTCATTTGGATCCATTTGCACCGCTGCTTTTATGCAAAGTTAGTTGGTCACTCAAAACTTAGTAACAACTAATCTCTACTTAAGAAGTAGTTAGTATGAACTCTTGAAATATCTAATCCAAATAGAGAAATTTGGGGAATAAAAAAGTTTGATAAAAAAGTTCTACTAATACTTTTCTGACTTTATTTCACTTTGTCTTTCATATTTTCAAGAAAAGCCTTTTATTAGACCATAACTTCATTTTATCCATTCTTTTCTTGGCTCCAATTCTTCTCTTTTATTTTCTTGACCACCATTTCGTCTTTTAATGGAATATGTTCTGAATGTGATCAATAGGTCTGGGTTAAGAGACCAATAAAATAAAGATCTAAACTGCGAATGTGAAACTTTGTTTGAAGTTCAAAAGATTTTAGGAAAAGGTTGTCAGATGTTTTGTAGCGTTGTGCTCTGTTGAGAGATGTCAGTTCAGATGTTTCCTGACGTCTCTTTACAGGTCCTTAGTCATCTCCCACTGGAACATCGGACCTCCCAACCAGGCACAACAATAAACTGGCCCTCGTAAATCACCAAGGATCTCTATTGAATTAGCTCTGCAGCCAGATCAAATCTAGCATAATTGGTTAAATGCATTATGTTGATTAATCGGTTCCGCTCACCGTAATAAAGTAACAAGAAGGACAAGGAGAGCAGATCTTTGTTTTTCAGCTTCGTTCTTTGGTCTTTTGTACTGAGAAATCTTTACAAATGACCTGACAAATGAAAGTTGGTTTACCCCTCCTTCTTTTACTGTCAGTCTCTCACTCACTTCTCATTTTTGATTGTTCTCCCACTCTGTGCCTCAGGCTTCTGGTAAAAGCTCTTTCTACCACCACCCCCTTCTATCTCATTATCTTCCTCTCTATCTCCTGATGCATTGGCTTTTAGGGATGAAAAACTTTGCAAACCAACAAAACTGTCTGTTCTAATGAAGAAAATCACATTCCTTTTCTCTCTAATCACAACCCCTCCATCAGTGAATGCTACTTACATGCTGCCTGTATTTAAAGGAATGCCATTGTGCTCTGAATAATGCCATAATTACTGAGCGCTTTTTAGAGCAACAGCCACCAAATCTTTTATTCCAAAGACGCTCAGCGAATTTGTTCCACAAAGGAGGAAAACTATTTACAACTGTCAAGTACCTCTTCAGCAAAAACTCGTCAAAAACTGGCAAAAACCTACGTCCTCCTTTCTCTACTGGTTTGGTGTACATGAATTCTGCCATGGTTGTATGCATTTGTATGCTCCAGTACAAGAAAGGAGACCCTTAATATTAAGCATGCACTGCATTAAGTATCAGCAACAAACCATCTGCCAAACTGTGTAGTTATAATGAACTGACTAACTGACTGGCTCAGCATGTGTGGTTATTCAGTCTACAAAAGAAAAACATTTTACAGCAGGTTATTGTTTTCTTGTGTACACCTACAGACAGCTCGATCATTTCTTTCTGATCCACTTACTGTGATACTGTTAATTCAAACCATGCTTGTTTTAATTCACGTTAAAGATTTCCACATGCAAGTAAACCTGAGGGTTTTTATTGTGCAACAGACACATGGTCTTGCTAACTAAGGCTCTGAGGCTTTAGTCTGACAGCAAACTGTTCGTTAAAGAAAAAACAAAAAAACAACTATAACATGTAAATTGTGTTTTTGTTGTGGTTTCAGTTTGAAATGTTGCAAGGAACAAATGTTAAAACGAGATGGTGACACAAATGAACAGGTTAAAGAGCTGCAGATGACAGGCGCTTATTTCAGTTTTGGCAGATCTCAAACCTCCAACATATCATCAAGATAAACACCAGTTTTTACCCCCACCCTCCCATTTTATGGTAAAACACTCTATTGAATGAATGCGCTGCTTGACTGAGGCAAAGTTGTGGCAGTTTGAGCATCTGTGACTTTAAGCCTCCAGTGACTGAACTTTTGCTTCTTGGAGTGAATGAAAATCAGCCTAAAAGTCTGATGAGTGGCTGAAATAGTGCGTGTTGCCAAGCAACATAACAAATGGGAGCAGTTTGGTTGTCAGCAATTTGGATGCCAGATAGAACCAAGTGATCGGTTCATGAGCCAGTACCATCGCAAGTGCCATAAGTCCTACAGCTGCAGATTACACAGCAAAATTGGATAGATGATGAAAACAGACATACATACATGCCTACTATTGGCTGTATGAGCAAAACCATACAGTTAAAGAAGCATAGGTACTGCCAGGTTAAGTTGAGTTTGATCCCATTTTAGCCATGAGTGCTTCAAATGTACCCTAAGCCACTTTGGATGAGATTGTCCACTAAATTATGTATATTAAATTAATATGAAACACAGCAACACTTTTCTAAATATCTTTGAGGCATGAAACATTTTGCATTTCCCTAAGGGTGCTATTAGTAGTTATTGTGAAACTGTGACAATAACATGATAATATGCCAAAATTGACAGCATGTACAATCATCAAGGGAAAGGTCTGTGTGAGTTAGTTATTTACTGTAGCTCTATTTATTCTAATGCAATACATTCAATTAATTAAATTCTCAGTCAGAAGCCAGATTTGCTTCTGGCCTCATCTACTGCCTTAAATTCTTTGCAGTAACATTTACGTCATGGCACATTAGAATAAATATTTATCATGTATATGGAGCATATCCCTTGTCCACAGTGATACTACACAGTCTGATCCTCCGGCAATCATTTAGCAGCCAAGCACCAGGGCCAGTAACCAACATTCATGCAAAATATCTCTCTCTGTCTCCCGACCTGGTGTTGCAGTGCTGTTATTCTTGCCGACTGCACGGTTTGACACAACCGTAAGAAACAGGCCTATCTGTGGACAACCATCACAGACAGGCCTATCTCTGTCCATGTCCTCACACAGCACAGATGCTATTTGATAGATTATGCTTTTACCAGAGTTCGCTGGCAAGATACCAAGTATCTGTTCCGTGAATAAAAGCTTTTAACAGAGTATCCTTCTCCACTTTAGACCATATGCAGCTCTTCAGTAAGATCACATCCGCCCTCTCCTGTTGGTGCTTTTTAACCTTTCTTTTATTTTACCGCTGCAGAGTACAGACAAATGTAAGACATTTCATTAGCTGGGTCTTGTGTGTTCCCAGTATGAAAGACTTATTCCAATGTGTGGAAAAGTGTCTCTCCACACCATATTTGATTGCTTTGTAGACTGTTAGTGCAGCTAATTTTTACATCAGGTTGGATGTCATTAATACTTCTAAGTGCTGTTGCTCACATGAGGTTTGAGTTCACATTGCATGCAATAAACTACTCATGTACAAAACCTGTCCATCATTCTGTCTTTCATGTATCTTTATATGAAAAACAGTGTGTGCTTTAAGGGGAATTGTCCACTAAAAACCTGTTTTTTCAGTAACAGACTTGGGTAATATCTTTGTAGGCTTGGAAAGGAGGCTCAGAAAAGGTTGAATTCTGAACAGTGTGTTCTCCAATGTGTTCAAAACAGCCACATTTTTGCCATAATGTGCCAGAAATTGGTAAAAACACACCTTCACTTGTCACTGGGGTTTGTATTTGTCAGTTTTGACAATGTAAATGTGGCTGCGACAAGTCATTAGCATGTCCCCCCAAAATCTCCCTGCTGCCTAACAGAGCCAAGAAATGAATGTGTGTTTGAGTGAATGTATGTACTTTGTACACAGTAAATCTTTTAGCACACACTTGCTGGTGTTAGAAAACACCATAATATAAGTGAGTACACACAAAGTGTTCATGCACAACCTATGGTAGTATACACACTGCAAAAAAAAAGTGTGTACGCACTTTTTTCAGTTATTGGATTTTTACAATCCTATTTTACGTGCTGTACAGGTCTGTGAAAAAATAACACACACGCACTCACACAACACCTCTGCATGTCCCTTAGTCTCAGAAATGATTTATGAGCTTTCAATACTGAGTCAATACCTTGTCTTGTTAGCTAAATAATGTTGGAGTAAGCCAAAAGATGACTGCAGTTGTAATAAAAGTTGGTGTTTTTTCTACCAGCATTAAGTCTTAAACAAAGTTGTGTTTTAAATGAAACATATTTCTCACTATTCAAAAAACGATGCCTCAGTGTTTGCAGAAATGTACTAAAACAAGTCACACAAAAATTGATTGACATCTGTTGTTTGTCTCTCTTCTGAGTCTTTTCTATTTTTGATGTCTCATTTTCCTTCATTCTGTCTCGATTCTTTCAACTGTTGTTATTCTGCTGGATTACAACATGAGTACAAACATTCACACCAGAAACAAACTTTTCGAGTTTTAGTTTTGAGACATCATTATCCTTTTCTTGTGATTGAGAGTAAACTTTGGGTTAATTAAATAATTTGTCTGTTGTCTGTTGAACTGCAGATTAGCTTTTTATTCACTATTAAGTGTTAAAAATGGTATATTGAATTTTTCAACAGCTAAAGTAACAATCCCCAGACAAGCATTTGATGCCAGTGATTAGTTTTGTGTTATACCTTTTGAAGAAATAATCAGTCTTGTGCTAGAAACACTGTAAAAGCAGTAAAAGTGAGAATTATACCTCAAACACACACACACACACACACACACACACACACACACACACATATATATTTATAGATATATGGTGGCACACAAAGCAAACAGACAAAATGAATGGAGAGAATATATCCACTAATGTGAAAGCACATACAGAGTTCTTAGAAAAAATATAAATCAATAAACCACAACCAAATAGACAAGTGATGAACTCTCAGATATTCCTGGGACAACTTAGCACATGTTAAGATGTCAGTTTTGCTTCCATTGTCCCCAAAAGGCCAAAAAAGGACTTTTCATTATCAATGTAGACAGGATCACGTAGAAAGTATGTATCAAATTGGGTTTTCTAAACCCTTTCTAATTGACCATACAGCACAATCATGCTGCACTCAGTCTAAACAACTACTTCAGAACAGTGCTAAGAGACAGGCAGGAAAATAACAGCACTACTAATGAACATGCATATAAAGCGAAGGTGTTTGGAATTCACTTGGTACTAGGTAACCAAGTATGGCCAAAACAAAGAGTGTTCCTAGCAGCAAATCAAAAATCTAAAATAAAAAAATCTGCATGAAACTTTGTCCTAGTTGTTACAATTCAATTCATTCATTGTTTTATCAAATTTTACTCATTTATTTGTTTTATAAGATGAAAGCTGAAACTTGATCAGCATTCATCTCATCTCTGTCACAAGAGCAGCCACAAATCACTGGGTGGCAGCACATCAATTTTGGATACAGAGTGAGTGAAATGAAAAACATTTCAAAAAGAAACACCATCTGCCAAAAATCAAGGTTTAGAAAATGCATTGTTGTGACACTGATGTAAATTATGTAGCAGCTCATGTCAGTACTTCTGGCTTCATAATTACGGTCACAAAGGCAGTGTTCATTTACTGTTAATCCTGAAATCATCCGCACATGATTGCACATACAAACACATTCACAGAAAACATCCGTGTGCGGCTTGAAGAGGAATAATTCTGATTGCTGACAGCAAAATTAAATAATCAGAGAGGAAGAAAAGAAAATCACATCTTCCGCATTGCTTGGATGTGAAATAATGAAATCCACTTGACCTTCAATCTGTTTGGTGCCTTGAAGCCCTTCATGCCTTTTCTGTCCATCAATCTCACATGGAGAGATAGAGAAATGGATTAACTTCATATTTCTTTTCAAGTACATGGTGCTTTGCATTTCCACAGAAACATTATTATCTGGCAATCTGCCTCAAGCTTCAGAAAATGACATTAAAGTCATTTTTGGACACAATTTCACCATGAGATGGACACGGAATTGGAAGTCAGATCAATCTTTTGCAGGTATCGTGTAAGTCCACATGTGGCAAATGAGTCTTCTCTGCAGAATTGTTTCCTTTTGTCTTCACAATCGCCACAAAGAACACCGTTATCCTCCAGTTCAGCCTCATCATTACAGAGGCTAAAAGAGATGGTTTTTCCGCCTCTCAGCTACAGATTCAGCTGACCAGTCTTTGCAGATATCTGATGTTTTTTTCATTGTCCTTTACCCTTGTGCACCTGCCCTCGCTGACTTCTTTAACTCCTACTCATGCTCTGTATTGTTTCCCTGAAACTCTTTTTCACCTTGTGATCTGAAATCAAACATACTCTCACTGAGGCATCTGCGCTATGCTGACACACTCTCACCTCTCCACTGTTTATCATTAATTAATATGATTTGTTCTCCCACCTGTTTTCATCATTTCTATTATTCAAACACTCTTCTGAGCATCCCTCAGCAAATAGCATGACTGCTGTTTGTTGTTTTGGCTCCGTGTGTGAACTACAATGAACTTGGTTTCTTACTGAACACTTCCATCTGTCACCTATCTAACTTGAAACGATCTAAAAAGAGCTTTTTATCTGAATGGCGGATGAAAGTCGTGTTGAAAAGGGGATCCACATACCCTAAACTTCAAAAACACACATGCACACCGACATGCTCAAAAATGAGATGTTTGACTCGCAGCCCTTCCTAAAACAGGGGATGTTTGCATCAATGCGGAGTGCACTGACGACGCAGATGTCTGTCTTGATTTTGCGGAGAATCAGGTAAAATGTTTTCAGAATATTCAAAGCAAACACTAATCAGTATATGCAAATCAGGATGCTGTTTTTGTTATTTGTTGCAACACAACACGGGTACAATTTGTTTGACAAGACGCTTCTGATAATCATATTGAGATGAACATGGAAGACAGCGCAAATGAAATCAGACCTCTATTCTTTAACAACGGTCTCCTGATGAGGAAAGACGGATGAAGGGGGGGCGGTGGTGAGAGAAACAACTGGAAAAACACACCACAGCTCTTCATGTGCAGCGTATGACCAGGAAAGGGTGCAACACAGCCAAAGATATAGATGGTGATAAAAGCACATATTACACACATTATAATACTAACAGTACCTGAAAAACATGAGTGGATCGATTAAAGCACTTCTTACCGGTTGCAAAGAAAAGAACAACTGCTGCAGTGGTTAACTGCTTAAATGTTCAGGAGAAAATAAACCTAGAACAATTTGCAGCTTGTGAAATGTGAGGATTTGATGCTTTCGACCTTTTCACACTGAGTTTTGAACTATCGGACAAACAAAGTAACAAATTTAAACATGTCACCTTGAACTCTGAGAAAATATTTCTGACCATTTCTGGAAAATTAATTGGGATGCTGCGATTGCTCAGTCAGCAATAAAACTAGCTGAATATTCAGAATCAATATGTGATCAGGGAATTCAGACAGTCGGCAACTGGTAAAACTAATAAATGATGCTTGAAACGATTTTCAGCTGATTTCATGCCATTGTTGCACACTACCTTACTTTAAACACGTAGGTGATGTAAAACTATTACAAAGTGTGTGAGACACACAGCACAGGTCAGTGATGGGGAACAGGACACACAGGAAGTGGAAGGGCCCATGGTTAGCTAATTGGGGACTGCAGACTCAACAGTAAAACAGTAGAGCTCTACAAAGGGGTGTTACACTCTGTGATCTGCAAGATAGTTTGGGCATATGTTTGTATTGTCTCTGTGTCGAATGTGGATCTGGCCCGAAAACAGCTCTGGGGAAACTGCATCATTCCCTGTTTTCTGCAATTTTATAGACAAAACAATTAAATAAACACATATTGGAATTGATTATTCCAACACCAGATTAATCAATATTGAAAATAATCATTTGTAGCTCTACTCAGTTTTCCTCTGCAAACATCTAAGTTCAACAGTGTGGCTCAGCTGCTGTTCAAATTACTTGATAACTTAATGTTAATCAGGTTGTTAGGCATTATGTATTCTCACTTTGTATTTACCTCTTTAATAGATGGTCCTTAGGGAGACTGCGAAGTTAGAAGATGCATCTTAGAGAGTGAAGCATATTTCACTCAAAAACACAAAACTGCTTCTGGACAAACTTTACCATAGTAAACTGAGGTGATGGACAGTATTGATGGAATATGTTAAAGAAAGAGTGAAGGCAGACAAGCTGCTGTTATCATATATTCTACAAAATAATATTAAAACAACTGTCATGGTGATGTGTATTCATCCAGTCATCAGCAACTTTAAATACATTACATTTTACGGTGACGTCCTGAGGCCATTCATAATGCTGTGAGAGAGCATCCGTTTTCATAATCATGTAGATTTGTTTGTATGTTGTCACGCTGCTTTCTCAACCTTGCACCTACAAACAGAATGTCTCTCCAGTGATTCACTGCTTTGCATGATTTGCCATTATACAACAATCCTGCTATCTGTCTGAGAATGAGCCCTGATAATGACACCGAGATGAACGCAGCAAAATGTGGAAATGAAATCAGAAGTCTATTCTTGAACTACAATGCCCTGATGGGGAAAGACAGGGGAGGAGGACATGGAGGGAGGGAGAGGGGAGAAAGGAAGAGAGTGCACAGGTAAATTAGATTGAAAGGGAGAAAGAAGGCCGGGCTGCAGAATGTGGAAGAAATAGAAATAAATCAAAAGTGTGAAAAAGAAATGATATACTGTGGTAAGATGGAAAAAAGAGAGCGAAGCAAAGGGGGGGAAGTGGGAGAGGGAGGGCAGTGAGGGAGCTCTGAAGAGGAAATCAGCTGCTTTCTAATGGGTGCTGATTACATCTCCTCCTAAATGTCAAGTACATTTCCATTTAAAGTGCCTTGCTGCTTAAAAAGGCATGAAGAGAGGCACACCCAGACCACACACACACACACACACACATATGTTAGCTGATACATATAGTCACACAGTCCACAGATGCACAGGCACAGAAATGCACACACACATGAGCACACAACACAAAACTACATACAGTTGACTCAATATCTGAATGCATTCCTTGTGCATGTGTTTGTACGAACATGTGTGCATGTATCATTTCTTTACACCTCCCTCACTGTATGTCCATGAATCATACCAAAGTGACACAGTAGCCGCAGTACACCTTAGGCTCATCAATAAAATCCACTCACGCACACACACTTCTTTATCCTTCATTTCAACCCGCCCTCAAATCTGCTCTGAACCAATGAGGCATGTCCTCCCACTGGGGTTCAGTAATGACTGCCAATCAGGATCACGGTAGCTGTGCCCAACAGCAAAGACCAGGGAGATAGATGAGTGGCCCCGAGGCCCCTGTTGCACTGGAGCGAACAGAGCTTAGGGATGGATTCAATATGTCACAATAACATACACATGCGCCAACACTCCCACACACACAGAAAAATCCTGGTGTGTGTGTGTGTGTCATTGCAAACACCAGACCACATCTTCACAGTGTGTCAACATGCAAAAAACACAGGCTGCCATATTTTCTCATCTTCTTTCTCAGATATGCAAAACACAGAAACTTATGAATAAGAATAGTCATAAACATCATTTCATGATGCTTTACTTAATGAGTTATCCTTTTCACTTGCTTAATTAAATTGTTACCATGTGGACCTCCTTTCTTTGTTACGGCCTGAACGAGCCAAGCATAATAAATTCAATACAGCAGCTCAGGCATACACTCTACATTTACAGACATAATAATCTTCAGATTTGATTAACACTGTCAGGGAGTTTTGAATTTGAAAATATGTTTATTATTGTAGCTGTCCTTGAATTGCACCGCATAGTAATGTATATTGTTTTTCCACCTCATGTTTGTAAATAATGCAGTCCATGTATCAAGTCAATGACTTACAATCTTATCTAAAAGCTTGTCATGCCAAAATGGGCCTGCATATAAGTCAAAGCACAGTTTAAAAGACAAGAATAAAGAAATTTGCAACAAGCATGCAACAAGCAGACCTATCACATACACTAACACACACAGAGCGTTTCCAAATGTCAGTGTAGGCAGCTATGACGCAGCAGGTAAACAGCTCAAAATACAGACTATAATCTCAACAACAAAGCAGCGAATAGTTAAATACACATAAATAAACCAGCGAACAAAGAGACAGACACACAAAGAGACAGCTGGGTAACGTATCACTCACAGTATTTGATGTCAAAAGTCCATTTCCTGGAGATGAAGAGGTCCATTTAAAAACGAGGTAGTCCAACTCCGTAATATCTCAATAAACTTGTTTAATGGCAAAAATTCTCATTTCCTCTCTTCTTTGTTGCTAACTAGCATTGCAAAGCATGTTAGCTAACTGTTGGCATTAGCAACACGGGGGGGGCGCTAACGTAAGGTTGATTAAAATGTCGACTAACTTCAGTGTGCTGAGAGAGTTTTACTGGCTTCAGGGTTAATTCAATTCGTCCTTTTTTGTTGTTGTTGTTGTTGTTTTTGTTTGTTTGTTTGTTTGTTTTCCCAGACAGTTTCGAGGCTGTGTGATGCTATAGTTAATGCTGAACAACGTGTTTCGTAATCAAAGGTCAACTTCACCTGTTGTCTGTTGGGCCAGTGAGGCTGCACTACCGCCTTTGACCACATACGTTGGTAAACGTTGACCAGCCGTTGCAGCTCATAGAGGCGCTGTTTCCCCAAACGAGGACGAGAGAAGCGCGGGAGAAAATCTTTTTTTTAAAGAAAAAAAAAATTAATAAATAAAAAATTAATATCAATGAAGATCTCACATGGTAAATGTCTCACTGCATCGATATCTGTTGCTTTCAAATGCTCACTGATGGACTCCAAATTGGGACACAATTAATTAACACATCTACAGTTGAAAACATTGTGATACTGGTGATAATAATTAAGATAATTATTCCAGTGGCTTATCACTGTGGTGTCACCTCACTATCTATGGACTGCAAAAAGCAACACCTTAAGGCTGTGAGAAAAGCAAAGATAACAGCCAAGCATGAGAAATTCACCTGTATCATTTGACTCAAGGGACAGAAAGGCAGTGTCAGAAACAACTCCCATAAAGTGGCTTTTATTAGAGGCTTTATTATAAAATCTTCTGTCTGTTATTCATTGGTTTTATTTCCAGGATAAGTGTGAGCAGGTAAAATTAATGAATTAATCATCTACCTTCCCTAAGCAACTGCTATGTCTAGGACAGTCCCCGAGCAGCTGAGTGAAGCTGCACAGTGGCCATTTGAGGTTAGAATATGTTACTTGTTCTAGTTGAACAGCTATTCTCAAGCACTCTTTGCTTTTGTAATAATAACACTAAAGCTTTAATGCCACTGTGTTTGCACTGGTAGGTATTGATACTGTGAAAACATAAGAAGCTAAAAGTGTAAGTACCATTTCCACGCTTTGAAATTGCTGCCCTCCAATTCTGAGGTCAGCAGGCAAAATTTACTGGACAAGCAATAAAAACTTCTTAATGAGCGAGACAGTTTGTCTCAGACGAGAGTTTAATAATTTATCAGTAACTTGCAGCTACGGTGGAAAGTGGAGAAAGAGGTGGAGGGATGGGGAGAAAAGTATGTGTGAAAGAAAATGAGAAAAAGATGCTGATGAAATAATTCAGAGATTGTGTGTGTGTGTGTGTGTGTGGGGGGGGGGGGGTATTTATGTTAGAGACAGGGAAGGAGAAGAAAGTTGAAGTAGAGCAGCCAGGTGTATAAAATATATTTAATTTTAAGCTATTTTTGCTCAGCTAGTGTTTGGCAGTGTGTGAAATCTGTCTGCATTTTTAACTTTTTAATTAATCAGAAGATTGCTCCATGCACCTGCAACAACAATAACACTTTGAGAAAGAAATAATCTTTTTTTTGTAACAAAGATGATGACACACCATGACAGGAAACCCAGCTGAAGACATTACTGTCCACATCTTGGATCACTTGTCCACCAAGACGCTCAAACAGAAAAGCTGAAATCTAGCATCTTAAATGATCTTCCAGGTTATATACTATAAAGATGCATTTTATTTTATTTTTTTGGTAAATCTCATTTCTGCAAACAGCTGTCTGACAGGTTTCACAACATGAAGAAACCATCATGCCCTTGTGCACTACATTAAGGAACAAATTATCCACAACAGCTCCAGGCCTAAAGGTGAATAGATGCAGGGAGGAGTTCAGCAGTGACTGCCACTGATTGTAACCCTGTCTCACTCTTCTCACTCTCTAAATGAAGCTTCACCGTCCGTTCTGCCCTTGTCAGCACTTGTTAACCTCCACATTGATTCTCCTGCATTACTGTACATCTCCTTTAATTAAAGACATCGGCTAATCTGGCTTTCAACGAGCTGTATTTGCGAGCATGAAGCTGTCATCTCAAGATGATTGTGGCTAAATATAGGACTTTACATTTACATGTATTGACAAAAGGTCAGCAGAGGATTTATACAACTAGTTTGACCTCTGGTAAGTTTTATCAATGACTTTCTCTGCTTTCTTTCTCTACCATAGAGCATATTGTAGTTTACAATGACCTGGGCTGAGTCACAGTGGAATGAAAACCATCCAAGGAAACTTATCAAACCACTCCTGCACCACAGTCTGCCTTTCCGCAGTTCATCTGTATGCGCTCTATGTTCAGAAGGAGCACAAATACAATAAAACTCAACAAAATATACTGCTCTCATCTCAATCTTTGACATGGTTTGTGCACACTGGTGTCTCCTGCTCCCAAATTAATCATGTAAGCTAAGCCATCTTTAAAAATCTGCTCTAGTCAGTGGAAATGGAGAAGGATATGGACAAAATGTCTCACAGTACTAAAATATTTAAAAAATGCACATTATACATGTTTATATAAGTGTTTATGCTTTTTAATCTAGACTACAAGATACTGAAATGAAAAGCAACTCTAACCAAAAAAAACAAATTTAATGCAATTTAATGTGTTTTCTATTTAACATGTGCTAAAGAATAACATCAGAAGCCATGCTTTTAAAAATAAAAGACTGTGTTAATTAATTAAATTTCATTAAGTCTAGATTCGACAAAAAACCAAAACAAGACCAACTCTATTTACAGTATAAAAAACACAAGAGGAACAGTTTCATCCTCAAACTCGCCAACTGTCTTTGTCACAGCATTTAGCATTTAAAAATCATCACAGGAAACCATTTAAAAAGCATTAGATGGAAGAAATGTCAGTTCATTCCACTAAAATCACTTGGTTTGGAATAAAATCATATTTTACAATAAGTTACCCTAGAGGAGAGGAAATACAATGGATACTGTAAAAGAAAGAATCATATAAACCCATTGCAATCATAGATTTATGAAGACACCTATATGCAAGACTAGGTTTTGTATCATAAAATTTGAATATTAATTTCATCATTGGTTACGCCAGAAACTTCTATATTTGCTAACAACATATTTGGACAAGAACCATCTCCCAGAGCAGATATTTCCTGGAAACAAACTGCAGCTTCAGCCCCGCTGGTCGTCTGCATGCGTTTCATGTATTAGAGTCCCACTGCAACCAACAAAAACACTGATCAACTTATCTCCGTTTTACAATTATCATGAGATCTCTCAGGGACAGCTTCAAGGTTTAACAGAGCTAATTAGATTTAATAATGGCCCGACAGCAGAGACAGAGTGCTATAGTGAATGAGGTAATAAAAATGCCTTTCTGATGATGCCTGGGCACAAAGACAAAGAAAATAGCCATGATGAGGGGACAGAGTAAGGACACAATACAATATGTCTTCATCCCACAGCAGACGTTTGTAAGTGACGGTGCTTGGTGCCGTGTGAGAGATGAGAAGAGAACAGGAAAAAGGGCCCATTTGAGCATCGATCACTTTTATGCCCCCGGTCTGTTTGCATATTTTAGACCTATAAACAACATGAATGATGTGCCGTGTAATGCACCATAATCGAGATTTATTCAATCTCGGGTGGAGGGGGGCTGGGGGGAGGAGATGTTCACAATCCCAGAATCAGGAGGGGCTGTTGTGGCTGTGTGTACGTACTTGTGTGTGCGTGTGTGTGTGCACTGTGATTTATTTGATTTAATTAGATCGCCGATGTAAAACAGCTCGCAGGGAAAAAAAAGGTAAAGACGAGTGCCGAGGGAGGCATAAATAACACCAGGCTCTTTTCCCCTTCCTCTCTGCCTTTCTTTCCTCCTCTGCCTCTCATTTTCGCTCTACTCTCTGATCTTTCCCCAGCTCTTTTTTCTCCATCTTCCACTCTTTCCTCCTCATTCCCCCTTTTTTCTAAGCTTACTCCTGTCTCCATTTTGCTCTTTATCTTGCCATCCTCTCTCTTCCACCTCCTGCCTCTTCTCTTCCTTCCCTTCCCTCCCTCTCCCTCTGCTCCGCTCCCAGCTGAATAATGATAGGGGGTAAACACCTCATTAGGTTAAAAGGCCCACAGGAGCAATCAGGGACATTGTACTCTGTCGAACCTGTTACTCTGAACATTCACAGAGGCATTTTGAACACAGCAGGACAAGAAAGGATCCTACACAGGAAGCGGGGAGGGGGAGCAAGTCATTCAATGGAAAGGTTATTTCAAATCAGATATGACCAAGCTGCTTCTTAGCAACAAGATCTACCTGCATGGCATCATCTGTGCATCTTCTTGTGATGTTTAACACTACTGGTTGCTTTCTTCCTCTCTGTCTTTAAGGCCCGAGAACCCACACATTCACACACAGCCATGAATAGCTGATTTATGGTGAGTGATCAGCACCAAAGAGGAGCATAAATCTGCACTCTCCAGTGGTAACTGCCAGTAAAAGTGGTTTATCTGACACTTTGAACTGCCCGCATCACATCATCCCAGCCAGCCATCTCTGCCTCGCTGATACCAGATGTGCAAGGTCAGGAACTTGTTTTGCTTCACCTTTCAGACGTTTTCATGGGTACTTTCTTGTGGAGACATGTCCTCCCTCCTCGGTTCATCTTATCAAAACTTTGCATGCTTGACATTCAGACACATCCTTAAAAACCCTTAAAAAAACAGATCCCTGCTGCTCGGCAGTAGACCACAAGATTTCAGTAAATCAGCTGAAAAAGCAGGTGTTTAACCCCAGCTGTTTTATGTGAGCTCACTTAGATGAGTTTACTACTGTAAATAAAGGTGTGATCACAAATAATTATCATGTGTCATAGCAGGTAGATGTTTGTTATTTTCAAAACAATACTTTGTCAACTGAAAATTCCACTCTTATGTCTGTGGGGTAAATTTAACATTGCCAACCACCCATTTGTTTAGCTTAACCTAAGGACGAGTAAAACAGAAAAAGCTAGCCTGGCTCCGTCTCTAGGTAGGAAAATCCACTTACCAGCAGCTCTAAAACTCACTGATTAACAAGCATGCTTGTTTAATCTGCACAAGACTGTGTGAAAATGACAAATTGTTGTTTTACATGGGGTTACGTGCCGGACTATTTCTTGGCCAGCAACAGTCATCACTCTGAACGCTGCCAGGAAATCAGAAGAGACTCCCCCAGTTTTCAGTCATTATGCTACCCATAATCATTGTGCTGATCATAATGACTGAAAACTGGCTGCTGATTGGAACTTCATATTAAAAGACATTTGAGTTAGGAGAGTTGTACCAAACTTTACCAAGAAATAGAGTTTCCCAAATTATTGCAGTACTCCTTTAAGGGATAGTTTCTTTCATCACTGTTTTTCTCACACCACTTTTGGATTCTCCAGCCTCTCTCCTCTTACAGGGCGTTTCAAAGCATCAGAGCAAAGTACACTTTCATGCTGTAGTCACACATCAGATCTCTCCTCTGCATGCTGAGTTAAATCCATAGATTGTGTATGAAGATGGACAACATGACAGCTGCCCAAACGTGAAGCTAAAACAATACGATCGCCCCCTGGAGGCTGTCTACAGTACATTATCAGATAGGACATATACCAAACTTAAAAAAAATCACAGTATGTCTCAAAAATGTTTGTTCACTTGTTGATTTTTCTGAGAGGTTTGCTTTAGTTATTTTAAGATATGGCAACAGGTTGTGTGTTCTTGTACAGTAGGGTGTGCAACATGTGAGTGTGTACATATATGAAACACAAGGTGGGGCTAATCTGATTAATGAGCACAGCACTACCACTGCACAACAAAGCTAAAATACAAGTTAAAGTCCTCTATATGACTTTCACACCTGTTTCACCACAAATATACATAATGAATGGCTTCATCATTAATGCATGCTAAGCAATAATGTATGGCAATGAATCTTTAGGAAGCCTTACAGCATTTTTTTTAACAGTCTCGTGCGCCTTCATTGTCATTAAAGTAGTTAAGTTAAGACACTGGTTAATGAGTTCAATTCAATGTTAAGACATGTGATTGTGGCTTTCACAGCTCTCCCTTAATTAACTAAAACAAACAGTACTTTAACACGACATAGCAAAACCTTCCCATCACTTATAATCTTTGTCTTATTAATGTCAGATTGGATCTTTCAAAAAACAAAATCCCCTGAGGATGATGTATACCTTTTAAGAGTGACATGCTTTTGAAAGACCTAAGGCAATATTCATATAATAGCTTTTTAATTGGTATTGATTAACAAAGCAGTTTATTCGGAGGGAGCTGATCCACAAAAACAGCTGAATCAGTGTGACAAGCTTGTCATTACTGGGAGCACAGGGACTATTGTAGATATTTCACTTTGCAACACCCAATAAAGAGAAGGTATCTTCCTCCAAACTTCTGCCTGAAACAACAAAGAAAAGAAAAAAGATACATTTTAGCTTTAGTTGTTTTTTTTTAATCCAAAGTTATTTCCTGCTCTAATTTGTAAATTAACTGTGAAATGAACTGTGAGGGCATTTTCTAACACTTGAAAAAACTGAAGACTATCACCAAAACAACAGCTCTAGGGATCTACTGTGTGCTGTGTGTTGTTATTTGATTTTTGGGCTCAAACGCACACACTTACACACTCACGCTAACACACAGAAAAACAAACAGAGATTGGACAGGCTGCTTAAGTAAGCTTTCAAGAGGTGGCAGGGAGTAGAAATAATGCCAACAGAAAGACACTCAAACAAGCTAGAAAGGGCCTCGGTGCTGATTGTATCACAACTCATCTGAAAACAGCTTGTTTAGAAAAAAACTCAATCTTTATTTTAAACTGCAAAAGGTTTTATAATTTCAATATCGAGATCTCTCCACATTTCTGTTCATTTAATGAATACACCTTGTAAAGATACAATTCAACTGAAAATAAGCTCACTCATTATCTATTATACATTCAAGAGAAAGGGATATAACCATAAATATTCATGAAAAATCAGCTTTCACCAGAATATGAATTAAAATGTGATGACCTTAAGGTTGACCTTTGCGCCACTAACCTTTCACCTCTAAACTCTGACCCACAAAGAGCTCTAAGAAGTGCTGGTGGCGATGAAGGTGCTGGGTGCGGCTGTGTTAATGGTCTTGTGGACTGTTAAAGGGCCAGGGGCCACACGGGCGGAGCAGCAGGGACCCAGAGGGTTGTTGAGTGTCACATTGAAGGTGCCCTTCATTACTGTGTTCATGATACCTGGACTCAACTGCAGGGAAACAGAAAGGAGCAGAGATGATAATGAGAAGCGTTAACACAAGACCACTGCAATATGTTTGTGTTAAATTTTTGGTTACAAATACGAACAGTTACGAATTTTATGAGGAAGAAATTGGAAAAATAGTTTATTAATCCAACACAAAAAACAAATAACCTATATTAATTTTTCATTCATTTAATTTGTACACTCAGGTTAAAAGTAAAAGATTAAAAACGGTCCACAGACTAAATTTGATTTTGATTTTTAATGTGTCTGGATTTGTTTGACTAGAAAGTTGCTGACTTCTTTGTGTCTTGCAGTTGATAAAACTGATAAACTAAAGACTTGGTTAACTATTTTTGACTAAAATTAAAGCACGAAAAACAAGCCATTATTAGTTTTTTGAGCTGGATTCATAAATAAACAATGAAATTAGTGATTCCTTTTTTCATTCTAATGTGGGTTCCCCAATTGAATATGAAAGGAACAAATGATAAACAGGCTGAAAACATACAAATATGGAAGGAAACAAACAAACATTTATGAATGAATAAACTTCATCATTTACTAGAGATAAGGAAGTGAGGAGTGATGGATTGTTTTCCCTTGACTTTAAAACAGAAGTAATCAACACTTCTTGACGTTTTCCACGAATCACCCTGGTTTTTACTGCATTTAACTGTCTAATAAACCTTCACATAAACCGTATCCCTTGACAGGGAATGAACCTGTTTACTAAAGCCAACAGCCTCATGTGAAACAGCTTTACAGCATCTTCCAAGAAATGGACAAGCCACAAAAACACAGAACTCCATGTCCATATACATCTGGCAACGTTTGGCGCTCTTTCAGTCTGCAATAAAACAACGCCAAGCCATTCCACTGATACACTCCAGCCTTCTTCTCTCCACTCCAACACTCTCTTCCTTTATTGTCCTTAATATAAGTTCAAGTTCATCAAATGCAGAACCACTAAAATGTGTATTCTCGCAGAGAATAAATAAATAAATAAATGGTTGGAGCATATTATAGAGTTTAACGCATACTATATTAGAATAAGGCTAGTGCAGTGCCTGCTCAACATGCCTTTTAGGAATGATCTGACCGTGTGGCACTTCAGGTTTGCAGCTTGCAGTTCTCTCGAGAACCACTCATCTGAACATTCTCACACACAACAGTGGGCTTTGTTCAAAACCTGAGCTAATGGACTGACTGCTCAAACTGCTAAAAGCTAGTAATTTGGGACCAGGCTATTTTCTGGAACAAAAGCATTTAGTCCAAAAGTTAGCTGAGTTGTTTAAGTTGAGTAAAACATAATGACCTAACCTCTAAGAGTGCTATGATGGGATATTTCTGGTCACTGGTTCTTCATCTGTTCATGAGTGTACTGTAGCAGCATGGAGAGCAAGCTGAATCCAGCATGCCGACTGGCAGTTTAACAGTCAGCAGGGGCCCGTTCTCAATACACCACACAGTATGCACTTCAGGCAGTAATAAAATATGTCTAAAAATATGTCATATCTCAGTAGCTCACACTTGACATTGCATTCCTTGGGCCCTCAACAATGCAACAAAGTGTGAAGTCGATTGGATGAACAGCCATCGAGAAATATTGAAGGACGGACAGACAGAGACTCCATACTGTCAGCAATTTTCTCCTTTGGCTGGTCTTTGTTCAACTTTTGCCACAGTAATGTTGGACACTTATAGTGACAGCAGGAAAGGTTACTGGACTGTTATTTTAAGTAAAATGACCATTATTTTGTATTGATAGTATCACAAGTTAAAATTTAAACATTACCCATACCAAGAATGCAACACTCAATTCTCTCTGCCACACTTCAACAGAAGGGGGGGATTATGACTTATTGACTCTGTAACACAACTGTAACTGTAACTTGTCTTACAAATGGGAATGTAAAAGATCTACAAATTTAAAATGAACTTCAAAGTCTGACCTTAAAATCACCTCACCAAAAAAAAGTTGCAAATATAAAAAAAAATTCTCTCGCTCATACTCTCACACACACACCCACACACACAAGATGAGGACACGGATACATATACATGTTGGTTGCACACCTGCTTGACTTAGTCTCCCTCCCTTGAGTTAGTCAGGTACATCCCGAGGAATCTACCTCTCATGATATCAAAGCGCTCTCGCTCTCTCTCTTCTATTCTACCCCCACCTCCTCCTCTAACCTCAGAGCACACATGCACACATCAGTATGCTGGAGGTGCCACAGTAGGATTTAGGCACATTGGCGGGGCTGCTCAGATCTCAGTATTGATCCTAATGGGAAAAGGGTTGCGGGTTCAACTCCAGGTCACCCTCAGGGTTGCCCAGGAGGTCGGGGAGATGGGGAAGAGCCCTTGGAAGTGACAACACCATCGGCATGGCAATGATGAGGGAGCTTATGGGATGTTTCACTGGGTCAAAGAGGGTAGGAGGGAAAGGGGGAGTTGATGATGATGTTGTTCTGTATGTATGCAGACATGCAGAAACAGTGCTGGATGCAAAGTCTTTCCCACAACACACATGCAGTACATGACACATACAGAAAAACAACACACGCTTCATCCCGCACATACAAATACACACATTTGCACATTCACCGCACACAAAGAGACATCTTACGTTGCAACACATAGATTAACAATTAAACAGGTTCCTGGTCAATGTCACTACAAGTACAGTGTTTCATAAGAGTGCTGGTTTGGCACATCCACAGTTCAGGTTTGGTTTAGGAAGGACAACTTGGCTGGAAAAAAGATTGATGTGTATATAATAACTTGCTTCCTAACCTACAAGTGAGTGCTGAGATGAAGACGGGGGTTTTGACATGCATTTATGAACTTTATGAGAGATGGCAGGGCTAGGCAATTGACCAAAATCATTAAAAGCCATCATTAATTACTAAGTATTGTGTATGTATTCTTTTATTTTTCAAACTGACATATTTTCTCATAAATGTGACCTTAATGACCCTATTTGCCATCCTAACTTTGAATTTGCCATCTTAGTTGTAAAATGTCAAAAACAAGACAAAATGATTGTATATGATAGGATGAATGGTAGGGTAGCTGATCCAGCTCATGCAGAGTAGTTATAAGCGCTATTCTAGTGGCGGTCTCCTCTTTTTCCAACTCAGAAACAAACACTTGAAATGTTCATGTAAAAAATCATGTCTGTTTTAAATCCTGTAAGAGGCTCTGTTTTGTGCTTGTCCTCATTTCCCCAGATCTCTACAATGGATGTGGCAAATGGAAAGTTAGTTTGACCCACTGAGTTACAATGGCGACATTGTCTAACTTCAGACTGAACATTAAACTGACCAAACAACAACCAAACCAAAAACATACAACGCAAACTTCATTTAAGCAGAGTCTGTGTGTAAAGTTTAACTGCAGCAATGGGGGGGGGCACTTTTGCATTTCAAATCAGAAAGAATATTACCTCATTGCCCTCATCAGAGGAAATGAGAAGATGATGTGATGATAATATGTGGTGGTGGTATGATGGTACCACGTAAAAGCTTTAAAGGTAGAAGTATAAAACTCACATGGAGGAAGCACATAAACAACCCAGCCTGAGGAAGGTTTGATGAAATGTCAGCTGTGTTTAAGACACCTCCTGTTCTGACTCATAATGAATATCAAATAAACTCGAGCTTCTTTTTTCTGCCTCTCTATGTGCTTTGCACTTGGCAGGCTTACATATCAGCTAAAGATCACAGCATTTAATTAATATTTGTTTCTGCTTGACGTCTGCTCCCTGTGTCTTTTTATATTTGTGCATTTGATTCACACCCCGCTCTATGTTAAATTAAGCCCAACCAATCAGAACAGCGTCGTGCGTGAGAAAGGTAATCAAGCCCACTTCCCAGAAATACGTGCATTTAACATGGTGCATTTAATGGAAACACTAAATGAGCCCTCACTCTGACCTAATGTTGCTCAAGTGGGTAGCTTAGTGACATTGCAGGCACATGTATGGTTGGACGCTCATACGCACTGATGCTTAATAGTTTCTATGCCATTATGTGGCCGTCTGTTTCAGACTGCGGACCCTCAGAACACATTTTCAGCTGTTGAATTTAACTACCCTCTTCAGCTGCTCCATTTGCTGCTGTCTGTCTCTCTGCTCCTCTTCCTCTACACTTTTTCACCACCTTTTCATCGCTGTCTCACCTCTGTCCCCATCTCTCCTTTCTCTCTCACCCCTCTCTGCCTCTCTCTCATCACTATCATCCCACTCTCTCTGCCTGCTTGTGTTCAACCTTCTCTTATCTCTCTCCTTCTCTGCACCACTTCACACCATCTTTAACTCTGTATGGCCTGTGGTGTCGTATAGATTCACAGTCACACAGCTAATTACTGAGACGAGTGCTTAGACATGCATAGCACTGAAAGAAAAAAGAAGTGAGCCTCCTGAAGCAAACCTGAGCAAGTCTCACTCACAAATGCATGGCATCAGTCTCTCTAGAGCATGACTCCCAATATGGTTCTTTGTTAGTGCACTGGGTGTCTCTACATGTGTACAATTCCAAAATAAAAAACATCATCAGGCATGTTTAATTGTCGCATGAATAATGTTGAGCGAGGTGGTTGCGAGTGAGGTCACAGCGTAACATTTAAATGTGCAGCATTTGTCCAAAGTGAATGTGCAATTGTATTTAGATGTGCATGCCACCAATTATGCCACGTAAGTTCAGCTTACTTATAGTAGTAGTTACGACAATGAATTGGCGCAGACACTTGTGCTGCCATTTGCAGTTTTAAAATCTTCCATTAGCTCTGCTCAGACGTGTGGAGGATTGGCAGGATACGTTTCTCCACCCAACTGTTATATTCAGACTACACTGTTATCCTGTTTAGGGGTGCTGAAGGTTCTTCAAACTCACATTGAGCACACTGGACAGGTTGGCGGTCAGTAAAGAGCCTGACACATTGAAACAGAAAACCATCAACACATGCAGGCTATTTTCAACTCACCTAACTTTCAGGAAACTGCAGACGAAGTTAATGCAGGAATCGGAGATACACCCATGATGCAGACTAAACACAAAGAGTCCCCTGACAGCTGACAGTGGAGTCAAACCCATGACTTATTGCTTGCATTGAAGATCTAATCACGTTAATACACCAATGCTTTATTAAGCTAACCCATTTTTACTTTGGGCAAATTATCTCCCAACATTAACTCTACTCTCTGGTTTGACTAGAGCGACAAAGACAAACACTTGACAAGCCAAAATGGAGGATTTGGATTTTACTTTTAATGAAATGCCTTATTTGAATAATTATTTTTTTAAATTTTACCTTTGGGGGGAGAGGAGAAGAGAGGAGTGGGGAGTCGGGGAGAGGAGAGGAGAGGATTGTATGAGATACTTCAACAGTTTTACTAGCTACTATCAGTGGAAAAATTCCCGCAGCTACAGTTTCCCCCTTATAACAGAGAGAAATGAAGCAGAGAGACAGGGTGAGAGGCAGAGAGGGATGGGGAGAGTAGATACAGAGAGGAAAAACACAGCACATGGTGATAAAAGAGCATCCATAAGAATATATCTGCATAGGAAGATAGAGGTTATTAAACTGTACGTGGGAACATCATGCACTGTGTTCTGCCTACATTACTGAGGTTTAGTCCTGACAAAGTGATACATTCTGCCACTCCGACACACTGGGACATACTTTTTAATGTTAAGAATGTTAAAACATACACAGACTAGATATGTAGCCCACACATAAAGGTTTTCTGAACTCCTACATAGAGTATTTAGTCTTGTCTCATGTTCCTGTGGCAAAGCTTGAATGGACATCAAGTCAAAAAACAGCTTCATGATGAAATCTGCATAGAAAAGTAGTAAAAAAAAGTAAAATTTTGCTGAGATGTTGTACAGAGAGATGTAAGCAGTAAGGACTGTAAGCTGTGCAGAGAAGACAGATAGAGAAAATGAATTGCAAAGGACTGAGGTGAGTTTTAGGTGAGCTGTGGCTCTGTGCTGAAACCTGGTGAACTGGAACAATGTTCGGTCATGCTGAGCAATGACTGGACACACTGGATGTTTGGCAAACGCCTAACAACTAAAATTAAAAATAACATTCAAACTACAAAATCAAGAACACAAATTCTCACATGCTACTGTAACAAAGGGGACATCATATCAAAACTGTTTGCTACTTTATGATGCACTTTGCATCTAAAAGGAGGGAAAATGCTAAACATGGATGACTACAGGAGCGTAGAGTGCAAAGGGAGCTGGAAATCAATAGACTTCACAGGTGGAGGTAAACTTCCAGTGAGCTGTGGTTCTGCGTTGAAAGGTGATGAAGTGGAATAGAGTGCAGCGCAAATACAAGCTGCACTTAAGTCACGCCTGCATAAACTGATTGGCAATAGCTCCTTGATTCATTAGCTGTTTGGCAACCACCTGACTGGTAATGTCCAATCATATTCAAGCAGATGCACATGAATGGCCATTATAACCTGACAAATTACCCGGTTTCTGTGTCGATACACTCATGTCAGTGTCATTTGCTGCCTCAGCTCCCCTCAACGCCATCATCTTCTTCGTGTTCTAAGATTTGAGATTTGTCTTAGCGCTGACTTGACCAAATTTAATGCTAATGTGTATTATTTATGGCTGGCTTTGTCCTTGTTGCTGCTTGGATTCTCCCTCAGGCAATTAAGCTCTTTTCCTCCAAATTTTTCAACATGTCTCTTTCAACTTGATCACCTGTTTTGATTATAATTACTCCCACTACACAGTTTTAGCAGACTCACATCCCTGTGTAAAAGTAAAAATGTCAAAAAATGATCTAAATGGAAAAAGAGTCACAAGACATTCCTTCACCAAAGAAGGTATGATTATATCTGTTAATTGTCAAAAACAAATGACCTAGAACTGCTGTGACGCTCAAACCAGTCGAAGTCTATGCAGCTGGCTAAATAACCAAGGGAATGGGGGAGAACAGGATGAGAGGGACACAGTAGTGGAAACAGACAGAGCACTGAATAAGAGAAGAGATGGTAAAATTTGAGGATATAAATCGACACCAAGACAGCAGACAGGCTGGGAGACTGGCAGACACAGAGAGGGAGAGAGAGAAAGAAGAAAGAGCCCTGTGATAACATTACACCCATGGACATGAACATGATGATGAACTGTGTAGCGAGGTTTAAATCAAACCCAGTGGTTTTGTCTTTGATGTTCACCACTCAAAGTCAGCAGGGACTGGAAGCAACATTAGCTCTTTCAATCATCTCACACACTCACACACACACACACACACACACACACACACACACACACACACACACACGAACATTCACCAGCAGCTGTAACCCAAAGCTGTAATTCCTATTAAAAACACACCGAAATGGAGCAGAGAGAGATTAGGTTCTGGTTAGGTTTCATTACAACTATATTATGCTTCGACCATAATGTGCATTTGTCTCTGTCAGTAGTCTAAGGTGGCTGCATTAAACAACATTACACTTCATAAAAACGCACTCACTTTTCCCAGTTTAATTTAACCAGGCAGGTCAATTAAGAGCAGTTCTCTCACAAAGTGAAAAGCTGCCTTGAGCAGGAAACCGTATCGTTCAGCCTTGCGTTGCATCAATGGAGATTGTTCAAAACCACAGAATTTTATTGAAGTTTGGGGGTTTTTTTTTCACAAAGCAATCAATTTCTGCCATGTCACAGAGAGAAATCTGATCAGTTCTCTGAGGATCACAACATGAGATAATCTCAGACATGTATTTGTGGCATCTCTGCATCTCAGTCCTGGTTGTATAGAGACACATTAAAATCCAAGGACACACACATCCATATGTACACAGATATCAGTGCAGTATTACTGAATGTTTGCTGCTCAGGGATTTGTGTAGAATGGGAGTGTGTTGGGGAACTACGGGTGTTTCGCTAGAGTTAAGTGTAGCTTTAACAACATGTTTACCTGATAAGCACCAGGTCCAGGGTTGGTGTTCATGGAGACTTTGAATCGATCTGCTCTGGAGGAGATCAGAGCCATTTGGGGGAAGGATTTCACACTGAGGTTGTACTGGCCAGGACCTGATGAACACACACACACAGATAAATAAATCAATTCATATTTAGCTGCTTTGACAGAGACAGAAGGGACTAGTGTACCCCCAAAAACACAGAAAATGATGAAGGTGTGCCATTATTTCAGACAACCAAGCACTTTACAGCATACTGTGACTGTCATCGTGTGTGTAAAAACAGAGGTTTGAGCATCATATCCTACAAAGTATGTTTTTCAAGACATTATGACAAATAACCCAATTCTCCCACAGTCCAAATACATGCAAGTTAAGTTTACTGGTGTGAAAATTGATGTGAGTAGTCTGTCTTTACGTGTCATTCCTGAGATTGACTGGCGACCTGACCAGAGTGTATGCCTCGCCCAGTGTCAGTTAGGTTCACCTCAGGATAATCAGCTAATGGATGGATGGATACTGCACATTGGTATTTCTGTCTGAAACCAAATTTCCACTTCAGCTACTAATGCAAGTTTTAAGTGTTACATTTTTGAGGGGTAGGGTAGGTTAAATCATTCTGGTTGAAGCTGAAATCTGTAACTTCCTGCACATTCTGCCCTCAGCAATGTTTAAAGGTCTACAGTTATGCTGCTGTGGCAAATAAAGTTTATTCGAATCAGCCTTAATAAATTATTCTGCTCAAGGTTAATAGAAGGTTTTAATCATTTTTTTCTCTCTTATGTAAGAGACGACACTGGTTACTTGTTCCTTTTTATACGTATTGAACAACAGAAGTCACAGCAGTATGTGTGGTACAGTATGAATCTGAACAGAGTCACCAGGGTATGCTGGCTTTTTTTCATGTAACTGTCTGTACTATGATCAAAGGCTCAAGCTACCAGAATACTGAACCGCCCTGCTGTCCAACATCAAGACGATGTATACAGACGGTCCTGTATAGGACCAAACACTCAGCAGGGATTAGAAATCCTTTTCTACTGTGAGGTTTTTACTGCTTCAGATAAAGTGCGCACATTGTGAATGTATTTTTGAGACAAACCCAGAAGCAGGTGTGCAAAGATGCATAAGATAAGAATCAAATCACATGTTGATATGATTACACACAAGCAAAGAGGCACAAAAAACACCATACACATACTCGCTTTGCAAGTAAACACAAACCTCTTCCAGAGCCATTTTCATTTTATGAAGAATCATTCACACCAGATTCAGAAAAATTAAAACTTCTCAAAATGAAGAAGCTAAGCCTCAGGGCTTTATCCATTGCACAACACTGTTTCCATAAACTTTTTTTTTATTCAAAATGTAAACTGTGAGACTTTCTAACATCGTAGAAATAACTATTGTAATCAACTTAAAAATGGTTTAATGGACCCCAGGGGTACAATGTTATTCAGTGCATTAAGAATTATGATGAGGAAAATAGGAAAAAAGAATTCATCACTGGTCCAATAAGGTGTCACAATAATACAGCAGCAGGTGGTTGTCTGACCCAGCAGCTGACTGCAATCACCTTAAGACTTACAATCATAGAGTGATTTACTTAAGTTTCACAGAAAAACATACCAAAGAAACAACATGTGCATCATAAAAAGCTTCAGCCATTGCTAATGCCACAGATCATTAGAAAAACTACAAACACTGTCATTCTGCAGGGACCTGTGTGTGTGTGTGTGTGTGTGTGTGTGTGTGTGTGTGTGTGTGTGTGAAAATGTTGAATAATTGAATGACCATTATTAGAAAATGGGTTGGCAGGGGACCCAGCATGATGAGGAATATAATGTTCCCTAATGTTGCACGTACTGTAGGTCTATTCATAAATGCAAATTAAATAATGGGCAAAAAGATTGTAAGTGTGTGTTAGTATGCACATATCTGTTTGTGTGTCTCAGTATGAGTCCGTTTGTGTGCATGAGTGTCCGCATGCGTGTGTCTGCACATCTGCTTCAGTGTGTGTGTGGGTGTATAAGTGTTTGTGTATGAAGAAGAAACACTATTGCAAACAGTCCAAATCTATTTATATGCAAATTGGATTTTGGTTAAACGGTTTGGGGTGCCTCATGGGTTGAGTCCCTTGGTGAAATGGGGCTAGTCATAAATTATCCAAGTAAGTCATGAATCTATCAATTTTGAAACAACATTTTTCAATGGGAGTGTAATTGAGGTAAATATTAGGTTAGAGGCCCACAGAGATGGAGCTAATTGGACTTCATGATGGTGAAAAGGTGGAGCTGTAGAGTTTCCAAATGTTCAGCACTGATAGATAGATAGATAGATAGATAGATAGATAGATAGATAGATAGTGTGTTAAGCATGTGTTTGTGATACCTGGCACACTGGGGTCACGTGTCGGAAAGAAATCATCCCGTGGCGCAGCTGAGAGGAAGCAGCTCTGGCGTCTTTTAGCTTCATCATTTCGAGGTTCTAGATAAGAGTGGCCATTAGCCTTCTCATAAGTCTGAATCACATTGTAACTGTTGGGTGGAGGAGAATCCTAAAGGAGGAGGAGAGGGGACAAAGTTTCAGCTACATGGCAATATGTACAAAACAAGGCAGAGTCTACAACCATGGTAGTGACTCTGTAAGGTTAGCTTATTGCTAACATCCTCGTGCTACCATGTAGATGTCAGCTACAGTGTTTACCATAAAACTTGTAGGAATGACATTAGTTTGGCAGCTGAATTACTGGTTCAGTTAACATTTTCGCCATTCGCCCTGTCCATTTTAGACCAAAATCATTGGGATACATTCCAGCCCTTGCTGTAGATGTTGGAGAGATATGCTGGTGCAAAATAAAAAGTCAGAAAATTATTCAGATACCTTCTCTGGACACCATGGATACCTGTGCAGAATTTCATGGAAATACATTCAACGACTTTTGAGACATTTCAGTAAAAAACAAAAACTGTTATACTGTTATACTCATGGTAGCATGAAGGGAAAAGTCAGGGAAAGAACAAAATGAGTGGGCTAATAGCAGACACACTTTGTACTTTGTGCTCATACTGAAAAGAACTGAATGATGAAGGAAACAAAAGGTTGAGTCACAGAGTCGACTGGCACTGTCTCTAACACTCTGGGAAATGTCTGACAATGTAACACACAATTACATACACAAAAAGAAGTGTTTCTGGGGTCCCCTTATTAGATTACACAACTGACAGGTCCGCAGTGTAACAGACACACATTCATTATAAATAGCAAATGGCTCAGTCACCCATCTGATATGAGAGCACAGTGTCAGACTTGTTCCAATATCACCCATGTACACACGTTCATGCATGAATATCAGCCTACAGTTGCAAGGACATACAGTTCATGTCACATCATCTACATGTAAATGAAGACAAACACACACACACACACACACACCCAAATGAGTGGTTGTCTCACAGCTGTCATTATGCCGCCTCTCCACAGAGGTGTGAAACAATGATAGGAATATGGGCAAAATTTCCATCACAGGTAATTTCAGATAAATAGCGTCCGTAACAAGGCTATTACAATCTTATACATTAATAAATTGCTAATAATTAAGCGCTAATTCACAGAGGCACGCTGATGTGAAAATGTGATGGATCTCAGCTGTAGAAATTGGGATATGAAAAGGGAATTGGGTGAATCGTGTCACCTGGTTAGAAACTTGCATGACCACCACTGCAGAGGAGTCTGAGTTACTGGGGATTTGTCTTGTCGGTGGGTCTTTGAATAATTGATGGCGAAGGCTGAATATAGCAGCACAATCCATTTATCCTAAACATAGCAGAGCTGTCATTTACCTCAAACTGTCATTTCCCGACCGCTGTTTTCTCCGTATCCTCCTAGGTAGCGGCCCATCTTTAATCATCGCTAACCCAGGCCATTTAGCTTTTCATTATAGACACAGTGGGAGGAAACGGAGGCAAGCACAACATGTGCACAACAATACCACCTCAGACACACAGAGACAGTCACTTTACAGCTGCACACACATAAAAAATACAAAATTCTGTGTGATGTTGAAAACATCCGTGGCATTGCTGAAAAGTAAGATTAATTTAAGGCTAGTAAAGGAATTTTCCTTCACTTCACTTACTCCATCCTATGTTTTTGTTTCAAGTATGTCTCACAGTGGATTTCACACACAAACACACCCTCGCGCACGCACACACAGAAATGCACCTGTAGGCACACATCTGTCACAGATCTATCTCACAGTGCAGAGCAATCATCCTCCAACCTCTGCAACACGACGTGTACTCACACACACCTGTCGAGGGGCCCTATGGTCCATAATTATACCGAAATATGGAGCAAACCACTGTTCCCAGTAGCAGTCATCACCTATTGACAGCACTCGGGTTGTCTTTAATTACACACCATGGACATTTAGACAGCTCAATGCTTATCTTCCTACATGAACACGGAGACACACGCAAACACACATTTTCCTAACAATTCTGTCACAATGCCCTTGACTGTCTGAAAAATATCTCAGAGTACATATAGTATACTGTAGATGCCAGATGCACATTTGTGGCAGGCAGGCAGTGACATTGAATATTGATGTGGTGCTTGCACCAAGACAGATTGTCAGACCTGAAAGTGGAGCAAGTAAAATTAACAAAAATTATAACTTTATATCTTTAGAGCACGCAAACTATATAAACTTGAAGTCACAGTTCTAACTGATAACGCACTGTACAACTACCAATCAGGTATACTGTAGGAGAAAGTCATTTAATTATGAAGTTACAGTATGAAGTAAATAAAATAACAAGTAAATAATAAATTAAGCAAAGGTGTGCAATGCAGCAGTCCATCCATGAACTATACACTATATGTTCTGAATTTTATCCCGCGATGGACTGTCTTATATACAGATACTGTCTTGAGTTCAGCCCTGAATCCAAATCAACTGTGAAAACAAAATATTCTTACAAATCATCAATAAGACTACACATATAGGACTTTTGCCACAAGATACACTTGTCCTGGAAGATCCCCCTGACTCAGGGACAAAATGAAAACGGCCTTCTCCTTGAAGGTTTACAAAAGCATAACTGGATGAATAAATGTGATTGCCCTCTCCAGATTGCCGAGGTTGGAGTTGACTTTGTTCAAGGACTTTCCTAAAATTGATAAAAATTGATAAATCCTGGGTTGTGTCATATTGCTGTTGGTGGAAAAAAATCCTCATAGTCACAAAAGAGTGCAAGCTGCACAGTCCCTGCTGTCATTAAAGTGGGGGTTGTCTTGTTGTGCAACCCATAGGGATTTTACCTTCAAGAGTTTATTCAAGAAAACTGTACATAATTCAGGGCAGTTACCTTGACCAAGCCAATAAATTTGCAGAAATCATGGAGGGATTTTGCCAATTGCTTAAATGTTTGTTTGACAATATCTTCTGAGTATTTCTTGGTTGCTGGAAGGAAACCTATGCATTACTGGTCAGTTTTTATTTTTAATTTATGTACATTTAATTGGAGCTATCAGCAAAGTTTCAGGAGTCCTAACTCCCTCCCCTCATTTCCCTCCCTCCCACCCTCTCCTTTCTATATGTAGAGCCCTATGGGGGTCCGTTGTGCACGGGTGCCACGATGCATTCTCATCCAAAGATTCCCCAAACTCAGCAACACCCCAAGAATTGGCTTAAGCTCTTAATCTTGTCAAGAGAGTGTTCACATGCATCTCATTGATAGTGTGGTCATTGCTAGTGAACTGTCCAAAGGTGATCAGTAGTGTCAAGATAACAGTAGCCAGGTTTCCAAGTGGTTAAATTAACGCTTGCAAAACAAAAAGCACCTGAAAACACACACTGTAGCATATTTTATATTTCATTTAAATGCAAACTACATCCTCAGTTACGTGGCCATCCTCACGTAAGTTTAAACACAAACAGATATCAGATGTTACTCGTTATCTTGCCTCCTTTCTTCCCTGCTATGTTGTGTCACACTAATGGCTACTCAAGAATGTCTGACAGCCACAATACTAATGATTTGGTTTAGTATATACTGTGACAGCTTTGACTAATGGCAAGGTACAGCATGTATATTTTCATGTGTGTGTGTGTCCTATCACAAGATCCCTTCCTTCAACCTCTCATTAATCTTAAAAACTTCCATTCTTCCTCACAAAGTAAAAAAAAAAATGCTATTTTCAGACTGCATTACCATATTTCAGAATGTTGCACTAGAGACAATATATATTCTTAGTGTGCATGTGTGTTAATGCTTGTGCTTGTCCATGTATATGTCCATACATATGCATATGTAGTATATCCACACACTGTATACTATGACATGTAGGACAACTAGTATGACATATTCAAATAAAAAACTCACTTTTGTGTGTGGTCATTCTGAATTCATTTGTGTTTTGCTGAAAAGTAACTGACACATGGATCATTGATGGCGTTAAAAGCTTGAAACAAGTGAAGGTTTCAAGTGAGCGGGAAATATTTAAATACGTGCACTTATTGCAACAACTTTATCCTCAGTCTTGCTGGTATTTTATGTAGATAATGAATATATTGCATATACCCATTTAGAGTAGGGGAAACAATAATAATTGTTACATATGCTCTTAAATCCATAGTGTCACATGAGGTTTTTATAAGTGTTTCAGCAAAACTTATTTGCATATTAAAAAATGTGCACAAATACATAGCGAGCCAACTCCTTAACTTGTTTTCAGTTCATAATTTCATGCTTCATGATGATCATATGACAAAATATATTAACAGGCAGGGTGAAGAAGAAGACCTTGTGCTCTGTCTACACCAACACCACTGTAATTACGCTGTTCTTCTTTAAATGTCAGGTAACCACCTTTTACTGCCCATTCAAAAGGTTTTAAGATCAGATATTGTCTGTACACTGTACACTGATAAAACACTGTACTGATAATGGTAATGGAACCTATTACAAGCTTGACATTGAAAAAATCTGCTATGTAGCATCATTTCTACTTTTAATTAAGCTCTGTTTATGCTTAATTTGCTGTTTGTACATTGCTTTATTTTACAAAACAAAATAGATCCTTAATACTAAAATGAGAAGTGAACATGGCATTTGTGTTTGTTTTCCTCCCAGAATAGACTATGTATGTCATTCTGTGTCATAACCACAGCTGGTGTCTCATCATAGAGCTTGATAACCATCTGTCTGATTTTAGTGGTGGAGGTATGGCTGGTGTCATAAGGCCTTAATGAGGTTTTAGACAGGTCTTCAATATAGATGGAATGACAGAAGGAAACCATATGGGTCCCATTCGCTTCCTATTCGCACTTTATAGGCAGCAGTCAGTCTAACAATTTGCTGACAGCTACAGTTTTCTGCTGTGTTTCATAGCCTTGTATATCTTGCTTTCTCCTTTATTTCATTTCATCCTTGCCTTATTTGCTTCTTGTCTTCTCTTTTTGTCTTCCTTGCACCTGATCTTCTCTCCCTGCCCGTTGTCTTTTGGTGCCTTCTGCTCAACTGTTTCTCTCCTTTTTTCACTTCCCCTCTTCCTCTGTGTAACCTCCATCTCCTCTTTTGCTTAACTCGCTCTTTGTCTCACAAGTGCTCTATTTGTCTTCCTTAATCTACCAGCCTCAGTTCTTTTATTTACTACATCTTATATGACATTTACATGAAGATCCGAGTAGCTAATCTTGTTTTGAGGAACATCTGTGTGGTAGGATTAGATTCCAGTTTAAATCCGAACCACAGAGAGTTTAAATCCGGACCCCTTTAAGCCTAGACTCAATCTAGCTGTCACCCTGTGATTTATATACAGTAGTCACCGGTAAGCCGCCTGGCAGGTTTAGAGTTCTGTATAAACACTGGGTCCCAACTGAACCACCAGCCATCCAGCAAAGATCCAGAGGATCTGGTTGAGATAACGCCCAGCCCAGTCTCTAACATCTTATTGGGCTTCGCTCTCCACGTCGTCCTCCTGGCCACCTGCCTGCTTGACTGTCTGGTTGGCTCCTAAAATCATCACCTGCTACCAAACAGCTGTCCATAACCAAACACACACAAAACACACAGCTGCTGCATAAAATGGGAAGTGCCCACACCTGCATATGGGTGCATTCACACACACACACACACACACACACACACACACACACACACACACACACACACACACAAAATGCACTATACACACAGCTGCTGGCCACAGCTGGTGCCCATACTTTGGACAGAGAAATGTACATGTAGGCATCTACATGCACACACTGGACACAGCTGCTTACCACATGTGCCTACTTTATCCCCACAAAGAGCGGGATGAAGAGAAAGACAAAGAGAACCAGGGAGAGACTAAATGCCAGAAAGAGAGGGGAGGGGTAAAGACACAAAGTTAAAAAAACAAAAACAAAAACAAGAAAATATAGACAGAAATATCAGAAGTACAATGGGGGAAAAGAAAAATGAAAGAGCTGAGGTAATAAAAAGAAAAAAAGTGAATGACATTATTCAAATTGTTTGGAACAGAAATTAAATCTGAAGCTTGATAATAAACACAGAAAGTATCAAATTAAAGGACCAGGCTTGGTCACACTTCTCTCCCTCTAATACAATCATAAAGCAGACAGAAAGTTTTTAATTTGCTTAAGTACCGATCCCTTATCTTGGCCATGCCATTTGTCCACAGGTATCTCCATTAATCTCAGATAAATAAATACAAATGGGATCCAATCTCTCACACGCTACTGAAGATTATCAAAAGCAGGTCAATACAAATGAAATGTGACAGAGCACATGGCTGCTTTTGATACTAGATAGAAAAGACATGACTGACTGGCTTCATTTACCCAAAATTATGTTATTTTACATCAAGTACTGTACAAAAGCTACTACCTGTATTTCTTAATTTGAGTCTGTTTGTGCCACTCTGTTTTCTTGAAAACAACAATGGATTTAAGACAGAAACAGACAGAACACATGAAAGATGACATTATCTCCTCTGTGTGTGAGTGCCAGCTTTTTCCAAAGGGAAAAAACCTAACAAATCAGTTTATCTTAGGAAAAACAATGAAGACACTGTGCACTGACCCAAATGTTATTTTTTCTTTGTGTTGCTGAAACAGGACAGCAGTTGGTAGTTGTTTGTTCAAATAAAACACTGTATGTTTACAAAGAATGCTTCTTGACTTTGAAAGTAGTTGGACATGAATAAAAAAAAAAGAAAATTAAAAAACTTAATTCAGGCTAGCTTTTTCCTGAGTTTTCAGCCGTATCCAATTATCATTCATCTGTAACAACAGATGTAGCGTAAGCTCAAGAAAAACTGGGTAATTAGTGGGCTATAAAAATACAATATGCACACGGTTTTCTGACCAGCAATGCCTGACTCAGAAGTCAACTTTAACCATTAGCACACTCCTTCCTCAATCAAGGCATTTCTTGTTAAGTTTCTTTCCCTGTAAACATTTACAAAGCCATTTTTTAAAAACATTTTAAGCCCGCATTGTTCAAATCTGTGTTTGGTAGAAGTTCACAGTGACCTTTTTACGGCCTATGCTGGCAGAATGCCATGTTTCTTAGCATGCCAGCACGAGCGACTGTTGTTCAGCAAAATCACATGAAAACAAAACAGCAGGAATGGACAACATGTGGATTTGTAAAAGCACATTGTGTCATATGGGTCATTTTGGACATCACAGACAAATGTTGCAGTCCTGCCAATGGGATACATACAGCATGGATTATTTTGGCAGTCAATGACAAACGTGATGCTTTTTTGGTCTTTTAACACACAGGTATGAGGACCTACCCAATTATCACAGTCGTGGTTTTATCCCTAGCTCCTTCTGTCCATGTTGAAGGGTTCTTAGTCAAGACACTGCACCCCAAATTGCTACTGTATTTCAGGCCAACACTGTAACTTGCTGCCATTGGTATGTGTGTGTTTGGATGGGTAGATGAAAAAATTAGTTGTAAAGCGTCAGGGAAAAAACACTATAAGTGAAGCCATAATACTGCAAACAGCAAACTAATGACGCATACAGTAGGTATGGATTCTACAACAGCTTGTTCTTGAGTTGTGTGAATGAGCAAGAAATCATGTAGTGTTTATCCACCTTCACTTGTAAAAAGTCTTTTATTTTGAGTCACAGGCTGTTTTTGAGAAAGGGCTGTTTTTCAGTTGACTTGTTTTATAACAGCAAGACAGCAGGGAGGTAACAATAACCAGGACTTCACAGCAAGAGAGGAAGACAAGGAAAGAGAGAACAAGAATTTCACCGAGCGTATGTGATCTTTTCCTCCAAGCAATAACTTAGAGAGCGTCCACACGTCATAAAATCTGAAAGTGCTACACAGACAAGTTCTCCATCTGTGCCCTATCACACATTTTAAGACTTACGTGTTCTGCTCTTTCTTCTCTCTCTCTTTTCCTCTATTGCTCATGCATGCATCCTCATTTATTCCAGTCGCTAAAAGCCTTCCTTTACTGTCTACAAGAGCTCCACTTTCACTTAGTTTACCAGTCCTCCCCCTCCACATGGTGTCTTTGTAAATCAAGACAGACACGAAACAATGGACTAGTGCCATTAAAAGATGTCGACATTACATTTTCATTAGATATGAATCACTTAATATGTATCTATCCCACTCAAGGCAGGAAATTAAGCTCACCACAACTTAATTAGAGGACAGGTGAGGTCAGAAGTGAGCATCAGTCATTAGCAAGTGGCAAATTAAAAATCTTGTAAGATTAATACTCATAACTGTGTTAGCCCAACGTTGTTGACCAATATATCTCTATAGAGTGTGGCACTATAACAACAACAGAACTTCATCTTTTGCTCCCCATGGAAAAGAGAAATTGCTATTACAGCCAGTGGCCTTTATCACTTGAACATAACCAAATGTCATATCGGGGCATTTGCCGAGCAACCCATGATGTCGTTTTTCTTGGCTGATGGTCTCCAAATTGCTGTATAATTTTTTGAGCAAATTAATGCTCCTACGGGGATACATTGCTTAGAGTTTTAATGACCCAATGGCCTTTCCAGAGCACAAAGATTAGCTAAAGCTGCAGTTGGCAATATCCTTAATTTCAATGTACACATACTTACTTGTCACATGGGAACAAAATAGTGGAAGTAAATGGCCATCACTCAGAAGCCAGCTCCTTGAGTTATGGAGTTCTCCAAGGGAGTTTACTGGGCCCTTTATTGTTCCTAGTGTATATTTGTGTATATGTTTTCCCATATGCACATGACTTAGTTCTGGTGGCTTTAGCTCCAGGAAAGACTCAGCTAACAGCTGACCAACATCAGCGTACAGCTCTATGACATTAAAATCTCATTACACCTTGTGGAAACAGGATAGTTTCTGTTTGGCTCCGTACACAAAATAAAAAAGCTAAGGATTTTAAAATACTATTTAATTTTGTCTATGTCCATGACATGTCCATTAAAGCATCGGCCAATTATCTGGGCTGGACGCTTTGAGGTAATGTCATGGGTACAGGTATTGAATTAAAAGCGGTAGTGAAAGGGAAAGGTGGAAAAAAGTTCTTGACTAGAAAGAAATGGAAAATAAATAAATAGATTAGATTGGTTTAAGGTCTTGGTCCATGAAAGCACATAGAGTTCATGTAGTAAAACTGGTCCCTCCTATCAAACCCACAAGCTTGAACAGCACCAGAAGGAGCTGGTTGACTCCCTCTTACCACAACTCCCTGCTCATACAGCCCCATCCAGCGCTCCGTCTGTCAGTGCGATGAGACGACAGGATGAGGACTGTCACACCAATCTCTAAGACCACTGAAAGGAAACTGGACGTGCTCTGCTTTGTACCAGCAAAATCTACACAGCCAGTGCACTGCACGCACCCCACTGCCCCCCTCAAAAATTATTCCCCACTGTTTGTAATCATGCCTTCTTGTCACTGCTGATACAAGGCATCGAACATAATGAGCCTGAAGCACTGTGAGGAGCTCAGACGTGTTCACACGTGTTCTATGTTCTACACTCTGCTGTAGGACTGCAAAGTGCTGCAAATTTAGCACAGGTTGCAGGTCTTTCAATAGGATTTTCCTGCACCTAATCAGACTTCCACCATCTGAAGTGTGGTGTGTGGTGTGTGTGTGTGTGTGTGTGTGTGTGTGCATTTGCACTTGTAGAATAGCCAGTAGGAACACCCTTTCTCTGAAATGACCCATGATTATCCATTGTCTTTTTGTCCAATCACACCAAATTTGTGTAGAGGTTATGAAAACTGCAGCCTCTTTAAGTCACTGATAAACTTTTTGTCCTGTCGTCTTTTCCATCTGTCGATCATCATCTAGCCCACAGCCTTTTTCTTCTCTCTGTGTCTGAACTTATCAGGCCATTATATGATGTGAGCATGAGACTTCAATTACATCCGGCAAACTGTTTGAATTACAGATTTTCTTTTTGACCAATCAGAGACTCACACATCTTTTAATGACAGCAATTTGACAACAATTTAACAGAAAAGTAAAGCGAATAAAAGCCCACATGGAGGCACTCAAGTGGCCAGACAATGGCTTAAAATAGTCTGTAAATAATAGGTCTCCAAGTAAAAGGGAAAAATACAGTAGATCAGGCTAAAGCACTGGACCTGCAGCTTTTACGTCTAACGCATCTATAATTGTAGTTCATTCTGAGACAGATAAGAAAGAATATACTGAACAAAGCTGTACTTGAATAATTTAAATAAGATGTATTTTGTAGGTGGCATTTTCCTCAGAAAACACTCTGAACATCTCCGTTAATCTGTTTTTATCCAGTGGAATTTTCTGAATCCTTTTTCAACTGCAATGACTGGACACACGGAGTGAAAGCACTGGGTTAAGAGAGAATTACTGAGACCTTCCACGAGTCAGCAAGCACTTGTTCGGTCAAGTATTTAACATTAGAAGTATTTTTCAGAGTGCCTGCCCCCTCTGCTGTACAAGTTGTGAACAAGAAGAGCAGGTCGTTGTGATAATGTCCATGGTGTCAATGTCACAGTGAATTTATTGAGTTTTGGACCAACAGAGTATAGCAATAGTTACAACTTGTAACTCTAGCACACTGATGAAATGCAGAGCCCTCACTCTTTTAGTAGAATTGCGCCCCTGGTCTTTATGCCACAGTAGTGCACAAGAAGTGGTGCTTGTTTGTGGCTTATAATTGTTGGACACTATTTTGGCTAAAATGTTATTCTAAATACTTGAGTTAACTACTAATTAAAATACAGTTTCACTGTGACCTAATGTGCAGGGCTACTGTTAAAATGGTAGATGGATAAATCAGCTTACAGAGAGGCACGTGGCCTCAATTACACATTAGCTAAAAGACTGACTCGCGTATACAAAGTCAATAGCATTGCTTGTCATTTCCTTTTTTATTCTGTTTATAGCTGAGAGCAAATGATAGAAGCTGAGACTAGTCAATGCAGCTACTGGGTATGACAGCACCACTCCTCTGCCCCCCCCCCCCCCAAATCTCTCTATCCATCACATTTATGAATTGTTCAGGCGAATATTGAGCAGAGCATGATGGGAGTGTTACTGTCTGAAGCCCTGGGGCGGAAATGTCGCTAAGCACTTCTCATTTGGTCACTTAATTGTGTGTGTTAAATGTGTGTGTCTCCTGTGGTTCTACAATATACTGTGTGCGTATGCATTCATAAGGCATTGCAAATTAATACGTGCATGCAGGTAAATTGTCTACACATGCCGGGTATTGTTGCACAAATATACGTGTATCTATGTGTGTACAGGTACATTTTGAGTGAGTCACTTTGTCTGAATGTGCACGAGTGTATGCATGTGACCACGCTCGAATTCTCACAGGGACTCACATCATCATCATTACCCTGACAGCTGACAGTAAAATCCATATCAAATCTATAACTCCATTTTCCTGTTTTTGTTTCTTTCTTTCATCACCCGACTCCCTTGTCTCCCATAAATAGAGGCTGCACCGTGACATGCCATTAGCTGTCCATGGATATATCATAAAAATGCAATGAAACACAGAGACAAAAAGTCAATAAGTGACAAACCCTGGGCCACTGCATATTTCCCGATTCCGGATACTTCAAGAGTATGTTGCCCATGGCATTACCTTCCATGCAACTGTCACACTCATTGTCTGACTCAAATGGCTTTTACTTATCATCTCCCTAGAGAGAGTCTATGTCACACTCGTTCTCATTGCCTTTGTCTTTCTATCTTTTCCTTGTTTTCTGTCTTTCTCTACATTATGTTTTTCTCTCTCTGTTGTCAGCCTCTCTTTCTTCCCCGTCCATCCCCCATTCCTACATCCTTCTGCCACTCCCACCATTCATTCTAAGTACTATTTCACCTCCTGGATTTTTGTAGTTCAGTTCATTCTCCAGAGCAGGGAGGTGATGCTGCTCTTCAGTTTGATAAATGTATGTTTAGCAAACACTCTAATTATCTCAACAAGAGCTAATAGGATAGATAATTACACATTATACACAGAGGCTCTCTCTCTCTTATTCTCTTTGTCTTTCCTTCACTCCCTCCCACTGCTTCTTCTATTCAGTTTCATCTCTCCTCTTTCTCCATTTTCCTAAAGCTCATTGTGTGTGGGGTTTTTTTTAGAGGAATGTGGTGTTTTTTCACTTGTAATTGGCATTAATGAGGTTTTCCTTGACTTTGTTATGCTTTATGAATTATGTCTGTCTATGAGTCTAGACCACAAATACAACACAGTAGCCACAAAACATGATTTTTATGTTGTGTATGACCTTTAAAAACACAACTCGAACTAAAAACAGCTAGTAGAGAAAACAACAGTCCAGTCTCCAGGTACACAGCTCCTACAGAAGTTTGAGGATCTTTGAGGATGTACCCATGAACCCATCGAACTACATATACACCATCACAAATAACACATACAGTTAACTATTACTATGTAACTTGTCTATCTTGACACAATTATGTAAAATTTAAAAGTAAAGGTATGTGTACAATAGTAAGTGTCAAAAATTTAAAAAAAAAATAAAGAAATAAACAAAAACTTGAATATTTGTTGCCATGGCAGTAGAAGACAGTGAATTACCTCCATGAGCAACAGCTTGAGTTGCCAAGTGAAGAATGAAAAAGTCTCAAGTTGTGAGGTGCCTCCTTTTTCTATTTGTCTTTATTATTATTTACACCCAGTGGTGTATTATGAATCTTGCCTCCAATCATTGTTGGTGGTAGATGTAATAAAAGCCATGTTTTAATATTGTCTATCTGATTCCATCAAGCCAGTGACACACTAATATTATTAGTTATATCCAAAAGTATTACTTATCAAACTTATGTTAAAACTTATATTTTGAGTTTGTTTTTCAAAGCATATAATGAGAAGGTTTGAAACTAATTTCAGTTGAGCAGTGCACAGTAAGAAACAACCAAGACAATCCTGTGATCAAGCTTCAAAGCTGAAGTTGCTCTCAGTTTTGGTTTTGAATGATACCAGTTGCAATCAAATTGTTGTCAGATAGTGTCTGCTGTTCGTGAACACATCTGGCATTCGCAGGGTTGTGCACCCTGAATGGAGAGCTCTACTGCACAATTCTGAGGCATCTGTGGGAAGGTGCTTTTAAAGAGTTACAGCCACTATTGTTGGATGAAACTGTATCTCTGCTTCCTCTGATATGGATGCAGTCCAAGATAATGGTAAGTCAGAGGAATCAGTTTTTAATATTCTGTATTTTCTTTCTATATATGTTTAAATGGATAATGTTTACGTAATCTAGGATTCATTGGATAAATAGAGACCTGCCCAGGTAGATACCACCCCAATCAAAATTTTACTATTAGTAATTATTCACTCAATTAACGCTGTTAATTAAAGCTGTTAGGCACATCAACAGCAAAGAATATAAAAACCTGACATGTAGTGTTTAAGAAGTCCAAGTCTTCTCTGCCTGATACAGGTGCTTATTTGACTATTTTATTTCTTTAGTATAGTAGATCTGACCTAAAAAGAACAGATGGAATAATATTTCATCAATTAACACTATATAGTTTGAAATTCACATGACATTTTGTTTGCCTTTATTTCAAAAAGCACATACAATGCTGAGTTAAAAATAGAAATTTAGTTCCACTTTACTTAGATATTCATAAACCTTTGTTTTACTTTTCACTAAACCGCACCCCCAACCACCACAGGTAAATTCTCAACCTGTGTTCTGGATAACATTTTGAATTGAACCCAGTGCCAACAGTTCACTGAAAATACACTTACTAGTGAAAGTGCACTTCTTATTGAAGCTATTGGTGACACCTCATTATTGAACCAACGCCTTTGCCATTGACGATCCCTAAATCTCACTGAGTGTAACATTAACCGTCTATGAAGACATCTAGTAATCTCAAGATCATTGGCGATGGAACAAATCAATGACGAAAGGTAGAAATGTATTAGCGAAAACCAACTGACAGACAAAACACCCTGTCAAACCTCTCTTCTGTCATTTCAAGGGGCAGGGCAATATTTCACTGATCCATAGAAGAGAGAGGAACTTGACTGCCTCGGGTGAAAACATAGGTCCAAATTTAATTCCACACTTATTCTCTCCCAGCACTGCCTGAGGGTATCCCACGACCTCCACAACAGAAAGGTCATTATCAGGAAGGCTTGGCCAGGAGGAAGAAGGAGAAAGCAGGAGGTGGAGAGGAAGGAATGTGAGAAGTGCTGTAGGAAGAAAAAGGATGAAGCGATGACAGGAAAAGAAGAGAAAAGACACAAGAGGAGAGAACAGAACAAGGGAAAGAAAAAAAGGGATCATAAGTTAGAATAATGGAAAAGTCCCCTGGATAGAGAACTCTTACTACTCAAAATCATCACTTCTTTCAGATCTTTCTCAACAACGTGTCTGATTCTTTTTTCTCCAAAGACAGCTAATCAACTCTTATCAGATCCAGACCTGTAGCTAAAAATATAGATCTGGCATAGCTTCAAATATTTGAACTGGCTGATGTATGTTTGATTTAAACTGTCAGAAGTTTAAGCATCCCCTGAAAGAGGGCATGGCACAAGATAAGAAAATCAGCTTAAATAAATCATGCCATGCCAGTTATTCAATATGTATTTAACCATAGTTTGAAATCTAATCCTTATAGAGTGGATTTGAAATTCACAGAATGTATAACTTATAAATTAAACCAGGTAGACTTTCACACAAAACAAAACAAACTGGAAATTCAAGAGCTGAGCAGCCAATAACCAGAAGAAGAGGACAGAAGAGAAGAATTCTAAGAAATATCTTCAGGAAGTTAGATAACAGGTCTCCCTGATGTGTTAAATGTAGCCCACAAGATAGCTTCTATCAATTCAACTGACATAGTACGTCTTTTATATTTGTGCTTTCAAAATCCATGCAATATGAATCATTTCTGCAACAAAACGTCAACCTTTACTGCTAGATGAAGCTTTAAAGTCAAAGTACAGAGGACATAAACTTCCAAACATGAAACAGATAACAAAGACGTACCATTTTTTCCCTTTTCTTTCTTGTCTTACTCCCCTCTCATGATTGTGATTGTTTCCTGATTAGACACTTTTAATATCCGTCCCAGTGGGGGACCGTTACCAGGGATACAGCCTAGGCTGCAGCGCGGCATGTGGCTAACTGTTACAGCTAAGACGTCCCTGGGTGATTTTTCATTAACTGGTCATAAAGGAGGCTCTGCGTGGAGCCATTACAAGTGGCCTCAGATCTTCTCCACAGAGCACTCAGAGGTACTACCTAGAAAGAAAAGAATAGCAAGACAGAAAGGAAAATATGGAGGTAATATTACATATCTAAATAACAGTTATTCTTTTCTGTTTTTGCTTTTTTTCCCCCCGTTTTAACCCACTTTGGCAAGTCTAAACCCTGTATCAGTCCTTATCACTGCTTACCCGGCTGTTTGCCCAAGCAGGACTGTAGACAGACATGTGCTGCCTCCGTGACACATTGTGCCACCAGCCGCTTCTTTTCACCTCGACCTCGCCAGCTCCCACCTGCGACTGCGGCCAATTATGTTTGTGGGAACACAAAACCAAGCTGGAGGTAGCTGCTACTGGGAACTGAGCCAAGTTAAAGCCATTGTTAAATATTTAATCAGCCTGTGTGTCTGGCATATAATGAAAGTCTACCACTGATCATTTGAACCTGCAGACCTCCGACATATAGATCTATATTGCAGCTAGGCTGTATCAGTGCATGACAATGTGAAATACAAACATTACGCAGACATTGTATAGTATGGCTGTCAAGTTTGCTGCCGTCTACATTAGGACTTAGCACACCAAGAGATCTGAGTAAGCCAGATCATCCATCAGCACAATATACTGCGGCCTGACAGAAAACTACACGGAGCCATTGTCATGAAAAATGGCAAACAGTGCAGACAGATATATGAGGTAGAGACTATTACCGAGGCAATCAGCGCCAGAATTCTCCATTTTCTAATGAGTCTCATCACACTCGCCTAAGTTCATTTGTGATGTGCACAAAATGTGAGCGATCCACATTATCTGAACACATTAACAATGTCTCAGTAACAATCGTGCAAATTTATAAATACACAAAAGTTAGTGACTACATTTCCCCAAAAGTGTCTGACACAAACTATGAGTGATAAAACTGTAATACAGATAATTTTCTGCCCTGCATAATTGACATAATTTTATGACATTATTTTTCAACCATGCTGGGCACAGCAGGGTGGCACAGGGAATGAATTGACCTGCCTTCCCCCAGATGAAGCTGACCCTATCTGACATCACCACATTCAAAGGCAAGGGAGCTTGAGAGATTGCTGATGTATAAAATTAGTATGCTCAACTCATAACGCAGGTGATATTTTCGTGTTTAACACCTGTATATTTCTCAGGCTCCCATCCTCATTTGCTGGGGCCGTAGTTCTCAATCCTGCTGCTCTGTACCCAGAGTCCTGCTGGTTTTATGTCCTACCAGGTAGTTAATTGCATTCACTTGGTGACCACAGTGCAAATCACTCCCTGATTAGACAGCAGGAATGAAAAGCAGCAGGATTCTGTGTCCTGATGGTGAAGACTGATAAATACTGGGCCTGGTGAGACTGAAACTCAGCTGTTTTCTAACTTGTGAAACATCATTTTCCCAAATGCACTTTTTTATTCGTAAGACAATTTCTCATGGATGTAACAGTTTAAGAGTCACAGGGGAAATTTTCCTTCTACTGTACTACTCTCTTTGGTATTTAAACATCTTGTAAACTAGAAACTTGAGGCCTGTTCCACAAAGCCAGCTCAACATGCCCTGGATATCTTTCCCTCAACAACAGCAATCACAAATGGTGGTTATCAATTTGGTAAGTCGACTCAAAGTTCCTCATCTAGTTAAGAAGGCATTCACATAAACGGTATGGCGCCACATGTCCAGTCATAAACATGGCCTGGTGGGCCAGTTCTGGTTTAGGCGTACTTTCATCTCATACAAGGCTTTAGTGTTTCAATTGGTCTGTAGGATAACTGCTTGCATCATCCACAGTTAGCATGCACGTGAAGTAAAACTGCTACTGTGATGTTCCAGTGAGGAAGTTACTGTTATATCTGCATAGTGTATAACTGAGTGAGATATGTATGAATGCTACAAGATTACAAACTAAAGCCAGTTATGTGAAGAACTACACCTACAATTTTATGCCCTCTGTGATAAGTGCTGAATTACCCTTTAAACGCTGCCTTTCTAGAGAGAAGCATAGTCTGCAGTGTTAAGATCAGTTCTGGAGACCTTTGCCTCAAGATTTAGATAACACTTCTAACCTTTGGAGTTAATCAGAGTAAACACCAGCTGGTACCCAGAAGGGTACTTGAAAATACAAATTGTGTATCTTGAATATTAAAATGCTGTAGCATACACTTTAGCAGCAAATTTACATAATTGTCTCCTCGAACATTTTTTCAATACGAGAGTCAGTGAGATTCAATCGCTAACCCTCACATCCAGCTGCTTCTCTGTGTTTCTTCATTAGCACATTATTTATATGCAAGTAAACACCATCCTGTGTCACACAGGGCAAAGAAATCCAGCTTTAACAATCCAAACATTGTCATTTTCTCTAAGGAAGCGCCATTGTTGCAATTTATTTGTTGACATTACGTGCTAGTACTATATACTGGAGAGTTAATCAATGTAAAACTTTGAAGATGAGGGTCTGAGCAATATTTCCTGCATGTTCGCTTTTAGGAATTGTGGCAAACACAGTGCCAGAAAAAATGGCACTCATTGAATTTTCAGTGTTTTTAGGGTTCAGTTTGGCTGTGGTGTTACCATCTCATAGCAAGCAGCCTAAGACTGATCCACTCAAACTGCAGCACTTGATTTTTGTATGAAACTGAAAAGAATCTAGATGTAATTCAGAAATCATTCATCCAAGTGTCTGTTTTGATTACAACACCATCCACTTTCATTTTAATCATTGACATTTGACTTTTGCTCACAACTGAAACTACCAGAATATCTTTCTAAAAAATTCTTCATCATTAAATGTACTCATAGTCACAAAAAAGTAAAGTAAAAGTCCTTTTGTTTTAGTCTTAGGTAATAGGTTTGATCATGAATAATAAATTATAAATATAAATAATAATAAATAATAATTGTTTTGAAAAGCACTTTAATAAAACTATGCTCAGAAGAGGAGGAAAGAGTCAGGTATGTAAATATATTGTGAATAAAATCCTGTAAGAGAGAGGAACAAAAAAGATCACAGCAAAAGGGAGAGGGAACTAGAAAGTAATTACCATGAATTGTGACCTGTTTTCTTCAGGATAAATTAGTATTAGGAGGAAGAGGAGAAGAAGAAAGGATGCAGTCAAAGAAAATTAACTGCTGGAAAACAGGACCCTTGGCATAGTGGGTCAGATGCTACCGCTGCGATGGCCCACTTATGAAAGGAAGAACTTGGCATGTTATGCTGTTTTACGCAATCTTAGACTCTTCTCTTAAGTAGGTTTCAACTGATTTACAACAGAAATATGTTGTGGAGATAAGAACAAGTGAGACAAAGACAACTGCAGGGAAACCAGTTTGCCAAAGAGCCAGAGGGAGTAGCAAAAGAGACTTACTTTGGCCACTAGTGATAATGCCAGACGTTCTGTGGCTGATTTGAAAGCTGCTGTGTGCTGCTTTTTGTAGCGCTCCTCTGTCTTCTTTTCTGCCTAAACACACAGCATTCACACGTGTGCACAAACATTACTAAGAGGAGATTTAAGTTTTCTGTTGAGTAATACCAGAACTTTATATCAAGTCAATTCTTATTTATATAGCCCAGTATCACAGAGCAGTTTCCCTCAAGGGGCTTGGCAGTCTGCATAGTGTATGACAATCTCCATCCTTAGGGCTTTATATTTCAGCATTATTAATTTCAGGACATGTACCACTAAAGAAAGACCGAAAAAAGTAAAAGAAATGAATGACTACATCGATGGATCTTCCTACCTCATACTGTCCTGGACTTGGGGCTTCTATCGATTCCTTGTTGCGGAAGATGGAGTTGCGTTGAGCAGTGGAGCCAAAGCCTCCCTTCCTGGTTCTCTCTAAAAATGCCTTTTTAAAACTCTCGCGGGATAATCCATGCTCAAACACATTATAGGATCCTGGACCTGTACAGTAAAGATGGGAATACTGTGTGTATTTTTGTGGAATATGTTTTAATTATTTTTTTTCATTGTCCATGTATGAAAAAAGGTCTAATACATCACCCTGAATTGCTGTTTTTCCCTCAGACCTATTAGTTCTATCCAAACCTCCACAATGATGCAAAGCAGTTTACATAAACTTACAGAGAAGACACAGACATTCAACACATGTAGCGTAGGTGTAACTTTGGCTTACTGTTTGTTGTTTTTGGCAGCATGTGTGGAATTCATGTAGTGTTGGCTTACACAGAAAATGACACATGCTCTACACCTGCACTGGACTAAATTTCATATGGAGACACTCGTGTTTCTGCTATTTTAATGATTGTCTCCTTCACAGTGCAGTACCAAGCCTGCTTTGGTAACAGCTTGGGAAGAAAATACTCTAAAACACGATACAATGGTTCTTCATGTCTAATAATGCCGGCGTTGAGAAAGCCCTGTGTGCTGCATCTTATAAAAAAATTTACAAGCTGTTGTAGAAACTTGTTACAAGTACAGCCAACACAAATAAATACAGACATGCAACACAAATGAGAAAAAAACATTAAAAGTCTGGGTGAGATTTTTTCATCACGCCAATCAGACAAAATAATATTTGTGTCCACCTATGTGTCAAAAACTCCTTCAGCCATGCACGTTAATACCACACTAACATTTAATCCGGAAAGACAAAACATGGAGTGCCCTCAGTTTCAGTCACACTTCTTTTGAGAGAAGGCCATAAAAACAGGTCTAAATGTTTGTGTTGTGTTCAAGTCCAAAAGGCTTTTTAACATATATAGCTGCTGTTCAATGTAATTTTAAACTTATTTATACTTATTTTAGACTTTGACACCGTGGTTTCACCTCTAAAACCTCTAAAACAATGGTTCACTCTTGGGACAATGTGAGTGCACACACACACACACACACACACACACACACACACACACACACACACACAGGCACACAGGCACACACAGCACAATAACACAGCAGAAGTCAGTTCCCTTTCAGTTCATTTCAAAATGTTAATACAAGCTGCAAGAATCACTTATTCTTAATTATTACTTGTTAGATTGAATATGACCATGCCAAGTTAAATGTGAACTTTTAAAGAATATGAGTTGTTTGAAGCAAAAGAGAAAAGAATTTAGACTTTAAAGCCTCTCAGAAAGAGTTAAATACAGCCCTCAGACATTATATGTGCCTCATGCTTCATGAGCTATATCCATGTTAAAAAATCAAATTAACTGTGAGACACATTGTGTCTTTTGCTAGATTCCTCTGAAAGAGAAAACTGGGTTCTGGTAAAATATAACTACAAATATCAAAGTGGAATATCACTTTGAACAGCATCCAAATTGAACACAGCATATAACTGGCACAGGCACAAGCCCTCACACACTGACCACAGACATACTGACCTGGAGTGGAGCATTTTTTATGGTTTTGAGTGAAGCGCACTGCGGTGATGCCAAATGGGCTTTTCTTTACTCCTGCGGTCTTCTTAAGGAGCTCCAGGGCACAGCGCGGGTCATTATATACACCAACAGGGGGCGACACTTCTTTCACGTGACTAAATCTCTAATAGAGGGAGATGAAATGGAATGAGACCGATAAAAGTTAGAGTCCGAGTAGAAAGTGACAGTGAAGGTATCAAAGAAAACTGGAAAAACGCAACAGAAGTCTAGTACCCAGTACACAATTTAATGATTAACAGCTCTTTCTTTTGATAAAACTGAACTAAAATCAACACAGTGTTGAGATGATAAATAACCCATTTATTTTCTGTAACCAGTGCTCATCAGGAACAAAAACACAAATCCAGCTGAGAATATTTGCTTTACCCACAGAAACAAAAATGACAGAGAACCATATCTCCTCACAGTCAGCGATACCAAGTGGAGACAGAAGATGACCAAATACAGACTAGCGGGACAAAGCCCACATGTAGACAACACTAAAACACTAACAACACTAAAAGTCTGTAACCTGACTTCATTGTGAGGGTTTACTGCTCATTATACACCAGAAACCAAAACTGGAAGGTAGATGGAAAAACTGAGCCATAGTTTTGATCAGAGGAAAGGTGAAAATGTTTTTTATCTAAACCAAATATGTTTATCCTTAGTGGCCGGTTTCGACTCTAAGGCTTAGTCCTCGCTAAGTGATCGATCTGAGCCTAAAGTGGCCAGAACCAGCTCACTTGGCGTCTGTGCAGTGAATTTGAATTGCAGAGAAGCATTTCCATTTTTTAATAAAAATGTACGCGTAATTGATGCGTATAAGAGTCGCACGCCTTCTGCTGGACATGCTAAGATAGATCACACAGGCTTCCGTTCAGGCTAAAAAGTCTCGCTCAAAAAAACAAAAGTGTGAACACAAAGTGTTGAGTTTTCACAGATAAATGGACCAGTTCCTATTTCTTAATTCTGGGATAATTTTTTGATATTTCTGACAAACAGACTGACTTTGACATCCATAGCGCTAGTCTGCCCCTTTGAAATTGAGGACAGCACTGGGAAAGCAAAACTACACCAGAAACTAAAAGGAGGGAAAGAAGAAAAGACTAAAAAGGAATGAACAAAAAATAAAAAAGAATAAAAGAGTAAAATACATACAGACAGGACAAAGTGGTCAGATGAGAAGAAAGAAAATGAGATGGGGTAAACAGCATCTCCAACTCAAAAATAATGATACACACAATCAGGTACATAATGTTCTTTGACTGTTCTGCTGATATCAGAGCTGATTCAGCGCTGCGACTGCTTGGTAGCTTCACTTCCAGGGTATAAATGTGTTTATCTGATAGCCTATTATAACAACACAGGCAATCAAGGGACCGAAGCAGATAAGTTGCCTGTTCAGTCAAAATAACTGAAAGTGAACTGCATTTCAATGCAACCCAGAATTTCCCCTCAGCCTCTCATAGCTGCACTATTCAGCTGGTTGTTACCGAACACAACAGAGAAATGAAAAGAACTTGATTCCTTAAAATACCTGCATGTCCACATTAAAAACACCATGCCTACAAACGCACTCACACACACACACTCACACACATAGATATACACATGCACAGTTTTAGTCAGCTCCCCAGTTGCCATTCAAACCATAAGAATGATCATAAATATAACCCATTTGTTGGAATCAGGCCAATCATTGATTTGCACTTTCCATTTAAACAAGATTCAGCCTATGGAAAATTAGTTGTGGGGTAATGAAAATTGTGTTAGTAATGCACAGTTGAGTTATTGAGCCTTTAGTCGAAAAGGAGAAATGAGAGGGAAAAAAGGAACAAGAGGTTTAGCTGGGGAAGGAAAGGGAGAAAGGAGAGGAGAGCTGGCTGAGAGGAGAAGTGTTTGGGTTAGAAATGGAGTGAGTGTTTGAAAAGATTAAAGAAGAGGCAGGAGTTAAAAGACATGCTGTTTCAAGGCCAAAACAAACTGTGCTCTTTCAAAGTCAGTTGTAGAGCTGGTCTTTGTGGCCATCTGTCAATCCAACTCTGCCCTAGTGGCTTTGGTAAAATCTTATTCACATATTTTTCCCTCAAACTGACTGACTAAGATTTGTTTCACATTAATGCTTCATCTATTTTACAGGTGGACTTTTTAGTTATACTTCACGATTACCAAACATATAGGAATACTTCTAAAAATCGTGCCCAGGGCAGATGTGTTGTCCATGCATGGTGCCTCTGTAGGCACTTCTGGGACAGGTCATTTAAATGCCTGTAAACGTGTATTAATAAGGCCACGGAGTGAACAATAGACACAGTGTAAGTGCCCTTTTACAGGCATTCATTGTACAACTTCATATAAAGTCAACACAAAGTTAAAGATACAACCTGGGCTTCACAAAAAAAGGAAAAGATGGCATCCCGTGAGTGGAAACAGTTTCAACTGAGGTTTAAGAGATTTTTTGAACGTTCTGAATTACATATTGTGAGTGTGGCTGTGCGCATGTCTCAGAAAGAATTAAGGAAACTGAAGGAAAATAACTAAAAGAAATTGAGAATTGAATCAATTTTGGGATCAGTCAAAGACCAAACACAAAAGCAGCACAGAAACACTGTGCTAAAGCTGAATTTTGTACAGTCAGTACACTGTGAGACATAAATAGCGATACAAAGAGAGACACAAAATTCCCTTAATATCCAGTCTGAACATACAGTTCGACCTATATGACTTTTAAAATGTATATCAGTAAGTAATTATTTCAATCGCATCCTTTTCACGGGATCTCATATACAATATCATCAGTTACATAGCTTCAGTGTCATACTTTCTCTCAGTCATTAATTCACCCTACAACATTATATGTTCATTGTTTAAATATAAAACAATTAAATATATATTTAAAAAAAACATATAATACTGGGAACACTCATTTGTAAAATATTGTCATAGACAACATCAATACACTTTACACAACATTACATTATGATGTTTATGTTTGTTTCCTATATCCCAACCAAATCAAATATGTAAATAATGTTGATTGCACTCTATTGAAGTTTTCTTTAATCTTTACTCTCAGGGGTCTTCAGCTTCCAAATACATAAGGATTGAGTGTGTTATAATAATGACTGATTGATGATTTCAGGTTTTTGGGCTCTGTGCTTACTCAGTGTTGCCCTTTGTGAATAATACTTAGAAACACATGATTTTAATTAAAATGTGCAGCTTTTAATGTTTCTTTAGTCCTCGATTACAAACTAAAGTGACATATTTTGGTCTCCAGGGACAAGACGGACTCAAGGATGAAAAATGTGAAAGGAAAGACTGCAGAGTCATTAAAAATATCTTTAAATGAGAAGAAAGAAGGAAATGGAGACAGGAGTGTGGGGAAGGGAAATAGAATGATAAATGAGGGAAACAGGAGAGTTGTGTGACCTTAGAAAATATCCAGAATAAAAGATGTAAAACAATGGGAGCTAATGGAGAGATGGAAATGAAGAAACAAAAAGAGGAATGGGGGATGAGTGGGGGAGCAAGGGCAAGAGGAATCGAGGAAAATGCATGTTTTCACAAAGTGTCAGATTGATGCTTTGATATTGGGAAATTGGGAAGTTAAAGGGAGGAGATGAGGCGAGGGCTGGAAGATTCCAGCTGTTCCTCTTATCTCCCCCTCCCTCCCTCCTTCCCTTACTCCCTCGTTTCCTCTCCATCCCTCCGCAGGGTAACAGTGTCAGATGGAACCGGACTCACAGGGAGACGAAGATCTAAGAAAACTGTCGCTCTCAGTTCTGCATCGGAGATGACTTGTGACACGTGCGCACACACTCACACACGCACACACACACAGATTGAGTTCCTCAGTGGGTGTCAGTGACGACATCACAGGGTCGGCGCACTAACACAGCATGTGGCCAGAGAAATTAGGTCAGAGCAACTATGACACACACACACACATACATGTTCACAGATCTTGCATCAGTTGCTCTCAATGAGAAACTAGAAAAATATTTTATGTTTCAGATGTTATTAGGGTAATTTCAGGAAACTCTGTGTGTGTGTGTGTGTGTGTGTGTGTGTGTGTGTGTGTGTTCAGAAATGAAAATGTGGGTGTGTTCATTTGAATGCATGTCAGCACCACTTCCAGACGTGTCTCTGTCTTGTGTCTATATCGGTCTGCAGATGAAATATGCGCACGTGTATGTCCGACTTTTTGATGAAGTGTGTGTTTTTGTGCGTGTGTGCGTGCACATATGTGTGAGCATACACCGTCACATTGTGCCTGTGTGTCAGAGTGATAATTAAAACATCAGTCAGAAAGTTTCACAGGAGTGAATCTGTGGGGCAGTGCCACAGAGGAGTTCAGCTATTCCTGAGACGTAAAACTACACATTTTCACATCCTTCATCTCCGCTCCTCTGAGCCTCTTAATAAACTCATCTTCACCCCCATCTGAAGAAACCCTCCACTCCCAGCACATCAATTAAACAAGCAAAGCCCAGCTCAGTGTCTTGGATCTGTAACTTAATCTTAAATATTCTATATTAAAATCCGGCCTCCTTAGAGAAATTGTAAATTGAATATATTTGCCTCCCATAGATTATGTCTGAGAAGTCTTTACAATATGGTCTGATTGTTTTTTCTATGTATAGTGTAGAGTAATACCACTAAATTTTATGGATCTTAATGTGTTTGTCTTAGCTTTGCAAATTATTAGTTGGGCATGATGATCTGTATTATCATAGCAAATGTACAATGTAAGGATGATGAATGAAGTTACTGCAGTTTCTTGCTCTGCTGCACTAATCAATATTTTATAATTAATATTGGATCAAATGACTGCGTGCAATGTGACACAAAAGTTTAAATCACGACTTAAAAGAAAAAATATTGAATGAAGGTTAAATAGCTCATCTTTGTTTACAGGTGATTCTCAGATTTTTAAAAAATGAATCAACAAACTCATCAAGCAGTCTTATGGAGTGTTGGAACAGCTCGCATACTGTAGATAGTGGAGAGCCTATTAATTGTGAAGTCTACAGCTGAATGCATGTGGGCATTAAATCAGTACAGTTGGTAGGTGAAAGCAAAAACCTTGGTGAACAGAAACAGCGAAGGTACCTGGAGAAAGAACCTGTACTATGCAGGACGACCTGACTCACCTGAAAATGCACCCAAAGACCTGCACACGAAGCAGTGAATGCCTTTACTCTGCACTATGTCTAGTTGTGTTTGCATTGTACCTCGGTCTGAGACAGGAATGGCCAAGTAACCTTCGGCAGGTTACCACTGGACTTGACGGGCTTCTCAAACTGACTTCTGATGTGGTACTGGCCTGGACCTGGAACTCCCTGATGGGAAGCAAGAAATATACAGTAAGAACAAGGTAATATTTGCAGTTGCATGCTTGGTAATATAATTTTTCATGCAGTTGTGTAAATTAGGGGATAGGGAAAGAGCTTGAGGAAATGAAAAAGAAGCTACTAAGAAAAAAGAGAAGTAAAGGACAGAGAGTTCCTCTGATTTCTTTCTGTTTTGAGCTGGTGAAGAGAGGAGGTAAATGTCATCAAGGTGAATTAATGAGAGACACAGCAGAGAAAAATGAAGCAACACCTGATCAGCGAGCAACTTGAGAAAACAGGGAGAAAAAGCACAGTAAGAAAAAGCCTTTTCCTTTCTCTGCTCTGCAATTAAGCCATTTACAGTACGCTTAAAAAAGAGACAGGGAGAGGGAAAGAGACACATTTGCATGTTTGCTCTTTTCATAGGAAATAATTTCATGTGCCAACTCAAGACAGATGCATCAATCAGTGCAGTAATGACTGTAACCAGCAATTCAGGTAACACCACCAGACCTCACAGTTGCAGATATGCTAACAGTGCGAGGTAAGGAAGCACACATTTCCACACTCCCTAGTACTGAACCAGAACATTGTAGTATTTGTGGCAAACCTACAAGTTTGCTGGGCAAGAGGTGGTTTAACTAGGTCTGCACTAAAAAAGCACAGATTTCTGTGGAGATTGTTAGCAGTTACACCCAAATCTTGAGGGGGAGAAGTGCTGAGTTTCTGCACAATGTCTTCCCCATGCCTAAGGACAGCTTAATCTTTATTCATGAACATTGACTACAATGTGCTCTTGGCAGAAACAAGGTTCTTGTTCCCAGAATCTGAAATGTCACACACAGACAGTATGTTGACATACAGTAAAGCTGCACCTGACTTTTGTTGAGATAAAATGTTAAAGTTTGCTGGAATAAAGAAAGCAAACACCACATCTTATCGATCAGTTTCAGCTTTGTGCCAGACCTGCTCAAAGTAAAAAGAGGTTCAATAAGATTTGGAGCGGGCAAATTTATGTTCACAAACAATATCAGTGCCCGTGGTTATAGATCATCCTTTGTATTCTAAAAAAAAGATTTGTAAATGTTGGAGGAAAAAAATCAACACAATATGCAAAAAAGTACTTGCATAAATGTGTGTGTTCATATGAAAGTGCTGAGTTTCACACAGTTTTTTGCTTTAAAATTTGTTCTCAGATGTTCAAAATCTCTGTCGATATCAGTTTTGCTCAAGTTTCATTTAAACATGTTTTACTACAACTACACATTTTCTAAACTTGTTATAAAACTACTGACCTTTAAATTATTTTTGAGAACCATTTTAGGAAATAAAACACCTTTTAAGCCCATACAAACACAATATAATTATAATTGAACTGAACTGAACATATTGTACCACCAATATGTTTCAGCTGTTTGTTCGGTTTTAAGGTAGATAATCCGACATCCAGCATTAGATGGTTGTGCCAAGTTATTTTTTCTTGGGGTTTTTTTTCTTCCCCTGTGAGAGAAGTACTGCTTCTCCAGTTTCTAAAAATAGCAAGTGCTGCAAACATAACGACAGCATCCATGATAATGTTAACATGGGATTCACATTGTTTTCAAGATGAACTGACAGTGAACTCCACATTTACGGGGCAATATTAGGCATTGCATTGGTACAACTCCATCTGTTTTGCTTTTGATTGCGGGAAAACACACGATAATGGCTTGTTAAAGTGATTCGCGCAGTCGATGCCCTTGCCATGTCAGAATGCCTGTTTAATGGGAAAAGCCTACACACAGACTCTTGAACTCTATGGGACACCATCAGCCCCAAGCCATTACAGGCAGACTGTCTGCTGATCTCTAGGAAGTAAAGGTGTTTGTCCTGAGTGTCCCCACTGAGGGTAATGACCCATCTGGTCAGTGTATGTGTGTGTGGGAGTACATGCGAGTTGAGGTCAGGTACTAATGATGACGGATGGAGGTGCAGCCATCATGGTAGGAGGTCCAAATACAGCATGGTGCACACATATAAACATACACAAAGGACAAAGTGGTTGATTCAAATATGGATGAATTACAGAGTGTCATTTTAGTGATCATATATTATATTAATAGCGTTAGACCAAAATAATGGTAATAAAGGTATGGATGAAGACCTATGCATAGTTAAATAGAGCAAAACCAAAAGGAGAGGCAGCAGAGTAGGCAGAGTAAAATGTTTAAGGAAAGAGGGGACAAGAAGAAGGAAAGGTGTAGTCCTTGACAGAAAGGATATGTTCACCTCTCTCTCCACAAATCCAGTCCCACATTTTTCAGACTCACCCACTCTAACCCACCAACTGAAGAAATAAGGCATCACAAAGCATTACTCTGCCAGCACACTGAAGTTCATATGCAGGTGAGTAACTCCCCTCCACTCAACCGCTGTATCAGAGTGTGTGTGCGTGTGTGTGTGTGCATGTGTGATTGACCGCCAGTGATTAAAGCTTGTGTTCTACTGCCCTCTATGGGTGAAGAGATGAAGAACTAGTGAATTGTAATAAGGGAGAGAGGGAGGAGGAGGGGTTCAATCATTTCATCCTTAATCGACTGTACTTGAATAAATCCAGAATAAATCCAAAGTACTTGCCTTGACTCTTTTCTCACTGTAAATCACGGTGCACTATTATGACTCATTCTCAATCTGCAGTTTTCAAATCCTATTGTGTCAAGAATTTATCTGAGTCAGAGAGCAGTGTAGAAAGATGACAAGCTGTTTAACTCCCAAAGAAATGTAATGTCTGCTTCAGCACTAAAATACTCCTTAAACCTGTCAAATTGTCAAAATTTCATTATTATAATTAGTACTTTTACTTTTTTATATGCTAAAATAGACAGATATTAACACCTGAGGGTTAGACGTTTCAGTAACTACTTGGACATGTAGGCAAAGATTGTTCACAAGATACACAATAACTGATTTATAATGTGGTTATGATAGCTCTAAATTACTTTAAATTAAAGGAAAAGATTTTAAAAATGGATGTCATCATCTTTTTTGTTTTAACTGACTGTGATTAGGGTTATTTTAAGCATCAGTACTGCTTACCACATTTTTACTAGATGTGAGAGCTACAGTTAGTGGCTGTAATGCAACTCTAAGCTGGTGTGCCAACCATCATAGAAGACAAGAGTGACCAGAAAAGTTGTTTTTAGTACCAAATAAAGGGAGACAATAATCAGTGTGATGAAATACAATGAAATAAAGCATGGTGTGATTAGTTTAACCCTTTTCCTAAATAAATGTATAGAATGATTACTATACCGTAATACATAATACATATTGTTATTGCAATATTAAATGACTTATATGCAAGCATCTCTTGCTCCTACATTGGCTATTTTAATTACGTGGGACAGGTCATTACATATACATTCAATGCATTATTCTCAGAGGGTTCTCAGCCTAGCTAAAGAGCCAGATATTGACCTCAGAAGCTGATGGGAAACAAAACTGGATAAGCAGAAGACTGAATAACTGTCTTACATTCATCAGGTGGTCAGAGTGACTCCAAATGAATGCTATTGTATCTGTTAAAATAAGCAACTGTTCCCTGCAATGTTCATGACATCAACTTTAATAAGGTGATAATACATCAATGCTGTCTGTGCAGATTGTTGTGCTGTCCCCAAATCCCCTCAAAAATCAAATAATGCCAGTTCGATTGCCACTTGCTGTCACAGTGGCTATTGAACACGTTGCATAGACTCACATTGAGGGATAATGGGTCAAATACCAATGTCCACACTCATGGCCTTGGAGCAGTGTCCCTGGTAAGTGTGGAAGGGCTTAGAGCTGTACCACTGTGAAAGCATCAAGTGCATCAAGACTCTCTTGCAGAGCCCTTAATCCACATTTTGCAACAATACAAAATTTCTAACACTTCTGCAGTCGTTGCCTGAGGGAATAACCCACAGATCATAGCGTTATAACACTGGGTTACCAGGGGAAGACCAGAAGCATTAAAGAAAATAAAAAAACTACACACAATCATGGAAGGAAAAACTAAAAGAAAAAAGCTTACATATAAGTGTATGATAATGTTTCACATAAAGGGGTAAACTGAACAAAATGTTTGATTAATGAGGTTTTATTTTATTTTTTATTTTTTATTTTATCTCTTGACCCCTCTGTAATGCAAAACCTGGAAGACATTCAAATCAGGCAGCCAGTCTTTTCAAGTGTCTTGGCCATAAAGAAAGTAAGAATCCTGAAATAAAAGATCCAAAACCTAGAAATGTAAGATGTTTTGGCATTGTCAGTGTATTGTGATATGTTGCAAAGTGCTGTCCCCTTCTTGTTTAGATCATTTCGGGCACTTACAGGTTACCTTACTTTGTGAAGTCAACTAAGTTTTTCAGGGCTCAGGGCTGAGGCCTTTGGGGAAGAACATTGGGATTGGGCCTATGTGCCCCTCATGGGCAGAGCTTGACACTGATCCCGGTCTGCTCAAGCCTCTAGCTTCAAAATGAGTATTTATAACATGACATTGGACACAAACACCTACCAACACAAACAAATACTCGCCTTCTTTTCCTCTTGCTTAGGCACCAGTTCGTGGTAGCGAGGGATGATAAGCTCAGCTCTGCCTTTCTGCTCCTTTTGAAGATTCACATTCTCATAGTGCGTTTGCAGGTTTCTGAGACAGAGACAACAACAATGTTTTGGAGAATAGAAGATGCAGACAGACACATCTTAGAGATAAACATAAACAGAGGGAAAGAAAAGTGTTGTTAAAAAACATACAAAATAGAAACGAACAAAGTAAGAGAAGTGGAAAGATACAAGATATTGAATGAGAGGGCAAAAGAGATATGTAATGGAAAAGTAAATAGGAAGAGATAAACAAAGCAAAGACAGATGGGTGTAGAGGACTGAAAAGAGAGAGAGATGAACTAGAGAAGAAGGAGGGAAGTGCGACACAAAAACACTGCAACAACTTACAATCAATTGTAAATGTGAAGACATAATTGTGTGGGCATGTTAACGTCTGCCTCCACCTGTGTGTATTTAATAGGCCTGGACTATGAAACATTAGTGCTATGTACCAGCGATACACAATTTATCGGCAGTATGAAAATTGTTTGCTACTTTAACATGAACATGTTAAACGCAACAGCCAAGATAAAATACAGCCTGTAACATCCTTTGACGCTGGGAGGTACTATAAGTAATATGTAAAGAGCCCACCATTTAACAGGTGTGCACTACACACACGTTCATCAGACTCATATATGCCAAGACGGCCGAGCCCCTGAAGTCCTAGACATAATGGGCGACAGCATCAAGACCCCCAGGTTATGTTAAGCGTGAAATACACATTACCACAAAATTGTCAATAATTATTGATATTAACTGAAACATTTTACAACATAGATTTTTCAGCTATATTGCCCAGCCTTGGTTCACAGTTTAATTGCTCACATGCACACATGCTCACACTTCCCTTGCATTACTCAGTGGATTCCTTTATGAGTAGCTGAGCTGGATGTGTGCCCACCGATGTAGAAGTGCTTAGTAAGGCCAATTCTCTGTGGCCATCAATAGAAATGCTGTGTGAGAAATGTCAAACATAATGCCCTGGCTGTAGGATCAAAGCAATATTTCATTTTGTTGGAAAAGCCTCTCTACTCAGCTCACAACTCTGTAAGAGCTCAAGAGCAGTGAACTTCTGAGAGTGGATGCCTCACAGCTAAACTTGCCAACACTTGTTTTTCTGGGTTTCTCCTGTATTTCGAGGCCATCTCCCAGTGCCTTCCCATGTTATTGTCTCTGTTGGGGAACTCTTGTAATTTGAATGGCCTTCAAACCATATTACAAATAATCACCATAAACAGATCCATATGTTTTGGATGTTTGTCTGAAGTCACCCAAGTTGCAAGATCATCTGTGAAACACAACACAGTTTCAACTCATCTGACAACCTGACAAAGATCAACCCCATTTGAGGGTCACTTGTAGAGCTGCACTAATGAAGAGTTTTATTCTTAAATACATGCATTGATGGATATCCATTAAAATGCCTTTTCCTATAGAAAACTTGATTGACAACCATTTTTTGTAGTTTTTATCTTCTGTATGTTATGTCTTAGATTCAGATTTTCAGGTGCATGATTTTCTTTTTGAACTATCAGTATTTTTTCAGAACAGTTGGAGGAACGGTGAGATTTTCACTGTTATTGTTGTGCACATGAAAATAAAAAACTGGAAATATACTATACTCACATAGCAGGGTCATAGTGTCCCGGACCTGGTCCCTCCTTCACCATCACCTCACCTCTCTTCCCTGTCATGCTGCCAAAGTGGACTCCTTTATATTTGTGAGTAGAACTCATCTCTGACTACAGAAAGAGAAAAGAGTAGGGAAGAGACCAGATAGACACCAAAAGAGAAGTAGTAGAAAGAAAGGATTGGCCAGGGAGAAAGAAAGAGAAAAAATAAGATAAGAGGAGGGAGGGAAAGAGATAAGAGCAGGTTAAATTAATGAACAAAGAGAAAGAAAATAGAATTGACTCATTCACACTTATCTGGTTTCTCTTCCAGCCAGGGCTCATGAAGCTGTAGTTGAATGAAATGTGAAGTTCAGCCAAATGCCAGAGTATGTCAGAGATCTAGGGGAGACCCTCCGTCCACCCTTATCTCTCTGAGTTTTACAGCCTGTTTCCTCTGCCTCCAGCCTCTAAGATAGAACCAGTTCACTCTGAGGCTTAACAACTGAGAGCGGCTACGCCTGGAAATGAGCTGGCCAGCTGTCACCAAACCCATTTTGGAGATACTATGGGTGAGGTTTTCTTAATAATATATTTCAAGGGTGGTGCAGATAAATAAAGTAATAAATAAACTAAGTAAGTAAATCATCAACAAGACTGACAGTCCTTTAGACTTGCTAGTCACAATGTGAGACTGCACTTAAACACAGTGGTGCTTTAAGCTAAATGCTTTAGTCAACATGCAAGCATGCTCAAAATTACAATGCTTATATTATGATGTTTTGTAAGGTGTACTATATGTACCTGGGACAATTTAATGACAATCCATCTAATAGTTGTCTAGATAGAGTCTCAAAACCACAAATGTCACCCTTATTGATGCACTAGAGGAAATGTCAGGGGCTCATCAAAGGTGACTCTGGGGATCATGAGTGGATTGGCTGAGAGAGTTGGAAAGGAAATGTGTATTTGTAATACATTCAGCAAATCTGTAAACCAAAAGTAACTATTTGATGTCAGCTTAGAAGAGACATATGCAAAATTAACTTTAATTTTAGAATTTTAATAGTGAAATCATGAATAGGACTAAGCACGTTTTGGAAACCAAACTGTTAAAAGGGGATGTCCACTTAACAGTTTGGTTCTCCAATTCACATCTGTGACAAAGAAAGAAGTCTGTGACACCTGCACTAAAATGAAACAGACATCTAAACTCTCCCCTTTCATTTCTAACTTTTGCTTGACCCAACTGTCAGGGTCTATTCTGTGAGGCAGGTTCTGGGGGGACTGACAGGGAGTCTCAAAAAGTTTCCAGCTCTGCGTGGTGCCTGTCTCCTTATCTCAACTTCAACAGTGACTAGAGGACGAGATCAGAGCTTCTGTCCCCTGTGATCTACCAATTCAGTTTCGAGGAGAGATAGGAAACAGGGATGTTCAGATGCTTGAAGTTGAAAAGAAAAACATAACTGTTCTGCACTGCACGCACACATACAAGCATCATGATGGTATCGCAGCTGGCATTGAGTTCAGAACCACAAATTGCCTATTTATGTCAAGGAGAGCTTTTGAAAGCAAAACAAAAACACAGCTAGTGGGTATAAACATATTCATTCAGCTTTGATAAAATGGAATGGCAGGCTATTTATTATTTAAATGAGAATAAAAAAGTCGACCAGAAAATAAGTTTTTGTCAGCAGGGTCGTGTGTGGGCAGGATCCTGCAGGCTGAAACTGTTTCTACCAACATATACTTCACAGCTCAGTATGGGTTTGATTCAGTCTCTGCTGAGAGGACTACCTTGCCCATTTCTCCATCTCCTTTTCTTACCCTTGCTACAAATACTGATTCAATGTCAGTCACAGAGACTGATCAAGACTGACTGATTCTCAATTTCTGGGGCACAGTATTTACAGGGAAACAGTTAAAATATTCATCATATAGACTCTGAAACAAAGTCTTTCTGTATAAAAGGATTGTGACTAACAGATGGATGAGGAATTACAGAAAAAGCCCGTATAAATGAATGAAAAGACCTAACAAATGCAGATGCTTCCACATACTGCACGGTGGGTCAGTGAATATGAAAAAGATGATAAGAAAGACTCCAAACCAAGTGAATGTGTACTGCAGATTTTCACCATCATCATCATCAAAATGCTACTTTTTTACCTTCATTTTCAAACCTTTATTTAGGCCACAAAAGTCTTTCATGTTTCCCTTACTGGCAGTAATGTTGAGACAGTGGGAAATATGTAAATCAAAAGAGGACAATACTTAATGAAAAAAAATTGCACTAAATGAGGAAACATATAATTTAGAAGAAATTTCTTCATCCCTCCAGTAACATAATTCCACATAATTCGTTTGTATGCCCCCCTTTTGCCTGTCATGAATGCAGAAATTGCTTTCAACCTTTCAAACTGACTCAGATGCTCTGTCTCTGGGCTCCATATCGCCATCTGGCCAGCTGTGTTATGATAATCTGACAAATCTATTACTACACAGTCTGAACTAACAACATATCTCATGGTGATACTGTTTCTAAATTAACCCAAATGCTTTTGATTGTGCAGTATTTTTGTACATAACATCCATCATTTGTGCCTGTAATAATATGTCTGCGATAACCTCAGATCCACCAATAACACCCCACCCTTCCATTAAATTAGTCTGTCTCTAATTCTGTGTACTGAGCTGTAAATCAGTCTGTGCAGTGAAATAACTGTTCTGTCAATAAAAGCATGAACCCTAAGTTTAGGGTCAGTGGATGAAACCGATTAAGATGTTTTTGTTTTTCTCAGTAACATGCTCTTTTGATTTCTGTCTAATGTCTTATCATTCAAAGGCTGCCCCGGCCACTTTGAAGTTGCATCCTCAGACAACCACTTAATTCCGCCTCTACACACTTTTGAACTCAGTCGGCGCACGGAGCAGAGGAAGCGTTTGAGTTTTAAAAAAATGAGAGTGTCAGACGAAGAGACAGAGGGGGAAAGACAGACAGAAACGGAGGTTGAACTTTCAAAGGGAGAGCAACAGAAGTCGAGATGGGAAAAAAAAGCCATAGATGATATCCCTAAATCACAGCGCGCCTCTGTGCCTGCACCGGTGTGTTGACACAACCTCGGCCAACACTCAAGGACATTGTTGACTTCCCATGGTCATTAACAGATGAAAAATGACTTAATTGAGAGCCAGACCAGCAGGCGTGTGCATTATTTTAAGTGAATATTGTAATATAGCTTGAAGAATAATTACTAATGGCTCTCTTTGTTGGCATGTAAAATGGATGAGCATTGGTGCGCTGTGGCTTTTTTTAAAGTGGAGCTGCATTCATTAGCTATGGAAATGGGTTTTGGGCCAACTGAATGGGGTGGGGTAGGGGTCCAGTGGTGCATTATATCTGCCTAACACTAATGGACCTCGCCTCGCGGGCACAGTAAGTACACTCAGACACACACTCGTACAGACTAATGAAAGCACATGTGTGTGCAGAAATGAACACTTCACATTCTCTGATGGATGGTACATTCAAACTTCAACATGACTATGCCTGTGTGTGTGTGTGTGTGTGTGTGTATGCATGCGTGTATCCATCCTTACAAGCAGTGGATTGTAGTAGGCTGGCCCCAGGGTTGCGTCCTTAGGAGGGGGCTGCTGCTTGCTGAGCACACCCAGGGCGTCCTCCTCATAGCCATAGGCCTGGCCCGGGGAAGGAATGGATGGGATATCTGACTGACGACCCAGCCAGAGACTTTTAGCCTGCAGCCACAGCGCAGACAGAAAGACAGGGAGAGTGGGGAGAGAAGTTAGGGTTTTTGTGATGGAAAGCATGCCCTGGCTTAAAAAAAGGGGCTGAGCATTGCCTGGGGCCAATAGAGTGTGAGACTGAGGGAGGGACAGAGAGAGCAGGAGTGAGGGGAGGTGAAAGATAAGAAACAGAAAAAATAAAAGGAAGTAGAAAGACTGAAAGACAGAAGTGGAAGTGCAAGACCATGAACAATATCTGCAGAAGGACCAGGCAATAAAGGTCATCTCAGGCAAAATGCGTGACAGCTTTCAACTAACTTTCTGTAAGTACAGTGTGTTTATATTAATGCGTTCTCCAAAGTTCATATAATATGCAAAGTGTTTTGCCAGCTAAATGATAAAATTGTTTGCTTGCTTTGTAAATCCTTTGTAGTAAATTCTCAAACCACTGGAGACACTATCTTTAAAAGCAAACAAGAGGGAGGTTTCGCTGTTCCTAAATGTGGATTTACAAAGCTAAAATGCTCTGCAGCATGTTCAGTTTGATAAATGGCAATTTATTCAATTCATCTTTGTTTATGGACACCAAACACAAAAGGGTGAGCAAAGTCTCAAGGCCTTACAAGGACCAGAGGTGAAATGAACACACTGTTGTCTTCAGGCTTTAGTCCAACAGTATAATATCTGTTCTTGGACAGAAACAGGTCTGACTCTGCCTGTGCTGCAGCTACTGAGGATACAATATAAAAATTGGCTTATTCAACCTTTTGTTACAGTCTTACAGTGGCAAAAAGACAAGTAACACATCTCTGAAAACTAGCTCATCTTTTCTGTGCTTCTCATCCTATTTCACAGTTCCATATTTGAGAAAAAGATAATTGTCACTTAACTGTGGAAATCAAGTTACATGCCCCGAAAAGACACTCTCTGTCTGGTGTCTTTACAGTTTTGATCCTCAAGATCTCGATCATTATCATGAATTTATGGCTGTCTCTTTGCATGTATAAGGATAAAAGGCTTTACACTGCTAGCTGTGATAGTATTTCTGACATGTTAAGGACAAAAGATGTCATATTCTATCTTTCTTGTATCTTCATCTGTATTCTTACTGAACATGATAATATATTAGAGAAAATACATCAGCTGGTGTTCTTTGAATAAAAAAGAATAGAGAAGTGACCATTTTGACAAAAGCCTAGCTGTCTAGCCTCAAAGGTTTTAAAATAGCAGCTTCTATTTCCAATAAGTTGGTAATGAGTGGTCTGTAGATGGCAAAGCTGCCAACGATGAAGGCTAAGGTACTGGCAAGGTACTGTCTGCAAGTATTGGCAGTCATTACTTTTGGAGGAGGCGCAGCTATTCATATCTTTCACATGACAAATGGCGCAGATACAATGCTGAGGAAACTTTTACAAGTTAGTGTACAGTTTTAAACTGTGTGTGTTCATGTAATGCTAATAAAACACATTACGCTGCCCTGATTAAATGGGTCTTTTGTACAGGTATTAAATGACTTTTTGATCCATGTTGTATCTTGACCAGGTCAAAGTAAGGGAGCAGTTGTCAACATAAATTCCATTTACATAGAGGACATACTCTGGCTTTTATACAACATACTCAGCAAGAAAGAGAAAATCAATAATATATCATTTTCTGTAACATGACTGCTCATTTACTTTGTCCTCATAACTTCTCCCATATGCCTACCATTTTCCTGCCAAGCTTCTCAGCCTGTCCTGCATCAGCCGTCACGGCCCTGAGCGTGTTTCCTGAAGCAGGCAGCACATTGTAGGCCCCTGGGCCCGGAACCTTCGACACTACCTCTTCAAAACGCTTGGAGCGGTTCTGGAGACTGCAACCACCATGGATGTTTATCTGAGGAAACACGGGTTCAATCGAGAGACAAGTGGACACACGCAGAGAATGAAAATGTAATCGAAAAAGATTTCCCCAATAGAATGTAATCCCCATCAAATTCTCTGCCTTGCTCTCATTCAGTATTACAAGCTGCATCTTCTGCCTAAATTAATAGTATTATATGGTTTATAGAAAACAATCAACTCAAGAGCAGCTGAATAGACAGATTAGATGTTATGCAAACACTTTTACCACAATAAAGACTACTTCTCCTCTATTAGTATCTTTTGGATTAGATGGGTGCAATACCTTGTGAATACCTTGTGACATCACCATTATCAATTATTCCTGCATCAATGAAAATACTCCACATTCTATTTTTGAACCCCAGTCCTACATACTTGAAAAAGACTTTTTCAGCCAGATGTGCTGCTTTTATGATCTCCTTGTCTGACTAAGTTTATAATTGCTGCTGTAATTCCACTGCTGCATAAAATTAAGCCTCACCTAAACCAGTGTGTGGCTCCTAGGTACACCCAGATCTTTAACTTAGTTGTGTCTAAATGATTGTCTTTGACCTGCCTTGACTGGTGAGGAGTCGTACTGTCCAGGTGCTGGTCTCACATTGTTGGATTCATTGAATAATGAGTCTCTCTTGGTCAAGGAGAGGAATGGCGCATAGCCACCTGCAATATGGAAAAACACACAAAAGTAGATTATAGGCCTACAAGTTGCAGTTTAAGTATTGTAAAAGTTAATTTAAACTTGGCATTATTATCTCATAGATAATGTGCCGAGTTACACTGCTTCATGTCTGACAGAGATGTGATTTTGAATCTATCACAGCATAAGTTGCTAACATTAGCTTAACTTTACCGTAACGTTAGCGTTAGCATTTTCGCTTAAAGCTAGCTAAGGTAATTCAAGTGTTTTATTACATTTGAGTTTAAGTTTTGTCTGGGAAAAGAACGTAAGCGAATGTATTTCTCTAGTAGCCTCAAGTTTTGTATGTGTGGGTTTTTTTTTTATCAAACAGCGATAGTAGCAAACTAATTAGCTAATTCCTACGCTTACCTGATATTTTAGACGTGTACAGGGTGACATCGTATGATCCGGGGCCAACTGTTGATGATGTTCCGCTTGTTGTCATGAAGGTCACTCTTGGAGCGCGGCCATACATCTTAACCCGTTAACCCAGTCGGGTAGCTTAACTAGACTTCATATTACAGCACACATACCTGCTAGAGAGACCCACAATCAAAATATGGCTCTCACTTTATTACATTTAAGCTCCGAGGTGAAAACATTCCTTCACTGCATTTTACAGTACAGTCTTGTCTACACTCAGCGTTACTTTGCGTGCGTCGTTGCCTGGATACCAGACGTCATCACACAGTGACTGCTGTCAGAAAACAGATACAGAAAAACGGAAACAACGTGTGGTCAAGTACCAAAGACCCACAGTGTATTTACAAGTAGTTTTTCTAGAACTTGTAGGACCTGATTATTTTTGAATTCTCATAAATAGTGTTACTATTATTACTATTTTTCTTGCATATTTGTGAAATCACATTAGAATTGATTTTCACCTGCTGCAAAATGTGTTAAGATTAGGCTATTATGCACTGATCTCATATATATTTAATGGTTAGTGTTCTCAAGGTGCAACCAAAGTCCAATTCTACCATCTAGTGGGTGACTCCAACCATTTAGCCATTAATCTTTCTCTGAGGTTGGTGTTCATTTAAAGAGAACAAACACTGAATGTTTAGGTTCGTGTTATTAAGCAACATGGTTTGCTCATTTTTGTAGTAAAAAACAACTGTCACTGCATTTGGCTTTATTGCGCCACTCTTGTCACCACTCATGTTATCATTATTTGCAGTCTTGACCTACTTCCTCCTGCACCATGAGCCTGCCCCACAATGTAGTCAAGATTTGGATAATGAGAACTCTGGGGGAAAGCCATCCAAGAAACAAGTGAGTCCCTGGAACAGCCGTGAACTACATCTTTATTTGAACTTCCTGTCATGTCTCATAAGAAGGACGATTGGTCTGCACACTCGTATTTGAACATAAACATAATTGGGGTGGGTGATCAATGTTTTATTGAATATTGATTACACAGTGTTATTTACATGTGAACAATAGATATCTAGCAAGTGTTTTGAAAAAGCAGTATGTTAATAACCATTTAGACACTCAACTTATTGACAGAGAAGACAATTAGGACAAAATCCAGTATACTTTCACAGTAGTTTCGTTTCGAAATCGATTTATACTTATATTGATCCCTGGCACTTCATTAAGCTGCTATAGTTTAAAATTTGATTTAAAACGTAACAAGGTTGCTCAAACAACAAAACTAAAACAGATACATATTTTATGATAATGCTCAGCGTGATGCTTTCACAGTAACAAGGCTGAATTCAAATAGTGGACAAGTGAATGTACTTCACCACGGGAGGGCAGCAGCAAGCCTCAGATGAGTCCACCCTGCCACAAATTCACATGAAGACAAGTGCTGCCTTTTACGTAATTGGACATGTCGCATTCACGGGGGCACGACACCAAAAAGTGTTTCAAAATGCAAACAGGATGGAACACACTTATAATAAATATACATTTATTAATTTGGTACTCCAAATAGTGTTAATGTGTATGAGTCTTTTCCGCAACTTTTATTTTGTGTGCTTTAAAAGGAGACACACGTGGGCTAATTCTTTTGTAACAAAAAAAGACGAATTTTACTGATACAGTGTCCCCAGCGTCTAGTATAGTGTATACAAATTCGTTTGACGGATAAGTTAAAACAAAAATCAATTGAATTCTTTGCTATCGTGAACACTGAATAATTTTTACTGAGGAAGCGCGACGAGCCCTCCTCGGTGCGCGGAAGTGACCGTTTACGAGGCGGCCTGAACGCAACACAGGTTATCACCACCATCACAGCCAGTCTGTCATCCCCCAGCAAGGTGTCCCTTTAGGCAGCTAACTCCCTGTTCTACCTTGCGTTTTATTGAACCATTTTGATACACATTTCTGCACGACAACTCGGGGCATTTGGTGCCATGAAGGGAAACAGATTTTTCGTGGCTTTCTTGGTGCTTTCCGCGTCTCTGCTGTGCACAACCGAAGCGGCCAGGAGCAGGACCAGCAACCAGAACAGCTTCCGACGGGCAGCTAATGGCATCTACCAGACTTTGAGCAGTGTGTTCGGAGAGGACAACATTAGAGGGTTATACAAGGTGAGTGTGGGGCATGTATGGCAAAGATAACACCTCGCTTTGGCCGTGGCGTGTCGATGCTTGCAGCCGAGGCGGGATTTGCGGTCTGAGAATGGCGAACATGAAACCAGCCCGCTCGGGCCTGGCCAACAATTTAACGGATGCCATTTTGAAAAATTAGCCTTTATCCCATGTTTTATCCATGTGTGGAAGATGTCAGGTGGCGCAGCGTTGCCGCAAACAATGAAACGAGATATGTTTCCACGCTGTTACACTTTAATTCCGATATTTGTCGTGTAACCGCTGTTGTCATTCTGTCATTCATTGTACTCAGTCCATCAGGAAGTGTATCTAATGTCACCGCACAGATGGCATGCAGCCCCATTGGTCCAGGCCATAACTGTTCACAGCTGCTTTCTAATGTCGACTTGATCTATTAATTATTCTAATGTTTATCTGTTTCCTTCAGCTAAGCATCGGTGAAATATATCATTTTGTATGTTCTTATTGGTCCTGCTGCACTTCCTGAATTTTTCTAAACCTTATGTTTCCTGCATGTAGCCGCCAAAGCAAACCATAGGCTACACACGTGATTATTCAGCTTTAGCTTTTGTAGTCGAAACAACAATGTCTCAGCTTGTCTGCTTTACTGAGACTGACTAATTAATTAATACAAACGCCGAACTGAGATGATCAGCACAGACTCGTTTTAGCAGGTTATTTTGCTATACTGATGTTGAGTTGTATGAACCTTTTGTGTTATGGGATGTTGTGACTTGTCAAGTAACAGTGCAACCGATAAAGTTGCAAGCAATGTAGATCGCACCTTTATTAGAGTGCTTTGGCTTACTGGCATAAATAACAAGAATGGAGCATCATTACCGTCATTGCAAAGCACATAATTGCACAAGTAAAAACGTTACTGGTCTACCAATTTCAAAGTTAAAAGGAGAGTTTGTTGGTTGGAGAATTGGAAAGCTGATGTTTATTCACTCGGTCGATCCAAAAAAATAAATAAATGTGACGATCTAACAGTCCTGATTTTTCTCTCGGCATTTTTATGTTTTATAGTTTTTCTCCAAAACAACGGAGCGGTTTGTGCATGGAGTGGACTCATTTCTCGACACCATCTGGAAGATCTGGTCAGATTTGCTCGATGTGATGGGCATCGACTGTAAGTTTTAAATTTGTCATGACACTGTGTAAAAAAAAAAAAAGTCATATAATTAGGTATCATGAAATAACTAAAATGAACACAAAGACTGACAGGTTGGAAGATTTACTACTAAGCATTAATATTTTTATAATGTATTTGTATCTACATAATTTTTTCTCTTTCTTTTGTTTATAGCCTCAAACCTAAGCCACTACTTCAGCCCCACAGCTCTCACCAACTCTCCTGCACGTGCCCTTCTCCTGGTTGCCGCTGTACTCTTAGCCTACTGGTTCCTCTCAATGTTCCTGGGAGGTTTCTTTTACCTGCTCCATGCTGTGTTCGGACGTTTCTTCTGGCTGGCACGTGTCACACTCTTCGCCCTGTCCTGCCTCTACATCCTGCAGAAGTTTGAGGGTGACCCTGAGCGTGCGGTGCTGCCACTGTGCTTCATCATGGCAGTGTACTTCATGACTGGCCCAGTGGGAGCATACTGGCGTCGGGGAGGTGGAGCAGGTTCGCTGGAAGAGAAAATCGACCACCTGGACACTCAGATTAGGCTGCTCAACATCAGGCTGAGCCGTGTCATAGACGGCCTGGAGCGTACCGGTGATCAGTAGGTGGCACTGAGGATGAGGGGGAGGGAGGGGGATAATGTAGAACCAGCTGCAGTGTCAGAATGCCGTTTCCTGTACACATCTGCAGCAACACAACTACTGGGTATTCACAACTGTATTGTCAGAAGGGGGACAAAACTAGATTTGGAAGCAGTATTTCAACCGTTTGAGTTGATTTTAGTTACAAAGTACCTAAAAATCCTCAGAGGTGTGGACAGTTGACTTGGAGCTTACGCAAATCAACCAAACAACAATTTTTGCTTTACTTTTTTTGCCTCAAGGCTTTGAAAGGTTTTTGCTACATCTGTGAGAAGGTTATCAGAGAGATGTCCATGTTTTTCTAAAAGCTTGCCTAATTTTACACCTAAGCTACTTTTGAGAAACTCCCAAGTTGGGGCTTGAATTTTTGGTGTTTGGATAAGCATCATCAATGCTTGCACTAACTGAATAAGCATATTTGATGTATCTTTTGTTTATTTCTATCTTTGTGAATAACCTGGGGGTTATGATTCTTACACAGGTTTGTCCACAAGCATTTTCTCCCCTTTTTGAAACTACTGAAGTGGGTATCTGATGCAGGGGACCCATACAAACATTGTATTTCTAATATGTAAAATCCTCATGTTGGATGGTTGTTCATAGATTTATTTATTCCATTTTCCATCCAAAATCTTTAAATCACGTAGATGTAGTTTGTTTCATGAAGTCACCATTCCATAGTGACAATTATTTGACATCAGGACCTCTTTTTCATTGTGTGTGTTTGTGTGTATGGATCAAGAGCAAATGCGTTCGGGTTACCTACCCGAATGTGTGTGCAGATGTTTTCGTGTGCGTGCGTGCATGTGTTTCATGCTTGTGAAATGGAAAAGCACTGTATCAAAAAGTCGACATCACACTAGCAGAAAATGCAGACAGGCAGCAATATCTCAGGGACTCAACCAACACACTCACAGAATTGGAAATGAGGTATCAAGTATATTAAAATTATGTCTTGATCTCTGAGTCACTTTACAGTTTTTCAGATATGGTTTGAAATCTGTCTCAGTAACGTACAGTCCTAACTGGTAAATGGGCGCTCAGTTTGTGTTTTTGTATCATGTTGAAATCAAAGTTTGATTAATGTCTTAAGACCAAATCCAGCTTTTCATGCATCATGATACTAGCATGGGATTATTTTAGGTATTTGAACTGCAGCAAGTGGTTTTAAAGTTTAAATTGGGCAATATCATTTTTTTATATGTGTGAATGCCAAACAAGTTATACACAACTAGAAAAAAGTGCATCACTCTGGTTTGAATTTTGTCTTAATACATCTTTTAGGATGCAGATTTTTAGTAAAACTGAGTAAATGGAATCAATTTCTCCATTTGATTCCAGATTAAATTAGGTGTAGTGCCTTTGATCTCGTGGCAAAAATACAGGCTTGCACTGTACCACCACATCTGACCATCCACCTGCACTGGACAAGACGAGCCTTGAGGCTGATATACACAGCTCTCACCAGTATTATTGAGAGATTTACAACCAGCCAGATTAATACAAACAGTACAACGTTATGTTAACACTGTGCTTTGGACACATTTAATGTGCATCATTCCTGCCAACTTGAGTTTGTTAGTTTAATAGGTCTTTTTACATTTTTTTTATTTCATTGATTTTCTGTTTCAAAACCGGCCGGAACTCTCCCTGCCATGCTCTTCCACGTCGAACATATACATCCTCATCCATTCATATTCCTCTCGGCACTGTTTATAGAATCTGGATCCGCGTATAAACACATTTTTATACAGACGACCCTAATACTGTGCAAAGTTGAGTGGGGTATGTTGCTTTCTTGTTGCTGTCTTGTGAGAAAGATGGATATAAGTCAGCATTGTTGCAGGATGGTTGAATTGGTCAGATGGTTCTTTATAGTTGATGACAACTCTCGGGCCAAAGAACCAGCCAGTATTTATAACGCTAACACTCAGATTTAACACACTCCTCAGCAACTATAGTAAGTGAGACATTTTCTGCCCCACCCTAAGGTCTCAGTGTAGTAAGGGTGCCGTGTAAATGGTAACACCAGGTATGGACACAGACTCTAACTGTTTCTCAGTACACTCAGATAATTACCATTACATGTGGCTTCTCATGTATTCTAGTCTTGCCTTTCATCTTTATCTTAAAATGAAGGTTTAGTGCCAGCAAAATGCAACAGATATTTCAATGTATGAATACATTAAGTGCATCAGTTTTAAAATCTCTCTTTTAATGGATTTCTCCCCCCCCCCCCCCCAGTTTGTCTCTGTAGTGAACCCCCACCTCCAGGTCGCCCACATAGCTAAAGTAATTGGGATTTTCTTGCATGCTCTGTTTTTATGCCTATAATGTTTTGTTAAATGATATACATGTTGTGACTGAGTAGGTAGAGCAGAAACCCTTGAAATGTGACATGTGACGTAATGATTATACTAGGAATTTGTATAATGATGGGTCTTATTTTTTTGTATCATGCAGTCAACATTTGCACCGTACGACTGTAACAATTGTGTAGACCAATGATCACATCTTTACACGGACTGTTTCAATAATACAAGACTAAACTGGCCACAGTCCGCTAAACTTTTCTTTTGATTACATCACCAAATTCATTCTGTCTATTTGTGATCTCCATTTTGTTTCAATTTTTTTTTTAATAAAAGTCTAATAAAAAAAATTTTTAATTCATAGAGGTACAGCTGACTTGAAGCAGGGGGTTACAGTCAGTGTGTGTGTGACTTGTATTAATGACAATGTGTGATTATGAAGGCGTTTCCTGAATTGTAATCAGGTATGTCGTTGAAGGAAGGTTTTATCCAGCAAGCAGAAACGAGAACGAGGAGTGATCACGTTCTCTCGCCATTTTATTAATTCATTTTTGTGCGCCACTAAAATCCGCAGATGATCCCAGGAGGGAGGCTCAAACTTTCCTTTCTTCAAAACATCATGGAAGAGACACTGTACTGTACCTTTTAAAAGTTGCCACTAGCTGTTGACCTACCATGTACAACCTCAATACCACTTGGATGTTGAGAGATGCCTGTTGGCATCTGTCAGTATTGGATTAAAATGCTACATTCAAATTATATTTATTCTGTCCCGTCCACAGCCTGTTGAATGGCTAATGATGCCTATTAATTTTATGTACTGTATCCCACGGTTCCTATTATTCCATGTAGCCTGCTTTTTTATAACATGTCAGCCAATAATGTATGTTTTTTCTTAAGGTACTCATTGTATCTGCTTAATTCTGACTATATGTTGATTTTTCTTCCATTTCGACAACATTTTTAGATCTTTTTTTTCATTTTATCAGAATATTTGTACTTAAGTGATGTGGCAAGCACCAAACTGTTCTGCCTGCTGTTGTCCACTTTGTGTGTGTGAGTGTGTCTTTATCAAAACCTGCTGATGGTTAAATGGATTCCTTGTGTGTGTGTGTGTGTGAAAAGTGAAAATGAGGTCCAGATTTGAAAAAAATTAAAACACCACAGTATGACAAATTCTTTTCACTTTCTGATTAATTTCACTTCAAGCAGATTTCCTGGGCTCAAAATGAGTGTTATTTCTGGAAAAAATGTAAAAATGAGTCAAATGTGTCACCAGTTGCTCTACAAGTAAAGTAGTTCACTGGAGCTAAATTCAATTTGGAGTTGGAAACTGTTCAGTAAGAATTACTTTTTGCTTGCATTGGATGAATCAATTTGAATACATCCTTTTTATTTGATAATGCTCTGCTAAGTACATTTCTAGCATCTGTATGCTTGGTAAATTTTTGGTGTTCTAAAAAGCCTATGTATAGGTGCTCATTTATAGAATTTATGACAAAGAGGACATCTAACAATGAATTGTATTCATCCTCAAGAATCTAAAAGGAATTAAATGAGTATCATCTTCCTGAGTGTACTTGCATGCATATAAATTAGAGAATACACTGAAAATGCATTTACATATCTGTATACTCTCGAGCATTTTTATCTGATCCTCATATTTTAAGCAAGTGCAAACACAAACACTCATACAGCATGCGATAATATTCTCATTAAGGTGAATTAAATATTTGAAAGAAACCCAAACAGATTGCTGTGGTGCAAAAGTATATACCACTCAGAGCCAGCGAATACTGGCCAGTAGCTGGTAATATTTGAATTGTACATAGCAGCTTTCCTTATTTATAGTGTGATACTAGCAGTTACTGGAAAAAGGGCTTTTTTTTCTCATTTCTATTTCTTTTGCATCTATTAGAGGAGTAAGCATTAATGTGCATAAGGTTGATTTGTACAGATTAATCTCTGAATGAGCTTATATTGGTACTACTCAGAAAATTAGAATATTGTGTAAAAGTTGTTTCACCAGGCAATCCAACATAAAAGGTGAAACCAATACATTTTATGGACTCATTACACGCAGTGAGATATCTCAAGCATTTTTGTTGTAATTTTGCTGATTATGATTTACAGCTTATTAAAACCTCAAACCCAAAAACTCAGAAAATTAGAATACTGTGAAAAGCTTCAGTATTGTAGGCTCAAAGTGTCACACACTAATCAGGTAAGTAATCCAAAACACCTGCAAAAGGGTCCTGAGCCTTTAAAAAGTCACCTTTAAAGTTGAGTTACAGAAATGCATGCACTTTTTCAGGATATTCTAATTTTCCGAGTAGTACTGTATTTATTGACAAATATGCACGTGCCATCTTAAAAAAGTCTGCAACCACGTTGCATCAGCTAACACAAAATGTCAAAACCAAGATTTACTACTCAGACATTATAAAGTGCCTTATTTATTGCTTAATCATAATATATCAAACACAAATCAAATTGAATTCAAATGGTAATGTCTAGAGTGACGAACAGTAGATTCTCATGAAATTAAATATCTGATTACCTTTGGTTTCCAAGTGAACATGTACCCTATATTTTCAAAAATAATGAATTATATATATCATTGTGGACTCCTTGGAACCATATGAAGAATTCAAACATCACAGTTTATAATGTGTTTTTATTGCAATTCTTTGAGTTTTCACTGTAACCTGCAAGATTTTGTTGGTGCCTCTGATCTGCCTGGAACAAATCAATGTTCAGCAAGTACTAAACCAACTTATACCTTCAGATTAATATTCATATACGTACATTTACAATCACCTGTAGATACATTGCCACTAAACTGCTGCTGCTTATTCTGATCTGCCTTTTAACCTGTCTATTGTGTTCTGTTCCTATCCAATAAAATGGAATGGAATGGATTATACAATAATCACTGTCTTTTGGTGAGACGGTGACCTGAATATCCAGAGAGAAAAAGATAAATGTTGTCATGTTTAAGCTGCTGAAACTGTCACTTCAAATAAGAGTGTTTTAATTCCTGACATCGACTGTTGGGACATAATCAGCTCAAGTAGGAATGCAATGTGCTGCCAAATTCACTAACTTAAGGCTGCTAATATTAACAAATTAGCATTTGGCTAAACTATGTGAGCCTGGAGAGCTAATTCCTACCAAATCTTTACTACTTGCCAGCAGGTTTTATGTTGACATGTCGCAGAGCAGCTTTCTTTTGTATTTGCAATACTTTTCTTCCATTTCTTTCTACAAACAGTATTTTATTAAAAAAGGTCATTACGTCTGTGTTTTGCATAGTAATTTTGAAATTAAAATCGGATTGAAAATGGATATCGGCACTAAACATTAGCTAACGGCAGTTTCAGTTCAAAAATGTCACAACTGGTATCTTTAAAAACCTTTATCGATTGAAATCTATCTAAAAACAAAAATCAGTCTTGTGTTGTAAGTATCCATTTGGTCTAACACTTGACAGGTTAAAGCTACAGTACAAACTAGTCAACTGTTACATTATTAAAAATGTACATCATTACTCTGTTTTGGTGATTAAAAACTTTGCACAAAGTGTTTGACAAACAGGATTGCACTGGCTGCACCAACTAAGTTTTATCCAGGAAAATACTCTTACATACTCTTAGTATGAATATCTATTTGGTTTCTATCAAATGCAGAATCAAAACCTGAAGAATTAACAGATTTTCTTGCTCTAAGAGCGCTTCAGCATTTTCCAACTGCACTCCTGCCACATCAAGATGTCCACCAACACATGTATTCATCACGACCAATAAAACCAATACAACATGTGCATGAACCAACTTATCAGCTCCACCTGGCAGTGCATAAACTGGGAATAATCCCCAGTTATTCTGACTTGGTCCAAGAAGGCAGCAATCCACCAGGATTACTTTGGTGTTTTTGGTATCAGTTAATAGATAATGTGACTTACAAACCAGTCTCCCCCGAGGAGCAGCTATGACGACCACCCTGATGGCTCTGTGTACAAAAGGTGTCTCCTTCATTCAAGTCGTGGTCATTCCAATCTTTTCCCCCTGATCTCTTCTTTCAGTCTTCACTGTATAGCAGTCTAGCAAAGCAAAAATGTTTCTAGAAATATTTGAAATTATAAAAAAAAAACAAAAAAGAACAAACATGACGTCCATATCCAGCGGCTTGATGAGTCACTGGCCACTCACAGTTCAGGGTTACGAGTCACAGCAGGCTCTATTGGGCTGTCAGAAGCGTGCCACAACTTTTATGTCCAGGCCACCTGCTCCACCTGAGCCTGCCCCAGAGCCCTGAGCCTGGTTTAATCCCTGGCCCACCTGAATATGATGGAGGCCGGAGCTGAAACTGGCACACAGCAGATTGGTGGAGTCACTGGGAGACAGAGAAACCAGAGGACCAGCACCATCCAGAGACAACGTCGCCAAACAAACTGAACAGAGGATGGTGAAGGCAGCAGTAAAGGAGAGTTAGTGTAAAAACCCAGACAGCATACATGTCCATGTTTTTGTTTGTATTTTTTCTGAATGCATGACTGAGTGCTACCTGCTGTGTTCTGATCCCAGACTTTGACAGAGCTGTCATGGGAGGACGTTGCTACCCGAGCGTTGCCACCGGGAGGCACAGGCAGAAACATACAGCAGGCTGTGGTTTGAAGATGGCCCCTGTACTCCACGACTTTACAGCCCGGCTGACGCAGGTCCCAGAGCTAATGACACAGACACAACTCCAATGAGAACAAATGACAATGTCAGAAGTTTTCAAACTATCTGGGAAGACAGTGCGCACGTCAGAAATCATTAGAGATTTCAAGGTTCTTTTGGAAACAAGGTGTCCCCATAAGATTGTGTAGCTCTGAATCTTTACGATGACAGCTAAAAATGACTTAACTAGAAGTAGTATGATGAAACCTAGATGATACAGATAAGCCAGAAAACTGGAGGAACTAGTGCCAACATGCAACCTGGAGGAGTCAAACTCACAAGGGAAATATTCAGAAACCATAGGCTCAAGAGTAATGTCTAATTATTGTTTTGCGTAACAGAAAGAAATGGCCACTGGCCTTCCTGCTGCCTTACTGTGAGACTATTGTGCCCTGACCAAAACAATAGGTAACGGGTAATGGGTTCAACTTATTCGCCACCTGTACATCTATACACCCAACAACCACACATACATTTTCATAAGTCTCACCGTAGCCTCACAGCCCTGCCCTCCGAAGCCATTGCTGCTGGACACCAAGTAGTTTCCATTTGGAGAAACGTCACAGTGAGTCTGGATGTATTGCTTTGCCGGGAAAGTATTAGTCACCTGCCATGCACGGCTGTCCCACACCCTGTAAACATGCACAGAAAAATTACTATAGAAATGCACTCAAATAAGCAAGCACATAGAGTATATGTGCACATTCATATCAAAGAAGCATCCTTTAAAAACATAGATTTATCCAAAACATATCATCAAACACACGTGTCCAGATAGCTGGATGTAAAACAATTCTGGGGAAAATATGGAGGAACTGTGAAGTAACAGTTTCTTTAAAGGCATTTTTTAATACCCTTATCATAGTAATTGTCTAAACAAACCAGGTAAGAATAATTCAGCTAAAACACCAAGCAGATCCAAATTTAATACTGAAATATTAGCAGTATGCTAAAGACCATGATCATCCACATTTGCTGGTTCACTGGATTAGCTCAGGTTGTTTTCAAATGCTTCTCAATATTTAATATCGTAAGTGCTAAGAATTTCTCACAGGTGAAAAAAATCCCACTTACTGGGTTATGCAACAGACTCGGTGTTGGGGAATTACTGCTTACATACACCCGGATCTATTCCTCGAGATCAATTCTAAAATGTGCTTACATAGCTATGTTTATCTTCATCTGATGACAACCACATTTACAGAATGAAGTCCTCTACTCCATACTGATAAGATAAAGCTTAATTGTTACCCAGCAGGGAAATTCAGCTGTAAAACAAAAACGAAATGATAAATAAAACAGTAGAGAGTATTTGGAGACAAAAATTACAAGGCAGGGTGTCAAAGGTGATGATATTAATCCCACCATTGCGGACACACACAGAGTTCATCCCTAAGTTTAGCAGTTGTATCACAAAACACTTTTTTGCTGCACATCTTCCTATGAAGAAGAAAAGTGTCGACAGTTTTCATATTACCAAGGTGGAGTTCTACTGAATTTGAATTTTCATGCTATGGTGCAATAATATCGTTGCAACAGCAAATCTTTCTGTACCTTATTGTTTTATCCTCAGAGGTCTGGACTACAGAGGAGCTACCTGGCACCCAACACACATGTGTAACCTGGACAGAGAAGAGATAAAACAGAAAAAGTTTAAAGCCTGCCGGGCATGAACTCGGGAGGTAAGGATTGAATGGCTTATTGATATGATTCTGTGATTTTCTGATCTTACATGGCCGGGTACATACCTAAGGCAATCCGGCATGCATGAAACAATTGTTTGCACAAGGTTGTTTGTACTAAAGAAAACCCCACATACTACTATTCTCACCAGGTTTCGAGAAATGTTGTGTCTCTGTTCACATTTTGCAGATTCAATATCCCACAGGCACATCCAGTTGTCACGAGAACCAGTGCACAGCTTCCTCCCATCTACAAACCACAATGAAAAAGGTTTCATATGTTCAGTGCAAATCAATAATGTCAAATAATATAATATAATGTGCATGAAATGACTATACCACATTGAAAGGGCAATGAGTCTAAAGCCCTGGAACTTTTAAAATGTTCACTTGAACTACATAAAAAAGAAAAACAAAATTCAGATGTCTGACATATAGGGCAGTCAAAGCTAATTATAAATGAAACATCTATCACAGCTTGCATTCAGGATAGGCAGCAGTTTGATCTGCTGCAGCATCTTGACTTATCAGGACATGAGATCAGTTCAAGGATAATCCAACAGAAGTTTTTGCCACATCTCAAATTTCATTATTACTCAGGAGACCTTATGGTGAACCGTCGTTCAAATATTGTTAAAGTACGACTCAAGTTTTGTTTTTACAACACTTTTTTATCTTTAGTGCTGCGATGGCTGGCATGGTTCTGACGCCTGCAGGAGGGGGAGATGTACTATTGATGGCTGCCTTTTGTTTAATATTTGTGAACTCCTGCCAAAGAGGTATCAGTTCACAAACAAACCACAAAACAAGGAAACTAGAATGTGTATATTTATGAATTATTCTTAATACAAAGCTATGTTTTGGGATAAATCAGATGCAATCAGCACAAAGATAAAAAACATTTGACTCTAATCAGAAATTGTGACATATTATAAATCACTGATCACCAACTTTATCTTGAGCAATAAAAACAATTTAGTCAACAAGTTTACACAACTGCGTGTGTGTGTGTGTGTGCTTGTGTGTACCAGGGCTGATAGCTACTCCATTGACCACCAACTCGTGTCCACAAAATTCCTGAATAGGTTCATCCCCCTGGTTTAGATCCCACATCAGAACAGTCTTGTCACGTGAGGCACTAAAGATCCATGTACTGCCCGGATAACACACCACCTGGCAGATAGATGGAAGAATTAAAAGGAGATGACACCAGAGCATACGTGCTGTACGTATATGTGAAATGCATAACAGCTCTGTACAGCGTCACACCTTTATCAGTTTCTGCACACACAGTATTGATGTTACCTTAGTAACCTCTCGGTTGTGACCCTGGAAGGACTGACACATCCGGCCTTGTTTCCAGTCATATACCACCACAGCCTACCGGGAGGGAGACACACAAGCGCATGCACCCACACACACACACACAGGTCACTACATGTTTAAGAATTTTCCACAGAATTTCACACTTGACACACATTTTCATGTCTTAAAAGAGCCATCACACTTTTATCAAGTGTCTAAATAAAAATGTCAATTGTATATCAGTGTTTCTCATGCATTAACTAATAAATGATTTTAAAATTAATATACTGGTTCGTTTATCTCTTGAACCTTTCAGGAAAAAAAACATTCAAAAACTATTACTGTAAAAACTGTAAATAAAAAATGTTTTATTCTAAAGTAATCAGCTACTCAAACATAGATTCCTTTACCTGGTCACTCCCACCAGAAACACACAGTTCTGGGCTGAGATTGGTGACAGTGTTAATGGACCCTTGATGAGCAGGTTCATACTGAACTACTTGACTGTCAAAGGAGTTATCTGCCTTCTCCCCCTGAGATGCCCTGGTCACAAAAAAAACATTAATTAATATCATTGCTTAGTGAGATGATTTTACTACCACCAATCACTGAATTATTTTCATATTATGTTCCTTTATAAACACTTTTCTGTTTAAGATTAGCTAATGTGATGAAAACAATCCGTGAGAAAAGAAACCATCTCCAGTTCCCACGTAGATATACAACATCCTACATATATTGATACTATACATGATCCAGAATTGTCTTTGCACAACACATACTGTTCCTATTTTCATAGTACCTGTATCTACTATTTTCAGAATATTATTTTTTGAATATGAGTTTTTAAAACTATTATTTTTTTAATGATCAATTTCCAATGTGCACTGTATTGTAGAAAATTATCATTAAAGCCACATCCTAAATTTAAGATAATAAAATGTCACACGTGCATTTTGTTTTTATTATCCTCTGGAGTGAATGGACTATTTACTGAAATCCAGGATATAATTAGTAAGTAGTGCATACAAGGACACACAGACTGTTTCAGTAGTCCACTTGTCTCACCTGTAGAGTTCAGACCTCTTGCGAAACTTGCTCTGTAGTTTGCCCATGTCTGCTAGGAACCTGCAGCCACACTGACACACAGAGAAAAAGGCTATCATTCAGTGACATCAATTAATATCAATCTTTTCCTCTGGAGAGTGGTGAAGAAGAAGAAGATGATGATGATGACGATGAGGGACAAGAGCTATATGTTTAGTCACTTAGTAAGGTAAATTCTATTTCATAATAGATATAATCACATTAAGCGTGAAGGAAAAAACAGATTAAAACTTAAATGCTTTAACCCAAGAGATTAAAAAGCTTTATGTGCTGCCAATGTATCAATGAACTATACGTCTCAGGCCCATGTTCCAATAATTTTCCATTCCCTGACAATTAAGTCCTGTAAACTGTTTAAGGCCCATGGACATCAAAACATCCCATCTTGATTAGATACAGTGTCTGACTGCAAAATATCTTGCATAAGGGTAAGACAAACGAGTATACAAGGTGAGATTAAACTACACGTCCCCACGCAAACACTACTTTCTCACTACTCACTCGCACGCACGCACGCACGCACGCACAGTTTAGCTCCTCCCTCCTTATCCTGGCGTACTCCTCAAACAATCGACAGGAAGGAGAGAGCTCAAATCCTATTAGAGCCGCATCATTACTGTCACAAGGTATTAGTCACTCGAAAACACCTGCTATGAACTGCGCTGGCAATCATTACGCAACACCGAGAGATTTTTAGCCCGAAGACAATATCGCTGCAAATGGTTCATGACTCATGGTACACAGCCATCAGGGGAGAAAGTGAAGCAAGATTTCTTTACCTGTCACCGGCAGGTGTTGTCGCTGTGTGATGCTGAGGCGGCGTGGCTAGCTCGCTAGCATGCTAACTAATCTTTACCTGTCATGCTAAGGTAGATCGATGCACTAGTAGCACCAAAACATGGATGTACAAACGTTGAAACTTGGTAGAGTCGTTGTTGAAACTGACAGTAAGCGATTCCTGTCGATTGCCATCATAATAAGTAACCCAAACTGTGTGGGAAAGTGCACATAAGTGTCGTTTAAGTACACGGACCCATCCCGCTCCCCGTAGCGACCATGGAGCGACGCTTTCTCGTATCCAGGAGAGGGGAAGGTCACGTGACATGGGACAGGAAGTAACAAAAAAAGCCTTGTTCTTCCAAAATAAAAGTCTGATGTGCTGTTTTATTTGGATTTCATTTTTTTTCTAGGCATGTGTCAATGATGAATAACCACCAATTACTACAGAAAGAGTTTTTTTTTTAATTCAATCAGTCAAGCGAACAGGCTCATGTAGGGATGGGGAAATATATTAAAGTTTTTCCTCCACTGGCACACTTTTCATCCACCACTAGAATATCCTGCTAAGAGGCACAAGGAGAAAATATTAGATACTGAAATCCCTTCCTCTGTGCATAGTCCCCAGTGTTAATGATTAAACACAAATTCATGAATATCCACCAAGTAAGTACAACATCAACTGAAATAGGCTTATCATTAAGCATTTTGATAGAAGCACTATTTAAAATAAAAAAACAAAACATGACTTGCCTTAAGGCCTTTATCATCAGTAGATACCAATCACAAGCAATAAATACCACAAACCAACTACAACACAGTAACTTGGGGTGCTTTCACACCTCTGGGGTTTTGGTGCTCAGTGGCAGTTGCCTGATTTGCACAGTTGATATTTCAGCTTTGTCTAAACCCTTACAGAAAGTATACAAAGTCTGTACTATCTTCATATACACTATATTAAATAGGCCTCACCCAACTTGACAAGGTGTATCAATAGCTACTTTTAGGACATCTGCTGTATATCATATTCTCTTATTAATTTCTAAGTTAGTAATAAATCTATGGCAGCCTTAACACTGTCTGGTGAAGGAACATAAAAAAAACCCCTCAAGGTTTTCTTTCCAATTGTGATCAATGTCTCAGTGCTTTTGTTTGAGTTTTTTGTTCTTTTCTTTGCTTGAAAGCAAAGAGTAAAGAGTATACAATATATGCATAGTGAATTTAAAAATATTTTTAATTTGCATGTTTTTCCAGTTGACGAAAAATAATCCCAAGTAATAGAGTTCTCAGCCAACAGCACGATGCATTTGTTTAAATGCATTCAAATGGGAAAATCAACTTTAAACAAGATTAAGCTGAACAACACATGACAGGTTAAAATGTTACTGACCTGTAGCTGGGTGTCCCTCTAGAGAGCGGGTTGGTTGACCTTCATTACAGGCACAGGTTGTATGGCTCCCCAAGCAGGAAATCTGGGACGAATCAGACAGGTCCCTGGACAGCTAACATTAATTCTACCACAAGCATTTCACAGTTCTTCTTTTCATGTCATGTTTTTTTTAATGTGAGTCATTGTACCTCAGATTTTTGCCTGCTTGGTAGATAAAGTCAGGAAAGATAAGAACAACTTTGACTTCATGAGCTGGATTGAAACAAATGCATTACATTCAATTAAGCACTGAGTCACTGGGATGTTCCCATTTAAATGGTCTAAATAGGCCACTTAGTTAGGTTACAATCAACTCTGCTCAATACCTATGTGAGATGACCTCAATTCTAACTTTGTTTGCAGCAAATTGTTTAAGTGAGTAAGACTACAGTCAAACTCTGAAATGAGTTTTTCAGGCAATTCATGTCAAAGTAAGGCTGATGATAATCAAATAATATTATTACAAAAATGTGGTATTTCATTGTTCTCTTTGAAAATTTGACTATTTATGAATATCCCATTGTTTCACTATTAAGTTTTTAATGTTTTTCTAGACAGTATTTCCTACTCCTCCTAGAAACAAATATGCAACAGTCAGTCTATATGGTCTGTTATAGAAAAATGTCTGTGATCAGTGGTATTCTGTTCCTTCTACTGGTGTTTCTTTTACTTGCCTTGACTTATGCACACAGTACTTGACTCACCTCGGCATGCTGTAAGTCAAAACAGAAGTGCCCAAACTTCACTACAATTCCTATCTATGACTCGATGTTGCAAGATCTTTTTGCCTCACCCACTCAGTCACGAGGACTAGTGGGGAGACACACTGTGTTACACACTGATGAAAGTATGCTATAGTACTGCATATCTTTTATGAGGCAGATAAACAGTCCTGAACTTCGCCCTGCTCATCTGCTAATTCAACCCATACTTTTATTTCCAGGTTTTAGATAATGTTAGATTTTAAAAATAATAATAATAGAGAAGGGCAGAGAAATGTAAATGTTATCAAGTCAGTATTACAGGTGATACATGTGACCGACCAATAAACAAAGCAGGCAAGTTTTCAGGCAGGCCTTAAACAACAAAAAAGCCTCTAAACCAAAACTGGCCTATAAAGCAGGTCAGCAATCTACAGCCGTGGCTCTGGGCCTTAATCTGACTGGGAACCAAATGAGAAATTCAGTATGTTGCTTGCAACCCAAGCTCATTACTGTTGTCACTGGGTAGTCCTAGAAAAGTCCACTGCGCAGGACCCAATAAAAGCCCCACAACCAAAACAAAACCACTCACACAATAATTTGTTAACTTATATAATTGACTGTCCTTCCAGTGATGATAGCTAGCTGTTGTCTGGTTGTGGAAAAGGAAGGAGCACAATGCTAAATCACTTATAGTGTAATGGAACAACTGTGGATACACGATATGGCCTCCAACAGCCTTTCCTCCATCCATCCATCCACTTATCATTTCATCAATCTGCAAGCGTGTGGACCTATTGTATAAGTCTCCAGTTTGTTAAAGAGATAACAACAGACAATCAAATAAGTACACATGGTGGATTCAATTTATAGGACCCCTGTAGCCTACAATATAATGCAATCCATCTTCCCTGCAATAAATAATGTGTTGTAATGTTGTGTTTTCTTAAGATGGAGATTTAATCCTACACAATATCAAGCAATCCAAAACAAATGCAACCCTACAATAGAACTTGCTTACTTGTGTTATGTGGGTTTCAGTGTGTGCACAGCCCTGTGGATATAAATTATGGCGTCTGAGATAAGTAAAGTTTAAAAGACAATGAGATTTGTAAAAACCCTACTTTTAGAAACATGTACAAAAGTAGATAAAACAATATATTGTAATGGATACACCCCCATAAAAACCCACTATATAATGACACGTAGTGGTATGACTGTGACGGCACAAACCCACATTCAGATTAAATACCCCCTGTTACAAGCATGCCCATAGAGATATGTGTTCAGCTCTTCCATTCATACACATTTTCTGTTCCACAGGTTGGGGTATAAATACTTGTGTGGCGTTTGTTTGACGTGACACTCCCCCCTAGTCGATGGGAGGCCGACGTCACCCCTGCCAGCGGAGGAGTGGATGGCCTCTGTAATAAAAATACACGGAGAGAATTGAGGAAAAGGAGAAGATTGGCCGAGGGGAGGAAAAAGGCAACAACACGGCGTTTTATCCCTTTTCTTCTCACCCTCGCTGCTCTGCTCGTGGCCGTGAACGCATCTTAACGCAAAACTGGGATGTATTTCCGTTGCGGCATCGAGAGATCCGGCTGAAATGCCATGTTATGTGCGGCTTTCTTGGGGTTTTTTGTGCAGACAGAGAGAGAGATAACTGTACTGTATCCCAGCCTAGCGGATTGGAGTGAAAGTCCGCCATATTCTGCCTTACCACGCCCGGGAGTCGAGCCATTGGAAAATAAACCGACAGCTTTACTCATGTGTTTTTCCTGTTGCCCTCACCCACGGACGATCACTTGAGCAGACGGGATTTTGCTGATTGAAAAATAACAACATTGAAGACTTTGAAGAGAGGGTGGCCGGGGCACGGATGGCAACGCTTAACGAGATCACACAGAGCAGCACGGAGGATGTGTCTTAAAAGGATCTGTTGATCATATTGAGACGGAAAAGCAGATTACACCAATTAAGATTGCACAGATATTCAACTCAAACCGCTTTGGACACTATTTTGAAGCTGTCGGGAGGCCCGGAGAGCGAAGCGAAACAGGGGGAGGGGGGGTGGGGTGTCAATAATTTCTCAAATATCTAATTTTCCTTTCCAGCACAATCTGTGCGCTGTTCAGACTCATTATAAGGGCGTCCACGCGTAATTTCACCACAACCGGGCCTGTATGAGGACGTTATTTGGCATCCACAGGCCTGTTTTTGTTTTGTTTTGTTTTGTTTTTTACTCCGACGAATCTGAAATCTGAATGAATCAGTAAAGGGGGAGAAAAGCGGAAAAGTGTGCGTGAGGGTTGTGTTTTTGTGGGAGGGGGAGAAAATAAGGAGAGAAAATGACCCTGGAATCCATAATGGCGTGTTGCCTCAGCGAGGAGGCGAAAGAAGCCAGGCGGATCAACGACGAGATCGAAAGGCAGCTCCGCCGGGATAAGAGAGACGCACGCCGGGAGCTGAAACTGTTGCTTCTCGGTAAGCTGCACGGGGAGAAACACGGGCCAGGGGGAGAGGGATGCAGAGCACTGCATGCTTCTGAACAGAAATGCCTTTCTATCGGTAAGGGTGGGGAAGGTGCATGAAGGCAGGGGGTCTATGAAATGGGACTTCCCACCTGAGTGAAGTTAGGGAGTGGGTGGGTTGAAATATCTCGGTGTTTTGAGTCGAGTGCACAGATTGGCAGGTCAGCAGAGCAGCAGGAAGGAGGAGATGTTGCCCAGCCAGGCCTAGAGGGCTCCCGGTGTGTTGAAAAAATCCAAATGAAATAAAACCACCTGATTTGAATAACTGTGACCGGCTAGGAAACAAACGCTCACCAGTTTTAACTCTTGCCTCTCCGTGAATTCATTGCTGCTGACCACAACCTGTGCAGCCAGGCCCCTCAGACGGTGGTTGTCTCCACGAGTGTGTCGAATATCAGCTGGGCCAAAGTCTAGCGTTTTATTGGGAGTAATCAAGACAGTATCGCTAAACCCTGGCAATGGTTATATCACAGGTGTCAAGTCTGTGGAGCAAGGTTGGAAGAATTATATAATGAAGCTTGTGTGATGGTATGTTCATGGACCCACCTTTTTATATGCATTTGATTTATTCCACGCAGCAGTAGTAAGAGACCCAAATAGCTTCACTAGAGGATCTCTCTATTTATTTAGCAGTATACTTTCAGTCACCAGTGTCTAAACACACATGTAATGGTGCCATAAGATCCTAACAGTTTTTGTAATTATCATCAGATACCTGTGTATTTTTACAGTGAGGGTGTGGGAAATGTGAGCGGGGGGCGGCAATCCTTTCGAGAAGTATTAGTCAGTCACAGTGGAGAAATTTGAGGAAAACAAGTCATCTACTCACCATCCCGTTTCTTTAATTAGATTTTCAACAAAAAGCCCATTAGTTGTGATGACCACAGTAAGTGTGCCAGAAACCTCTCTTCCTGTTCCAGTGCCCCCCCTCTCTCAGTTCCTCTGACGGTGATAGGAGGAGAAGGTGATGGTGGAGCAGAGATCACGTCATCCAGACCTCTTTTTTTCTGCTGCTTCTTTAGGGATGTTTTAAAAAAGTCTGAAGGAGAACGCTTTCCCCTTTGCCCTCCTGTTAGAGCAAAATGATGAAACGAATCCCCCTTAACAGGATTTGAAGGAGCTGATTGCCACCTCCCTTGTTAACTACGGACAAATAATTGTGTTGTTGTTGCCCTCTAATCTCTCTTAATACCCAACAATGCTCCCGTTATGCAAACACGTAAACAGCCAATAACCCAAACCCAAAAAACAATAGAGTTTGAAGACGTAACTGTATTACTCATAACACAGTGTATAGTATTCAGTCATTGATTAGTCACTATTCTCATGTGATGCACAACATTTGATGGTACAAAACCAAAGAATTAATGATTATGACTCATGTTTATTTTTTGTGCCGTAGCTGCTTATCAGTAGATCCTATCAATATGGACTATTATGTTTCAGAGTGGTTTAGCAGAACGCCTCTAATGACAGGATGCTTACAATTAATGTCTTTGAGTATTGAGTTGTAGGGAAGATAAGATCCATTAAGTAGAAGAGTAAAAAGTTTACTGTAATGATGCACCATATGTGTGATTTTCTCTCCAACAGACACGAGTAACACTTGTGAATTTTCTGTATTGAGAGAGTCTACATAAAGAATGTTCTTCTACGATAAGGCCATGTTTTGTAAACCGCCACATAGTTAGTGTATGTTGTCTACAGTGTGCTGGGGAAAAGGGAAAATGTAAGTGGTGGCATTTAAACAAGTGTCGCCAACATGCCCATGTATGAACACAATAATGGCTAAGTCAGCAGTTGCAGTGAGACTAGAGCTTATTAAATATACAAGCCTATACACATGGCTCTGAATTTACATAAAAAGAATATGTGTGTGTATATTTTAGACCACACCACTAACCAGAGAAAGTTCTGTGTGTGTGTGTGTTGGTGCTCTGTATGGCTCCATTAACCCATATGCTATCAGTGTATTATGGGTTTTCAAACTCACTAATTGCTTAATTTCCTGTGGGATCTAGCACAAAACCTTCCAGCCAAGTTCAGAAGTTTCTCAGTTCTTCAAAATGCCCATCACTTTTTTTTTTTTTTTCCCCACAAATTGTCTTGGCTTTTAAACTTCACTTTTAGTCTCTCAAACCCACTAATTGCTTTTCATCCACAGGGACTGTGCACGTTGAAGCCCACACAACACAACAAATGAGCAAGTTTTTAAAAAAAAACACACTGAAAGCGTTTAATCCATCCTCCATGTGCATGTAATATCCATTAAGGCGTTGTAAACTAATGGGAGAGATGTACCAAAATTAACACTCATTTAACCTGGGCAGATTACCAAGAATACATAACTAGCAACAGAATGGAGGAGTTGATGCTGCGGGAGGAGGAGGTGGTTTGCTAGTGTAACACTTAGGAGCTGTCTGGCACACAAACCGTTTGATGCCAGCTAATGAGTCAGAGATACTTAAGGCTCCACTAAGAAAGGTGACACAGGAAAAGTCCGGTGAAAATCAATGTCCACCAAAGCAGAGGAACTATGAGGCGGGGCGTCTGGCGAGAACCAACTGACATTGATCTCCTCTAGCAATACAGGAGTATAAACACATGAATTGACAATTAAATCACGGTCATAATCTGCTGGACCAGCTCATAACTCCCATTGTTCAGAAGGCAAGAAAACTGTAAAATGTATCATCAACAGCTTTAGATATTTTGTAACCCTACTAAACAACAAATCACATTATTCATTATACTGTTATTTGAAAACGAAACAAAATGAAAAATTGATTTGATTGGAACACGGAAAGAAAAGAGCAAGGTTAGCAAGATTTATTCTCAAAACATACATAGTTGGTAGCCAGAGTCAGAGAAAAGCAACAGGTTATTAAACTAACTATAACTATGCAACAGTATAAACCTTCAGACTAAATTAATTAGTCGACTATCAGTTTGCCCTTTTTGAAGTTGGTGTCCCAAGGTGAATTCAATGCAGGTTAAATTCTGTAATTTAATGTAAATACAGACAGTTGTTGATAGCAGGAAGTGAGCGTAAAGCCAGTACCTCCTCTCAGCAAAAGTTCCTTTCTCACAGTTTCCTAAAGCTCTAGTTTTTGCTACAAGATGTTAATTGCTAAAGTAAACTTCAGCAGCGCCCGGGTCATCGTCTACCACCACACACGAGCAAAAATGGGCACACCTCCAAACAAAGTAAAATTTTGTGAGATTAAAGTGGCGCATTATAATAATAAAAAGAGCTGAATAAGACCTTTGACATATTTCTGTCAGAGAAATTAGTCTGCAATGGGGACAGAGCATTAATCTGAGACCGTCCCAATGACAGCCAAGCAAAAATCAAATGGGCGAAGTGTGTGTATTATTTTGAAGTATTTTTTTGTTGTTGTTTGTTCAATCCTTGGTGGAGCTACTACACTGACGGAGTGATGGACAAAGCCTCGAGGCGTCCTGACTAGTCGTATTAAAGAAGGAGTGCTTTTCCATGACATGTCAAACATTTTAAAATGTGCAGGAGATTCAGATCGATCTATTCTGAATAAACACCTACACATTCAGCTCTTTATGCTGCTATCGACACTGCGGATGTAGATCATATGGTGGCATATATCATGAAGTCATGTTAATTTGATTGGTAAGACCTTGTTTGAGGCGAATTACATGTTAAATGATGCTAGATCTTCTGTTCTGTTCCTGTTCTGAGGAACGTGAGCTCCTCCTCTTAAGGCATGATCTTTGCTCTGGAGAAATGTAAAGCAACAGGGGAAAAGAGGTAGAAACCATGGCTCCATTACATTAGCTGAGATTCCAAACCCGTGCAGTAATGGGAAGTTTAAGATGAATGGAGGAGAGAGGAAAGCAGCGACTTAGCCGAGGATTGGTGACATAGTGACTGTAGTCTGGAAAGAAATTTAAAAAATATGTGTTCTTAAGGAAATGTTAGACAGTTAAGATGCCTACTAAAATAATCTCTTAACACATTTTCATTTTCAAAAACTGGACAAACTATGTGATTTTGTAAACTCACTGGCTTCGAATTGTGTTCATGTTGCAGGATCAATTCCCCAAATGCTTATTTTCAGAGTACATTCCAGGCGGCTGTCTTTTCAGTTTGTTTCTTGTAAAAAACAGGGACTTCCTATAGTTAACTACTAATCAAACATTAAGTAAAGCTGAGTTAATTTCATTGTCGTTACCACAGGAGTTATTGGTGGACGGGACAACATTTTAAAAACTGCGCTGCATATAAAAGCATGTTACTCCAGCTGTAAGCAAGAATGCTTTGAAAACTCCTGTCTGCGGTAAAGGACGCTTTAACATCAAAAACCTAAAAGTCATTTGCAAAAGAGTCCCTTTTATGTCAATGTTTGATTGCATTTGTGTCTCAAGTTTGTGTGGATCACCAAAAACGTTTTGCCTCATTGGAACATGAACAGTGCAGGGTCTCTTAGGATGATAGAGGATGTCAGCAGCTTTTCTAAGGATTAACTGATGCTGTGCTTTGTCACGTATGTCTGCAAAGTAAATGTCTTTTGGGTTTAGACTGTTGGTCTGTTAAAAGACACGATTTGACAATTAATCACCTCTTACATTTCGGTGTAAATTTGTCACATTTGATAGTCAAAAGTATGAACCTAAAAAGTAATCATCTGATTAATAAAAATGAAAAGTAAGAAAGAAAATCGGCACCTGTTAGAACACAGTTAAAATGAGGGAGATACTGTGTATAATTTCTTGTTGTATTTCTAAATGATTATATCTGACCTTAATTTATTTTGCCATCTGTTGACAGTCAAAAGGGTTAAACACGAATAATTATCAGGCTTGTCTCCATCTGCTAAATTGATTTGAAATTGCCCAATTACAAAAGTGGCACAGCTCAAATCCGATCCCCCAGAGACCGTTGGACCTAGTTTATGATGCCTGTCCCCCTTTACACACTTACATATCCACATACATAGAGATGTTCACAGACAAGTAGGATGACAGGGTTTGAAGGTAAAGCAACAGCTATAAACAACTTAGGTCACTGAATTACCTCAGTGGTCACGGATTATATGTAAAGTTTTCAAAGTTTGAACAGCTGAACAAGTTTAAAAATCAATGCAGCATTACAACATGTTTCATTTGCATATCATCCATCAAAAAATCATTTGCAAAAAGCGTTAATCCTTCCAATCACTGTCAGCTGCTTTTATCGGACACACGAAAGCTGTGGGAACCTTGTCAAGGCTACGACTGAACAGTCCACCACAAACTTTTAACAAGCTTTTAACAAAAACATGGTTGTAATTGCGAGAGGAAGCACTAAAGATGTCATATGATTCTTGTATGAATGCAGCCAAGTTCACAGTGCAGCCATAGAAAGTGCAGAATAGGGGCGGAAAACTTTCTAGAATTCTATTGGATGTACTGTAAAGCATATAAACATATAGTATCAGTACTGTCTCCAGTTTTGTGGAGCATTCATTTGATATAAATGGCATCTTTGCTCACTCATGAATGCACATTATTGACATCTAGCTTTCCTTAACTAAAATAAGTCACACTAACATGCAAATATTCACATTGGGAACGCTGGTGGAGAGTATCAGAATGCAGGCCAGTGAGCTACGTGGGCACGCCACTGTATTTTTTTATTGAATTCATGTCTCTGCCTTGTGTTTTGCCTAGAGATTTGCTGGTGCTGGCTTAAGGCTGCCTGCCATTAACACTGAATCGATTTGACACCCACCGGAGTGAGTTTCCTTTATGAAAGTGAAAAAGAAAACCGACTCCTCGGATCATTTCTACAAACCTCATTCAGCAGTTTCAGCTGCTCAATAAAAGATCAGGCTCAGTTTCATTCTGTGGGATTTATCATTCAGTCGAGACCGTTAAACACGGGTTAATCTCTGGGCTGCAGCTGTAGTTCCACGCGCAACTCTATACCTGAACTTGTGTATGGCAGAGATACTTAATGCAAACTACTGCACAGATACTACAGACTGCAGTAAGAGAAACGAATGGTAATGCTAAACTCTTTAAATTATGTTGGTCTTTGTCATGCATAGATTTTTTTAGAAATTTCATGTCTTTGTTTTTGCATCCTTTATCCCATTTGGTTTAAAAGTCAGCTGCAGCCATCTCAGAGGCCGTGGAAGACCTATCTTTTCACCAATAAACAGCTTCCCTACTTAAACTACTTCCCTACTGATAAACTTAGTATGAGCTCATTGTTTGTCTTACTGGTTGAAGTTTGTGACAGCACGGGTTGTAAATATTTGGCTGCTCACACTCAATGTACTAATACTCCACACGCAGCCACAGAGCAGCCCGCGTTCTTCTTGTCTCCACCTTCTGAGTTCGACTAACTGACAGCAAATCCTGGCCTCCAGACATGAAGCCAGGTCAGACCCACTCACCTCAGGTGTGTTGTTGATCCATTCACACCAACCTCAACCACCAGGTTAATCCTGCATTGGTTTGACAGGTGACTCAGCAGTCAATTATATTAATACTACTACTACTACTACTACTACTACCACTTCAACCCTAATAATACTTTTTCAAAGCAACTTATACAGCACTTACTTTACTGTTTAAAAACATAAGCAAAATTAACATGTTAGGATGAAATAAAATGAAAGATAAATATACAGTAAAATCAATAAACCAAACAATGAAGTCCATAAAACAAACTGTCAGTCCATAAAGAGCAAGCGTTAAGTGGTGAATTTTTTAAAAGTGACTTAGAAAAAATCCTTTTGTTCTGTTGGACCTGGCTTTGAGTCTGTCTGCGGCATGTTGAATCAGCTGACATTTATAGAGGTTTTGTTGTGTTGCACTAATCAAACCATGATGGCAGGCACACACTGGTACCTGCTCGTATTCGCTGTCTCTCAGTGGTGTTTTTTTAGTCTTTGGTAGAACAGAACATCCATTAGGTCCCAGATGTGCTCAAATGATCCTGAAGGATTTTGGAGAAATTGTTTTCTTCAATATTTCAAGGCTTTTGAATTTTATTTTTTTTTTTATTACTCATACAGCTGTTGGTTATATAATGCTGTGTAACATTCAAATTTTTCTCTTACCTAAGGTAACCTGTATAAAATACTGTAGTCATTTATAAATAAAATGTTTCCCCAGAGGAAACATTTACTTAACACATTCAACATTTAAAAGCAGTTTCGGCTACCTTGAAATTCATTACTTTCCATTTTGGTAACATAAAACTGAATTGCAGCGTCTCAGCGTCAATTTATCAGGCCAGGCTTGGGGAAATTAAAGCCAAATATAAACATAAAGGTTTCCATCTACGGCTGAATTCATCAACCACTCACTTCCTTCTTTGTGTGCGAGGACATCAGGTTCTTTTTCTGTGTTTGAGCGGCCATGAGGAGATCAGAACTGTGCCACGCAACTCAGATCCTTTGTGTCTGTACAAATCTAAAACCCATTGGCACAGCTAATTTAAGTTTTTGAGATTACTCACTGTTCCACTTTGCCTCTTTGAAAAATAGAATGTGTCTATTTTTAGGGTGGATGCTGTAAGGCATTAACTCTTGTGCAACACTATTTGTGTTCTGCAACAACAACTACTGGTCACTGAGGTTAATGTAATGGTTCATTATAGGTGGACTGTGTGTGGGTGGAAAGCAGGTGACAGGGCAGGTATTTCAAAGTGCACCAAAGGATAATGGGACAGTGTGTAGCATTAGCATAGAGCACTGCCAAGTAAAATCAAAAAAGCATGAGTACAAGCATTGCTTTGGTCCGTTATAAAGAAATCTGTTTTTCATTGTGTAGTACGTTGAGTTTTAGTGTATTGTATTATATTGAAATAAATTGGCATCATAAGTGACACAATTTGGACAGTCATCGTTTCACAGTACACAAACACATCACAACACATCATCCAACTGAATGGGTAAATGGGAAAGAAACAGTATAAAAAGTGCATACTGTACATTCTGATACTTTTGTGTACATTGTAGCTTTTGCTGATTACTTCATGCACTTCAGAAAATGTATTTCTAAACTGGATATTAAAGCTATAGCGCAGACTTTTGTCATCTTGCAGTCAGAATTACACAAGGCTTATGGGTGCTTATGGGTGCAGTATGGGTGCTGCAGCCTAATTTGTAGCCACCGATGCTCCGCCTTTCAGCTTTGCAGAACCAATCTTTGCTGGTTTACATAAAATGCATCCAGTGCTCCATGGTGGAATGCCAGACCAGACACCAGATTTAATAAGTTTATATACTTTATATATTGCAATGATATAAATGTAACAAGCCTATATTAAAATTCATGCAGTGCAGCTTTAAGGGTTAATTCTTTGGCCAAAGAGCACTTCAGGGGTAATTATGTTAACTCCAGTTTTGTCAGCACTACCTTCCCTGCTCATTTCAGGCTTCTAAATCGGCAGCCCTACAATAGAAAAGCTCTTTCTGTAGACGTTTTAGTATTTCAGCAATAGTTTAGTCTGTAACTTGGTTTTATAAAGAGCTTAGTCTGTGTTGTGGGCTTACAGTCAAGAGGCTAATTTGGCTAAAATAGAGTTTATATTATACAGTACAAAAGAGTGTAACACATCCAGAGTTTTACAACAGAGTCTGTAGGTCACACTGGAATGCAGCACACGTCTCTTGGCCACTGCCATGCAAAACACTCACAAACGCTCCCTCCTGCCAAAGTTATTCAAGAGTTAGCGGCGAGGTAAAGTTAGACCGTTCTGTTGGTCTGCCAAGATTCTCAATGAACCAAAGAGAAACTACACCCCCAGCTCTTCACACCCAAATAGTCCCTGTCACCACCGAGAGGAGAGAGATGTTGTTCTTGGTCTGTCACCAGACCAAGCAAACAGGCTGAGAGGAAAGTAGCCAGCATGTAATATATAATATATGTGACTGACCGAGTGCATGAGTGAGTAAGTCTATACTGTGTGTATGCGAGTATGTTCTGAATATGTTTGTGCTTTAATGTGTTTACACGTTTCTTCCAAGATAGCATGTTGTGTTGCAAAGAGCCATGATTCAGCTTTTTTTCCCTTCAGGAAAGCGTCTCATGGATTCATTTTCAGGCCATTTCGGCCAATTTGGGGTCATTGTTTCGGTTTGTGCCCGTTAAAGCGGATGTCACTGTGTCATTTAGACATGTAAATGTGTCTTGTGGCTTCATTGAGACGCAACAGCACAAGGGCTGTGTACGTGCGTGGTATTTGGCACCTTATGGGCAAAAGACAGCATGGAGCTGAAAGAGAGCCACTGTGAAATAAAATAACAGTTATCTTACTGAGGAGGAAAAGTGTTTTGGCTGCATCACTGAAGGATTTCAAAACTTTTAATTTTGCTCGTGAAGTTTTAGTTAATCGTGAGGTTTATTCAAAATTTGAAGTCCCAAACATTTTTACTGCCTTTGGATGATTGGATCTTTGTTTGAATGACAGAAGTTAATTAACCCTTTAGGTACACCTGAATCGTTGATTTTGCCTTTTAATTAAAAAAAAACCCCAAACTGTCGACCTATGTAACTCCGTATGTATCCATCTGAATCTGATGACAAATGAGTTTCCCATTTACACACAAACGTGGAACTATGTCTCCGATTGGACTCTGACAACATGTTTGAAGGATTTGATGTCTCTCCTCTGGTTGCTCTATGAATGAATTGTTTTATTGTGTGAATCCAAATGTTATGTTTTTGCAGTTCCCTTTTTGCCCACAGGGATCCAGGACAGTCATAAATGAAGGCGTGTGGATGCTGACACAGGAGATTAAATGTGTCGTTTGGATAAATGAAACCCTGCACAATCCTTCAAAATAAATAAACTCTGCTCATTTGTCCCCTCTCCCTGTCTGCGTTCTCAGGCACTGGGGAAAGCGGGAAGAGCACATTCATCAAACAGATGAGGATTATCCACGGCGCCGGTTACTCCGATGAAGACAAAAGGGGTTTCACCAAACTGGTCTATCAGAACATCTTCACAGCCATGCAGGCAATGATCCGAGCCATGGAGACGCTCAAGATCCCCTACAAATATGAGCACAACAAGGTAAACAAGGTTGTCTCACTCAAGTCAATTCAAATCCTTCAACTGAAATAAGTCATGGAGGGTGACTAATAGTTTGAGAGAAAGAGAGAAAGACGCCAAGTGGCCACAGCGTCCTTGTTTATTTTTAGAGTGCTGTCTATCTTATGTGGAACAGACATCCATAATTGTTTCCTGTCCCCCCTTTTTTGACACTTCCTGTGTCCTTAAGGCACTCCAGCCCTCCATCACAACCAGTGTATATTTGTGTTTGCTCATGTGTTTCCGTGCATACATACAAACACAAATATGCAAATGCACAGGAGAGACTAAATTTGACCCTCTGTATCTATCACTTCAGATGTTTTTTTATCCTCCTTTTTCACTTGAATGAGTTACCCTTTGCAGCCATAGCTTTGGGAGCTGTAACAATGACGTCTTACTCACAGTTTAGTTCCTGCGAGAGTGACGTACGAAAGTTTCAGGTGACGATTGACCACTCTGCTTCGGCTCCTCCCTGACTGCCCATACTCACGCAGTCTGACGTTTTTTGCTGAAAGGCTTTGTTGAGAGTAGAGTAGCGTGATATCGAAGTGTGAACTAAGGTCATAAGCTTGCAAACTAAGTGTTACACCCCAGCAAGTGTTTTATTGATAATGCACAGAAGCCTGAGGCTTCAATGAGAATACTTGAAACCATGAATATTTTCTAGTAAGTCACACTTTATCAGCATTTCACATTCATTTGGTTAGAGTGGCGAATGTGCAGAGACCAAATGAGATGCGACTAAAGTGTTTCAGGTATTGGTTGAATATTACTCATTTGGTATTGGTCTGAACAGTGCAGAACATTTGGTTTATGCAACCAATGATGATTTATGTCAGGAGTAACATGTTTTTATTGTGTTTTTTGAACTTTAAATATATATTATGGGCAGATTTCTGAAGGCTGTTGGCCAGGTGAAAGAACAGGTCACCAAATAACAGATGCTGTCACACGCAGGTTGCATCTTTATTGTGTATATCTGGCTTGATGTTGACTGTATATAAACAGGTTTTAGTCATTGTGGGTTTATCTTTATAACGTTGAGATTTTGTGAATGAATTCTCACACTGTCAGCTCTGAGTTTATTAGAAACACAACCTTTACGTCAAACAACACATTTTTATGCTGATGACACAGGCGGTAACAAACAATCAAAACAGGGGAGCAGGGAGCACACCTGGTGTGCATTAAAAGAAACTTTGCAAGAATAATTGAACTTGAGCACTTTTTGAATCTCTGCTGTTGTGGTGGATCATCACTCTCCATGTGTGCTTTCGCTTCCCTCATGCTCATGAAGAATGAAACTGAATGTGCTGTTTCAGCCCAGCAACTCCCCCACTGGTTCACCCACGTTGAACAGAATAAAACCAAGCTCATCCCTCACATCTTGTGAGCAGAAATAATGCCGTCGTAATAATTTTTTAAAAAACAATTAGAAGAATACAAAGTTTTCTCCCATCTTCCATTTGACTGGAATACTGCAAATAACAAATGCTCAATGCTACTCCCTGTCTGTCTTACTTTGTTCACCACATCCCCATGCTCTCATGTGCATGAGGCTAAAACGAGAACCATTATACTTTTAACAAAGAGTTCACTGACACAAAGGAAGTGAAAATGAAACCTGTTGATTGTGTTTACACGGGCTGTCCAGGCATTTATAGTAAATGTCACGACTGTAGGCTTAATCAAGCCCAACCATGAAAACACACCAGTGTATCGACTGTATGCAGAACTGTTTTGTTTGCTGTAACGGAGAATAACTAAAATTACGACGCTTGCACAACACATAGATAGAAACCTGTTGCTGATATCAGACGAGGAGATACATTAGAAACGACTACGCCTTCCTCCACATCCCATTGACATTTTTGCTGCTATGATTGTTTGCGACACTCTTACCCCTCCACCTCTATTGTTCAATTATACAAAAAAGTATAGGTAACACATGTTATTTTGTTATTTTAAATTCAATCACACCATAGGACTATACGCTATGCAGCCCTTTATAAAGTAAAACTCAACTGAAGTTAGACAATCCTTCTAATGACCTGTAATGAACTCAAGCTTATATGTTGTTATCATAATAGCTGTTTTTTGATAATAAAACAGTTTTTAATCCAGGTTTTTTGGTGATCTTTTGTCTTGGGACACGGGATAGTTTTAATGGGAATCTGGGACAGCACAACTTTCCCCTTAATAGGCCCAGTGGGATTTCAGCTTCAGATATTAGGTCCGTGCTGAGCCTGGAGGTGTAAAGAAATGTCTGGATATAGAATATGTGAGAAAATAAACCAGCGATAATTAGGACTGTGTAACCTGTATGTTGATTGGCTTTTTCATGGATACTGTGTTTTTAGATTATAAAAAAAAACAAATAAAAAAGCTATATGATTTTTTTTTTTTTTATGTATTCCTTTTTGCTCTGTGTCGCCAAATCAAGAGGTGTGTCTCAGTTTTTTATTGTTGTTTCTTCCCACCAGGGCAACGCCAACGTTGTGAGAGAGGTGGATGTAGAAAAGGTCAGCACGTTCGAGAATCCTTATGTAGACGCAATTAAGAGCTTGTGGAATGACCCGGGCATCCAGGAGTGCTACGACCGAAGGAGGGAATACCAGCTCTCGGACTCCACTAAATAGTGAGTAGAGTGGAAATCAACACAATAGATGCAGATGTAAAAATCACACTGTCAGACGGTGACTCTGCACTAGAGACGGGTTTTTGGTTCCTGTGATGACAAATGCACATCATGGTTTAACGTTGTCTCTGTGTCTGTAGTTACCTGAACGCGTTGGACCGGATTGCTGAGCCAGCCTACCTTCCCACCCAGCAGGATGTGTTGAGGGTTCGAGTTCCTACCACGGGCATCATCGAATACCCGTTTGACCTGCAGAGCGTCATATTCAGGTGAGCAATAAGGAATTGAAAATTAATCTCACGGATAAACAAGTTGCATTTCTTTTCATTATTTCATAATAAATTTCAACTAGGAAATTGCTTTGCTATGCATTATCAGTAACTTAATAAAGCATTTTTTCTTTGAATGTTTACTTTCTTATGCATTGGTTCTTTTTGCATATTTGCAGAAGCAAATCAGTCTTGATGTCAATACCCAGATTAGTGAAAGTCTGACAAACCCTTGGTTGAGAAGACATTCAAACAGACCTGTTAACATATTCAGTGCTTTGTTTTCTCTCCCCTGGACGCTGCTGCCACCGACAGGATGGTGGACGTTGGAGGTCAGAGGTCCGAGAGGAGGAAGTGGATCCACTGCTTTGAGAACGTCACATCCATCATGTTCCTGGTAGCGCTCAGCGAGTACGACCAAGTTTTGGTGGAATCAGACAACGAGGTGAGTAACAAGTCCACACACACTTACAATCATATTTGTTTTATTTTATGGGACAAACCACAGTGGTACATTTAATGACCAAACAATGTGTTTATGTGGTCTATGTGATGTTTCGTTTTCCAAAACATTTCCCCTATTAAAAGGCTTTATTATTTCATGTGATGAGAAGATGAGTGAGCTCCAAGGGTGAAAAGCTATTGCTTATTTAAAACAATGTAAATCAGGTTCTCCTCCTGCCTGGATGTGCTCCACCTTTCCCCCCTCTTGGAAAGCATTTGTAAATGATCAGCCAGCTGGTTTGAATACAGCCTGGAGCCACGTCTCCTCTTTAAGAGGCTATAGCATGTGTGTCAGTTTATTGTTGAAGTGTATTAATGAGCAGGTGTGTGTTCTACGTGTGTGTTGTCTTTTTTTCCGTACATGTGTGTTTTCCTTCCGTTGTTGTTACGGCAAAGTGTAGAAAGAGAAGACTGACCAGCTGCATGTCCTCCGTATTTTATAATATACAGCAGATATTCTGTTAAGCACTCTGCAGTGCTGAAGGAGTGATATGATAGCTCAGGCTGGCTTTCAGAATGGTTGTTTTGTTCAATTAAACACTGAAATGAATTGCAAGTGGTGAAATTAAACTCTTGAAGGCGACGTGGCCGCCGTTCTCTCTCATCTTTACTGCGCTCCCTCTGGTGCGGTAAAACGTTTATTAAAATCTGTACTTAATGAGTATGAAAGAGCGTTGTTTAATTAAGTGATTAACTCTCCTTCTCTCTCTCTCTTCCTCTGTCACTTTTTCTGTCTGTCTCTACCTCACTTTACTTCTCCCTCCACCTCTCTCTCTCTCTCTCTCTCTCTCTCTCCCTTCCTCTCCCCCCCCCCCTCTCTCTCTCTCCCTCTCCCTCTCCCTCTGCCTCTCTCTGGGTGTGTAGAACCGGATGGAGGAGAGTAAAGCTCTGTTTAGGACAATAATCACATACCCCTGGTTCCAAAACTCCTCAGTCATTCTCTTCCTCAACAAGAAGGACCTTCTGGAGGAGAAGATCATGTACTCTCATCTTGTCGACTACTTTCCAGAGTATGACGGTGAGTAACGGCAGCAACCCAGAACTAAATTCAGAAAAACAAAACATCTGAATACAAAAGCACAAAGCTCATCTTCTCTGCTCCTTTTCAACTCCCTACTGTATCTATGCTGGCATACCTTTAAATGTGTTGATGGCTTAATAATGATATATTAATGGTGAGTCCATATATTTGAATGTCTTCATTTGTAACAGGTACATTGTGATATAACACTAAAATAATTATAGTGATATCTACATGTCTGTTCACTTTTCACTGCTCGCTGCAGCAAATTCCTCTTTCTGTTAGAGCGACAAACAGCATCAGACAGGGAAGCGTTTCAGTTTCAGATGATGAAAAATGCAGAAATGAAGATTTTTAGAATTGTCAGTTATAATTTGTGTCAAAAGTAAAAGTACCAAAAAAATCTGTGTTTTATGGATATCAGCAACTTGTTGTTTTTTTTGTGGCATTGAAATTAAAAAAAAAAGTGGCCTTTTTTTGTTGTCACCTAACTGTTTTTGTATGATAAATTGATATGATTTTGTAGCTGTAGATCATCAGTTTTAATATTCTTTTATAGTGTAGTTTCAACTACTTTTTTTTAGTTCAGGCAGCTTTGCTGTGGTTCAGCTTCTTCCAGTGGGAAGTAATTAGTTGCTAAAGATAAATCACATATGATCAGTTATGAAACACTGTCCTGCAAGGCAGTCAACTCTTCTATTTTAAAGTTTCAGTTCCAGAGAAATGAGCAAAAAATGAGGTAAAAATCAAACGGTAGTGCGAACAAACATATATAATGCGTAAAACAGTTCATTGTACCCTCTTGGCAGGTGTTTTCATGGAGCATTGCTTCCTCTTCTCCAGGTCCGCAGAGGGATGCCCAAGCAGGGCGAGAGTTTATTCTCAAGATGTTTGTGGACCTGAATCCAGACAGCGATAAGATCATCTACTCTCACTTCACCTGTGCTACCGACACAGAGAACATCCGCTTTGTCTTCGCTGCCGTCAAAGACACCATCCTTCAGCTCAACCTAAAGGAGTACAACCTGGTGTAGAGCAGAGCCGGGCCGCTGACGGGAGGCCCTCGACACACACACACTGACTGACGCAATCTGTGAAAAGATCCATCATATACACACACGTGAAAAAGAAAATCTGAGAAAAAAAAAATCTAATGGTTGCATAATACTAATTTATTTGCCATTTGTTGATCTCTTGGTCTTGCAAGGGGTGAGCAAAGTAAATGTTATCTTGCTATTTAAGGAGTTAATGAAATCTAGGGAGGGAGGGGCAAGATACTCTGAAGAGTTGGGGAGGGATTTGCTGTTGAAAATGTACAGCAACGATCCTCATTTCTACGCTTTGCGCATTGTGAAGTTTTGGGTTTTTTTGTTTTCGTTTTTTTTGTTTGTTTGTTTGTTTTTTTTGACAGAAAAAAATGAAAGAAACTACTTTGTGCACTCGAGGTTTAGGGGCTTGTTTTGTCCGTCAGTCTGATTCATCAGAGCTGGAACAAAAGCAATGTGCTCCCTCCCTCCTGCCTTTTTATAAACAAGATGATGAAGAAGAAGAAGAAAAAAGGTTTCCATTCCTTTTTTTTTACCCTCCCTCCTTACCTGTCAAGTCATTGCGAAGCTTTGTCTTGGGCGTTCACCTGTTTGCTCAACAGGAAGTGATGTAACAGATCTCCAATTGACAGCTTGACTTTTTTCCTTCAGAGGACTGATTGGCAAGTCTCTTGATAAATAGGCATAAACTGTGATTTTTAAATTATTTCATACTGATTTGGTATTGACTGACTCCAGTCATCATTATGATTATTATCAAGCCATCACATTGACTTTGGTACCAACTGATGAGTAGGGCACGTGAGGCTGTGGAGATCTGTCAGTCAATCCCCACACACATTTTAGGGTAAAGTAGCCCAAGTCAAGTCATGTGTCATTTCTGCAGCATCGACATGATCGAAGTTCAGAAGTGTGAGAGAAATTGGCTTTAAACATGCCTAATGAGCTCTGAGACGAGCAGGTGAGGAGGCACACGGGGGACCTTTGCTCTGTCGTGGAAATCCTGATGGTGCTGGTTGCTTTTACACAGACTGAAGGGAGATGAGGAGGCCATAACTTATGAGACGACGGTGTTAAATGATTATGTTCAACTGTGCCACATTAACGCTTTTTATTAAGGTAATATATGTATTTATGCCAAAACAACTCAAGCACCAGACTCCACTTTGCGCTGTTTATTATTGTGATGGAAAGTATTGAGGACAGGAAATAAGCGGGGCTAATGAACGGAGGAATCGGACTGACTGACTTTACCGACTGACTTACTGGTTGACCATCTGATTCCTGCAGTTTTTGAAGTATTCAACAATAGCATCTCCTCTCCCCCTTTGAACGCACACAGACACACACACACACACAGACACACACAGACACACACCTCCACAGCTTGGACTAACTTAAGCTACAGTTAGTTAGCAGACAGTCACAGAGGAGGACGCCACCCGGAGCGCTGAACTGCTTGAACTGTCCAATCACAAGCTTGCGCGTGGCTACGAACTCCTCCCCTCTGGCCTGTGGACTATCCAGTCACATTTAAGCTGTGTCTTCATATTTGTCCAATCACAGCCCGGCTGTCTTGACTGTTGTAGTTCAGTAGCAGTGGAGGGTAAATTTGGCTAATTCCTATGTAAAAGGGCAGCGTGTTGATGTTCAGTTTGTACCAAAGTAAGCCCTTGTTTCTGATTGGCACCTCTGATTTGCAATTCCTCATTCCCAAGTTACTTTAAGTATTTTTTTGTAACGATTCCCTAGAACATAAGCCTGTAATTTACATTTATTGAGGCATAGTGCAATTATGAATGCTATAATCATTGTACATACATCTCTCTATATATATGGCAGCATCTTTGTTGGCTTTGTAATCATTACTTTTTTGGCAGATTGAATGTGCGGTATTGAAAATATGTATCTATGTAATTGTATTGTATGTCTAATGGCTAATTCATTTTTTTGGAAGAAAAAAAAATGTTATTTACATGTTTGTTTTTGTTTCCTTTGGGGTTTTTTTTTAAGAGGAGATTGTAAATTTTGTGTTTTGCCAGTTTTTATTTCTCAGCAAAGAAACATTGTTCAGCTTCAGAACTGCATAAAGAGGAATATTATTATCCAACAACAGTTTGATTGGTATGCCAGTACTTATAGTAGCCGGTCTGTTAAATTGATTTTTGTCTGAAAATCTGCAGACTGACTCCAAACCACAGGGCTAATTGTAATAGTTTAGTTCGTAACTGGCTTCAGGAACAGAGCACTGGTCATATACCATCAGTGTGAACACATCACTCGTTGATTCTTATTCTTTTATATTTAATTTCACACCTTTTCAATAAGTATTTTCTTAGTCTACAACACACTTTGTGATCCTGGACACCCCCCCCTACCACCACCACCTCCAAACACCTTTCGTAGGCTAGATGTTTTATTTATCAAGTAGTGCTAGAACAAGGTGGATGGCAGCGAAGTGTTTTTCTATAAAGATCTTGCTGAAGAGGATGTGTAATTATCCGATTGTTTGTGCTAACAGATGGGGATGCCATTGCCCTCCACACCCCCTCAAAGGACGACTCTCCACCTTGATAGAAACGCAGTATTGTAGAGTCTGTCAGACTAAGTGACCGACCATTCACACACAAACGTGCAAAAGAGTGACTCAACCATTCGGCCTAATTAGGATGGAACATTAAACAGGTGCTTTATTTCTTTGTTTTTCTAACTTCATTTCCATCTCCGCCGCCACCTTTTCATTAGAATGTACAGTATTGTTTTAGACTTCATCCATAAAATGACAAGATAGGAGAAAACACACAACAGTTCACATGTACATATTGCCTTATTGAATAAGCTGTGCCTCTGAAGTCCCATGCAAGGCACCTGTGTTTTTATGAGAAGTGAAGCTAGTGCAGCCAATAATGTCCCTTTGTGCAGCTGGAGGTTTGGTCTCTTTCTGTTATTCTGTGCTACAAGAAGACCTGAGAACAGCTTTGAAGGGTAGCTCATGTAGCTAATATGAAATCCTTGCTGGACATTATAAGCACATCATGAGTGAATTGTAATCAGAACACGCTTTATATTGAGTTCATCATGGTGTCCCATCAGATTCATGTCTTTTACCCCCTCCCCCTGCCGCAGTGTGTTACAGTGCATTGAACTGCTATGATGAGTCTGCAAGGTATCGCAGTCCGGGCTCTAAATCGCCACCAGCCACCTGCAGGGTGGTTCTGCAACTTTTGGCTGTGGTTTGGCATCTACCAGCCACTTTGGCAGGTAACCAGCCCTCACTCGGAGGTCCTGTTGTTTTCAGATATTTCAGCTGGCGGGTGAAATTGCTTACAAAGATGGTTGATTTTAGCAGGCAACGACCACTCCAGCAAGTTAATTTTCAGTCCAGTTCACAGTGTTCTTGATGTAAATGAAGATCTTACAATAACCACTTAGCAACAGCAAGGCCTGATGGGAAGAAATCAGGGGACTAACTTGTCACACATTTTACTGAATGCAAAACTGGTGTTAACTTGACTCTAGAAGAGATGTTTTGAGGCTGGACTGTACTTTCAGCTTGTCATTGTTGGTGATCACTTGTTGTAGTGTTGTAGTAATCAGTAGCTTCAGTCCCTGCTGTTGTAAAGTGGATATTTACACTGTCCCTGATACTTAAAGGGGAAATCCTTGTTTAAACAATTCACATTCTGCATTGAAGCCACTGAACACAGACTGCCTGTCAGTGTCTATGGGCATCAAAGATTAACTTAAAAGCTGGTAAAAGCTAGAGTGTGTCAACTGATAGTGAATCGTAGCACTGATTTACCTTTTACACCATAATGATAAAAATGAAAACAGTAATTGGATTTTGTCAGATAAACCGAAGGGAGCACATGTGAGTTGTGTTCAGGCTGGATTTTCCCTTTAAGAGAGCACAAACTCAAGATGGTATTGACCTGTTGACACACACAGTTTGGAAACCTGTGCTGCTACTAAAGTTTCATGCAGTATGTTCGAGAGCAGTGCAGCATTGCACACAGTATATTATGTCAGTACTGTGTTGTGTAGAACTGCAGGGTTGAGTTTGAGTTTGAGGGAAACAACTTTCCATAACCTGTCTTTTACTTGAGTCTCACGCACTTTGCAGCCAAATCATGAAGTTTAATGACTCATTTTGAAATAGTGGTATTATGATGCTCTTCAATTATAACTGTGTAACATGTTTCTTTTCAAAAGTCGACCCTTGATTTTTATTTTCTTTTATTCTAGTGATACGTCCATTATTCAGTGCAATTAAATCTATACCATTATGCCCCATCATGGTTCAGGTCTGTGACTTATGCATCACAGCATGAGCATAATACTTTGCCAGACATCCTTTCTCTATGTATTTGTTCCAATTTGTATTACAAACCTCTGTCAAAGCTCTGAACGTTTAGTTAAAGTGAACACAGATGTGATTCTTGTTACTCTATAAAGTTCAGCAGAATGTGCCCCAAGCATATTGCCAAGCAACATGTTGGGTGAAGTTGCCTCTTAGAGGTTATTTTAGCTCTTTCTCTCCTTTTTATCTTTTTTTTGTTACATGCAAACTCCATCAAAAAGAAAAAGAGATGAAAGATATGAAAACTTGGCTGGCAGGTAGCTGGCTTTCATTACTTTCTGGTTTATAATTCCATACTTCAAGTCAATACCACCATCAAAACAGTTTATTTCAATGTAAATCAAGGCAACAACTCCAAAAAAGTCATCAGATTTCATAAATTCACTGCTTCTTTTTATCTTTGAAGATATCTTCAAGATTCACAGGGAAGAAAACGGATTGTCATAACCTAGATACTCCACCGAGAAGAGCTCAACTCAGCTTAATAGAAAAGTGAAATCTGATGGCAACGTGTTCAGTCTTTCTGTTTTTGTAAATGTTCTTATTGCAAAACAATCATGATGATACAGAGAAGTCTGGACTTTGCAAATATGTATGTATTGAGAAGGTTGTTCAAAAAGAGGACAAACGTGTGGATAAACAGAAAGTAAATTGCACAAAAAAGCCAAAAAGACTGCTTGTGATTATTTATGTGAAGGTTGACTGTAATCAATACTCGGCTGTCTTAAATTATATCCTTTAATATGTGAATGATAACAATTGTAATAGCATAGCATCTTTTAATCTTTCGTGGTTTTTAATTTGATATATTTTTAAAATTCATAAATAATTTCATCTCCGGTTTATTTTGTTTCCTGTCTTTTGAGTTCAATGATATCACTAATAATGGGCACTGATGTGTGAAACCCATGTGTATTCACTTTAATTAATATCTCAGTTGCATTATGCTACTGTAACAAATATTAACCAACGCTGTGCATACTCGGCTTTCACTCTCCTTTAAAAAAACCCACTTTGTGCTCCTGCACGGTCACAAGGTGCAAAGTTTCCCATGCACCCAGGATTTGATTCATTCACTCACAGTTGGCCTTCCTGACCCCTGGTGGCCGTGTACAGTAATGGCACTGATTGAGGATGCACTCCTTCACTTCCCACTTGTCCCTGTGGTGCTGTGAAACTGTGGGGCATGTGTGACGTCCTGAAACCCTTATTATGCACATCTGATGTATACAAATCGCGCCATAAAGCGCCTCGTAGCTGGTTTACATATTACCAGCGCTTAGTTTACGAATCAGACATCTAAAACAGGCTTCTGCGCCCGTTTCTCTTGGCTTTTCCTCTGTTATTAAAGTCTACACAGCACGCTATTTCACCATTTTTTCATCATATTTTGTTCATTTTTTATTTTTGCACATTACCTGACAGGTCAGAGGCTCCTCTGTCTGAGCGCAGTCTGCTTGCTGTGGATGTTAACTTCCCATTTTATCCTTTGCTATTTGCAGCCCGTGCCACGCCCTCAGGACTATGCTGGATAAAGTTCAGCAAGTGTCCTCCTGCTTCAGACCAACCGCAGCACCTTATCGTAGAGAGTCAGAGCTGTTTACTCCTTCTCAAAAAAAATACCTCCCCCTTTTCCCTTAAACAAGGAATTTTCTGTTTTTCTTCCGTGAGGTTTAAACTATTAAAACCTCCCAATCGCCTTAAATAAACGATTTTTCTCATTTGGACTTGATCTGGATCAGAGGGAGAAGAAAAGCATCGCTTTGGAAGATGCTCTGCTTTTTTTCCCCTCTGATTTTGTGAAGTGGGAGCGGGAAGCGAGGTGAGGAGAACCGGCTGACACCACCAGAAAGCCTTCAGCAGTTTCCCGTCGACAGCAGAGGGCTCATTGGCGAGCGAGCAGCTCAGCCCCTAAACGATGGCCGGATGTTGTATATCGGCGGAGGACCGGGAGAACCAGAGGATCAACGAAGAGATTGAGAAGCAGCTGCGGAGAGACAAGAAGGACTCCCGCAGGGAGCTGAAGCTGCTGCTGTTAGGTGAGCGACACTGAGTTCACACAGCCGCAGACTGCCTGAAGTCTTCCTCACACTTAGTGGCATCACATTAAAGACTAAATATTGTATAATTGAGATGCAAGTATCGGCACATGCCTCATTATCGTTTCAGTCCCTCCCCAGCCAATATGCCGTGAAAATAAATATTTCAAAGCATCGAAGCACATCTTAAAATGTTTCCCTGACTGAATAATTCGTACCTGTATTTTGTATTTGTCAATATACATCCCTGGTGCCAATGACGGGAGGTCTGTGAGTCATCAGGGTTATCTTTAAATTTCCCATTACTTTAGAACTTCCTGGCCACACCTGGGCATGGACAGATCATGGCAGCTGGTGTAATTAGAATAGATTTCAAGCTGTTGGAATAACATGCCACTTTGTAAAGGATAGCCCTGCTTTATGTTTTAAGATGTTTGATAGGGTGGGTAGATGTGACGTTTAGTCAACGACTCATATCTAACCATTCTCTACATTTCCCATCTCCTCATTCGTCTTTCTGCCCTCCAGATGCGCTGCAGTGCACACTGGCTTTGCCATAAGGGTGTGAGCAGCTGCGCTCCATGAATGGTTTTACGCACCAGTTTTAAACCATGATTACTTCGTCTGCTGGAGTCATTTAGATATTACCTGACAAAGAAAAACATACACAGGCTCGGAGAGATTTAACAGTTTAAATAGTGTAATATACTCGGCTTTTAGTTCGTTTACAGCCAGAATGTGAATGGAAACCGAAACTTAGTCACACCCGCACATTTATACCCAGTTAAATTTTGCGCGTTGAGGGATTTTTGTTCCGTAATGGACTGGAGAAATGTGGGCGTCAACTCCAACCTCATCTGAGCCTAAATTGGAAAGTAGAGTGTAATTGAAGGGGGGGAATAGAAATACAGCTGAGTGTGGATAAACTTAAGTGTTTGCGCTGCTTCGCGGTTGTGATGTTTCAGCATTGTGGCACAAGTCTTTTATGAAAATGTTAACCATCCAAAACATCTGATGTCCATTGAAACACTTCAGTCCTGTCACAGTGAGGGAGGGGCAGACACAGCTTACTTCCTGGTATGAGCTCACTGACTTGCTCAAGGACACTTCAGCAGGTCTGAGGCCAGCTGAGAAAGGGCCTGAGGCTTTTTCTTACATTGCAAAGATAGTGTGTTATGTTCACTCGTGGTTTTGGGGACACTTGACAGATCCATTAAATGTGGAAACAGGGTGTTATCATGTGGCATCAAAACAGTCTGGACACAACTCAGTTTACTGCAGCAGTGTGGTTGCACATCAGAGACAGGAGTACCTGTCGAGGCCTCGGTCAGTGGTGTATTTAAAAGCCATAACTAGCTGCTGCAGGCACACCACATGCAAACACCATGCAAATCCAGCCCCGTGGAGGATATGAGCTGTAGGTTTGCCTCCAGCCGTTTTCTTAGAGGGGACTGTACAGCACGCATCACTGATGGATATGATCCGTAAAAGGGGGTGGACATTAACATTCAGCTTAGCATGCTGCTTCAGCTCACTGCTGCCAAGGATAATGACGTTAGTTTGAGCAATTTATGTGAAGAGGAAACACAGACGCAAGAAAAAAAAAAGAAAACATTACACAATATTTGTATCTTCAGATTTAAGGTGTATTAATGGTTTAGATTTTAAGGTATTATTATGTATTATCAAGAATTAGATCACATAAGTGATTGCAAAGTTACAGATTAATTAGTAATCTTCAACATCTGGAAAGTACTTTAACAATAACGTTTATTTACCTGATCAAAGTGACTCAGAGCTCTCAGCGGATTTCATTAGGATGGTCACAGTCAGGTCCCAAGAGATGACAAGTGGGAGTGAGACAGAATGACAGATTAGCAGGAGCACGTTCTGCCTCGCGTGTGTGTTTCCAGTTTTCATGAAAACCAATAACGCAGTGCTCTTTACAGAACAATAAACATGTATCGATGTATTGGTCATATAGTTAAAATGCACCTTCACTGGAGACACTGAACAGGCCACTAAAAACACATTTTCCTCCAATTGGGAACAATAAAGATTCTTAAACATTCACCCACACTTTCCTACAAAGCCTCACCTGCCAGATTAGTTTCAGTTGCATAAAACAGGGTGTGACACCTGGTAGTATTAACACCACATTCATTCACACAGCCAGCACTACATTGCCAAGCTCCCCCAACGAGCAACTGAGTGTAGACATGAGGCTGTGTTTGTGGTCGGATATGTATATGTGTGAATGGATCATCTTCACTGACTCTTGACTGTTGGCGCCAGTCGGGACACTCTGCATGTACACACAAATTCATGCAGATGTGCAGAAAGAGCAAGGACCAAGGCAAATGAACATAGACTTGTGCACAGAAACATACTCTTGACCTTCACAGGCCACCGTAATGCAGCATGAATAATTTATTCAACACTGCTTTAGTGTCTGACTCAGTAAATCTCTCTTCATACACAAAATGTAAAAATCATTTTCTCCATGTTTTACTCCCAAGTTTGATAGTTTCTATTTATTAGACTTTTTTGTTTCCTTGTTGTTTAATAATGCTGCCAGTTTGTGATGCAAGTTTCCATACAAATATGTCACCTCCAAGACAACATGATCAAGTGAATGTCCACATGATACTCTGACCTGACGAACCTTCTCCATCAAACAAAAGCACACAACCTGTAGACATCTATACAAGTGGAGTTGAAATGGTTTTAATGTGTGAAAACAGTTTCATAAATTATATTTTTTATTCTTGGAAAACTTTGAGAGAAGAAAGAAAAATGGCAGTGACTGATATTTAACAGTTCGTGGCTTCTATCACAACTATGTGTGTGTGTTAAGCTAAAAGAGCTTAAGCGATTCGGTTGACTGAGTGATAATCTCTCATTTTTATTCATTTAACAAGTCAAAAACAACAGCAGCAACCACAAAAGAGCGAGGCCTCTGTGCTCATTTAAGAATTACATTCTCTAAAACACAACAGACATGCAGGATCATGATTTGCCTCCATCTTAAAATTTACCTGTCTGTCAAATCTCTCCCCCCATCATCTCAAGACTTGACTTGTAAACAAGGTGCATTCAAATAAAGACAATTTGTCTAAGCCTTGTTTGCTGAGATGTAAAGACTCAAGTATTCATGGTGCCATGCAAAACAGCCAGGAAACCAGAAAACTGCCAGCAACACTCACTGAGCTTTAACACACTTTACTGAGAGGCAGGGTGTACAGATGTAGGTGTATACTCACACACACACACACACACACACACACACACACTTTCTCTCTCTCTCTGTCTCGCACTCTCTCCTCTCTCTCTGTCTCTGTCTCTCTCTCTCTCACACACACACACACCCAGCAACTTCCAATATTCAGGTCTGTTAACAAACACACATTTGTTTAACAAATAGATTCAGTATCATGTGGCCTGAGTGAGAAAATTAGGACCTTGTGCTGCAAGAGCTGAAGATGAATGTGTGTGTGTGTGTGTGTGTGTGTGTGTGTGTGTGTGTGTGTGCGCTAAAGTGAGACAGTTAGTGTAATGTATGATTTAGTGCCTTTAAACTTTATTGTCATGAAGTATAATTTAGTGGACCTAATGTGTGTTGGTATCTGCTGACACTCCACAGAGACTCCACGAAACTCTCCTATTTATTGGCCAAACATTCAGCAGCCAGTTGATCAGATACACCAGCTAAATCTGCTGCGTTTTAATGCAAGACGTTTACCTAAGACTGAGTGTCAGAAGACTAAACTGTAGTATTTACTCCAACTTGACTAGCAAGCTGCTACTGATTTACATTGATGCTACTTTATACCGTGATTCCAGATTCCAGTTCCCGTCTCACCACACATCCAGCAGAAGTTTGCTTTTATATTATTATTTATATTATGTGTAGCATGTTAAGGCAAGATTATACTGAATTAGGGTACATATGAAAACTGGATCTAACCCCTGCTGTATCCAACAGGTACAGGAGAGAGTGGAAAGAGTACCTTCATCAAACAAATGAGAATCATCCATGGAGGAGGCTACACAGACGAGGACAAGAGGAGCTACGCCAAACTGGTCTACCAGAACATCTACACGTCCATGCAGGCGATGGTCCGAGCCATGGAGGCGCTTAGTATAGCTTTCTCTGATCCACAGAACCAGGTACGGACAAGACTCCTTGTGAATCTGCACAAAATTATTCTTTGTCTGTGAATTTGGTTCATTTTTGCCACATGCTTGATTTATTATTATTATTTTTTCAGCACAAACGCAGCTCTTATCTTGTAATTTTCACAAAATATAAAGCTGACGGAAATTTGAAGCACAGAGGAAATGTACCAATCTCAAAATATTGTTAAAGACAGCTCGAGTTTGTACAAAATACAGTTTGACCATGTATTTACGAAACTACAGAATGTAAATGACGGGAAAAAGTTAAAATACAGCCTATTCATATATCCAACGCAGTTTTATGTCTTTATTATTCAAAGTATACGTATGCTGTTGTGAAACATTTAAATATTAATAATTCACAGATGAAAATGTTCTGTGGTCAACAAATATAAATAAGATATGATGTGAAAGTCCCGCATCAGCAGCTTTATATGATTATCTAGTTTGTATATAGGCAATCTACTCTAAATACATACCATATCTATAAATCATGTATACCTTCACATTTCTCTGCATCGAAATCAAATTAAACAAGCTTCTTGAATGGGGACGTGACGCATGGATCATTTTCTAGTAGTCTCAGCGTCTGCGTCTGTGTCCGTAGAGCCATGCAAACGCAGTCCTGGAGGTTGAAGTGGACAAGGTGGAGGAGTTAGATCAAAACCTGGTGGCGGGCATCAGAAGTCTGTGGAACGATGCAGGAATACAGGAGTGCTACGACCGACGCAGGGAATACCAGCTGTCTGACTCCACCAAATAGTGAGGCTCCAGTATTGGACTGCATTATAACAGCTATGGTTGATGACACTCAACAGAAACAACATTTTATTTTAAAAAATTTTCTTATTTTCCTCTTTTCTTTTGCTTTTTTCCCCTTTTTTCAGCTATCTCACCGACCTGGATCGAATTGCACAACCCTCTTACATACCGGACCTGCAGGACATCCTCCGAGTCCGTGTGCCAACCACAGGTATCATTGAATACCCCTTTGACATGGAGAATGTCATCTTCAGGTGAGATGTAACCCGCCCATTTTCATCTGGCCATTCAACAGGCAGCACAGGCGACTTTTGATGTAAACACATCTTTTCTGTTGTCGTTGCGATTGGCTGTTATGGCAGAATGGTGGACGTCGGGGGTCAGAGGTCAGAACGGAGGAAGTGGATCCACTGCTTTGAGAATGTCACTTCCATCATCTTCCTGGTGGCGCTCAGCGAGTACGACCAGGTCCTTGCGGAGTGTGACAACGAGGTGAGGAATCAGCTGGACCCCAGGTCACCATCCTCCAGACTTTGAGCCCTCTACATGCGCCCTAATTGTTGCCTCTCTCTATGCTGCAATTTCAACTCAGAACCGTATGGAGGAGAGCAAGGCCCTGTTCAAAACCATCATAACCTATCCCTGGTTCCAGCGCTCCTCTGTCATTCTTTTCCTTAACAAGACCGACATCCTCAAGGAGAAGATCGTGTACTCTCATATAGCCACCTACTTCCCTGAATTCACAGGTTAGTCAGTCACTGTTAGCAGGTTATTTATGTGTGCTTGTGTCATTGGATTAGATTTTGACCATTCTGAATGTTGGTAGGATTTCTTTTGCCTTTGAGTCTGAATGAAAAGTTATGGTGTTAGAACAGTCAGAGTTTGGGTTCAGCGAGTTAGACTTGAGCACGTCTCAGGTCTAATACTGAGGATTATACATGAGATCTGATCAGTTTGATCTGAAGTAAAGGTTAGCTAGTTAGAAAGTGATCCTTTATTCTTTCATTTCTGAGTCACTGCAAGAAGAAAACACCGGCGGTATCACAGACAAAACTTGTGATGAACTCATTTGCCATTGTATTTGGTACAATTAGCTAAATCTATTGGAGTCCAATGTGAGTCCTGTCCACTGACAGGCCCTTTACATTACTAAGGGCTGTCAGAATAACACATAACACATCTCTGTACGACACAAGTAACAACTATATCACTCAAAATGACCTCAAAATCAAACCAGCATCTTATTAATATTAACATTATGAACCCTGAACTGCAGGACCTCAGCAGGATCCCACAGCAGCTCAAGAATTCATCCTGAAAATGTACCAAGAACAAAACCCGGACAAGGACAAGACGCTGTACCCTCACTTTACCTGCGCCACAGACACAGAAAACATCCGCTTCGTCTTCGTGGCCGTCAAGGACACCATCCTCAGACACAACCTGAAGGAGTTCAATCTTGTTTAAAGAGGAGAAGGAGGACAGCAGAGGAGACGGAGGGATACAAGATGCTAGAAGGAGAGACGTGAAGAGCCGAGTTCGGAAATTACTCAAACAAAGCTTCCGTGCGCTTTTTTTGCTTTCTAAACAGAAAATAGTTTGATTCCCTCGCTGTTTACACAGTCACTGTTTTCATTTTTTAATCTTTTTTGCTGTCAAAGTCCAACCAAAGAGAATACGAATGTGTAAGAGACCCTCGCAAACTGTTTCTGAAATGCAACTTTTGTGAGTTGTGTGTACGTTGTAGTTTCCATACCTGCTTTTTTTTTTTTTTAGAGATGTACTGTAAGAAAATGACACCAGAAGTGAGAATGTGAAAATATGTGTAAAGTAATATCTTTGACCTATTTTGTAGGATTATTTTATACCTTCTTAAAATACAGTTACCAGAAATAAGGAGAATGCATATTGTGTGACTGATAGACAGTTTCTGCTCATGCTATCCATTTTTATTTAGGAGTTCCTGTTAACCCTGAATTTTGGGATTTAATATTAAGTAGAACATTTTTCCCCTTTTCTATCGCTGAGCCCCCTGTGTCTACGTTTGCCTGCAAGTGCCTTATTTACTCAGCACAGTTGGCATGGCCAATGAGTTTGTTTTAGATGTAAATAATCCAAGTTGTGCTTTGAAAACCTAATGTTTCCTCAGGAGAAATGGAAATTATATTTATGAAAAGTTTCAATAAACTATTATAGGTACTTGGTGCAGCGTTCTGTGATCTATGTACATGGGATATCCTGGGTTCGAGAAGTTAAGGAGAAGGACGCTGAAATTTAATACACATATTTTATTTTTTTGAAAACAGCGGGGGGAAAAAGTAAACTTTAAGCCACTGCAGTGAACATTTTGCTCCTTAGAGACATAAATGACAGACATTAATGGCAACATAAATATTTAGTCGTATTAAACTGCGATGCACCCCAAACCAAAAGCAAAACCCTTAAAATACACATCAGAGTAAACAGCAGCAGACAATAATTAGCAATCATTTCTTTTAAACAGACTTTTCTCTGCATAATTCATCGACATAGTTGGCATTGCATATGTGTGGTATAAAAACATAAAAATCACAAAATTACAATCTGTAACGCCATAATACAGACTATTGTGTGAGGATGGATATATACAGATAGGATACTATATTAGATCAATATACAGCAGACTGATAGGTGTAAGTACAGTATAAAAATAGCATGCATCTTTAAATCACACACTGAACAGTCTTCAACTTGCAAAAATGTATTAAAAAAAGAGGGAAAATCGAGAATAAGAGAAAACAGGGTGTGAAAGACAGCTCAGTTTAATTACATGTGTTATAAAGCCATAGTGAGAATTTCAATTAGTTTCCCTTTTATGTAATCCAGTAAAAGAAACAGTGTACAACATTAAGTGTGCTACAACAATTATGTTTAATTTGTTTTCTATTGTATCTGGTACTAGCTGTTGGACCGAGACGGTGGTGCTTCTACAGTCAAACACAACATGAAAGATTCTCAATAAAAATGAAATTAGTGATTTAATGTGTGTTAGACTGAGGATGAACAACTAAAGGACAGGGAAACTGAAAATCCTTCGACTTCAGCGGCAGCTCAGACACAAACAGATGCTAATAAGACGTATGTGAACTCTCCAGACTAAAAGAGATAATAAAAAAACACAGTTACACAGTACGTGAACAAAACGGATGACTCAGAGCGAAGAGATGGAAATTAAGTTTGGTTCAATGCAATCTCAGCGTCTGTGGTGAATGAATTTAAGTCAACTGTCCATCTATAGCACTTTTGCAGGCATGCACAAACACACAACCACACACTCTGTCTTTCACCCCTGAAACACACTAACAGTCAACATACAGCATCGATTGTGTGTTTTTTGCCACTACTCACACATGGAGGTAAACAAAGGTAGCATGCAGTAAAGAACAAAGGCACTGGCACACACACAGACCTGGTGTGTTTTCTTTCTTTTTTCTCTTTTACATTTTCCTAATTTCTCGCTCCTCTTGATGAGTTAGTATTTGGGTAAACTCTCTCTCGCGTCCTCCAATTTGGCAAGAACCCACTGAAAATAAATGAGCACTAAGGTCAGAACAACTGTGACTGCAGGATGGACACATAACATGATAACAGATAACAACTTATACAAAAATAAAGTGCAAAAATATATATTTTTATACACCTATATCAAAATAAAATATTTAAATATGATACAAGAATTGTATAGCCCCAAAAAGCAACTTACCTTGGCAATCTCAGGAGTTTTGAAGTTTATGATCTTCCCAAATTCCTTGGCATGGAAGACAGACTTAACTCTCTCCTGCAGGACCCAAAACAAGACATTTACTGCACTTTTCTGTGTGAACAGTCACTTAAAACGTAACTGCGAGAGGTTTTTTTTTTTGTACCTTGGCCTCGATGCGAAGTCGGCGGTTCTCGACAATCATTGGATCCTTGGTGAACTCTTCAAACAGATACTGCCATTCACAGGTGAGCTGGCCAAATGTGCCTTTGGTCACAAAAAATATTCCCCTGGAAAAACAAAAACGATATTAAAGCGGTTGGAAAAAAACAACTGATATCTGTCTGTCTTACCTTTGACTCCATAAAGAATATAATTTAGTGACACGCTGAATGGAAATATCTAACTTACGAATGGACAACTGGGCATAGAGATATACTGATTTTATTCATGGGTGTTTTTAAACATGGTAAGAAAACAAAATGCAGTGCTAAAACATCTCAAAAACTCACCTTTTGGTGATCATGAGGAAGTCGGAGTCGTTGACCTTGGCATGAGCAAAGTATCTGTACTTGGCAAAACGTCCGTTCTCAATTTTCTGAATGAGGAGAGAAAAATGTAAGGGACTACATGAACACAAAAGCAAGACTCACAGAACAACGTGAATAGCCAGACATCTATGTGCTATGACAATTCCTATATGAATACTGTCAATGCGCTTGAGATACCATGATCCCCTGCAAAAAGAGTGAACGGCTACCTAGCACAAAACTTCACCTTGAGGAAAGTGGAAAATGTTGTGGGGTGCTGAAGGAGGATGGGACGAAACAAAGACGATGGCAGGTAAAGGTTTAAAATGTGGACATTTTATTGAGAAAAGGAGGACAGTTGATAGTGGCAGTGAATGACTGAATGATAAGACAAACACAAAAACACTATGATTATGAGGATTTTTTTTCCAAAAAATGAATGAATATCTGAATAATGAGAAGAAAGATATGACATAAGAAAATGACAAACGATAAGGCTAAACGATATAAAGTGGGAGTCATGTTAAATGATGAAAGATAAACACAAAATAGAGAAAACATACATCATATTAATAAATGAATGAAAATACATAAAACATTTTTTTTTATTTACTTAAACTCTGATTCTTTGGTTTGTTTAGACCACACTAACTCTGAACTGACAGACAGCAGGCTCCAGCAGACTACAGACAAAGGACCAGCGCTACACTACAGCTGTCACTTCTGGCTTCTAGCTGTTTTCCTCATCATCACCCTCATCCTCAGAGGCACTTCTACGCCATTCACTGTAGGCCAATCTCCTCTGTGGACGTGACAAAAGAGAAGAGTCAAGGTCAGAGCAGAGAGTGAGCCAGGAACCTGATTCAGCCCAGAGAGCCGCTGCACTGATGACATCAACTTCAAATCTCTGGACGCACTGTCACTGCCTGCTGTAAAAGTTTTCTATATCTAAAAACAATGTGTAAAGATAATATCTGATTTCCCTTTATACAACTTTAGTAGTTATACAAGTACAAATATACTAGTATTACATGCTCTTAAATGCTTTGTAACAAAGTAAATAGCAAATTCCTTTAAATTGGGCTGAAGCTCAACAGCCTAATGTAGTCATCTAATTATCTTATGTGTAGACCACTGGTTTAACTAAGTTTTCCTTTGTAGCCAAAAGCTTTCCGCCTAACGAATACAATATGTTAAATTCAGTCCCAGGGGATTTGATGCTAACTTAACCAGCTACAACAGAAACATTAAAACAGATGCAGATGAGTGTGCCATCCACTGTGATTTGTAGTTGTCTTTATGTTGTCACTATTCCTAATTTGGGGAGTGGGAAGTGGAATAATCTGTCAATGCTACATCAGTATACAGACAAACCTAGCCTAGGTCTAAAGGTCTAAAGGTTATACAGATGGGTGACAAATTAAAGGAAAATCCTGATTACGATAAGTGGGAAAATAAGTGAATGTGTCTACAGAGAAACTGAGAGGTCACGGAAAGGTTTGTTGAGAATGAAAATGATATAAAGCGTATGCTGTGGCCTTAAGAGTCACCAGATTTTCATCGAACCACCATCGCCAGAACACAAAATGATGGAAAATCTTTTGGAAAAATGGTTTATTCACATTTATTTCAGATTTGTAGAATGTTTACGAAGTGGTGCAACACCTCTTTAATTTGTCACCTATATGTAACTTAAGTGGGAGATCTTCCAGCCAAAGAGTGCAGCTCTGACCTCAGACTCGTAAGACGAAACCTCAACCCAGTCCATCCAGCACGACAGCTAGACAAAGTCATCACAGAAAAACGTGACGCTCAGTTCAGAGCCTCAGTCAAGCCGACGTGAAACACTCTGAAGCAACACTAAAATCTACAAGCAAAATCTACTGGCTCTGAACCACATTCAGGGTAATGTGCTAATCAACAATATGTTTAGCCAAATGGCTGCTGGGATTATTTCTGCTTAACCTCAGGGGCAACACTTCCAGATGCAGCATCGTTTACCAAATAAAATCTATTTAACACACCACAAGACATTAAACCTATTATGTTATTTGAGTAATACGGAGCAAAACCAAAAAATGAACTAGCTAAACTGCACAGAAACTCTGCTGCAAATTATATATATTATTTTCCTGAATCGCTGAAAACATCCAGTAAGCAGTAATCTTTGCTTTGCTTTTCACTACTCTTGCTTACTTATAACAGAAAACACAACCACAGATGTGAATTCATCACTGAGAACTGGGATGACTGTCTTTCCAAGGACATAAACATGAATGGCCCATACAATTGCCCAAAATAATAACAAGTTTGATATAATTAAAATAAAGTAGACTTAGAGGCGGTTAACTTCCTGAAAGAAATAATATCTGTGTGCATGAACCCACAACTCAACTTGTAAACTAGCCCCACTTGGTAACAAATTACCAAACAAATTATGTAGAGCACATAATTGTGGCTGTAAAGTCACAGAAATGCCAAAAATTAAAAATGTTGGAGTTGACCTCATCTCAGTTAAAGTGAACAGTGTTTGCTCAGGTCTGACTGTGGAGAGTCGATTTTTGTCCTACCTGGAGCATCTGACTGCCGACGCCCTCCCTCTCCTTATATGGTCGTATAACGCCATCCTCATGGATGAAGCGAGGAGGTCGCAGAGATTCGACATCTTGGGAAGTCTCTGCTGCCCTAAAAAGGAAAAACGATATATGTCATGCAAACGTTTACATTTATGAGCAGACTTAGACAGAACTGGCATTTGCTGTAGCTGCTAGCTATAATAAAAAGCTGTTTTTGTTGTGAGTTAAAAGTACATGATTTATTTCTATAGTGATCTTTGTTTCTCAAAGTGATAAATATTCTCAAACCTGCAAATGCCAAAAAACAAGCACTGCGAGGCTCTAGAGGCAAGACATCGCCTGTCTGTGTTTACACTGGTGGTTCACACACATGAATACTTCAGCAAATCCATGGGAATATATGCACAGAGAAAACACAGTACCTCTTGATCCCCTGGAAAGTGCTGCTGGCCATGTCAATAATGCCTCCTGTAGGTCTGGCGACAGCACCAACCAATCCTTTCCCTACGCCTTTAAAGAAGCCTGCAGCACCCTCCTTCTGGGCTCCTGCAACGTAACACAACATCACTACCAAGCTGGACACACAGTTATACAGAATTATATTCTTTTGGCCATTAAAGGGTCAGTGCACGCTAAATACAATCACTTATCTGATTCAACGTACCTTTAATGGGCTTGGTAACAATTCCTGTGATCCCACTGACAAATCCCTAAAAGCAACAGCACGATATTATTATCAAGGGGCAGCAAATTAAATTTAGGTCTATACATTCTTATATAAACTCAAATGTGAGTACGTACAGACACTAATCCCTTTCCACCCCTGGTCAGCCCTTCTCTCAGACCACTGGGTTGTTTGTTCATGGCCTCTCGTCTCTTCTGCTGGTATTCCTCGTCCATGGTTATGGCAGCAACACCCTTCGCCATAGCACCTGTGATCCTGGAGGCGGCACCAGCTATACCCCCTGGAGGGCAAAAATGATTTTTTTATTGTAACAACAATTTTTTCGGTAAAGCTATTTCTCTGTAATGTTTTTATGGAGGAAATTCTACTGAATGTTTCCACTTTCGCTTTATCCTCTGTTTAGTCTATGAAGCACATTTCATTAGAAACTCTTACTCATACTCATACTTTACATTTAAGTGTACACAGCAACACACAATGCTAACAAAATAAAACGATAAACATTTTTACCACCTTCCAAAAGACACTGACAAACCCCACACCATCTCACAGGCACAGGCAATAACTAAGTCTGAGAAAACTAGGAAAGATATCAGTTCACAGCGTTGACACAGTTGTGAGAGATCTTAGGTATCATATTTGTACACACAAAAACCTAAAACTAAAACCCAACAAACAGAGGAAGAGTGTTGTATGTGTCTATATAACACAGAGATCCTGTTAATGATGATGTGAGCCCTGTGCTTACCTACAGCTCCTCCCACCAGAGCCTTTACCCCTAGAGCCATTCCTTCAACGAACTCCTCTGGTCCCTGGATAGCTCCCTGCAAAACCACAGACAACAGTTTAACATGAAGGAGATACTGTCTGTCAGTATTTTCCACATGACATTTAATATTCACGTTTTAGTAGCTGTTCACAATCTCTGGAGTCCCAAAACACATTCAAAGGCAGTGTTTGAGTATCACATAAATGTTTACTTTAAATAATGAGCATTACATTTCACTGATTATCTCATTATCTCATCTCCCATCAGTACTTATGTTACATTTCTACCTGATAAGGCTCATAGAAGAAGGCTTCAACTCCCTCTGACAGTCCTCTGATCAGTCCAAAAGGATTTCCAAGTACATCCAGGCCGAGCACCAGCACATACATCTGCTTAATAGCCTGAAATATGCATTTATAGAAAGTGGTAAGCTGGCTGTCTTTGGTTTTCTTCTGCACCATATTTCACAATTAATGCCACGAAGGGTTCATACGTCATTGCCATGGAATACACTCCATTAGTCACTGCTGCTTCCGCATGTTTGCATGTGGATTACCTGCTTGGAGTAATGTCTGATGACCTCCCATTGCAGCTGCTGGGTGGTGCAAAACTGGAAGGTCAGCTCAAAGAAGGCCAGCCTGAAATAAATGATGTAACAAGGATCACTCCAACAGCTAATGACAAAAAAGTAAATGAATGCTACTGTGTGTGATTTATGTGTTGGGCCTTTGCGTGCATTCCTACTTGAAGACAACGTCCTGCACATCGGTGAGCGTGGCGCCGATACTCTTCAGCAGCAGGTTGAGGGACTGGACAGGAATCAGTTCTGTGTCTCTCTTCTCCTTCAGGCCGTCTTCTCCTCCCGTACTTAGAGAGAAGCTTAGGTGCAGCTGCAAAAAAGAAAACATACCTGAGCATGGCTGTTTCTGGTGTTAAAACAGAAACGTGCTCTGACGCAGTCTTTATTGATGCTTTTTCCCCCATTTCAACCAGCAAATGTTGAAATCACATATAGTGTTGTAGAAATAAAGAAGAGAGTAATTAGGAAATTTGCATCTTAATCTTTGTTCATTGTTGTTCATCATTTATATTGTCCCTCCATATTATTTTACAAAGCCATTCGCTATCAATCAGAATCATTTTTATGACTTGGCCTGCCTGATGTGTGGATTTTCTTACACATTAATGCATAAGTACTGTATACTGTACACACCTTGATGGGGGAAATGTGGAAGTACTCATAGAGGCTGATAGGAGAGGTGTCGGCAGCAGACACATCGTGTAGTTCTGTCTTTATATACACTATGTCCTTCTCAAACAGTTCCACCTTGAAAGAATAAGAAGAGCATAAATACATGGTAACGTGAATGTAAAGGCACAGAAACACAAAGGTCTCTCACTGATTATGCACTGATGATATGTATTAACTGTGTCTGAATATGTGATTATCTGACCTCCTGTTCTGAGGTCGTGATGCTGGCATTTTCAGGCGTGAACAGGTCCAGGATGGCATACAGGAAGCCCAGGTCGAGCTTCAGATCCATCTCTTGAATCAACACCTTGAAGTACCTGAGTTAGACAGACATTCCCATCAACATTTTCGTAAGCAAAACCCAGAAAACTAAAACATTACAGAAAATCACAGAAGAAATACAGCAGACTTCATCACAACAGAAAAAAGTTCAAAAGAAAAAACAATTACTTGATGCGAGAGATATCAGAGTGCCCTGCTGTTCTGGTAACAATGCTGATATCAGTTAGAGGTTTGGGTTCTGTAAAAATACAAATAATATTCAAGTCAGAAATAGTGCAAATAAACAGTAAATGAAACTAAATTAAATAGGACATAAAAGGTGGAGTAACAGACCTGAGTCCATGGTGATGGATTTTGGCAGTTTGACAGGGTAAAAAACATAGGGGAAGATGGCTCCTGGCAACTGATTTTGGATCTACAGGAGGAGAGGAGATGCTTAAAGCTTAATATGGACGTACATGTACTGAATCTTAGAGGACGTAAAGAAATAATTTCTGCCTCTAAATGGGAGATACTTTGTATTTATTTGACTTCTTTTCACCTGAATGCGGTGGATTTGGACACGGTAAGCTCTCTGCCGTGGTGAGACGCTGTACTCCACCTTCACCCCAGGCAGAAAGTGCCTTCTGAGAGGAGCATCACATGGTTGCAGCATCCGCATATCAGTACCATTGGGAGTAAAGCACACCTAGAAAACAATTGCAACCACCAAAGAATTGAGCACATATGTCTGCAAATAATGATTATTATTATTATTATTGTTATTATTATTATTAGGTAACCACCTGCAGCTGTTAATGGTTGTTATTAGGAAAGCTGAGTACACAGCATTTAGTCTCTAACCTGGTAGTTGTTTTCCAGGTCGACGATGCCGTTGTCCACGGGTCCCGATTCAGTGTACTCCTTGAAGCTGTTCTCCAGCATCTCTGTTTCTTTAGTGCTCAATGTCTTCCACCGATTCTTCTTCTTAGGCTTTAATTCCCACACCACATCAGAGCTATGACAGGAAAAGAGGAACAAGAGAGTGTAAATGATTATTAGCATTAACGAGGAAGGGCCAAACCTCATGCACACACACATACATCACACTGCAGTAACATGACGCTACTAAGTTAGTCCACGTGTGATGTGTTTTGATGTATTGAACTGGCAGTGAGCCATGGTTATAGCATTAAGCTGGGCATTAACACCTTGGATCTGGCCAGGTTTTGTGCTTTACATTACATGAGTGCACAGTATGTGTATAAGTATATGTAGCTAGTTATCTACCTTGTGATCCCAATAAAGGAGACCTCCTGGCTGGTGCTGTTGTTGATGAGGGACAGGCCTACGTTTTGTAGTGACAAGATGATTTCCTGTTCAGCCAGCTGCGCCTTCTCGCTCTCACAGAGCAGCTTGTAGATACGTTGGTCCTCAGTGAACAGCACAACTCGCTGCAGACCTTTAGATCAACAATAAAACCCAAATCATACAGATTTAACACTTAATTATTCTCTAGAGGAAAATCATGAGTGGATTTCATGTTCGAGGTACTTTACCTTCATAAAAAGAGATCACAAACAGCTTTCCCTCATTGTTCATGTCCTGACGCAGGTCCTAAAGAAACAGACAAGGTAAGAAGTTACAGTGTTTGTTGAGTAAAATGAAAATGATCTATTATTATTATTTACATTATTCTCATCAATAACAATTTTGAGTCTCAGGTGCTTTCCAGTACCTCCTCACTCTTTAGCTTCCCGCTGTAAGTACCACACTTCCAGCAAAGCTCTCTGGACCCAGTGGGTTCAGCCCAGGTGTAGTGCACAGCTTTCCCAGCCTCCAGCTCCTCCTGCTCCACCTCCTTCTGAGAGCTGCACACATGAAACCCACCCAGACACACACATGCACACACAGTATTTATCAGTAACATTACGTAATACTGCTAAAAATCAAGAAATAATATTCCACTGATTTGAGACAACAGGAAGCAAATAATGACAGACGGCGGGACAGTCTAACAGTAAAACAGAGCCCAGCCACCAAGGATCTACCGCCATGACAACCATCCAATCCAAAGTACCTGTCTGACAGAAAACACAAACTAAACAGACAGAAATGTGACAGAACAACAGCCAAACACTGAAAAGTCCCAAGTACCTCTCGGGGAGAGATAAGGTTTCAATATACACGTTCACTTGGATACAGGTCTCGAGTCGGACGAGACAAAGCAGATGTGAAAATGAAAGAAGCCAAAAACAGATGGAGATGAGGAACAGGAGAATACGACGCAACAGAACTACTGGAGGAAGCGGGAGGTGTGATTCCAGTGGCAGAATCCCATCCAGTCATCAGCATTCAAAACTAGTATTTCTACGAGTAAAGATGATTTAATAATTGATCAAAGGAACATCGTAATAAATGAGTAAATGGGTTTGCGCGTCTAAACTGCTCCTTTTGCTACCTCAATGGTCCTGAAACATGTTATATAGCACATTAAATATTTCAATAGATCAATTAAAAAACTGTGTGAATCAAATACTTGATCCTTTTGGAAACAATGTAAATAAAATGACACATGCTGTGCAAGAGGTTTCTGACAAAGCCTTTACAATATTACTTTGTCATTGATTAGGGTAAGGAGCAGCTTACACAGACAAACCGGGATCAAACCGGGATCAGAGCTGAGGCAGTCTTCCTCTATGCATCTTTACCTGCACTCTTGGTCTGACCACACTCTGTACTCAAGGCTACTGTCACTTGAAGTGGCTGTGACACAGGTCTTTTTAGTGTTACACCATTTCATATGGAAGTGCTGCATCGCTTTGTTTTAATGCTGTATTTCAATTTTCAATCTTCCTGCTTCAGTTTGCACGAGCTTGCTGCCATACTAATTACAGTGTCCGAGGCTAATGTGGTGCTCATGTGGTCACGATAACTGTTAATTTATGTGTTGGGTATTTTAATCTGTTTACTTCCACAATCATGTGCAGAGTTTACTGGAATAATCACTGTGCTGTATTTCCTGCTTCCTATGTGGATTAATGTGATGATTCATCATACTTTGACAGACAGGGGTAAGATAGTTAGTATGCTCAGTTTTTAAAAGTGTGTTTGGTTTTGATCACGTTCATGACATCTATTTTTATTATTTGGAATCTATATGATAGAATTTCAAAAATTGTCTCCGGTGAAAAATAACCAAGGTAAAGTTATGGCAAAGCAGAAAAACAAACGGTGCAGTACTTTGAGATTTTTCTTTCCCCCTCATTGGTCTTATTTTCCCCTTGATTCTCTGTAGAGATTCCGAGTTCAGAGTGTGTCACAAGAGTTTCCCCTTTTCATATTTTTCTACCTGTCCTCCTCCACTGAGAAGGAGAGGTCGAGCAGCTCGTCAGCCACCCACGTGGATTCTGTCCGGGCGCTGCATGACCCACAACACACAGACATAAATCGCTGTCAGACAAACGCTGTTAGTTATTGACTAAACTGTTTGAGGCTGCTGGTTTAAGAGAAAAGAGAGTTATCATTCAACAAATGTGCAAAATACATAGCAGTGGTACATCAACGTGAATGCTGTGCATGAAAAAAACAACTACTTTATTGGTAAAATTTAAATCTGCTGTTTACAAAGTGAGTGATATGGGAAAAAAAATGCTGTGATAGAAAAAAAGAAGAAAACGTCAAATAAAACCGAGAAGCTGAATGAAAAGGAAAAGCATCCTACTTCCTGTTCACACTTGATTGTGCGTCTCTTCATCTAAAAGCGCGTGTGGCACATCCACAGCATAATACAAATGAAACTTGACACATTTTGAGCACATTCACAGGCAACACTTAAAAGGATCCAAGTGAAAAGAATTTCCAACAATTTAGTTTATTGTCCTAAAATGAAGTACGCGCTGCCAATCTGTCCTCAGCAGATAACATTTTACTCCTTTTCTCATCCACTCTCTGCCTCCTTTGTCTCCCCTATTCATTCACTTAGATCCTAAACTCTTTACTCTTACACCTTTTAACCGTCCTCTGTCTGTTCTCTCACCTCTGATGGAACTGCAGAGTCCGGTCTTTCGTATGGTTGATGATAAGGAAAGGTGCAGCGCCGTCGTGGTACTCAGAGAATCGGATTGTGGCCGAGTGCTCTGACAGGTTAACATCAACAATGATCCCACCCACCTGCACAAAGGAAACAAATAACAGACTAAATGCAGACATGGTTCTCAAATGCTCTGACCAGTTCACTTTGTCGGGACTAGACATATCTGAACATTGGCTTTTATCACAGTTGTAAACAAGGTTTTTGTATACGACTTCTTTGAATAAATAACAACACTCATCTTTGTGTGTGTGTGTGTGTGTGTGTGTGTGTGTTTACTTACAGAGTTGTCCAGATGCAGCAACAGGCAGTTTTCTGGTCTTGTGAAGTCAATAGTCCGAGGAGGCAGAACGCAGCCTTCTACTTTGATCTTTAGCCGCTTGGTGTCGTTCTCAGGCCAGAAGGGAATGGCTGACTAAATGTGAAATAAAACAAAAACATTAGACATTTGTCCATCTACTGAACATCTATAATTAGTTAGATAATCTATTAATCTACACATTTAATTTTTATAGGAAAAAGAATTTAAATCTCAATGATATGACACGTCCCACTGTCAGATAAGGCTTCTGCATGTATTTGTTAGCTGCTGCCATGACAGTAATTATAAACATCATTTACATGCATTATAATTCACTGGCTGTAAAAATAGCAGGAATCCCAAGAAATGCACAAGCAAGCAAAGAATGATGCAAACAATAACTGGTTTGATCCTGACCTGCTCAGGCTGTGCCTCGGTCCAGTTGTCTTGCCCCTCTTCACATATGAAGACACTGTGCTTGGTTCTGTTGACCAGCATATAAAACGGCACGAAGCTCACGATGCGTGTAAGACTGAAACTGCTTGCCTCGATCTTCACACCCACCTGAGGTCAATCAGACATCACGCAGATACACACATGTCGACAGTGTTCTCAATGAACAACAAAAGTCATCTAAAATTCAATCGATACGTCAACAAACTCAATAAATAAAACTGAAATTGAATTAATGGAAAAATCTTACCAGGTAATCTTTGTACCGGCCTTTGCATTTGACATCTCCGTGGCTACCGACTGTATCCAGGGAGAAATCATCGGACAGTTCACTGTCTGAGATCATGAGACGAACCTGAGGGATGAAAAGATCGCATTCATATATGTACACTTAGAAATGACAGAAATAAGTTACTTATATGGCTCTCTTAAATTGTGTTCCACTTCAATAGATTATTTCTCCAGGATCTCTCTGATGTTCCCATGCAGTAAATGTTCTAATGCAGAAAGATATAATACCTACGTGTATTAAAGCCAAAAGTATATTTCTGGATATTATAAATAAATAACTTCTCTTTAAGAGGTGACATTTTGAAAAACTTCAAATGAACTCTTTTCTCTAAATCCCTCTTACCTTATTGTTTCTCAGGAAGTAATGGGGCTTGAAGGAGAAGAGCAGCGGCATATCGTAGTCCAGGGGGTGTTTACGGTGGATGTCATCAGCCTTGTACTGCAGCAACCTGCCTGTCTTGTTCACCATCCAATATGGAGAGTGGATAGCAACCACTGTTTGTCCCATGTCATATTTAACATGCACTGCTATGTCCAACTCAGCCCTCTTTCTGTCCGTCCCTCCACCGTCATCTTCATCATCTTCTCGTAGAGACTGGAACACTATGAAAGTGATCTCCTCCTGGTCACTTTGGAGACTGGATGACACAATTATATTTATTTATTCTATTTTTATTTACATTTATTCCAGTGAATGTTACTGCATGATCAAGAATAAGTCAGACTGTAATTTTAACATTTGCCCTTTATACAATAATAATAATGATCAATACCTATCTGATCCTGTGTTGTAGACTAAGAATGATACACTCATGCTACGATTAATGTGGGCAAGTAAAATATCAACAACAGGTGAAATTGTAAACAAACCTGTACACAGAAGACCAGTCCTGAGCCAGGTAGCTCAGTAGGCGGAGATCAAGACTTGACTGGTTGATGACTGCAGTGTGAAGCTGGGCAGAGTGGCCTGGGTTCAGAGTCGCCTCAGGGGCAGACACTCCACTGCCCTGTTGAGCAGCAGGCAGAGATGGACACAGAGTAAAACTGTGAATCTGGAGCATGTGAGTTTAGCAGAATTGCTGGTTGTTCTTCAGGATGTACAATAATGTGCACTATGACTGTGAATTTCCACACTGTACCTTCATAATGTGGAAACGTTATGACAGAACTTTGTCCAAAGCATAGTTTAGACAAATTTTCTACCTTCTATGCAGGAATGCAGCTGCAAGCATGTTATATCATTTTCCTGTTGGTGCTTTAATTGATGTTCATACATCCACAATCAGACAGGTATTTCACATAAGAAATGCACTTGCAAGCTGTGATGTTAGAAGCATAACCAACAATAAGCTTTCATGGGTACTGTGAAAAGAATGCACACATCCTACCTTAAGTTTGTAGGAGATGGGGTAAGGCAGCAGGTTGCGTAGCAGGATGGAAGGCCACAGGTGAAGCACAAAGGGAACATCAAAGTTCTCCCCAACACCTCCAGTGTGTTTGAACGTCACAGCATCTTTGACTGGCACAATGTTGACCATCAGCACACCGCCCTCATTGCCACGGCGACGGCAGGTCTGCTGCAAGCGAGTCACAGCCTGCTGTTTGCTGACATCTTCGTAACTGAAGCCCTCTGAGCACTCGAACTGCTCACCCTGATTGTCAGCGTCATCCTCTGTTATCGGCTGAAGGCTCAGCTCAGACCTGAGGGGGGCAGCAGAGAGTCGAAGTAAATGAAGCAGTGCGTGCTATGTTTGCCACAGAGAGAAGAAGGAGACAAAACGTAGACGTTATGAAAACGTCTACGTGCCCTCACCTGTATGAGTCCAGAGGCACACAGAACTCCTCAGTAGGCAGAGCTGTACCCAGACATGTTGATCCTTCAAAGACTTTGAATGGGATTGAGAAATGATTGATGATCTGTACAAAGGAGGAGAAAACAAATTAACACCAACAGATTTAATTCCTTTTACTTCAGCTAGATCAGTTATTCTGTTCTATATAATAGTAAAGAACTAACTCTTGAGACTACCGCATATTATGTAAGTTGGAAATAAGAATGTATAGGATATTTATCTAATTAGCTTAAAGGATTCAAGAGGAGATCCAGCATGGATGCATCAATGAAGGGAGAGTATTATTTTGATTATTACAATACACTAAGTTATATAAGATAAATGTGTAAACATATATAAGGTAATCTGGGAGGTACCTGGAAAGGAGAGCGGATCTTGATGTACTTGCTGCCCTCCACAGAGTAAATCTGGCAGACCAGGAAACGAGTGACTCCTGAGTCTTTGTGCATCACACTGTACATTCCCCTGCCCACCTTGATGAGGGGGATCACACTGGCTGAGGTGTGGCCCATTGGAGCTGGAGAAGGCAGAGGTATAAAGAGCATTAACAATTTCATTTAGACATTGGATAGTTTATGGAGGAAACAGATTTAGAGAAGAAGGAGAGACAACATTTTGTCTTTCTGATTGATGCTAAAGACAAGCTGACCAACAGTGTTTGCAGTGGGGATCTAAAAGCATATTAGTTTGTGAGACATAATACACAAACTGAGTAAACTGCAGGCATTTTCTAAAACTTAACAGTTTTGGAAGTAATGTCACTGGAAATACTGCAACAACTGCACATACAGTATAATTGTGCAAACAGATTAACTTACTAGGCTGTATGTAGTAGTCCTTTCCACTCAAGGAGATCATGGCTGAGAACTGGTCAGAGTCTGTTGTGGTTGAATAATCCATCCCGAGAGTTTCCCCATCCTGCAGCTGCACAGTGCAGTTGGTGCTCTGCTGGCCGATGGGACAGAACATCCCGCTGTGACGGACGGAGACTGGCAGGCCCAGGCGATTTTTCACCACAAACGGAGCTTCGTCCTTCTGGAAGGAGTCGGCTGTCTGTTTGGCAGCCTCTGCAAATGCCTGGAGAAAGACATTAAAGGCGAGGTCATGATCGTTATAGATGATGGCACATTCTTCAACTGCCTACAAAAAAAATAAAAAATAAATCAGGCCATCTCTCACCGTGCCCAGGTTACTCAGCATTGAAAGCCCACATTTGGAGAGGGTGATATTAAGCTGGTCTTTACTGCTGATGACGATGACTGTCTTATAATCTGGGATGTTGTAATCCACTTCATCTGACAAACATGTGTACTTCACTGGCTTCTTCTTCATCTGGTCAAAGGATAGTAAAAAGTTAGAATTGCTGTATGTGGTGTGAATGTCTGTGTCTGTCTCTGCGCGTGTGTTTATATATTAGTACCTTAAGATCTAGTCTCCAAGGTCTGAAACCATCTCTTGTCTCATCTTCTAAGGGCTCCAGCAGTGGCTCCCACACTCCCATCACTTCATTGTAATAATGAACCTTAGCACACACACGTTTGTTTTTTAGAAACCTTTACATCCACATAAGTTTTGGTCATTACAAGCTAGACAGAAAAGCAACTGCAAATGTCAAACATTGTTCTAGGGCTGTTTTAGTTTCTGAAATCAGGGTTAACAAAAGGAAATAAATGTAGTGCCTGTCTATGTTACCTCCAAGTTGAGCTCGCTGTGCAAGTTGATGAGTGTGGACCAGTTTGTCACATCTCCGTGGAAGGAGGACTTGGCCAGAAGCATGGGGACTGTGCGGTGTCCCACTCCAGCCTCCAGAGTCAGACAGATCGATTTGATAGTCACCTGCAAGGACGGATAGCCAATGAAATGACCTGTTCTTTGGCACTGAACTGGAATATCCTTTATTATGTGGCTAGGATATAATACCAGCACAAAAGAGATCAAGGATCTGAGACGTAAAGGCAACCAAGCTTAATAAATAAATACTGCAAAAATAACACGATGCTATAGCATGTTATCAGTATTAACAGGTTGGTCACAATTTAGCAAATACCTGTAGTGACTCTCCCTGTGGTATCAGTGGGGCCAGTGATGCTGTGTCTTCATCCCCATCTTCTTCTAGGAACCACAGTTTGAGCTCCTTCCAGCTCCGTTTCTCCCACAGATCCATGCGAACGGGGCTGTCCAGCTCCTCAGGGGTTTCTGCTGTGGGAGTCAGAGCTGACTGGATGGTGATCACTGTGTTGATTATGATTGGAGACACCTGAGCAGAGAGACATAAGACCATTTTATACCTTTGTAATAATAGAACACGATGTAACAATGTAATAATAATAAATCAACTACCTTCAGTGTGAGGGCATTAATGGAGACCTCCATTGTCTGTGCAGAGGTTGGAGACTGTTTACTCTGGAAGAACACCTGACACGGCTGCAGCACCGTGGTCACATTGTTCTTCCTCTTCTCTCTCAAGAAGGGGCACGCCACTACCTACAGTAACAACAGTAAACAAGACACTTTTTAATCAAAGTTCTTGTTGTATGCAAGATATTGTTTTAATTCTTTATATAGTATGATTTTGCAAGGTTTTAAACAGTGACAAAACAAACCTTGAGGTCCTTGATAACAGCAGTCATCTGTGATCCCTCTGCACTGCTTTTCATCACTAGTTCACACTGCGTGGTCATCACCAAGGCCGGGGCGTCAGCACGTGTCAGGTCAGCCACAAACACGATCTCCGGGTTACGCACCAGGACATTCATCTCTGTCTTTGATACGACAGCTGGAGCTGCAGCTGACAGTGGCAGAGATTAGCAGAGGAAAACATCAGTTCAGGTAATAAAGGACAGGGTGCAAATTATGTGTGTATTATGTGACATTAGATCAATTCCTCAGGATCCTCAACTGACAGTTAAACTCACAGAGTATGACCCAATGTTACCACAGAGACAAAATGACATCAAACTGAGACAGAAAGCCATTTTATTAACTCACTGGACTCTTTAGATGTCACAGAGGAGTTAATGTTCTTTTTATCTCCTGCTCCAGAACTGCTCTTGGGTTGCGGCACTTGAGCAAAACCCTGCTGGGTGGCCTTGAGAAAGATATCTGCCACAGTGAGCAGGAACTCCATGCTGGCACACAGATATACATCTTGCACCACGGTGTCCAAAATGGTGCCCTCACGGCCCTGCCGGTAGTTCACCTCCACCATCATGTTCTGTTCTGCACCAGGACGCATCGCCATCATCCTAAAGGAGGCAACAAAGACAGATGCAGTGGGGGTGACAAAGTGAGAGTGTAAATGTCACAGATGGTCAGAATTTGCCCTACATGATATTTTTAGTGATACATGATATGACAACTCATCCTATTCTCTTTGTATTTTCCCTTTGCCTGTCAGTAAGATGGTGCTCATATTGTTTTACAAAACCCACCACAGCATCTGAGGACCGACAGCGAGAATGTCCAATCAATCAAGCTCAGATATATTGTAATTGAAGCTTAGCTATGATAAAGTGTACTGTTTGTGTGTGAAATTTAAGATAATATGTGTCTTTATCTACTGATAAACACACATGTCCCTAGTACCTTGGGGTGACCATCTTGATTCTGGGTCTCTTGTCATCAAGAAGACAGGCAGCCAGACGCACTGAGGCCTTCATGGAGCTGTCGGAGAACATGTGGATAGAGGTGGAGATGGTTCCCAGAGTAAACTCTGCCAGCTTCAGCTGCTCGTTGCGTGAATCCAGCAGATGTATCTACATAATGACAAAAAGGTATACGCTGTGTTATGAGCTATCCAAGCCTTGTAAAATGAAGAAAGACAAGCCTTATTTTATATCTTTACATCACAAGGTGTACAATGTGTGTGTGTTCGGTGTTTGTGTGTATTACCATATTCTCGTTAGAGCTATACAAGACCAGCGTCATTGAGTCGAACTTGAAGTCTAATTTGAGTGTGTTCTTCAGCTTGCTGGTTTTCTGCGTCTCCACAACAGCAGCTGTCACTACTGTGTTACCTACAAAGTCATCATAGCAAAAAAAAAGCATTTTAAAGGTGGATTAGTTATTTATTACAATGGTTTAAATGATTTCAGTTTGAAAAAAGAAACACATTCTCATGGTATTCATATAACCAATATGTAGAACAGGAACACAAACAGGTAACCACAACTCCTTACTGCTGGTTGGTCCAGTTGTTCCTGAGCCTTGTGACTCTTTAGTAGAAGCAGAGTCAGAGGGTGGTTCAGCAGCGGGCGGTTGAGCTGGAGGTGGAAGAGCATCAGACTTTTCTGACAGGTTCTCACTCAGAGTCCTCAGGACCACTATCATATCGTCCTGGCTGAGGATCAGCTGTTGGAAAAGGACACAGGATTTAACAATACTGTATGTGAAAAAGAAAAATACTTTTTGATTTACAAATTCACTATAAGTTTCGGATCAGATAACACAACACACAAGATTAATTATTTAGTATTAAAAATATAAACGACAAACAACCGGATTTGCTGTAAATCAGTTATTCCTCACGGCACTACTTACACTCATGGGCTTAAGATGAGCAGTGATTTCTATGTCAGGTATGCTGTGGTACCAGTTGGATGAAAGATTTCTCTGAATTTCCAAGTCAAGGCTGACCGGCTTCAGCAACTGGGTCTCTCCTTGAAAACCTTCATTTATGTATGTGGTCCTGGAAACAGCAACAACACTCAGTAAGGAGCAAAAGCATCAAGAGAATTTGCAATTAGTGTGACTCTAAGTCACTTTATTTTTTATTGATTTTCAACAAATCTGCTCTAAGTGAACATTTAGTGACAGTCCCCTGCTCCAAAAATGGCAGGTGTCTCACCTGTACATCTTGAGGTCGGTCAGTCTCACAGTCATTATATCCACCACAGGAGGGATCTTAGCATCGCTTTTAAAGGGCTGCTTGGCAAAGCGGTTCTTGACAGACAGCAGACCAAGGTCAGCTACAATGACATTGGAGGAAGAGGAGGACTGGGGCAGGAAGATGACAGGTGCATTGAAGTGGACATTCAGAGCAATCCGGGTGCTTCGCTCTGCCAGCTCCTTCACACCTGACGCTGCCTTTTCTGCAGCCTGGACAGTCACCTCAGCCAGGGCCTCTTTAGCCTCCTGGAAGTTATTGATGAATGCCTGAGAGGAAGAAAACAACAGTGTAGAAGAAAATTTAATAGGAGTTGGCGTTGAGATGCAGAAAAAAATGACGTGAATTTTCCTAAGTCCTAATTTTATCATTAATGTATTAACAAAATGGAAGAACTTGCAGATATATGAAATGCTAATCCTGCCTAATAGGAGGCTTTATCATCATCGTCTCTCACTGGGGAACTAAATTGAAGAAGATGAACTGTTTAAAGTCTTTGGAGTATGTCAAAGATGTGTCATTCTTACCAGTATGGAGGAGACAAACTTGTTAAGAAAGATGACCTGGATGCATCCCACATTCAGTGTGACAGAGGTGTCCACTTTAGACATGTCCAGATAGGCGTCTCCTTCTGTTGCATCTGTATAGTTAACCATGCGGAAGGCAAAGACTTCCTTATCTGCTATAGACACAGCCTAAGAAATGAAAGAGAGACAAATTTAAATAGAAGCTTAAAGACATTGATCATAAATATCACAGGAGGCATGAAGAACATCGACATGTAATATCAATAAGAACAAAGAGAAAAAATTATGTGCATTGCTATAAAACAGATCAGCAAAGTCTTCAAAGTTGTGAAGGAAGGCCGTTCTGTACCTTCTTGTAAATAGCATCTTTGTCGCAGTCTAGGATCACAATGCTCTTCAGGTTGGCCAGAACCTCCATCTCCTTTTTCCTCATAAGCACCTCAGAAACTAAACCTACAGAGATGAAGAGTAAACCAGTCAGAAAGGTTGCATCATAAAAACCTCTGTGATTAAACAACTTGAGTGACAAGGGGCTTGTTGCAGGGCCCCTTGTAGGGCATGCAACATCATTTATGAATAATGAAAAACAAGTAATATTCACCAAAAAGTGCAATTTAAAAAAACGGAAATAATATTTATAAATGACATTTTCTGGGTTATAGAGCAGGATATGGGCAACACTTCTATACCTTCGATACTAATCTCAGAGATCCTGGCTTTCTGCCCTCGAATGAAAACCTTCAGACAGCGCAGATCAGCTCTGATATGCAGATTCACCACATCTGCAAACTTTGAACTCTTTGAACCTGTGAGAAAGAAATTACATGAAAGAAGAGGAGGGTTATTACAGACATTTAGTTAGGATGACAACAGAAGCAAGATGCCTTTGGAGAGTGAACTTTTATAAAACTCTACGAGGGTTAATTAGTGTGTATTTACTTTTTTTCTTGGTTACTACAGCTTCTTCCTTCTTCTCTCCCTCCTTCTCTGCCTCTGCCTCATCCTCCTCAGGAATGGTGGGGAGCTCCTCCTGCCCTCCATCCTTCTTAGTGGATGGAGGAAGGAGGTTGTTGATGAAGTTCATGGTGTTGAGTAGGGCCTCTGTATGGAGGTGGACATCCAAGGACGAGAAGGTCACCTGATGGGAAATGAAAATGTTGGCGAAGAAGAATAATTAAACAGTATCACGTGTCCTTGTTTTTGGTTTATAGTTAAAACTAGTATAGTGTGGTTATCTTTCAGCAATGTATAGGAAACAGTGAAACCAAAATTTAAATTATTAGATGATCTGCATTTCCCTCACCTTGATAAGCTGCTCTGTGTTATTGTGTTGAGACTTGAATTCAGGGCCATTCTTATCAGCCTGGAAAAGACAATCAATCCTCTGTGAGAAAGCTTTTTAGCACCATTTGGACAATAATTATTTAGGATACCGACAACTTCAGAAACACTGGAAAGAAATGGATTTTAATGTAATGTATCACACGTACTTTTATATACTCCAGGGTGAGCAGGTCAACCTCTGTGTTGTCTAGAGTGGTGATCAGCTGAACCTGCTTATCTTCAGAATCTAACAAATAAAACATCAAATATAAACACTGCAGCCAAAGCACAACTGACTTTTTCCCACAAATGCTTATTAGAATATTTAGCAACACCAAGTATTAGTCAACATTAAAGTTACGAAGAATGTCTCCTGAGGTGACACGTAGACCTGCAAACATCTACTGACCCATATATTCAGGGCACTTGAGGCAGATCTCTCGTAGGTAGGTGTTAGATGTCATGTCAAAGGTGCGTAGTTTCAGTTCAGTGCCCAGACCCTCTATGTCCAAGTGGAGCACTGTCACCTCCTGACCCCCAGACAGACGACACAACTGAACAGAAAACTAGAGGAGCAAAAAGGAAGAAAACATGTCAAGATGAAAAGATTTTTAAAAAATTAAATAATAAGAAAGAGAAATAAAACTGCACCACAGTCAATCCCAGATTATGTCTATCACCTAACCATACATGACCTCTGTGTACCTCACTGATTTCAAATGTCATGATTAAGTCAGTCATGTTCTTCTGGACATCTTCCTTGACAAGACTTTTTCTTTTATTCAAGTCTGCATAGCGCAGTGGCATGGGATTATCTGGGAAGAAAGGTCGATCTCCAATGGGAGAGCTGGGAGCGTCGTAGAACAAATCCTCCTCTGACCCTGAGGGGTGACAAAGATAAGAACACACTTGATGACACATCTGTCACACTGTAGGCACACACACACACAGTGTTACATGGAATTTCAGCGGGATGATTACCCAATGAGGTGATGCTGATGGTCTCACATGACTCAAACATCAGAGAGGAGCGCTGGTCAGCTAAGGTCAGAGGTCTTCTGGGAGTCAGCTGTGGAGTGAACGACTGCTTCGGCTGAGTGAGAAAAAAAAAGAAATGTATTCCTCCATTCTCTGATTTTCTGCTTAGAACAACAACAATGTACTTATTTAAAGGGAAAAGCAATCAACTGCAAGAGAAACCAAAGAGGCAATTTCCTTTTCATCGTAGATCCTGACTAAAACTTTCTTGTTATTCCTGCTACATTATTTGTTGAAAAAGACCACATCTAAGGCCCATCCTGCTATTCTTACCTTTGTTGTGGAGGATGAACCACTGCTGTGTGGTCTACTCTCAGGCAGTGGGATACTTTCCACCAGCTCCAGGACACTTCGAAGCTTATCATCAGAAATACGAAGCGATAGTAGAGGAAGCTCTCCAGACATCTTATACCTAGAACATACATGCAAACGTGAAAACACAGAAATATACACACACGCAAATGCACATCCTTTAATTTCATTCTGCCCAGCATCTTTTATCCTTAGCCAATGGTGATTGGCAACAAAATAACTGGATTTAAACAAAAATTAAAAAAACACAAACTTACTTTGCCATGCGAGTGTCTTTGACGACCATTGCCCGACTGAAAACCACTTTTAGATCCACTGGCTCTAAGATGTGGAGAGGTGACCGTTTCTGCTTACGGGCCATTTTCCAGTCACCATCTATCACACGCAGAAAATGTTTCACATTACTCGTTATGCCCCATAGATACACTCAAATATTTTTGTAAAAGCAATGTACATGTATGATCCTCTCCCTAAACATCTTCAACAGCTTTGAGTGCAGCCAACAGGCTAGAGTCAAACACTCCTGTGTTAGTGTGTATATCAGTGAAACACACTAAAATATCTAAAAAGCTTCCATACATTAAACAGTAGCTTGAATAAACTCTCAACTCATATGAAACCTCACAGTTTCAGGGTAAAGACCTGCTTAGCATGACAGGTACATGCTTTGTATATATACCTGGTTTACTATAAAGGAACTGCAGGCTGCTAAGTTGTACGTCATAGCTGTCATATGCTCTGGATATGATGTCTTCAATGTTGCTGGAGCACGCTGACAGTTGAGGCAGATGCTTCTTGCTTTGACTGGACATCTGAAAAGACAAAGAAGTGTTTGTTAATACATCAAAAATGCAAACTTTGTTGGACAATTCTTTGAAAAACAACTCAAATGGCTCTGTTTTGCTCCGTATTGTTTTCTGTGTATCAGCAGGGAACGAGATAAATCATTTATTTGTATGTTTTATAATATTTGTAATTGATTTACTATATTTTCAAAGGCAGGAAAAGTTTTGATTTTTAGATCCGCACGTTCTAACCTTGAAATGTCCAAGATCCAACAGCAGGATGTTCTGAGTGCCGTTGTAAAATCCAGTCTGTGGAATGATGACGTAGGAGGCCATCAGGTTCACCTTCAGGTCGAGAACTTTCTGTGTTTCGATGACGTACATTAGACCTAAAAAAATAGCAACAAGAGACAAACAAAAGGAAAATGTCATTAGCTTATCAAGCCAGAAAATACTGTGTACAATCATTACATTATTAAGATTAGTTTTATTAACGTATTTATGATGATAAAAGCAAAACTTGCTTCAGTTCAACATCGAGCACTGCAGTCTGCAATGTGTTTATCACTTCTGTAAAATATCACAGGCAATATATGATAATTAATTCTGACTTTTAAATTTATAAGATTTACTCAGGCAACTCAGTGGGAAAAACAAATGAAAGTTAAGGAAGTGTACCTTTTATTTGCCCATTTTTCTATTTTCCTACTTTTATAAACAATCATTAGAAAAGCTCTGACAACTTAAAACTCTCAAGAGCTGCACTCTAAAATCACAGGTCTGCAATAAGCACTGATTTTGTTATTGGTTGAATGTAGTTGGACAGAACAAATACAATAAAATAACTTTATTTTATATCAAATTCGGGTCCAATAATAATTCATTGTTATTAACTAGTAAAAGTAAGAGCAATTGAAAAAACTTTTTCAGAAGTTCCCTGAAATGTAATCCGATGTAATGAAGCTTCAGTAAATGGCAGGAAACAATTAGTCTCAAGTAAACAAACACAATCCAACTGACTCAAGTGGCTGAAACATGCAGGCTGTATGTAAACACACAAAAATGACCCAGTGAAAAGGACTGAGACATTTGCTCGTCAGAGAGTTGAGAGCAGGCCTGAAATCAACCCCTGGTACACGGTGGATGTACATTTTGTGTATGTTTCTACTTGTAGGTGTAACTGACCGGTGGCTGTGCGGTCTCTAAACTGCTCCAGTTTCATGAGAGTCGCATTGGTAAGCTCATCCAGCTGCAGGTCATCAGGAGGCATGAAGAACACTGACATGCTGTTCACAGTTATCTACAAAGACACAAAAACAAATAATTCATCTGATATGAAGCCCCATTGTGTTTTTTCACTCTCGTACGTGCACACTGACAGACACCACTCACAGCATCATAAATGATTTCCAGAGGTTGTGATTCCACATGAAGCCGCTGGTTTGCGCTTTCATCCAGAGGGTTGGTCTCAAACAGAATGGAAAGCAGCGGGGTCCCTGTTCCTGTGGCTGCCTTCCTCGAAGACAGGAGGGTTGGTGCAGGCCGGTTACTGGCCAGGCCTGTGACTTCAAACAAACTGAGCTGTGCTGTGAGTCTGACAAAAAGAGGAAAATAGGGATATACCCGAGATGTACTGTCAGTATTGGAGGCAAAGTGATGACCACGTGTTGTCCAGTATCCATCCTGCTAGATAAATAAAAGACCAGCTATAGGATTGCTACTTTGTTGTAGACTCTGTAGGATGGTGTGTGAAACTACAGGGACTTGGTGTGAATGTGGTTTTTAACTGACTAATAGTAAAATCACAAACTTTTGTTTAATTAACATACATGTCACTACATTATGAACACAAACAGCATAGCTTGAAATTATATTAAATGAAAAACTTCCACTGTAGAGCACACAGTATTAATATTAATAAATATTAGTACTGTGTACTGTACTCAGAAAAACAAAAAGTTGTGACAAACTTGATGGCTTGTGCTCCAGGTCTCTGTGTGAGTGTGGACTTAAGCTCGCCCACAGTCAGCCTGATGATCTCGTTTTTGTCCTTGTCGTCTTTGATCGACATGGACAGCCTCCCCATGTGGAAATTGAACTTCATGTCCTCAAACTATAAAGAAGTGACAACATCGATGTATCAGATACTGTATTTTGATTTTGATACTGTATTTTTGATGGAAGGCAAAACAGAAGTGTGTTAAGCAAAACAGCACGAAGATGTGAGGAAGGGAAGTGACTCACATCCTTTGGCAGGTTGGGATTAGCGGCAGTCTCACTGTATCCAATGGCAGTGTAGAGTTTAGATTTCTCAGCAGAGGTTAACAGCTCATCAAAACCTGTGACAGAGACACAGGGGTAGTCAATGGAATACAATGAATATAACAAGTATGAAAAGCATTAAACACAACTGCCTCAACACACTACAGCACTTTGCTTTGGTCCTATTTGCCAAATGTTTATGTCCTACCTCCGGCCTTGATCTCCTTTGTTTCTTTTTTTTCCTCTCCTCCCCAGTTCCACACCCAGCTTAACCACCCCTGAGACTCCTCTTCCTCCATCTTCATCCCTGGACGGTAAATACACAGGCCTGCCTTGCTTGCCTGCAATTAAAAAAAAAAAAAAAAGACAGTTCAGTCCCAACTTTTTGTTGGTTTATGACATCATTATGTATCATCTTAACCTGTCCCCATTTCATCAATTATACACAGTCTGTTTAGTTTGTGTCAGTGCAGGAACCACAAACAAAAGAATCTGAAATGAATCCAAAACAAAATATTTTGCCACACCAAGTGTATCAGCAATCTACTGTAGGAGAAGTATTTTGCAATATTCTGTTTTGCATGTCCAGTAGAGGCTGTACTGCAGTCTGTGGCAAAGGAAACTAATGACTTTGTAAAAATTTCTAACCAGCTGAGAAGTAAAGGGACATGTGCGAAGTAAGACACCCGACATTTCAGCCAAAACCTCAACCACTTGATGCAGCTGCTGATAACTGTTACTACTGTCTGCTTTGTGCTGAGTGTGTATCGCTGTGGTCATGTGAGGTTTGTTGGTGGACACATACTGTGCATTCTTGAAAAGGGTGTATACACGGGTTCAAAGCCGAAAACAAATTTTGTCAAATACAATACATTACAAGTCAATACAAATTATGCTACAGATACAGAATAAAGTAAAAATGCAAAGTGAAGAGCCTTCTATACAGTAAGTGAGACAAAGAGCTTACCTCCACCTCAGCCTGCTGTCTGGCCAGCGTGATGTTAAAAATATCCAAGGTCTTCTCAGGCCCCTATGAATAGATAAAAGGAAAACTGATTAGAGCTTACAGCAGCTTCTTGCTACTCCTTGCAGGGATGCATCAATTAATAAATGTCTATTATTAATCATGTCAGGAAAAGATCATGTTCACAGAGCCGAGCCGAGACAGAGGAAAAGGCCTTTAGATGTAATGTTGTACTTCTCTGAAAAACCTCATCAATCATAGATGCACTTCAATCAGTGTTCTATATGGTTGGACACTGGAGAGGTGTAATTATGTACGGTAATGTAAGGAAAATGCATTACTGAAAGAATATTAAGGAAGGAATATCTTACCATCATCATGCCAGACAGGTATTTGTTGGTGTACAATTGAGCAGAAAGACTAGGCCTCAATTTTAATTTATACTAGCAAAAATGACCAACCCAATATAAACTTTGTGAGGGAAAAAAGTAATTAAAAGTAATTAAACACACTCCAGAACTTGGCAACACTGTAAGACTAATACTGACAAATGTTGTGTTTACCCTCCTAATATCACATGAAGCTGATTAAATTCTTAGATCTAACAGAATCCTAGAAATTCACTTTAGCCTGGTCCCACCTCTAGTGCCTTGAGAAGCTCCTCGCTGGGTTTCTTGCTGGTGATTTTGGTCTTGTAGAGCTCTCTGTAGCGTTTAACCATCTTCCTGTGGCAGCGAATGTGCTGCCATGACCACATGTGGAGACGAGGCTTCACATCCACCTCTAGGATGCTTGTGATCACATACCTCCACCTGTAACATGTACCAACAAATGAAAGGGTGATAATGTGTCATATAGTCATTGAAATTAAATCCCAAATTTAAGGTCAAAACGCAAAAGTGTCTTCTGACCATATACGGGTATTCTTGTGAACATGGACCATGGGTCTGTACTTCCTGTACGGCAGGTTCCGTGACATCATATCCACTGAGCCCAGCAGCTCCAAGATGCTAATGTACTGGAGAGACAGGAAGTCAGCAATTACTCACTGGCACTGAACACTGTGCATTTATCATCACTAAGCAACTTCTTTAACAACAACCTTTTTTCAAGTCTTCCAAAAAGCAAGTGTTTTAACTAAGAAAAGGCACAGAAAACACACACACACACACACACACACACACACACACACACACACACACACACACCTACCTGGGGTCTGTTGAGTTCAATGGCCACCTCACGGAGATTGACCATTAAGTCCACTTTGGGAGAGGAGAAGTCCACATCTGACCTGGGATTCATCCGCAGTTTAGCGTCCGCTGAGATGGGACGAAAAACTACAGACCACAAACAAGGAAGAGACTATTCAAAATGATTCAAAGGTTTAATTATGTTATTATAAACTGTTCATGGCTTTATCTTTGCGTGTGCAACAAACTGAACTGTATTTCTGTGGGAGTCGAAAAATGTGAATATGTTTTTCTTTAGCAGGAAAAATATCTGTGAGGTTGTGACGACAATTGAAACTCAAAACAAAATCTGTTCGAATGTGTTTGGTGGTGATTCAAGCTGTGTGATTCACACATTTTACCAGGCACTGCAGCGTGAGCACAAAACGCTGAGTTCCAGTTCACATTTTATGTACAAAATACTGCCTCATGCATGTTGAGCATAATGTGGCATTAGGTGGGTTTCATTCAGTTATCTTGTGAGCACATGTGAATAAAATATGACAGTGAGACACTCACTGAAGTCATGGCTGACAGGAACTGACTTGTGGATTTCCATGCTCCTCTGGAGACATTGCTGAAGACACAATGAGAGGAGCTTCATTAACATTTACTTGTCTTCTTTATGCAATATTTTCTCAACATCTTAACATACTGCAGTTCATTCCTAATTTAAGAACCTCACTTCACCACACTAACAACTAATCTGACCAATGGGCCTTGTCTAAAAGAGCACTTGTTGGGGAAATGGATAAGTGACTGAAAGGCTTTGAAAGAATCTGAAAAAGGGCCTTTTATACACTCTACCTTTGAAACTGTTTTGCTGTCCAAGGGGAACTGTCTGGCTAAGACTGTTCTGTGTGCCCATAACTATGAGGCTGTATCTAGAAAAAGTAGAATGAGACACTGGCATGGCTAAATCCAGGCTGGTGAAGACAAGAGGCGACACAGTAATAATGAGGTGACTCACCAAAGCCTCGTCTGCACTGTGATTGGAGAAGAGTACCGAGTTGACGTTCCAGTAGGCAAACAAACTGTCTAGTCGAACCAGCTGAGGAGAAGGAAACAGAAAGCAATTAGTGCACAGCTGACAGAGCTCAGATGAGACCCAGCTGACAATGTACAATTATTTTTAAAGTTTGGCTCATGGCCCAAAATTGATTCTTAGAACAACTGCTGACAAACCTATTTTGCAGAACTGAACCACTTGGTTCAAAATACCTAAAAGTTGTCTGACAGTTTAACATTCAATCTAACATCCAGGTAACCTGACAGGACAGATGCATCAAATACAATGGCAAAAAACAGTCAGTCATGCAGGAAAAAGGAGAACTTGTCATATGCCATGCGTACAGACACAGCTGACAGAGGTGGTTGGATTTTTTTTTACCTTGAAGAAAAGCCGTGAATTCTCATCCAAAAGACTGGGATTCCAGTTCTTATCAGCCGTCTGTGAGGTCAAACAAGAAAACAATTACTGCATGTTTAAATTTGGTGTATTTATTACTGATTAAGAACACCTTACCACATAAAATTACTGTGGGATATAATCTGACTGGAGGAACAGTGTGACACATTACCTGAAGGCTGAGGTTTTTAAGTGACACTCCAAATGACAAAGGACAGTTTGGATTGGTGACCTGCGGAAAAAACACACAAGAGAAATAAAAGCACAGTCAACAGAATGGTGGAGACTAATTTGAGTTGATTTTAATAGTGCTGTACATGGATACATCACAAAGATGACTCTAGCTTGAATACTCACATCATCTTCGTAGCGTACGTGGATGTTAGAGATCTTGACCTGCAAGTTTTTGATGACCTGGGTGACAAGCTTTTCTACAAAGGTGTCCTGCTTTTCCAGATTAGGGTTCTCTGTCAAAAACAAACAAATATGATGTTTCAATCATTGCTTTTAAATAAAACCTCAACTTTAGTTGACATTATCTTGTCATTTTTGGCTCAAGTAGTTATTCTTTTTGACTGTTTTTCACTCTTCCTCACTTATTTTAAAGTTCCCCAAGCATACGATAAATACTTAGCAACAGTTTATAGCTTGCAATGACAGTAACTGGGAACAATACACTGGTAATATAAAATAATGCATTCATTTCTAATTAACTTCACAACTGTTAATGAAGATTTATTTTTGAACATGTAAAGCTTGCTTATTATAAGATGTTGGACTCAACTAGTCTTATAGCGCAATGTGAGTACAGCACTGGCATGCTACTGCAATTATGATGCTGAAATATCATCAAGTCCTCCCTGGAAGTCAAATTTGAATATGTTCTCTCAAAATTTGAATGCTTTGAGATAAGATATATTTTTTATAATAGTACAGTCAATAACATTTATGAAAATGTATTTTTGTCCAATATAAAAGTAACATAAATACTTTCTCTTATTACTTATCTACAGTGAATGAGCTGTTCTGATAAAACATAAGGAACAGCACTGTTTATCTCTAGCTGGTGTTTTCTATACAGGCATATGACAGACATCTTGACAACAGGCTCACACAACATAGCTCAGCCGGGCCGTGTATTCTAGCTCAGCAATGATAAACCACAGTAAATATGGTAAAGTGTTAAAAAAAAGCGTAAAAAGTACTGGCTGCTCAAAAACAACACAGGAACTCACAACCAGATAAACCACAGCCACATGACTTCAAATCTCTGTTCTTGCTACTTTGCTGCATCTACTCCACAGTCATGTTTTTTGCTCCACCACTCTCCTGGCTACTACAACAGTAACACTGCTTGCTTCTGCACCTCTTCCCTTACAGCTTGGCTAAAAATGTCTCCCTAAAAAACCAAAGCCTGGACCCTGACCTTGTTCGGCAGCCTTCAGCTTTGTGTCTTCTATTCGCTGTAGCTCCCTCTGACGAGCCTCCTGCAGCTGCTTCTCTTCCTTTTCTGCGTCATACTTTATACCTGGAAAGAACGGGTTCAACACAATTGATTATTTATCTGCACATCTCTAAAAACAATGTAATATAGAAGGATAGGCTTGAGTTTCCGTTTCGCTCTAACTTTAGGGTCATGAATAAGTGAGTCCTCCTTTGTTTGACTACTGTGCTACACTGTGTTGCGTCTGCTAATTATAAGGGTTATTCTTGAGACTGAACCTGATATTACTGGTATTTTAAATCCTTTGCTTAAATGTTTTTTCATTACAATACACGTCATAAAAATGCAAAGACATTATTATCTGCTTTTGAATATTTAAAATGTTAATGTAAATGAGGAGTTTAATCATCGTGATACTGACATGCCTCAGGTTAGTATCCTTCAGGCACTGTCGAGCATGTCTACTAATTGGTGGGAATCAACAGTATACAATATGGGATATATAATGAGAAAGTCAAATTGTTTTCATATATTTGGCTGGACACAGATAGTGAGCTTACTTGCAGTGGGGACTATGAGCAAATAGACACCATCCAGGGTTGCCTCTACAGACTGGGTGTAGAGGTTTTTCCAGGGAATCTTTAGCTCCAGCCGTCCTGTGAACAGAAACATTAAGTCAAAAAATCTCCCTCTGTACTGAATGAAAGGTATCAGATGAGGATATTGAGTACATTCTCACCTATATGACCAGCTCTCACTTTAAAAGGAATGTCAAGTTGACTCTGCAACAAAAGAGCAACACGTTATTTCATGACAAATCCATCATGATGCCAGACTGAAATAACAGATTCATTTTGCTTGCTCGTGCATTTATTTGCAACTTACCAAGGCATTTTCCTTTATTTCAAGATTTTTTAGAACAGCATCCCCTGTGATGACAGTAATACTTGTTTAGTGACTGTTATTATGTACATTATGATAAGACAAGTAGATAAGTATTGTGTCGTGAGGCTCATAGAAACACAGTTCAATATAAAGAGGAGGTCTTTGTCTTTAATTAATTAATTAAACGCTAGCAACAGGAAATATATATTATTATATAGTTAATCATGACGAGTTGACTCTTTGATTTGATTAGTTGTAACAAGTTGGTACATGTTTAGCTGTGGCTCTAATCCTCTCAATAGCCCAGACGGTGTGCAGAGATGCCAGGATAAGACTTACAGGTACAGCTAGGAAAAAGGAATCGATATGAAACAACGTGGCGAGTCATAACCTGGTTGTGTATAAGGGTGTGACCCCGAACTGCTCGCTTCAAAGAAACTCACATGACTGCACGGAGCAAATAGCCTTACAGTAGCAAATAAGGTTAATTTACAAACATTAAGGGTAGCAGTCAGAAATTGACATTGCCGATTGATCGATCCATAAACTAGTATTTGGCTAGTTGTTCACACTGGACAGCTAAACCACATTTTGGCACACATAAACTGACACTGACAGCTGAGGGAGTGTGTCACACAAGACTGGTGGCTAACGTCTATTAGCATTAGCTAGCTAGCAGGGCGAGCGGGCTAGTCCAATAAAACGACAAATACAAGTTCCGTTACCTCCCCAAATGCCCAGCTTGAGCTGTGAGCTGTCAAGGTTGACAACGTAGTCCCCTAAAAAACGGTTGAGGACATCAACCACCAAGCTTTCGAAGACCATTTTGGCGTTTCTTTCATCTATCTGTCACCATGTTTACATTCTGAGGACTCGCTTGCCTCAACGTCAGATTAGGACGTCCGGCGGTGGGCGGTGCTATGACGTCGTGGCGTACCTGCAATACGATTAGTTACTTCAGACGAAATTCACTGTTGCAACATTGTGAAAGAGGGGAACTGATAGTGATCGATCAATCGGGGTTTATAGCTTATAACATAATCACAGTTTTTAATAAATGTATTGTCCACAAATTCCAAACCTTTATTAAAATGACTCGTAGATTAAACCAAACAATTTACAAACGTTATGAAAGCAGTTAAACTGAACGGAATGACGGCTGTGTGAAGACATCTTTCCATCCTCTGATCTAAATAGTGACTAAAGTTTCAATTATTTAAGTAGGCTTTATTGTTATAGCTTACTTGAAATCAGCATTGCAGGAGGGCACAACAACAGCAGAGCTCTGAGGCAGTTCAGATAAGAGTAGACATGGCTTCATAGTGGTCAGAGACATGACATATTAAGAACATAGATAACTAAGATATATGTGTGCCTAAGCAGGACAGAACCAGTGATTTCACAGAGAGCTCAAAATTTAGACTGAGACTAAACAACAAAATATTCTACTTTGGATTTAACATTTTTAGCAAACCAGCCAGTTGAGTTTCATAACAGTATCTGGCCCCCAAAAACAGTTTATTGCAGAAAATTTCAAATGTTGATTCTTTTACCACTCTAAGTCAGTGTTTAGTTTTACATAGTGACATAGTGAAATACTGAAAAACTTTTATCAGCTATGAAAACTTATGTCAGCTATGACAAATTTTAAATCAGATCACAAAAGCATTACAACATAGCATGACAACATCATACACCTTTATTTTAAAACAGAGTAAAAAACAAGTAATTTTTTTGATTAACTTATAACTGCACCCTTCATATTTTTATTAGTCTACTTGCCACTTGGGGGCAGCAGAAGGGCTGTTACTTGATAACTGTTGTTAAGAATGTGTTCATTATTAATATATAGTTGTAGGACATAACAGCTACACAATGTACCTGCATAGTCAACACAAACTATATTATTTATTGTGTCCCTCGCTACTATTTTTTCTTTTGTACATATTGTTGTAAATATGAAATATCAAGGGCTGTCTTCCTAACACATTACATTACTTATCATTCTACTACCCACTTTTAAGACAGAGTAACAGAGACAGTGGTTTGTTGATTGCTCCAATCACCGTCCCTCTCCTTAATGTTCCAGCTGCAGGTTTATTCACCACTTTGATCCTGAGTTGCAGTTCCAGCAGATCCTCCCTGCTGAGGTCTGTAAAGAAAAAATCTTCATTGAACACAGGGCTGCGGCAGTTCCTCATGGTGGTACTCTCCTGTGGTTGGTGCTTCCCTGGGGTCAGACACAGATTCACTGCACAGTTATGGGCACGTCGGTCAGTATCATCCCATAGGCCCTCCACAGACACCACACGCACTCTGACTGTGGACAGTGATGAGAATGTGTTGCTGGAGAATGTTGTTTGCTCAGCGAAGAGCCGCACTTTACCACGGCCCTGCAAAAGGAGGACGTGCTCACGCTGAAGTTTATCTTGGCACTGCAACGAATCCAATGGAAAAAGGACAGGTGGGGCTAAGGTGAGTGAGCTTCCCTCTAAGCTTGGAGGACAACTGGGAAAGGTTGTTAAACTTATCACCCCTTTTTTCGACCTCACCCTGCCCTCCCTGCTGTCAATTAATGAGGGACAGGATGTTGCTCCTTTAAGACGACCAGTCCCTGATGGGATATAGGGAGATTTGACACTATAGGGGGAAGTGAGGAGAGAGGAGTCACCAGAAGAAGGTATTTCACTCTCCATACTCCCTGTCTCTGACAGGCTCTTGCACAAAAATGGAGGGAGAAACCCAGATAAAGTTTTCTTGGGCAGGGTTGGCTCCTTTGCCAGCCTGGGGGCTGCAGTACGAATTCTTCTGTCAAACATGTAAACAGGGCACTTTGAGTGGAACAAAGACTCTTTCCTTCGAGTGTTGGGGCTTTCATATATCCCAGCCAGGCCATATCCCTCTGCAGAAAATGGCAAAGGTTTCTTCACTGTCTTCCAAGCCACTGATGCTTCACTGTTCTTTATCTTCAAATCCTCCACCTTTGCACGTGTAGTATTTGAAGAGGTGCTGCTCTTCGGTACGTGGTTCTGACCAGGCAGTTTTGGTGCTGCTGTCTCAGGGTCCAGCAGTGGGCTTCGCTTATACAGCCGTGGTGGTAGGCAGAACTCTGGGATCTTGTCTGGGGTGAGGATGTTGTTGTGCAGCTTTTGAGAGAGACTTGCCTTAGAGGAAAGAAAAATATCTTCCTCACTCTTCCCTATGTAACGACTCAACTCTAGAGGAATGCTCTCCATGCTCTCCCTAATCTTCCCAAGGACCCACATTGTTGCTGTATCCTCTGATGATTTAGTATAATGCGAGTGCAAAGCCTTTGCACACAAATCCAAACAAGAATAAAAAACACAGTAAAGGTGAATCAAACAAACAATGCATAAAACAGAGCACAGAACTTGAAAAATATGAAAATAACCGGCATTTTCTTCTCACCTGCTGAGGTCTTGATGTGTCCACCTCCAACAAAAGATCTGTATGAGGGTGACGGATGTGCCAACGATTTTAAAGGTGAGTGCGTGGCTCTGCATCACTGGTCTGACACCCCCACATGTGTCAAAAAACAAGCTGTACACGTACATACACACGTGCAATAAAACTCATGTGCTGAGTCACTCAGTGTCTGTTTGCAACAGGGTGGGCGGTAATCAGAGACAAGTGCATCGGTGTTCATTTAGATGCGCTATAAGGATGTGATGTCAGCTTTTCAGTGAGTTGACGCAATTTGCATCAACACTGAAATTTGCACTTCCATTGAACTGTAAGTAAAGGAAGTCAGATGTGAAGCGTCAAATTCCTTTTTGACATACAGCATAGAAATTTAAATATACAGTAAAACAACAATAAGTACATCAAGTACATTTTGAGATGTGAGGCAAAATATTTAAGATATCATATGTTTTAATAATGCCACCCAACTTTTAGATCATTTTAGACATTACCACAGTCAACCCAAGTAAAGGCAACTGTATTTTTAATTCTAGGCTAAACTTTGTAAGAGTAAGTATTCAAGACAGTTACATAGAAATTAAAAACAACAAAACACCAACGTGTTGTTGTTGTGGTCATGAAGATATAAGTCTAATCTGCTTTTGAGAGAGCTGACCTCTTGTTCAAAGGCAATTCAAAGACAGGAGCACCGCAGGTCTACACACAGCACCCAACACCTCAAAGCTAACACCAGCACTGCTGACATTTGAACAGCTGGCAGTCCAGACACACAACTGACCTGATGTGTACACGTCACTTCTGAGTCAGTATGTATTTAGGTCAAACACTTTGTGCAGCATTTTGTGATGCTGCAAAGATCATTAAATGAAAATTTTGCTTCATATTACAAATGTTGCCAAAATTGTTTATACTGTAGTTATATACAGGCCATTGTAGGTCACTGCCAGAACTGCTGGGTTACATAACATACATACAGTAATTGTCTTTATTGATATTCTCACACACTTTCAATATAAAATGCCTACTCAAAGAGTAAATTACTGAACACTGAGAGTATTTTGTTTCTCCAGAATAAATTCATCCATAGTCATTCACTCCAGGGTGTAAATGTTACATCGTGGAGTCCCACATATTATTACATTATATCAAAGACCTTTGGCTTGTTTCCTTACCATCTTTGCCATGATTTGACTATCCTCTCCATTGTTCTGGTCCAAATTTGGAATGTAATGTAATTATGATAACATTTTAATAATAATACTTAATACCACATTAATTTTGAGGTTTTCGTTCTTTTCAAACTTTTGTCTAGATTATATATACTCTTTGGCCTCTCAGTCCCCCACGGGGAATGTAACAACAAATGCATAAGGTAGTTTTATTTATAGATATATTGCTGGCCATCGAACTTTGTTGGTGTGAATTATGTTCTTACTGTGAAGAATCTACATATATTTCACATTTTGAAACTTTAATCTCAAACTCTGTACACAGATGAAACCTGGTTGCCGAACTGAGAGGATCTTCGAATGATGTGAGTTCTTCAACCACACGAGGGCGTACATGATTCAGACATACTGTCGGGCAGCGTCAGGATGTTTGTCCTGGTTAGGACATTAGTGGAATATAGTAGTAGTTAATTTTTGCATAATGTGATCAGCATTATAGCATCTATAAAATGATAACAAAGGAAATGGAAATCTAAAGGTTAGTCAAATTTATCTCCACAGACCAGCAGACACACAGACATATAAAAACACACCACACTGTAGACACGTGTCCCTCGCTTCATTAAAATGATCCTCTCTTATTGTTCTAATTCAGTAGTAAGTATGTGAGAAACAACATCCCTGCCTGTGTGCCCGCCTGCTTCGATGCAATGAGTGTGTGTGTGTGTGTCCACGCGTGTGTGTATGAGTACATATGACAAAGAATGAATATGGAGATGATGAATACATTTGGGTGGAGTCGGGGGGCCTCCGGAGCACCCAGGGGTCAGGAGGCTTTTTGTGGTAGTGAAGATCGACTTTATTACACCAATAAAAACCCAGAGTGCTCTCTGTAATGGAAAGATAAATGATTGGGAGTCAGAGGAGGACCTTGCCTTTAACCGCTGTCACAGCTGCAATTAACACTAACGAGAGAACAGAGCATTGTTGCCAAATGCTCCACTGCTGTCAAGTGCATTAGTTGAAAACCTTTTTGTTCTGGGTCTCTACATTTTAATAATAATAATTAATTATTTCTTTGTTTGTGGGTTTCATTTTAGTAAGTCATTGTGTAAAATACTATGTTAAGGTCTGATCGAATATACCTGTTATATTTTAGACAGCTTAACTTGTATTGTAGGACTAAAACTGTCTTTTATTAAAACATGCGTACTTTTATTCCCAGCGGCTGAAAAAAATACTGGTCAAATGTCTGCTGAGGTGGAGTGACAATGTGGGAAGTACTCTGTAACTCAACTTTATTCTACTTTGTGTGTGTGTGTGTGAGTGTGTGTTTGTGGTTTCTTGTTTTTTTCAATCTCACCGTCTAAACTTTCACAGTCTAAACCTTCTTTAAGACAAACTAAAAGTGAGCAGGCCAACTCACTGTTGCACTATTGTTGTCTGTTTCAGGGATAATGAGCAGCAGACAAACCTATAACGACTGACAGCCAAACCACACTTGCCTCTGCATGTGCACATTATAACCGATGTGTTGGATCTGTCTCCCCACTGGAGGCTGAAACTTCATCCCTCTAAAAACCTGCCCAGAGCTAAAAGTGACCTTTTAGCCTTCTTTCATCACAAAGAACACACAATAGAGACTTCAACTCAGTTTTAATGAAGTAGAGCCAGTAAGAGGAATTGCTCGTAAGTGTTAGTGGTGTTTCAGTTCAGTGTAGTGAAAGGGACAGGAAGGACCTCTGGTGTCTGATGATCAAAGATCAGTTTAAAAAGGCTTTGTTGAGTTGTTTAAAGAAACTGTAGCTCGGATAAATCAGTTTCATGCTCGCTGTTTACGCTGCTAAATTGTCAGTTTACCATTTGAAACTCTAGTAACTCTAGTACTGTACACCTAAAGCAATGAAGACACAATAAAATAGATATGCATTATGGCCAATTAACATAAATTAGCATACACACTGGCATGTAATGTATTGGAAAGATGTGGCTTACAAATAATGAAGAGAAAGCCTCCTCGTGCACATGTGGAGTGAGGTATTTGGAGTTTGTAGCTGGAACAGACAACAAAACTGCAACAAATCAACTTTTTGTCTCATGAAGAATGTCTCCCCATAGTTTATTATTAATATTACTAAAGTATTAATGGACCAGACACAAAACAATATAAGGGATAAAAAATGTATTGTTTATATGACAGTAGATATAATTTAAGACATGCATTTGCAAAGCAATTAAAAGTAAGCTCATAAATACCTATCACTAATTTTGTTAAACTGATGTGAGGAATTTAATCAGTTTGATTTAATTTTGCACACATTTTCACCTTCATGTAACCAAATGAGTTGTGCCTAGAGCCAAGGCAGTTTTAGTAAGCCAAACCTTTGTTATAAGATTTCCACTGTAACACTGCCAATTATTATGTTTTGACATTTTGTGTGTGAGTGTGATTTAAAATTCCAAGTATAAACTCCAAGCAGGGGAAGAGCTGATAATACACTTTGTTAATTTCCATTTCACTTTAATCTCTATTATTGAGGTGTCAGATGAGTCTATATGGGCTCTCATCCTCTTGCAAAGCACTTAACCTCTTATAAAATTGCTGAAGTTTTGTGGTCAGAGAACTTCTTGGTCTGAACTCCCAACAGAAAGTGAGAAAGTGTGGAAGTCGGAAAGGAGAAACAGTGGGATGGAGGCCAAAATGGCTGAACTACTGACCTGTCTTGAATTGATAATAAAATGTAATAATGGCTAATAAGGTGCAATAATTTGGGCCAATAAAGATAGATGGCAGATTGAAGATGATATGAGCTGCGTCAGAAGACCTTACTCTGAGGACAGTGCAGAGACAATACACTTCAGCTGAGGGGGGCAGATAAAATTTGACCCCAGATCAGTGAATCATTGTCTAATTATTAAGAGAGAGAGACAGTGATAGGGAGGGGAGGCTGCCAAAGAAGAAAGGGTGAGGGTAGATGGGAAGTTTGGTGGGGAAGAGTGTCAAAAACAGGAGCAAATGAAAAAGAATGACATCCTCTACAGCTGACAGTCAGAACAGAAGGTCAGACAAAAAGCAAAATCAGTGAAACATCAAAGGCTACGTTATGGCGGATAGACAGAGAAGGAGAGTTATAGTACTGTGCAGTGGTCCAGAGTGACCTGTCGTTTGGACTCTCTCCCCTGACAGCTTCTCTCTGTCTCCAGGCCCGATGCCAATATGCTAATTCCGCTCAGATGGCCTTTTCATTGGCTAATGCTGACTCCAGTCGACACGTGCCAGATGACTGTGTCCCTCGTCCCACTATTATATACCACGGCCATGAATATGGCAAGGCGAGCACATGTCAGCTGCCTGCTTGCACTGAATCACATACATACTCTTACAATACGTTATTACATATAACAAGACAGCAGTCTGTGGTGGCGGGCGTTGCAGTGAATTGAGACTGTGGTAAAAGATTGACAGTAAAACACAAGGGGTGTTTGTAGATATGGTGAGGAGTAGTGGAGAGTGATCAGCAAAACTTCCCTTCGTAGAAATTTAAGAAAAATCTAACCGTCTAACCGATGTCAAATATAGTTAAAAAGTTTTCTTTGTTAATTCCTACACTGTCTAAATACAGGAAAATTAATGCAACTTATTTCATAAGAATTTAATCAAATTAAATTAGGTTTACTTGTGGTCCTAAATGTTGACAACCTTCAAAATTAAATAGCAGTAAGTACACAGGATGAAGACTCTCATACTGCTGTAGTAAGGAACTCTGGATGAAAATGAGTTGGATATTTGATTGTGCAAGCCACTAATTATTTGTGAGATGGAAACTAATTTGTAGACCCATTAGCAAAAAAGAACTCAGATTACATTTTCAAAATCCCAAATCCAATTTTTCAATAATTTATTGATAATTTAGTAATAAGTATCATATTTTGATCCTTCCTTCCTTTTGGTTCATCTTCTTAAATGTATCATTAAAATGTAATTGATCTTGAAAATATCAGAATGTATTAACTTTGTTTGTTTCTGTCTATTAACCAATTACCAAATCACCAAAACTAATGGAATAGGTCTATAGTTGTCAACCTTCATAAATCAGTTTAGCAGTAATTAAAAGAAGAAGGAGAAGTAATTATCCAGTGACATATATGGATACCTTGCCATTTAGACTTGTATACACCTTTGTGAAACTGTGGGTGTTTCCTTTTTTTATTTAACTTTTTTCTCACTATTAATCATTATTTTGTTGCTAATAAAATCCAATTAAAGATGGAACAGGTCTGACATCTTTGTTATTTCTGTTTTTGTATCTCAAAAACCTGCACTTTCATAAGGGTGCCGAGGCTTTTAATATTTGCTATATCCACAACTGTACTATCAATATCTCCCTTCCTCGAAATGGTAGATTTTGTTATATTTGGGTCTCTCTTTATCAAAAATATAATGTGTGTATTCTTTAATATATTTTACTTAAACCACTATTCTGGTATTTTTTACGCAATTGGAGTTTGACTTTGAAAAAGCTAAAGTTAAGAACACATGTTGTCAGAGCTTGTGTCATGATTAAAATAAAGACAGACACAACGTCATATTGTGGTTACTGTCACTGTCTCATTCACTTCAGTTCAATTCAATTTACGTAATTTGGGTTGTGATTTAATTCTGTGTAATTAAGTTGCATAGACACCATCACTCTTAAGAGTCTGCCTGTCTCTGTCTGCCTGTCTGTCTGTCTCAAGGTCCTCGTGTGCAGATCTCCACAGACTGCAGGAGGTCAGCAGTCACCCTGCAATCTGTGATGAATTTCGAGCAGGAAGAAACCTCTTAAGAATATTACAGTTTCATTAGTTCTGTAAGAGGGCATGAAGCCCTAATGACTGTACAGCTGTACATCTCTCACACAATGTCCTTCCTTCTCTTCTCTTTCCTTTCTCTTGTCTCATTTGTGTTTTTTCCTGCGTTACACCTTTACTTTCTTGTCTTTATCTACTTATTTTCATCACCCTTTTGTTTTCATCTCTCACTGTTAGAAAACTGAGATTTCAGAAGGGAGACTTTTTCCTAATATGCTCTATTCGCTATATTCTGATTCTTCACATTATGAAACAATTTGATGCATTTCAGCTTTTAATAATCAAGCCTCTGTAAAGTCCACTTGATGGACAGATTTCTGTTCTCTGGTAAAATTGTTTAACAAAGTTAATAGTCTCTGTAATGTTGATTTATGCCTCCATTTATCACTGAAATCGCTCCACTGATATTTTTAATTGTTATTCAAGCTGTGACTGAACAAGGAATCCTTGTATGGCAATTATGGGTTTAAAGAAATTGGAACAAATTTCTTTTATCTGATATTGTCTGCGTTGAATAAAAGACTGCTGTCTGGACCAAAGAATAATATTTAAGGTTGTTCGTGTGTGTGGATGTGTATGTATGCCAGTGTGCTAGAGTTAGATCAGATCAATGAATTAAGCTGCTCATTATGATGGCCTGCTCTTGCTGGTCATTAAGAAAAACGCATGTAGAATTTGCCACCCTGGCCCCTATGAAGTGTGGGTAATTACCGCTAATGTATCATCGTCTATTCAAGACCGTAATGTTTCGTTTCTGAGGGCTGACAGTGAAACACCTCTGACCTGAATGTTTTATTCATTCATAAGACTCCTATTATTCATTTTAAACTCATATTTCACTCGATGAACCATTTTTCCATGAATACAGAGTTCTCTCATATTAATGCTCCATACACTTTTATCAGCGCTAACAGTTCCACATATGGTGTAATATTATATTTGCATTGTTTAAATGAAATATCATCATATCACTACTGGACCTACGTTGTTCTAATAGATGCACGAGAAGCAAACAGACAAACAAACAGGCCAAAATTAATGTTATAGACTGGTGCATAGATGAAGATGATTGTCCTCTTCATGAATCATCAATGTTTTAGTATTATTTGTTACTTTTTGTATATCACATGTTTGCAAAGTCTTTAGCGAGCAAACATAACTTAAAAACTAACAACTACTTTTGAAATAAATCATAAATTGACTTTGCATCTGTGGCCCCGTTGTGTTGATGTTAAAAAGTGTAAAAAAGTGCCCAGATTTCAGTTGTTATATTAAGAGGTTTCACTTATTTGATGTCTCGATAGAATTTATCACACATTCTAGTTACATTAAATAAAACTAATAATTGTTTCAATAAGTAGACAACAGACGGTGACATTGTTTATTAATCCAACACAAAAGACTTACAGTTTTAAATCTGGAGTGAGACACGCTGGTGAACCAAACATCAGTAACTGTATTCTTTAAACTTATTCACAGCAAGGACTTACTTTTATGTTTTTTTTTATATCATAAAGAAATTCAAAAATCCAAATTCATATCTGGAAAATTGCCACGTCTCACCAAAGGTAGTGTTTACTTCTATCTTTAGTTACAAGAAAAGCATGTAGGGAGCTGGCCTGTTTCTTTTCAATACAGAAAAAAGAGATTATTTTGTAATTTAATCAATAAATATAACCTGATGATTATCCCTTATGAAGAATGTACATGTCAGTACTTTAAAGTGCAGCTGTGTCTCCTAAGATTTACATTCAATCTATCTGTATCGTAGAAACACATTACGACCTAGACTATGTTTTTTTATCAACATATCAAATTTATTTTTGTTTACAGTGAAACACCAAAGAGACAGCCTGATGCACTGTAATTGGACCTGCATACCACCGTGCCAACAACAATAAGAGCATCTAAGTCTAATGTGTCTTTTTTCTAACCTGCTCAGGAGACTCATCCTGAAAATCATTTAACATATGCTGTTAAACGCTTTGACACAACCAGCACAGTGTCTCGCTTATAAAAATAAACTGCACATATATCCTCTATTAGCCTGCGCATAAACACATGTGCACATTAGGAGACCTCATGCGGTATTATGATTCCAGAGGCATCTAACTCTGGTGTTGTGAGGACAGAGGATCATGGAGGGTAATAATGGCGGCATTATTACTCCTCTTATTGTGTCTTAATTAGTAGCATTTAATTATACACTAATGCAGTGAGGGCTATTAAAGACACTGAGGCCTGCTGATCAGGGAATTAAAGTAATGGGCGTGCACGCACACACACACACACCTACAGGCAGAGGTACACACTTTTCACATAGACACTTTTGTCATGCCATTGAAATTGCAGTTCCCTGTAACTAGGAATCACAGACACCCTGCAGTGAAAGTGTGTGTGAAAATGTGCATTTAGAGACAAGAGAAAGAAAGAAGAGATAACCTTTGGAAATCTGGCTGCAACAGAGGAAAAACTACAGGGATCAAGCAAAAAAAAGTGTGTCAGGAGAAGAAAACGATACAGATTGAAAACACAGTAAAATAATAGCATTAAGAAAGAAGAAGATAACGGCAATCACTATTATATGTATTCTGCTCGTTAGCAATGACACCCAAATAGGTTTTAATTCTTCACTCCCACGCCTCTCCTCCGCTGGTGCATCTCAATTATTTGTTCAGAGGCTGGTGTGACAATAGTGTCGGCTGTGGGAGCCTTTGGGATGCTAAATAGGGCACAGGAGGTTGAATATAAGTCATTTTCAGTGGGCTGAACCTGGCGCTTTGTGTTGCTGGAGAGGAGAAGCTTCAAAGCTGCGTTTAAAGAGGGGAAACAAAAGAGCAAAACTTGATCCGATCGCTCTGCCTGCTTTTGAAGTTGGGATGCTGCAGCCCAGAGTGTCAGCTGCTCATATACATCTCATGAAGATCATACACACCTCTCCTGGACACAACATGCATCAGCACATATGCCCATTCCAGATGTGATTCATGTCATGAACCACATGTGCATGTTTGTGTGCACATAATGATCATTTATGGGAGATGATAGTATAACCTCAGTTTGAACATGTTTTTCCAAGTAATATTTGGCTCAAGCAAAGTTTGATTTTGATTTTTACAATTCTTTTTCACCCTCTGTGTTTCTCTTGAATTTGGGAAATGCACTTGAGAAAGTATAATAATCACTTCATCCTTCTCCTGAATTGCTTAATATTCAATACAGGCTATATGTCCCCTGTGTTAGACATTGAAAGGTTAGAGCTTAAAATACTGCATGATCACAGTCTTCCCTGCGTCCCTAATATAGTTACAGCCAAAATGTATCTAAAATAAAATAAAAACTTTCTCGATGATGCATTTGGCAAGAACTGGTATAAAACAAGTGAAATAAATGAATCAAATGATCATGACTGAGGCATTTCACAGAGCAACTGGTGGCAAGTATATGCCGCTTGCACTGTTGCCATTTCCTGTTGTACACGCTGATATGGGCGCTATACTTATCACAATACTTAACTGTGTCTAGGGATGCAATTAATACACACGGTAAAATCAAAATAAATTGTATCGTAAAAGTCAGATTGCATTTGAGATGGCAATAGTATTTGCGACAGATTTACTTAATCTGACCGTAATTTCATACAAAATATTGCAGGAGACCAATGGAAATTATTGTTTTTTTTTTTCTTCAGTTGTGGCTTGCAACCAGAAATCCTCGAAAAAACGTGTGGGAATTAAAACGAGTAAATAAATGCAACAACAAAGAAGAATCGGTTTTAAGTTCTTTATAAATTTCCTCAGATAAATAGTGTTATAATACAAGCATCACGTTTTTAATGCACCGCTAAATAACACACAAAAAGTGCAACAGGCCTAATTAAACAACAAGAAGGCCTATTTTTCTTTAGCCGATAGGCCTGCCATAGATTCAAATAAAATCAATAGAGTAAGAGCAAAAAACATAAACAGAGTTGTCGATTTGCATTTGGGGAAAAAAAAGTTGTCTTCTTAATCAAAGCTTTCTTTGGGTTTAGCGTATCTTCTTGTCTGATTGTATTTATCAGTGCCACATTACAGTATGTGGTAAATGCCCTCACAAATTGTGCAAATAAATTAGGATTTCAATCAACATGGGTCTAATGAAAAATTCATTACACAGCACAATGTTAACCTTACTTTTTACATCTCTCCTACAGCTCCACTTAACTTAAAGTATGATGTTGCTGACAGGCCTATTCTGTCTTATTTTATGCGAAGACAAAGTCCTTCTTTTCTGCGTTACTTTTTAAAAATGACCCGCAATTTACCCGGTTAGGACAGCAGGAGGGCCGGGTGTAGAGGATTGCCTTTTCCCTCTAGCAGATCACTTTTCTCCATCACTGAGGCCGGGGAGCAGAGCTGGGTCGGGCCGGACTGCAGCCCCGTCAAACCGGGCACGGGACCCAGGGATGGGGTGGGTTTTATTGGCACGGGGACGGCAGGCAAGGTTTGCCCGTTGGCATTGTGGTACAGGCCCTTTGCTGACATGCTGAATGGCGTGTACTCGGATGATGCGGGCACGGGCACGCCACCCATGGACTCAGAGAGCATCCCGACGTGCGGCCACATGGAGTTGACCACACTGCTGAGCTGCGGGGGCACCGGGTAACCCAGATGGTGCATGACTGAGGTGAGGGGAAGCCCGCTGGCCATCACACCCTTGTAGTCCCTTCCTATAATGTTCTCGATGGCAAATGGGTGTTTAAACCCGCCGGGCTGCGCGCACGTAATGCCCCCGTAACCCTGAAAGTGAGGGAGCCGACCCACGGTGCTTGCCGGGCCGGCTGAGTGGTCATGGTGGCCTGATGCCGTACCTAGCTTGCTCCCCGGGTGATGATGGTGATGGTGAAAGTAATGCATCATCGGGGAGCTCTTGCAGGCCATATGCTCAGCGCGCAACACCTTGAAGCGCTTCCGTCTCCTCAGAAAGCTGCCATTCTCAAACATGTCACCGCAGTCCGGGTGCAGAGCCCAGAAGCTGCCTTTCCCTGGTTGATCAGGTCGCCGAGGGATCTTAATGAAGCAGTCATTAAAGGATAGGTTGTGTCGGAGGGAATTCTGCCATCGTTGGGTATTCTCTCGATAATACGGAAACCGGTCCATGATGAACTTATAAATGTCACTCAGAGGCAGCATCTTTTCGGTTGAGTTCTGGATGGCCATCGCTGTCAGTGAAATATACGAGTATGGGGGCTTCTGGTCGCTGTAAGAGTTCTTCCCAGGACGAGGCATATCTGGTTACTGTTTTCTTGAAGTTTGAATAGTTGAATAAAACAGCCTTTAAAGTTATATTTTCAATGCTGGGTTTTAAGAGGCTAGATCGACGGTCTTCATATCAGTCTCCATCTGAGGGATCTCTTCCAAAGTTCTGAGCCATCGGTTTAGAAAGTAGTAAAAAAAATGTCGTCAAATCGATTAAAAGAGTACAGCCTAGAGGCCCACTGTTGTCAGGTAGGATCCTTGAATGGCTCCTGCATCCCAAAGGAGTTTCTTCTAAAGACTTTTTGCTGTCAAATATGCTCTTGGCGTTGTGCGTAAAAGTCTGCCCTGTGCGTAAAAGTTGAGAGGTCCTCTCAGTTTCCCTTGATTCCACGGTGGTTGAGGGATGTGAGCTGGGCAGTTTGCGCCGCTCTCTGTGTGCGCGGTGCGCTCTCTTCTCCTCTTGTGTGATGCACCCATTCGACGAGCGCCGTTTTTGTAAGACCCCCGCACGACGCTGGCTCTATTATCTATTATCCAGACACTTAGGGGACACGTCAGGGGAGAGCAGAGGGCTGTGCGTGTGTGGCGTGTGTGTGTCACAGAGAGAGCGAGAGAGAGAGAGAGAGAATAAGAGAGACCAAGAGATGGGGGTAAAGAAATGAATAAGAATGAGGTGTGGGGTGGGTGGTGCGTTTAACACCCGTTCTCTTCTAATCTCCTGTTTGCCAATCAAAGTACAGAGGGGCAGAAAATAACCAGTGATTGTTTTATCCACTAAACTGTGGTTAAAGACACATTTTTTCTAAATGTTTTTTCAACAAGTTCCTAAATCTACAAGAGACTGTTTCTCTACAGCTGACCCTGACCTTTGACCTCTCCTATCAAAAAGCAGTCAGTCTGTTTGAATATGTTTTGGTGTAGCTTTGCGCGTTTGCAAGTTTTCTGTCAGAAAACATTTCTGAAAGCTTTGTGCCTGTTTTGATAAATCAAGATGTTGTTTAATGAAATGATGCCTTGTGCTGAGACAACATGATTGAAACAACCATGACAGAGGACGTGGATTTGAATTGCCATCTTAGCAAATTTCACTTGAGGAAGTAAATAGTAAAGAATGGAATACATGAATACAACCTCTTCGTTAAATGTGCTCGACTGCACTTTTAGACTTTGCAAACAATAAATCATGTCTTCCTTTGCGCACGATCATCAGCGCGCTACTCCTCTGCTCTCAATTACACAAGCTCGCGCGCACAGAAACACTACACACGCACACATACACACTCAAAGCGAGAGAGAGAAAGAGAGAGAGGGGCGCTGTTGTTGATTAATTGCTGAGAGGGGAGTCCGGCGGCTGTCTGTCTGTTCAAACACTCTCCGGTGAATCCTACAAGGATGTAAACAAACTTCATCCCCTGCTCTGAATTCTGTTCAGCGGAGAACAACAAAAGCTGCTCCCCGTCCCGTATATTTTTTTCTCTAGCCAGGTGTCATGACTGGGTCCTTGACGGCTCCTGTCTTCCGTGGTGCCCCGGTGGGCCCCCGAATACATTACAATAATTAAGCCTTCCGTGATTTAGCCTCCTAGGAGAGAAGTCCAACAATGTAATTAAGGGCAAGCTCGCTGTATTAGGTATGAATATTCAAAACTGTGTCAATTAATTAGCCCGTGTATCTCTCACGTTATGTCTCAGTCCTTCAAGCCCACTCAAAAGGTCAACTGTGTCGACGGAGAGCATATTTTAAAGACATCATGTAATTGCAAGGAAATCACTTTTTAGTGCCACTTCGCTTGAAAACGAGTGAACAATTATATATTCACTGCTAGATAAAGACAGTCGTTGTTGTGCTCGTGCTTTTTTTTTGTTGTTGTTTTTTTTGTTTTCTTTGCATAATTGTTTTCCTGGCGCCTGAAAAATGAGTTTTGAAACTCTAAGGCCCTCAGAGGCCAACACGGGTAAAAGCATCCTCTTTAAACGCCCGGGAAAGATCAATATTAAATCTGTTTTCACAAAGGGGGCCGTTAAATAGACACCGTAGCTGATCTGCATAACAAAATTAATTAGGTAGTCTACGGCAGTCTTCGCCTGCACCCAACTCCTGGACAAATAACTAGTTGTAAAGCACACCTTCTGGGCATACGGAACATATGCTGGAATTATCCTTAATTGACTAATTACATAAATTACTCATTAAGTTTACAGCACATCAATTATAAAAGATGTATCAATTAATTTTGCATAAATTACAAGCGGCACGCTGCACGAAGAGGGCGGCGGAGGGAATGAGGGTCGCCAGGAGGGGGTCTAGTCTAAGGTGGAGCGTGTGTTTGTGCGTGTGTGTTTGTGTGTGTGTGTGTGCGTGCGTGCGAGCGTGCGTGCGTGCGTATAGGCGCGCGTGTGAGTGACGGTCGTCTGTTTGTTTCCTGTCTCAAATAATTATTTGTTCAGCTTAAGGGCAAAGATATTCTTTCTCTGTCTCCCATTCGCAAAGGGAAAGTGTGGGGGTAATGGCAATTATACTAATAATAATAATCTTAAAGACCTCTCTCCAAGTCATAAGGGGCGCATCGTCGCGGAGAGAGCCATTAAAATCAATTAGCGAGGCCTATTGTTTCCAATGGAAAATTAAACCAGTTTAGGACTGTTGTGCAGACGCTGTAAGTCTTACTTGTGTAATGGGAAATTTTTTAGAGACGAAAAACGACAGATCTCTCCGTTTCCCCATAAAAGAGCGAGCGGGCGCAGCGTTAATGGATCAAAGCTGCAGCGTGTCTGCCTGTTGCCTTTAAGAGTTATCTCAGTCAGCTCAGGTAAAGCTATATCATCATTATTCATCACAGCGGCAAACTTTGCACACTGCATATAAAGCTTTCAGTCTTGCATTCTCCCCACACTCTCTAACCATAAACGTCCAAAACAATAATAAAAAAACAATATTAGTCACTAGTTTATGAGCTTTGTATATGTTCATTTATTTTGCCCAAAATTAAAGAGTAATTTCACATTACACGCCAGTGTCTGCATTATATACAAATAAATATGTGAATATGCAGCATTATAGTTGAGCTGTCTCTGATCTTAACATCTTGGAACTTGCAGAACTGGACAAAATAACACAGACAACTGACTAAATCAATAGATTTATAATTGATGGAAATGAAATCTCACAACAGGTTCACAATAAATAATTATTTTTTGTTTTAATTTGAAAACCTCTGTGATAATATTGCAAAATGCTTCACCACAATTTGTTTCATTTTGCGCAATTTTATCCACCTTTAATATGTTTTCAGGCTGAACAGGGTTAGTGATAGTGTTTCCTAACTGTGAGCTGGACAGGTTCAACATTTGCCGTTGAAACTGGCAATAAAGATTCATCTGGGCTTAACATGTGCGTTATGAAACATTCATACAAATCCCACCCTGAGTGCTGTTAATTTTCATAATTAATTTCAGAATTAGTTTTCATGCTAATATCACCTTTAACTGCAGACTCAGTACAGATGGATTATACAGCCAGGACCTGAGCAGCAACACAACGCTTAATAAACTCTTATGCTTAGCCACTGATTGGTACTTCTGTCCTGCTTCCTTGTTTGTTCCCTGTCTCTCTGTCTTCCTTTACATTACCTTACTTCTTTTACACACACATTTACACATGCATTATGTCACTCACCAAGATACTTTAGGATACTGGATCTTTCATAACATTATAAGTTGGTTTGGATGAGATTCAGGAGCAATTTATGAAGACTGAACTCTATGCTGAAGAGTGAACTTTGTGTTTGCTCTATGTTTTTCATTTAGTATTTTCTGTTTTAAAAGGGGACATTTCACTATGATTCCCACATCGTTTCTCCTGGAGGATTTTCAGGGACTTAATTTACTGGAACATTAACAGGGGTTTTGGAGCTTTTCTTTCTGTTCCTTTTCTGGTTCACTGACTTATGTATTCATCTTTCACTCGCCTGTGTTCATATCGCTTATAGATCCAACCAGCCAGCCACCTACTGAATTGAACATTACAGAAGTTACCATTTCTCATTATATTCACACTGGGGCCCATTTATCTTTGACCATCCGCAAGATCAAACTCAAAGCAGTATGTTCTTTGTTTAGTTTTCCTGAACTGTGGTGAAGTCCAGCTGTGAGGTCTCTTCCACCTTCACCTGCTCTGAAAGACCCCACAGGTGTTCCTCATATCTCATAGGTATTAAAGGAGTATGTATTTAAACAAACTGATAAGATTGCAACACATGACTACACAGTGATCATTCTGAGGTCTGTACCTCCCTATCAGCTGCCATTACAGGCTGTCAGTTGCTGTCAGCTGCTCTATTCACTGCAGTCTAATGCATAGAGCAGCTTACTTTAGATCTCAAAGGAAAACCTGAAACCTTAGTTACACTTAAAGCCATAAGGTCCTCAGGTATTCAGCTATAACTACTGAACTCTTATTTTCTAGGTATGTTCACTGTTTGGTTTTGTGCTTTTCTCATGATCACCCATACCTTGCCAAAGAGTAGATGAAGAGATGCCTCATATTATCTCAAACATCCACAGCAAGACTTTGTTTTTTCCACAGAGGGTATGTCAACACTGAAGAAACACACAGGAAAGGAAAGAGATGAACATGTTACATTAATTTATATTTATTGTAACATATTGTATATTATATAATATATTACTTTATTGGAGGAGTAGTATATTTTGCATCAAGACAGCAATATGTTGCAATATGTTCATGTTTTAGAAAACAGTGCATATAATGATCCCTTTGTAAAGCATATTTATAAATGTAATATCGCTTTATTCTCACTCTGAATTACTTAAAAAAAAATCAATGAGGCTTTTATTTTGACGATTGTAACCGGAAGTCATATTGATTATGTCTGGCTTGACTCTGGTCTGAGAGCACAAAGACCTTTTGGCTCCCCACACTGATAGTGCACTCTAACACAGCCTCCATTACTGGAAGACCAGAGTATCGCTGCCTTCACCACAAAAGGGAAACCATGGCATGTTTTTGAGAGGCTCATATTGCCTACTACGGTAAAAAGAAATAAAAAGGCCATGATGGATTCAAACAAATATGGTTCTGAAAGTACTAAAAGCCATAGACAGTAACCATAAGGCAAACACACAAATAGATACACACATGCATATATTTGAGCATTACTGCATGTGAAATGTATTTATGTCTGTTTCAGTGATAAAATGACATTTGTCCTTTTATGACCTCTTACAAGAATATAATCTTGATCTATTCACTCACTCTTGCACGCCCTCTCAGCACTGAGATCACTTTTTCAAACCCACCACAGTCAGTGTGGACTAAACGTTGATATTGCCTTTCATTTTCTTTCAGACAAAATGCTTTCAGTGACCACATTTTTCTAATTTGCAGAGTTTCTCATGCAAATTCAGCCACCACCAAATCTCTGCGCATTTACACTCTATTTTGAGTCTTTTCACCTGCTAATATAAAAATATTTGTGGTCAAAACTAAAAAACAACACAAAAAATGCTGCAGGTTGGAGTAAAAACTAAGACATTCTGATATATCCACATCTTAATGGAAAAGAAATCAATAAAAATGCATAAATTCAGTATTGGCACATACAACAATGAGCGCCCATTTACTTCCTTGATGACCTCTGTGAAAGATTTGTTCCATGTGAGGAGAGGTGAAGCAAAGTGCAGAACATTTTGTAACTGTGTGGGATAATGGGACATTTCTCCTACTCACAGAGTGGTTGATGACCCATCCCAGGATGTACTTTTCATTTCACCTTTCACTGCAGTCCCCTGTCCCTTAGAACAGTGGTCCCCAACCTTTTGGATCGGTTTCATTTAAGACAATATCTTCATGGACCTGCTGTCAAGGTGTGAAGGATAAATAAGATGAAGTAAAATGATATTCATCTGTCAAAATGTTGCAGGGAAAAATTGGAATTAAATCTTATACCAAAAAAAATAGGACAATTAAAGCACAACATCTCAAACATACTTTTAAGGCCACCGTCATTTGCATTCTCCAGCAGCTGATCTTCTTCTAGCACAGACATGCACGGTTCTCCTGGTTTGTTCACAAATGGGTCACGGATCCATTCCTTCGCAGTTCGTGGGTCTTTTGTGCAAAGATAGTTGATCGTGCACCAGCTGGGAGAATGAAGGCTCAGGCTCAGTTTCTAACTATTCTTACAAATATTAGGACAGGCCTAATATAAGTTATTTATTCTTTCCAGTACCAAATGACCCATGGACCAGTACTAGTCCATGGCCCGGTGGTTGAGGACCGCTGCCTTAGAAGAAAATTTATGGTCACTTGCCACATGATCACTTATTTCTCTTGGATGTAACGACTTCTGGATGTCTGAACCTATCTGCAAGAAACAGATCAGCAGGATATATAAGGCTGGATAAGGCTGGATGTGGAAGACAATTTGTGGTCAAATGAGCAAGACAGGGTAAAGTAATACTGTTGTATTTCTGTATTTGTAGTTATCAATTACAAGTGTGTATGGTATGATGTTTGGTTGCATTAGTGCATTTTGGATGTGAGATTGAATGCTGTGTCAAACTGCATGTCAGTAAAGAAAACATGATTGTCAAAGCATCATTGTAATGTGTTATCAAGTGTAAAAAACTGTTTCCTGTTTCTGTTACTCTGTTACTCTAGTGACCACACCAAAACAAGCATCATTATCTTTATTATCATTCTTATTATTATTGGTAGTTGGCAAAGTGGGCCACTGCCTCAGTGTCCCATAAGATCTATGTTCACCACATGGCAGACGGTGTTTTGACGGTAATTTGATTAACTGTAAATTAGTCAAGGCCAACAAGGCAGGTCGTGCATTATTACTGAATAATGCAGTGATGCCTGGTAGAGTGAACCTGTGTCAAAATCTTAACTTGAGAACTCAAAATCTAAACTTTTGTTGTTTTCAGTTTGTACTTTCACACATGGCACAGATCCTTAATTATATTGAGTTCAGTGTTATTATCTCACGACTTATGGCAACCTTGGAGATAGATAGATAGATAGATAGATAGATAGATAGATAAACATGATATGTAATATGTATAAACATAAATCCAGTGGTACCCTGACCCAGTGATAAACGACTTGTCCATTTTGAATATTAAAGTTTCTGTGCGTGCGTAAAAGAGAGAGTGAGACAGTTTCTGTCTCGGGGTATGCTCTGTTTTCTGTCGTTGTCGTTATTACTCACAGGCCATCTTTCAGATTAATTAAAGTGCTTCCTGTCACACACACGCACTCGCACGCTCACAAGCATTGCGATGCAGTCATCTGAATCTGGCTTTGATTTTGCTCATATTGCGGCAAAAATAGGGGGAAAAATGCATAAAATAGCGGCACACCAGCATGTTTTCTGTGCACCAGAGGTGTGGGGGTACCGAAATCAACAGCGACGCCACTGCCTGTGTGTGGCTGCTGTCCGTGGTGCTGGAGCGCCGCTGCTTATCATTCACTACGTTTTTTCCATTGGCGGACGCTGAGGCTATGCACGGGGTAGGATAGGTGTATGTGTATGTGTGTAGGGGGCGGATAGGGGGGGTCCCTACCGCAGGGAGCGCGGTTGAATCACCGAGCGCGCCTCCGTCGGATCTCCTCTTCCTGCCGTCACACCCACTGCTCGGTGTTGTGGGTTCACCCCGTAGAGAAGGGGAGGACCGACGGCTCACACACACACATTCACACACACACACACATAGAGCAGCAGCAGAGAGTGCTGCAGTGCGAGCGCAGCAGGGGACTCGGGAGCAGAGAAAAACGCACACATATATACACACACACATATACACACACACATCAGCAGCCTTATTGTCGAAACTTGGTCTATGGAGAGATCTGCAGCGACACCGTAGCGACGCAGGCCGACATGGAAGAGTATTTGCGGAGGCTCCAGAGCAGACTCGGGGTGAGTTGAGAGCCTTCAGCGGCGTTAAAACCAGGTTGCGGGTGTAATGAATGAGACCATGACGGAGAGGCTGCTACCGCTGTGCTACAGGCTGCGTTCCTGTTGCTGAAAAAGCCTCTCACGTCCCTTCGGTCCCCCAAAGCACCTGTAGATCGACAATATGACAGTACAGGGGGAAGGGAAGGCGTGCTTGGTCCCATACAATGAGCTCGTTGTGTTTACAGGAGCATCAGTGTGTGAATTTGAATGAGGAGCTGATTTCTAATGAGGGGGAGGCGTGACATCAACAAGTTTAGCCAGAGGCTGTCCTTCTCTGCTATCTGGTTGCTCTGCAGATACTGACTCATAATTTGCATTTGATCCAGGACTGAATATCTGTTCGCACATGGGAAAAAAATCCTCATGCAAATACTAAACAGCCTAATTTATATAGACTGAATGACTGTGGAGCCTTTGGGGGCACATATACTTGTATATTGTTATATAAATGTGTGGTCCTACTCTCTGTATACAGCCTTGGCCTGTATATGTTTAATCTGCCAGGACAGCCCTGCAACACTCACACAGACGGTCACCTCAGGGAGCCTTTCATGGATGATGCACATGCCTCGAGGCTCTTTACAGCTCCTAAAACTGCTCTTTCTACATGTGCTTGTTTAAATGGCATGACCATGTTATCAGTTGCAGTGCATGGTCATGGCAGTATCTTTTGAAGGTTTTTGAACAGTGAACACATACATGCTCACCTTCAATGTGCGTTTGTGATGACTCAGTGTCAAGCTGATACTGGCACTGCTGTACTTTAGGTGTCTTTGTACTTTGGTTGTGGCTGAGTTTAAGAACTTGTGTGTGTGTTTTTTTTAATTCAATTTCTCTGATGAGAACATGCCCAGACAGGAACTCATCCAAAATGACTCTGCCTCCTTCTGTTGGCCACTGAAGAGCACACACACTATTCTTCAGTGACTTATTAGCAACAATGATTTTGCTGTTTTTGTTCTTGAGTCAGCTTGATCCTGTTTTTTATGCATTACACAGGTTTGGGTAAACATTTGTTTACATATAACCATAATCATACTGACAATTATTCACTCATACATGCTGGTACATTTACATGCCTGCACACATGTGATTAACACATGTTTTTCTACAATTTAATCTCAATTTCTTTCAACGTAATCATGAGTCACATTCAGTTTGCCTTATTTAGTACTCTCTGCAGAAAATATTAACAAAGTTAAAAGTAATCCACAGTCTCACCTAAGTAGTATGTTATTGTGATTACCTTTTTAATTTTCTTCACCTTAACAGCAGGTGGGTTTGCTCACCTGTCACTGTACTGTAGATGATCAAATGTCCCTTTTTAGTTTGTTTTTTTTAGGTTTAACACTCATCACTCATTCTTGCACCCTGCAAACAGCATTTGTTATTAGTCCATTTAGTGGACGTTTTCTAGGAGCTTTCTGTCATGTCACACAATCGGCATCATCAGGTAGGAGGATTCTACATGCAGTCTCTATGATCTATACTGTTCATCGACGGTATAGGCTTTATGCATTATCAGATCATGTCAAAGCTGAGACAATGTTTCAAAAGTAAAACACACTGAACATGAACAAAAATACCTTTATTTGAAGGGATACTGTAGAAAAAAAAGTGTTGATATGTAGACCAACTGTCATACAGGACACATTATTGAACAAGCATAAGTAATGAGTGAGATATAAGGCAGTTCCATGAGATGCTTTTTTTATTGAAAAACAAAGTAGATTTAATGTTACCTGTGATGGAGTGTCCATCTCCTCGTCAATTTCATGCAATACAGAAATAAAAAGAAGTCAGTGGCTGCTATAAAAGTATGAAATCAGTCTAAAACTTGTGTGCTTTGTCAAATGGTCAGCAGTAATGAAATATGTTGATAACTTTATAAATATTGCAATAATTATACATGCATTGGTAATCTTACCCAGGACGCATCCTTGGATTTGCTTTATTCTCTTAATTAGTAAATTTTTCAGCCAGTCAGAATATTCAGTTTATTCACATAAACAGGTGTCTGTAAGCAAAATACAAACATGCATATGAACCGGCCGTCTGGAATGGAATTTAAAGCAGATAAGAGCTTTTATCTGGGATGCACTTCACATAAACGCAGGGAAAGCCGAGGAGAAAGAAAAAGATCAAAGAAGCAAATCTGCAGATCAGAGCACAGCGGGGTAATTGAGTGATAAGGAGGGCAACTGATGGGTGACATGGAGGTTGCAGATAAAGTGTAACACATGTCATGATTATCAACCATTTCTCTCCTGCGCACACACTCGCGTGCACACAGGCGCACTTTATCTCCCTCTCCTAGCTCTCCAGGATAAACTTTGATGATTCACTCTTTTGCTGACCACTCACTACTCCCTGTCATTCTCCATCTCTCTCTCTCTCTCTCTCTCTCTCTCTTTCTCACTCTCTGTCTCTCTGGATGGCCACCGTCCAGAACATCCATACCTCTAATTGGCCTGGCTCTTAGTGCTTACAGAACCCATCTTTCTCTCTAGCTGAGTTTTTCTCTCTGTAGCTACACAGCTCTACCTCCTTCACTCTCCCATCATTTGGCATAGAGCTTAAGCAATGTGCTGAGTGGACTTCCAGCATCTCACACACATACACACACACACACACCTAAAAAGATTTTTAGGACCACTCTAGTTTTGGTGCTGACTTTGTGTTTAGTACCAAAAGTTGATCATTCCAGAGTCTTAAAAGGAAATGGTCATTTTCAAACCCTGTGTGTGTTGAGGGTGTGCTAACATTTGTTACTGTTCATCCCAATAAATGTTTACTACAGCACATAACAGTTGGGATGTAAAATAAATTGTGAGGTAAAAACAGGTCCAAATTGGCTGCTGCGCTGCATTTCTAAACACTCTGTTGTTAAAGTGAAGGTTAGCTGCAGAAAGTGCTTTTATTGCCATCACTGACCACAAAAGAAAAGTACAAAAATATTTTATACTATCTTTTATAAATTATTGCAGTCACTGTTTAATTTTCCTTAAAAGATTTACTATTTTCTTTGTGAGTATAACATGATGATTGTTTCTCTAAGCACATTTCACCAGAAACGATAAGCGTTTTTTCTACAGACAACAAATGCATTGATGCATGCATGCATGCATTAGATGTGATGAAAATGAAAAATTCCCAAAAAGTGTAAATGTATGGATGTATATTATATAAATGTTCAGTGGCTGACACAGTCGCTGCACAGCAAGAGCAACTTGTTCCTCCCTCTCATCTCTTGTCCTTCCTGCGTGGAGTTGTTTTTGCTTTGCCTGTGTTAAAAGGGTTTGGCTAGGCAGAAGTGTGTTGTGTAGTTTGGGTGAAATTGAGACTCGCATAGATATGATTAGTAAAGACGTGCCTGTGTGTGACGGATGTGTCACTTGTTCAGAGTGTTTCATTGACTTCAATCGAAGTGCTTGGAGAGGCTCCAGTTGCTCCAGTGGTTGCAAACACCACTACTGTAAATATTTACTGTTTCAGAGTACATTTAAAGGTCCTATTTAACTGCCCCACAGCTTTTGTACAAGGAGCGATTACTGTAAGCGGGTAAATCTCATCATTCCAGCGCGTTATTTGGGTGAAAATATATACATTGGGGCAGCTGGGTATCTAAATGAGATTCACAGAGGAGAGGAGAGGCGCTGAATGTGTCGAGAAAGGGAGGTAGAGCTCAGAGGGAGAGCACTCAGATTGAAGGATATCAGATGGCCAATGCATGCTCGTGCACACTTACACGCAAACGCACACAGAGACAGCTACACACACGCACACGGATGTTCTCCCGCTGCAGTATAACAGACACTGAGTGGCCTTTTCTCCTGCTAATGCATCGCTTCCTTTCTATCTAGTATTGATTTATTCTCCTCCTCTCTCCCTCCTCTGGCCGCAGACCACCTCCCCCTCTTCTTTTCTCTCCACACACATGCACACGCACACCTTCCCATCTTTCTGCTCCTCGCTTCCATCCCCTGTTCATAGTGTTCCCTCCATGCCTTTTCCACTTCTTTAACCCACATTTTCCTCTTATCTAATTTCTTCCTCCTTCTGTCCTTTTCCTTCTCCCTATCACATTTTTTCACCTGTCCACCATGTTTTTTTTCCTATTCCTCCGCCAACCTCCTCTACATGTCTGACTTATCAACCTTCTGCCCATACTCCCTGTATTTTATCCCCCTTTTTCATAAGCCTCTTTGAACTCATTGCCCTCCTTCCTCCAATCTCACCACGCTCCTTCCTTTCTCATTTTCAGTCTAATCAACAGCCTCTAACCTCCCTCCTCCCCTCCCTCTCTGAGCTTTTTCCTCTCATTTCATTTATGCATCTGGCCTCAGTGGTGAGGCCTTATGAACAGAAACAGGACACTAACTTCATTCTGTATGCATTATTACCGGTACTTTATTCATCTATCCCCGGCATTAAGCTCCCTTAAATCACCAGACTCCATTATATAGTTGATATGCCAACAAATGTGCAAAGTGTTAGCTAAGCTTCCAGGATGATGATTTGAGAAAGTAGAATTGCCCAATTAAATAAAAGTTTAAAAGTTACTGCTGTCTGTGGGCCCCAAAAGATCCTGTTTTACCATTAACTACACATCTACATTACTGGCAGTGGCGTTTGCCAGTCTCTTGGCTGATCTTCTGCTTTTAAGGCAGGCACTGCCTTTCATTCATTTCTGACACTATAAAATGTACTTACAGACTTCAGATCTACTTATTAGTAGTCAACACATCACAGATACTATTTAGTCTTCTTTGGTTTTAGGTGAAAATTATCTCATTAAATCGCTTTTAATTTTCAATTTATTATAATATATTATTATTAACATTACTATTATTCAGTAACATCCAGCCAGCTGCTGATTGTTCACAGGGAAATTTAAAAACAGACCAAAACACAGACAGGAAAGTTACAGCAGCAGACTAAACCGTCAGATAACAGCTGCTGCTGTAGTTTTTAGTCCATACTTTGCAAAAAGCAAAATTATTTGCAATTTTTATAATATCCTTTAAATTTCATATTGAAATTTTCACAACACATGTGTATGCTAATTGCTAATCTCATATTCCAGCATCTAAAATGAACAAAACTCTACTGCTCTACAGTGGCCAACTGTTGTGTAGCTGTCAGATGCTGACACCTTTATAATGCAACCATCATAACTGTCATCATCATAATAATGATTTGTTTTTTAAAAAACAAAAAAGAAGGTAGCACAAAACAAATAGGAGGTAGATAGGAGGTTTAGGCCTGGTCTCCACACTGAGAGAAACAACAACCCGTCCTCTACCCTGCACATACTCTCACATCATCCATGTCTGGCAGTTGATAAACCAGGATATCAAATTTGCACATGATGTGAGCCTGCAAGCCTCTTACCTTTCAGCCAATCAAATGCTAGCACAGCATGCCTAAATTGCTTGTTTTGACAGTGTAGCCTTTGGGAAAGCTCACAGGAATGATGTAATGTCACTGTTCCCAAGATAACAAATATCGCGAGAGATAATTCTCCCTTCCCATTATCCTCAGAGGATACACAACTGAGCTCATAAAGTTGCCAGTTTGGGCAACCTGCAAGAAGAAATATGAAGAGTCAAGACTCTTTACTAGTATTTATATCTGTTAACGTCTGTTAGCTTCTTTCCCTTCACTTCTCCATTCTCCCTCATCAGAGCATCCTACAAGCCCATTAAGATGAGCAACAGATAGACGGGATATTCATCCTATCCACATTTTGCCTCTTGATTAATGGTGCAGACTGCAGGGCAGTGAGTCAGCTTATCTGTTTTAGATAAAACATTACAGATTGACACAGGACACCCAGTGCAAGCTGGGAAGGTTGGACAGTGATTTTCTTCCCAATTACTAAATATTATAGCACTCTTTTCATAAATTAGAGCTCAGTTTCTTAATGCTGTAATTGGTCAAATGAATTGGAAAACAGGTTAATAAAGAAGAGGCCTTTGATGATTTCTATTATAATGTTTAGAATTCCTAAAAACCTCAAATTCACACAAACACAAATGTGGGAAATGTCCAAAGCCCTGACCTTTGGATGTGTGCCCTCACTTAACTCTCTGTGAACACTGGTTTAAATACTGATACTGAGAGCAGGCTATGAAATTGAGGAATGTTTTCATAAAATATCTGTTATGTTAAAAAGGGAGAAACTTAATTTTCTGCCTTTTTCACTCTGAGATGAATGTTTAATCTCTGTAATGGCACTGCCATTAATGTCCACTTAACCTAAATGAGGAGTGTTTGTCTGCATTGTTTAGTGAAATTAATGGAACTCATCACTTCTCTGATAAAGCGTGTTGCTCTGAGTTAGCAGTGAACAAGTTCCTCTCACTAATTTAGACCACTGCTTTGCTGTTACAACTGATTTTGCCTCTAGTGTCGTGCATGGTGAATAATACTCTCTTTCAAGCATGAGCCTAATCTTGCAACACCATGATTTCATTATTAATGCATACTGTTGGGTACAAAATGCTGCAGTCATCTAACACAGCAGTGCTGGCTCAAGTTTCAGCTGATACAGTTACATCAGCTATCAAATCAAACAATAATATACAGTACTGTTACCTGCTTCCTCTGCTGGATGTCAGAAAACAAAGAGATTAAATATCAGTGAACAATGTCTTGTCAAACATATTAAGAAATCATCCTAGGCACAGGCCCCATAACTTTTTAAGTTTGTGTTTGTGTGTGTTTGTGTCCAGGAGGATGCATTAGAGGGTCCCATCCACGCTGTGTTAGGCGGACCAGAGCCAGATGTTGACACTGTGGCTGCAACACTGTGTTTAGCGCTACACCACAGCCAGGTAACACGAATTCTGTCTGTTTGGGTTTTTCTGTTTTTTACTTAAAAATATGTGAATAACAAACTTGTAACACAGGAGTGCTCAGCATTATTTGGAAGAAGTGAATTTATATTGTCAGCTAGTTAGAAAGCAAGTTAGAAAAAAAGATCTGTTCTTACACATTATAATTCATATACAGTTGACAATATTGTGCCAGGGCAGAACACTACTAATCATTTGTATATCTATTGTTATGGCTTTATCTGGCTGTTTGCCCGTTGAATAACTAATGCATATGATATTCACTTTTTACATTGTCTGTGTGGTCTAGAAGGAATCATCAGGTGGAGTGTGTGTGCCGCTGCTGCACGCCCGGCGAGGTGATGTCGTGTTGCCAGGGGAGACTTTGAGGTATCTGAGGAGGGTGAACGTTTGTGAAAGCTCACTGCTGTGGAGAGAGGATGTAGACCTCATGAAGCTTCATCGAGCTGGAAAACTCTCACTGACGCTGCTGAGAGATGGACTGCTCGATAGGTAAACACACTCCCATATGCAAATCATGTCAAGGCACGCACACACGGTCAGTTTGTAGATAACTTCAGCTAATTTTTAACTGCATTAAAGATGAGACTCCAGGGAAGTTATTAAAACCTTGCCTGACAGTATGTTCAGTGAATTTAGGAAGTTTTATTTTCCACTGGACCAACACTGATTAATGTATTTACAGGTGATACTGAAACGCACATACATATACACACAAACACAGACCATAAGCACATGCAGACACAGTGGGATCTGGCTGAGAAGACTGTATTTGTTGATGCAAAAATGGGATTTAGAGTGTTTTTTGGTGTGTATTTCAGGCCTGTGTGTGTTCATCAGTCGTGACCCAAAGGGGAGTTGTATTTATGCAAATGCCTCACAATCATCGCTCCTTCCCCTGCAGCCATCCCTATCTCCTTCACCCCCATCCTCTCCCTCTCCTAGCTCTGAGTACCACACTCTGGAGTCCAGCATCCTGCGTGTGGTCCATCACGACGGGCAGCAGGAAGCTGGGGATGATGGGGCATCGTCCGCGGTGACAACAGTCGCCAGAGAGATTCTTCAAGAGGCAGCAGAGCACATCGGAGCAGCGCTGGGGGAGACTCTTGGAGGTGAGGAAAGGCACAGGCGACCCCCCAGGGGGGGTAATGGGGCGGTGAAGAGGACACACACAAATCCCCTGACATGACTCGCTTAACACTCACCAGGAGAGAGGAAGAAAGACAGAGATGAGGGGTGGTGAGTGTGAGTAAGGAAGAGCGCAGAAAGACACAGAGTCCCATAACGTGACTCTTTTTTGAATTTAGTTAGTTTAGTCTGCTGAGCTGTTTCTGTTTTACAGGGTAGTCATATTTTCTTACTGAAGTAAGAAAAGTTATTGCAAGAATGTTTAAGGGGATAAAAGGCCAATAATAATCCTGATTTACAGCATAATTCAAATTAAATCAGTTAAACTACTTTAGGAAGACTTTAAGATGCTTGTGATAATGCACCTAAAAGATAAGACCGAGATGGAGCAGTAAATTTGCTCTGTGTGTGTGTGTGTGTGTGTGTGTGTGTGTGTGTGTGTGTGTGTGTGTGTGTGTGTGTGTGCATTGTAAAGTCATTCAAACTGTCTGCCAAACAGGTACTCAGTGTGTCAATGTGAAGCAGCTGTGTAAAAGTTGGGCAGGAAACAGGATCACTGATCTTTCTATAACAATTGCTGCTGCTTTTCTTCTCTCCAGCCGTCCACTGTGATTTACAGACAGACAGACAATGGCCTGGGAGAGGGAAAGTGAATTAAGGTGGATGGAGTGAGAGAAGAGCAAAGTAAAGAGACACAGACAGAACGGGCAGGAGAGTGATGTACTATGTGAAGTCTAGCTCTCGTATTTCTTCTCTTAGTACTTTGGACGGCACATTTTCAGGTTCATTGATTCCTAAAGAGGCCTGTAACTCAGCTCAGTTCCTTGGTACTCATATTGACTGTCTGAAGAAACCCAGAGGACATATACAATTTTTTATGGTTTTATATATTGAACTAGTTATTTATAGCTAACTTAACAAAATGACAAATGGTCCATTGCAATATATGCATTATAACAGTAAATATTTTGTAAATTATTAGTAAATCATAAATGTTTCTGCCTCCTTTCATTAAATGTGAATTGTGTATTTACTACTGTGGTTTCCCAGTGACAGCACTGTGTACAGACTCTACAAAGTCTACACCCAGGCTTGATTAAACATATAGCAAAAAAGGACAGAGTCAGCAAAGGTTAAAAGGGCATTCAGTAATGAATGGCTTTTATTGATCAGTCCCAGCAATGAAGGATTTGCACTGATTGGTCCCTGGAACAATTTACAGTGTCCTGATATTCACATAAATAAAAATCTAATTTATCTTGAATATGAATATCTAAGAAGAGATAATACGTGACAGGGAATTAAAATACTCAGTATGTGGTTTTCATTCAAACGATTGACTTTAGGCTTGTCCATTTGTTTTGAAAAGTTGGAAAATTCATCGTCACCTGATCAAATATACTGCTGTGTTTTGCTTGACTGAACTTACATGGACAAGACCCAGACTGTTCATGCTCAATGCACCTACGTGTGTTTGTGTGTTTATATGTCTACAGAGGCCGTGAGGCTGCAAAGTGAGGCTTTGTGGAGTAAACATGGCCGTCAGTCAGCACAGCTTGAGGAGCTGATGAGATCTTTGGAGCAATGGAGAGTCAGTGCTGGACAACATGATGCAACAAAGCTACAAGGTGCATACTGGATTGGGCTTTAACCAGACACAAAAGACTTTATACTTAGTGTAGAAGACAGAGAGATGAGTGACATGCAACTGGCTTTATTGGATTATGGTACAATTCTCTTATTATCCTCATTGTAGTGTCATCTTATAGATACAGCAAAAAACAGACATTACAGCAACAGGTGAAGCATTAACTATAATTTCCCTTTATTTGACAGTTTGAGATGGCATAGCAAGAGCAGCATGGGTATGATGTTCTTTAAATGCCCCAGTAATCCAGCATGCATAATAGCAGGGCCCTGAACTAGGTTGCACAGGCTTTTTCTAAGTTCTTCTGATGTTTAACAGCTAGTCAAGTGTTGTAATGTTACAGACGTAACCGTTTTGTATTTTGAGGTGTATTAAGCTATTTTGTGAAATTTACATCCTATTTACGTCCTTTTGAACAGTTTTTGGATCGAGCATCTACTCAGATTTGTCTATTACTATTAAACCACTTTTACTCTTCAGTCTGATAGAGCTATAAACAAGCCATTTACTAAAGTTCTACATCTGCCGACCACATTGCCCTGTCACATGATCCTTAAAAGTACAGTGTAATCCTTCAGTCAACATCCTTTCAATTACCTCTCACACCTGGAGAGAGCGTTCGTGCTTGTGTTTTTCCTGTCTGTCATGAAATTGTTTTGTATTCTTTCTGTGCGTGTTTTTTATAACTGTTAGTCTGTTTGTGTGTGCTGACTGGATGTAGACTTGGAGCAGCTGCTGACTATGGAGCTGAAGGAGTTTTCTGATGGAGAGATGACCATAGCGCTGTCTTCAGTGACCACAGATAAAGAGGTAAGCTTTCATCATAGGATGCCTGTCAATATTCAATCAATAATAATCAATAATAAGATAAACATTAACTCATTTACCAATGATATTCAGGAAACTTTTCTCTTCTCAAATATGACCTGATCTTTCTGAAACCTTGAATGCTCAAAAGAGTTTAATAATGACTGACTTCAATTTAATTGTAACTTGAACCCCTTGTTCTGAGGAAAGCAGAATACAGTTGATTTATCTGAAGCTTAGTTTATGAAACACGTTAACTGGGAGAGAGTTTCAGGTTTAAAGACATAACATTTAAAGACAATTTATATCCTTGTCAAATACATTTATGCTATGATTCAAAGCAAAAACAAATGTATTGTACTGAGATATTTCTGACTATGTGACAACAATTAAAACAATAAATTCTACAAATTAATGCTTAACATGTGATATATGAAGATAAATGTGCTATCTTAGAAATATTGGCTAATTGATACATATTATTTCAATTACTGGCCTCATTAGCCCGACTGGTTCCTTTTAATATATCCTGGTTATTACATCAGGATATAAAGCAACCCTTTGTAAGTTGGTTTCAAGGAAGTTTGTGATAACCTGCATGGACTTTTAGAAGAGATAGGGGAAAGAACTTTCCAAACAAACAGAATAAAACAATGTTTTATGAAATAAAAAAAGTTACTTTTGATGGCTTTGATGTTTTGGATACATCACACCTGCGCTGTGTCATTTTGGGGAGATGTTGTTATGCAAGCGAAGAAGCCCCTCTGATGTTGTGTTGTTCTGCATTTGGATGAGATGCTGATGGAGGCCTGAGAGCCTCACACACAACCAGGTATCACTTGCTCCCCACTGATAACTTAAAATCCAACCCACATACAAACAAGCACACACACAGAAACATACATACATTTTCATACACATTTTGTGCAATGTCTGTGTTGACTTTTCTATCTCTCCATCTCTGTCACTCTCTTGTTCTTCCAATACACATGCACACACACACACTCACACACACAGAGGGTGCTTTAAGCCTTTAAGCCTACCCCTTGCTTTTCTCCCCGCTGCAACTTCTAATGTGTTCACCCCCCCTCCCACCATCACCCCCCACCCCCCCCCAAAAAAAATCATTCATTATTTCTTTTATATCTCCTTCCCACTTCCAAAGCCCATTTTTCTCAGCGGCTGCCTAGCGTGCGGTATTAGGCTATGTGTAAAATAAATGATGTCTGTAGCCGTAGGGGTATGGCTCTGCCTCCCCCAGAAAACTACCTAACGTCCAAGGAACATTAAACACCCAGATCCTCGTTTAGCGAATAAATAACCATTCATTTGAATGGCTTTGTCTGTGTGTGTGCACCGGACTTTCTGTGCATATTTTACCAGCGCTGTGCCTACATGCTGTGTGTCAGGAGCGAGAGAGAGAGCGCAAAAGAGAGAGAGCGAGAGAGAGAGAGGGCCCATTAGAGACTTAATATAGAATAAATGGCCAGGGGCCTCTGTGTCGCCAGCGGACCCTCCAACTCCACAGCGTCATGGTGGGTTACTAATGACCTGAGATCGGGCTCCAAAATGAACCCCTTATATGCATGTCATTTGCAGTGTGTATATATTTATATATTATTTTTTAATTGTGTTTGAAAAGAGAGTAAAACGGTATGAGAGTGTCATTTATTGAGGGGGTTTGGGGAAGTTCTGCCTTAAATGATTCTTTCCAGAAAACTAAATAAATTAGATTCAATTAGTCTTTAATGGTTTATGTGTTATGTGTTTGTCAAAGTGTGTTTTTTGTCTGGATGTGTGTGCGCGTGTGTGTTTGATAGCAGTTTAAGGGGACAGAGTTCCATTTTTGGCTAAAGAAAGAAATCTGGCAGTGATTGCCTAGTTAGCAGAAGAATAAGCTTCAGTGTGTTTGGTATAACGATATGGACACATTGTATAGACTGACTAATGTATTGTTGTATACTGTACAAACATACATTAGTCAGCCTGTGTGCTCCTCTATTATGGAGGAGAAACGTGGAAATGAGTGTTTCACTCTTTCTAAATCACAGCGTCTGTCTGCACATTCCTGTGTGTTATTTGCAGCATGTTAGTCTACAGTGTAAAAAAAATCCTTCCCAAGAACTAGAGTGAAAAAAGTTTCCCATGATGCTGAATTTGTCTCTGAAGCTAAGCAATGTTTTCTAAGTCGCCCTACACAAACAGCTGTACTAAAGGTGTCACTCTGCATATTTTTGGTATCATGGAGATAAAACTTTGACAGTAAAATTTTCCCACACAACCTTGTGCTATGCTTTATCGCATATTGTAGGCAAGGTATCATTAAATATGCAAATGCTCTATCTGCGCCATATGAATGAGACTTTGGAAAATCAGACTAATTTAACTTTTTTTTATATTTCTGTAGTTTTTCATTCTGCCCCAGTCACAACTACAACTGTACCGAGCTTGTTCCGTTATTGCTGCAATACATGCATGTTAATGTATTAGAGTAGATAAAGTGTTATCTAATCTAATGTTGAATGATCTGTGTGCACTATTTCTGCTTTCCAGGAGCAAAACATATTAATATAACCATTAAAGTTACTGAATCGTAGGATAGCCCACACCTGTAACTATAGCCTCAAAAACAATTGGGCTATATGTCAAAGTCTATGCATATCACAAGCTGGAGCTGACATTTTTTAACTAAATAACAGGAGCTGTATTCAGTAACTAACACTGACAGAAGCCTTTATGCTTGTTTGTTCTGTGTAAATGAGAAGTGAATTATTTTTTTTTGTCTAGGCATTTAAAGTATTTCATGCAAACTTATAATTTAAAAAAGCTCTTGTTAAAATTCTGTATTAGAATTTTTCAGTGGTCATCATAATTATTTCTACCTCATTTACTTACTTACTTATGTTATGAAATGTATTATGTCTTATACAAGATAACATACTGCTGTTGTTTCTCTGTCAAGTATTCAACCAGCACAGTGAGGGATTTACTTTTATGTAGTCAAGCCAGCTGTGACTTGATATAAATATATATATAAAAAAATACATTTTTAACAAGTCAGCACTGTCCCTTTGTACAGAGTGCACAGGACCACTATGTTGTCTAATGGACTGTGGCAGCACTGTGTCAGATCACACCACAGGAGCCAAAAGGGGTCAAGTGCCTTGCTCAAGGGCACGTAGTTATAGTGCAGCATCACCTGTAGATATGAAAGACAGCAAATATAGTTGTTGGAGGACTTAACGTGATTGCATCTCAGTGACATTCAAACACAATAAAAACACATTGTTCACATTTTCATGCCAGTGATGGTGTGTTTGTGTACCAGGGGTTTTCATGGCTCAGTAATTAGCGCTGCCAGATGAAGCACTGGTCGGATAAAGAGTTGTCATGCTGTGGAGTTGATGAACTGTGGGAAGGACAGGAGCCAACACCCCCACCCCACCCCTAAACAACACACACACAAAAACATAAAGTCATGAATATGTGAATAATGTGTTTTTGCATGTAATAATATGGACTCTGGAGTATTACAACATGTTTTAGAGTTGTTTCTCCTCTGTCTTTTATAAACCCATTTCCACTTTAGACAGGAAGAAGGTGGAAACCTAATAAAAGTTTGCCTCATGTGAAAACAGGCTAATCAGTGCTCCACCAAGATATCTGAATAATTGTAATGTTTGTTTTCTCTGTGTTGTAAACAAAATCAATCATCTTTTGCTCTGCAAGTGTGTGGCTTTGTAACAGTGTGTGTTTGTTGCGTCTGAAGATCTGCTTATAGGATAATGCATCTGCACACAATGTTATTTTGGACGCTGATCACAGTTTTCCCGTTTTCATTGCTGCAGTGTGTTTTCTGTTGTTGATCTGTTTGTTCTGGTCTTTCTGTGCATATGAGCATGTGTCCATCTCTCCATCTTAGGTTTCATCACCAGCTTTAGGTTTCACTCTGGCAACGCTGATTGTCTCTAATGTGTTGTTTGTTCACAGTCCTCCGGCCCTTCTGTTTGTTTATGCGGGGCCAGTTTTGCCCTGCACCACTTGCACAAATAATTATGCTCGCTAATGAAGGGGCCCGCAGCCACGGCACTCCGTAAATGCCTTTCTGATGAGAGGCACTAGGAGACAGCAGGTGCAGGGTGGGCCTCCCAGGGACTAAGATTGAAGACCAGGAAGTCAGAGTGCCCCGCCCCTCCATCCCTCTGTCTATTTCTCTCTGATTTCCTGCTTCCATCTTCATGCTCCTCAGTGATTTTCTTGGCAAGTGTATCTGCAAAGTACATACTGCTGCAGCCACTTAAGTTTTCCTAGTATTAAAATCTTAAAGTTGTAACTACATCCAATATACACAACACCGTATTTACAGAAGCCTGAGATGTTTTGATGCAAAACATTACAATCAGGGCGCAAAAGGACATTAACACATTTCCTTATTCTGTGTAATGATACATTTGTTTTAGCCCATAAATACAATACAGAGATGCATTGCGTTTTATCTGCCTTGTGCAAATAGTTTTGCTAAAAATGTGTTTGGCTGTAACATTGTATGAATTGTCTCACTTCAGAAATATGGCATTTACTTAAGCAGGTTTAGAAAACTCCTGCATGAGACCGTCATCATATTGTATCTTAAGTAACTTACACTGATGTTTCTTCCTCATCATCATCGCTTCTGAAACACTCATTCTCTCTCTTCCCCCATATTCATTCTCCCCCTGTGGCTGCCTTGGGCTTTGAGGGCAAACAAATAAACAAAACAAAACATTTATAGACTCAGTGCTCGCATCTTGGCCCCCAAATCCCTGCACTTGGAGCTGAGTGAATGAAGCATGTGGAGAAGGCCCATATGAGAAAGACAGACAGAAAGACATTTGGGCTTCTTTCTCTGCAAACTTTTACCCCCCTCCCTTTTTCCCTCTGTCTCTCCAAAAACTTCATAAGCAGCAATACTCTTGTGTCGGTGTGTGCGCGCGCGGGCATGTGAACGAGAGCACATGACTGCTGGTTTGTGAGCACATGCATGTGTGGTTGGTGAGTAGTATATGTTGCACGTGTGTGTGCGTGCATTTGCATGTGTGTGTTTGAGCAGGATGGTGTCAGCTCGCTCCTTGCCACCCCATTTGCTGTAGCTGTACCGCTGTGATCACAGACAGATGTATAAATCAAACCTCGCTTGATGGATTCATCAGGGTGGCGAAACGATCGCCTGAGAAGAACTCGCAACTCTCTTAGCGTTCTGTGTTCTGACGGAAAGGGTATGCAAAGAGCCTAAATGGATGAACGCTTGATTAATTCTTTGCCGGAGATGTTGGCGACAGCAGGAAATGTGTTTTTGCTTTGACTGTGTTTGCACGGGAATTTACGCGCGCGGGGCGTGAGTTATGAGGCCTGAGTTTTGTACCTAAGGCTATTGTGCATAATGATGGCAGGTTGGAAGAACTGCAAGCAGCCGCTAAAGACTTGCTACCTGTGGAGCAAAGACAACCAAAGAGAGAGAGGGAGTGCGTGTGTGTGCGCGCACTCGTGTGGCGGATTTAGGCCTAGTGTAGAAAGTGAAAGATGGAGCTGCAAAGTGTGTGAGAGCAAGAGACGGAGAGGAAAAGCTTGACGGGGAAATGGAGAGACAGGTGAGGGAACGAAAAAGAGATGAGTGCAGAAGATCAGGCAAAAGGAAACATTAAAGAAAGTCCAATCAAAAAGTTTATTTTAAGAATCAAAGGGAGAATAATTCCCCTCTGATACACACATTGTTTTTGTGACTCTCAGTGGTGGAACTAAATACCAAACCAGATTAAATACATTCACTCAAACACAGTATTTAAGTACAAATTCCAAGTACTTATGCTAAACTCTATTTTATGCCTCTTTATACTTCTGCTTAACTACATTCCAGAGAGGTATTTGGTATTTTTTTACTCCACTACATTTATCCAACAGCTTTAGTAGTTGTAGTAGCAGTACTTCTTCACCACTGATACATGGTTTCAAACTGCTTTTGGCCATTCACACCATCATTCCCATGTCATTAAAAGATCTAAGGCTGAAAACTGTAGTTCCACAAAGTTTCTCTAACATTAGAGTCCTTTACAATGTTAAATGCTGTGAAAGTTAATGCAGAAACGTGTTCTATCACAGTGACACATCTTGACAATGACGAGAATCAGAAATCAAATTTAAGAGGGTCAGAAAAATTGCTACAATAGAGAGAGGCTTTCTTGTCATAGTGGTTCTGCTACTGGCATGCGTTTAATATCACAACACCTCAGGACCAAAAAGGTTCTTTAATTGTAACCCCTAACCCAAAAAAACTCCCAAACTTTCATACCAGGGACAAAGCCTGGACAGATAGATTATGTTGACACCATCAACATCACAAGCAGTAAAGTGTTTGTGTGTTTCCTCAGGCCTTGAGTGTAAAAGTTCATTTTCTTTTTAATTGTTATTTCAATATTTATTAGCTGCAACAATGGCGCTGGTATTGTTTTCACCTTTTCAAGTGTATGTGTTTGTCCTTATGTGTGTCACCATGGTAAAATAGTCATCCTCACTGCTTATAAAGGGAACTCTCAGAAATAGATTTTTAGTACTTTGCCAAGTGTTTGTTTTTTTTGACAGATTTTGTTGCTGCAATAGCATAAAAAGTCAACATGAATGTGGTCCAACTCAAGTAATGACCATTGAAGAGCCTACTAATGGGGCAAAAGGTTAACATCCAGACATCACTGTGGATGGTGACAGTCTTTAGTTCTTAGTCCTATTATCTGTTTTCTAGCTTTTGATATTGAAAACTTTGTACACTTGTAGAAGACACTTGCTGTTGCTTCAAAATTTGGAACCTGTTTTTGTGATTGCACAGCTTAGCAAAAGCTCAACAAATGAGAACAAATGTTTCTGTGTCCGGATGCTAAGGTTCTTTGAGACAGTTAGCAAGTAGATTTTTATAGCTAATATGTTGGTAATTTATAAGAAAAGGCAATCTGTGTATCTGGGGGTGGCAGAAATAGAGAGGAAGAGGAGGGGCAGGCAATATGAGTAGTAATTTACTCTGTTAAGAGCCAAATGGCAGACAGACTGTCGCCCTGCGTGTTATCTCGGAGATTTGCACTATGCTCGTTTTCTGACTATTTCCCTGCCTGTGTGTGTGTGTGTGTGTGAATGTGTGTGTGCAGTTTAGTGTGCATATGCACACAGTTGGGTAGTAGCTTTAGAGTATCAGCATCATTTGAGAATTTCCTTGTATTATTGTACTGTAAATCATGAGGGCTTTATTGCTTTACAAGAGCTCATATGTGTACATACTGGTACATGTTTGTTCATACACTGAGATTACAGTAGACGGCTGCAGGCACATTTAAGTGTGTATCTGCATGTGTTGTTGTTTCATGTGCCTTTTCTTGTGTGTTTGTACTTATGTGAGTGAATATGTGTGTTTTAACGAATCTTGGGAGGCTTCATTGCACTCATCAGGATATCAGTGTTGAGAAATGGCAGTGTCAGTGAAGTGACAGTTGTGTGTGTGTGAGAGGATTGATGGTCCTGAGTCTGACAGCAGCCATATTGTGGAGAGAGAGAAAGATGGGATGGAGGGAGAATCGGGGGAGGAGTATTGTAGCCCCCTCATCCTCACAGGTTAATATTGACACAGCCTGGGCAGATACAGCGCCTGCAGCTCTCATCAATCACTTTCAGTGGACGCATACAAATACACTCACAGACACACACAGGCTCAAGTGAAGGACCACACACATTGTACGACAGAGCACGCAGAAAGAAATACAAACACACTCAGACAGAAACGTGGACCATTTGGGCAAGTCAGGCAGCATGAACCGAAATATGGGGACATGAATTTCAGATGAATTCCTCTTAAAATCCTTTGTTAGCTCTACTAAAACTACAGTATCTTTTTTGTTTAAAAGTTCCACTTAAATAAGCACAACAACCATTTTTGGGAACTTTACAAAACAAACAGTTGTACAACAAATCTAGATTAATCAAGCAAATATGTTTTCAAAAGTGTCACTTTGCACAACTTTGTGTAAGCCTGCGTTGCAAATTATGGTTTCCATAACATTGTTGTTAATCATTTCAGAAAGAAAGAAAAAGCAAGTTCCCTTGACAAACAAAACAATTAATTAATGCAACTTTCCATCCATCAATCATTGTGCCTGTCACTGAATTACCATAATCTGTGCATGGTAGCTGTTTTAAGTGCAAACAGTTAATTTCCAAACAATAAATCACAAAGTGTCTCTCTACCCCTCTGTGCGCTTTGACAGCTTCGTCTCTCATTGCTACAGATGAAGGCTTACTTGAAACCACTTCAGTTTTACAAAAAATTTAAATCATATGCGCAATAAAAGGCAGGGGTCTAACAAAGTTTCTCATGCCGCTGTAACCAAAATGTTAGAAAATGTTTATTAATCACTTAAAACTATTATGATAAAATGCAATAATTGCTTTTTTATTATTTGTTCATTAATACTATAATTTCAAAAAAGGTGACATTGTGAGCATCTGTCAAGAAACCTGTTTTACACATTTCTGATGTTGATTCCTTCCCCCTTGTCCTTTGTTTTGTCATTCTTGTTCATGTTTAATTGTCCTGTTTTTAGGTCTGTGGTTATGCTTTTGTGGATGGGCTGAAATCATTCAGTGATCGCCATGGGTATGATGGTCTGGTGGTTCTCTTGTCCATCAGTGATACAATTCATCATCCCCGCCAGCAGATGGCTGTCTACTCAAACAACACAGATATCTTAAACCAGGTAAATAAAATGTAAGATCACTAACACAGCCACCAACAGCATATGAAAAGTGTAATATGAAAAGTGTTTCTTTGATGGACACTATGAATAACTATTACTGGTAACTGGAGAGACATTTTAATGGCTTTTATAATGTAAATTTTGCTGAATCCCCAGAAAATTCCTTTTCCTTGGATAAATGATGAACAAATTCAACAGAAGCTTGACAGGAATTGTACTGAGAGCTGTTAGTTTTTGTACAACACAGTTTGTTCATTGCTTTTGCATTATTTAGTCAGCCCTCCGTATAGATGGATATTTTGTGAAATGTCAAAGGCATGCTAGCTGCTCTAGATATAAAGAGTATTAGCACCCTCTTATCTCACTCTCAGCAAAAAAAGGAAAACATTCTGTTTCCCAGAATGTCTAACTATTGTTTTAAAAAGTCTAAACTGAATCACATATAACAAAATCGTGGCTTTTATTGCAGATCTGCTGTGAGCTGGAGGAGTCTTCCAGCTGGTCTCTTTCTGGTGAACTGGAAGCCAGGGAGAGTCTTCAGGTATACCACATCCCTCTAAACACCTCCCTATCTTCTGGTACTCCTCCTCTGCTGGCAGAAGAAATACATGGCCTCCTCAAGGACTTTGTTGACAGGAGGAGCTCTGTATTAGTCTGCCACCCCAGCAGTAGGACTTCTTCCACGGAGGGAGTGGCAGGCAGTGTGGAGTTCTCCCAGGGATCATCTGGCATCAATGACATGGATGGTTCTGACATAGAGAGAACCGAGGGAGGCAGTGGTGATGTGGTTGCAATTGCAAGGTATTTAAAGACATCTCTTGGATTTTGTTTCATCCAGTTTCAGTTAAAGTCATTAAAACATGAAATCTGAAGTGTTCGTTATCATAGCAATGACACAATTCAGTGACAGTGTTTCTTTATATAGGGTGATGGCAGATGGTGAAGAGGACGCAGTAGGTGTAGGAGCTGCTGCTGGTGGGGAGCTGGTGAGTCCTGACAGCGGTATGACCACCATCCGCAGCAGCCGCTCCTCCAAGGAGAGTTCAGTATTCCTCAGTGATGACAGCCCAGTTGGTGAAGTTATGGCAGGAGGAGGGCCAGCAGCAGGGCCAGGAGGAATATTCCTGAGAAATCCTTCCCCCCTTGGGTTATCATCCCTTTCCCCTCCTGTTCCACCTGAGAGGAGAAAGCACCGCTCTAGCAGAAATAAGAGTGATAACTTTGACCTGTTTAGTTTTGACCCACTACATAGTAGTGACCAGTCTACGCCAACAGGAGGAGAATTGGTAAATTCAGGAGTAAAAGGAAATGGGGGTGAAAAAAGGGCAGAGAGCTCCAGCTTTTCCGAACTTGAAGAGCTCAGCTTGCTGGATTTCTCTGGTCCCAATTCATCAGGTGGGCTTGAAAGTAGAAATTCTTCAATTGACCACCATGGTCAAAACCAAGGGAATGACCTAATTGACACTGTAGTTCCTCCAACTCCAGTCAACAGTGTGGTAGGCAGCCGTCCACCCAGCAGTTGCGGGGTCAGATTTTTTCCAGAGGATGTAGTTGAAAGGATCAATGGCCTGCAGCACAAGGACAGTGTGTCATCATCATTGTCAGAGACCTGGGATGAACTTGGCTTTGACACACCAGGTGCATTGTCTTCCAGTGATAATAATACCTGGAATAGGACCAGGGAATCTGAGAGTCCGTTGAATATTGTGGAGGAAAATAGAAGGAAAGAGTCCGTTGATGATATGGCAAAACTTGAAAGCAGAGGAGAAATCATACAGTCAGATAATTCCTACCAGAAAGGAAAGAGCCTTGAACCCCAGCTAAGTCTGATCACTGAGCAGACTGAATCCTATGACAACTGGAACCCAGATTCCCTACTTAAGGATCAATGGAACCCTGTGACTTTGACTTATCTGCAGTTGACTCCACCAGAGGAGGAAGTAACTGGGAAAAGCGGGGCTAGTATCACTGGAGTGAAGGAGAAAGCATCTTCATTGACAAGAAACAAGGCAATTCTAAACACCTTGACACCAGACACCTCTAAAGAAGAAGACGAAGGGACAGCAGGAAAAAAAGGAGACCGACAGCTCCTCGACTTCTGGACATACTCAGCTCAGAAGGGGTTTCTGAAGTCAGATAGTGGAACCACCACATCTTACCCAGAATCACTAGATATGTGGAATATGACCATCCGAGATGACAGTCTATCGCCTCTCACAACCCCTGACAACTTGTCTGAAACATCAGGTTCTTTCTATGGGGTGAACCCCAGTGTTGGTGCTGGTGCATTAGTGGAAAGTCCCCTAGGACTCTCTGATGGTGGAATGGTCATGTGGAACACCACCATACAGGAAGACAGCTCCTCAACAATAAGCCCTGAAGGACCTGAAAATGGAAAAGACCTCAGTCGCATGGGATCGTTGGATACTAGTGATTATCCTGAGACTCATGCAAGCAAACAGGTGGAAATAGAAAAAGTGATAGAGGAGGAGAAAGATATACATAAAGTCACTCCTGAAGAAGTGGGGTGGAGAGGTAATGAACACAATGTGAAAATAGTCATAGAGGCAGCTGAAAGTAGACCACAGGGTGAAGAAACAGGTGAGGATGACATCCAGAGTACTCAGAGCGAACAATCTGTCTTGCAGAACTTGGCATCTGATCAGTCAGATGATGTGACTTCCTCCTACCATGGTAGTGACACATGGGACCTACCTGTTCCTGGTATGGTCACTTCCACTTCAGAATATGACAATGTTGGAGCTGGCACTTGGAGCCTTCCATCCTCCCCTGAGACCTATGCTAGCCCTGTAGTCGACATGATACAGCTAGAGGAGCAGTCTAGCCCTTTTGTAGCTGTTACAAATCCTGGTCAAATAGATGAAAAGGCTGAATACAGAGCAATAATTCCAGAAGAACAGCCTGCCAACCAGGTATTCATATTTGAGGGAACTAGTAAGTTCAGAGGTCACATCATTAGGAGTGGGGGTTCAATAGAGAGTAAGTATGACAACAAAAACAGAGAAGAAACAGAGGAAATTGATTGGATAGACCAACCAAGTGATCACTCTCCATTTGTTTTTGTGGACTACTCCACTGTCACTTCAGCCAGTTATCATCCAGGAGAAGATGCTGTGATTAAAATACAGACTGACAAATCATTATTACCGAGCCATGATAATTGGGACAATCTTGTTGGCTTTGAATCAACTTCATCGTCACATGATCTGCTGATCACAAAGGCCAACAATGAAGATAGGCCTGCCACTGAAAGTCAAGGTGATGCTAATAATGGGAGTATTGGAAATGTAGAGAGCAAAACAACGGAAACCATGTCTCTGAGCTCCAGCTCTGGAGGGGAGAAAGACACACTGAGGCATAGCCCTGACAGCCTTCACCCAGGTAGTCGAGATGAACTCAGGTCCAATTCTGATGGAGATTCATCATCAGGCCTAGAAATGGAGTGTATCATTGTGTCTGGCACAGTAAAAGAAGCTGAAAGAGAGTGGCACGATAGGCCTAAACAGGGGGACCACATATCAAAAGAAACAAGAAAGTCCATGGAGACATTTAGCATGCTTTCCTATGCTGCCACAGTACTACAAACCCAAGCTGCACATAAACAGCACCAGGAAGTTAATAGAGTACAAAGGCAAAACCAAATTGTCGAAAATACTGACAGGGCACATAGTCATGAGCAAATTCAAGCTGTTTTATCTACTCAAAACCAAGCAAGTCTTGGTGACACCACTGAGGACCACATGGTGTCAGAAAAGATCCCGTCTAGACAGTCAAATAATAACTCTTTTCATCAGTCAGTTTCAAGACCAACAGGCTGCAGTCAAACAAGGGTAGAAGATGGAAACTATGATGATACATCAAGCATTGTGGCCAGAAGTGTGTCCCCATCATTAAGATATCCATCGGATCACTTCCTGAAAACCAGAGAGGAGGTTTATGTTCATTCACAGATATCAATGGAGGACTCAGATGAGGGTGGGCAGTCACCCTCTGCACCACCACCATGTCCTACTTCTCTGGGTGACTATCAAGTCTGGAGGGGTCAGATAGCCAGACAAGACACACCTCAAACCACGTCCTCTGGACCACAATCCCCTGTACTTACCAATAGCTCAGTCTCCCACAACAGCTCTTTAATTGGTACCCCAATAAGTGAACCAGGTGTTTCTTCTGACAGAGGACTTGGATTACCATTTTCTGGAGATTTAATGGAGGAGGAGAATGATGAGGAGGAGCAGGAAGAGGAAACTGGGATCGAGAACACCAGTCTAACAAAATGGACTTCAGACAGACAACAACAGTCAGGATCTTCTGATTTGCTAAGTTTTAGTGACGAGCTGATTGCAGGTTCTTCTTTTCAACAAACAAATTCACAAACATTTGAGCCAAAGAGGAATAGATTCCTACAGAACGCACAGAATTACTATGATGAACAACCAATTACGATTATTGATTGTGATAAATGGTCAATTGATCAACAGACTGGAGACCATGAAACTTCTCAGGACAGCTATTCACCAGTTTCAAGGTAAGCAATGCACCTCAGATCATAAGATTATATCTTAACCTCTGCACTGTTCTGCCTCTATCACATTTACAATTATTCAACAACATGCAATGTAATAATCTTATCATAAAACAACAATATGAATGTTATAAACATATTTCTAATATATATCCAGCATATATCTAACCACATAGTTAATTTGCTTTGGATTTTCTAAGGTTTTAAAATAGTTGTCTCTTTGACTTGAACTTCTACCCAAACAGAGTGGGAGCAACCACTAAAATATGTAGAAGTATCTTGCAGCATTCTTGGTTTTGTTCATGACACACTTTCTATTCTCAGGCTGCTAACAGCCAGTGAATGAACATGCCTGTGCACGGATGTGCCTGTCTTGCACATGCACACATACACATGCCAACAACTCCTCCCCGCACTCTCCCTTTGTAATCTGATGGGTTTTGGAGTCTCTACAGCTTTCTCAACAGAGTCCATATGTCAGAGAAATATTAGCATCTCTGAACAGACGGTTGAAATCGAGCTAGAAGGCCCTTGTGAGGAATTGAGTATGATGATCTGTGTGTGTTGTATGGGTGAGTGACAGACTTGTGCTGATAGAAAGGTGTTAGAATGAATATTAGTGGTGTGACAGAAACAGATTATGGGTGTGTGTGTGTGTGTGTGTGTGAAAACAAACTGAGCATGTGGGTGTGGGTGTATTTCATGTGTTTGGCAGCGAGCTTTGATCTGCAGCTCTCTGTGTGTGTTTATAAATCTGTTTACGCCTCATTAAATATGCATTACCTGCCTCATTACAGCTGGAGCCCCACCACAGCTAATGGAAACAGCTCCCCTAGCGCTCTTACAAGGTGTGGGTGTGAGTGTATGCATGCAAGGCTGCGTGTGTGTATGTGTGTGTGCATAGGTACTACCAAGTTCTTAAGACAATACAAGTTTTATAAAAGTGCCATATTACCAGCCCCTGTTGATCAATGGGATAATAGCAAGAATGTATATCGCAACATTTGCATGCTGACTTGCAAATGTGCTCACCAGAATGAAGTGAAACAAGTACAGGTTATAAAACCATTGCCACCAGTGGTCAAAAACGCCATCATTAATATGTACTTCAGGTATTTAAAGTCACCAGTTCGTTGAAGAAGTTTGAGAAACTTTGATCTTGCAAACAACTTGTACATTTGGAAAATACATAGCTGTATACATAACTGTATACAATTTGTATTGACAATTATTTCTGAATTTCTTCTCTCTGCACTCCCCCCCCCCATCCCCTATTCTTCTAAAAGAAGACACCACGATCTGACATCTCAATATTCATCCCAGCCAGTCAACGAGAATGCTGCATACCAGTGGTCAGGAAGTCAAAATGTAACTCAGGGCCAAACCCAATATGGCTACAACTACCACCACATTGACCAAAGAACTGAAAACCAGAGCGCCTTCCCAGCCTGTGTTGCTGCTAAATCCAACAACCAGGAAAACACCAGGGATGTCTACGCTGAGTTTACAACTGATGCAGCAGCTATACAATATAGATCTGAGGAGACTCAGAGCTATTATGAGCCTGGTGTCCATGCAGAGGACAGCTTGGGTCATCCAGGTTCCAAGTTTCAATATGTAGCTGAAAGCCAGTATGGCGGTGACTCTCACTCCATGTGCACTTCTCAAGCTGATGGCCAGAGTCACTATGTGTCTGACCATACTCATTATGAGTTTGACAGACAGCCATTCTACCAATCAGATGTCCATCCTGAGAGGGAAGATCATGCGCGGTATGTGCCGGAGGAATATGTTCACTTTCTCCTGGAAAGGTGAGCTTTCAATTTTGCTCGTTAGAAAGTTCACCAGGTTTTTATTGAACTTAATGCCTTCTGAAATAATAAGTACCACTGGTAGCAAGCTGGCCTTGGATAGAAAATGTAGTTTCACATGTTTTTTTTTTATTTTTATTTGTCTTTCTCAAAAGCTTTAGGGTGTTTCTCTCCATTTTAAGTGTGTAAAGGAGACGGTGAGATCAACAGTAGATCTGCTTAGGTTTTACAAAGAGTTGCACTACTGTGTTTTACCACAAAGTGGCAGCACAGATCAATTTAAAACTATAATAAATCCTTCAGATACCTTACATTTTTATCTTTTTTAAGAAGGAAGCAATGTCAGTCAACCACAATTTTTTTTTTTTAAATTTATTCTCAATCTTAAGCCTAAAGCAATAGTCTTGTTTTGGACTTAATATTTAGTGTTTGCATGAATACAAGAACACTGTGCATATGTGTGTGGGTGTGTATGTGTATGCCACAATTTAATTGTTCCTCATTAGCATTTGGATCATGGCACTTGTTTTGCCCCACTTTGTAATTCAGATGACCCGCCCCCTCCCTGGGATACCCTCCCCTGTCTTTTACTCTGTGTGTGTGTTTGCGCACATACACAGTAGATCTTTCCATAATCAAGCGGTCATGTGACTTGATTGTGGAAAGAGTGGTTCAGTCACTCATGTTGGGAGAAGAAAACATGAGGAGTAGGTAGGTGTCCTAAGATAGAGATGTGTATGTGTGTCTCTGTGTTCATGTAATGTGGTTTCTCTGCACTGCTTCTCTCTATTGTTGGGCCTTATGTTAATCAGAGTCTGTTAGAGGGGCTTTGGTTGGGGGGAGGTAGCAACACTGCTCAGTATTGTTTCCTCAGCCCACATGTGCAGCCTGGGAATGAAGCAGTGAGTCGCTTTCTCTCTGTCTGCTTTGTCAGTTCTTTTATGTTCAGAGTCAAATGAACAGATTTTAAACTCTTCCTCATCAATGTCATGGGAAAAGTTAGATTCCTTTTCTTTGTAGATGGTTGTCTTCATTTTATTTGGCCCCATACTATGTGTAGTTGTGCCTATGGTGGCAGTGATGATAGCGATAATCATTTATGTTGTGGCTCATTATTGTATATCTGTGCCTCTGAGCAGACACTCCCAACAAGGAGAAGGTCCAGCAGGGATGATGATGAAAATGGCATCCAGTGAGGAAGCTGCTGAGGAGATGGATAACAGAGAAGGTAAATAAACTAAACTTATATTTCTGTTGTTATGTGAACTATTCGAGAGCTCAAGACCTTTGTTCACATTGTAGGTAAAATATTAGAGGTAAATTATGTGATGATGTCAATATTTGATAATTGCATAGTTAAAGAAATTGTATTAACTGTGATCAAGGCAGATTTTATGGATTTTGGTGATTCGTTTCTTGGATATAGTGACAAACACTTCACACAAGTAAAGAGGTCCTCAGTCTTCCCACTTAAAAACTCTCTGCTGATGTTTTTTTCTGTTGCTATAAAATCATGTGCTTACATGATAATCTGTTGAATCTTAATGTAGCCATTGTTTCTGGATTAATAAGGGGGTCCATATATTTTTTTAAGGACAAGACCTAAATGTACGTAGGCAATTAGCAATTAAGCAATATAGTGTAGCAATAAGATCATAGCTACAATGTTTTGCTAAAAAACCAAGCTATATAAAGAAAAAAGAAAAAGCTAAACCATCTCTCTTTGACCAGATCCACCCTCCTCTGCAGATCTGTCTGGCGGGTCGAATCAAAGAAGAAAGTTAGCAGCTCCACCAATGAATGTGTCACTCGACCGCAGTGAGGGGTCTCTTCTCTCAGAAGATGCCCTGGACACAGAGGACGAGGGCTTGGACACTGGTGACGACCTGGATGTCAACATAGATGAGCTGGACACACCTGATGAGGCTGACTTACACGGTCTGGCACACACCTGCAGATACAATAGAAACATGTCCAAATGTGCACACAAGACAGACACACATTTACACTAATACTGTATAAAATTTAGTAAAACTACCTAATGTTCTACAAAATAAATCTAATGTTCATATCAGCTGTCTTCATGTCACAAACAGGAGACTCAGATGAGTCTAATCTTGGTGCAGCAGCAGCATCAAGTGGTGCTATTGCGGGACACAGAGCAGCTGAGGAGAGCAGGGATAGCAGGCTGTGGAGGAGCGTGGTGATTGGAGAGCAGGAGCACCGCATTGATATGAAGTGCATTGAGCCTTACAAAAGAGTCATTTCTCATGGAGGTACGTGGACACAAATATAGAATCTAGTTTCTATTCTGTGCTTAACTTTTGATCATTTGATCTGCTGATGCTTGTCACTCAGGACTGTGAATTTGATGAATTATATATATTAACCCTAACCCTTGTTTCTAAACTAAAGACAGTCACGCCACAACTGTTTGAAAGGGCACAGCTCTGCCCTGCGCACCCGTGTTTTGCAAAGAATGAAGAAATATTTTTGGAAATGACTCAACACATAATCATGACCCATATGCAGACCACAAAAGAAGCACCTGCCATGCTAATAATGGTGTTAAATGATGAATCAGTGGTAACAATTATTAGATAACTAAGAGCAATTTCAAATGTTTTTTTAGGAGAACAGTCTTGTAGAGGTTGAAAGCACAGGTTTTTGCATGTGCGCTGTCAGTGAGACCGACCGTAACAGTCTTCTCTGTGTTCATGTTTCAGGTTATTATGCTGAACAGAACGCCATCATTGTGTTTGCAGCATGCTTCCTACCGGAGAGCAACTGTGATAACTACAATTATGTAATGGAAAACCTTTTCCTGTAAGTAAAACTACACAACATGATCAAAATATGTGGGCACATAAACAAGTCATCTGGAAATCTGAACATTACACCCAGCACATTCAGGTCTTACATGCACCCGATGTTCCAGTTCCTCTCAAAAGTGAAAGATATGTTTAGGGCCAGGTTATTGAAAACCTTTTCTTTATGAACCTTCTTTAGTGCATTTTATTGTGTAAAATATCATAATACACTGCTTTAAGATTTTGTCTTTATTAAAAATCATGACAAATAGCCTCACACTAAAACTACACAATTAAATGTCTATGTGGACTTAATGATGTATATTATGCCATTCAGTGAAAAATACAATTGCTTGTCCATATGTTTTAACATATGCCTATTTTTTTCTATTGTCTTTGTCTTTCTATTGTATTGTAGATATGTAATAAGTACCTTGGAACTAATGGTGGCAGAAGATTACATGATTGTATATCTGAATGGAGCCACACCTCGCAGGAGAATGCCTGGCTTTACCTGGATGAAAAAGTGCTACCAAATGATAGATAGAAGGTAAAATTCAAAACAAATACAAAAACTGTAGTGCACAATGTTGCATGACTGTAATGTTTAACATACAAGCATTAATGTCTCCACTCCAGAGTAAACAACTCTCCCCACTCTGTCTCATTTCAAAATACAATTTGTAATCCTGGACTTCAGTTTTTGGGGTTTTTTAAAAGTCCTTAATAATCATATTAGCTTATGCCCTTATAATAAAATAATGCCATTATTAAGTTTAATATTAAGTTTAGAAATTATAGTTGATGTTGCTGTTTTATAAAATAGACTTTAGAAAGACTACTTATGCAATATCAATTTAAAATAAATATATTTATAAAATCATGCATATTCAGAAATACTTACATTAACACATAAATATTTTAAAAGTGCTCTTATTGTACTTTTTCACTGTGATACAAGAAATAGCTAAAAAGGAGCCCATGACTGATAATTGCTTTTCAAATTTGGACTTCAGTCTCATCACTACTCATCAATAGTTTCACATGCAGGCCAGTAGGGGGCATGCTATGATACGTTTATACACATACAGGGTTTAACATAGAGTTTTATCTCGTCCACAAGAATTGTGTGAGTGAAACTCAGTGGTTCTTCATAACTATAACGTCAGTAACTGTAATCTTCTCCTAAATGTATTGCTTTGCATTGTGGGGTTGTTAACAGAAAGTAGTTACACAAACAACACTTTTCTGGCAGTTTTAAGTGTATAAATGTATAAAGCTGAACAACTTCACTGTGAATACATATATATATTAACCTAATAAATGGATAATGCATAGTTATTACCACAGCTCTTACTATTGCTTACACACCTCTTACGACTCTCCTCTGCTCTACAGACTAAAGAAAAACCTTAAGATGTTCATCATTGTCCATCCATCCTGGTTCATACGGACTTTGCTGGGAATCACAAGACCCTTCATAAGGTCTCGCTCTGTTGTACCTTACATTTAGATAACACTTTAATCATAGAATGAACATTGTAAAGGACAGGATGTTTGTCACAGATTGTAATAAAATATTTTAAAAGTGCAGAAATTGCATATTAAATTTAGTGATATGATACATTTTATACATATTTCCAAGGAAACAATTTGATTACAGTACAAATCCAGGAGCCAACTTATATCCTGTCAGAATACATGACTCAGCATGTTACTGAAACAAACTGTCATGATTTCTGTTTTCTACAGCTCCAAGTTCAGCAGTAAGATCAAGTATGTGAATAGTCTGCAGGAGCTTGGAGAAATCATCCCAATGGAGTATGTCCACATTCCACCCAGCATTGTCAAGTGAGTCCAGCTTTATCATTTTAAATATATGAATATGCACTTCACTTGTTTGTGATCGCACGAGGTGGAAGTGATACCGTCTCCATAGTTACCCTGTCTCCCATCCTTTTCAGCTATTTTAGGTGATAGTCGGCCATCATGGTCTTTATAGAGTGACATGTAAACCATGTTACAAAGTGAACAACCTTGCCTCCCCTCCAAAATTTTGTGAATCATAGTTTGCAAATGACAATTAAAACATTCTTTTCTCTATAAGTTAGAAGAATAGAAGACTCCTTTGTTCCAGTGGCTGTTTGTCAACTAAAATATACATATACCTAATATATACAGTATACCTCATATAGCTGCAGGTATGAGGAATGATTAGTTATATCCGTAGATGTTTTTGTGTGTTTTGTCTTGCCTTTCCTCGGTGTTAAAATCCATGGTCTGTGACTAATACTATAAATCCTACTGTAATCGTGTCACAGAGAAAAAATACTGTTTTTAGCAGACTTACCTAAGAAATACAATGACCTTCTCCTTGTAAAAGGAAAACAAAAACAGGACAAACTTTTATTCCAAGTGCCTAAATTAGGCATGCTTATACATCTCTCACTTTGCCCTAAGGTATGACGAGGAGAGGGGTATACACAAATTTGCATGCATGAGGTAACTTGCCTAACCTGCCTGTATTGAACAGTTGGTTGCGTAAAATATTCCCTGAAAAAAATCCTTCAGAGCTACTGTGAATGTCCTCATGCTGGGACTAACCTTTGACTGACCTATGGCTGTCTCCTTATCCAACATAAAATGAGCCAGATATTGATTTTCTGACCCCTCTCAGTCTGTGATGTGGCTTTTGCTGTTAATTGGTTCATTTTACGTCTCGTTTATGATATTTTAGTAGTAAACTATGAACTTATGTATCCTCAGGAAGCTTTCACTAACAACCACATATACACAGTCGCTCACAAAACTAGGTTGGTCTGATGGTTTTAATTGAGAATTTATATGAAATAGATAGTGGAGCAGCTTACAAAACCAGAAGAAGCTGGCAATGCACATTTTTTTCTGATTTTGTTAATCCCACCACCAGATTGTGGCAAAGTAAAAGATTCAAGTCCTGCATGTAGTGGTTGCAGGAAAGTGCTTTAACATTACATTACTTTCCCACTGCTTTGAGAAGACAGCTGTGTACTCTAATGACTAATGCTGTTGGTTTTCTGACAAGGACAATCACTGTGGGGGGAAAAAAAGAATTCAGTGATATATGGGATTTTATCTATGATTACTTCCTATCCAGCAGTTATTATGTAGATCTACTGTTCCAAAAGTAAAAACAAATACGTAAAACACACAAAAGCACACTTGCTGATACTATGGTGAAAATAGAGTGGAGGTGCAACATGAGAAAATAAAATAGAAGCATTCCTATTCAAACATTAACCCTGTCTGCTAATCATTCATCAGTCTTGTACGTCTGTGTCGTTTGTGTCCTTAAGCCTTGTGTCACTAAGCATGTATCAAGTCTGCAACTACAACCCAGTGCTTGAGAAAAAAGTATTTAACTGTTCATTTGGGTGATTAAAGGAAAATATTAATTTTTCTGACTGGTTTACTGAAAATTGATTGCATCCTATGCATTGCAGTGCATCTGTGCCTCACTCCCCTCACCTTAAACGCTCCCATTTTAGAGTACTGATGCTTTTTCCTGTCCTTTCCTTCCATTCCCTCCCTGTGGTAATGTGGATACTGATTACTAATCCCAAGCAACTGCATGTGTACTGACATCCTCACCCTCCTCAGCCCACATCCCATCTCAGTTGTTTGAGGTACCTCCATCACTAAACTCTGCTCTTTGCTTTCCAACCCAATGCTAAACCAGACTGGATACAGAATTGCAAGACACGGCAGCTAAGTAAGTAGCAGGCCATTGTTTTCTGCCATTTAGTGAATAAAACATAGAAGGAAAAGATTAGTGAAGATTTCCCAGGTGGAAAGTTTTTTCTCGTAGATAAAGTGTGTTTGCCTAGGCCAACACTACAAAGGTAATGAAAGAAACTACATAATCCCCATGCAAAAATCAAAAAAGAACGGTGGCTCTGCTTTTGTGGTAAATACAAACATGGCTGATTTCTGAGTTTACTTTATTACATAATGCAATAATACCTGCTCTAGTTACACAATCTGTTTTTTAAGAGTAAAAAATAGTGAAATCACTACTTGCATGTACAGAAGACTCATTAAAGTTGCAATAAGAGCAATCCCGGTTGCGCCTGAAGCAAGTTCATTTTATGGTGTTGCAGTTAATATAAAAAATTATGTTTGTAGTTAGAATGTCAGTGGACCTGAATGATTTTCATGGAAATCATAAAATCATCATCTCCAACTGGCCACATTTTATTATGCAGAAGTTATGCCTGCCATATGCCATATAATCTAACAACAGTTCTTTCTTTCTATCTTCTTCTTCTCCCCCACTCAGAGCCGACAAGAAGGGGAGCTCAGTTGTTTGAGAATTACAGGGAAACCTGGCTGCTGACGACCTCTCTTTATTATGCTGTACTCTACTGCAGCATATCTGAATATAAGCCAGCCTGCAGCATGATGTGTACGGCACATAGTTGTTACACCAACAGCTAGCAGTGGGTTAAAAAGGAACATGCTGTTGTACCAAACATCAGTTGGCAGTTGCTTGTTCATTGAAGAAAGTACCAACCTGAGGGTGCTGAATATAACGCCGTGTTTACAGTACAGAGACTGTCACTGTGCTGAAGTGAAGATGCTTTATCCTGTACCACTGTATGTAACACAGCACTTGATTGTGCTCTGATTCAGTAGCTTTTGTTTTCTACCAGTTCATCTCTAATTTGAACATTGCTTTCGTTGTTAGGGAGGAATAATTAACTGGCTTTGTGACATTCATGTATTAATCTACTGTCAATTACCATCTGTACCTTTTGTAACCCATGGTAATAATAAGTGTAATCCTCTGAAGTCACAGCTAAGCTTGTGACTCTTCTACCTAATAAATACAGGCATACAGAAACTGTATTACAGCCCATCTGCTCACAAATAAACATTCGTGCTCCCTGGACAGTTGGGATGTCACTGCACTGTGGCTCAGTCAGTAGACATGTTATGGGATACTGTAGTTGGACTATAATTTAAAGTAGTTGAGGTTCCACACAAAAGAATAATTGTATTGTCAGTTGGGTTTGCATGAAACAGAATGGCCCAGCTGTTTTTTACTTGACAATGTCACCATTTTATTCAATGCCTCATGCAATCTTTACAAGGCTGGCAGTCGGCTATGTTATTGTGCTGTACAACACTGTGAAGATGCTTGCAACGTCTTATCATCAAAGTAGCAAAACAGCAGTTATCAGTAGCTGCACTGATGTGTTGCATGCACTCCATTGTTACTGTTTGAGATTGCTCTGATTCCACTTTTGTGTGTGTATGCGTGCATGTGAGAGGGAGAGAGAGATTGTTGGGCAGTGGTGAAGAAAACTCTATGTGACTGATGGTTAGACAGGTACAGTGTTGTGAGTGCCAACTGTGCAGGGTGTGGTGTGCCTCGTTTTATTAACTTTGTCTCATTTGCATACATTCGTTTGTAGCTTGCAACATATTTATTTGTTGCAAAATATGTAAGAATGTTTTGCTTCATTAAAGATGTGTTCCTCAGTTCAACAGTCTTTTTAAAGAAGCATATCATATGCCACAACACCACCTTGCATAATAATCAAAAGTAAAACTTTTTTAAAGCTTTTTAACATCAAAGTGAATACAAATTAGTCACATATAAAAGCACAGTATCAACTGCTTCAAGTCTTTATGCAGCAGTTATTTCCCTCAGACTATGTGGAGTGGTAAATATCCACTACACATTGACACATATGTCCTGTTTGTGGAACTACTCAAGCTTGGTCACGTATCATGAGCAATTTTGGCAGGTCACACTAACATTGTTTTATTAAAGTCATTCCTGTGTTTGGTTTTATGTTGGTTGGTTATTGTTTTACAGGAAGACAGTTCCTGTCTAAAGTTCTCACTCTTCACACTAGTTTTGCGGCAGATTTTTCCCAAAATTATGCCGTTTTCTCATGAAATGATGAACTGACTTTTTCTTCTGGGCTTTTTGTTGTCACTTTGGCTCTTACTATCCTTTGGCTCAGATATGAATAATCAAAATATATAATATTTTATATATATATATATAAATTTTTTTTTTAATTATCTGTAGCATAACATCTAATGTAGCTCAGCCAGTGCCTTGTGTCTCAGATACTTCTCCAAGCAGTAGACAGCAATGGGATCTGTGTCTGTGTCAAACTTATTGGCAAAGAGATGATGCTGCTGAAGCATCCACTGCAGGTCTCCAACACCATACACACATATTGCCCTGACACGGCTGCCTTGACACTCAGGGTAAACCGCTTCCAGTGAACCCTGTGATCCCTCATGCCACTGCCACTTCACCAGCCGCGCAATTGCATTCATGTCGGTCATGTCATATTTGAGGTTGGGCCACATTGAGCCAGGAACACCAGGGATTCGCTGAATGGTTGCCCAGAGAAACTCGTCAGGACTGTAGGTATCTTTGGCCCACTCGATTAGTGCCAGTATTCGCTCATCCTCCAACACACTGCGAATGTAGCCTCGGTTGACCACAATGTAGGCATTTCCTGACAGAATGGGCAGATTGAATGGTGGTGTTTCCTTTGCCTTTCCTGTCCCCTGTAAGTGTAGAAATAGTGAATTAACATGATAGTGATGACCATTAAATGATTTTGAACAGAATATTATATGCAAAACATGTAACTGATTATAAAAATCTGCAAAGGAACTACCTGTATGTGCCCATCAACTATCTCATGAACATTTGACACTCTCCACTTCTTCTGCTCGGGCATTTTTTCTGACTCCAAGCTGTTACCGCCCTTCAGTGAATGCAACATCCTTATTATCTCCAAATTGGTTTTCAGGGGGAAATCCTGGCCACAAAGGTTAATAAAGTATTTCCACTTTGTGCTAGCTTTGTAGAGATCAGCCATACAGTTAATGTCAGCCTGGACACGTGGCCAGGCAGCATAGACTACATTTACAGCTTGGCTGACCATGAAGACATTCGGGAAACAGGAAGTAATTGCCCTGATAGCAGAGAAGACTGAGGCCTCCGATTCTTTGTCCACGTGAACACAGTAAATGTTTTGAGGGGTGTATATAGCTCGCAGTAGTCGCTCAAAGTTCTGCACCTAGAGTATATGAAAAAGAATGAATTCAGTATGTATTTCATATGTTCATTGTAGCACATTGTAAGATGTTATATATTAAAGTGGCACTCTTTCTTTCATTAAACTGGGAGGCTCACAAGAGACATATTTAAAAAAAATTTAACCAGCAACTTCTAGTCCCTTATATGGGGAAAGTTCCAGAAATGGCACATCCTAAACATCCTTAACATGACTTTGATTTGACCCTGTTGCTTCCAAAATGCTCAATTCCTCAGTGTTTGAACTGTAGGTTTTCTTTTTTAGAAAAAAAAGTTACATTCATTCATTTTTCAGTTTCTATTGCGCTCAACAAAATCCAATAATTTAAACATTTTTTTCATTCAGTTTTTCATTCTATGGGCGTACACACACCTTACAAATGTTACTTTTAAAGTCTCCTTCCAACTGTTTGGGTTTTTTTTTTTACAGTGTAATTTTTTAATGTTTTCAGTGTATTTAACGTTCTCCATTGTGGTCTGAATAATCTAATCATGAATTTGTGGCCTGAGGTTGTACAGACTCAGCACCAGACTCCGCACCAATGGCAAACTTGCACCTGTCACAAGTTTGCCATTGATTCCTCATCCCAAGTGATTGATTCCTTGTTTCATGCTGTCATTATGCCCCTTTAAACTTTATAAAGGTACTTTTGCAGCTCAATCTAAAAAAAAATCTAAAGGCCAAGTTAAGAGTACCCTGGTTTCATCATCTTTTCAAACTTAGGTCCCTTAAGATGCACACAAGACAGACACAAGAAGTTTTCAAAGAATGAGTAACACTACATTTAAACTGATTTTCATTTGTACAATTAGTGGAGTGCCTCTTTAATTAATGATCAAGATAAACTGTGTATATGTTTACTCCACCTTATGATGCACCACAATGGAGTAAGCCAGAGGGAAGTCCTCTTCTTCTTGGCTTAACGGGAATGTTATATACTTCCTCTCTATCTTGAATTTCCTAAAACATTTAAAAAAAAACAAAACTGATTTTGAACAGCCACAAGGGAACATATGCTGATAAGGATGTTTTTGTATAAATTCATAACATTTAAATAATGTAATTGAGAAGGCATTACTGAACTCCACAGCATGAAGCAACCCACCTGCAGTCTTGAGTTGCATTAATATAATACTCATTAAAGATCTGAACACTCCTGCGGAAGTCTTGATGGCCAGTAATTTGGCTTGCTCCAGTGCCTCCACCTCTCCCTGCAGAATGGCTGAACAATTGCACACTCTCTCTGGGCTGTTGTCAACTTCTGAATACTCCAGCCAGCTGTACCTGAAATTCCATCCTGTTTTGTGACGACTGAAATGGGCAAGGATCACCACTGATCCCAGAACAATCGTGACCTTCAGCAACAGTTGCAGCTGTAGCCATTGCTGTGGCTTCATTATTTTAAATTGGCATCACAAATAAATAAGGTGCTTTAGTTTGGCCTTTATATTCATTTATATTATTGTTCTTAAATTAAATTGCTTCAATCTAAATTCTTATCTGAAAATGTGTTGTCTGGCACAGTAAAGATGATTTTTTAGTTATATGCACAATTTGTGATTTGCTGCAGATCAGTAGGCAATAAATGATGTTCCTAGTGTGATGTTGAGAGATGAGTTCTTCTTTTTAGATCCAGGCTGATTAGTCATACCAATTGTTACTGCACCTGGAAACAACATAAAAGAGGTGAGATGCATTCATTCATTCTTTAGCCAAACATAGAATTGGCAGTAGTTTACAGTAGAGTAGAATACAATTTGACAATCGTTTAACTGCACGCAATCTCACAGCCCTTGACAACAATGTCTTTTATCACGGTGAAGTTAGCTTTAACCTTTTCAAGCACAGTGGTCACCACAGTGGACAGCTATTCAAAAGCCATTTTCTTATATATGCATGGGTTGAACAGTTTTACAATATGTCTAAAATATGTTCAGATAACTGTAACAGCATATTTCTTTAGTTAATGACGTATACTGTCCTCCTGAGTGGACCTGTGGAAAACGTGGAAAAAGTTTTTTGGGGGGAGGGTTCCCCCTTTTTTTATGTCCTAAGAAAAATAAAAACACTTCCTGGCTGAAATTTCAAAATTCATAAAAGAGGTTAAGTTTTGCTAGCTCTCTTCTCTGCATGACATCATCACCAAGCAGAGGAGCACATTCGGTGGCAAGATGCTGTCTCTGACCTGCTCCACAGACAGGCTGAGGAAGTCGTTTGTCCCGCGGGCCATACAGCCCTTCAGCTCCTCACAGTGAGGACTGTCCTGGTCTGTGCTCATGATGGACATCACCAATCATTTACCACTATATATATATGTGTGAGCATGTGAGCATGTGTGTATATGCTGGTGTGTATGTATATGTATATGGTATATTTACATGTATATGTATATACGCATATGTATATTTATGTGTATGTGAGGATGTATGTGTATGCGTGTTCACATACTCTTAATTTCTATCCTACTCCACCTTATTTTATTTAACTTTATTTAATTTTATGTTTATTTTTACTTTATTTCTAGGGGTGGGACTGAACGGGTTAATTACAATTAATTAATTACAAAAAAAATTAACGCCTTAAAAAAAAAAAAAAATAAATAAAAAAAAAATAATTAACGCATTTAATCGCAGTTTGCATTCCAAACAACGCGGAACGTTTGTCAGTGCACGATTTCTGAGTACACCGATTACACTGATGCACACGTCAGAGCTCGGCTAACGGCTACCATAAAGGAGGAAACGGATGAAAGCGCGTTGCTAGGACTGATGCACTTCAACCCTGTGGTACCGCCTAAATGCCAAGTACTTGCTCATGGTGGAACTGTTGGATGTAATTAATAGTAATGAGTGTGGTCTAGACCCGCTCTGTTTGTAAAGTGCCTTGAGATGACTTTTGTGGTGAATTGGCGCTATATAAATAAAACTGAATTGAATTGCATTGAAATGCAAAGCATGTTGCAGCGAGCACAGAAACCGCCGGAGCTGTTAGTGCTAGCAGTCCCGGTCCGAGTACGAACAAGAGGTGTCGGCAGCCCAAACTCGATCAAATGACTGGCTTCAGGACCAAAATTAGTAAGTGTTATAGCCTAATGTACAAAATAATTTGTGCTAAGGATACTTGGAGTTTAAAGGAGATTTAAGCCCGTCAAATGGCCATTTATATTGCTAGTTGTTTTACCAGAAGAAGAAAGAAGTAGAAATTGCACTTCATGTTGAATTGTTGGGTTTTTTAACCATTTAAAGTCAATACTGTTCTGAAAAAGTACTTAAAGTACTTAAAATGGCACTTTAACTTTAGGTCTGTTCAGGTTTGGCCAGGGATATTTTCTATTTCTTTTTCTACTGTTTTAAATTGAAATGCAATTAAATGCATTTTTCCAGACATTAAAAGAGCTTAAGTTCTTAAGTACAATATTCATGTCTGTGTCTATTATTTGATTCAGTCATCCACTAAAATCCATTTAAATTAAAAAATGTTGCTTTTTGGGGCAAATATTGTTATGCAATTAAAATGTGATTAATCAAGATTAATTAATTACAAAGCCTCTAATTAATTAGATACATGTTTTTAATCGAGTCCCACCCATTTTTATTTCGTTTCTCCCTTTTCTCATGTTGATACATGCTGTTTGCACAATTTATGATGACTGCTACTGGATACCTGAATTTCCTTCTGGATTAATAAAGTATCTATCTATCTATCTATCTATCTAGAAATTTGTGTGCCTCTGACCAGAACTGCTGTCAGAACAGAGGCATAAAAACCCTGTAGTCCTTGATACAGTTCAGTGCAGGTTAGTGCAACTCAGACACTTAATGGCATTTATTTGTATCCATATACTGGAGTACTGGAGGCAAGTCTTTTCAGAAATGATGCACGTAAAGTTTTCAAAGTATTCAAAACATACAATGCCAATAGATAGCTGCACCTAAACTGCACCAAGACACCATCAACCTCAACACCACACTTCTGTTGTGATATACACCTGAATAAAGTTCAACAGAGGGTTTGATTACGTTATCAGTTTGTGTGTTTATTGCTTTGTTTCTTCAATCTGATTACACAATTTTAACTGTGAACTAATTTAAGATAAGCCTTTCATTGATACTGCACCTGCTCCAAGGACAAATGTAGGTGTTTTTAGCAGCACAGTGGCAGAGCAGAAATAGCAGAGATGTTTAGAACTAAATATGAACTGAATTGTTCAGAATAAGAATGGGAAATAAAAATATGGTGTGGTGCTAAAAAATCCCAGACTCAAACAATGTAGGCTTTATAAAGTTAATCCAATAGTGCAGTACAGTAACTTAAATGACAGTAGCAGCAAAGTGTGGTATATGTAGTTAGGTGGAATCGTCACACAACAAAATAGTATATTACATGATAAATATTATACATAATAAAGTGCTAAAGCTTATGACATAAGTAAGAAAAAATAACTATTCCTGCATCCAGCATTGCTTCCATAGTTTATTTTTTATTGGCCTCCTCTAAAGAGTTTTCAGTACAAGTAGACACATCAGCCTCAAGTGCCATATCAGATATCGACAGTGTTTTATGCATGTTGTAGTAAATTATTCTTCAAAGGAAAATTATGAATGTGTGAGTGTGTGCATTTTGGAGAGAGGCAGGAATAGGGCCTCAGTTGTTTCACAATTAATTGACATTAGTTGGCAGTATTGACCTGATTTGTGTCCCGTTTTAATTTAAAACCAAAAAACTAGCAAGTGCAAATGAGATACTGTAACAAGAATTTTTATTTTGATACATGTTGCCACACTGGCATGCATGCGGATTTTACATGCCACATGTATTCTACATTTACAGACGAAATACATTTCTCTTAATAATGATTACATTAATCAGAATATAAACTAAATAAAAATCAGTCACAAAAGACATTCTCTAAATGTCTGCACAGTTTTAGTTAATGTTATTTCCTGTCCTGTGGAGATCCCTAAACGCAGAATCTGTTCAGAGCCCAGAGGCCAGAACTTGAACAGGAAATCGATTCAGAAAACAGAAGCATTTTGCTATTCATAAGTACAGACAATAATCAGTTCCAAAGTGTCCAAGCTCAGTTTCATCTGCTCCAAATCTAATCAAACTAGCAAAACAAAATGTGAAATAAGAAGTAGATTTCACATATTGATGGTTTCCACTGCTCTGAAGCAGTGTCCTAAACTGCAAATTACAATTTTTAGAAGTAAGAATATGTAAGGGAGTGTACAGAGGAAATTAATCTCACATCTCAGTGGCAAAACCCAGTTAAAGTGATGGGGAAAATGACGGCAGTTGAGAAAAGTAGCATCAGATGCTAGTTAAGAGGCATAAAAATCACAATATTGAAGTTCCTAACCTGAGAGAAGATAGGAAACGGTGCGATAAAATTGGTTTTCTAAAGGCACTTAGAAATAACTTTTGTAAGGAGTCTCTCAGCTTGTGTTTTGCAAAACTGTTTGCGTGTGTGTCGAGGTAACATACGACATACAGGGTGGACCAGTTTTCCAAGGTACCACACATTCAATTCCTCTACGCTGAAAAAAGCCCCTCTGAATCAACTTAATTTAATCAAAAAAAGAAAAAAAAGGATTTGCATCTGTTGGTATATTTGTTTAATCTAAATCATACATCTTTTCTCACTGCCTCTGACTTTGACTTTGACTGCTGATCAGTCTGTGCATTCTTGCCTGCACTGTCCGTGGTATACCTTAGTTTATTATGGATTAAGAAACTGAATTGCACCGAGTTACTTTCAATACGTGTATATAAAGTTAGAAATAAATGGAGGTATTTAGGGGATTAAATTTGGGGACATTCAATTGCTGCGAAGATAAACTACTGGTTTTTGAACATGGATCTAAGAAATGTTCCACTACTCTATTCACATCTCTTTTAATGTTATTTTATCACACTATTTCTTTTTTAATTTCAGGTGTTCTTTTAAGTCAGTCAAGACAAATCTGATGATTTAATGAAAGTAACAAAATTTAGGCAAATAAATAAATAAATAAATAAATGCACAAGTTGTTTATGACTTTTGTTAACCTAAACAACAGAACATAGAACAGTGTCTTACCTGTGACTTTACAAGCGGTCTCTGTTGTTGATGTTCATGTTGCTAATACTTGTTCTGGTCTACCCAAATGTAAATGTGGGACACAGTTGATAATGAAAGTCAGACTTCCTGTCAGCATTCTTTCAGAGTAAAACTATCATGCCCCTGATCCCAATAAAGACTGACAAAATAATTTTTGAACAAAGATTGAAAGTAAGAAGATGTATTTCAACGTAGGACCTCAGTAGTATCCATGGGGTGTGAATCTCAATTTGTGAAACGTTCCTATTTTAAGTCTTTAGTTCGGGAAGTAAGTTTAAGACTAGATTTTTTTTAAAATTAGAGATTACAAAAGTAGTTTCAAACTAACTTCAGGAATCCTGATCTATCTTAGGTAGCAGACAGTCTCTGCCATAATACTGTCCACTTATTGATATTTTGTTGGTTGTATAGCAGCAAAACATTATTACTAAGCTAAACAGCCACCGTATATTGACGACTGTGTTCCACACTTGCATTTCAGGTTGTCATGACACAGAGTATATATATAAATTGTAGGTTTTACATTGACTTTGTTGTTTTGTTTTGGGTTTTTTTTCGTTACTGTTGTTATTTTTCTAGAATGTGCCTTTAATTCTCACACACAGGCTTAACGCTTCCATTTTCCGAGTGTCAAAACATGCTGCCCTAAATTTGCGTGTTATTTCCTCGAATTGTTCATTGAATGCCTCATTGTATATATCCTATAGCACTTGAAAGCAACATGAGACTCTCGGCCCGCTTTGGTCACGCGGTCAGTGACGTCAGCAGAAGCGTTATGGACGTATTTGTGTGCAACACATGTAATCACCGGCTCTCTGTTAGCAACTGGACTTCTATTCTAACGTTTACTGCGAGTGATCTAAGCGAAACCAGGACTGTCCTCTTTTGAGTACTGTATAACTAACACTTCTGGATAAAACCGCTTTAGGAAGTGGGTACTTCTGTTAAGGCTAACAGTAGTTAGCATAGCTAGCATAGCTGGTGAACTTTTACCATCGTTGCTCATCGAGTAACGTTCAACTTTATCAAACTCAGTCAGGCTAACCAGGCAGGCGAAGCTTTAACTAAAGACAAGGAGGGACTTTGAACACTGCAAGGGTAAGATATCAGTATTACTAGCTAATAACAGAGTAACTCCGGCTGATTAGCCAGTCCGACTTCCTTGTGTCGTTCGAGGTCATTCTGTGCGTTACCGTCCAAAGCCAGCTGTTATCGGGAAACTAGTTATGAAGAGCCTCCCGTTCTTCTGCCGGGGAGAGGTCATTCGAGGTTTTGGGAGGGGAAGCAAGGAACTGGGAATTCCCACAGGTGAGTTAATAATCTTCCCATATTCTGGATGAGAGCTTTATCGTTAAACCTTACGATAGTTTACGCAGATGACGTGAGGTCAGCCTGAATCGGTCTAATTAACGCAGAGAAACGTCAGAAAAATTCATTTCGCAGTTTATGGATATAATCTTATTCACTGAAAGGGAGCCCTTGACAGATGCTCTGGCGGATTTTGGGTCATTCATACTCTTGGCTCGATGCCAGACCTTCAGTTGCCGACTCATCAGCTTTGATGACACATTTTTACGCAACGAGCGCACATCGGGTTTTTTGACTGCGGAACATGACAGATGATGAAAGCGCTGCTATTTGGCCGAAATAATAGCTATTATGTAATGATGGATGTTTCCAGAAATGTGTGGGAACGTCATAACTCTGTCAAACTGAACCTACATAAATATGCAAAAGAATATTGAATCATTTAATAATTTCATGTTGTCAAAATAAGAAATCCCAACCCAATCGAAATCTTGTAATGGTGCACTAATGTATTGGCGTTACATGCTAATCTGTTTCTTTCCTCTTTTTGTTTCACTCATCTGCAGCCAACTTCCCTGATTCAGTGGTGGACAATCTTCCAGCAGACATCAGCACAGGCATCTACTATGGCTGGGCCTGCGTTGGTAATGGTGATGTCTACAAAATGGTCATGAGCATTGGCTGGAACCCTTACTACAAAAATACCAAGAAGTCTATGGTTAGTACAAAAAAAGGGGCATTCACTGGGAACTCTTTGGTGTTTTATTAGCGAGAATGAAAGCATGCGCATTGCTAATCTATTCATGAAATGTCAAATGTTCTTTGAGAGGGGAGGGCAGTGGTATGGTTGCAAGCCCACTTCTTCCTTCACAAATTTAGCTGAAAATCCAATTTTCCTCAGCACAACAAGGGATATCTGTTTTTCAGAAAGGACTATCCACTCATTGTAGTTGTATTATACAGGGCTACACAAATCTAAAGAGAGTGATCACCTTGTCCTTAGTGAACATATCCATTCATTAAAGTCTAACTGATCAGTCAAAGTCCTTTTATTCATGACAGCACATGAGTGCTGATTGTGTTAGATTAAAAGCACTGATTATTGTCATTGTTATGGTTTGTCTCCTTTGCAAACATTAATCCCAGTAAGATATAGTACTGGATTAGACATGGGTTTTTTTTCTTGGTTTTCACAGATTTCAGAGGTTAATTATCATAATTCAGGAAATACGCATCAAAATGTCAAAGATCATCTATAGGACCCATTATATTTAGACAGACATCTCATTATATTTGTTGACTTTGCTGACTTAAGGCATGTTTTGGCTCTTGCATTGCCAGGGGTTTGGATGTCAGTCTGAATTGATCCTTGCAGAACTTTTCCATACTGCCCCTCTGGGGTCAAACATAAAGAGAGACATTTAGGCAAATGAAACAGTTTTAATTTGTAATGACTTTTGGAAATAACTCAACCACATTTAAGCTTGGCAACATTCATGTGACTCATGCTGTTGGAAAAACCCGAAAAATTGTTGAGAATAAAGATTTTTGTGTCTGGTGGGTAGTGTAAAAGAGGAGTGTAATCGTTTTCCTCTCTGTTAAACCTCTGTCTGTGTTTTTTAATTTCTTCACTGTTTTGTTTTTTTTTTTCAACCTGATCATCTTTTTAAATGATTGAAAGAGTATTGTATGCTTACCTCATACTATATCATTTTCATCATTGATCTGGGAACTCCAAATTATTATTAATTTCAGTTGCCAGAGCAGGGCTTAGTCCAGCATATTCTGATTCTTTCTGCATAGATCACATCACGAGAGAAATGCCGCATTTTGCAGTACTCTTAATTATTTTTTTTGTTTGTTTGTTTCCAGGAGACCCATGTCATTCACACATTCAAAGAGGACTTTTATGGGGAGATCCTCAGTGTTGTCATGGTGGGCTACATCCGTCCAGAGAGAAGCTTCGACTCACTTGGTAAGGCGTACACAAACAACCAAGCTCCTATCGTTATATGCCAGGTCACAAAGATCTGTGATTTTCCTCGCCATCAGATTTGATCTTATCATCTATCATGACTCTTCCTTTCCTATGCACATTAGTCTTGCGTTTGCACCTCTTATAAACACTCTCTGTGTCGTCTGTAATTTTTTTTTCTTTCTGCATGTTTACATCTCTCTTGCCTGTGCTCCTAATAGAAGCCCTCATTACGGCCATCAACAATGATATCGAGGAGGCCAAGGTCAAGCTGGAGCTCCCAGAGCATCTTAAACTGAGAGAAGACAACTTCTTCACCAGTGCTCTCAGCTCATCCTCAGCCAAGCCCCCTAACTCCGCATCCACGTCACAGACAATTATGAATGGACACTGACAGCTGGCTGTAACTGCAGCACTGTGTACACACACACACATGCGCGCACCCTAGAACAAAACAGAGGTTTCTCCATACACACAGGTTTGTGCGTACATACATCCTCATTCTAAGATCTGTTTGCGGTTGCACTGGCTAGACATGGTCAGTAATCAGAAACAGCGAAAAACATTTTTATTGGGGTTTTTTTGTCAATGTGTCTGTTTTAAGAGCTGTAACGTCCTGTAAGGGTTTTTGTTGCAGACATCCAATCACTAAATAGGTTTTTATTTGTATGTATTTACACCAGATTGCCTCATCAAACAGCATAACTGTCTTTGAAGCTGTTTTTGCTGCTGATCCCACTGTATATTTGGAATCTTTTACGTGAGATGGTATCTAAATATTTCAAATTTTGGGATTAGGATGACCACAAAGTACAAGCAGTTTTGTAACAATCAGTATATTAAGTTTGACACAAGTGGATCATAAACTCGACTCACTGAACATCATTTAGCCATGGTCGAAATTCCTTTTTCTGTTGCTGTATGTTTCTGTGTCAGATGTCAGAGAGAGAGTCTGGGCATTATTATCTGTAACAAAAACACCGGTCGCACCATTTGATAACTTTATGCAACAATGTGGCTGAATGGGATCTGTGTGAAAGAAGATTAGGGAAATTATTTAAATTATAATGGTATTAAAGTATCATTGCTTTCCCCCTTAATTTTCCTCTTGTGAAAATGTCCTTCACCCTTTGTTTTGTGACACAAGCCTCTTTATCACTGCCCTAAAACTGAATAACGCTCTGACATTGGACCCTAGGTTTTAGAGTCTAGTTTCTGATGCATTGTATACAGGAAATACAAGAGCGACAAAGCTGTGGTGGTCACCATGATGATTTTGGATTTTAACCCTGTATGGTAATTTAAAGTAGTATTTCTGGAGTAAAAGATATTACTGCAATTTATGCAACAGTAGCCGTGATCCTTTACCAAGAGCTTAGCTGTTTACCAGGTAGTTTTCGTATATTTCCCTTAAATCTGAGAAGTTTATTTTCTGGGAGTGAGAATAGGGTTTAAGTTTGAAAAGGATTTCAGTGAACCCAACTAAAAGAATCACAATACCAATAATGGAAGCAGTCACTGTAATTATGTTGACAAATTCACTGCTATGTAAGGCTTTTCCTTCATGTTGAATGCTACAGTATCCATTTTCATCATGTAAAGCACTTAATGTAAAGAAAAAAATCTCACTGTAACCGTAATGTGCTGCTTTTTCAAACCTTTCAATGATTTTAAAACAGGTTTTACTGATCTTAACTCTTTATTGCATTGCTGCAGTTGGGTCAAAATGTTTTCCAGGCTCATTTGTTGCAATTATTTGTTCTAGTTTACACAGGGACCAGGGTTATTGCATGTATAGTTAAAGGTTCAACATATCTTTCATGTTTTCATTCTTGTGTTATAGATACATATATATAATGAATAAATAGTTTGATCAAGAGTTTATTTTTTTCTGGAAGCCAAAGGATCTTATGAAACTCTGTCACATGCACATATATTACTCTACTAATGTTAGCATCAGCAAATATGCACAGAAACATTTATTACTTATTAATTTCTTTCATTTATTACTCTATAATTTTTAAAAAAAATTTGTGATACCAGAACTGATATTCACCCCTGTTGTTTCCCCCTTAAGTCTCCCCTCTCTCTTCCCTGCTTTCCCTGTCTCGCTCTACTGTTACTATCAAAGCAGATATTCTAAAACATATCTAACATGTCATCAAATAGTAAATATAAAGCCAAGCCCTGTAAAATTGCTCTACATGTGCACCTCTGAATTTATATATATCTACTGCAAATTTTGTGTTATTGTCTTATTTTCAGCGTGAGCAGAAAGGAACTGGGTGCCAATAATAAGCCATTTTTTCCTTTAATATCATTATAATTACTTCAAGCCTGACAGTGGTTCTATAATGTGTTTGCTACTATGTTGAAATTAAAAACACATTGGGACAAGGGGGCAGTACGGTGGTTTGGTGGTTATCACTTTCTGAGTTCGATTTCCAACCAGGGTCCAGTCTGTGTTTGCATGTTCTCTTTGTGTCCGCAAGGGCTCCTTCACTGAAAAACCTGTATGATAGGTGAATTGGGAACTCTAAATTGCCCGTAGGAGTGTGTGTGAATGAGTTTATCTGTCTATGTGTGTCAGCCTGGCGAAAGACTGGTCCTGGGTGTACCCCACCTCCTCGACAATGAAGGTTGGGATAGGCTCCAGGAACCCAGCAATTCCGAGAGGGATAAGCGGTTACAGAAAATGAATGGACATTGGGTCAGTGAATGTATTTGTTGATAACTGTCACCACAACAATGAGAAAAGTGACGCTTTAGTTTTACGTTTTTAGGCACAGGAAGGGGTTGTCAACGTAAAGCCAATGTGTGTGTATGTGTGTGTTTGTGTGTGGGTGAAAGAGGTATGCTGGCAGATGTCCCTAAGTCAATGTGTAGTGTCTGTTTGCTGAGTTTACTATTAGATAAGACACTGGACTCAGTCTGTTCTGCTGGGAATTCAGAGTCAAGGTTACATTACCAAGTGCAAACTTTACAGTGATGTTACGTGAGTTTGATGTATGACATGACCAAACATTCAAATTTCTTACATAACACAGTTGCTCAATCCAATATGAAGGTCTTACTGTGCTAAACAACTATAGGCTAGAGTCACTTGTGTGTTCATTTGCATGAAATTCACTACAGCTCTCAACGGTACACCTGCAACACAAATTTTCACCAAGTTTCCAGGCTCATGACACAGATCAGAGTCCAACTTTATTATGAAACAATGATTCACATTCACAGCATGTTTCACCTCAGCCAGGTACAGAAAAAAAAATCAAATTATTTCCTGTTCCTGCTCTCCGATGAGCGGGATGTAGACCCATTATTATCTCGGGGCACAGCAGTATAAGCCAGCTGCACAACCCTGGAGTCAAAACATTAGGGTCTCGCTAAAAAGAAATACTTTTGAGTAAAAGTCTCAATAAATCACCTCCCCTGCAACTTTCTGCTGTGTTTGGAGCAGAAATCTGCAGAGGCCAGCATTTCGCTGTGGCCTAAATAAGATGAAAAACCCCTGAGAAAAGGCTTCTGCTTCTGTGCAAACTAACCTGGTGTGATCCAAGCTGTGCCGCACAGGGTTACAAATGAGAGCGTGCTTCGGTGTGAATTTACCTTTGAATTTTGAGGCCCACAATCCTTCAGTGCAAAACACAGTCCAGTGTTACAAATTAAACAAAGACACAGTATAACACAGCGGGTACCAACAGTAATATTACAACAGTGATTAATAATGCAGGAACAGAGAAAGCAGATCACATTAACACTGTGTCCAGATTTCTCCTTTAACAAATATCTGTATCATTTTGTGTTGTAAACATAAAGTGTTTTTCCAAATGAAATAATGTATTCTTGAAAATGTAAACAAACACAAGAAAATGAATATGATTGTCGGCTCACTCAGAATGTCCCCGTGAAAAAAATAATTCAAACTCTTTGTACAAGAAAAGCCCAGTCAAAGGAATCGGCTGCGTAATTCAACCGAGCAGCCATATCTTCCTCCTATGGTTTATTAATCAAATTAGTTTAGATTAATTGTACATTTCTATGTTAGATGTATATATATAAATATGCACCTGAATGTGTCATGTGCACAGTATGCACAGAGGTGTGATACCAGCTTCTGCAGGACATGGGTGAAAAATTAATTCAAGCACATTTAATTTATACAGCTTCTCTTTGAAGCAGCCAAACAGCCGAATGACACAATAACAGAAAGTTCACTGCAAACATGTCACCAACTGCAACTGCGTGCTGTCGGTGAACCTCATGCATGACTTCAAGTTGGAGATTGTTCCACATCATTTATTGAGTTAAAAAGTTGATAGGGGAAAAAAAAAATCTTGGAAAAACAAGAAACAACCAGTGCAAATATGATCTGCGGAAAGTTTGCCGTGACTTTACTTGAAACAATCTGATCAGTGCCACCAATTCAGCCACATATTAGATGTGAAGCCTGTGCAACTATGAATAGAGCAGAGTTTAACAGGAAAATGTTAATCATATCATAATTATCAGGTTTCAAAATTTTAACTACATCCATAATTCGAATCTACAATTTCAAAGAAAATTACAGTGTGTGCTTGTCTACATCCTTCATGCACAGCTGCTTGATGTTGATTGTCTTTACATGTTCAGATAAGATCCAACTTTTCAAGGAGTGCTGCAACATGCTGAGTGCAGCATGCAGCATGTTTAGACTTCACTGAGAAGGAAGAGCTCCTCCTCTCCAACCAGATCTTTTGTACTTTGTATATCTTCATTTGTATGAGTAGCTCTCATCGTCGTACTCCAGCTCAATCTCATCATCTTCCAAGAGTCCGTACTTGAACTTCCGATACACCGTCCCATCTTGTCCCATGTACACAATATCATCATCTTCGTCTTCCTCATCAGACTCACATTTGATCGGGTCGCTGTACTCACCATATGAAGAGGTATTAGGCTTTGAGGCAATCCCTCCATTGGTGTCCAGTTTCTCATAACCGCCACCTTTGGTTTTGGGTGTGACAGCGAGCGATTTAGGCCGAGCACTGAGGAAAAGGAAGATCCCTCCTCCCACAGCGAGGACCACAAATACACAAACAGTGACAAAGAGTCTGGCAGTGCTGCCTTGACCCTCTAGATCTTCAGCTTTCCTCATCACAAAGTTCACACCAAGGATGCACTCCTCTGGCAAGAAGGAAACGGAACAGACCATTAGGTAACATCAGACAAAAGTAATCTGTATACTGTGTTTGTTTCTATGATGAAACCCTTTCTGGCTCTGTTGCTTCAATAAAATGCAGTGTTTTCTGTGATTGCAAGAGGCCAAGAAAGCATTCTTGTAACAGGAACTTGATCTTTTTCTAAAATACTAGAAACTCCTGTTGGGCTCAAAGATAAAACTCGTGTCTTCACTGTGGGAAAACTATCAATTAGATGACTTGTGCAGGGCAACCATTACAAATATGCCCTGAAAGAAACTGACTGATGACTCACACACACAAACACACACACACACACACACACACACACACACACACACACACACACACACACACACACATAAACAAAGTATTTTAGGAGCAGCTCTCAAAACAGTGATCTGTGTGTGTTTGCTGAAAGTCTGTAATCCAGTGTGGGTTCTTCTTTACCTCGTGAGGCCGTGCAGTCACAGCACTGCCAGGGTATCGGTTTGTTATCGTGGCGCTTCTCGTTTCCACAGCAGGACAAGCAGCGGCCATCATCAGACAGGATCTCGAGTGCAGGACACACTGTGCAGTTCCACTTGCTGGGACCTCGACAGTCCAGGCAGGACGGGTCACACAACTTGCAAATTTGCTGATCGCTCTTAGACTCAGAGCCCTGGAGCGACAGAAGAGTTTGTTGACTTACAGAGCAGCCATGCCACACTGAAGCTATAGCTATAATTATCATTGATCTTTTCACGAGGTATCCGTGAGGATTAGGTTGAATGAAAGCAAAAACTTAGTAACTTTGAAAAAGTAGTAAAACAAAAAACGTCTGTCACCTGTGAGACAGTGTAGTAGCCTATGAGACATTGGCGCTCACAGATGCCACCCATAAAAGTGTAACCGTCATAACAAGACTGACAGGCCAGAGCACCAGCATCTGGAGGGAGCAAGGCAGAGATAAATCACACAATAAGAAACAGTGTAAAATAAAATCACATGCCTGAAGTGGAGTTTCCAAAAAAACCTATCCAAGGGCACAGCAGAAGTTTATCATGGCTTTGGGGAACTGAAAACTGTAATAAGTTCAACATTTACCATAACAGTACCGTGACATCTGTTTGTTTGAGAATACATGTTGAGACGTAATATATTTGTTTAATTTGTGCTCTAGAGTTTCCTGATTGCCCAGAGGTTGAAGGACCTGAGCATGTAACTGCAAAATCCACAGTCTAAGTCTATCTGGGGACTTTCAAAACATGTCCTCTCATCTCTTTCTCCCCTTATTTTCTGTCAGCTCTCAACTTTACTGACATACTGTTTACTCTTTATCCTTAAACCATGTTCCCAAAAATATATCACTACAATAGAAATTCTTATAATGAACATTAATTCTTGGTCATAGTGAAAGATGATTCCTCATTTGGCATTAATATCCCAAGCTATGATGTTTACTTGTGACAAATCTGTCTGAAACTGCCACAAACCACATTCCTTATTTACACATTATCTTCAAAGCCTTCAAAAATCTCTTAATTTTTGGGTCTCTTTAATGTCCACACTTGAGAGTGGAAATTAGATTAACTCTTGACAGTTATTCTGATTTTTATGTCACTGTAAAACGCAAAAACATCCCTGAAAAAAGGAGACTGTAAGACAACGATTCATGTGAAATTACACAGAAACACAACAAGCCATGACAGGCCCTCTTTACCATTGCAGGTTTTGCAGGTGGGATGACACTTGTGACAGGTTTTAGAGCGGCTGTCTTCATAGTAGCTCGAAGGGCAGCTCTGCAGGCATTGTCCCCACTGCCTCATGTAGACATAGTCCTCCCGACAACTCAGACAGTTTCTGTTACCACGGCCCTGACACCGAGTGCAAGAAGGGTCACATCTATCGCAAACCATGGTGGAGGTGTTGCCAAAGTGACTGAAAAGGAGTGAAGGCATTTAGTTTGTAGTGTTATTTGATGAAAAACAACAAGAGACTTTGTGTTTGTGTGTCTTCTAACCTCTCTGAACAGAATTCAACACAGCTGCTTCCCTGCTTGAAGAATCCAGGTTTACAGGTGACACACTGCAAGCTGTGACGACCAGCACACGACTGACAGCTGAAGTGACAGCGCTCACACTCACGTTCACCCTTGTCCTCGTAGTAACCCACAGGACACTTGTCCACACATGTGTTGTCTGATGTACAAACAGTTAGCATGTCATTAGTTTGGGTTAGGGTTTCCTTTTAAACTTTGGCTTATTTTGAGAACTTACTCAGTAGGAAGTTTGGCTCATTGCAGCTGAGGCAGTGGTCCTCGCCTGGCCCAGAACAGCGATGGCAGAGTTTGTGACAATGTTGACAATCCCCATTCTGGTCCATGTATGAGTGCAGTGAGCACTCACTGTACCAGACACAGTGTCCAGTGGCATCTAAACGCCTGTTGGTATCACAACTGAGGCAGGATGAGGGCCCATGGCCTGAGCAGGTCAGACATACTTTGTCACAGTCTGGGAAAAAGTCAAGACACAGTCAACCTGTAAATCAACCCCGTAATGATGGAGTAGTATTTTTATTTGATAATCATCAAAACAAACCTCCACCTTCCCTACCTCTACATTCGTGGTAAGTCTTGTCAAAGTAAGTTTGGGTGGGACACTGGGGCAGACACTCCCCATTGTAACGGACAGCTTTCAGGTTGCTACACTTGATACAGTCATCAGAGCCCGGTCCGTCACACGAGGCACAATCAGCATGGCAACGCATGCACTCCTGCTGCTTATCACTAGCAAAGTAGCCTTCAGGACAATCATCCACACATTTATCTTTATGGAGGAAGTAATAACGGTCACACTCTGGGAGAGAGAAAGAAAGAGTAATGTAAGAAAATAATAGCAAAACAGTGTTGTTCATATAATTTTCAAAGAAAACAACAACTGGCAATCCAGGCCAATGACAAAAATGATTAATATTCCAAACTATAGTTTCCCAATTACTGTTAAAATCAATACTGATTTATTTTAAATCAATATAATGTTGATTGTATTTCAAAACTTAAATGTTTAAATATTTAAAATATCCTTTATTTTGCATCAGAGACCAGTTATTTCACTTATACAGCCCAATCACATGAGTAGATGGGGTTTGTGTCTATCGTCATTCATAATCAAAAACATTACTGTTAATACCTCCTATTCTTCCTCATCAGAGTAACCTTTCTCAACAACACCTTTCTTTACTCCTCCTCTCATCACTGCTCAGCATACTTACGCTGACACAGGCCACCCTGATTGCACTCTGTACAGTGAGCTGAACAGTGAAGGCATTCTGTCTGTGTGGCATAATAGCCCTTGAGACAGTGAGACCTGCAGGAGTGGTCCAGCAGCAGGTATGGTGTCTCACAGCTCAGACAGTAAGAGGATTTTCCTTGGCAGGATGCACACTGTGGGACACATGGCTGGCACACATCATTCTGAGGAAACCCTCTGGGAAACAGGCATAGAGAAGAGAAAATTAGGTGTGAATGATGTATTAAGACTGTGCGCGACCAGGTAAGGAAAAAGGATGATCACCTCTGACAATCCACCACACACAGTCCATTTTGCAGGTAAAGCCCATTGCGACAGCGCTGGCATTGCTGGCCGTCCTGGCACAAGACACACCCCATCAAGCAGTCTTCACACCAGCTGGACGTCTTGTTGCCAAACGTACCAGATGGACAATGAGACACACAGGTCTGCTGTGTAGTTAAAAAATGACCTAAAGGCAGAAAAACACACCACAAACATAAGAGAACGAGGCCTTCATGTCTAATATGAGATCTAAACCAAGTGCACATGGTTTGGAGTAGCGTGAACCTTAGTCTAACTTGGCACACAGACAGCACATGCTTACCTGAGTGGCAGCTGGTGCAGTCCTCCCTCCCTGCAGCTGAGCAAGTCCTACAGGACAAGTGGCACAGCTCGCATTCACCCTCTTCTGATGGTAAACAGCAAACAGAAACCAGGAATGACGAGATGGGAAGAAAAATAGACTTAAGGATGTTATTGAGTACGTCACTGCAACGTACGTCAGAAGTATAAGTTGACAGCATTGCGAATAGTTTCACTTTGGTTTACTAGTTAAGTGAGAACAATACACATGCATGTAGATATTCCTTAGTTTTCTAAAAAAGGAAAGAGCGAGTATATTGAAAACAGTTAGCACTGTGTTAAAATAAACATTTGCCATATGTACCATTTCTGAAGTATTTCTCAGGGCAGATTGCTAACTGGCTGCCCTCTAAACACTCCCCTTTGTTCAGCATGAAACCATCCTCGCAGGAGTCACAGTCATCATATCGTGGCCCTCCGCAGGTACGACAGGAGCGGTGACAAGGCTCACAGTCCTGGCTCTCCATATCCACGAAGAATCCTTCCTTGCAGTGATCCACACACTCTCCATCTGGACACAAAAACATTTTTTGAAACTTCTTCTATGTAACATTGTTATAAACACAGACTAAGATGCTACTAAGATGTACTAAAGTACAGTATTTTATATCACAATCAGATGGGTATGATGGTTAATGTTTCTAGAAAACAGCACAGTGACACTGACCCAGTTTTTTCTAATAAATATAAATATATACCAAAAACGTAGAATCCCTCCTCACACCAGTAGCACTGGGACTGCTCACAGATGAAACAGTTTTTGTCTTCACAAGGAGCACACACCATGGCGTCATCCACACTGTAAGTCCGATCTGGACAGGACTGATGACAGTCTGCGCCTAACCTGACAGACAGAGGGATAATATCAGTATGAGGACATTTGAATATGGGGTTATAACTCTCCAGCTCTGAAGCTCTCCACGGAGGAGACTTACTGGTAGTAATCATCTTCACACTTGAGGCAGACAGTTTCCGGTGTTTGATCTCCTGAATCTTCTGCAGTAAGGAGCAAAAATGAAAACAAATCAATAACAACAGTACAGGTATAATGTAAATTTTAGATTTATAGAAGAATAAAGATTTAAAGAAATATAAAATTGGATCAGCCTTGATTTAAGTTGTTGTAGTCTCTGTTGAAATGACATTTGAATGTAAATAAATACTTTTATCCTTTATGCACATGTGAGAGGTGAAACAGCACTCCTTGTTTCACTGCTGTCACTACCAGATTTCAGTCATTTCAGGAAAATCTACTGGGCCCTGAGCAAATGTGATTTACCCATCCTCAGTTTCCTTTAGTGCCAGCAGGAGGCACTCTAACAACACACAATAAATATGCTCAGGTCACTGTAGAATCGAATGGCACCTTCAGATCAATCACCAGCTGAGCAGGATCAATGCAGAACTAGCAAACAAATCTAACCCAGAAACCTTCAAACAAATGTGAAAGTCAAAGAGTCTCCACGTGCATTTCAGTTCAGTCTATAAAGTCCACTAATTTTTCTCATCTTCAAGAAGTCAGAGGTCAGATGCCGCTGTTTGTACTGTGTTTGAGGTGTTGTGTTTGTGTGTGTGTGTGTGTGTGTGTGTGTGTGTGTGTGTGTGTGTGTGTGTGTGTGTGTGTGTGTTTTCTCTCCAGCTTTACACTGTGGATGTACTTTTGCTGAATGACTCAAAAACAAGCATAATGTGACTGACAGGTTATGTTAAACACCAGAATATTTGCTGGTAATGTATTTTTGTTGTTGTTGTTGTAGACTGGAGAGCATATACAGTGGATATTAATAAGTAATTCAGGTGTGTGCGGTAGACTTTTTGTACATACACCAAAGGATAAATCTCATTTTTCCCCCAGACTAATTAAATCCTGCTGTCAATCAAAACCATCCAGTTGATAACTGAGGAGGAGCCACACTGTCATGCCTTGGTCCCAAGATGTCAAAATCTGTCCAAGGACAGAGGGAGTGTGGAGGGGAGCAAGAGGAAGAGAAAGGATCACAAAGGCAGCAGAAAGTGAGGGGGGGGGGGTAAAGGAGAGCAAAAACAAGAGTGAAAGAGATGGAAATAACTACTAAAAAAGCACCTTCTGCAGCCTTTCCCTTGGGACATTCATCCTCTCCAGAAAAGCCTCCATCGACCCCCACACCCCATTCCTCACTCTGTTTCCTTCCAGCACCCACAACTTAACACTGCGCTGGTTTGCACTTCAATGCGGTCGACAAGCCACTACCTGTGAAAGCAATTACTCATACAGAGAGAGACTGGGAGAAAGGAAAGGTAGGAGGGACAGAGGAGCCGGAAATCATGCCTTCAGGCTGTGTCTATGTGAAGGGAGAAAATAGCGCCCGCATAAATATTAACTGTGCAAGCCAGGGGATGGGGGATTTCAACAGAATTTAAACTGGCATACACATCCTGAAGTATGCACTTGTGGAATGTGCAAGGACTCATAGGCACGCATTTACAGTCCATGTACATTCACAGGCTACATATCACACTGGAACTCATACACATGTATGATATACATGCATGTGTTAAAGTGATTAGCACCCAGTGTCAGTTAAAACATGGAGATGGATGAACTCAGTTTTTCTATCAGCTCAAATCATCACTTCAGAGGGAGGCACCGACATGGTGAGTTTATCAAGAACTGGATTGCTGATAGAGAGAAAGAGAATAGATGTGAATGCAAAGCATTCATGAGAAGACTGTGGGGTTTTTTTTCAAGCATGGGAGTGAGCTGCGCAGCATCAAAACAGCTGAACACTGGAGGCAAGATGAGCTTTAGCGTTCCAGCAGCCTCTGTGCAGCAAGAGTGGTGGAATGGATGGTGCATTGTCTGCGTAAATCATCTGGTCTTGAGCAATGATGGTCAGAAAAGGCGCTTAGCAACTTTCGTTAATGGAACAAAAAACTAATCTGGAGATGTTGTAAGCAAAGGAATGAAAGAAATAAGAGCACAGACTCCCCGGGAGGGGGACTGATGATGTTCAGAGGAAAACTTTACACACACAGACTGATTAGAGATGTGATGCCCCATAAGCAATGTGCCAAGTAGGGCCCAAATAATGCAGGGGTTTTATTCATCCCAGGTAACAGACATCTTTTGGTGGTTTAGCATGAGATAGCTCTTATCATTGGGCTACACCAGACAGATCTGAAACATGACTAATCCAATTATAAAATAATTTCCAGCCCTTATTCCATGATTAAGGAGGATCGTATGCAGAGAGGATTAATGGGTATAAAACTGATGATGAGTTGAAACGAAGCACTGAAGTAATTTGATGGGGGAGATAGAGCTGAGTAAAAGCTGCTGCACCTTATCACACACTGCCAGGCTCCTGAGCTCATTGATAGATCTCACAGAAGAGCACGCTACAGACTAACACCTAAACAACCACGCAGCTCATTTACAAACTTGCAGCCGTAATCTTAAATGTATTATTCACGGAAAATGAAACTGAACCTCAAGTGCAAATGTTTGGCTTCAGGACACATGTAGAAATTTTTTTTTGGTGCCTATGTGGAAGCAGTAACCAGCGGGTGACTTTTTCTTTTAGTACATAACACTGCATGTCTTAATCTCCAACCCTATGTTGAATTAAGTACTTCACCCAAATCCTAAGCATGCACATGCACACACACACAGACATACTGAGACACCACACGTTCTGCTTTATCTTCACGTTGGTCCACAGCATCGCGTCACAGGGCCAATCATCTCAGATCTCTAATCTGCTGACTGACTCGTTTAGCTTGCAGAATTGTGATTACTAAGAGTGGGTGGGTGGCAGGGAGACTGTGGCGGGGATGAGAGTGAAGAAAGATATTCCACCCAGAATGCATAATGACATAATAACAGCCCGTCTCCACCTCAGACTAGTTCAGCACAATAACAACTTTCTATGGTATGTCAGTAATCATCTCTGGGTGAAGGAAGTGCTCTCGTTTTTATGTGGCTTGTACTGACAGGGTTAGGTGTAAGAGCACGTGAAATGAGATTTAGGGAGGACTCATCCTGCATGATTTACTGTAAAAGTTTTCAGATTTCGTAGGGTTGAGAGAAGAAAAAAAACAAATCTCACTGTCAACAAAGTTAAGAAAAAGATGGGTTTAGCGTCCTGTTTTCCAGTATACAAAGCTATGTTGATTTTTGATATTTAATAACAGTGTGTAGAGAAACAGCAGTGGGACGGCAAATAGTTACCGGGAGCGTACCCAGAAGTGGAAAATCTATTTTTTAACCTTTTATAGGATAGATATCTTCTGCCTCTATCATAAATTAAATCTCAGGGAGTAATAGAGTAGTAGATAATCAACATCAGTGCCGGAAAAGTGAAAAATAATCTCTTCTGCACTCGAGTCTGACGGAATCTGTATGAATTATGGAGATCTGCAGTTAAGTGTTGTTAAGTTCTAATAGATGGTCTATGTTTGTCCAAATAACTAAATAATGAGGCTTAATGGAATAAAACAAAATAACTAATTAATTGCAGAACACCTCTATTTTATTCACTTAGCTCAGATGTTGTGGTTGAATTAGGTTAATTTATGATGATGTATCTGTAGTAATAGAGAGCCTAGAGCGAAAGAGTGAGGTGCAACAGTGACCAGTGGCAGCATCATTTGTAAATACAGGCACCCGCCTCACAGCTACACTGTCAAACACATTCAGTATGGTGAGTTGCACTTTATGGGGTGTCATGTTTTGGTTACAAGCTTTCCAGACATCTCACAGATCTAACTCCTGAGGACTGAAATCATAAAAGTCTTAAAACATGTGATGTTCAGCAGCACAAGTTATTGCAGTGTGCCATGTGGCTCCAGTGTACAGCTGCTGCTGAAGCCATAGTGCACTCAGTTTAATTTCAACAATTTGATTGATGACGAAGGTGAAAGAGCTAGGGAGCGAGAGATGTAGTCTACTTACTGCGTTTACATTGCTTGCAGCCTTCATCACAGGGGAGACAGTCCTCATTCTCTGCATCTGCAACCTCACCTGAGATAGTGGATTGAAGAGTGAATGTGGTGATTAAACAACACATAGAAGATGAATGAAAGACTAACTTGAATTTAAATTCAAGATTTTATATGACCATGTTATAAGAAATAGTTATTTGCTCAATACTTGATGACAATTATGATTAAAAAACGGTTTGGTAGAGGAGAAAAAGTGATTATATATCTAAAGCTTCGTTCAAGCTAGCACATTTTTTTTGTTTGTAACAATAAATGAGTCACAGATGTTTCAAATGGAGTGCAGTATATCTTCCAGACATGACAATCAAATTACTCCCTGTCTCATAAATTACCATTGCAATGTTGTTTTTGGTCATCAATCAATAAGAGGGTGCCATTTTAACTGTGCTTGTCTTTATTTAGAATTACACACTTTGCAATCTTTTCGTTTTTTTAACTAAAGTGTAGCTTCATTTTTGTTATGTTTATATAAGAAGAGAAGAGAAGAGAAGAGAAGCTGGTCAAACAAGTAGAACTGACTGAATCCCACCACCATCCACAAAAGTTTCTCTTACTCCAGAATTCGAGCTGTCTGCAGGGCCTGTTGAGACCTGCCTGTCTCATATGATAAGAATTTTGTCTCACCCTCCCACTCACACACTTTATATCCTCACATATAAACTCTCAACATCACTCTTCCCCGGCGTCTCACATTCATTGTTGTGAAGTTGTAAATGCTTTCCTCATCTCGCAAAAAATCATTTCACTCACAACTTTTCGGCAACTTCTCATTTGATCTTATACGACGAGCTGAAGTGCAACTTGTTCATCTTTCACAATGTCTCTGTGCAATATAACTTGTTTATATAATATTCATATACAATACTTCAATATTTAAAATATTTCTTTTTGTTTCAAACAATATAAAGCAGAAGATGTGTGTTTGGTATTTATGCTTAGCGAATAGTTTCATGGTCATATGTTGTTTTCTTTTTCTGACAGTATGCAGTGTACTTTAGTGCTATCCTTATAAATATCAAAATCACCATAGAAAAATGCCCTGAGTCACTTTTTTCCCCATTACTGGTATCTTCAGAAGCTTAAAATTCCTCTTCTCGACTGCACATTTTTCAAACCTGACATTGAAATCCAAATACCTTAAGTAGTTCAAAGAAGCCTATAGTCAATCTATGCATATTTCTATTCAGCTGCGGCACTCAGAGCCCTGTGTGTTGGCATATTTTCTTTTGGCACAGTCTGAATTTGAATTTGAATACTTGCTTTAAAATTAGGTCAGTGTGCTACATGTGTGCTCCCCGAGGTGACGTTTGCCAAATTGAGCCCAGCTCTGTGACAGTGGTGCTGAGCAACAGTAGCAGCTATTATAAAACCCTTCCCAAACACATTTTTTATTCATGCTTTTATTTTTCTTACAAAACATCCACATATTCAGCATTTCTATTGCAGAATTAGCAAAATGTGTTTTTCAAACAGAGAGCGGTAAATGAGCTTGAAACAAAGTCACAACATCTCTCACCTGCACTGCACTCCAATGGCACACACTGTCCTTTTCCGAGCTTGTGTCCTGGGCTGCAGTGAAGGCAGTGATCTGCCGCTGTGCAGATGATGCAGTCTGCAGGACACGGTTCACACCTTCTCCTTGCAGAGTGGAAATGCCCCTCTGGACAGACATCCCGACACTGACCCTCATAGAGGTACCTGGCCACCCCAAACTTATCTAGATGATGCAAATGAAATCAGTTCGAGACATGTTCTCAGGGACAAGAACTCACAGAAAAGGTATGCAGACAATACTCAGATGTAGACTGGGAGATACACACCACAAACACAGAAAAAGCCAGTTTGATTCATAATACACAAACATGGAGTGGTAATGCATCTACAGTAGTCGTTGCTTCTCATGAATTGGCACAAAAACTTCTCTAATTGTGTGGGTGTGTGTGTGTGCGTGTGTGTGTCAGTGTCACATTCCTTCATTAGCCAGGTCTTTTTTGTCTTCATCTCTTTCCTTGTTTCCTGTTACTCTCCGCTCAGCAATCCTTTTATTTTTTCATCAACAGTGGTGTAAACTCCACACTGCTATCAGGTCAACTCAAGAAGTGTCAGTTCAGTATGTACTGTGCGTGTGTGTGTGTGTGTGTGTGTGTGTGGGTGACTGGCCAAGGGAAGAGTGGTTGTTTTCAGAGAGAAATGACATGGGGAGAGACAGATGGAGGGTCTCTTCATGTTATTATTGTTATGTCTCATTGAGCCTCAGACAGACCTGCAATTAAATGGAACCACATTTGCAAACACAGTCTGACAAACTTGCCGGCTAATTGAGAGTGTGTGTGCACACGTGAGGTGAGAGAGAGTGTGTGTGGAGGGGAAATCTGGTGTTAATCTTCTCCTTGGCTGTCTGGTATCTTCAAGTGTGTGTATAGGTGGGTGTGTGTGTAACAGAATCTCCCCAGTGTAAATACATTCATTCTGACAGCCATAATACTGTCTGTGACACTGTGATAAACACAGTTATTACTACCACCTTCAAGTTGATATTGCTTCAGCTGCGAGCCTCTAATGAAATCCGGGTTTTATCTTAACAATTGTTTTCACACTGATGAAAGGGTTTTTTTAAGCATGAGATCCTCCGATTTTTAAAGGAAGTAAAAGTAGTCATCAAGTCCAGACACGGCTTGTCCTCTAACTGAGCTAAAATCCAAGAAATGTGCAGTCACCTTTGTGTCAGGATACAACGAACAAATGACTGATTCCCCCTTTTAACACATCTATCAGGAGGCCTTGGCTGGATTACTGCTTTAATTAGATTCATTTACTTTTAGAGGATTGATTGGAGGAGTCTGGCACAAATGAGCCTTGGCTTGATCCATGCGATGTTACGAAAAAATACGATTTCACTTGCATTCCAGTCACAGCCAGATAGATGGGTTTTTTAAATGAACAGCAGTGCACCTCCGCGAAAAGCTACCTGTGTCACTTCAAAGGCTAAGAGCTTGCAGGTTTTAGCTGGGAAACAAAAATGTTCAAATATATAAGATTGTAATCATGGTCTCCTCTGCAGGAACTGGTGTAGCTTCGAAGTGATACAATTTTAATTTACACTATAAAAACATACAAAAGCTGAGTTTCATTTGAATTAGTGTCAAATTAACAACCAAGGTAACACCAAAATCATTGAATGGTTTCCTAATTTAAAATTCAGTTAATGTACCTCTGTCACAGCTGGTGCAGCTGTCAGGTCCCTCGTCAGTACAGTCCTCGCAGGTATGGTGACAGAGATGGCACTGCCTCCCCATGGCAAAGCGTCCCTTCTGACAGCGGATGTCACAGTGTCCATCATCAAAGTACCTGAAGGTGGAGATATGGTTTACTATGACATGCAAAGCAGTCTGGGCCACTATGGCGGGTTTTTGGTTGTGTGCACTCAGTGGTTTACCAGCTTTAGACGAGAGTCAGTCAGTCAGTCAAGAAGAACTATTTGTCAGTTTTTACTTCTTCTCTTATTTGCAATTATGTGGGTCAGTTGAATTTAAAGCATTGCTTTGCATCTTTTGAATAAAGATGATTGAATGTGTCTGAGTTCTGACCGTGTTGCAGGGCAGCTGGTGCAGTCCTCTCTCTCCGGACCCGTGCACTGCAGACAGGTAGCATCACACAGATGGCACTTCCCATGTTGACTCAAGTACTCCCCTGCAGACGGAGAACAGCAGTGAACAAGATGACCTCACAGCTGCCTCTCGTCCTTTCCACAACCGCAAAGAAACCTCTTCAACTAGCTTTTCTGACTCATTTAAAGATTACGTACCTTTGATTGCACCATGCTTTGTTTTGTATTTGTTTATCAGTTGTTTCATGTGTTCGCTTACTCTTTTCTTTCCACTGTACTTCAGTGACTCACGTTGATGCTGGTATGTGTCCTAGTCACACCAATTATAACCAACAGTCAGTTGTTATTGTTCTCATCTCATTCAGGGTCCAACTCATTATCCTGTGCCTTCTGACATCTCCAGCACAACAAGAGCTACATCTCTTCTTCTCTTTGTCTTGTATTTAAATTACATGCAAATACAAGTCACAGGTTTAAAAATATCCTTGAAAGCATTGAAAAATTTGGAAATGTTAGTGTCTTTTTAATTGCTGAGTGTCTTTGCAGAAAGAAGAGATACAATTTGAATCTGAGATCTTAGGTCTTTTGGATCCTTGAGAGTAAAAAGACAAAATGAAAATTCCCCAAAACAACTTAAGCTTTTTTTGAACAAACAGATTCTGACTAATTTACAAATCTACAAATCCTCTATTATGCAGATAGAGACATTTTTGCACTTTGAAAGTAGTATAAAAGTGAGCTGTAGATATAAAAATGTGCTTGTATGTGTTTCTGCATTTTCATGGTTAACTGACCATGGGCTTTAACCTACTCTGCAGAGCACGCGAGGAGGTTCAGACTGTCTAGTCAGTAAGATTATAAGTCTTCTGGGTTTGTCAACTTCTTGATATGTTAGATGGAGACTGGATTGTCTTGTTTAGACTGGATAGCCTGAGAAAGCCATATGTGCTTCTCTTTGTGACCTTGTTGGCTTGAGTATAACTAGACTGTTGTGTGGACTCCAGCTACCAGTTGTAAATAAATACATTCACTTGAAGTCAACACAGACAAGTGAGATTTATTATATTTCACCGAATTAAACTTTAAAGTTCAATTTTCTCAACGAATGGTCTCAATAAAGGTTTTAGCTTTGCTGTCACACAACAAAAAGCTCCTGCATGAGTTCAAACCATCTGTGAGCAGTTTATAAGCTCTCAGTGTTTGTATGTGTCTGATTCTTGCCAGAGTGCAAAAACATGCAATTTAGGTAAAGGAGTATATAGAGTATATGTGAATGTACTTGTCTCGTGCACTGGAGCCTTTTGCAGAGGTTGAAATGACAGGTTGACAAGGTGGTTGGATAATACTACTTTTAATTCAACAAAAACTAAATTTGAGCAATAGACTTAAATGGGCCATTCCATTAGTAATACTATTAACAATTTGCATTAGTGACCAGGTGATGGCAACATGATCAGGACTTTGGCTCAGCTACTTGAAAGAAAATGGACTTGTGATTAAAGCAGAGATGCAACAGAACCATCAACCATATCATAACTCACATTTGCTTGGTTTTTACTTGAGAATAAAGCACCTTCCTACAGCCCGTAGCTGCATCCTCCACTGTTGAAAATGCTGAAAATGTGCGTAGGTTTTGGAAGGCCGGAAAAGTTTCTGTTGCTAAACGGAGAACAGGCTGGAAATTGAGTTTTGGGTGCCAGAAATCTCGACACCTGGCAAAGCAATTACTGAGTTACTGTCGCTGATCAAAAGCATTATCACACTCAAGATAGATACATTGTCTTTCTGCAATGCACTTACTGCACTGGTACCATAACCAACTACCATTCACCGTATTATCTGTTTTTCCGCTGCATGATCGAGTGTTACGAAACTTTGATCACATTCACTCAGGACGCACATTACATGTGTTTGAGCTATTGTGTCCCAAGTTGCTGCAGGATTGAGAAAGAAGTTCAAAAAAAAAAAAAAAACTCATCAACCTTCAGCTTCACACTTGGCGGCATTGAAAAGAGCCATAACAAAAGAGGCATAAACATTGTGCCCTATCCTACCTTTGTATTAGACAAAGGTGACAGACACTGGCTTAGGCATAAGGATGGAGCTGTGTGTGTGTGTGTGTGAGAGAGAGAGAGCATCCTTCAAGGCAGCGGCGAGGTTGTCTGTGCTCTCTGGCTTTCTGTGAAAAGCTCAATTGTTCCCTTCAAAACAAAAGAGCTTCTTTGTGTACAAACACAACAGGCGGTGGCTTCCCATTCAGTAGAGCTCTGCTGAAACCATTCAAACGGCCCCCGAATAAACGCCGTCACTCTCCCTCACTCACACACACACACATACACAAATTGTCTCCCTGTCTTTCTGTTTGTCTCCCCCTCACTCACGCACGCAAACAAACGGGGAGCCAAGTTCTCAAGGGACGGAAAGCCGCACAACTCCACTCAGCAAAAGCAGACACTTTGGACTCCCACTGCCAGACGGGAGAAGAATGGAGCAGAGAAGAAAGAGAGCCTGTCACTCAAGGGAGTAAAAACTTTTCCTCTGTTATGGACTCGGCTGACCTTGCGAGGACATTGACAGTCTACTCTGTAAGGAGAGAGAGAGCTCTGTTGGCAGATAGCACACTGACATCCCCCACAACTGGTCCTGAATCCCAATTCCCTGGCCCTGCCACCTCTTGATACCTGCACATAGTGGGTCCAAAAAAGTAGTTAAAATAAATAAAGGTTCACTTCACCTTGCAAGTGGTCAAGAGAATATTAATCACTTTATCTAATATTGTGTACTTATTACCATGGATAAATCCATGCAGGGGAATGTCTTCTAAGCACTTCTTAACTATTTAGTGAGCCAGTGCCTTGTTTAAGGGAAATGTCAGGATTATTACCATGCATGGCAATAACATGTCTGTTGGAATGGGAACCTCCTTAAGACAAAACATACACACTGACAATCACTGAGCCACAGTGCTGCCTGTCCATGAGTTACAACAGGGCTCCTCATGTCTCGCCACATGATTTGAGTGTAAGCAGATACCAAAAATTGGAGGGATAATGTTATTTATGACCAAAGTCAGCAGAGCAGAGAGCTCAAACCATGACAGGAGATGAACAGAAACTACATTTGTTGGGACTTTGGTGAGAACTGAAACCTGCATTTTTGTGCAAGACTGCATTTAAAGTGCAATAAATAATCAAGTTCATATAGACTTCAGTTGTTGTTTATGGTCTTCCCAGAAAGTTAACTCATTTTAGTAAAAACTGGTCTGAATCATACTGTAAGGCTGCTCTCATACAAACTCTATCGGAGTTTTAGTGTCGATGCAGGTACTGCACACTCGACACCTGTGCGTGCAACATTATCAACTGAATAACCTGCAAAATACACATGGTGACTCACTTACACCAAAGGCTACAACAGGTTTTTCCCCTGCCTCAGCCGAAAGGAAATAAATACAACCTAAATCACATCAATGAGCTCCTGAAAAGTATTTCAGCAAAATCAATCAAATGTTACATACATTCACCAACTCCTTGGAACAAAACAAATGAAAATATTTCTATAGGGGTAACAGGGTGTGCGGTAAGAGTTATTTAAAAACCTGCTTTATTGTGGGAGATATACAATATCGAACAATAAATATCTTATGGGTTGAAATGCAACTGGTCACAATCAATATTTCTTTATCTGTTCCACCTCAAGCAGCCCTTAGGATGAGGTTACTTGTATTGCAGCCCTGATATTGTTGATATGTGCTGCTACGATATTAATATCTGCTCTATGGCAAGAAAAGAAAAGAAAAATTGTCCGGGAAAATAAATTCTACAGTCAAGCTCATTGTGTCTCTCTCGTGCATGTAAAATAGCTTGTACTATATGCTTGCATACACCTGTAATAATGCAGCAAAACCTTTGCATCCATGACCTGTTTTAACTTCCACCTAATTGTCATTGAGTGCACATGTCTCCCTTTAAGTGCTCTGCCTGGGGCGTGTGGAACTCTCATTTAATCAATCTGATCGAGTGCCAAAAAACTAAAAGTTTCTGAAAGCAATGATGTGAATTTCAATGATGTTATTCCCTTCCATGAATTTGTAAAAAAAAAAATAAATAAATAAATAACTCAATAGAGTGAAAACAGGTTTCGTATTTTTTTCCCTGGAAAGGATGCAGAGGCACTGATGAACAAAAAAATGCAAATGGATGAAATAATACTGATTAATACACTGTCAACATAATAAGCACAGGGTCGTGATGAGAACTAAAAGGAAAACAAAAACATGAACAGATTAAACATTTTAATAAGAACACTTAAGTAAAAAAAGATTTTCAAAACTAGGACTTTGAGTAACATTAATAATGCATTGTCACAGATATGTCACAGGTACACAATAAAAACAGCTTTTTATATGAGGGGTGTGTGTGTGTGTGTGTCTACTACCACACAATCTAAAGTCAATTCAAGTCATCTTAAACAATGACCAAGAATAAGTTTTTGTTAACCAAAACAGGGGAGTCATCAATCTTTATTACAAATCATCAAGAACCATAACCAGTTGACAGTACAACAATTCATCTAATACTGTAAATGCTCAAGCTGCAGGTTTGAAAACCCGCACAAATAGAATAAGAATCTTAAACATTATATTTGCTGTTCTTTATTAGAAGCCAGCACCACCAGAATAACCTTTGAGTTTCATCAGGTAAGGTTCAGAGACAGACAGGGGGAGAAACCAGACCATCTGAAGTCTGTCGGCCTTAACACAGTTTTGGCTCAATGTGATTTAACATTTCTGACACATTCCTGGTTCAGCAGTGATGCAGTCTGTTCACTTTCAGCCCTAACCATAATAATGTAAATAGAAAAAAAAAAGAAATTGATTGCCTCGTTGTGTTTGCTTTCCGATTTTTCCTGGGTTGACTGAACACAAAGTTCTGCTACCAAATGTGTTTCTATGCCTAAAACAAAATCCCTTTTCTGAAATAAGTGAAAGCAAAACTGTCACAGCTTTGCACCACAGCAGTTTGCTGTCTGCCTGCCTGTCAGAAACCTTTACCTGCGAATGAAACATGATAATGACAGAATATTTTCTGTGCCGATCATTGACCTTCTGTGTTGAAAGTGTAGAGCAATACTTCAGTTGATATGCATTGCCATTTGAATGGAATGACGAAGAGTAGAAATGTCTAAAACCTCTAGTTTATTTGAGAACAGTAACATGAAGGGATGCACCGATACAGATTAAATATAATTACTGGACAAAGTTCCTTTTATGGGGGGTTACATATGGCATGAGGAACACCAAATCAACACAAAGCAGAAATGCAGTTCCCTGTGAGAAATATATATATATATATCAATTATGTTATCCAGTGACAACAAAGTAATTGTGGAGCTTGAAATTGTTCAGTCACAGTAATGGATGGAATCAATACTCAGTTTAGGGCAAAAGTTTAGTATCCAGAATCTGCATCATGGGTGAAAAATGGGCATCGGTGCATCCCCAGTACCACAAATTCATTATAACTCACTGCAGCATTTCCTTCCCTGCAGAAAGCTCCAGAAGGAATGACTATCGACTCGTCTTGTAGTACCTCTGGAATGAATCAATGCTGTCTGGGCTTACATTAAGAATTAATGGCATTCTCCTACACGCACACCAATAAAGACAAACACACACACTATTCAGAGGGCAGGTTTATGTTTTTAAATAAATGAAATGAGGTGATTTTGGTCAGTAACGTGCATCAGGCTTGGGACACTGTAGCATATAACTTCAAGTGGTACTTGATTTATGTGTCTGAGTTCATGTTTATAAGTGTATGTGGTGCATATATATATATATATCTTTTTCTGTGTGTGTACGTGCGTGTGTGAATTTGTCTTCCCTCCCCTGAACAGCCATAGTCAGCCCAGACAGACATTATTTTCACATTACTGAGTGAGCTTCTTTTTTTCCTCTGACGTATATTTACAGGCAGAAAACCAGGGCCTTCCCTACTGTATGTTCACTTTCCATCTGTTTATCGTTAACACTGGAGAGTGAGGAGGAAGAGGAGCCAAAATAAAAATGCACACAGACTTATTCAGAGATTCACAGGCTGAGTGGCTCCTGTTTTAAGCTATGCTTCCTACACTGGCAACAAAAAAGAAGGTTCAATTATTTTGGCATCGATGCTTTGGTCACAAAATACCGACACTTTTTTATTCTTTTGTTTGTTTTCACTTTTGTTTTCATTTGCACGTTTGTTCTTGAAATAAGTCCCAGTCATTTTACACCCTGACCACGTGTGTGTGTCCCAGTACAGAAAAAAGGTAGGTTTGTTGTAGTCCTGCCATCGCACCTCCGATGCAGTCCCTTTAAGAGGCACAGATTCTCTTATAAATTATGTGACTGTGAATGAGTGGGCAAAGGGGGGGTTGAGAAGGAGGGGTGTCCCCTGTGCCCCCACACACCCCCCCGCACTCCCTTTATGCCCAGTGAGTATGTCCCGTCACCCCTTTTGCGAGCACGTTCTGCAGCACAGTTGCTGCAGCACTTTCCTCTGGCAAAGATTGTTCTTTTTAACGAGCACGCAGAAACTGCCTTCCGCCCAAGATTCTTCATTTGCTTTCCACAGACCAGGAAGAAGAAATACAGGGGGAATTTGAAAGAAGGGGAGGGGGGAAACAATCACACACACATCACACACACACACACACACACACAGGGCAGAACCATTAGAAATGGTCAAACGGCAGGCAGAGCCATGTGATTGGTCAGGAGAGGGTTCAGATGACAGGAAGAGGGTTTTTTGTTTTTGATCCAATCACAGGTGATGTTCATCGAGGTGGAAAATGATTGTAGTCCAGTGGAGTGATTGGATCCATGTCACGAGAGAGGGAAAACAGATTTGGGAGGAAAAAAACAGAGAGAGAGAGAGAAAAAACAAACATCACACAATTAGCAAGTTGAAGATACTAGAAACTCACAGCTTGTTGTCATTTTAAATAACAGAACACTTAAAGTGGAACACCAGTCTGTAAATATAAAGCCAAACGTTTCATTTAGTAACAATTAAACTCATTGGTCATTTTTGAGCTGCTAATCAAATGTTCACCAATTTGAAGCCAGTTATTCTTAGTTTATAGAGGTTAAAAACAGACTGAGTGCACACTTCAAGTAATGTTCCCATCATATTCATCAGAAAAGGTCACACAGTAAGACATTTTTCTCTTCAGAGCTTTATCTCATCTTCCGTGGCCAGGGGTTCATTTCAACACAAAGATCGTGGCTAGAGCAGCAAATCACAGGCTGCAGTCAAAGTCTCATAATCAGTCACCTCAGCCAGGTAGTGAGGAAAAAAAAGAATATATTTACACGAAAAGATCCATTTGATAAACATGCACAGTTCGGAAAAGACGGCACCATAAAGCACAGCAAACAAAATCTAGAGAGCAAGAAAAGATGCATGGAAATCAAAAGATTGTTGTAGAAGAGCAGATGTTATGAAAGCCTTAGGAAGAGTGAAGAGTGAGTATACGCTTCGAGATACCGTTCAGTCTATGCAGCGTGCCAACGTACGGTAAGAACGACCGCGAAGAGTGACTTTATGTTAAAAAAGTGTCAGGAAGGTGTGAGTTCGTAATCCCAGAGAGATTCTATATTAATGATATACATGAATAACATGAATAAGACCTTTTGATAAAAAGCACAAAAGGCAAAAGCAAGGACAGGCCGCCTTCCAGCTTTGAAGCTACAACACTGAGCAGTTTGATTCAAGAAGTTAGTACAAAGCTCCAAAATAAAAGAAAAGAAGGCCACAGGTGAATCCTCAGCTTTTACTTAATAAAGCTACCTTGTGCATTCATTTTCTTGTGCCCTGTGGGATATAACACAATTTAATTCATCTTAGTGGAGATGCAAAATAGTTTCAGTGAATCTGCACCTCTAAGGCCTTTGGCTCTTTGATTAGCCGGGATTGTTTAGACCCGAATTTGTTTACGTTTGCATTTAATATTATGCAAAAATACTATTGTCAATCAAACACATTATAAAGCGTGCTTTTTTTCCTGCTTTGACCCTGTTTAAGTCAGCGCGCTAGCTGATTTAAGACTTTATAGAAATGTCACTGCGGACCATTTTAGTATGTACAACTGTAGCCTGCGAGAGGCAAATGCAACAAGTATAAAATAAACATTAAGGCAGTCTTGTAGATAAGAAAGCTGACAACTCACCATCTTTGCAGATGGTGCTGACCACGCAGGCTCCTGCCTCCAGATTGTAACCACTGACACAGCTGCTGCAGTTTCTTTCACCGGGCCCCAAGCACTCATAGCAGCTATGGTCACACCTGCCGAAGGAAGAATTGAAGAATTAGATATCAGTCTATGCAGAACCACACTGTACATGCATATCCTTGTGAAATTGTAACTGTTCTTTAAGGATATTTCTTTCACAGGTTGGGCTGGGTTTTGTCCTTATAATGTCTGGTTTTTCCTATATTTGCAATTTGCTGCTCTCCAATATAGACTAAAACCACTAAATGACCAATGCAGTCATCCTCTCCACACAGTGACACAAACCTTTATGAGACTTCCCACTATGCTTAACACCAAAATGAAACACAGTTTGCATTTTGTATTGTATGCTTGTAAGATCAGCCTTAGTACAAATCTCAAAACCATCCGCTCCAAATTCATTTATGATTTTCATTTATGATTTCAGTGCATTGGCCTGGTCTGTGTCTGTTATTGAGCAGTGTTTGCAAATGAAGTAGGAGCTTTAAAGTGACGCAAGAGATTAACTTTTGTAAACAGTCACAACAAAATCTGGATGAGAAAATATCTGAAATAATCCTTTAGGAGCAGAGATTTAACGCAAAGCAAGAAAACAGTGATCTCATTCAGGGTCCTGCTAATGAGAAAACATGTTAATCTAAAATGATCTGACAAGGTCCAAGCTGACGGACTAAAGGAATCAAGTGAGGTAAAGGGTAGATTGGGCAATTAATAATTAAAGGTTTGAGAGACAAAACAGCAGAGAGGCCACCTCAAAGAACAATAAGAAAAGCAGACAAGCTGTCTGACTCTGGAGGAGCTTGACTGTGGGTGTGATAGGAAGCAAAGCAGTCATCAGACTGTCATCAAACACAGGAAACATAGGACTCTTCCTATTTCTCCTAAAACAGGTAAACATCAGTGAAGAGTCAGGCAACAGGACTGTTTGTGGGACAACTGCACACAGCTTTGAGAAAGAAACATCAGTGTAGCAGAGAGCGGCCCCTAACAGTCCGTTTACATGGTGCTGAGACAGTGAGGAGGCACCAGTCTCATGCTTTTACAGTTAACTCCAAATGCCAGCAAACTCGTCTATTGTAGGTTTTCTGCTTACATGTCCCCTTATTGTTACAGTTTGTTGACCCAAAGCAAAATTACACCATTCCTGATTTAGCCCAAGATTTAAATACGGGTAGAGTGCACCATTATGTCTGTTTCATAGGACATGTTTGTGTCTGAATCATCTGCTGGTCCCTGTCCCAGAATGTTAAATGGAAAATGCAAAGGTTGAGCAGAGCATATTAGCTGAATATGAGAGGTTGTCGTTGGGAAAAAAAACATAAAATAGAATATTTCTTCACTTTAAATAGTCTAAAACCAAACAAAAATAAGCTTTGTGGGAAAAAGGGACACTGCTACTGTGGTGAGTGTGATGCTACATGTTGTCTGTACACCTACCGCATTTGTTCAGAGTTTACACTTTGGCTGCCTGGCAGCTATTTGCTTGTAAATCCTGTGCTATTTTATTTTGTTAAAACAGAACTGCTGTGTTCTCTCATGCGCAGAGCAGCAATTAACCCACTATCAAGTTGTAGAGGAAAGAAGGAAAAAAATTGCTGCATGCAGACAAAGTACAAACCGGTCAGACAGACAGCATGAACAATTACATGAAACATGAAGCATCACTGATTAAACACTGAATAAAACAGTGAGAGGTTATCAGCCTGTTTATGGTAAAGCCAAATCTTTGAGTTTTTTTCTGTTCAGTATCGAGTATCGAGTCGGCAGCAGTTGAGTTTCTTGTTGGTTTAAAAACCATATAGTAACATATATCTGTAGTTAAATAATTTCCTTGCAAGTACTGAGAACGTGCTGCTGCACACATGGCACACATTGGGTTTAAGGAAGGAAAAAAATGTAATTTGTGCTTCAAATGCTGACTCTGTAGACCGGAAATCTAAAACTTTTCCACTTTTTCCCTGGTGTTGATGTGTTGGCAGGCGTGCTGACTTACTTCTTACAGGACCTCTGCACCTGCCCATTGTCTGAGGTCTGCTCTGACAGGTAGTAGCCGGTGCTGCATGTAGACACACAACGCCAGTCCTCAAGTAAGTAGCCATCTGCACACTTTGTGCAGGCCTCTATTCCTGTGCCTGAAAAACACACAGACTCACACTTTAAGGGTGTTTTCAGGGCATTACAAATCAGCTGATAAACAGAGCTGCACAATTAATGTCATCCCACTGGTGTTCATACTTTAAAAAAAAAAAATGCATTGCTTCCTACCTGCGCAGGTGGCACAGGCCCGATGGCAGGGCTCACAAGTCCGTCTGTGGCCATTATAATAAGTCCCTGGGTCACAGGTCATCTGACACTTGTTTCCTTGGAGACTGGAAAAAGAAGTGGAGACACACGTTCATATTTTTGCAGTAAATGAGGAAAGCAAAGGTAACAAAAAAATAGAATTTCCCTTAATTAGCAACATTATTTCCACATGAGCACCAGTACAGGTGACAAGAAAAATATTTGAAATGCCCAAACTGTCTGCAGCAAATAGGTTGAAGTTTGGCTGATAGCAAACAGATGCTCCTGAGCATTTTTATTCTTTTGTGACATATTTGTTTTCGGGCCAAATATTTAGTAAGAATAAAAACAACTGCAGCACTGGTGATATTGTGTTAGTGTACACACTAGCAGCCTTTAATGTTTTATTTCTTTTTTTAATTTACTAATACACAAAAATGCATCTTCTTCTTCATTCAAGTGTATCAAGAGGAATTTGTTGTTTTGACTAATATACTCAAAGGAGTTTGGAAGTTCCAGAAGCAGGGGTAGAGGTAAGTTAGGAAGTAGGTTTGGAGGTTATAAAGTCAGCTCTGTGAAGTCACAGTGAGGACAGGTTGGTGAGCTCGCTGTGCTAAGCTGAATAACAGCTGGTCTGTGTTAGCTAACGTTTCCCAGAAACAATCTCGTCTGGTCTTCGCTTCCTCCTCGGCTCCTAACCGACCATGAATGGTGAACTGAATGGGAGAGACTGTGCATGTGTGTCAGAATGCGTGCATGTGTTAGCATGTGTCTTACTGTGGTCTTGCTGGCGTTTAGAGGAAATTATGGCTTACAAGTGTCCCCACCTCCACCTCTGGCTACACTGAACACTTGGTGTTCAGCTGGGTTCAAGACCGCAATATGTTTTAAACACTTCAAAAGTGTTTCCTTCATGACCTATCAAGAATTTCAGCACTTTGAAACGCCCTATCCTCTGTCAGGTCAAGTGTAGTTGGGGTGGTTTGAAGAGGCTGCTGTGGAAGTGGCCAGAAAATGAACTGGAACATGTCTGCATGGATACCTAAATGGTTTAGATCAGAGGCTCTTCAAAGTGAGGATCACAACCCAAAATGAGCAACAGCTCCACTTCTTGTGGGTCTCCGCATGACACGAGTCTATGTGGGCTTTAATAAGACTGGGTCACAGGGTGAAACTCTGTTTATTCAATTTGGTTCCCAAGTGGGAACAGTTGGGAAGCCCTGGTTTCACTGGTTCATGCTGCGAACCCAAACCGCAGCATAACACAATGTGCTGTTCTAAATTAGCAACACTGTAGTCCTGCAATGTTAGAGTAGATGAACACAAAAGGTTTTTCATCCCTGAACCACAAAAAAGACATTCAGGTCAAATCAGTGAAAAAAGACAAAACCTGAGCTATTTGTACTTGTATGACAGAGGTAATGGACTGTAATTGACCTGTGAACACGCAGTTATTAATACCAGCAGTTCTGGTAGCACCAGGTGTGCAATTATAATAAAGTTGTTTATGCCATGCAGTAACACTGACAGCTTGATGGCAACATTTTAAATTTATTTTAAATATTATGACATATTAAACCATATTTTGGTGACCTGTATATGAACCAAACTAGGGAACCTTGAGGGTAACTGTGACTCACGTATGGGTGAATGCGCACCACATTGTAAAGCACTTTGGATAAGAGTGAATTTCACATAAAGGTCAGGGTGAACTCAAAACAAACAAGTTCGCGCACTCAAAGACAGCAGTGTTTTTAGTTATTCTGAAACACACATTTGAAGGTGGAACGAAAAGCCCTGCCGTCACAGAGAGGACTGATATGGTGATACCGTCTGACATCTACCTCTCCTTGAAAACATTCAAAGTGTTGCATTTGTTTGTACACACAGAAAGTGACAACTAGTTGTACAGAGAATGAATAAAGAGAACCTGCGAAGTTCAAACGCTGCTTACTTTCTGAGCTCCACACAGCCAATGGATGCATGACAGCTATGGAAAGTTACAGATGTTGGCAGCTAAACCCGCCCCTTATTGCAAGCCTCAAACAGGTGTGAGGAGAGGGGGCTTTGGACACTCAAGCATCTTATACAAGCACTTCCTTTCAAGATCACCAAAGCTTTTAGAGTTACAGTGGTTGAGTAATTGATGATGGAGCCATTATGCAACTTTGCTGCAAATTAACTGTTTTAGCAGCAGTTCAAAAGGAAAATTCATTTTATTGTGTTTGGAGCAATTTTATCTGTTGTTACTGTGGTAAAAAAGTAAACACTGCAAGTTATAAAGGGCATAAACACAACTTCTGTAAACAAACAAGTGACTCTGGTTAGGCATTTGCACTGCATGGCTCCCAGCTTACCTCATCCCAGGTTTACATTCTGTGCAGATATTGGAGGTGGTGCACCTCTTACAGTTCTCTGGACATCTCCTGCAAATGTTGGAATCTGAAAGACACAGGGTGAGCCAGTCATACACAGTGGCTGATAGAAACCAGAAGTGTAGTTGCATTTGAAATGAAGAGAGGAAACAGAGGAGTTAGACAACAATGAAGAGGAGGAGGAGAAGAGGGGATAAAGTGAGAGAGAGACTGAGCAGAAGAAGGGGCAGATGAACAAAACAGGAGGACAAAAGGCAGCAGGAAGAGATGGCAAGAGAGGAGGGGGAAGAACGGAAATGTCAAAAGGCTAAAGCTGCAGGGATGAAAAAGAAGGCCGTAGTGTTGGTGAGGGAGGAGAGGAATGCAGATGAATATTTCAAAAGGCAGACTAAAGGCAATGACACGCTTTGACACAATGCATATGGACACTTCTGCCTTCAGCAGCAATGAGGATTGCCAGAGACATACGGGAATAACATGTTTTGCTATTCCTGCAAAATCCATTGAGTAGACTATGACTATTAATCAAAGCTGTTATTTTTACATTTCTGAAAAATGGTGTTTGTGTATGGCGCAAGCTTTACGGCTTTTGTTTGGGAAGTCATATGGTCAGAGCTGAGAGGAGGAGACTGAGAGTAAGTGAGGATTGTTGGTTAGATTTTCAGGAATCTGAAAATCATTACAGGGTGGTTGCAGGAAATGGACAGGTCACGGACAGATTTGCATGGAAAGAAAAAGCACTTCTGCATTGCTGCACGAGTGTACCTTTCCCTTTTTAGTAAAGGACTGGAGGTCAAAATCACACTGAAACGATGAAAGAAAATTCACCAACTAATTTAATGAAGAAATTTACCAGGTAGAAATGTAAATGTTTTGCTGGTTCTGGCTTCTCAGATGTGAAAAGCTTCTCTGTTTTACATCATAGTGTGTCAATTATTTTAGGCTTAACAAGTAACGTGAAGATGCTCGTCTCTTAACTGCAAAGCATTTTTAAAATTTTCCGACATTTATATTCACCAAGGGATGAGTCAAGCAATACTAAAGAGATTTAGGAAACTGAACATTGTTACTTCCCCCCTTGAAATGTATTTATGGATCTGTGAGATGGTCTGTGCTGACATTGACTTTACATTGACCTTTTTTTGACTGTTAATTCAACACACAACTGACATCCTGCCCCTTATGTTACTTTGCCCTTAATTAGGTTGGCATCTCTTACAAAAGGTAATGAAATTATTACATGAACACGTGTTAATGAAGGCAGGAATTCACCTCGGCCTGCCGCCTGACTGACAAAGAGAAAACAGACTCTAGATAGCTCATTTAACACAACACAACACTCAGCAGTGCCAACATTTCAAAAGAAAAAAGTATCCACTACATCTTGGCCTGTTGAAATGTTATGATTGAACTTGGATCAGATCACATCAGATCTGCTGCCAGAGAGTCTCAGTGCTGCCAGGACTTTGCGCACTGTCTTGGCTGCAAACCAATATATAGACATAATTATGAGATATACATAGATTCAGCATCTCATTCCTGCTTCTCTTTCACACAACCTGGCATACATATAAAACATAAGACTTACACATACAGTACAGACTGCACGTTAATGCTAAGGCGCTACTCGATTTATTATATTCCTGCGGTCAACACAAAGAAAACAAGCTGACTTGTTGAAAATGTAACCCATGGACAATCCTCCTGAGGATCTGTTTTATTTCATGATTTATTCCACGTTACACTGATGAAAAAAATCTGCTTACTAGCACAAACTTTCCAGTCGTGTTCGGTTCAGCAAGCGCATGAAAAACAAACAACTGGCTAGACGTTACATCAAGGACACCACGGCATCATTCTGAGGCAATGAGTGAAAGTAGGTTTGTTGATGTGGATTACTTTCACCGCTGAGGGCGAAAGTTGTGACTACTCTTCATCTTAGACACGCTTTAAGAACTTTATCAATGGATAGTCGTGACAATAAACTTGGAGCTTGGACAAACGATTGACTTTGTGTGAGCATGTAGCGTTCATGGCCTGATTTTGTGTCTGTTGAGGAGCTTGAGGCATTTTGCTGCAGCACCCACATAAGTGTAACATTCAGCTAAGTTTAAATGTCAATTGTTGAACTATAAGGAAACATGCAGAGGACACATGGAAGCAAACCGCTTTCTTCTCCACATGGTGTGCTATCACATGTGCTGTTAGTTAAGAGTTTGTACGTTGTGGGGCCAGTCTGTCCGGCAGGGAAACGTACCATGGTCGAGGTAGAAGCTGTCGGCACAGTTGGCGACACATGTGTTGGAGCCCTCATTGAGGTGGAAGCCTGTCCTGCATGTGGTGCATTGGTCGCTGCGGCTACCAACACAGGTCTCACACAGCGAGGAGCACTTCTTGCAGCGTTTCCTATCGTCACGGAAAAACCCACTGGGGCACTCAGACACACACATCCTGAAAAAAGAGAGACAGAGAGAAAGAGAGATGAGAGGTGATGGAGGGGAGAGCAAAGAAGGACGTGAAGCAAGAAGGAGCATCATATATGTGTAGCACAAAGAACAGAGATCATTTGTATTTCTTCCAGACATATTTAAGTTGTACAACATAATAAAGACAGAATCGACCTCATTGTTTCATAATTAACAGCCTCTGCAGCTCAGTATAATGTTAACAGGCTCAAAATGTAAAACACATGTCTGACATAAAACACATGCTTCTTGTGTAAGAGTATTATGGGCATAACATATTGTGTGCAGTTATAGATATAAGATCATGTAAAATCTGTTTTTTATATATGTGTATATATATATATATATATATAGGACTAAAGCAGCTTTTCTTTTCATAATTATCCATTGTAACTTATTTTTCAAGTATCAATAGCACATAATGAGTCCACACAAACAGAGGAGGAGGTGGAGAGTGTGTGCGTGCGCTATATGGTGAACAGGTGCAACATCTGTTGGATAACTTCACAGCCCTCCGACACCCCCCCTCATTTCACCCTGAGGCTCCCTTCGTAAGGTGAAAAAGATTTCCAAAATCCTCAAGAGCACAACACACACACACACACACACACACACTCCTTAAGCCTTATTCACACACACTACTGAGTTTTCTGCCAAGAAACACATATTGCACGTGTGAAACACATAATCCATGTGTGCACGTACGCACTGCCATGCGTTTGTCCTCCATCTTCAATGCCATTTCTCTGCTAAGTTTAAACGCCTACCCAAGGACACCACTGAATGCGAGAAAAATTATAAACTGCATTTTCCTGACCATGCTGTCAGTGCAAGCAGATGTCAGTAATTGAAAGCATATAGATGTTAAATTGTGGTAAAAGCGATTTAAAGAAAAAGGTTTTTTCCCCCTAAACACTACGCTTTTGGCCAACATTACTATCAACTATAATGATGTTTTTGTCTTGAAAATTCATGGCAACATCTACTTCATCAGGCCAAGCTATAGGATCACAATCACAGTTTTAAACATGTTCAGAATCCCTATCAGTGCAGGAGAAAAACAGTAAAAAAGCAGTAAACTTTCAGTCAGTCAACACTTTACAAATGCTAACACACAACCTCAGTGTACACTCTGGGCTGTTATGACCATTGTAGACAAAGACACTCTTGTTCTCAGTCAAATGATCATGAAGTGCAGTTTACATTTTTAATTTACAGTTACTCATAATTGGTTTTTCACAGGGTTCATACTGATTTTTCTTTTACTGCTGATCATGGAGCGACACTCTGAGAGAGACATAAAATTACCTACTTAAAATTGTCAAAAATTTCAAGATCATTAAAATTCTGGCTATTTGATGCACACGAATGCAATATGAGCACATACAGACAATTAAGAAGATCCTGAAACATTTCCAAGACTCATACAACTTCTAGCCTAGTCTAGACCATCAAACACATATGTAGGGATGTAATTATCTGAACATGAAACACTACCGCCACCCCTCCTCCTTCCTCCCACCACTCCCCCAGTCTTCCTTCATCAATTGCTCCCTGTGGTGGCAGAAAAGGGCAGCACACCTCTAAAGTGGGCTAATGATAAGGCAGCGCCTAAGCTTGCACATTCTCATGCACCTGCATTGGTTTGTCTTTTATTAGTGCAGAGACCCGCCGACACAAAGGCAATTACAACAGACTTTGATCCTAATGGGATCCTAAGGGCACACACAAATGTTCACACATATACTCACAAATTAAAAGTCACACACACCTTTAAACAGAAGGAAGGTAGAAACTGAACACGATATGGCCGACAGGAAACAACATCTCTGTTATCAGACTGACAAGGTGAAATTAATCAGGACACCACCTGCACAGTTTCTTAACCTCAATCACATTATGCTCACTGAATAACAGGGGTGAGCACTGACCTGTGAACTCAAAAAGGAAACGTGCTGAATTCAAAATGAACCAGACTGGGGAAGAGCATGAACGGGTGTATTAAAGCAGTTACACGCTACAAAAGCAAAATGTGACTTTGTGAAATTTAAATTTTATGAGATGACTTATGACTTATGGTCAGTATGTAGGAACAAGGCAGAGATTGTGTCCTGTAGCTGTGAAACTGAAAGGAGAACATCAGAGCAACAAGGCGTTGTACATTCACTCTGTGCCTTTGAAGTGGCTCCTACTGTGGAAACATTTAAAAACAGCTCAGGACCCACCTGTTAACACTGTTTTATTTAAATATTACTCTAAAATTGTGCCTCACCATAATATGACACTTTTGTCAGTTTTAGGCACTTTGTGACATCTGATATCAGAAGGAGCTACAGTAAATTCTGTTCACCTTCATTGAGAAAAAAAAAAACGATGCAAATTTAAATGCTCATGCAAACATTGTGTGCGGGGTTCTTGTTGATTTTTGGGTTGCTGTACTATATGACAAAAAAGCTAGGGCAGTAAACTTCTGCTGCAAGTTTGATTTTTGCAAACTGGGCTGTGAGACAAATATGTCTTTGAGGCCTGTAAACACGATGGAAATGTTGCCTTGAGCTGATTAAATCCAATTATTGGCGGATTGGTATGCACCAACATTCACTTTACACTCCTAAAACTTTCTGATTGAGACCCCCTCAGCTAATATTGATCCTTCTCTTGATTTGTCTGTCTCTGGACTCCCGGAGGACTTCTCACTCTTTAACACAATCAGGTGTTAGTGAAATCACATATGAGCCAGACGTATCTTCTATCTGTAGCTTTGTAGCTCAGCTGCACTTTTTAAATTAAGAGGAGAAAAAAACAAATTGGCTCTGGTGGAGCAATTACTTTTACGTCTTCAGGAATATTTGGAGAATCTATGAACGTAACGCCAGCAAGGTCAGTGACACCTAGTGGAATTAATAATTATTTTCACAAATTTAATTAATCATCTATGTTGCAATCAATAAAATTGTGTACAACAGTAGATGCAAAATATAAAACCTTTTTGTTTTGTGTGAACAAAATTCTCTCCCACTGTTGCCAAGTACAGTCAATTATTATTACAGTCATACAAAAAACCTTAAACTGTGGGTTAATTAGACATTATTTGTCACAAACAAGAACCTTTCTACTTAATACTGATTTCTGAGGCAGTCTGACCTGGTGTTGTTCTTAAACTTGAGGAAGAAGTGGAGGCAGTTGATGCAGTGATGGGGTCCAGGACCTTCACAGCCATTCTCATTGCATTCAGAGTCGCAGGGGCCTGGTGACGCACAGCGGCAGAAGTGTAAAGAGGTGATGACTGGAGGAGTGAGTTTTATAGTTTGATAACCTTGTCAACATTAACTGCCTTCGTGGAATCACTGACTGTAATTTATGGCACCCTTTAATAAAACCCTTACACCTAATATAGCAGCGCAACTTAATGTCATTGGGACAGGACAGTAAAAATATCAAATGCCAAAGAATTATGTTTCTTTGCAAAGCTGCTACTGCGGGTAACCCGTCTGTGTGTAGGTCTGAATATATCACTTACCGTTGTACTCCTCTGTGAACTCCTCATGGGCATCGGTGGGCGTCAGCATGTCTGTGGAGCGGGGCTTATCGCTGCGCACAGAGTACGGGTGCACAGAGGTGCCATACAGCACCAGTGACCACTCCTTCAGCTTGCCTGAGGAAACAGAAGCATTGCAAAACTCACTGTAGATTGTCAGCGAGCAGCAGAATCCTTTGATATTTGTTCGATTTGTACATTTTAATGTAACCAGATGTGTAATGTTCTGCCAGAGTATTCTTTTTTGCCTGTAATATATTAAATGGAAGAAGCAGCTTGAAGATCTTTCACTAGTAGCTCAAAGAACAAAATCCTCATAATCTAAATTATGCCACATTTCAGGGGCTTTTCAGCTACAATATGTAAATTCTGAGCTCTTAATGATACACATGAGAAACATACACACAAGCTTATGGTGATCAATGTAACAGCTTCTTAGAAACTGCTACTCTCCATTTAGGAGACTTTATTATGTTGTTAAATTAGTAGGTCATTCGAGCAGTTAAGTTCACTGCCCCCCGAGCAACATGTGGGCTCCTGCTGGTTCTACCCTCACTACAGAAAAAAACTGTCTCCTTCAGTTTCTGTGAATTAAATCACATAAAATAAATACAACTGCGTATGTAGGCTGATGATAATACTTTTTAATTATAGAAGTGAGTAACAGTGTCATACCCGGCACTTTCTGGCTGCGGAGCTGAGAGGGTGAATCATGGATCTCTAGGACCCAGTCGCCAGCTGCCTTCTCTCCCCAGCAGTGGGTGGTCATAAACTCCCAGTTCTTAAAACCCTCCATGGAGTGATCAAACAACCTGCATATTCACACACCCATTACACACACACACACACACACACACACACACACACACAGAGATATCAGATGAGGAAACAACTCAAGTGTCGCAAATACCAGTACAAACATTCACAAACACTCAACTGATCACACTCTGTAATGAACATTGTGTAAACACTGTGCAGGATTGTGGTTTATCTGAGGTGAATGTAGATTAGGTACATAGAGCGCTAACACTAATACAGCATTTAATCCCCCAGAGGCTGCAATATTTTATTGTTTCAGACCAAATGAAAAATTATAGTTCTTAAAATGAAGCTGATTCAATCCACCTATATAAAACAGAAACACCTCATTTCACTCCTGTAAATACCTTGTGAGTTCCAATTTCCAATATGTATAACATCTCAATACTTCTTCTTTACCTGTTGGCAAGCAGCTGAGACTTAGTCCCTGAGGGTGAGGTCAGGTTGATTGACAGATCCCCACGGCGAGGGTGTGTGATTGTAATACGGACGACCACGTGCTCCAGGTAGATCACGTGATGGTTGGGGTTGTCGGTGCATCCTGTCGCCTTGTACACAGACCGCACCACATGCTCTGGACGGATAGTTCTGGAGGACAGGATGGGAGCCAGTTAAAAAAGGAGACATGAGGAAAATATATACACAAAAACAGCAAAAACAGCACCAGCTCAACAAATCAGTAAAAGACTATTGATCACATTTTTACAGCCAATTCTTCACACAGGGAAAAATTGCAACTACTGCAAGATTTCCTCTCCAGCAACACACACCAATTTAGAGTTCAGTCTACTGACGGAAAAGAAACAAGAAAATAAACTCACAATCAACACCACCAACAAAAAGAAAGGAAAAGGTTTGCTGTGAGCACCAGAATATTTCTCCACAGATAAAGAGATGTAACAATTAAAAATACATCAGCAATTATAAAAAGACATCAGATGTTCAAGCAGATGGTAAACCAGGTCAAAACTGAGATAGATAGATAGATAGACAGATAGATAGACAGATAGACAGATAGACAGATAGATAGATAGATAGGTTAACATGTCACTTGATTAGCTTCAGATATCTTTCCTCTTTGCACAACTGTGATACAAATCTTAAAGCGATCTTGTGCATTCAAAGCTACTAATTGGTAAGGTTTCATTTTCAGATGGAACCAAGTGGTTGTAAAGTTAAATAAAACTGAAACTCATCTTCAAACACATGATTCAGCCCCTGAATGTCAATCTGTGCGCCCTCGGCCATAAACGTACTTGTACCTGTCTGTTTGCTCTTTCGGGGAGAGAGTTTGGGGGGCTGTGGCCGTCTCCCTCCACTGAGCCATCGTGCTCAGTCAACCCTCACCAAAAAATTCGGCCAGTGACTGACATAACATTCAATATCAAGTTTCAATACCCCGAGGCACCCCTAAAAGCAATCACATGTACTTCTTTTTGATTTAGCCTCCTCCAGAGACTAAAGCGCATGCACAAAAGTCCATATTAAGGTTTTCCATTTCCTAAACCTCAACCAGCCAAAGAAACCAAGGACTGTGAGCATGATAAGAAAGACAAAGAACATTATTTGTTCTGTCTGCTATGCACGGCTCAGCAGCAGAGAGATCACCTAACAGCCAATGCAAACATCTAATGACCCCTTGAATAACATCTGTGGTATGGTCCAATATAATGGTGATACAACAACAAAAACAGTAAAAACACTGGCAGGTCAAGTTCAGTGGACAGTGAACACAATCTTGCCAGAGAAAGTCTTTGAGGAAAGAGTCTGCTGCAAAACAACTGAACATGGAGCAGCTCAGCCAGCCTGCACATATTAACAGGGTCGACCATGTCTCAGGAGGTAGAGCAAGTTGTGCACTGATCACATGGCTGATCCCCAGCTCTTCTTGTCCACGTGCTGAGGAGTCCCTGGCAAAGAAACTGAACACCAAACAGCCCCTGATGGTCAGTTTAGCATGGTAGCTCTCCGCTGTTGGTGTGTGAGTGTGTGTGAATCAGCGAGAGAAGCAAACTGTCAAGGGCTTTGAATAAAAGGACTATACAAATGCCGCCATTTACTAATTTAATTTAACTCGGAGCAGAGCTTATTCACTAGAAACTAAAGCAGAGCTGGTCAATTACACTTATGCCAATTTGATATAAAAAGGATTTCTATTATTATTATAATTTTTATAGGGTGTAGGTCTGAAAGACAATCCTTTCCAGTGACTTGTGATGTTTGATCCCGTATTAGAAGCTGTTTAATTAGATTCCCTGTTGTCAAGGTTACAAACATGGCGATGACATTTTTCAGGCCAGAGAGACACAGCACAGATGTTTATCGTTACGAGGAACATTACCTCAAGGCAATTATCAACTGGTGAAGGTTTAGTGTTTAGCTGTCCAAAGAAGTTTTTTTTCTAGGAACAACATATCCCTCAGTCTTGTCAGTCCATTGATTACTAATTACCACTGAAATACCAATTTGTTTAAAAGGCGCAAAGCCTGCTATCAAGATTAATTGAACGATTTCCATTGAGAAATGCTTTTTTTAAATGAAAGACATTGTTGAAACAAACCTCTTGTGTCTCATACCAATTAGATCAGCGAATTACTCTGACAGGAGCAAAAGTGGTGTATTATCATTTAAAGCAGCACGTCATGAATTGAAAATAACCATAACATTTTGCACTTTGCTTCCATCTCTGATCATTTACATAATTCTTGAGGGACTAATAGTCAATATAAGCAATTTACGTTAGAATCAGTGAAAACAAAGAGAATTTATATGAGCTCAAGCAGACACGATGGAATGAATAACAGAGAAAACAGTGATTGTCTCTTTCGTAAGCCGCCGATGACTGTTTGGAAAGTGGACAGCAGTGACGGCTGGGGAGTCTCGGGCTGATATCACAGCTCTGGCTTCTCTATGACACAACACAGATAACTGAACCATACGCATGGGACCGTGCAGAGCAGATGCACAGCTGATTACCACCAGCCTGATTGCACACAGATCAGGCGGTTTTCCTGGTGCGTGCTCCAAGTGGAGTGAGGCGAGCGATAGCAGACAGACATTACTAAACGTAGTCAGAGGGGCCAGCCAGAGGGTGTGTGGGAACACGGCGGCGAGGTGACGACTGCACTCCTGTAGCCAGTTAGAGGCACAGAACCCACACACATACACTGAGTATTTAAACATGCATCTCTGGATGGGAGAAATACATAAAACCTAAACATAATCAATGAAAAAACAAAGTCACACATTCACGAGCACAGAGACATTTCTACATAAATTTATACTAAACAAAGTGGTTCATTAAGGGAAAAAGTGTTTCAGACTTTTTGGGGCAAGCTGAAAATTCTGTTTTGAACTGTGTTGCACATAAAACTTTCATGACTTCTCTGCCTTCGTTCCAAAAACAAAACAAAACAAAGCCTTTTGTTTCCTGGTGATTGCTTATTCCTCAGAAGCCTGTCATTTGGCTGGACGAACGCAGAGTAATTCGGTTTATAAACAAGGCTTAAGCTCCCAGTAACTGGACAAATGTGTAACTGACCATTTCACACATCTCTAAATACTGCTCATAAACGCACTGCACATGGAAAAAGGAGGAAAAATGACAGGGTTGTTTTTATTTCTTTCACGCAACAACAGTGGAAATCTCTCCACGAGCCAATATGCATTACATGAGTATGGAGCCCTGAGCACAACTGCCTCTGCCACAAGCTGGACTTTACATAAGCCTCATATGGACTGACTTGTGCAGTGGAGCAGAACAGACAGAATGACACTGATAATGCTGCAGTCACTGGCCACCGAGCTTTCAACTGAAAGCAAACCAGTTCAGGGCCCAGGTTCAGCCAGCCAGCCTAACACAGAACAGTGCCTAGGCTTCCAGCTGCATCAAGAATAACAAGCTGTGAAGCCTTGGCTCTCTCCACGTGTGTGTGTGTGTGTGTGTGTGTGTGTGTGTGTGTGTGTGTGTGTGTGTGTGTGTGTGTGTGGTAAAGGTCTTATGTGAGAACCACCCTGCCAGAACTAATGCTTGGACCCTATCAAGGTACAGCTTGCACAACCACACTCTCAAACACATGCTGGTGCATAAAACACCAGGGAAAGAAAAAAAGAAGGAGATAAAAAAAGAGAAAGATGTCACATTTGTTTATCTAAAACTTGTCTCAGACTAGTCTGGCGTTTAATTATAAGTTCGCACAGTAAGTACACTTGACTCTATCAGATTTCTTTATGTTAATCAGAGTTTATATGATCACCCAAGTCCACACGCTTTTGGTTTGATCCCTTTATGTCTAATTAAAGGATATCTTGACTCTGTGGCATACAGTCCTATTATTGAAAATAACTTTGTGGCAAATGTTTATGCGTCAGTAAAGGTACTTCCCCAGAGTGAGGACCAGGGCAAACTGTGGATGAGAACCACCTGTCTGCACATGGCCTCGACTACAGCTACATCAAATACCTTTGGGATTAACTGGAACGCCAACTACAAGCCAGGTCTTATCATCCAAAATCAATGGTGGACATCACAAATGGTCTTGTGGAGCAATTCACTGGTTCCAGCGGCCTATCAATACCCATGGTTTTGGAGGTTTACCAGTATCATGTATGGGGTGAAATGCATGTATGTCCACATTCTTTTGACCATGTAGTGTATACTGATATAGGAAAACAGGCTCATGGTATATATATGCATGTGTTTGTGTGCATATTCCACCTGATTTGTCGGTCTGCACTCTCCACACAGACGTGCTGAGTGGGGACTTGTTTCCATCTCTCTGCCTCCTTCACCATCGCCTCAGCGTCCATCAGACCAAAGCCATACAGGTGGCTGACTGTCGAAAACAGTGAAAAGTCACAGCTGATCAGACCAAAAAAATCATTTCTAATACTAATGATAGTTTATCAGAAAAAAAGTGTTACAGTTCAGAATGATGAGGGAGATTTGGCTATTTACCCTCCAAACTTAAAACCAAGCAATTACAGAATAAAATATGAAAGAAGAGGATTAAGAATCAGTGGGCAAGATTTATACCCTTAAGAAACCTTCCTTAAAGACATGAAGTATATTACAGTGTTAGACCGTTTGTAGAGTTTTTGTAAGGACTTGATGTAATTAGTCAAAATGTGTCCAAAAAGGCAAAATAAATAAATAAATAAATAAGAGCATCACACTGCTGTTTGTCTACTGACTCATGTAAAACACTCAGGACATATATGGTAGTTTTCTACAAATGAAAAAGATATGTTTGAATACCGCTCAATTTATGGGTAAAGCAGCTCAAATATGAATTCCTTCCATACTTGTCCCGCCGCCCCGCTCCCCACTGCCCCTCTCCCTGTTCTGTTTCTCTTTAGTTCCTCTTTGAAAAAAAAAACAAAACAAAAAAAACAAAAACAGTCACTTGGAAAATCTCCAGGCACACTGGGCCTGCAGCCTGGCTGACCCTTAGTTCTCACTCTCTTGGTTTCTCTCCCGCGTACACACACATACACACACACATACACACACACACACACACACACACACGCACGCAGGTATGCATACACACTTAAGCCCACGCTCACAAAGTTACAAAACAGCAACCACCACATGGACCCTGACAGATGGCAGCTGGCGGCTAAATTGTTGGAAAGTGCCCATCACCCCTCTTCTGATCGGACAAACTTAAATATTACATATTGATCCTTCCGACTGCTTTTGTGTTTTTCTCTCAAACATCCCGTCATGAATCATAAATTTAACTGTTGCTTACTTGACAGGTTGAGACAATGTCAACAAATTAACTCAAATCATAAACCACAACATGACCCTGCAATCCAAAATGATCTGGAGTTGTCAGAGAAATTCAGAGATCGAGCTTTTCTACTATCAGCATTTCACAGATTATAGAAACACGACACAGAAGTAAGATATTTTAGGGCACTTCATTATAAAGGCTTATTAACCCAATCCTGTGTCCTACAAAGAAGGTGTACAGATTTATTACAGTGAATAGGAAGCCCCAAAGACGATTCAGACAACAGTATCTATCAGATACATCAGACAGGCTGAGAATAAGAATTTAAATAAGGTTAAACTCTATAACTGGAATAGGGTGATGAGAATAAGACTTTTTTATTGATTACCATTAATCTAAACCCACAGTAAAAAAAGAAGAAAGAAACAGGGACAAGTAAGATCTGCAGTCCTCCTCATGTGAGTTCATCAAATGAGTTGCAGTGAACTTTTGGCTGATTTAAAGATAGTTTGTTGTGTGGAATTGCTAATGAGACATTGAGATTCATCCCACAGCAATGTGATCCTCAATTCAAAAGTGTGTGTGTGTGTGTGTGTGTGTGTGTGTGTGTGTGTGTGTACCGTTGTAACCGGCAGCATTAGTCTTCCAGTCTGGGGCGCTGAGATGTCCAGCCCTTGAAGTCTTTACAATGATGTGCTGAACATCTCTCCATGTTAGAAGAGGACTAACAGAAGAAAACACACACAAATTCATTGATTTATGTATTGTAATGTAAAAAAACAACAATAAACAAACCTGTAACCCAGCAGGAAGTACATTACAAAGAAGGGCTGTAAAGACCTGCTTTCCTATTCACATACTCAAACATACACGCATACATTTCAGAAAACAAATATGTAAATCCATACACACGCACATAAATAAATGACAAGGTCTGGCAGCACTGATGATGCAAATACAGAAATGAGGAGGAGAACAATGGGACAGTTTGAGTAGACATGTAAGATATAGATTAATGAAAATGAAAAAAGGAGGACTGAAGGGGATGAAATGCAAAAAAAAGGTAAAGAAAACATGGTAATATACAGTTAGTGGAAGATTAAGGAGAGGGTAAATTACAGAGAGGCATAGATGGAGACCATGGATGCCCGTTCATGCGTCCCTAGTTTCTCAGATCTCACGTGAGATCCATTACGAGATGGCAGCCATGTGTCTCGACGTCTTTGATGTCCAAACGCTACATTAAAGGGAAAAACCAGGAAGAAGTGGGTCACTAAGTTTCCTGGGATTCCCTTCCATCTCATATGCCGACCAGATGCTCCATTCCCTCCCCTCATGTCACTCCCTCGCCATCTGAGACCTCCAGAATCTGCACCACTCTGAATCAGTTGACCTAAAACTAATACATAGGGTTGGCAACCCAACATTCAGATTTTAAAATTTAAGAGGAGACAAGGTTGAGATGTGAGAGGGAGAAAGAGAGCGGATGGCAGCATTAGGAGCCTGACCTGAACACACTGTGCCATTGCCTGTTGAGCTGCTGGCATTAGAGGAGGTTCTTTCACAGCTTCCTGTGATCTCTTAAAACAAAAGGAAAAAAAAACCCAAAATGCACTAGAGGACTTTTAAAGTCGTCAACATCTGGGAGAAGTCTCAGCATCACACAGTTAGCTGCTGACTTTCACAGACTTCAGTCAAAAGTGTCAACTTCACCTGTGTGTGTGGAGCAGGTACTAGCCTTTGGATCAATGCAGTGTTTGGTTTTCTTGTTTTTCCATCTTGTCTTTATCATAATGTTCTAAGCATCTATTGCATTGTAAATGTTAAGGCTTTAATGTAAAACAGATTGTATTTACTCGTAATGAAATCTGCTTTAAAATAAGCCTCTTGGCCTCCACCTTGATGCCACATTTTCTCTTCAGGGTTGGCACAAAGTGAAAAGAAGCTCCATCGACTACAGGTGTATAAATGTCACATCTCTGTTAGGTCTCTTCAATGCGGAACAATCCCAGGTCAAACAAGCGCAAGTATCACTGTCATACATAACTGATATATGAAGGCAGCAATATTAGGAGGTATGATTTAATTTTATTTATTAACAAGGTCTCACAACTTATAGCCTCACATTCAGAGTCCATCATGTCTGATAAAATCCTGCTCAGACCTTTAGGACACAAGGACTTTGATACATAAACTTTTGAACACAACGAGGCAACGTTTCCCAACTGCTCTCATTGACCTGCACTCTTTTGTTGTAGACCGGTGCAAATTCCATGGTTTTAAAATCAAAAGACCATAAGAAATCTTAATGAATTTAGAATCATGGTCATTTAACTGTGTATTCCTGGTTTCACTTACAGCAGGAGCATACAAATAAATCTCTAAAGGCCTGGAAAAGATCTAAACTTTTCACATTATCTGCCCAACATTTGCTGGCTTTTAGAGGAAAGTAATCTCACTGACAAAATGGAGCGTTGGGTCAAACCTTGTTGCCATTATCAGAGTGATATTTAAGATAGACTTCTTTACGATGTTAGGGATGAGATCAGGATCACAGAAAAATAATGACTTTTTTGATGAATTTTGTCCTTTTATGCAGTAAACATGAAGAGATGCCCAGAATACAACGGCTGCTGAGACATTAACACATGTTGAAAACAGACTAAATAGCTGATATAAAATATCAAGTAAAGAAATAATTAAAAGGATGGTAGCATAGATAAGTGCTATGAAAAGTCAGAATAATTAATGTTCAGATCAATATTAATAGGCTTAGCTGCCACTGTGTAATTATGGTTCCATAAATGTTTTATGGTCATTAATTAAAAGTGACTTTGGCATCGTTATCTAGGGCATGACAGCCTTCCCATAAACAAGCCAATACTAATTAATGGAGTAGCCCACATACTGGGGAAAACCAGCAGCAGATCAGCATGTCTAATATAGGTTTTCTTAGTGCTTCTCTCAAGTGTAATTATGGATGAAAACAGGTAATCTGCAGAGAGAAAGTAAATGAGGAGCTAAACAGTCCATCTCCATCTCACCTAGGTTCAGTCCAGTGATGGAAGGTTTACCCAATAAACTACAATCGCTGTTTTCACAAGTGTTTTTACAAAATTTGCCCCTCATGCTTGAATTCTAAAGTAGACAAACGGGGAAGAAACAGAGTTTTCTTTTCACCCATCTGTCCCTGCTTTGGTTTCTTAAAACCTCCCAGTAGATGAGGCTCTTACGGTTATCCTTGCTTATTTCTTTTTTATCCCTCCTAATTTCCTCACTGAAAGTCTCCTGTCTCCATGTTCACTCACTTTTCCATTTCTTCACTTCCAAGGACAAAAGGAAAGAAATAAAAGAGTCTGAAGCTCTAAAACGTTGCTCATTGCTGTGCTGGAATCTAGCTCATAAAGAGATAAATCAAGTGCAGACTTAAAACATCTTAAACTTGGCAAAATCTACAGAGAACAGCGCAAGTTTTCTGAAGTAACATGTTCCATGCTGAGGGAAAAGACCTCACAGCATAGAGTTTAGTGAAGTCTGGCATAATGGCGTCTTGACATGTTTATCACAGAACGTTTGCTTGCTTTCATTCATCAGATAAGAGCAGATATGATCAGAACTGCACAGTTTCTCTAAACTTTTTCCCTCTCTGCCTTTCATCCTCCCCCCTTTGCCTGTGTGTGCAAGCATGCAAATTTATCCATGTGAGAAACTGAATGAATGGATGGAGGGAAGGAAGGAAGGAAAGATAGAGTGTTTGCCCTGGAGGAGGAAAGAAAAGACCGTCGTGACGGCAGTGGAGGCATAGCAGGCACGACAGAGAGCAGGTGAGAGCGAGCAGAGGAGAAGAAAGCAGGCAGGCAAGAAGCACTGTGTGATAATCTTGTTGAGGAAACAGGCTTATGTGCCCAGCACTGCCTGGAAACCGAGAATATTTTCTACTGTGAGGATTTGGATTGGATTATCCAGGTTAAATGAAGTGACCTCAGCTAACTGAGCCGCTCAACATGTGATGATGGGGTAAAGCCCAATTCAGAATCTCAGCACCTGCACTGCACTCTCTCCAATTCATGAATTTAATCACAAATAAACCACATCAACAGGTTTTTAAGGGGGGGCTGCGGTGGGCATTTGCCGTGCCTCATACATAAAGCAAGCAGGGCATCAAAAAGGTATCAGGGCAAGACAGGACATTGAAACCAATTGAAAATAAAATTCATTTAAAATCCATCTTTCTTACTTTTCTTATCTTTGAAAGTGGCAACTTTGAAATTGCTATTCTAGTCCCTTCTAGCAGAACGGCTGGGCATTAAAGCACCTGGCTTTAAAATGTCTGTGGCTGGCCAGTTTGTTGCAGACAGCTTGAAAACTACATTATGTTTAAAAGCAACAACAAAAAGAAATTGTATTTAGTATCAATATCCCAGTAGTTTGCCCTCTATACAGATAACATTACAACAAAGGTGATTCTGTATTAGAGGACATATTTTGAGAGGATAAATTACAACATTTTAAATACCCAAATAGGAAAATATACCTCTCGTTTGTTTTAGAGCATGTGTTTATCATTCACATGCTATACTATCAAAAGCCTTTAGTTTTAAAGACAGCAGAGATGAGGCACTGTGCATAAAAAGTCCATAAAACCTCCTTTTCTCAGCACACGGAGCACATGCAGCATACCTAAGCACGTGCCATCATTTGAAAGGCCATTGAAAGGCAGTAAGCAGAAACTCAAGAGTTCAATATGTGCAGCAACAAAGAAAAACACTGTTGTCTCACATTCTCAAGGCAACACTGTGATATATGGGATAATGCATCAGAGGAGACTGCACTGAAACATGTTGTGACATCAAAATCACACATTGTAGACCAGGTTGAAAAGGAAGTACACACTGAAGTTATAAATGGTCGGCGCTACTCAAACCGCTTAATTCTGTTTGAGTCAAACACAGTTCACCATTGAAGGAGAGTGATGACAATCAACAAGCAGGTGGGGACTGACTAACCAACACAGAATACACATTATTTTATGTATCATTTACTGAAAAAGGTCTCAGCACAGGGCATTTCTATACCTAAACACATCCAGATTCACCCAAAATTCTCTAATAAGGTTTACAGGAGGCAAGGTTTTATTAAAGTTCTTCTGCCTATTTCAGTTTCACCATCTGCACCAGCATGCAGTGATTAAAATGATTTCTGTGACATTCAAACTGGCTTTGGAGGAACGAGAGAGAGCCATAGGCTTACACAGACCTTTAAGAGAAACCACCTGCACTGAGCTGCAGATGTAATAGCAGTAAATGTAAATGCATCACTTCATAGATACAGATTAAATCCATGCAGGTGGTGAAACTCTGAACAGACCAGATGCGTAAAGTAAGATACTAAGTATTTAAATGCATCTCCATCACTGACATGACAATGATGTATGTGAGAAAATGCTTCACGTGTTCCCCTTTATAGATCACTGAGGCCAGAGGACAAGAGGGCATTAGAAGGTAAGCAAGGGGCAAAGGGATGAAGTGCAAGGATGAGGTTAAGTGGATCTTACTTTGCCTCCAGGGCCAGAGCAATAATGGCAGCAGCCATGGGAGCCGAGGCCGATGTCCCTGTGTGACTGTCTGTACACCGATGTCTCAGGTCTGTTGTGATCTGTGCACAGAGGAGAGAAGAATCAGAGTCAGAGGGGGAGGCGAAGTGGCGATGTAGAGGAATTACAGGAATAAAGGAAAAGAAAAAGAGGCAAGGGATGAGATGGGAGATGGGTAAGGGGTGAAGATTTATTTAAAAAGTCAGAGAAAACCAGTAGCAGAGGAGGAGAGCACCATTACAGAGGTGGAGTGAGGAAAAGAAGAGAGACCGGTGACAGTGATGGCAGGAAGGGAGAGAGAAAGACAAACACACGGACAGAGAAGGATTGAGTCATGAGGATCAGGAGGATTTAGACACACCTGAAACTCCTGAAACTCACATTCCAGCTTTGATACACTGCCTCAGTACCGATAACACACACAGAGAAAGTACAGAAATCACCAGTTCCCATAAAAACTTAAGGAATCAATTGACTGCCCAAGGAGAAACAAAGGATAAAGAATAAGAGGGAATGAAAAAAGGTATAAAGCTTGTTAAAGCGCTGTATGTTCCCTTTGATTGTATGGACTTTAAACAGCCAACTAGTCGGACAGCTTGACAGTGAGTCAGCCAAGAAAAGCTTGGCTAACTTCCAGTCTGAGTCCTCATCAAAAGACCTTTCCTGGACCAAAAAAGTTTGAAGGATTATCTGAAGACACACACACACACACACACTCTCTCTCTCTCATTCACTCACACACACACACACACAGAATCTGAAATGGTCTAGTAAGAAGTGAAAGTGGTCCATTTGAGACAGGACTGTGCGTGTTTGAGTAGATTAGACTGACATTCAGCTATATGAGGTTCTACTGTACAAAGCCAGAGGGAAACTGTGAAGAGTTTGTGTGTGTGTGTGTGTGTGTGTGTGTGTGTGTGTCCATCTGTACCATCGGTATGAGGAATGTAGCAGGACACTGCCAGACAAGCTAGCTCACAGTGGACAACTGTCACTGTCCATCAGTGGATCATGGGAGTGATTTGGCTGGTTTAGGTCAAATCAGGCCACATAAAAGGACCACACAAGCAGAAACGCACAAAGCCAAAGCAAAACTGCATCACATTGTCTTCTTTAAAAAAAGGAAATTATATAGTTTAATGTGGATTTTTTAATGCTCTAAATCAAAGGTAAACAGATGCTTATCAATGACAGGGAGACGTCTTAACACACACAGTGTGACTCTTACAATCTTTCGGTCGTAGTTCTCCCCGCTGCTGTAGGTAGTGGTCAGCGTGGACGAGCATTCCTCGAGGTACCACGGCTTGCGCCCGCTCTCAGCTGTACTGGATATGGAGATGGTGTAAATGGAGTTGGTGTAGCCATCACAGGAGCAGTGGTCTCTGCTGCGCCCCCCGTTGCCTGAAGCCCAAACGAAGATGGAGCCGCGGCCCTTCCTCCCCTGACAGAAGACGATGCAGAGAGGATACAGTAAGAGGCTGTCAGTTCGTCTAGGGGCTTAAAGTGTAATTACTTGCTCACCAGACTTTGTTTTGGCTTAATGTTTTAGATGTTTTTTAATGTCTGTCAGAAGGGGAGTAGCAGGTTTTGTGCTCAGTGCGCAAAAATCACTGTATAAAAGAGAAAAAGATCAACAAAGTCTTCAGGAGTCCTACGAGTGTCTGGCAACAGATCTGATGCGATACAGTCCAAGTTCGGTAATCGTTATGTTTCAGCTGGGCAAAATACAGAGAACCGCTTTTTTCCCCTGGAAAAGTTGGCACTGCTGAAAACCCCGCTGTGTTAGTGAGTTTTTTTCCACGCAGCGGAGGAGAAGTTGATTTACTGACTGACATTAGATTGAGTGCATTTAGTTCACCAGAAATAAGTGATGTACGGGACATTACCTAAAAAGTTGTTTCTTTTGTAAATAGCACATTTTGTTTTGTCACATCTGCTGCTTAAATCTATCTTAATTCTATCCATTGGTTTTCAGAAGGAAGACTGTTTGCACATTTTAGTGATATATGAGTCGAAAAGGAAAGGGATTAAATAATCTTTATACCTTTTATTTACTTTTTATTCTTGAAGGGAATAACACATACATCATCTTTCAAGTTTTAAATTTATTCCTACCATTGGATTGCTCTTTTATTTGTTTATCTTCATTCATATTGCGCTGTGATTGCTGTCTAGCGGCCTAGTCAGCTTTCTTATTTAGTATTTTCATTATATTTCTTGTGGTTGGGACATTGTGTTTATTTGTCTTATTATTATTATTTGTACATATCCGTCTGGCTGTTTTGCCCATTCCTTTTAAGTTTGTGAGTGTTATTTTGAAAATGTTACACAAACAGCTTCATTTGCTGTATTTTAAAATGATAGTAAAGCAACAAAAGGCCACAAAAGGCCAGCACTGATTGCTTGAACACAGCTACAAAAAGAAACAATAAAGGCCACAAGCGACAAGAATCTGTTTCCACATTAATACATATAGATATATGTTTTTAAGCAAATATAACTACATTTTACAACAATTTTATGTGCGTTTATTGCACTCTGCAATAGTTTTGCTGCACGCATATGGACTGAAGTCCATTATATTTGCAGCCAGGCAGACGTTTAATATTCAAATCTAGGTTTCCAGAAGAGGTTATACAGTGCAGTAAAAAAAAAAAATCATCCCAGATGTATTTAGAGGATCTAACTGATTGAGAGGCCAGGGTGAGCTCAGGGTGAGCTTCACACCGACTTACAGTGTGAAAGAAAACACTGCTTCTTTTACTAATCCAATATTCAGTGTCCATCACTGGAAAAACTTGTCAAGCCAAATCCCTTTTATTACTATTCAATTAGTTATTGTACTTTCAGAATTTGGCCCATTGAAAATGATCTAAACTCAGGCATGGTGGAGACACACCGAGGGAGTTACAGTGCTGGTGATGACCAACTGAGTTGTGAAGGCAAAGTTCAGCCAGGAGTCAGCAAAAAAGACATCTGACAAACTGACTGACACTGCAATTCACACTGTTTGTCAAGACACACTCTTGACTCACACAGATACGGGCGAATAAAAAGGTGGAATGGAGTTCTTTAAAAGGGGGCTTCTGTCAGGCCGCGATAAGTGAGCGGAGCCCCTCTGAGTGAGAGGAAGATCAGACAGGAGCAAACGCTGACAGATGAGTGATGGAGAGCGCTTTGAAGAGCAGTTAGCAAAACAAGGGAGGGGGGACAAAGAATGAGACGGACGAACGAGTAGAAAGGACGGGGGGAGTTAAAGGAGGGGAGAGAGGTGAAACGCAATGTGAAACTGATGGACAGCAACCATCGAGAGATCGAAAGGGCAAAGAAATAAAAACAGAAATTTGTTTTACTGCTCAAAATATGTAAACTCTCAGAAAATTAATCAGTAACTGTTTTATCCAGCCTCTTAAATGTGACACTTTGCTGCTTTTCTCTGATACCATATCAACTTCTATCTACCAGTTTTGCCCAAACATGCATATACCGTGTTCAAAACACTTATTAGAGGGGAAAAATGATTTATCACAATTTCTTTTTCTTGACACCCATGAGGAAAGTCCTGTTTGACTCTTTCATGCGTGCATACAGCTACACAAGCCAGAGTACAACCTTTTCCACAGCTGTCAGTGGTATCTCTAACACCTCAGCTCTCTGTGATAAAACTGTCTCTTCAGAGTGTCACATAGGTACGTACGTGTTACACTCACAAGCATGCCATCTCCACTCAGCTTCACAGACCCACACACACACAAAACAGCAGGAGAGCATGCAAGCACATAAACACGTACCCAACCTGCACCAGCTGGACAGATATCTCCCTCACCTCTGTCATCTTAAAAGGCCAGCCTGTCAGGGGCGACAAAGACCCTCTTCAACTCACACTCCCTACCTGTCCGTCCCTTTTTTTCTTCTCCTTTCTCTTTTTTTTTTTTTGCAACAGACCACAGGCTCTCTTGCCTTCCAGCCAGAGTTTTCAGTTTCTGTCTGTCTTTCTCACGTCCATAAAGGTCTACATCTGCTTAACCAAATGGCAGGAGTACAGTTGTAGCAAACCTGCGAACGCTTAAGAGTGTGTGTGTGTGTGTGTGTGTGTGTGTGTGTGTGTGAGACAAGAGCAGAAAATTACTTCACCCCTCTTAACCTCTTTTATAGCTTTTTCCCTCCTCCCAGCCGACAACACAGCACCAGCTTGCTGGTATGCAAAATAAGCTATGAATATGTAAATGAATATATGCTAATAGACCTCGGCTGCACTCTCATGTCCGGAGGAGCTTCACAGGTAGAGATAGCCAGGCAGGACTTTGGGATATGAGTATATGAGCATGAAACACACACACCTGCGTGGCATGTGTGTTTATATCTTGTCTCACCTATGTATGCCAGTGTGGAAGTGCTGGCTGAGTAGTGAAGCACATGTTCATTTGTACATGTTTCTGTATATACATGTATGCATGCGGGTGCTCACCATGCGGATGCCATTCTCGAAGGCCTGTCTGGCCAGTGATGCTGGTCCATCCACGGTCTTTCCATCATCATCTGGTCCCCAGCTGGCACTGTAGATGTCGATGTGCTGCGGCTGGAGGCTTAGAGACTTGGCCTCCACCATATCCGTTACATCTCCGTCCAGCATTCGCACACCTGATACACAAACACAGAAATGATACATGTACAGACCAAAGTTGGATCCATCTCCTATATCGTCACCTTCTTAAAATAATGGCCTAAGTCATTTTTTGACAAAAATGTTTTTTGATTAATAAATATCATATACTCTATATTTGGTTCATTTTGTTCTGCTTTTTGAAAAAAACTTGAAAATATGACTTAGGCCATTATTTTAAGAGGGTGACGATATAATTCCACAGAACTGGCTGAAAAGGTTTCACATTATACATTTAGCAGCCATGCCTGGCAGTGTAACAGTCCTTCCATAATGATAATGAAAAGGCAAATCAAATCATTAACTGGCCTACGCAATATAATAATGAGCAAGTATCTCCATGTCAGTATGCTTGCGACAGATAACACCTGTTTGTATTAAGACTTTTTTTCTGAAACATTATGAAAACTGTGATACCAGATAAATATAACCAAAACTCACCTCCTATTCTGGCGTTGTAGGCAATTCCCACAATGCAGTGGGAGTTGTTTGCAGCAGCAGCAACTTCGCCCGCACACCGCGTCCCATGTCTGAGGAAAAAGTGGGAAACAACAGCTTATAACACAAATCTAGAATATGCGTGTATACACAAGCAGGAGAGTGCATGCAAACTACCCAAAAAACATGCAGCTTTTGAAGTGGAAAGCAAGGACACTGACGCGTAAACACGCGACTTCACAGATAAATGTGTAAATATGTGATGGAGCAATCCTAAACAAAATGGTTTAAGTGTAATAAATGTTGCAAATACGTTATAAATATTTCTACAATGCTTTCTTTTTCCTCAGGGGCCTGACAGAGAAAAGGAAGAGGAAGTATTTCTGCATTTGTAATACTGTCAGGACAAATATGTTTGGAGTTCCTGAAGGCCAATGATCCTCAAATGCACAAACATACACAAACAGAGGCACAGGTTGGACTATTTTTTGACATTTTGCGCAGCATAGAAGTTCTGTTCTCCCAAAGCAGACATAGGCACGAACGAAAACAACGGCAGGTGAACAAATGTCCATCATCAGTGACAAGTTAGACCGCTCGCACAACTTTAACGATGAATCACACACACACGCACAACAGGGTAACATTCCACCAGTAACTGCAGTGGTGACAATCGGCCCGGGTCAGCAACCAGCGTAAACAAACATGAGCGTGTTTGCGTCCGCCGCCTCCTCAAAAACACCACTTTTTGGATCGCCACAAACACACTCGCACACACACGCACCTCCTGCAGAGAACATCTGCATCACAACACCCCCCGGAAACAGCTTTGACCGCTGCCATGGAAACCCAGCATCTAGCTATCGAAACCCCCTGGGGAAGACACGGGGAAGTTTTAAAGCCCAGGGAAGCACTCAGACCGAGGAAAATCCATTTCACAGTAACCTGATGATTTCCGGTTAACTTTTATACAACAACACGATCAAAGGTTTAAAAATATATTGAGACATCACTCTTCTCACTTATCTAACTTGGGCAGTACAACATCCTTCTCTTTGCTTTCTACTACTTGATTTTAATAAAATAACTCTCGTAAGTGGGAATTCTATATTTCTTATCGAACTTTTCTTCATGTACAATATCTCCCAGAATTTCATATAACACAGTCCTCCGCTGTCACCCATATTGGTGATGTACGAAACAAAAGCACAGTAACATGCTCCACAACAAGGAGGTGTTTGTTGCGATCACTTTCTTTAAACCTACCATGACATTAGTGGAGTGTTTTTAGATTCCTTCTTTCCACCTGACAAACTGACTTAAGCTCAACTTTCAGTATTAACCGTATTAAAGCCACGTGTGGAAAAGGATTTTGTTTGCCACAAACTTGAGACGGTTAAAATCAGAGCAGCTGAGTAAAAACAATGAAAGGAGAAGCAATAGGAATAAAGTTTGACATTTTGGGAAATATGCTTAATTGTTTTCTTGCCAAGAGCTTAATTGCTTTCTTGCTTTGCACAAATACTGGGAAAAGATGGAAACTGTAAGCCAAGTTTTGTCCAATAGCACAATGCCGCTGTAAAAACACATTCTGTTCTTACACTTTACTTCTCGTATGAAGGAAACAAACAAGATATATGTGAGTTCTAGAGGTACACCGATTACCTTTTGCAGGAGCTAAGTGAGCCGTTTCCCTTTTCCCAGTCTCAATGCTAAGCTAAGCTAAGCTAAGCAGTTGCCGGTGCTGCCTTCATTTAAACTGCTTGGATATCAGATTGCTATCAATCTTCTCATCTACTCTCTCTGTAAAATAAATACGTATTTACAATTGATAAACTATTACCCTGAGTCAACAACTCTGATCACTTGCGTCCAAGATATTTGACTGTATGATGATTTTAGCTTTTGTTATTTCACTGATATCGCATATGTTTCAAGTTGAAAATACCCTACAAGGGTCTTTGGATTCATTTCAAATTAATATCCTGCTTAGATCATAGATGTATCAACACCATTTGAATAGATGTGGAAGTCTTCCTTTTATCCTCTATAGACTTGGAAACACCTCACAAGTTTACAGGAAAGTTGAAAAATGAAACCTCTTGGGTTAAAGTATAACATATTAAATGGCTGCAAATCAGTGATAGGCTCCTTTGTCACAGTTAATGAGCCAAACGTCTGGCTCCCTCTTTCAAAACGCTTCAACAGTCTTCACTCAGTTCACTTCACTCCACTAATCCATAAAATTGTCTGTCTGGCCATCGTTCCAGCCTTTGTGTTTGCCTGTATTTTCCATTTTATGCACATCTGTGTCACAGTCACTCAGGGATCTCTCTGCGTTTAAGAACCATATAATGTTTGTGCTAGGGATAATAGTCAGTGGGAACAGTAGACACGCAAAGTAATTATTCAAATGCAAACAATGCTTGTTAACTTTCTGAAACTTTCAACTGATAAAGCTTAAACTCACATTTAAAGCTCTGTCGTATGACTGTTTTAAAGCGCATGTCTCTTGCCCCTGCTTCAACAAGCAAAGTCAGAATCCTATATTTGCTGGTCCTTTGTTAATCAGGCTTTTTAAACACTGAAACTAACATACACCTTTATGAAGTGTGACACTTGTGCATTCAGTTGTTTTTTACTTTGAAGCTTTTTTACTTAGAGCTGTATGTGGGACTGATGTAATGTTAATGTACTTGCTTTCTTCCTCCTGCTTACATTCAAAGAACAGCTGTTAGCGCCGCTTGTACATGCTGACAACAACAGATTAAAATCCACAAGCATTACGTCATTCTGGTTGCTACACAACACGAGGTTTGACAACAATGTGCAGTTTGCCAGATGTAGCATTAGAAGTTAGCGTTATTCCTAAGAAATCTAACAGACTGTGTGCTTCTTGCCTCTCAGGCATGTTGACCAGATAGAACTTGCAGGCCATCTCAAACCAACTTCATGCATCTGTTCCAACGGGAGACATCACAGCAGTGTTTTGGTTAAGCTAAAATGAAATCAAACTTATCATTCATGTCATTTAAACATATATCTCTGTGCAAAGCAGGATGAAATAGGGTTTCTCTGGGATCAAAATGCAACATAAAAAACACTACAAGAACACCAACACTTCTATAGCTTAACACAGTCACAGCCTGCATAGCTGGATGTATAGAGTGCAAAATAGTAGACACAAAATTATATCCAGTGTGTAAATCTCAAAAGAATTTGTTGTTAAAGCTAAAGTCAAAGCAGGCAAAGTAGTGTTTCCCTGCACACACATAACATCATAGTCAACTATGAATCCAGCCTTGAAAAGAAAACCAGCTCATTAAGCTGCATCTGTAGGCCTCATGTCCCTTTAAGACAATGCATTACCAGCAGGGACTGAGCCACTGCCAAGGCACTTGGGCTGCTACAGCCAAACACACATACACACACACCAAAAATCACTCGCTAAGCCAAACTGGCACAAGACAAGTGCCTGGACAAGCGAGTCTCTATTTTTTTTCTTTTTACACACATACACACACATATACACACACCAACTCTTCCAAACAGAAAAACCACAACCCACCCACAAATGTCACAATCAAATACACTAATGTAACTCATCGCACCCACAACAAGGTCAGGACACAGTAAATACAAACATATTGAGGCACAGGGCTTCTAGTAAAAATCAATCAGAAACCCACTGACGCACAGAAAAGCATTTGGCTGAGTGTAACCCTCAAAAACACTGAATCCATATCCTGATTTTTACCTATTAACCCTAATGTAACTGCTAAAATTACATTTCTCTCAAATGATCTGGGATTGATTTCTTTTTATTACTTGTTCTCATTGGTGGCGTCATAGCGAGGCATGGGGTCCATATCGTTGCCATTGACATCAAAGCTGGCTTGATGGTCCTGCAGGAGACATGAAGGTCAAAACAAGTACACCATATACCAACATGAAATTTATTATGATGATCAGGGGAGAGAAAACATCCTACATGTAAATTCATTGGAAAAGTAGGTCTAACACTACCTGTGTGTGCATAATAGACCTGTAGGACGCCAAATAGCTTCTCTAACCCAATCAAACAGTTCACATTAGCGTCACTCACAACAGTTTTGTAAATTGAATGCAATCAGAGCTAACTCAATCTGCTGCACCACTCGCCCTTCGGCATAAACAAATCCAGGCATTAAGAGTAGCTAATAACAGCAGTGAAGGCACTGTCAAACAGGGTGTGAATCATTTTATCTGCACAGTTGATTGATGGACTTACCTGCTGCCTCAGGCCAAAAAGTTGCTGTAACTATCTGGCCTTGGTCTGAGGTAGACATACCTCGGCATGCACATCAAGTACGTGACCACAGACAAATAAACATGTCCACACACCATACCTGCACACCCACAGGTTTGAGGAAGCTCCCCTTCAAAATGTTGTACATGACTGATTATGTGATTGCAGATTGCAGAATCACAACCTAGGCTATGTTTGTTTGGTTTAGCTGCATGCTGAAATGAGAACCAATTCTTACTTAAAATATATAAAAATATAATATTTCCAAAAAAGTTGGGATACTGTGCAAAACAAAAAAACCTATAAAATAAATAAAAACAGAATGTATTATTTGGATGTAATGATGTACAAGAGTTTAAAAACATTTTTAAAGAAAATTTGGTGTTTCACTCTCTACAATCCAGAATATCATTAAAAGATTCAGAGAATCCGGAAAGATCAGGAGCCTAAAGGTCAAAGCTGAAAACCAACGCTGAATGCCTGTGACCTTCAATCTTTCAGGAAGCACTGCATTAAAAACCAACATGGCTGAATAAAGGATATTACTATGTGGGCTTGGGAACAGGTCAAAAAACACTGTCAGTCAACACAGTTTGTTGCTGTATCTACAAATGCGAGTTAAGACTCTACCATGCAAAGCAAAAGCCAAATGTCAACAACACCCAGGAACAAACACTGACTTTTTTTTTAAGCCGAATTGAACTGAGATTGACCAGTGCAAAGTGGAAATGGTGTGGTCTGACCAGTTTACACTTCAAATGGCATGGCACAGCATGGCATCGTCTGTGAACATCTGTGAAGGTATATCAAGCAATCATGGGAAAGACTGTCACCTCCCAAACACTAACTGAGTGTTGTTAAAAGAGAGATGTCAAATTCTACTTTAAAATGAGTGTTTATTTTCCAAAAAATAAAATATATCGGTTTGAACATTGAATATTTTGTCTAGTGTTTTCACTATACTCCATTGAGCATTGGTAGAAAAGGATTGACAAACCCCACCATTCTGTTTTTATTTGTTTTATGAAGCAAACTTTTCTGAAATAGGAGTTGTTAATATTTCATAAACATTTGAGTTTACTGTGGTTTCCTATACCTCCCCAAGCTTCACACACCCTACATGCGCATACATACACACTCACGTAGTTCTGAAAGAGGTCTGGGTGGTTCCTCTCAATGCCGTCATCTAGTATAGTGACCACCACATCTTTACCCGTGTAGCCCCTCTTCCACGCCCCCATGATGTTCATGTCCGACTGGCAGTTATGGACATCATCGTTGCAGTGCTGGAGAGATGGTGGCAGCAGGTGAGGTGATGGGAAGGATTGTGAAAGAGCAGGAGACAAATAGCAAACATGAACAATATGCTTAACCCTGATGACTGTGCTGTGACCACATTACAAAAATTCCCATTTAACTTAGTACAAACATGAGCAAACATCTATATGAAGCTTTAGTAAGATTCAAACTCATGTTTAAATCACTGGTACCGGCTAATCTACCATAAACAAATTTCAAATAAGATACAAAAATATACAAATGAGCCTGTGTCTGAACCGTAGCGGTCAGGTGCTTCTTTGACCGCAGAAGGCTTTTATTTTTCTGTAAACCCATAAACACACATCAAGTTCAGAGAGTTCTGTCCTATAGCTAAAAAAATAAAACCTCTGGTCAAAGTATTGAGAGTTATCTATACTAAGTTAACAATTGACAGAGCTGAGGACATTCAACCACACACAAATACACATCTAAAAGAGCAATGATCCAAGGGTGTATGCAAATACTTGTGATAAGCCTGCAAATCTCTGCAATGTGAATTTGAATGTACTCTGAGTTGTGTGAGTATGTGTGTGTGTGTGTGTGTGTGTGTGTGTGTGTGAGGGAGAGAACAACTGCATGCATAACACCATCATTCTCAGAGAAACAATTTCGAAATGTGGGCTTACCCATTAACAAATATTAATGAGTAAACACACATAAAGTCTAACCTTGACCCTAAATTGTCTCATTTCAAATTGAGGAACGACAAAAAAAAAAAATCGTTTGCCACTTCAGCTTTTCTATTCTTTCATTCACTAAAACACACTCACGCAAATCCCTCAGCTCCACTGACCCTGCAGTAATCAGGATCATGCCATGACCTCATCTGACCTTTGACCCACAAACTGGATAAATGTGGGCAAATAACAGAGCAAACTCACAGCATGAATGAGACTGAATTATACTGGGCTCTATGTCTCTGGGACCTTGTAATATTCTTGTTTTGATGCAGCAAACGTGCAGTAAACAGAGAGAGAGAGATAGAGAATGAAATTCTCTAGTATGAGTATACAGTGTACTCACAATGTACCACATACTGCTCCACTTGGCGTCATTATAGAATATGTTGTTCTGGGCTGGGTTGCTGTGGGCGGGGCTTGACAGGGAAAGGGGTGGGGCTGGCTTGTAATCCCTCTTGATCCTCCTCTTCACCACCTGCTGCTGTATCCACTCCACCTGAAACACACACACACACACACACACACACACACAGCCGGGAGATAACACAAACTGAGTGGACGTCATGTAATACCACACAGACATTGAACTTCTTCACACACAGTACAATCAGTCAACAGAAATATATGGTTATGGAAATCCTGTGATCTTCTTAAATAACAGGCACTGCATCTTCAATAAAAAGTGAAAATACAGTGGTTTATTTTCACTTCTTCGCATTTTATGACGAACCCTCACACACAAAGATATAGATCGCCCCCAGAGAGTAAATACGGTTAGAATATCAATGCACAAAGAAAAACAAAATAAAACAGTTTTTGCTTGAGGTGAGCCATGAGCCCAGATAGTACTTTTTAAATGATGGGGGAAATGATGCTTAAGAGAAATGCAGTGTTTTAACTTGTAAAGGTGATTTGTGTCCAAAAGAAAACAACATTTTTCATTTTCAGTTGTACAGTAATTTCAGGGATGCAGACAATCTGTAGCTTCAGCACTGATCGCCCGATGTCTCCCTACTTCAACATTGCAATGGTGACCAAATTAAGACGTGATTTTATACAAGCCTGTAACTAAGACAAGTCAACAAAACTTTCATATATTGTTTGTAAGATGTCCGGTAAGCCATTTCAAGCTTACACTTACACTCCATTTTACCATTATCCTGCAAAAGTTTTGCAGTGGACACTTTTTTTTTTTCTCCATCAGTTCATCTCTCGCTGTCTGCAAAATGGACAGACTAATAGACACACATATGCTCCAAAGACATAAATGTCTCTCAGGTAACATCAATCTCTCAAATGTTATGGGCTCGCTTCAAGGAGCAAGGCATTCCTTGGCAGGAATCTCGCTCCACTTTCAGTCGGAATTTTCCGATTTCAAAATCAGCATTGTTGGATCTGAACAAGAGGGCTGGACCCACTTGCTTGGCCCTGGTCACCTCATTTTAAAACCCTGAAATCTTGTGTTTAGTCTAGCTGAAGTCCTGTAGACTTCATCTGTCTAAAAGAAAAGCTGAGACGTTTGTGCCATGTACCAGCAATGATGATCATACAAAAACTGCAGGCATAAAACTGGCAAGACACACTGAGGGAACATGTGTAAAGCTTGTATGAGAGCATCCTGAGATGTAGATATTTCCTAAATAAATGATTCATGGATTCGTCAGATTTAAGCTTGCACATAAACATGTTTGTCTGACAGCTTACACGGTCTACATTTGGATCCTTTCAATTTACTTCAGGAATGAAGCTCATTCAGATGAAACGTGTGGAGCTACAGCTTATTGGTACAGTATTAAGTAAGTGTGCACTGTTGCCACAGCATCTACTGTGAACTGAAAGAGTCAAGCTGCATGCATGATGTACGGAGAAAAGAAACTGCACTCATCATAATCAATAGAATCATTTTCACACTAAGAAATGTGTTTTTGTTTTGTTGCTGAATTCACCAGATCCAGAAGTCTGGCGCTTTAGTGAACAATGTCCAACTGCAAAGATTTCTGCGCATCAATACAGCTCCAGCAGACAGAGGAGAGGAGAAGAGAGAGAAGCTGACAAAATGACTGCAGAGTGATTATCTGGTCTCATGCACTGAAACAATCTGCCAGGCTCTCCAGAGAGTTGGAGAGGAAGGCAACGAGACAAGATAAGACGAGAGAAGGGGAGGTGATAAAGAGCTGAAGAGAACAAGTCCCAGGAGAGTCAATAAAAAAAGCCCGAGCTGCAAGAGGAGGGAACTGAAAACAAATAGAGAGTGAGACCAAAAGACAGCAAGTGTAGAGAGGAAGATTGATTTTATAAATAACATTGATTTAATAACTCGAGTATGTAGCTCTTTAAAGATCGTGAAGGAGGGAAAGAGAAAAAAACTATACTGAAGGTGACGTAATTTAATAACTAAGAGTGTGGACCTTCCTTTTTAAGAGAGTAAGATATGGAAGAAAAAGAGATGGTGAGTGGCAAACCAGGGCAGGCACAGAGAGTCAAAAAAACCCCAAGTGAGATATTTTGTTTTAGCCTGGTGCTCCTCCGTCTGCAGAGGTCTCAGCTCATTTCACTCCAAGTTCTGTCAGGACCATCAGCTTCAAAGCAACCGTTTACACACGCCATTAGCCTCAAAACAACACTGTCATCAGGAATTGTGTGTGCACGGGTCTGTGCAAAACCCACTGGTGTACCATTACAATTTGCATATATTAGCATAGCAGCAACCGCAAACTTTGATCAGTATTGTAGCTCTTAACTGCTCTTGTCCTTAACTTGGTAATTCCAGGAGGGACTGACGACGAATGCGACACTGCCTCATCATCTCAAACCAATCCTGTCAGCCATTAATTCTTCTACAGACTGACGAGACAAGAGGAAAGACTTTACAGATGGCGAGAAAGAGAAACGATTGTGCTGAAGTTAGATCCCAATTAGTGCGTAGTTCACCTCAGATGTCTCTGACAGGACCCAGGAATTTAAAGGATTTCTGAAGACTTTGCTGAACTTGACTAATGAACGAGGACATCAACCGAGCAAACTGAAGGCTCGTGCATCCGCGTGCTGGCAAGTATCCAACCTACTGAAGTGTCCTTGAGCCGGACGCTGAATCCCTGCCACCTCAGTCAGGTGCTGCTAGGTAGTGGATTATGGCCTGCAACCTTCCTACGGAGATGGTAAGTGAGGAGATTTAGGATCATTGATGTACTGGGAATTACTATTGCCATATACTTCATAATGTACTGTATTGGGTTAGTGTAGTGAATTTAAAAAAAGGGTAAAGAAGCACTTTCAATGTTCGTCTACCTTGTGCGCTTCAGTCCAGATGATCCCAGTTTGTTATCTGAACTTTCCTCAGCTTTAGTGATACTTTCTGAAAAATGAACCATTCAACCAAAAATGATTTTCTTTTTCAGGGTTTTTAATCAGATTACTTTCAGAGGTCTATGGGCTAAAAAAAGGTTCTGTTGTTGGATATTAAATTTGTGAAGCAGAAATGTGTTGTCGTAGGTCAGATTCAGCAGTTATGCAGCACTAGTCGCTGCAAGAATCTCCCATTGATCATTAGTGTCCTCATTTTCACACCTCTCGTTATCACAACCGATTATTTTCTGTTTCTGAGGCATTGGAAGAGAAAAACTCTTTCTAAAGCCAAAAGAAAATTATTCAAGAGAGCTTGGACCAACAATATCAATGCAATACAAAGGCAAAGGAAAATAAATAAATCCAGGGGTTTCAAGGATAACGTGGGCGATGCTGACATTAATATCATGATATCTAAACAACTCTGCTGGTGTTTATATATATGAACAACTCAGATCATATTCGCAGAAGGGCTGATAATTTACTTTTATTGATTTTCTAGTAATTCCCTAGAGACCATCTTCAAAAAGTGCAGTTCCACCATAGTCTGATGATTAAAAAAAAAAAAAAGGAGGACAATACATTTGTTACAATATATAGATAAATACTTGAAGTATCTGATAACTGAGGAAGAGGAGCGTATCCTCACAAATAAAATGTGCATGTTCTGAGATGAATGTTCATCTACAAGTTTGTTTTGCATTTAAAGTGGTTCTCTGCTTTATATCTTCCCACTGCTGCTCTGCTGCTCTGCTGCTGCTGCTGCTCACACAGCAGCAGCTTACACTTTGCATGTCTTCATTATTAAACACACACACACTGTTGTCCTCTATTTGAAAGATGACCCGAGGCAGATAAATGCTCTTAAACACTATTTCTAAAGCCATTATTGGCAATACCGCCCTTTGTTGTTCCTGCTAAAAATCACTCACTGGTAACTCACTGGTTATCCACATTAATTGTGTCACGTTTGCCAGCTCCTATCCAAACAAAGACAATATTGCCCTCTATTATTGCCTCTAAAACTTGCCCATGTATCGCCGCCTTTGTTTCATTGCCAATTCGCTGGCAGGCTCTGAGGCATGACGACTGGATCGGCTCCATTTTTTTAACTCCAGCATGGTGGAGCAGAGGAATGATCTGCTAGCACCTGTACCTCTCCGTCACTCTCCTTTTTTTTCCTCCTTTCTCTCACTCCTGACTCCCCTTGGTTATCTCGCTCTTTTACTTTTCTCATCTCTTTCACACTCGTCTGCTCCTTCCTCTCTGTCTCTCATTCGTGCATTTCAGGTCTTCTTCTCCGCAGATGCCCATTTTTCTCAGAGATCAGCTGTCTCTCTCTCTCGCTCCCACTCCAGCCCCCATCCTCCCTCCCTCCCTCTCTCTCTCTCATTTGCTCTCTGTGTAAGGGTTTGCAGGTGGCTCTTGCTGGCTGGGTCAGTAACCAGGGGAAACTGGGGAAGAGTTCACTTCAATAGAACAAATGGGAACAAATTGATCCACTTTCACTGCTGTTTTTGAGTTTCAGGCAAAAGAGCTGAAAGCTGCGGGTTTTAAAAAAGGTCAAAGGCTAGTGTCGCAAAACACCCATAACAACCTTTGGACACAAACGAGAAGCTAGTTCTGCTCTCTTAAGTGCAATTCAGAGCCTCGGCCCAAACACAGCGCACAGTTGCACAACTTTTCACAGGCAGTTTGAGCCCATGGCGCTGTGCTGGCCAGCTGTAGGTGCTCATCTCAGGGCGTCAACTAGTGGTTCATCCGTTCAACAAATTTGAGGCAAAAACAGATTTTATGGCAGAATGTCACATAAGCATCCTGACTTTATGAAAAGCTGTACCTGGAACTGCGCCAAGTCTCACAATACCTGTGCGTAAACCCCCTATGGTCTTGACAGGTACACAAACTCCGTCTGTGTTCTCTCCTCAACGCTGTGAGTGTTCTTGCCTTCCACATATGTTCACGACTACAGCGAGCAATAAAGACAGTTGAATGATGAAAAACCGCTATGAGCCACGATGGATAAAAATTGAGCAGACTTCAACGGTTTTAACTGCCCAGTAATTGGATATAAGCTCATTTGAGGTCATTCAAGTAGTTTTACTATGTGGTAAAGTATTTTCCTCACGTGGCATGACTTCTAGAAGCCTGCAAGTCATAAATACAACAAAACAATGAAATTTCATTTTGTCGTCACAGCCATTTTGCATTTCAGCGTATCCCAGCGAGGATTCAGCTGCGGACCACACCTGGCTCTCAGTTTTCCTGCATGTCTGGTTAAATGACTTCAAGTAAGCAAGAGTCTCTCTAAGTGAAACCGGCTGGAAACACCACGCTCCTGCAACAGAACACCGTGGACAGACAGCCGTGAAGGCGTTCAGCGGTTGTTCCTCTCCACTAACCTCTGCACAGCCTTCAAAAAAAGGACATTACAAAAAGGGAAACTAACCACCGTAGTACTCTAATTGTTGTTTACAGTAAACTTGAAATAGCTGGAAATAGATTTCAAACAAAGCAAGCTGAGTGTACTTGAACTCATTTCACACCAAAAGCTAATAACAGTGCAGAGATACAACAAAAAAAAAGTCTGTGGCTGTCCAAATTCTCTTGGAACTCCCAGTATGAATGAGTCATGGGCGTACGTCAGCATAACAGTGCAAGGTGCAAGCCGAGTGCTGCGTCAAACACAGAAAGAGAAGATCTTCCAACTAACAGGTTGGTTTATCAAAACAGGTATTGAGATGCACAAATAGAAAGCTAAACAATACAATTAAAAATAAAAAATGTCCTTGAACGTGAAGTCATGTTCATTTTAAAAGTGAGAAAATTGAATTTTATTTCAGTGTTTTGAGTCAGTGAAAGTTGGTTAATTTCTTCACTCAGTACTGATTAATCTACATCTATACTGAACCCACAACAGGAACAGTTAGAGGAAAGCAGATATCATAATGACACACGCTCTCTTCATGCCAATGGCCTTGGCAGAGTCATTCACCAGCCAGGAAAAATAAGTGGTCTTTGACCTGAGAGGCAAGTGACACTGCAGTTAGGCGGATGCCATAAAGCGGTAATCTGTGCTGTGCTGCATCTCCATGGTAACATGCGTGCCAATGAGTACTGTGGATGGCAGGGTGCGCCTTTCATGGCACCGCTACACCCATCTGACTCACTCACACACAAACACACACACGGCTGTCATTATTACAAAACCTGATTGCAAAACATCATTAGCAGTATGCCAGACTGTGCTGATGCCAAACTAGCCGTCATGTGGATCCCAAACCCACTGACAGGTCCGCAGATTACGCAGAAAGCAAAGCCAGTTGGGGGAAAACACTGACAGCTCCATTCCTCTCTGCTCCGCTTTACTTTATTGGGTTTCTCTAGTCCATCTTTCCCCCATCTTCCCTCCTCTCTCCAGCTCCTCTTCTCTCCCCTTCTGTTGTAATAGCTCTTTTTTCCCTTTTCTGCCCTTAACCTCTCCTCTCTGATCTAGTCTTCTAAAATCTCAGTCTCTCAGCCAGCTGGCATCAGGACACAAACCTTCTTCCACCATGGCACGGTGTCAGGCCTGAGAGAGGAAGAGAACCAAAGATGAAGGCAGGGAGATGAGCACGCTGAAAGCAACAGTGATAAAAGAGGAAGGAGACGGAGTCTGAGGAAGAGAAAAGACAAGGGATGACAGGTAAGGGCAGCAGGTGGACAAACAAGCTGAGTGGACGAAAAACAAGTACAAAAGGGAAAGAAAACCGAATAGGAGATAGAGGACAACAAGATAAGAGGCTAACAGAAGGTGACAGGCACCGTCTTACATTTCCTTTCTGGTTCGCTCACTATTTCTTCTTCCTACTTGATCTTCTTCTTTTCATAATCCCACTGATAAATCATTGTCATTCCTCAGCAGTTGGCAGGCATTCATGTGCATGCACAGATACAAACAAACTTACATGCGCTTGAATCCACTGCTGAAACACAACACACACACAAAAAGCCATCGCTGCTGAATGAAAACACTGGATCTCAAAATGTCAGTATTTTTCAAAACTGACATGAATGGGATTTTCCATGTTTAACTGTAATGCATCTGGGGATCATCTGCATCTTGTTTTGCCAGGATTGAGTCCCCCTGTGAGCTTATCAACAGATAAGCTTTGTGTATGACAAAAATAATCTAGGGAGGCATGTCAAGAATGAGAGGAGACCACAAACTTGTCCTTAAAACCAATTTGAAGCCATCAACTCAAAGAGCACTCAAAACTCTAAACAAGGCAGTAGAAACGACAATGGCTGCGCCGTGTGCCCCAACTAAACACTCACTCAGGTTTGATTTAGTGACCCGTTTTGTGTATTTTGATGAGGTTCACAGTGGAGTGCAGTTCAGGCCTCATTAATAATCCAGCCAGGGTTTGACCTGATGCAGTGATGAGAAGAAAACTAACAGGACAGGAGTTTAAGTCTTAAAGCAAGTGCTTGTTGGTTCATCTAAATCACTTTGCCATGTAGCGGGTCAGTTTAAGAGAAAAGGATGCCGTGGTGGCATCAGGGCTTTTCTACGTGTAACTGGGAATGATTCGACATAACAGATATGACTACGCACTTTTCCTTCTTTCTGGTACACCACCCAGTCACATCTGACATGGTGATGGCAGTCAGAAAGCCCCACTGACAGGGTGTTGGGTAGCAAAGCATGCTAACGGTTGAGTTTGTAGTTTCTCAACAAACTTTACCCGAACATGGCAGTTACAAAAGGAAATAGATGTGCAGAGATCACAAAATATTTGTATAAAATTCTGTTTTTGATTACACCCATTGACTAGTGATGATGGGGGGCCTCTTTAAAGCATGGTAAAAGTGCAAACCAGCACTTTGTCTGGTTTGTGGAACTCCTTTTGATTGCATAGAGTAATAAAGAAGCACATGGAAGTTGTCTGTCAGTTTTTGCCATTTTTTCCTTCAAGGATAAATATATTCAAATAATGTTTTTATCTCTAAACCGATGCATCCATCCATCAAACCTGAAGTTGATGGGTTTTGTGGAATAGAAAAGTAGCACAGTAGGCTTCAATGATCACAATTCATTTGTCAGGATGTGACCGGTACACTGTGAAATGTAAGGAAAACTGGGATTTTCCCACAATGTAAGAGTCCAAGTGGCATTTCCATAAACCATTTGTGTGCTTGTCTTGTCTACAACAAGGATAAGAAAACAAGAACACCTCACGGTATTTATCAGCAGACAATGGAGTCATCTCAGTGACAAACTTTATGAACTAAATTACCAAGAAAAATCGAGTATGTGGACCTTGAGCTAAAATTATTTTGATAAATTGTCTCTAAAATCAATTAAACGCACAATAGACACAAACTCTTTTTGGACTGTAAAGCTCAAAGTAAAACAGGCTTACCTTGGGTTCCATGGAGATGAAACTATGGCGACCACGGCTGGACAAAGTCGACCTCTTGATGGTCCGACTATGGAAGAAGTGATAGTGGTCTTTGAGATCCCCAATCTGTAAAACAAATATACAGACTTAAGAGAAGTATTCATTCATGCCATAAAGTAAGTATGTAAAGAAAGCAAAATTCGGAAATTGGGAACCGATAGAGCGTTTTTATTGCTGTTTGCTCTCTGATATTGGACACACACACTGACTACTCAATATACATATAGGCATGATATTAGAGCTCATCACAGGCATTAATGAATGGAGTAAACACCTGTTGTGAGTGATAACCACCACAGCTGAAGTATTCAAAAAGTTACTTTAAGTAAATTTAGAGAAGGTCTTTTTCTTCAAGTAATAAATTTTTTTTCTATGTTGTTAAGACATTATGTTATGTTATTTGTTTTTACGTTTATTTTACATAAAGTTTTATTGAACTCTCAAAAGCTGTGAGAAAAAGACAAGACATGTCGACTGAAAGGTGAGGCAGGAAGGTGAGACAAGTCAAACAAAAGCAGAAGGAAAAAGAGAGAAGGAGACGGACTGAGAGTCAGACAAATGTACGGGCACACACACACAACCAGCCAAAGACTTTGAGTGACAGAGAGAGGAGGAGGACAGTGGATCTGCAGACAGACAATGACAGACAGACGGCGAGCTGCTGGACGGTGATTAGTTTTAATAATTGATAAAGACCATACAATCCCTCAGATGATCAAACTGTCATGGCTGCCAAGGGTCCTATGGTGCGTCACTGATCCATGGCTGAGCTCCACCACCACAGAGCCCATTAGATCAGCTTTCAGCTCAATGCTCATGCACATACACACGCACATTTTCCAACTTCCAGACTGATAGAATGAGGAACAAGAAAGTGGCAATAGGCCAAGCTGGATCGTCTTTCAGCAAACACCAAACATTAACTCGGCACGCAGCACACATCAGAGGTCTTGGGTAATCAGATTAAAAAGCATTGTACATACTAACAAAATGTGCTTCCATAATAGGCGGCTACCACTTTGGATGCTTCTCATAGTGTAAACAGGTCTCAACATATCGTGCTTCCACTGCCTATTTAATCTACTCAACATCTGCACTGCCATTAAGCAGGCCACCCTTCCCTCTAGGAGTGTCTGCAAATGGGGAGCTGCGGGAAAAGCTCTACACAGAGGATTAAAAAAGAAGAAAAACTAAAGTCAAAGTCTAAACTTTTGCTGCGCTGTTAATTTTGAACCCTGCAAAATTCACCCATTCATTCCAACTGCAGTGTGACATTCTCAAATCCACAACCTTTATCATAAATTCAACACTTCTTCAGGTTCAACTCTATCTCACATTGGACGTGCGGCTCGTTAACCAATTTTTATCCTAAATTCTAGCCGCAGATTATGGCAAGAGTTGTAACTGCTATAGATAAAAATCCATGTGATCAGATCGTAAGGCGGGGGTGATACAGTCAACTGAACTTTCATTCTGATGCAATAACCCACAGAGTGAATCACAACTTCAGCATAACCTTTGATTCCTCACAAATATGTTGTAACTAATTGGCAAAGCGAAATACCGCCTGCGCTTCAGTGATTCATGATGTCTTGCTGCAGAGACTTTCACTAGATGTATTGAAGTACCATGTCACATCATGCAGAATCCAACAAGGATATGGTAAATGGTGATAAAACTTTTCCCATGAAAATTATTCAGAGTGCGTCATAGCTGAGTGAAGTGATCAGACTACAAGTTCAAGCTTTGCCTTAATAAGTGCTGTGTGAGGTATATGGTGGCTGCGCACATTAAACAACAGTACAAACACTGGCAAAACACAAGAAGACGAGAGCTCACATACACAAACATGACACTCGGGACTCTGATGATCCCATGTGTGTTCAGAGGAGGGGAGGAATTACAAATTACATGTTTTCTTCTCTTGGTGCAGTTGCTGCTGTCTCAGCACAGTCACATAGCTGAAGTTACCTCAATGATGTTGCTAATATTTAACTTATTTGCATACAAATTAGGGCATACAGGGTCAAGCTGATACTTCATTATGTTCTACTGTGCTCAGCAGCATAAAACTGCCTATATGCCTCTTACACTATAAAGAGTCCCCCAACAAGAATAAGAATTAAAATCATCATCTCTGGCTTATTGAAGAACCAAAAAACATTTATAATAATCGAATTGATAATTCCTTTGCTGACATCACAGACACTTTTTAATTTTGATAAAAATGTCACTCTTGATAGCATACTTATGCAGAGTAAAGTTTCCAATAACAACACCCTGTTGGCCTGATGCCCTTAAGAACTGATCATCATCCCGTCTCATAACTTGTTATTGATGCAATCACGTATGGTTCCTGTCTGACTACAGATCATCACCCTCCCTCTGTCAGTGGCTCCAAATCCTCTCCCACCTCTTGAAAACACCAGTTTGAACAGATATCCACGTCTACAGCCTTGTCAGCTGATTTTGACTCAATTTGGACCAGTGTCTTAGTCTGGGAAGGGGGCTCCATGGTTAAGAGGATTACCCAGAATTCCCCAACGAGGTGCTCTCTCACTCCATGCCAACTCTTTTCATCCATCCATCCATCTATCGTCCCTTCTTTCGCTCCCTCCTCCTTCCATCTCCCAGTGTGTGGTTATCTTTGTCTGTTTTCCTCTTTCCACCCCTGTCAAGAGGACTATATTGTCCCTCTGTCACATGTTTTCCATACCCATCCCCCATTTTTTCTCTCTTTAACTAGTTTGCTTTCCTTCACATCTTAAAACCGCCACACATTTCACAGTCATATCCCCAAACAGTCAAATCCTAATGAATAGTCTAAGTGATTTCAATTGAAAACACTTGTGTAATGAATCTCTTCACAATCTACAGTGTCATTAAACCACAACAAAATGTGGAAGTCATCTCACCTGATAAGTTTATTTTCAGTCTTCATGAACACAGGAGTTACAGGGATAGAAGATGAGGGGGGTTGATGATGGGGATGTCAAAGTTCACAACAGGAAACCAGAGTGTGCTGTTATCGCTCCTATGGGAGCGGCTTTCAGCTGACCCCAAAACCAGGAAGTGAAGTAAAACTCTTGTCTATGAGGTGTCAAAGTCCAATGAACGTTCCATATTGAGATGGAAATTAGGGTGAATGGTGGGGGTTGGGGGCGACACTGCACTCCACAGGGGAATTCCTATTGGGGGCTGGTATGGAAAGGGGGGGGGGCACTCCACACATTAGTTCCCGTCAAAGAGAGGGGATAAACGAGGCCATTAAGGCCTGCTCTCTGGGGAGTATAGTGGGTGGGCGGGCTGGATAAGGCGAGGAGGGAAGGGGGGTTCAATAGCTGTTGACTAGGCTACCCCACAACAACCTGTCAGAATGCCCCCCTCTGTTCCACGCTGTCTTCACGTTGAGCGCTGGCAAGTGCAGGCTTGAACTGCCCACGTATTTCGGTCACGATACTCTGGAGTATGTGTGGGGTCCACGTTTGTGTGGTGTATTTCTGTTCTCCACACAAGGACACAGGATTTCTCTTTAAATTCTGTCACAACACATTACATGTATTAAACCCCTCCTCCTGGAACTGTGCTGACTTGTGTTGATTAATAAAATGACATAATGTGACCAGAGTCGGACCAATCTCACTAGTGTTTCCCTCCCTTGTGAGTGTTTGTGCAGTGTGTAGAGTCTTGCACTGTAGTAGCATGCATATATTTGGTGATTTAAAAATACAATCTATAAATAGATGGCTCAGATTTTTCTTATGAAATACGACATCTTTATCACTTGTAGAGCTGCGTCATCATTACTCAAGAAAACTAACAGAGGAAAATAGTTTCACCCCATCAATTTGAGAACACTGACAAAAAGCATGAGAGCATCTACTGAAGAATTCATCCCGAAATGTAAACAGCAGTGTTTTATAGTTGCAGAGCTAATGGGCTGGGATGTGGACTCATTGGAGTTGAGATTACACTGACTGGAAAATAAGCAGAGATGAAGCACACACACAACTATATTTCTCTCTCTATGTACTGATAAAAAAAAGTTGCCCGGTTTTTCAGATAAAATGTTTATGTTGCTAAGTTCAGCAGCAACAAAAATGGGAGGTTTTTAAGCCAAACAGTCCTTTAGCATGTGGCATAAATGCTAGAGAATTAAGAAGGAACATCACGAGAATCTGCGTGACTGTGGACCTTTTGGTGTCAGTTGCAGCACCATAAACCAAACAGCACTAGCTGTCTCACTTGTGTGTCAAAAAGACCGTGCACACGAGACTGCGTTGGCTGCGAGGCTGCCTGTGAGCTCCCTACGGCTCCAGCCCCCAAACTGAACATGATCCGCGGAAACACAGCGAGGAGGCACCTGTTGTGCCATCCTGCTCTTCTTTATTTGTTCCCTGCAGCTCAGCTTCCCACTACTTGTCTAAGAGACAGATAGCGTCAGAAATAAGAAGTGAGGTAGTGAACCACAGAGGAGGCTCGTGGCTCAGGTTTGGACTTCATACTTTTGACGTTTGACCCCGTATCGTTTGTCTACTGGTTTGGGAATAATAACCACCGTGGCGTGCCGCACTTTCCACGAGTTGACAAAAACAAGAAAACAAAGACACACAAATAAGAGGCAACTTTGGTTGGAGCAAGTGGCGACCTACCTGTCCCATGTTCCTATAGCCATATTTTTCCGCTATCCGCTCGGCCACATCGGGTCCACCGCCTATCCTGACTGCCCAGTGGTTCGTGTAAATCCGAGCTTTGCACGGCGGGGACGCAAAGCCGAGACTGAGCGCCAGGACGCACAGCAAGCTTCTTCTCCAAGCGGCGTTGCGGACCATCTTCCCCCACTTTTAACCCGACTCTTCTCCTCCTCCTCCTCCTCAGCCGACCAGGCAAACAACCAAACTTCTCTTCTCGCCGAGCAAGACTCTCATAGACACACAACTATCCGGGTTAAAACACTGAGAGAGAGAGAGAAAGAGAGGGAGAGAGGGGGGAAGGAACAGAGCCCCGAAGAGGAAAATATATACCTTGTCCTCAAACCTCTGCTTTCCACATGGGAGAGTTGGAAGTTTGCGTTTCGTGTGCCCTCTCTCTGTTCCTCTCTCTCTCTTTTTTCCTCCGCGGAGGAGGAGGAAGTGTACGTGTCTGCGCGCCGTGCGTCTTTGCGCGCGAGTTCGTGTACGTCTGTGTGCGCGCGGAGCTCCTCAACGCTGATTTCTCTTCTCCACGAACAACTCGGATGTTGGTCGCTCAGCTCATCGGGCTTTCATGTGGCGAAATGGCTACAGCGCCTCCCCACAAATAACTAGCTGACACTCTGGAGAGTAGAAACAACTAAAGCCGCGGGGTTTCCCTGCCGAGCTCCGCTGGGTCTTAAAGACACTCTTCTCCGATCCACCGCCGACTGCCCGTACGCCAGACACAGCACAGGGGGGTCAAACCGGGGGCCAGGCAACCACTTGGGGGCCCGCTTCAACAGATTCCTCCAAGAGGGCCCCCCGGCAAAATGAGGAATGATTTAAACTTGAAACCAAACTGTGTGGAAGTTATCGTATAGAAAAAAATATTAAAGAGTTACATTTTATTTTGTCATAAAACTCACAAGAGAGATTATAATCTAAAAGAATCTGTACATTCTGCAGTTTACATCTTCATATCATGTCGCCACTTTCATAGCAAGGTGACATTTTATCACAACCGACATTATATTACAGAGAATCTGCAGAAAGTAGTCACAAACAAGTCTGACCCTAAATAACCCCACCTGACATCACTCATTATCCCAAAAATTAAATAAAGATGAAAAAAGTACAAGAAACAGAATCCAATCATTATTTAACTGACTTATATTCTATAATATATGATGGTAAACAGTGATAGATCACATGTCAAGATGATGAAATATTTAGTTTGGCATCCTGCAGCATGTGCTACATTTTTAAGAACCTACTGTATATATTACAGGTTTGCGATGCAAACAACTTGACAATATGTAGAAAATTCAGATGATTTTAGGGATTTTTCTTATCTTTTTTTATACACAGTGAGAGAGTAACAATGAGACTCAAGAGGACAGCAGAGTCATCTTCTAACTATCAAAAACTGTATGTTTTCAGTGAGTGACTGAGACATTAATATGTCTGTATGTCATGTTTTAATTACTGATGACATGTACAGAAATGACAACTGTCTTTGTTTTTTACTAAACGTTTCTACCTTTTAAAAATACACCAGTTAACAAGTGGATGCATTACATTTACAGATAGTGCTCCCCCTTCCTACACCTTGAAATCTGCTGTTGAATGCAAGCCTTGTCAGTCTCCTGGGCAATATTGACACAGACATACCAATGTAAAGTTGGGTAAACTATGACCTCCACCTCAGCCATCGTCCAATGGGAGACAGCCACACACTTAAAAAAAATAAAATAAAAATGATACATTCAGAAAAAAACACACTTTCTCCTATAAAACAACCAACCATCTTTCAAATTTGTCAGTTTGATCTTTTTGTTGTTTTGCTGCAATTTTTGGTTGACAGTGAGTATTGCTCAAAATATGTTTTGCTCAAAAAAGAGGATAAATTTGATTTAGTGGTTTTAGCCTCCACTAACACTCTGACATGAGCTGAACTCAGATGCACTGCTGTGCTGTAATAAGTCTCACAGACAACCTTACTCTATGACTGGGATGTGGGTCTACGACTGCCGTGCAGGCCTACTGCCCTTGACATTACTGCATATTCCCTCTTAATCAGTGAAGCTCTAGATGTCATGCCCCCCATCGCCACACAGGTCACAGCTGACTAAACGCTGTCATTATGGAATGTGCCCGGTATTATCTGCAGTTGAGCCTTTCATTCAAGGCCTTTGTTGATTGATGGGTTTTTGTTTTGCAGCAGTTTCCCGGGGATGTCTCTGTGCACAGCGAAAACTCTGTTCTGCATGGGACACAAGTGAAAATCAGCATAATTGCACTAATTGCAGCCAATTTCTTGCTGAATGGACCCCGCTGTCACATCTCACAACAAGCAGGGGGACAAGAACATCTCATGGTCCCCCAGATGGAGATGAAAGGGAACAGAGCCAAAAAAAAACCTACACAGTGATCGTTCTCCATTCAGCTGGATTGAAGGGCTTGTAATTTAAGGAAAAAAAGGCAAGGAGACGAAACACAGCAGAAATTGATTTGAGAGTCTAAATCAAGTATGCAGGTCATGAGGCCACCTTGAGCACCAGGGCCCACAATTTCCATTCAGATTTTAAATGTCGCGATATTCTGCGTGACAGCCTAACAGCCATCCCGGGTGTCTCCAGGGAGTGAACTGAGTGAACCCCAACAAAACGTCTTTGTCAACATCTGAGAGCCATGAGCATGAGTGTCAACAAACACTCTGAGGGGCATTCCTGTGTGCATTCCTGCGCCTCTTCAATGAAATAACAGGGTGCATCACGTGTTTTCGTGCCAAACACAACTTTAAAAAAAAAAAAACACAGCCCCCCATGATACACCACTGTGGAAGACCCCAGTAAGAGACTGCAGCCAACCAGCTTTATTCACCGAGGACACAACTAATTTGTTCATTCAGTATCTAGCCTAAACATTTCTAGCAGGGAACCTCTTATAGGATTTTCTTGCCCTGTTAAAACAGGGGCATTATCAAACATGCGTGCCTCTCTCACATTCAAATGCATCTTGCAATTACCCATCAGCCACTGCCTCGCCACACTTTTTCCACACATTTTCATGTTGCTATGTTTACCAATAGCAGCCTCTCCATCCTGCTTTATAATTTCCTTTAAATTCCTTCCCAGATCTCTGCAGATGTCTCTTATGATTCCTTTAGAAGCCTTTTGTTCACCTGAATGTTTTTTTTTAATTAATGTGAACTTTGCTGCATCTTATCTCTGTTTTTCTCTCCCTTCATGTACCTTTCTGTGCCTTCAGTTATTTCCTAGAGCCCATTGCACTCTCTGACCCCCCCCCCCATCTATATCTCTCCCTGGGTGGGCTTCCTGGGAGTTAAGGTTGACCTTTCAACTTCACTTTGACCTTTGACCTTGTTGCTGTAGGCTCATGCACTTAGGCCACAATAGCACCTGCCACTCACTGACTCACCATCCTCTCTGCTCTGCATCCCACCCTCCCATCACCACCCTTCCTATCTTCTCTTCACTCTTCACCAGGGTTATATAGGCTTTTCTCAGAGCACACACACTCTCTAAGTTTAATAGACAGAGATGGAAGAAGGGGGATAGAGAGAAAGTGCTCCTGCCAAAAATCTGCATCAGTGAGGATTGTGAGATGTAATCCCAGTTCGACACACTTTTCAAAACTACTCAAATAATGTGAAAACATTATTATTTGAGTTTTATTATCTTGGCTTTAGGCATTCCCACACAGAGATTTGATTGGTTTGCATGACTTCTTTTAATCCTTTACCAGTGGTTTTTCCAATAGTCTTGAGTCTCAAATACGACTTACAACTGTAAGTAATAAGAAAATGTATTTCCTATGAGCCCTTGAGCAGTAACCCATCTGGTCTGGCCTCTTGTGTGAAAGAAGTACTCCTGTGCATTTTACAGACCAGTGACTGACATAGCTATATATTGCCATCTGATGGTGGCTAACAAGATTACATATTTGACATTATAGTCTTATTCTGTCAAGATTTTCACATTTATGTCCATTTACACTTTCACGGGTGGAAAAGAATAACTCTTTATCCGTATGAGTTACATCATTTCTCACAATGATTATAGAAAGTAGAACATCTTATGGCAAAGTGACTAAAATGTGTTGCTCAACTCCTCAGCTGGGATATTTCATTGTTTCATTGCAAAACACGGACAGAGACATCCTTCTCCCTTTTTGGACCTTCATCAACATCCTTTAGATCGATCACAAATGACAAAAAGAACAAAAGTAAAGCCTTGGTATTATTGGGAATATTCTCAAACAGAGTTCATTTTTGTCAACAGACTATTTAACAGCTAAATTCAAAAGAATAGTTGCTCCCATGCTTTAAGTTTACCCAGCAATCAGAAATAGAGATTACACTGAGTAAACTGGTAAACATCAGTCCTCACATGAGCACTGTCTGGTTAAAAGGCTACATTACAAAGTAATTCTGCCACAGCCTATTGTCCATTCAGGGGCTGTGATACTACCTTGAAAACCTCCTCCACCCTGCATTACTGCTTCTCTCAAAATGGTAAATAGGGCCTAACACAGAGGGTGACATCAGAGGTTAACTTACAGTCCCTTGTTTTTCCACATCTATTCAATATATCAATTAATATGATGTGATTTCAAAAAGCTGGTTTAACCAGATTTTATTGTAGTTTTAATTAGTTTTTTTATTAATAGCAACACTAAATATGCATTTCATGGGAAAAGGAGATGCCTTATGATGGATCCACTGTAATCAGAGAGCCACCTGTGTCTCACTCAAGCTGGGCCACCATATGGCCAACTGGCTTTAAATACCATAAAAGAGAGCACATAAATGGCAGCTAGATTACAAAAAATGTTTTGTGTCAGTTTCAGGAAACGTTAGGTAAAGTTTTTCCACAGAAAAAAAAGTACAGAACCTCACAGAAGTTAATCTGGTATAAAAAACAATCTTAGAGATTTTCAGGGTAAAAATAAAAACGTTCCTTAAACAAAACATGACTTTCTGTCCTATTTGCTTGCATTCATCTCCTTCATTTACAAAACATTACCCTACAACTTTCATAAATCCTGGTCAGCAAATCTGCACAACTACTACTTCTATACAATAAACAGCAGAGTCCAAAAGCCTGAGACCACTTTTCCAACACATACATTTTTAATTATTATTGCTCTGAATAAGAGCTCAGTGTGCTTATTCTGGCTCTGAGAAGTTAGGATACGCATTTACTTGACAGCAGCAACAGAAAAGTTTTGGATTTGATTCAATTTTCTATTTTCACCTTCTTGATTAGGTAGAATGAAAACGTTTATGACTGATTCACTCAAAGACTTCCATAGTTTGATTTCAGTCATGATTGACACATGTATATAAAACTAATTTTGCATAAGAGGATTCGATAACTGATTAGATTTTCATTATGTGTGACCTCAGGTACCTATGGTGATGGTTTCTGTGTTACTATATTATAATTTTACAATAATTTGTGTTAAATGTTTATATTTTTCCACAAGTTAGCAGTGTTTTTGTTTCAAATGATTCTAAATGGACAAATGAATGTTTAAAAAAAAAAGTTGAGGGCCTTCTTATGATGGACAGAATTTGCTGTTAGCTTCAGTGTGTTTGTCATCTGACACTGCATGACTAAATCAGAAAACTCAGTCTAAACCCAAGAGTCAAAGAAAATACATGTTAAAAGCAGACATCTCAGCACATAGAAATACAGAAAGACTCAGACAAGTCAGTTCCAACTGCTCAGAACTTTATTTTGAGGGAAATCAGGGTTAAAATTAAATTAAAATATAAAATTTAGATGGGCAGGTCTGTCTTTAAAGGGAGGGTGTTGACCCAAGAAGAGTAGGCAGCCCTCCAGAAGAAGGGAAAGAGAGGCAGGAGGGAAATACAGGAAGCTACAAAATGAAGTTTGGTGGATGAGCCTGGTCATTCAGGAAGTTATGTATAAAAAAGAAAAAAAAAAAGACGAGACAGATGCAGTTAGTTATAAACCCCACCCCCATCTGAAATGTCCTCATATGCAATCAGTGCTATAGCTCTCTCCTATTCCTTTTTCCGGTTTCTTACAGGAAGTTTTAGATCATTTATCTTCTTCACTCGCTCTCTCACCATCATAACCAGCATCTCAATCTCTTACTGTAACATCTTTTCCTGCAATTTTGAAAAAGTAAACAAAAAGTCCTTCAAAAATAAAATGCAGCAACCACATTCCATGTTCTACTATTACATATACAGTATATATATATAAATACATACATAAATATCTTACATGTACAACCAATTTTGAAAAGGGGGGAAAGAGAGAACCCAAAAGACTTATGAGGACTTGTGGAGGTGGGGGGGAGCGGGGCGAGGAAGCCCAAGGTTGCTCTTTGTGAGGGTAGTGTGTCTGTTTTTTTTTTTTTTGTTTGAGCTTTACACACACACGCACGCGCACACACACAGCCTTTTGGGGGAGGAGGGGAGTGGGAAGCATTCCTCAGTTGGCCCAGTAGGGAGAGCTGCCGTAGCTGGACTTGCTGCCTTGGGTCTTCTGCTGCATGCTGCTGGACTGATTGCGCTGACCAGGACCTCCCTGTAAAAACAATCCCTTTCAGTCAATCATGTTTATGACCAGCTACCTAACAGGTTTATTGTCCTGCCACTGACTGCTTTCACAAAAAGCCTTTTAGTACTAACTTTTAGGTCTTGGTGCAAGAACTTTCCTCAGTACATTTTGGACAGAATGGGCTTTCTAAGTTGCTGAATACTGCAGGCACGCAGGGTTGAGGCACAGGAGCAGTCTTGTTTGGTTGTTAACCTATGGCAGCTAACTGAATTGTTCAAAGCTATTCATAAAACATGTCAGTGTTCAATAAAATGAACAAAACACCACGATTCACAAAAAACTTCTAATGATGCAAACTTACTTTATTACTCCTGGGTGAGCAAATTGTGACTAAAGCATATATACTTTGACTCACCTGTCCGTCTTGTGTGAGGTGATGGTGCAGCAGCTGGGAGTGGGGCTGTTGGTGTGGTGGCAGGATGTGCAGGAAGGGAGCAGGGGCGTAACCAGGAGCACCCCCAGGGTTCAGGGGCCCTGTTCCCCCCAGTGCTGAAGGCAGGCTGAATGGAGGCGGCGTCCCCGTGTGGAAGCCCTGCTTGTCAAATGACTGAGGAAAACCAAGAGAAGACAAGGATGGAATTAATCAGGTACATACATTTATTATTATTAAATATATACATAAATAATGATGTCTTTTGATTAACTATCATTTATTTTCAGAAATGATTACTCAAGTGTGAGATTAAGGTTACCATAATTTTACAAGTATATGGCCTTGATGTAGATGCAAACAGGACAGCAAGTCACTTACCTGTGTTTTGCTGTAGATAGAACCTCCCATGTCAGGTACTCCTCCACTGGTACCTGACCCTGACAGTCCTGGTGCTGAGAGGAGGAAGAAGAAAGGGAGAAGGAAGGAAATAAAGAAAAGGATAGGAATTTAAGAGGAAAGGAGGGAAAGCAAAAAGGAAAGAACAGAATGACAGAAGAAAGGCAAATTGAGGGGTTAAGGGGGAAGAAGAACAATTCACTGAGTCACTTCACTGATGAGTGAATATTAAGCACTGAATGTTCATTTCCACTGTTAGTAGGAGGGGAGCCAGCCAGTAGGAAGAAGCGTATTAAGTGAGGAGGTGCAGAGGCATGTTTCTCACTTTTTTCACCCCTTTACACGTATCCATCTATGTGCACATCAAAGTGCAACCATACACGTGCATATACACACCTTTCTCCAGAACACTCTTGACTGTAGAATCATCTGCAATTGTGAGTACATCCATTTTTCCCACAGGAAAACGCGCACTGACTTTGTGTGTGTTGTTAGAGTGTGCGCACATGTGTTGAGTGTGTACCTTTCCCTGGGCCGCTGCCCGCTGACTTGGCCTGTGACTGGGCCGAGCCTCCGTACCCTCCCTTACTGTACTCCCCGTGGGCTTGAGACAGGTCATCAAAGGCTGAAGGAGGAGGATGAGGAGGATGAGGAGGAGGAGTACATAAGAAGAGGAGGCAGAGCGAGCACAGGAGAGGGAGGGGGTACCAAGAAAAAGGAGAGGGGGAACAGTTAAAGCGAAGAGAAGAGGAAAGGGGATAGGAGGAGAACAGAGAGGGGGGCAGGGGAGAGAGAGGCAGTAAGGTAACCTGACTAGAATGGCAGCGGTGTCTATATTGAGCCGTGTCGGACTTCAGCAGGGGGTTTAAGCTATGCATGCAGCACAAGCAAAAAACACCCACAGGCCCAATTCCACACACACATGCAGCATTTGGTGAACATCCATAAAGGGTTGGAAGTTGAATTCTCTTTTGCCTCTCTTCTTCACACAGCACATTGACTTGAGTGCTTTTGAGCATCAAGACACATCAGCAATATTTGCCCAGATAACACGCCAACGTCAGGATCACTAGTTTAACTGTTCAAGTCGAAACCAGTAACTGTCTCCATTACGTTATAGGTCAACTCGCTCTGACAGTTTGTTGAAGTGTGATATTCTGTACTTGGTTCAATCTGGCAGCAATAATTTGAGATAAACCTGTGCTGTCATAATAAATAGACGCACACAGGCTCAAGTCAGTTGAATCAGTTCAAAAGCTGAACTGAAATTGCTGGTTATTGTCTTTACGCTTTACCATTGTTTGACTCTGAAACAATGGTAAGCCAGAGCAGTGACCAAGAAGACCTTTTTTGTCATGGTCTTACCTGTGCCATACGCATGCTGTCCATAGCTGGGTTGATGCTGTTGGTGGTACTGATTGGAAGGGTTGGCCAGACCCATTGCAGGTTGCTTGGCCGAAGCAGGAGGCACGAAGACTGTGGGGCCGTACTGAAAGGCTGAGGGAACCCCTGGCACACCAGCATAGTATGGCAGACCTGCAAGTTAGAAAAATTATACAATGATCCGACTGTGTTTAGGCATCATTATATGAAAAGCGTAACACAGTCTTAAGTACAAATTGTTAAGGATAATTGAATGATGCTTCACTTTTATTTAATCTGACAATAATAAACAGAAGATAAGATGATGACTAAATGTTAAGTGCCTTGACTGGAAACACAACTGGGCAACATCGTCAGCATGACAAATTATTTTGCTTTTCTTTACCAGTGTATCCGTAGCCAGGTGGCAGAGGGGGGTTGAGGAAGGCCTGGTTCTGTGTTTGCTGACCCTGGCTCTGTCCCTGGCCCTGCCCTTGTGTTCCTGCCTGTGGAGCCTGCTGGGGCTGCGACTGCACCCCAGCTGTAGACAGGCTGGTTGGGGGAGCTGGAGACGAAGAGTCATTCCTGCCAAACTTTGTTGCCTCTCCTGGACAGAAAAGAATGATAGAAATGACAAAACTTAAGTAAAAAAAATTATTGAAACATAATGTAAGGTCAGTAGATACATTAGCTTAGAAAGTCCAGGTCAACATAAAATTTGACTTACCAGAATAAGGGTTATTAGCAAGGCCATCTCTTCCAGGCATTGTAGCTGTAGTACCAGGGAATGTTACACCATAATAGTCCTATGTAGAAAGAACAGCATGGTTAAAAATTTGAAGTATAACCATACAAATTTGTTTTTCCATCAATACATCTGATGTGCTACTTGAAAAATTTGGTGATGTGATTTTCTTTTACGTAATAACAGCAGGGTATGTGACAGAGTCAACAATTACAAGACACTCACCATAGGTAAGCGAGACTGCAGCATTTGCAAGTCCTCGTATCCATAGATCTGCTGTTGAAATAAATATAATGGTAAATGCAGGGCTCTAATTAATAGACAATCACGTAAATTAATAATTAGGACAACATATGGTTACCGGGTAAGCAGGGAGCAAGCCACCAGGGCCCATGATGTACTGGTTAGCCAGAAGAGGCGGCACTCCTTGGGCCAAGTTGGGAGGAGCTTTACCTGGCAGGGAGAAGAAACACAGGTTGGTTTTTTTAATCCGCCTTTAAGGAGATGAGCATTACTCAGTTTGTAATTGTGAGATTAATTTTACTGGAATTTATAAATGTGTACAAGTTAGATTATTTATAAATGTATATAGATCAGAGTTTTAGTTGAGTGTAAAAAGAGTCTCTTATTCCATGAATTAAAAACAAGAGGAATGATATCTGAAGATGATATTTATACAGTTTTGAAGAATTATTTATCAGCTCTTGTAACATGTTGTGAAATAATTACTGTGATTCATATGAGCCTACCAGAAGTGGTGGGGAGCAGGGGTGCCGTGCGGCTGCCTGCAGCTGAAAGTGTGGTGTTTGTGCCATTAGGAGTTAGTCCCGGTGCGCCAGATGGGTGCAGGCCATTGGTGGTTGAGCTGCTGACAGCTAGGGGAGCTGAAGGGCTAGGATTGACAGCCTGGCTGGACGAGGAGGATGAAAAGCCATGGAGGTTGCCACTGCTGCTGCTCTCCTCACTATTAATCTGATGGAACAGGATAAACCCGAGAAGGCGTGTGAGATGAAAACCATGTTTTCCCTCACCTGTTGCCTCAGATCTTAACAGAAAGAAAATAACCCAAACGAATACACTCAAAAAACCCAACAACACTTACAGTGAGGGAGGAGCTTGTGGCAAGGGCTGATCCAGACGAGTGGGTGTTGGTCACGTGACTGAAACAGATGGAAATAATTCGGTCAGCCTGCTTAAATATGATAACATAAATGTATATCACCTAAGAAGCATGAATAGGAGGATGGGAGATTCAGTAAAAGATATTTCCACATAAAGGATTGAGATATGTGCTTGTAACCATCATCATCTCCAGATGTAAAAAGGGGTGGACAAACATACAAGAAAGAAAAAGGGGACTGTAAACTGAACCGTCCCTTACCTGCTGAGCGAGGGAATGGGTGTTGAGTGGGAAGGTGTAACTGCAGGGGAGGGGATGTGGTGGCCAGGGCCGCTGTCACTTGTCATAACAGGAGACTCAGTTTTCACTGTTCTAGATGTTGATGACGTAGCTAATTTAAAAAAAGAAGGGAGTTCAATTTGATGCAAACTGAACAAACTCACAAAGTGAATGTGACAGGAGGGATAAAAGAAGAAACACGGGGAAAAAGAAGTTGCAGCTGAAAGTACTTACTGTCCTGTGCGCTCTGGGTCTTCATGCCACTGTAGCCATTCTATGAGAAGAAGAAATGATCACACACTTAGTTTTATCATTCTGCTTTTTGTCAGATGTAAAGGTGACTCTGAGGTAACAACAGTGTTCTCTATCAGTGTGTCATGCCCTATACATTTAGAAAGAAAAACGTTTCTCTTCACCGTGAGAGCAGTAGCAGAGGGTACATCTTTGCTCTGAGAGAAGCCAAGGTGAGGTGGCAGGGACCGTGGGCCACTGCTCTCCACGCGGCTGGCTGCTGTAGTGGCTGTAGAAGAAGGTGGAGTGGCTGCACTGGGAAGACCAAGGGAGGGGGAGGGTGTTGCACTGGGTAAGCCCATGGATGGTGATGGGAAGCTTGGATCTGATACAGATGAGGGTAGGGTGGGTAAGCTGCTCATGTGTTCACTAATCAAAGGACACAGAGAAAGGAAGATGTTAAGAGATAAATATATGAAATAAGTGACAGAAGTACAGGAATTAGGTACAATTCATTTAAAAACACAAGCTATTAGCTCATTACGAGCAAATGGCTACAGTGAGTTCTCTGTTTTGCATGACTCGATCTGCACGTACAAAATTAAATATGACATGTTGATCATCATGTATCGTCAACATGGTTATTCCTCACATAAACAGAAAAACATGTGACTCACACACCAGCTCAAAATAACTCACGTACACATACCCACCTCATAGACCCTGACTTGGAGAACAGGCTGCTCTGTGGTTGCTGTGTGGGAACAGCTGTAGGGACAGGCATGGGTGCTGGAGCTGGGGCCTGAGATGGAGCTTGCTCCCTGGTTGACTCCACCTGTGCCATTTCTACTGTTCCACTACCAGCCTCAGACCCAAAGTCAAGAGCTCCAAACTGAACATTCAGGCCAGGTATGTCTGCTGAGCCTGGCATCTCCACTGCTGACGACGGGATCTAAGTAGACCAAGAGGGAATTATGCAAACCTGGGTTAATATATTTAATACAGGTGATTATTTTGAATTCATTTTTCACGGAATATTAAAATTATGAAAATCAAATTAAAAAGTGTAAAAATAAATTGTTTTCAGTCAAAAATACAATAAGTAGTCATGTTTTCTCAAAAAGTTCCAATAAAACACAATGTGTAGCACAGTGTGAACTGATTTAACGTCAGCAGCAAACAAGCAGGTTCTGGCAGCAAACATTTTGACATGGATAGACTACACAAGCAGTCTGTGTTTGTCATCAGCCCATGTTTGACAAAAATATCACTATTACGAGATGTAAAAGCATGAGTGGCGTTTACAGCTGGCTTGAGTCATCAAGCATGCTTAGAATTCCAGTTTCTAACTAGCTCCACTAGTAATGTTGGTCTTCTGTAATTAAATGGGCAGTTTGATAAAAAGGTTTGGATATCAGAGAAGCTTACCTTTGAGGGAGGAGGTACTCTGCGTCTCTGTGTCTTCAGCTGCCGTTGAGGGGCTTCTGTGATGGGAGGCTCCATGCCTGGCAGCTTCACTCCTGGAGAAGCTCCATCTCTTACAGAAGGGACGGAGGATTCATGACCTGAAGGAAATTGAAAGCATTTTAATTTATAATGTCATTAAAATCACAGCACGAAGACAAAAATAACCGTCAGAGCAAGATGTTAATGTGGTGTTACTGACATGGTCTTACACTGCATACTGTCAGGACAGTTTTTTTCAACTCAACTAAATTTTATGACGAAAAGTTATGTCTGATATCAGCTCTGTAGTTAGTTATTTTCATGTCTGCATTCAAGGTAGGGGGTTTAGTGCTTGCTCTCATTTCTGCTGTGGTGGTAATCAAACAGCCCTGTGGGTCATACAGCATAATCTGCTAACGCTGGTATTCTTATAAAATAATCATGAATATTGCATTATGAAAATAAATGGCTGAGCTGCAGCTCTACTGTCACGTGGCATCTGTGCAGACTTTGACACCTCAGCAGCATAGCATTATAATGTTTTGTCTTACCTGGCGGTGTAGGGACCTGTGGAGCATGCAACTGAGACAGGCCCAGAGGCTCTGTGGTGGGAAGGATGGTGGACTGTTGTTGCCTCTGAGCCAGCTGGCTAAGGACTGCTGATGGCTCTGGTTGAAGCTTCAACTCCACTGAAGACAATAAACAGACATATATAAATATTCATATAACTACAATACTGCACAGCATGCTAACTTTTTTCGTGGTTGTTATCAAGAACAATTGAATTTACTTATAATTCTGTGTTGGATTAGTTATTTACTTTCATATAAACTTACAGTGTTGAACAGTAACAGGGCCATTGTCAACTCTCTGAGCCTTCACTTCTACTGGAGGAGAAGAGGCAGGAGCAGGGTTCTGTATTGGAGGTGGCCCTGCATCTTTGGAAACACTACTGTTGCTGGTGGTGGCCAGTGTCTGACCGGCTCTCTGACCAAGCCGAGGTCCGTTGAGTTGCTCTTGTGTCCTCATGTCAGAGGCAGGAGTCGGCTTAGGTGCATTCAGAGACCCAAAACCAGAGCCCAGAACTGAAGACTAGAGGGGTGAGAGAAGTAAAACAAGAACTGAATACACTGACAACATATATCAGTGTGTGCTCACATAAAAGACACTTGTAAGTGACTGCACACATGTATGTGTGTATGTGTGGCTGTCTGTACCAGTGCAGCATGCGCATAGGTGGTACCAGCAGAAGCGGCATGAGCGTAGCTGTTGGCTGTGGCGTGTGCGTAGCTGTGTGTTGCAGTGCGTCCATTGTGGTGGGAATTGGTAAACACCAGGCTTTGGCCCAAATCCTCAGCTGAGGGACCATCGACTATTGCCCCCAAGTCAGAGTCCATAGAGCCTCCTACAGTCACTCCAGCTTTCGGCAGTAGGCTAGCCAGGTCCACACTGAGGAGAAGAAGGGAATGTGAAGAGTAGGGAGAGGAAAAAAGTGTCAATTGAAAATAACTGCACAAATTAAAACATGACTCTTTGAACTGACAGGGCTTTAAGGTGATGGGTCATGGGGCAGAGTGGCTTACTTGTGTCCAGGTGTGATGTGATTTGCTGGAGCAGAAGAGGCAGTGAATACTTTGGTCTCAGACAACTGTGAGAAAAGACAGGAAGTACAGTCATCCACTTGATTAATATAGACGTATGTGCTGTACAGTAAGTATACAACTTATCAGAGCCACGCTGATATGCTTACACCAAATTAAATCACTGACTCTTTACGGACTAAATATCAGTAGCCAATAATAATGGAAATCAGGCAGTCAGTGTAGATTTAATGTAAATAAACTTTATGTTGGTACAGAAACTGAAGCATTCGGATTCTCTTTCAGATTACATGAGATCAAAAGTGATGCCTTACATCCTCATTCCAGTCTTCTGAAGTCCAGTCTTCAAGATTGCCTCCCCATGTTCCTACCAAATGGACCATCACCCAAGTTAGCACTGGCATGTCACAACATGTTAGCACACACTCATATTTGTTAGCAACCTTTAGCTGCAAGCACTGAAAATATTGTACCACGACACTAACTTTATATGCCCTTGAATCATGTATGGATTAATTCATCAAATTCTGCAGGAATTCTGGTATTTAGCATTTGGTAGTCTGAATTTGGAAATTCTCCCCAATTTGGGGCGAGTGAACACCAGACAAGGCCAACAGTTATAAGGCGACACTGCAAGGAATGGCAACAAAATGGGACATTTTATGTTCTGTTATTTTCCTTACCAGTTCCCTCAGCAGGTTCGTTGCCTTCGCCTTCCCATGTGTCCTGGCGAGCTCCAGAGTTAGCCATATAGTCAGCAGGATTGAAGGTGCTGAAAGACAAGTGAAGAGAAAGGTTGGGAAAGTAAGTAAACATAACTGTAATATACACCTTCTGGTCTATTTTTTTCAACTGCATGAGGAGATTCAGAATTTTTTTTTTTTCCACACATTTGTTTTTAAGATATGTGCTTGTAATAACCATCACCACCTTCCTCATCCTACTTCAGGCTTAAGATTAATACTAAACACGTGTTCTTACCCCATTCCCTGGGAGGAGAACCTGTTACCAGCAGCTGCTCTTCCTCTACCGCGACCCCCTGCCCCTGAGAACACACACAAGACAGGATGACCTCTGCTGACTGGTCCTTTTGAACCACAATTCTTCATTAGACTTTCTTATAAACCATATAAAACTCCCACACTTGGTTTACTGAAAAAAAGAGCATTATTTTGGTCACTGACCTTTCCCAGCCATTGGTCAAAATTCTGGTTTGAGTATTCAACTTTCCAATTGGTCCACCTAACATGAGCATTTCATAAGAGAAGCATTTTGCCTGCCAGATTGTTGATCCTCATAAATTGCTGATTTGCTGACATTTTGGAAATCATACTGAAAGGTTTTCTTTTTTTGTTTTTGTCAGTTTTTACAATAAAGAGTCTACACTTTTTTTCCAATTTTATAACTCTGGGTATCCTCTGTTGTTCCTGTGTCCGGCTTCCTTTGTGGCTCACATGCTTTGTGCAGATTGATGAGGCTTTCGTCAAAATTAAACCTAGTGTATATTAAAGGAGCAGCATGGAGAACTGCTTCTGAAATGTGCTGCAGCACTGCCGGCGGAATCACAACATTGGTTGGGCTTGCCACATTCACCCCCAGAAGCCATTTCACAGCTGGAACGTGCTAAACCCTATGCCTGGTGGGTTCAAGGTATAAAACACTTTTGGCCAAAGAATATCTAAAATTTAACTTGTTTTAACAAAAAGCATGTGACAGCATAATGTTTATACATATATATGAAAGGGTTAAACAGCCAGGATAAATGCAATGCTCACCTGTAGAAGTATAACCAGCCCCTTGATACTTATTTTGAGTGAAACCCATGCTGAGCTCACCCTTTTATGATCAGTAGAAAGAAAGTCTACAAATTCAGTAAAATTCCACTAGTTTCCACCTTTTACAGTCTCTTCGTCTATCCCCAACAGCCCCCTGAACAGCCTGCCCGCCCGCGCACGCGCGCACACACACACACGCATACACACACACAGAGCAGCTGCAGGGACTGAGCACATTCCACACACTTTGAGTGCAGCAATACTCCAAATGCCGATAGACATAAATAGATATGCTGCCAGCTACATCACCAAAACATGCATCGTATGGGCCAATACCATAATATAAAGATAGCAATTAAAAAAGCAAGACAATTACAATTTGCCTAAATTAGCTGACTGGAAGGCTGCAGTCAGAATATGCAAGAGACTTTTACGTTTCTGCCACAGTCATATGTAAACGCAAACTGATTCGCCTCTAAATAGTTCTGATATACCAAATGAACGTCATGTTTATTTTTTTTGTTGCCCATTTTAGTTTTTAATGCTGAATTTTATTAAAAATATATATTTAAGTTAATGTGACAAATACTAGGTGCTGGACAAACGCACATATGAAAAACAGAAAAATAGAGTCCAACACGACATGAGAACATTATCTGTTCTAGATACTATTTTTCCATTCTTCACAAGCGTAATTTCATACAACTGAAGTAATTGTTTGGTATGCAGCTTTCAGTGTCTCTCACCTCTGCCACGCCCTCTGCGTCCACGGTCTCCCCCTCTCTCTCCAGGAGCCACCTCGAACCCATTCTCCTCTAGCCGACCTGGAATTCAACAAACAAAGGTAGAACAAAATTAAGACATTAAAGACTCTGATTAATAGGAACTGAGAGAAAGACGTCTGATCCTTTTTAAGTAAACCTGCAGAGGTCAAAGAACCAAGGAAAGATGAGTTGATACTTACAGACACTCAGCGTACATTTAGATGTGCAAAACACGGAGAAAACCATTCTAACAGACAAACAAGCAACATACATCTACGATATGCAGGCTCTTCATCCCCTAGACATGATCAACATCTTTTGTCCATTCTTACCTTCACGGCCCCGGCTAATGCCTCTGCCCCTCCTATTGGATCCTCCACGCCCACGACTGGCCTCCCTCTCTCCTCCTTTCTTCTCCCTGTTCTCTTTAATTTCTGAGGGTCCACCTTCTTTCCCAAGGCTTCGTTTCTTCCCCACAGTCTCCCAGGAGTTCTGTGAGAGGTTAACCAAAGAATAAAGTTGAATATTTTGTGTGGTTCTTTTGTTTTGGCCTCTACAAAAACCAAACAGAATTGCATAAAACATGAACAATGTGTGCATATTAATGGTCCCTGTACGTTTACATAGACCCTTACTGTGTCAGAGGTGCTTTCCAGCAGGAAATTGATGGCTCTGTTTACATCTTCATTGCAGTCATGCAGGGCTACCATGCACTCATCTTGAGTCTTCCCAGTTACCTCAATCAGCTGTGTCCAAAAAAGAAACACACAGATTTATGGTCTCAATATCCAATAATCCAGGAATATCAGTTGGTCATTAAGAGATTTAATTTGTCTGAATTTGTGCATGGGGACCAATTTTACCTGTTTGACCTTGTCTTCAAAGTCAGCATCATTTTTGTCATAGATCACTTGGGCTAAACGAATCTGTTCTGCTGTGGCCTGGCAAACAAACAGAGTTCAGTAAGAAACAATGCAACGCGAACATGGTACCTGGCTAAGAATGTGGCCATGCACAATGCTCTAATTAAATGCTTCTTGTATTTTATATTAACATGCAAGTACTAATATTAACACTGCCATTTACAACAATCTGTGTTTTTCATTTTGCTTCCCAAAGTTATTGCAAAACTTAGTGCCTTTCATCCATCAACTTGTGATTTCTTTTACATTTTGAGCAAATGGCACTCCGGTGCCTTTTTTGTCTTGGACACAACATATAATTGTACGCAGGACAATTCCTATGTGCAACTTGATTAATAGTGAAAACCTACCTGTATCTGTTTCTGTGGCTGTGTTGTTTGTGTGGTGGTGGGCAACGTTCTGTCCCGAGTCCCCCGGGCTTGATTGCTGACCACTGAAGTCATCATATACAGTATATACAAAACAATGTATGTACAAAATAGAAAAATCTGGGAGGAAGAGAAAGAGTACAGAGACAAAGTGAAATGACAGCCACATAGAGATGTTGAGATTGCATCACAATTGCTGGAAAGATATATTACTGAATAAATGGCTACTGTACGTATATTATACTAAAGCCAGAACAATATATCAGTTTGCCTGTTTTGGACATATCAGTATTGACATATATAAAGCAGAAAAAATGATAAAATATTGGTTTCACCTCAAGTTAAATGTAATATTATATCACTTAATTTTAAGTTATTTGTTTTAGATGTATGTCATATTGAAAGCAGCCTTAAATTTGGTGGACAAATCTCTTTAAAAATAAAACCATTGGAAAACTATCTCCAGATTCCAGATCAAAAATTCACTATATCTGCTAACATCTCTAACATTTGACTTCTGACTCTCTTAAATCAGTCTCTACAATATAATAAGTATAAGCAGATTGAGACTCACTGTTGTCAAGTGTACCATGTAAGACTATAACTCCATCTGTCGCCCCCCCACCTCCGCAGTTAAATTTAGCAAGCCAAGAGGGGACTGTCCGGGTGTCAATTTACAACCCTCACTCGGTCTACACACAAAAACATGAGTATGCAACTAAATATATTATGGGCTGTATGAATTATAACACGTATCAATAACAATCAGTAACAATAATTAGAGCCGTCGTGAATTTCATTTAAATTAATGTGTAACAGCAAGGAAGTCTGGGCTATGTGTCAGGCTTATAGGTGTCCATGGAAATCAAAAGCATACAGCTGCCTTGGGTTAGATTATATTATATACAGTAAATGGCTGTTAGTTCATGATACGACCAACTGTCAACTTGTCAGCGTGAGAACACAAATGAGAAACACGGGCTGTGATTACACTATTGTCTGACAATGTTGACTGACAGAAGACAGTAAGACGGCAAAAGGCTGTTAACGATAACTGTATATTATAGCTGCTGTTGCCAGGGTTTTTCAGCTGGCCGTATCCAACGTAAGCGATACGTAAGTGATAACTGAATCGTAATCTTATTTGGGTTGACGTTAAAAGAGGATCGACGGAAATATGAGCCGCACTGAAGTTCACATTAGCGTTAACGTTGAGTCGCCTTGCGCACACGCTAGCGTTAGCCTGGCTAACCGCTCGTCTTTGTTCCGTGTGCGATACAAACTCGATTCCTACCGTTAAATGTCATGTTCTACTGAAATTACCAGGGTAACCACATAAATAATTAAACTGTCTGCCGACCGGATCCTTTTCGTTTAGTCCAACCGACAAATGAACTTAAAAAATAAACAAATGTGACAAGTGTGAAAATGTACCCTTTGTGTAAAACAAGAAAAAAGCTAACGTGAGTCACTTTATGCTAACGTCAGGGGCAGATTTAGCTTAAGTTAACAACATAACTGAAACGAAACGAAAAGCAAAACGCGTTACCTAAACATTTACAAAGCCTCCTGACCAATTCTCTGATAATAGGACTGTAGTATGTTTGTGAGACGGAGAAAAGTTGTCGAAAAACGCGTGGCCTGGTAATGTTGCGCTAAGACAGATATCAGAAGCAGGCTAACTACCCCGGCATGTGAACGGCCCGTCCGCATACAATGCAGCACTACATTACGGATACAACGCTAGTTAGCTAGCTAGCTAGTTAGCTAGCTAATCGCCGAACAGGACGAACGGTTTCGCTGTATTGGCGGATCGGTTTTCCATAAAATCATTTTTAAAAATACACAATAAGGCGCTTATAAAGTTCAAGCGGCTTTTAAATCGAGAACATTAACACGATAACGCTTTATTCTTCCTTTACCTGCTAACACGCTTCGCTCAGCCAGCAGCAGCAGATGCTGTCACGTGACCCACCGCGCCGTTGTTCAACGTTGTGAGGCGGAACCTGCCAACCAAAACCCACCGAGCTGGTCACGTGGTTCAACGTTTTACCCTGGCGTGCGCGTTCAGGTCTGGGTGCGCGCTTCGCTGTAGTATATTCCCAACATGAAACCGGATGAAAACATTTCATAAAGAGTTCCCCTGTATGTCAGAAATAAGCACATTATATAATTCCCAATGTGTCAATGTGACACGTAATGCTTTCATTTTTGTATCTACGGAAGAGTTTAATTGTAGATGGGCGTTTTTTCTTGAGCCAAAACAGGTTGTGTAAGTTTTTTTTATAGCGACGTTGTAACGAGCTCAAGTGATTTGTGGTGCTGGTTTATTCTCTTCCACTTTTATCCACCCTATCAAATCCAACACAAACACAAGTGGCTGCAATGACTCAGGTGAGGGAATAACGATCCTTTATCACGGGGCAAAAAAGCCTTCAGAGTTTACATACAAAAAGCACCAGAAAACAATGTGCCATCTAACATCTCACAGCGCAGTATACAACCTGGGCTCAAGAATGAAGTTGTAGTTGTATATATTTCGTTAAACGAAACATTATTCCAGAGTCTGACTTTTTATTCAAGACCATTGCCAACCATAATTAGGATGAGCTGTTCTGTGTCCAGACAGATTCTCCTTGGCGTGCAAGTAAAGCACAGATTAAGATTAGATTTTACCAAGGGAAAATGAAAGCCTGAAAGAAGTCCAATGCCAGGGTTTCAAATAATCATGTGCTTTGATTTGTTATGAAAAATATACATATTTCTTTAAGTGCAAGAAAAAACACAAGGAAGACTAAAGCTGTTTAAAAAAAATGTGCCTCTTATACATGAAGAAACTCCCAAAACTGAATCAAGACAAGGCATGCAAAATACACACCTACAGGCTTATTTTAAATAATAAATACAGTGTATGGTACATAAATACCAGAATACATTCATATTCTCTACATTTTTGAATACCAGTCATCCAAGTTTCCGCAGTGTACACATTCATCTTAAAATAACTTAAGTTGTGATTCAAAGAAATAAATATTTTTGAATTAATCAAATATATTATATACATCTATATTAGTATGTATATAGCACTTTGGATCGAAGAGGAAAAAACAACCCTTGCATGTAAAAAACAAATACACATGTGTATTTGGGTTTTTTTTGTTTTTGTATGTGCACATACAGAGATGCGGAAAGCACAAACATACCAATGGAAATACTTTTCGCTTCTGATTCTAATCTACAGCACACACACGCACACACGCACACACACACACACACACACACACAGAGAGAGAGCATAAAAAGCTAAACAGCATGTCTTTGCATGACTGGCATTTTGTCAGTGTTTAGGCCAAAAAAAGTGCTCAACAACTCAAGTAACTTGGTCATGATCATCCTGTCCTTGGTTGTCTGTTTGGTTAGATTGACTGGTCCAACTGGTCTTGAGAAATGGCTGTAGTTGAGCTATCATGTTGTGGACACATCGAGCTTTTCTCTCCATGATCTCCCCAAGCTTACTAACATATTCCGCAAATGCCTGTTGAAATAGGGATTAAAAGAGTGTGTAATCAAATTTTAAAAATAAAAAGAAAGAAACTGATAAATGGGGGTAGAGTTATTCTGACCATGTCAGGTTGCTGGCACAGAAGAGTCCCCTCTTTACGAAATAAAGTTTCCATCTCTTCTAGCTGCTCCCAGTGGGCCTGGACAACACGCCACCTGGAGTTGGATTGGTTTAGAAAAAAAGACAGAATATCAGTTTTCTAAATCTGTAAGATTAACATGTAACTAGAGTAACTAGTTAGTTGGGTATTATCATTATTTATAGACGTAGTAAGACTTGATGTTATGTCTTGATATAATGTTCAGAGACCTCTTAATCAATTACATTCTGTTTCACTCACTTAAGATGATTGTGTGAGTAAAGTTGTGAGATAACTGGTACTTACTGGTCGTGATATAAATCCTCCAGCGTAGATAGATGGATTATGGGTCTGTTTTGGAGATTTCTGGTGCTTTCTTCACTATTTGATTCTGTAGGACTATTTGGCTGGACATGGACATTTGAATTGCTGGAGTGGTTTGAATGTATGTTGTGACACTGCTTTGCCAATGTGTTCAATTGGCCTAGGACTCTTTTGGACTGTGGTGTTGACATGGAAAAAGCTAATCTGGTGGGCACATTGTGTGTGTGCTCTGGTGGTATTTGGGTGGCACCATTTGTCACTGGATTGTGTGAGCTGGGTGAGCCAGTGTTCCCAGAGTGCTGGGCACAGGATGAGATGGGCTGCATGACAGAAATTTCTATGGACGCACATGTTGAGGCTTTAGGTGGGGATGCTGGGGCTTTGTTGTCTGGAGCAGTTTGGGGTTTATGATTTTCCCTGTGGTCCTGGAGAGAGACCAGCATCACCTTGGGGACAGCAGGCTTCATCATACCTGGACCAAAGTTTAAAAAATGTCACATATATGTCTTAAAGCTCTAGTTTGAACACACACACACAACTCTCATTGCTTACCTATTCCACAGTGTTTATATGTGGCAAAACATGTGCCTTTTCTTCGCTCAGAGTTATCAGAAGCTGACATGGTGTCAGAGGTGGTAGTGCAGTGGGTCTTTACTTGTGGGAGCTCCAAGAGAGACAAGCGAAATTCTTCATCCTCATCTTCTACCATTTTTCCTGCCATCTCCACACATGTGATGCGTTCTTTTTTCACTTCCCTTTTATTTTCTTCTCTCTTTTCAGTATCAAGCAGACAAAGTGAGGTGTTGCGCTGTTCCGCTTGGAGGAACGAGGCAGTGGCGGCTTGTTGGTCCACTTGAAGCAAAGAGATGCTGATGGGGTCCATTGTGTAGCTAAGAGAATCTGTAGAAGTTTCTCCTTTGGCTAAAACTGGGATCTCCGCTTTGACTTCTGGATGGTCATGTGCCCAAGTGTAAGCTGGAATTTCAGGCAATATGTTGACGTGCTCAGTGGGTATTTTACATCCATTCTGTGTGATGGGAGTAATGACAGCTGGTGTTGCAGACTGAGCATTTGAAATTTCTCCGCTATTGGCATTACTAGCAAACCATGGCTCCTTCTCTGTGCAGCTGCTTGGTGGCACTCCCTGATGAGTATTTGGCAAAAGAAGAGATGGGATGTCTGAGGTGCATCTGGTATGTTTTGATATAGGGGAGAGATCGCTGAGTTTATTAGGAGTCGGGAGTTCATTGGTATGTTCACAGGCTGGGGAGAGGGGTCGTTCTGCTGGAGCTCGTTGATGGGGTGACTGGTTAGAGAAGCTGTTGCTGCGAGTGGACACTAAACTGAAGCTGTCAGCTCTGTCTTGTTTCTCAGTGCTCCACACTCCATCAGTTGGGACATCTGAGGCATCTACTTCTCCCTCCCCCACTTCTGAATTACAGCTGTAAGACATTAATGCCTCTACATCAGCTGGCCCTGCAGCTGTTGCCCTGTCTGCTGGTTGTGCCTCCACTGTTGTCATCCAAGCCCACCTCCTTTCTCCTTCTCCCCCCATCCCAGCTGGCCTCAAGTCTCCCCTCCTTATTCTTACCTCTTCCTCACCTGTTGCCTTCAACGACCTCCTCTTTTCACTTGTACTGCAGACATGTTCACACCCTTTTTCTGTTTTAGCTAAAGCCGCCATCCAGTCTTCACTAGTTCCACCTGAGTAACGAGGACCAACCTCATCTTTATTTTTACTGCATCTTGAAGAAGTTTCAGTTTGCATGCAAGTTTCTCTGCCGGAGAAGGAATGTAATGGTCCTCTGCTACCATCAGTCCTAACCTTAACCCTGGCTCCACATACATCTAAAACCTCTTCTTTCAAACCATGATACATAAGGGTTGAAGTGGGGGAAGAGTGTTGGAGAGATGAAGAGGGAGATGGGGAGACAGAGGAGGAGGAAGAGGACAGCTTAGAGGAAGAGAAAGATGGATCTGACGAAGGCAAGAAAAGATGGTCGGATGAAGAAGCAGATGAGGGAATAAACTGCTGCAGCTGCTGGTGATACCATCTCAGATGCCTCTCCTTATCCCTCTCATCACCCTTTTGTAAGTCTCTTTTCCTGAGCTGGTCTATGTCACCACATGTATCTCTGTTGCTTTCCACTTGTGTAATTTGTTCTATCCATCTTGTTTTCCCCTCTCTTCTTTCTTTCAAAGTACTTTGCTGATTCTCTTTTCCTCTATGGTTTAATCCAGATTCCCTCTGCTCATCTGTTGCATGTCCAAAGACCAGCGCTCCCCTTATGTTTTGGTTACCAGCTGAGTGACCTGCACTACCGGTTTCTTCATACCTCTCTCTTCTATCACCTGTCCTCCTGCCTGCTCTCTCCACCCTCTCACTCTCATCATCTATTTCCAGCAAACCTCTGATTGGTGTAATTTGTTCAAATCCAATCCCCTGTCTTGTTCTTGCGCTGGTCCCCTCTCCCCATCTGCTGTCCTTGGGTGTGGAGCACAGAACTGCACCCCCTGTGGCCAGCCTCGAGGTAGGTGTGGTGGGGGCAGAAGCCTCTCTTTGTCTCCCTAACTTTGGCTTTTTAGGGGGACTCTTGCCTCGTGTGCCAACACCACTGCCTCCAGTGCTGCTGTTGCTGTTGGACAGATTACGTTTGGGGGAGGACACTGTCTTGCTGCTTCTTCCCCCTCTTAGACCTCCCTGTCCTCTCAACTCCTTGACCCTAGAAAAAGCCCAGAAGATGTAACGTTGCATATACCAGTCATCGATTATTGCCTCTACAGTTGAAACTAAATCATTTAAATCATTCAGTTTTAATATCCCATATTACATATCCCAGACATATTGTACACAGTCACTTACCGATCTGCATATCTCAGTGTATTAAGGGTATGTTCAGTTGCTAAGTGACCAGGTGAAATGTTGGCAATCATGCATGTCATTGAGTCACCAACAAATGAGTCTTTCAAAACCTAGAATGAGAACAGTATAGTCTAAAACAGCTTATTGATCACACGTATATAATTTCCACACACAATAGATCCACTGAATATCAGCAACACACAAAAGTCTTAGTACCTGAGTGAGTTTGCTTTGTCTGAAAGGTGTGTGTGATTGCTCTTGATCCAGGGACCGGATACATTCTTTAAGCTGAGGAAGAAAAAATAAATGTCTAAATCTTGAAATATGTAAAATACCACCATACTTTCACAAATGACTGCAGTCTCTAAGTGCCCGAGTGTGTGTAGCTTACAGCCAACAGACTCTGATTGATCTCGGCTCCCTCCAGACGACTCTGCCTGTCTGGTTCTTTGGTGTCTGATGCCCTCTCACTTCCTGCCAGGTCCACAAATGATATTCTACAGGCAGACACATACGAACATACAAACACCTTTTTTAGCTCAGTCATTTTAAACTTTAAATAACTCCGGCCTTTTTTGATGTAAATCACCAGCTGACAATATATTGATCAAACACATGTAGTCACTCACCGGCCAGCTAACTGCTGGTTCAGATGTCTTAGCTGAATCTGAAGCACGGCATGGGAACGAGAGGAGAGTGGATTCACTCCACTCATCCCCTGTGTGCGCTCCTCTGTACCCTGTGAAATCACCTTTGTATGTGCATTGGATACCAAGACAAAGACAGATTTCAAAGATGTTAACTCAGACTGAAAGTAGTCACTACTTCAAATATATAATATTTTTTAAGACATACAGGTTTTTTTGATAATATTTTGAGAACTCTCAAGAATGTAAGGGGTGCAAGATGAGACAAAATGACAAACTGGACTTTGTATGCATGAGAGCTTGTGTATTGCTGCACTATGCTGAATACCTGAAAGTAATATTGAGTTTTTCTCGCGACAAAGTGTGTGAAGACAGAGACTTTAAGAAAAAAGTGAGACGCTGCAGAAAAGGTGTCACTCTATCATGGTACAAAATCAGAGAACAACCATTTTTCTGTCCTCTTCCATGAAATTGGAAAGCAAATTGTTTGCACACAATTTTAACAGTCAACCATGATATTCTATATCATGAAATATTGTGAGTGTAAATGTATTTCAAAAGGAGTGCCACTCAAACACAACACAGCTTGAATTGAATGGCAATTTTTATAGAAAGGGCTGAACCTGCAGCAGCGAGCTGACTGACTCCACTCTGACATCACGCAGCCCAGTGATGTGAACCACTTTCTGTCCATCTTCCCTGGCAAATAACCTGATGAAGCAAAAAGGAAGAAAATGGGGATTAAGAGGCAAAATAAAACCCAAAAAAGGAAAATCCGGTAATCACTTTGATCATGTTACAGAAATTAAACACTTTTGATGTGAAAAACTGGGCATTGAGGCTACAAGTTATAATTTTGTAAAAAGCATGCCTATTTTAATAAAATGAAATATATACAAGCATTTTAACTGAGGATATGTTAAACAGAAATATGCAACTGATCATTAAATGACAAATATTGTCACACTTTATACGAATGCCTGTATAATACATTATTTGTCTGTTTTTGTTCAGTTGTTAGTTGTTGTTTCTTTATGTTTTGAGCCACCTCAGAAATTCTTAAGCTGCTGTAATACAACAAGAAATGCAAACACACGCATGGATGGAAACACATACCTTTTCCTGTGGTTCAACAGGTCATACAGCTGACCACAGTAGATTTCAAAGAAACTGACATACACCAACAATGGTGGGTGTGTGTCTGTGGTGGAGAGGTGAGCAAAAATGTCCCTGACTGCCAGTGCATACAGCCCCGGTCTCGCAGAAGATGAACCCAACATGGTGTGAGTCTTTCCTGCACCTGTCTGGCCATATGCAAAGCAGGTGGCCTTGCCTCTGTGGCCACACACACAACACAAATATTGATGGTTAGCATACACAGATTTCTAAAAACATAGACCAAAATGCACACAAGCATGTAATTCAAACCCTAAAACTGTTTTGTTTGGAAAATGGAAAAGATAGTAATACCATTACAATGCAATGCTACCCTACCCACTGAGCATGTGCTGCACCAGAGGAAATGCTGTTCTTTGATACACGTCCTCGTTGGAGCTCTCCTCCCCAAAAACCTGGTCAAAGTAGAACCTGTGCTACAGGGATGAAAGAGCAAAGTGCACGATGTGAAGTAAACAACATACAACAGCATGTTTATCTGGCAAGGTAACCTAAAGACACACCCTATATATACTAATCTATTAGAGATACCATTAGAGATACAAAAAATGATTTGTCACTGTTACCTCTCTGGACATTATACCTACCTGAAGTATGTACTGTGAGAGATCCACGGCCTCTTTGCTTTCATGGACAATAACACACTCCCCACTTGGAGTTGTCACAACATCTGCCTCTCCCCTCCGGCACTCTGTGTATTTCAGAGGTCTTTTCCTCACACATACACTGATTCGTTGCCCCACTGGTTGCCTGCAACATACACCAATGACAATCATATGATTTTCCAAAGGAAAATATGTTCATATGCCAACCTAATGCAAACTTCACTATTTGAAGAGACATAATCACAAAAAGCATGTAAATTACTAAAGGTTATAGGTTAAGGTTTGAGCATGCAAATGTTACCTTGCCTCACTTCATGTGTTTTTGCCATCTGGGTTTTACTTTATTACTTCAGCAATGTCTTTCATGCAGCTGTTTTCGCTTATATATTAAGTGGCAAGCAGAGAGCCAACAATGAAGACAATACAAACTATAGGTACTTACTTTTTGTTTGGGGCAGGAGGTGAACTCAGTGGTAATCCATAGTTGTAGCCAGCTGTTCTCTTTGATTCATAAACAGGTGTTGGCTTTGTCATGTGTTCAGAAGCCCTGCTACTACTTATCTCTATATTGAGTTTTTCCTTCCGAGGGATTCCTTTTCTATATCTGTGCCTGACTGGTTTGTTGCTAGTCTTCTGCTTGGTTTGCTGATTTGGTTGTGGTTTATGGGATGTGATATGCTTTGTTGATAATCTGGTGAGAGAATTGTTCAATGAGATTCCTCCTGTGACATCTGGCTTGGTGTTTTCTCCTGCGTGATGATCAGACTGATGACTATGAATGTCTAGCTTATGGTTGTTCCCTTTGTAGCTGTGTGCCACAGCACTTTCTCTGTCAAGATCCAGTTGTGCAGGTATGGCTGATCCTTTGCCCTGGTTTGGCTCATTATTTCTATTTTGATAGAAATGAACAGTGCCTACCAGACAAGAAGATGGTTTCTGATGATTATTGACGTTTTCACAACTGAAATCAAGTCGCCGGCGGACACGTGATGGTTTAGTAAAGCTGGCTTCATTTCGCTCACTCACAGCAGCACCCTTTTCATCTTCCTTATCACATACATCTTCGTCAGGATCTCCACAGCCATCAAAAGCAATCCTATTCTCAACTAGGCAAAAGCTCTCATCACCACCATCAGTATAGTATTCATCATCATCGCAATCTTCATACTCAAGATTCTCCAGATCAAGAGTTTTGACCATTTGGATCAGATGAAAGAGTCGAGTCCTTTCCTCCATAGATCGGATTCCAAGGATGGGATAGTCCTCCATGGTCAGTCTGCAGAGGTGGGATGCACGACAAACACCCACTGAAGTAAATCTGAGGGACAGGAGACAATTAGAGGAGGGAGGGCAAGTGTGAGCTTGGATGAAGTATGAGCAAGTGAGCTTACCTGGCATAGTGACACTGCAGTCCAACTGCTCTCAAACACTCATACAGGCAGAGTGTCATTTCCTCCCCTTGTCTTTCTCCTTTGTCTTTGACTTCACTCCACCTACCTTGCAAGTGGTAGACATGTCGCTTAAGTCTCTCCATCACTTGGTCACACAAATCAAAGATGTGCAAGAAATTGCTGCACAGTTGTATTAATACTATGGCCACAAGATAAACTTCTGCTGAAAATAACCCAAACTTAAATCATCATTGAACAAGCAAACAAACTGCCCCAAACACCTTCCTGCAGCCACACTGCTTTTTGCAAGTCAATGAGTTCTTGCTGCTTTCCCTCCCTCAGTGATTTCTGTCTGGGACTGGTGGCAATTGGTCTGGTCAGTCACTGTGTCTTTACTACCAGACTACATTATTGTGGTGGCAAGCAAAGCACAGGACGATGGTATGATGCTGAAATTTGACACTTGGTCAGGATGGAGCCAAGGCAGCACGGTGTATCCATGTCACACATTTCTGTAACGCAGCAAATATGATAAATATAGCAGACACAGGCATGCGACTGTTGCTTCATTGATTTCTACAGTAGACTGGTTGACAGCTGCAATATTCCTGCCATATGGCACTTGAATGAGATCATATGCATGCATTAAGTGAGGGAGTGGATCATTACTGTGTTTGTGAAACAGTACACTGCTTCATATAGTCCCACTCCTAGAAGTCCATATTTACTTCAGGCTGTGCCACAGTCTCTACAGTAAACACATGCTGCAACAGTTCAATTTGCAAAGCTGGGCTGTAGGGCAGTTTCACTTTACTTTACTTACATACTACTTTTAAGTAGTATGTAGACACCTGTCCATTGGAAGTTTGGTCTCTTGTTAAAACAAATCCCATATCCCAAAATAAAGGAAAATAAATACAATTCACAAATCATAGATTATCTTACATAATTAGGTACTTGTGCTGAGAAAATAGGGCAAATTTTAGACATGAGATGACTAATCATAGAGCATTAAAGTTCTCCTAATGCCAAGAACAAAGATAAAACTTACCTGACTCTCTCCAGATTCGTTTTTTATTGCAAAGAAAGATAAGTGAGTAAACTCGACTGTTTATCTGAACGAGCAAACTGTACTGTCAAAATGCATTAAATTTTCACAAAGTTGCCAGCTTCAACGGTATCACTATTTCCGTACACAAAGTAGGTCTCCATAACGACGAAAACGGTTTGGGGAGGGCGCTTTGTTTTTCCGCTGCGGGCCAGCACAACTCCAGCGTTCAAGTAAACTGGGACCGGCGAACCAAGAAAGATAGTTTATCAAACGTAAAATGCAGAAAGGCAGGTCGAATTACGCTCAGTTCAGCATGGAAGGGAGAGATAATCCCTCAGGGGGCTTAATGCACACCAACAGACCTGCTTAGACAAAAAGCCTTCTCAGACTAAACCATTGACTGGCGTTACTGTACGGAGAATTCAGACGAGGACCACTGATGGAGATGTTTTTAATTTATCAATGATAAAATACACATTTTATTATGTAGAGCTGAGATACTGTATGTAGACAAGATAACATGTCAATGCAAATGATCTGCACCATGGTCAACATACCATGCAATACAGGAGTGAAAAAAATAAAACTAAAACCAATATATATGTATAAACACAGTGTAAAGTTAATAGAAATATTTATTTCTGAGTTTTTCCTCTTGATGCTCTCGATAACACTTTGACATTGATGTCCGAGATTGTAATAGCCTTTATGGTATATATTTACCCTAATAAATCCGAAGTCTCTGCTATAGTCCCTAACTCCATATAAGACACCTAAACAGCTAGTACCTGCAGACATACCCTCTGTTTGTAATTTAGTTAAAAGACGTGAAAACATAAGTGGAAGCAATCTCTAAACCATAAATGGGAAGAGGCCACGGAATGTCACTCGTTGAACCGTGTTTCCAAGGGGACAATATTGGACGTAACACAAAACATTGGTTCTTCCTCAAACCAAACAACCCCATGGTTGTAAGGAAACACTGTTGAACTTCGCTTTGCGTTTTAAATTTTGATACAAGTCCAAATAAATATAGCCGGCCTGCTTTATGCAGATAAAGCACTAGAACATTCGTGCGTGTCATTTTGGCGAGATAAAATCTCATCACGCCCAGGACATGGAGCTACATTAGCTTTAGCGGTGAGCAGTTGCCAGGCTACCAGATCCATCGTGTGAGACAGACTGTCATGGCAACTAACTAACCTACATTGGGTGTGAGAGATGTAAACTGGACATTAAAGGTATGTTGTTTTGGTCAGTTTAATGGGCAGTTTGGTATAAACTTAAAGAGGAGCTGCCACTGCTCTACATGAAGCATGTAATCTGTTCCTCCATTTGGAAATGAAGCAATTAAAAACAGCTGACGTTCAAAACACCTAGAGGCTCTTGCAGCATCATGAAGCATTTTCTTCTCATCAGTAGATAACTGATTGGGATTCACAGGTCATAGCTGATGATGATCAGTTTGGGGTAACCTTAACAAATACTATAGTGCATTGATGAAAATTTTACAAGAATCTGTGCCCTCTGTTAATCTATTTATTAATGTATACAAGAACATAATGTAGTGTTGGAGAAGAAGGAGAAAATGTGCAGGAGCTGGACTTATTTGGACAGATCTAAAGCCTGTGCAACAATTTTTCATATGAATTGCATAGTAATTGCAGTCTTCCTCGGGAAGGTGAATTATCTCTAACAGGCCTCTACAGATACACATTGTTTACCATGCATTTATACTGCTATTAATTATGTCCTTATGTCCTAAATGACTTTTAAACTGTATTCTTATTCATACCAGGAAAGCTGCCATAAGAAGTGATTAACATGTCGTCCGAGGAGGAGACTTCTCAGACTTCCTCTTCTTCTTCCTCTCCCCCACCTTCCTCCTCCTCACCTCCCCCTGCCTCACACTTCATCGGGAAGAAGGAGGACATTGTCAAGGCTGGGCGTGTGACCAAGCTGGTGAATGGCTGCAGAGATGTACTTGTCTTGCACCACCAGGGGCAGCTTCATGCAATGGACATGCGCTGCTACCGTAAGCTCTTAGTGTGTGGGTTGTTTGTGTTGACATAATGCACAGAGCTATAATTGTGAAGCCTGTCGTCACCTTTAGTTCCTTCTTGGTGAAACATTTAGAAAGGTGTTAACATTCATCATCTGTTTATGTTTTTAGCTGTTTAATTTCCTTTCTTTAATGGCTCATCCGTTACAGAAGGTAAATTGGAACACAACTGTGTATAATGATACTCTTTTTTTCTAATAACAGATTCAGGTGGAGCATTACAGTATGGAGACATTGAGGTAAGTCATGTACTATTTTCTCTGAATATTTCCATGCATAAGTTTACTCGCTATGACCATTTCTTTTTGTTTGTTGCACAGCTCTTGTCTGCTTTTCTGTGTATACAACAGCTGACACATTTTTAAGTAAGACTACCACTATAGCTTCTACTATCTTGCCATCCTAATCACCTTCATGCTGTGTCAACATCAGGAGTTTAATGGTAAGCTGTGCATTGTGTGTCCATGGCACAAATACAAGATCACACTGGCAGAAGGGGAGGGACTGTACCAAGCTGTGGACGACCCTACAGCCAAACCTCCGAGGCGCTCCAAAGGTGTGAAGCAGAGGATACACAAGGTCGCAGAGGTCAACGGGGATGTATATGTAACACTCAATGACTCCAGAGAGGCCATTGAGTCAGATGTCTACCAAACTGAGAGATATAGGAGTGTTTTACTCAAGGCCCAGCCAAAGCCCAAGCCAAAGAAATAGCTAGAGACTCAAGGATTTTTTGTTGTTTGATCATTCAACCAAAAACTCAGAGGACAACATGGGATGTTTTGCTGTTTTTTTAAAGCTGTCAAAACCTTTGTTTTGTATGTTTGTATGTAAATATCTTTGTGATTATATTATATTATATTATGGTTTTTGAGCAGATAACATTGTAATATTTTTATGTAAACATCTAGGATAAAGGAAATACCTGATGCAAATACATATAATATAGGACATTTAAACAGTAGTTACAGGAGGTCTGTCAGTGTTTCAGTGTGTATTTTCCACAAACAATCATTGAATTTTATTCTGTTTAAATACACTGCTCGGGACTTTGCGGCTTTGCTCTTGCTCTAATGGGCACAGTTTGTTTGGCAAGATTGGAAATTACTGTTGTTTATTCAAATGCCATGTTTTGCTACAGAATAATGTGATATATAATTATTAAACTGTGTACAAATATATTATTTATTTTTGGTAGAAATATTTCTTGTATGTCTGAGTCATTTGTCATTAAATACACATCCAAATTGTTCTGAATATAGGTCAAGAGCAATACATATAAATCTATAATCTGGGCAATTTACCTAATCAGGCACAATTAGTGATGAGAAGTAACTTAATAGCAAGTACTGTCCTTGAGTGTAGCTTTGAGTATTTTCATTTTATGTTCTTTTGTACTTCTACTCTATGATACTTTAGAGTGAAGTATTATGCATTTTATTTTACTTGACTACATTTATTTGATAGCTTTAGTTACTCGTTAGATTCAGATTATATATAGATATGATATAAATGTGATAAACAAATATGACATGATATACTGTTACAGATCTATATATCTTTATGTTGTCTTAATCTAAGTTATGCTTCAACATTACATTGAAAAATATACATTGTACATTAAAAATAACATCAAATAATACATACAGTAATCTATAAACGATAAGTGTTTTAACCAGTGGTATAATAAAACCAAATAATATGTTATGATATATTATTCTGAAATGTTCTGCATATTAGTTATTGTGCTTTTGGTAAGTAAAGTTCATTGTTAAATACTTTGGTACTTTTTACACTTTTTGAATGCAGGACTTCACTATCATTATATTCACTATCATTTTGCTACTGTTACGTAATAAATTAATTTAATACTTTCTCTAGCTCCGGACAAAATCAGTGAAAACATTGTGGTTGTATCATGGGCAACTAGAGGCATTACGAGAAGTAACAGTACAGCAACATCGCCGCTCGGGGGCGGCAGTGTATCGTGCTTATTTATTGTTCAATGAAATGTAGAAAACGAAGAATACGAGATGTCGCAGACCGATGACGTAAAAAGACTTCAATATGGCGGATATGGTGGGTAATTGATGGGGGCGAAACTGCCAATATTTCCATAAATCTCACTGTTTCTGCCTAAGCATACACTGAATATCTTGACTTAACAACACCCAAATTTTGTGGATAATTTTGAAAGTTTCAGATCAAACATGGAAGCTAACAGAAGATAAACAGCAAGGAGAAAAACAGTTTTCACTTCTTGGTCTCTTCGTTTTAAACAAACATTTTCCGCGATGGCATCAGGTATGTTAGGCTTAGCCTGCCAGACTATAACATTAGTTGTGTAGCAGTTTGCATGTCTTTTGTTCTAACTGTACCCTTAAACCTTTCAGAGAAGAGCCACTTAGCGTCTTCAGTGAGTAGGGTACATTATGTTAACTTGTTCCCACATTCTCCTCAGAGGATGAAATCAATCTCCTGGTCATTGTCGTGGACGTAAATCCCATATGGTGGGGACAGCAAGCTCAACGTGAGCCAGAGGTAGTGCTACCATGCTGGATGTTAATCCGATTCAATGTTTTTTGTAGACTGTGTAGTTTTTAAATGTGGCTGAGGTCAAACATCAGTCCCTGTCGTCTTGCCTTGTCTTCAGTTCACCCTGTCGAAGTGTCTGGATGCAGTCATGGTGGTTGGCAATTCCCACATGGCCATGACCAGGACAAACAAGCTGGCTGTCATCGCTAGCCACTGTCAAGACAGGTAAAAACATAAAAGCAGGACGTAATCGTTTGCAAAATCATAATAATAATGAATAAAAAGGTTACGAAAACCCCATGCCACTGCTTAAAATAGGAAAAACTACCTCCACCTCAACAGTGGCCATTTTTCTGCAGAAGCAACACTTCTGCATACTTTGATAGCTTTGAGCACATTTTGCTGCCAATACGTAATATGTGTACTTATTCTTAAGAAGGGTAATTTTCCAGTTCGACTGCCTTGCTGAGTATAATATTATTTTCACTTACTCAGTCATTTCTATTTTTTCTATTTTTTCAGTCATTTCCTGTATCCCAGTAAGAACTGGAGAGGCGGGGACAATGGTGGAGATGATGCATCCTCCAGTGGGGATGGAAAATATGAACTCCTGTCAGTGGCTAATAACCTTATAGCTGAAGAGATCAGAGATGTTATGTCAAAAAGTAAGTGCAAGTCTGATTTTTAAGTGGGTGGGTGGAATTAATACACATGGCCTATACACACATTGCTTAATTTTCATATCTTTAATGGGGCACTGTACAGTGTTGGTTGTTGCCCCATTAAAATTTACCCTGTATTATATTTAATTACAGCTGAAGTTAGAGGAAATTCAACTGATACTCTGTTGGCTGGATCCCTTGCCAAAGCTCTGTGCTGTATCCTTTCAATAAAAACTGTTTACAGGTTTATTTATTAAGACGTGCTAAGAACAAGTGTGGTAGGCATTATATTAGTACTCTGTGTATATACACATGGACAAGTGAAATATTTTTTATCACTGCATTGAAACTGTGATTAATCAAATTAATCAGTTATAGTTGTTTTTATTTTTTATTTTGCCCAGCATTATATGTCCTAAATAGCACATGACAAAGTAAACACCAGCCAAATTCTGTTGACTCAGTGCAGAAATGTGTACGTGAAAGTACTTAATTTAGTCAAATACACTGACATGTATAGAAGAGGAAATGTATGTTTACAATATTTCTTACTGTACACAGTGCACAAAGTGTGGCTTGGCCAATGTGTTTTCCTTAATATTTGATTATTCAGATATCCACAAAGTCTCCAAAGAGCTGGAAGGTAAATAAATGTTTTTAATCTTAAGGTTAATAATGCTCTCCAGGGGGTACTGTTTTTTTTTTCCTTACTAATGGTGTGTTTGTTTTTTTTTAGTTGGCCAGGAGATAAAATCAAGAATATTGGTAAGCCCTAAATGAGCTAGTGTTAACGAAGGCTTTTGTTTCATATTCTATGACTTTGAACACAGTCTGTATTTTACTGGATAGGTAATCAAAGCGGCTGAGGACTGTGCCCTCCAGTACATGAACTTCATGAATGTAATTTTTGCTGCACAGAAGCAGGTAAAATCATTCATCTTTCTTGTCTTTTCTGTGCTGTTCACCTCTTGTAACTTATGTCTTTAATTAAAAACTAAAACCCAGTTTGTATTTTTAAACAGAGCATATTAATAGATGCGTGTGTCTTGGACTCCGACTCAGGTCTCCTTCAGCAGGTACAGTTTTTCCTCTTTGTTGGGACATTGACAGTACTGCTGTTTGACAGCAATACAGCCTGTATCACAACAACAAGCATCATCCAAAAGCTATATATGACAATACAAAACCTGTTGATTACATACAAACATTCATTTAAGTTGCTCTCACAGTTATTTCATAATTTGCTGACAATGTTCAGTACATTATAATCAACAGGATACTGAATGGCAGGGGTTTGGTGTTATGGTTTATTGTGTTATTCTAACCTGTATACACCCAGTTTTTTAACTTTCACATATTTGTTTTGTAGGCTTGTGATATAACCGGAGGATTGTACCTCAAAATACCACAGAAACTTGCCCTGGCACAGTACCTTTTGGTGAGAGTGCAGTACAGATGTCAACATTACAGAGAGTCCCATTATCTCATCTCTCCAAAGAGAGGGCTGCTTTGTGCTGATAATGGTGTTTTCTGTACAGTGGGTGTTCCTCCCAGACTCTGAGCAGCGTTCACAACTGGTGCTGCCACCGCCAGCGCACGTGGATTACAGAGCTGCATGTTTCTGCCACCGTAACCTCATTGAGATCGGTTATGTGTGCTCCGTTTGTTTGTCAAGTAAGTTTAATGCACGAGAACTCTTTAATTTTAGCCAAACCTGCAGTTAAAGTATGTTTTTTGTGGTCATACTTTCTCATCTTCTTTTTAAGTATTCTGCAACTTCAGCCCCATCTGTACAACTTGCGAGTAAGTCTTTTTTTGAAATTATACACTATTTTGAAACAGGAACGTTAAATACAACACCTGTTTCCTCTTAGTACTGCTAATTAACACCTGATTTATGTAATGTGATTTAATCGGCACATTGTTGGCATTATAAACTAAAATCTTTCTGTTTTTAGGACGGCCTTCAAAATCCAACTACCACAGATGGTCAAACCCAAAAAGAAGAAACTCAAGCAACCTGCATGATTTTTGCTGGCATACTCCTTTAGTTTCCTTTTTTGATATTCAGATTATACCATTTTCTTTGGTATAGCTTTGTAACAAGCTTCACTGGCATTTGAGAAATGCCTTTGAGGCATTAGGACCACATGAATATTAACTGTCTTTACATGTAGCTGGAGGCTGAGAATTCCTGTTTATAGAAACAGCTGTTTTCAAATACTCACATCTGACCTGACTATATAACAATTTTTCATGTGTAACTGTTTTGTTATTGATGGAAATGCTTGTCATACAACAACTTTAAACAGTTCATGATGTTGAGTAAAGACAATTCAATCAGCCAGCATGTAAATGGAGTTGCTACCCTTTTTTTTGTAATTTGTTTATATAATAAAAATTGTTTGTCACATAGTTTTAGTTCTCATTGTAATGTGGTCTCTTCAGATCCTTTAACTCTTCTCAGCTGAATCAATCACTGATTTGTTGAGGTGGAAAAAGCTTTATATATATCAAAACATATTAATACTTAATTTCATTTGGAATAAACATTTAGTTAGCAATTCATCATCTTGCCAAGATTCTCTAACTTCTTGTTGTTAGCACATTAACTTTGTATGAGTCAGAATTTTCCTAGATAGAGATCAATGAAACAGGCTAATTAGAACGTTATTGGAGGATGAACCATTAACTATAATTGCCAACAGTCAGCTGTCTGAACATGTAGTAATAATCAGAGCAGTCAGCAATGTTTATTCAGCAATTATTCAGTAAGCTCAGCATGACTTCTCTAACAGAAGTACATTGACAGTTTTCTTCCCCCTACATCCCATCCAGGAGACTGCCCTTGTCTGATGGAAACAGTTCAGATTACAATATTGAAAAAATAATTGAACAGATGGAAAGGTCTGCTGTATGTACAAAGTCAATCTGAAGTAATCCAGAAGCGTAACACATGTGGATGAGGTGTTTCACCACTGAGATTCTGCACAATTTTGTGGTGATCATCGGTGGATTGGAACAATGTTGCATCTGAAAAAGAGAACAAGGACAGGCCTATGACTGGTGTGATCCACTTTATACAGAGTCATGCATCAAAAGGTTGGATTTATTAAATGAGCATGAAGCATACACTAAAATAAAAAATAAATATTTGCTCAGTTCACTTTAGAAGATTAGGTCTGTTGGGGTTCACAGCCTTCTTTTACTAAAAACATCTGCTTCTAGTCTAGACTCTCAAGAGATAAATCTGTGTCAATCCAAATCCATGACTCTGATTGCAGCACTCACCCCAGCAGACCTCTGCCTGACCATCGCTGTGGAGTCAGACTCATCTGAGCTTTCTGGCCATCCCTGATGACTGTAACACGTAATGGTTTCTGTAAAAGGACATTGTATTGTAGTTAACACTTCAGCTAATGTGTGTGTTCAGTATTACTAGTGATTACTGCTAGGCTTCTATGTTAATTTTACATAAAACTGCACAATATATAAAACAACATAATTCTTTACAATAAAATAATGGTGACAAATCAAAAAATGGTTTTGATGCTGAACCAAAATCTCTTATGTAGATTGTCAGCAGCTTACCCCTTCACTGTGTTGTACCACAGAAGCAATATTTTGGAGGTTCTGAAAGTTCCCTGTGTTCACAGAACCAAACTCAATGAGTTCATCTCCCACTCTCAGCCCCTTTGGAGAGATAGAACCAATTACTATGATCAATGGCATAAACTACGATGACTAGGATAGTTTATCTGAGACTACTGCCATGTATAGTTTCCATCACTCACAGCTCCACAAGCAGGTGAGCCTTGTGTCACAGCATCCACCCGTGCAAAGGGAGGAGGAAGAGTGGCCTGCTGCTCCATTGCCTCCCCCTGGGCTTCTGTCTCACCCTGTTCTCGCTTGGCTTTCTCTCGAGCATGCAGCTTGTGCAGGGCTTCTTCTATCTCCACCATGATGGCTTTGTGATCATTCTGCAGGCCTGAAAGACATGATCAAAGCACTACCCTTAAAATGAGCTATGATGAAATGAAATGTATTAATATGGATAATCAGGAACTATTATACTAATTAATGATTCAAACAAATCTCAGTGAAGCTTCCCTAATGTGTGGATTTGACACTTTTCTCTCTTGTTGGTTGGTCAAGTAATGACATTTTATGAGGCACTTTGGGCTCATGGGATGGGATGTTGGGATAGTAATTTTTCTTACATTTTACAGTTAAATTACATCAGTAGAAATGAAAGGAATCATTGGTTGTAGCTCTAAACTGATACACTGACATGCTTTACAAATCAGCTGGCATCATTAAATGAGTGCTATCAGTATTGGTCCAAACTTGTTCGACTGACATTGTGTGGCAAAATGTGAAACTGGCATGTCATGTGACAATATGTCCAAATATTTCCAATAAAATAAAAAATAAAAAAAGTCTGAAAGCCAGACTACAACATTTGGGTGTCGTATAATATGCAGTGCGGCAAAATATCAGGTACTGGTTCTGGTTTCAATAACACAAGTTCATCCTTTTACTGCTGGACAACAAGCATTATTGTCTATAATTATCTCAGCGTATCCATACATCCATGACAATACCACATTATTATAACAGAAGTTTGACTCTTTTGCCATTTTATGTAACAGGTGGGTTTCTGGAAGTTCGAGTCAAATAGCCAAATGTCAACAATAACAAACGCGCACCTACTTACATGAAATATTGTGCCTTGCTGTCCTGATCTGATATAAATTAACATCTGCTCTGGGGTAACCCTCTTCGTCAACCAAGGGATCTTCAACTCCGACACCTTGCTGTTAAAATAAAGTAAGGACAAATATGTTTAGCTAAGTATATTCACACTTACTGCCAGTGACGTTGAGTTAGCTTAGCATTGGATGTATGTTTATCTGATTAGCTGACGCAAACTTACGTCTTCCAAAACATCGTAATAAGCCTTTATCTGCTCTTCGATCTCATCTTTCTTTTTTATAAGGTTTTTTACATCATCCATTGTTATTTCTGAGTTTCCAGAAGTGTTTTCCCCTGTCATCTTCATGGCTGCTTACTGGGGTTTACATCCGGGGTACAAGCGTATGACGCCGAACTGTTTGACGCGGCAGATCACGTGAAAATGCGACTTCCTCTTTTTGGTAGGTGTAGGGCAGGTGCGCTTTACTGCTACTTCAAATATATAGTTATGCTTTTCCTTTGAATAATAAAGGTTTTTGTGAACAAGCATTTCTTTTCCACATACATCCACTAACATTATACCAACAAAACCTCTATTCCAATTCCCGAAAGCGAGGTACCCCATATGATAAAATACTTACACAGAATTACACTAGTTTTAGATGACTCAAGAGATAATCAAGTTAAGCACTGAATTTAACTAATTTCATATCTTCTGTTTTAATATTTGACTCACGTTTGACTTAAGCAAATTCACAAAAATAATTGTGCATGATGTTCTATAAAGAATTGTCTGCTTGAAAATGCAATAAAGGAAAACACAATGTACAATCATATAGGACTACTTTAATATAACATTGAATAAAAGCATTGATCATAACATAAACCCATTTAATTTCTTCATAAGCTTTTCAACGGTTGTAAACAACATGTACCCTCTCACAAACCTGTGTGAGTTTTTTTGCACCAGGCATTTCATCTTTGTGCAGACAGTGAAGGCAGCATGTTGAGGACAGTTACACAATTATGAAAAACATGGTTTAACTATAGACACCTTCTTGTTTGTAGTGGTCAACAATTACCATCTAACATTTTCTCCTGTAGCATACAACTTCATTTCACAGTTGTCTACATATAGGCACACTGGTATACACTATTAGAAAACAATGAAAATATTAAATGTGCACTCATTAAGTGTTATTCCTAAGTAATGTGTCCCCTGAGTGCTCAAATATTAATTTGGATCACCTCTGTTACTACAGTATTCCTCATGTTTGAACAGGATACAAGTGCAAGTCATTCTTTTAACAAAGTAATTGGAAAAACCTCTGTTCCTTGTGATACTGAATGCAAAAAGTTTCCTTCATTAAGTTTTTCATCATGCTTTCATCAACTGGCTTACAAACCCCACCTTTCTGCAGTAGGAACTTGTGCAAATGTGGCAGCGGAATACATATCTGTTTGTTTTGCCTAAATAAGTTAGTGCTGATGCTTTAAAAAAAAAATCAAATACCACATAACACCTTTTAGTTAGTATAGCTAACAGTCTGTATCTTTAGAACCTGCGTGTTGATCACTAAGCACCAGGACTGACTGATCTGTCTCATCCTTTTGCAGTGATTCATCATGTGATGAGGATAAAAGAACCTGTGGAAGCTCAGCCTGAGCCGTTATCTCCTTCTGTACTAGCGCAAACTGTGCTGTTGCCTCATCCACTTGTGAATGAACCGCGTGGACCCATTTTTGTAGCTGCATGTTGAGAGCCTCCATCCCCTGGTCCAGCTTCTCCTGTCTGCCTTTTAGCTCTTCCAGCAGGTGTTGTGTGTCATTGGCAACCTGCTGCCTCTTGTTTCCTACAGTGGGAACTCGCTGGCGCAGCATGTAGCCCTCAAACTCTTCTGGACTGATGTTGAGTGCTGGTCCATCCAGTTTTTCAATGAAGGCCACTGCACAAGACTAAAACAGAGGACAAGGGCAAAGGCATTATCAGTCAATGCTGTTGCACAGCATCCTGTGGTTAGATGTTAGTATCTTAGCAATGAAGCTTACCAAATTCGTGAAATAGTAGCCACTTTCTCCTGCCATCAGACTGTGAGGGAGACCAAAGCGAATAACATATTGCATGTTGGAGTGCAGGCGAGGCGGGTTGGCTTTCAGCACCACATAAATTAGGCCTGACAGGAAGTCATCAGCGTTGGCAGGCTCACTGTTTGATGTGGAGAGCGCTTCAAAGACATGCTGACTGCATTTGGACACACATGCAAGTTTGTCCTGAGGTGCTCGTTTGGCATCCATTTCAATTATGGCTGTTAATTAATAGAGGGCAGAGGAAGATGACAAAGAAAAGCATTTTAGAACATTTAAAGACATTTATAAAATAAAACATACTACTTTCTCACGTGACCTCTCGTGAGGAGTTGTTCAGAATTTTGGGAAATAAACGTTCTTCTCTCCTATGCAGAGAATTAGATCAAAACCGCTCTTATGTATGGCCAAAAAATATGAGGCTACAGGTAAGAAATCGTTAGCTAAGCAAAACTAAAAAGAAAAACAGCTAGCCTGGATCTGTTCAAAGGTAACTAAAGCTGGCTACAAGCACCTGAACTCACTAATTAACATGCTGTGTCCTATTTATTTTAATCAGTGGTCTCTCATCAAACACTCCTCCAGGAAGTATATAAACATTTTTGCCAAAATGACTATTCCTTTTAAGTGTGAAGTTGTGAATCACCTGTTATAGCTGGCAGAAAGGGGTCGCCTGTGACTGCAGTCTTTTTATCAGGAAAAGGTACACTCAGCATCTGTGGAGTAACCCAGTTTAAGGAGCTGTAGAGTAAAAGCATCAGTGTCAAACAGAGATTTAGGTTTGATGTTTTAGTCAAACAGAGGTGACTTTTACATAAGGGTTACCGTATCCTTCTCTGCAGGGTCAGGTCCTTCTGTTCATCATCACAGCTATCGTGGCAGAAAACCCATTTGTGCAACCGTGTCATTATTAACTTCTCCACGTGCTCCATTATCTGAGTGACCTGAGCCTCATGAAAACCTAAAAAGAAAGTACTTTAATGTTGTCATGTTTTCAGATATAAAACAGCCCAACTGTAGAACTGATCTGTACTCACTGGTAAAATATTCAGCAAAAGATTGGTAGAAATCTTGCACAAGATCTGACTGCTTCTGTACTGGCAGATCCTGTAAGAATGGTTAAAATCTATAATCAGAAGAGCTCTAATTTGTTTATATAAGTTAAGAATTTAAGAAGTGTTGTGTTAATTTTTTAAACAGATAATCACATGGTAAGCCTCCATTGTGTTGAGGAAAGCTGTACATCGGGACTGCAAGCGCTGGGAGGAGGGGCTCCGAAGTATCTTTAGAAAACCAGTGAAGTCCCCAGGCTCAAGGCTCTGGAAGGCTTTTAACACATTTGCATAGCTTTCAGGAGACTCTGCAGGGTCAAAAACAGGATGTCATTACAGATAAACAGTAAAAGGTTTTAAAAATTACACATGACGAGTTATATTAGTTGAGTTGCGAGTAAGGCTTTTCATTATTTTAAGGTCTTTGTTGCTTCCATTCACTGACGATTTGCTTTTAATTCTCAGGCAATACACGTAGTGTATGAACCAAATGCAGGAGAGCTGCAGACAGGGGGAATTTCAGCCTAAGGATACACAACCTAATATTGTGTAGGTGCTGTTTTCTGACTTGATGACTGAAGTGTACCACCTTGACGTTTTGGGGGTGACGGGCTGCCCCAGAACAGTCTCCTCATAGTGTTGATTCGACGACCTTTCTCCATGTTTTTCTTCTCCTCAAATTTGGAGAAGGTGAGAGGAGTTCCATCACTACTTGGCCTGCCAGAAATAAAAACATTAAACATCCAAACTTTAACCCAGTTTAGGCACTTAAAATGCCCTAAGCGGACAGTAAGAAGATACTTTTGTTAAAACATATCGCCTTGGTACTAATACTAATTTATTATAAAGAAATTAAAGTATTTCGTAGTTATTGCAATTTTACTTTTACATTATGGCAATGTCCTCCAATGTCTCTTCAGGTAAACATCATTAGTAATACTGTGAAGTTTTCATAATTTGTTGATATTTTAAGAAATCTCCAGCTACACAATTAATCCAAAAGTTTGAAATCATTCCAGCGTCATTACAGTAGACAAAAATGCTCTAAACGCTCCTTTGTTACAAGTTGTGCGTTTTACCTTGTGTCCTGTCTAGGGGCTCCAGCTGGACGTGCTCTCTCTCTCCAACACTTGGAGCAGAAACCTTGCCATGCGGGGTTTCCATAATATCCACAGGCATTCTTGCAGAGCAGCTCCTCCTGAGAAACTCTGATTCCTCTTTGCTTATCTGTCCACATTGTAGGGGTTTCTCACAAACTACTCCTACCCATTGGACAAACAAATGACATGAATATTTAAACAAAAAAAACACTGTCTATATGTAGGTCCTTTGAAAGTTACTAAAAGGAAACTTGGTTTTTCCTGTGTTTGAGCTGCAGGGCCTAAATCTCACACTATAGCCTCGTTGTGCTAAACTTGGCACATAACCCCGGGCATCTTAACTTGGCTCTGCATCATGCAGATAGTTGACCAGGACTCACAATGCTTCCTTACAGCACACTAAAACCCAGGAATGCTCTTTTGCTTTAAACTGATTTGTGATAATGTTAGATTCTGCTTCTGTCAAAGTGCAAACTAAAAAGGGATTTGTTCTCAGATTTCCAACACCAAAGGAAGCGTTATGTTAAGTACACGCAGTCCAAGGATTTTGGACAAGAGGCTTGCAAAAGAAAAATGTAAAAGCTTGACACAATTAATCATTCTGCCAAATCATTTGCTATAAATGATCCTACATCCTCCAATGGCCCTCTCTGCATACATGTATTTCTTTATAAAAAAAAATGCATTTATTTATTTATTTATAAAAATCGTCCCTACAATTTAAGTCCCCCCTCCCCTCCTAGTGAGTGGTGGCACTTGCCAGGCTGTCGTTGTAAATGCGAAACTTAATGTCTTGCCTGCTAAACTAAAGGTTAAATAAACAAAACTAACAGAACAACAGAAGCTGGATTGCACTCTTCTGATGAAAGTCAGATTAAACTCCATATTAAAGGGGCACAAACAGTTAAACAGTTAATTGGAGTTGAGTGTTAGCTACTTAAGCTCTGCAGTGGCTGACTGTCAGCTGAGGGGATTGGAGATAAGAGCCACTAGCTAACATTAAGTTAGCTAACGCCGAGTGGCTAAAGCTGACAACCATTTAAACAACCTATTCGCTTAAAATTTACAAACTAATTCAACATGTCTCGTAGTTTTTAAATAAACCAACATCGATAAGAACGATGTCCTAGTGATTAGACTACCTCCTCACCTGTCAACTCCTGAGAGCATAACTAGCCGCTTCCTTGTCGCGCGCTGTTTTCTTTCCTTCTCGTGCTTTAAGCGTCAAAAATTCGTCATAACTTATACGACAACAACGTTAATCCTTCAGACGTCGGTCAGCGACATGCTGATACAAAAACAGGACACAAAGGGAAGCGAAAGTACCCTAAATAAAAAGTTGACAGCACGACACGCAGACAGAAAATCAGCTGCTTTCAAACCTGTGCAGCCGGAAAAAAGCCTTGTAGAAACAGCTGAACGACGGATATTTCAATGCGGTGTCCACCTTTCAAATTAAAAGTATCTCGGCGGGATGGTTTAATTCCACTGTTTAAAGCGCCAAAATCAAATCCCCGACAAGAACGAGGCATCGTCGCATCCCGTCTGCCCCCTAGTTCCTGTAATCACAGCTGGTATCCTTACCTCTGCCTAATTTGACATTTTTATTTTTAAAATCTCTTCAGGAAGTGCTCGCCTGGCTAAGTCTGCCTTGATGCCCTGAGTGTCGATTGTTGTCATGAGGTTATGAAAATGTGCATTGTCCTCTAGTGGTCACCATGCGCAATCGAGCTTTACTAATTCACTGTGACCACGGGAAGGCAGTTTAAATACTTGTGGGATCCACTGTCTTGAATTAAGATGAGTCAAACTAGCACCAGATTCTGATCACATAATATATACAAGTACCACATTTGACATAGGTCTGAGTACCACTGATCGTTTACTCGGACGATTACCTAACTTGTAAAACTGAACCTTAACCTATATAACACTTGATGGGACTTGATGGAAAAAATAACTGTAACTGATTGATGAAAGTAACTGATTACTGCATCCAAATTTTAAGTTGATAAAATTATTGAAAAGGGAATCTAATCTTAACCTTAACGTTAAATCTACAATTAATTATGCTTTTATTTTGGAATATTTGACCAGAGCCTTTTTATTTTGTTTTGTGGTGCTTTACTCACCCTGTCGACGGTAACTAGGCAACGAGGTGCTTCGCGATAGCTAAGGTTTTAGATACTGTTTCTTTATACAACAGACCAGCTATGACTAGCTTTACAGTAAATATTTTTTGAATAAAGCTTTAGACGTTTGAATGAGACAAACATTTCAATAGTTTATATTGTTATGATGTGTTTACTTTCGTAGTCTGGAGTTAGCTAGCGTAACGTAAACAAAGTTTGCCTTTAGCAAACCCGAGCGACCAAAACTCGAAACAGTAAGGTAAAAAGCTCCATGTTATTACGTTGTTGAAAAGAGAGGCTACAAGACGTTAAGTGTGTGAAAAGACATAATGTCAAATCCTGGAGCCAATGAAGGGTGCAGGAGCAGTGCAGAAGTCAGGGAACAAACGGAGGCTGATTTACTCAAGATGATGGGGCAGTCTCAAGTCTACACTGCAACCAGGGACACACTCTTCCCTGAGAAGATAACTCATACTGGAACACATGCATTGGTGGGTCTTGTTGTAGGTCTTGTAGACGTGTCTTGTTGGATGTTGGATTTGTACAAAATGGGCACTGTTTGTACTATTGACCCTGTGCTCGTGTATTCATGAAACTATCAAGAAAAATGTTCACCTTTAATACAAAATATTCCTTAGATAAATGAATTAGCTGTCGGAAAGCTTTCCTTGGCTCATAGCTTTACTGCAAATTTGCTCTTCATTCAGTCACTAGACTGGGTATTTGGGATGAATCCAGCACTTCCTGCATTCAGTCTGCAAGACCACGATCAGCTGGTGGTCCTCTATGCCGGAGCTCATGTTGGGATCATATACAATTACACCTCAAACTCCCAGCACATACTGAAGGTAAGAAATGGTTGGTTATGTAATAGAAAATAAATGAAAATATTATGTGTTGGCTTAAATAGCAACCTCTAGATACTTAATGTTTTTAGGGTCACTGTCAGCCCGTCTCATGTATGTGTGTGAGTGAAGACAGGCGCTGGATTGCGACAGCAGACCAAGGGCCGAAAAGTACAGTGATAATATGGGACTCCTACTCCGGGTAGCTTTCAATTTAACATGTATTAAAGCAATTTTATGCAACCTTTGCCCTAAATGGTAACAATGTGTATGATATATTTTCCAGCATTCCTGTGCATACAATGTTTGATTGCCACCCAGAGGGGGGCGTGATTGCGATGGCATATTCAAGGGACGCAAAATATCTGGTAACTCTCGGGGGTGAGGAAGTTCAAGTGAGTATGGGTGATAGCATGGTTGGAATAGACAGATGAAATGGAACTTTGTGAAATGCAGCAGAAAAAAGACAAATTTATCATGTTTTGTTTTGTCAAGTGGACCCTTCCAGTCTTCACTGATGATGAACAGAAAACAGATGCTCACTGGACTCACTACTTTATTTACAAGCTTCAAAATGTCTTTCTTGATGACATGACAGTGCAGACTACTTATCCATATGAAGGATCTTTAAACACTATGTCATGACTTCAGTGTCTTTTTAGCTTAGATATTTACCACTGGATCTGACAGTTTCACATAGTGAATGTCTTCCTATAGTCAAATTTCCTACTATTCACAGTCTATTAACCATATGATGATCTTTTCATAGTGTGTCTGTATTTGGGATTGGACAAATGAAACAGAAAAACCTTTGTGGTTTACTGAACTCAATCCTAAGTATGGTTGTCAAGTAAGTATCTTTTTTTTATTTATATCATTTAGATGTCACCTCCCTTCATGGATAAGGTACTCAGGAAATCAAATGTTGAATTTTGTTTCAGGGTTACATACTTTTTAATCCAAATGACAACACTCAGCTCCTCAGCAGCAGTGAAAGCCAGGTGTTGTTTTACAGCACGGTGAGTCCTACTGTTCCATTCTACTGAAACACATAATTTTTCATGTGTATGTTTATTGTAATAATCATCTGGTCTTTCTTCAGGCCCTTGGAGGTCTGCAGTATTTTGCCATGAAACTAAAGAAGGTAAAGACAATCAAAGTAAATCTGTAATGACTGAATTGTCAGAAATGTCTTAGATGGAGATGAGATTTTCATAAATACTTTACAGTATCTCAGCTGTTAACCACTTCTGGATCTGATGTTACTGCATTTACTCAGTTCTCTCCATACACTTCTCAGACTGTCAACATGGCTGGCGCATCACTCAGCCAGTCTGTGTTTCACTGGAGAAAGCCTCAAGTACTAGCAGCAACTGCAGCAGGCAGCCTTGTGGTGTGGCATTTGATGGAAGACTTAGTAGCAAACCGAAGCATTCCTAAAGACAGAATCAAGACCATTCCTCTACAGAACGATCCAATCACTGCTCTCGCTGTTACTGACAGGTAGAAGAAATATTTAAGGTATTCAATGTGGCATGTATTTATTGGTCTTTAATCTGTCTTTTTGTATTGTTTTATATCACAGCTGCATCGTAACCGGTGACACTAAAGGCCATATCAAGTTTTACGATGAGGAATTCATTCTTCTCACTTGGTACAGTAAATTCAACCTGGACACGATTGTTTCCATTTCCTTTTCCAAAGAGTATATAGAGGGATACCTGGAGGACTGCAGTCGGGAGGCAAAACCACTCATCATCAGGTAGAAGAAACACAATCTATTACGTCTTCCATCTAACCTGTGATGTAAATTTTAGTTAAGCTGACCTCTTTCTGACCTCCTTTTCTGCAGGAACTTTGTTGTGTCCACGGTCAGTTCCACAGTAGTACATGTGAATACACAGAAAGGCACCTCTCAGATCCTCCTAAGTGAGGATTGTGAGCCCCTACATGCAGTGGCCTGTCACCCTAAACATCCAGAAGTGGTCTTGGGAAATCAAAGGGGTACTCTAAAATTGTGGGACTACAACAAGAAAGTACTAATCTGCAGAGTGGTTTTTGAGACAGAGAAGAAGATTCAGTGTGTGACGTTTGACCCTCAAGGTGAGCAAATATGCTTACTGGCTGTCTGTGTTGGGTGCTGCATTAATTTGCAGTCTGGCATTCTTTTCTGTAATGTGAAGAGCTGCCTTTTTGTGTCTGAACAGGATTGTACCTGGCAGTTGGCTTTAGCAGTGGCGCTGTTTACATACTAAATCCTAAAACTTTACAAAGAGATCCAGATGAGTGTTTCCATTACACTAAAGACAGCATCCATCTCATCACTTTCTCCTCAGACTCAAAGTATCTTGCCACAGCGGTGAGCCAGTTTGTTGTCATATCTGGACATGAATTTTGGATATCATGTTGGTCTGTTGTTAAAATTGTGATTATGACAGAAAATAGGTGATGATCGTTCACAAATTGATTCCCCTCTGCATTAACATTCTTATTAATTCATTTATGCCACGAACATTTTTTTTCCTTGTTCACTGTTAGGATGCCGGAAATGCTGTGACGGTATTATGCTTGCAGACCTATAAAGGGTCTTTACCTCGTTGGACTTATATTGGCAGATACCGCTCCCACTACAAGCCAATCAAAGACCTTCTTTTTGGGGTCCACCTGGACAGCACCCAACCCAGGCTCCTCTCTCTGGGAATGGACCGTCGACTGGTTAGTCCACTTTGTTTAAGTTGGAGGATTGTGGATTTATTTGTTATTTTGTCATTGTGTCTTTTATACACTCTTTTGTGTTTGTGTGGTACTGTATAACAGGTGGAATATGACCTAGAAAACAGTAAAGTGAATAAGCTTCTCATCTTGAGCTCGGAGCGCATTGAGCAAAGCGCTGTGCCAATGTGCATGACTTGGTATCCTCCCCTTACTGCAGAGCAGTTTCTTCTCGTTGTCTCAGACCAGTACAAGATGAAGCTTTTTAACAGCACCACCAAGATGTGCAGGTCTGTGAAACACTGTAACAACTAGAACTTTTCCAACTGTTGCTGCTAATACTGGAAGCAGAATTAAGTATGTGTGTTATCCAAACGCAGAAAGACTCTCCTTGGTCCAACATATGGCTCTCCCATCAAGAAAGTCATGGTCCTTCCCATGTCTAAAGAACAACCAACCTCACATTACCTGGCATACATCACAGAGGACAAGGTCAGTGCTGGATTATCATGGTTGTATTTTGATTATGGAATCTGCTTTACTTTACCAAAAACCCGACTTTATAACGTTAAACTGGGGGTCTGTGTCTAAGATAAGCTGAGCTAAGACTTAAATTTAATCGAATTTTGAGTCCAGTACCATCTTTCTAACAAGATACAGTGATTGCTATTATGATATTACCAGTCTTGTGTCTTCAGGTGGGTCTTCAGATTTTGCCTCTGGATGGGAATCCCCATAAGTCCAACGCCTTGATCTGCCATCCGACAGGCGTATCTGCTTTTGCCTGCTCCTACGATGGCCAATTTGTTTTCACTACGGGGGGATCTGACTGCACTATCTTGTCATGGAATATTAGCTTAAAGTAAGGTTTAAACATACCAACCTGAGAAGGAAATACATGAGCATTTGGATCATGTCTTCTCAAGTAAATCCCCTCTCTATTCATGAATTCAGTGCATTGGAGGCAGCAGCAACCTTGGGAGGAAAGGATCTGGAACCCTTTTACAACCTTTTAGAGGGAGGCAGGGATGGCAAGTTCTACAGGGTGAGTTGATGTTTTGTGTTGGGCTGTTTGCCTTTTTACTTTCAATTGCGTAGTGTTATGTGAACAATCGCAATGCCAGTAAATCAAATAAAAAAATAGAAGTAGAAGTGTCCTACTCCCCAAACGTCTGTTTTAAATGGTGAAGATGACAGAATTAGTCTTGACACATGAAATGTGAAAATGTGAGTTAGAGTCAAAATATAACATTGAGCTGTCTACTTGCTAATATTGAAACACAAAATGTGTTTCTGGATCATTTAAAGCCTCAAGATTACGATACCAGTTTTTACTTGGACTTTGATTCCTCCTTCAGCCATGAGTTTTACGCCATCATGTCTGAAACCATTTTAAACATAGTTTCTCAGTGCTCCATGCTTTTCTGCCCTCAGGAGATGGAGGACTTTTTCTACTATTGCCAAGTTCTCCATCAAGGCATTGATTCAATGGAAAAACGACAAATGTCTACCAAAATCCCCCTGTCAGATGTTCCCTCTCTAATGAGAGCATTGGCCTACTTCCCTACAGAGCAAGAGGTATGATAAAAGGACATACTTCAACAGCATGCAATTGACATTATTATACAACATTAAAAACATTACAAATAAGTATTTTTTTCACCTCAGACCTATTTATATAGCTTTATTATTTTTTGACCAGGTAGAAAATATGCATAACGAGGTCAAGTTCAGCAAGTATGCAGAAACTGGCAAATATGTGACCGACATCAACCTGGAGGAGTTTATCAAGCTGTATGTCAACCACCGTCCAGCCTTCGGCATCCCTAGCGATGAGTTTACTCAAGCTTTTCATGTCCTTGGGGTCCATGATAGTACAGGACAGCCTGTTCTGAAGAGACATGAGCTGCTTGAACTTCTACAGGCTCGAGGTACACTGCAGGCTATTGTTAAGAATGGATTAGTCTGTCTGCTGTATTACTGTCACAAAGAAAAATCTTGATTCCCTGTTCCAGTTTGTCCTTACAGTCCTGATGTATTGTTGGCAACGTGTCTACAAAGTCCAACATATGCATATTTTTTTTATTATCTTTGACAGGAGAACATATGACAGAGGAGGAGGTGGCAGAGTGTTTCACATCACTTTTAGGCCTCAGTGAAGAGGAGGAAGAAGATGGAGGGAATGAACATTCTGAGGATGACATGTATAAAACTGACAGTATGTAAAAAGAAAAACACAGGAAAAAATAATCTAATAATTTACATATCAGCTGAAAACACCAATGTTTGATGTGTGTGTGTTCAGGTGGTGATTCAGAATATTCACTGGAGTGTGCGATCCCAGATGAGATATCTATGGAGATATTCACAAGTCACATCCTGGGCTTCCCATCCTCAGCACTGCAGAGTGGCAGGTCCTCACCTCCAGAGTGATTAAAGCAATGAACTGTGTACTAGTCTAGGACAAGCTGTGCAGATTAAGAGCCTCAGACTCTCTGCTGTACTCTGTAAGTTTTCTTTTTCACAACATGACTTATAATAAATGCTTATTTTTAAAATGTCATTCAAATCAAAATATGATGAGTAAATATTAAGCTAGATTCTCGTGTTCAGCTTTTTAAAAAATACATGTAAATTTTATTTTGTAAGGAAAAGTTAGAGGTGAACAAATTGATTGTATTTTCCTCTTGACATTAAAGGCACATGCTGCTATTAGTACCTGTACTAGAACCTTTTTTAGAACCTTTACTTGTCACAGGTGGTATATTTAAATAAAGGATTCAAACTCTTTTCATACTATGAGATACGTTTTTTTTAATTCATGAAAAAATACATCAGTTGCGTCTAATAAATAGGTCCCTAGCAGTAGTGATATCTGAGATTGCAATCATTTTTGTTTCTAAATGGAATGAATGGTTAAATTAAAACCTATACCTGATCCATATCTGAGACAAGTGTTTTCAGTTATGGCTGTAGAAACAGTCTACGACCTGTCGCTCCGGGTTTATTTAGAGTGCCTTGATGGGTGGGGCTCTGACTCCGACCAATCAAAAACGCTTTAACACAGGAACTTCCTGCTTCGGACAGAGAGAGAGGAGCCTCCAAGCTGTTTTTTTGTCAGCTGGTCCGCGCGACTCTTAGTTACGTCAACTATCTAACAAGACAACAACAAGTTAAGTCGGGCTACTAATTATCAACAGCGAGCTTTAAAAATGAGTGAACCGAGGACTTGGACTGTACGGCAGGAAGTTGACAGACTTTAACCAAACGCGTCAACCGCCTTTTCCTGCGCTGTTGGCAAGCCCCATGAAAGGGAGTTTTATTGTCCTAGCTTGCTGGCTAACGTTAGCTATTTGTCTGGTGTGTTACCGACATGGCTACTATTGAGATGTCCTTAAGCCAGAAGTACCGTCGTCCGCCGGCGAGCATAAAACTGGAGCAGGAGGACGACTCGGACACCGAGGAGACTCACCTGGGGCTGAGGAGGTCGGACGGGCTGGAGTCTCAGATTATCCACAGCGGACACTTCATGGTGTCCTCACCTCACAGCGAGCACCCCCCGAAGAAAGGCTACGACTTCGACACTGTCAACAAGCAGACCTGTCAGACCTATCATTTTGGCAAGGCCAGCATGTCGCACCTCTCCATAGACGCTTCACTGACCAAACTCTTTGAGTGCATGACTCTAGCGTACAGGTAAAAATAACACGTCCCACCATCCTTCATTCACAAGGAAACATTGCTTTCTCATTAGCCATTCACGTAGATCATATTGAGTCGTTTCACTGGTGTGAAATTGCAGTCACGAGTCCCCTCTCCATGTAACTTCCTGCTTGACCACTCATTGTAGTCAGTGTAGTGCAGTGTACCAAGTACCAAGACTTTTTGCTCAAAAGTCAAAATACTGCTATAATTTAAGTAAAAGTCCTGCATTCGTAGTCAGCAAATTGTTCATCTGCAGAAATAGTGGTCCCTGTTTCAGTTGTATTGTTGTTGTACTGTATATGTCATTATCAGATTTTTAATATGAATCAAAAAATTAAACATAACTTCTCAAATGAAACCATTTGATGAGTTTAGAGGGGTAATCCCTGGTGGAAATGCTGACAATTCATGAAATGCAAATGATTCATTTTTGTAACGAGTCCCAAGCTAAGGTTGGAAACTACTTGCTTAGTCATAAATAATGCATTGTATTTTTTATCAAATTTGTTCTTAAGCACAGTATCTGAGTTAAATGCACTTTTTACTTTGCATCAGTGGTTTAGTTTGGGAATCTGTTGTGACATTGCGATCTCTGAGAAGAGGACCTGATGAACCCAGATCACACTCTCATTGCTCTTAAGAGAAGGATCTTTGTTTTAACCTGGGGTGGGATGGTTCAAACAGGCAGTCTGGAATCACCCTGTAATCTTTCAGCAGTATTGAGCCAAAATAAATCAACGAGACCATTTAAGCATGTATTTGTCATAGTTGCCATGGGCTTTGCAGGTCTTAAATTGTATCAGACGGATCTTACTTTTTTCATGACAGGAGAAATATTTCATTGTTTTGAAAGTGAACATTGGCAGGCACAACTCCAGATTCTTATATTAATCAGACTGTCATGATGACATGCAAGAGTGATTCCTGCCTCCTTCTGTTGTCCTTGAGCAAGATGGTTAACACCGAGTTGCTATAATGTACACGCCTATGAAGGAAATTTGGGCAAAAAGCATCTGAATGTGACGTATGAGATCATTCAATGAGTGCCAGTTCTGTGTGAATTAGTTTCAATCGTACTGGATATCAGCTGGCTCCACCACTGGGTGAAGGTGAGTGGTGAGAACAGATAAGTACTTTATAGAGACATCTCTCTCCATGTTGCGTTGTGCTGTCTCCCACGTTTTTCGCAGTCTGGCTGTCTGTACGATTACTAAATTATTAAATCTGCCAGCTCATTTGGAAAATCAATTTTTTTTCTTTAAAATATCAGTTGATTTCATCTGGGTTTTAGCACTGAGTCTTCAAATAGTACACATAGTAATTTCATTATTTATCAACATTATTTAACTAAAAATCAAAGTTGTGCTTGACTCTATAGTTTCACCACTACAAATGGGCCAAAACTGACAGAGAACGAATACAGGTTATTTTGTCATCATCCTCAATTTCCTGTTCACCTCATCAGTGTTGTGCATGCTGGACTTTATTATCTAGATTATACCATCCTCCAGATTATAGCCTTTAAGTTAAACAATGTAAACAAGCAACTGTTGAGATCTAAACTAAAAGGTGCAAATGCTGTAGACTGTAAGAAGAGTTTTCAAAAATATTCTGGGTTCAAGTTACCTTTGGGTCTCTGTTTACAGCTGTAGTGTTACTGTAGCGTTGGTGCAGAGCCAGCTGCTCAAAGGATTCCCTCTGACTTTGTAAATGGCACCAACTTGGATTCATAGGGAAAAGACTATTTATAGATCAGGAAAGCACCCAGCAGCTACAACCAGTCACTGTTCTGCTGTTGTCATTTATCTGAAAAGGAGAAGTGAGTGATTATCTGCATGACAGAGCCTTTACTCTCAGCAAAAATATTGGTTTGTCTGCATAGTTTATTCTTAATTGCAACAAGCTAGACAACCTACCTAACAGCCTTTTCTGCTCCCAAGGTCTCACACAGCAATCAAACAGAAAGTGAGCACTCAAATGACAACAGGAAAAAAGTGGCAAAGGTTGGACAGGAAGGACTGACTGTAAAAAGACAGAACAGGACAGGAAGGATGGAAAGGGGGAAACTGAGGTTTTGGCTATTGGTTTGTGATAAACATTGTGTCACGGCAGATTTTTGTCTTCATCATTATTATCTGCTGTCTTGTTAAAGCAAAACAAACTTAATTCACCTTATTTGACATTTGAAAAACATTTGATAATACCAGACCAGCATTCTTTGTGGCTGCAAACGTGGGGAAAACTTTGATTGCCTTTTCAACAGACCGCCACAGTAAAATAACTGTACTGAAATCACGAGAAGACTTGCATTGCGCACTAATGAATTCCCCTGATGTTGCATTGTTTTACATTTGGTAATGCACATGTGTTGTTTCCCGTCAGTCCATTTGACTCCATATCACAGTTGTAATAATTCTGACTTGATTTTGACCTTGACAGATTCCTGCATGTTTGTTTTGCCTGTTTATTTCTTCAAGTCTCATTACAGTGCCAGCATTGGTCAAGGTGACCTGTACCTCTTTTTTCTTTTTAATTTATTAGTACATTTGGGTTTTCAGGATAGAGTTTAGCTTTTTTTGTCTGTTCCTGTGGCAAGAGGCATATCACCCTTTCATCGTTTGTTAATGAAAAACACATAGTTTCAGGGTCCAATGTCAGACGTCAGGTTAGTCTGTCACTGTCAGTCATCAGACACGTAACTACTCTCGCCAAACAGTGCGCTCCTACCTTTTGCAATGAACAGTGGTTCAGTGCCACAGTGGGCGAACGTCACTGATGTTGAGTATCAGTATGGATGTAAGAATAGATTCATTATTAAAACAAATTAGAATATGTCAGCATTAAGGACTTGATGAAATGGGTGTTTTGATCATCCTGCACAAGCAAAAGTACCAACAAAGGCTTCTTTTGTTGATAAAACAAAGAGAAGCACTATGATCTTTAAAAGTTTGAATTATTGGTGAGACATTGAGACTCTTAATCCATCCTGTTTGTTGAACAAAATACCTCATGTCCCTAGTCAGATGTGTATTACATCTGAGGTGGACCACCTTTGTCACTTGAGAAATAATGTCACTTTTCATTTTCCTATCTCCTCAGTGGTAAGTTGGTATCTCCCAAATGGAAGAACTTCAAGGGTCTAAAGTTACTTTGGAGAGACAAGATCCGCCTCAACAATGCCATATGGAGAGCCTGGTATATTCAGTGTAAGTTGTTCATACTGTCTCTTTCATTTGATATCCCTAGAGTGTAGGCTGTATTGTTTAGTTCTGAATTTAAATTGTCTTTTAATTTAAACCACTTTAAATCAAACTGCAGCATTTGTGCATACATCAGGATCTGGTTTAATAATCTGTTGTCAGAAGTAGCACATTGTAAATCTTTATACAGAGAACTCTTCTTCTACATTTTGGCACATATTCAGGATCCAGGATGTCACCAAGCTTCTTTTTATTTCTCAATTTATGTTGCAGTTATATAATTAACCTTCACTTAAGTAATATAATTTGTCAAAACATGAACTATTACAATATGAAACTGAGTTCTGTTTCTTATTATTTCAAGATAAATATTGACAGAGTCTGACACAGAAGTTTGCAGCTTCCTGCAGTCTTAACAGTTTGTTTACATGCCATGAGCAGTTGTCTGACACGGACTAATAGCAACTCTCATTCTTGTCTCGAATATAAACGCAAACTGGGACACAATTTTCTTCAGCTCTGAGCTGAGATGTGACTGTTCACCTGAAGCTGTTAAGATGTCCGAAGATTCATTCTTTATCTTTATTATTTTTTATTGGATTGTGAATATAATTCACCAGTGTTTAAAAACAGAAACTGCGTATATTACGTCTGAGGCGGACTTGTTTTTTTCTCCCCACAGATGTGGAGAGAAGGGATAATCCTGTTTGCCACTTTGTAACTCCCTTGGATGGAAGTATGGACATGGACATTCACCGTCCTGCTGGGGTAATGTGGCATCATTATGTGGCATACAAAAAGCTCATAATGTAACTGAAACCCTCCCATGAATCGTTTCATGTTCAGCCTCTGAAACACTTTATTGTAATATAGTTTTATGTTTCCCTTGTTGTTTCCTTTCTTTGTTCCGTGTTTGTCGTGGACTTTGGTTTATTTTCCATTTCCGTCTTTCTTCTGTAGGCTGCTGCCACAGAGGGGAAATGCTGGAAAAGAAGAATCGAAATTGTCATAAGAGAATACCACAAGTGGAGGACATACTTTAAGAAAAGGGTATTGTATTGTTTAATACGTTGTATTGTTTAATACAGTACCCTTGCTGTGATGCTGTGATTGATTGACAAGCAATAAAACCAGTCACTGATATTCAGAATAAATATGTGATCAGGGAATTCTGATTATTGACAGAGATTAGGAAAACTGATGAATGACCCAAAACTAAACTGATATTCAGTAGAGTTTGTTTTGTAGTATGAAACTTACCTAAAACACGTCAGTGGTGCGAAACTATTTCAAAATGTTTGAGACAGACATTAAACAGGAGAGAGCAGAGGGCAGTGTTAGTGTATCTACAAGGAAACTGATTTGCACCTGTAATATTTTTAAATAAGCAGCTTTAACAAAACAAAAAATCTATGCGTGTCAGATGATTTGACGCCCAAACAGTTGGCAAACGGTGATTGCCCACAAAACATGATAGCAGCATTTCTAAACTTTTATAAAATCTCTTTTTTGTTTCAGTTTCATCACTGGGTATGTTGTAGATGTATTTGTTTGTTTTATTGGTCATAAAACATTGATATTCTTCTAATGTAGCACTCATCAATCTTTTATAGTTACAGAAGCACAAGGATGAAGACCTCTCAAGTTTGCTCAAGGTACGTAGAGCTGCATCATGCTCAAAACACCAAAGTGCTGTTAGTGTCACCATGAATGTTACTATCAGCATCTGGTTAAACAGATCGAATTAACCCATGCTGACTAAGTCACCCTCACTTTATTTATATACTTTTTACTTTGCTTCTATGCAATGCAAACAGAGTTCTTTTTACTTTTTGCACTTAATGTTTTTCTTTTTTTAAAGATTATTGCATGAAGCGTGGAGAGAAATAATCCCACGTTGGCTGTACTCAACACTGCATGCCTGTGTGTCACTAACTGGCTTGCTGGTTGCATTTTGAATATTCAAAGGGCCCAGAGGAGCAGTTATCACTGTTTGGGGAAGTCTCTCCAGACATGCTCCGTGTCTCCTTTTATCAGGATGAAGAGACTGCCGCACGTCGTGTGCCTCGTAAGCATAATGAAATACCTGCCCCTATGGAGATGGACCCCCTCTTTGACATGGATGTTCTGATGTCTGAGTTTTCAGACACGTTGTTCTCTACATTGGCCTCCCACCAGTCCACACCCTGGCCCAATCCAAGGGAAATTGGTGAGAAAATCATCGTCATGTCTATCTTATTAAATCAGTAGACATCTTATTTAGATTTCTAGTATCTTTTCTACTCACTCAGTAATTTATTTTCATATGTTTTTATTCAGATTTGTAGCTAAACTCAAATAATATAACTGTATATGTGCGCTATTCCAGGCTAGGTCTCAAAAACATACTTTCAAAATATTGGACCTCTGCCCAATCTCTCCTTCCACAGCTCATGCAGGGAACGCAGACATGATCCAACCAGGACTTATCCCTTTACAACCCAACCTAGACTTCATGGACTCCTTTGATCCACTGCAAGGTAGCAGCATGGCACAACCTGTAGCTGTAGTAGTACTGTAAACACACACTAATTTTGTGCACTTTTCAGTAATCAAGCGCACATGTTCTTGTAACTCTGCTCCAGCAGTTGGCTTAGCCTAACACAAAAAGTAGTGTGGTTTCACTAACCTTCAGCTAACATAGAGACTCTTGTTCCAGACTTATTTCACAGCCTTCGTCAGCCCATCTTCCCCTCTGTTTCCCCCACTGCATCATCTGTCACCCCTCTACCCAGCAGCAGCTCTCAGTCACAGGTAAACACCGACCCAAAGCACAGTCCCTAACACACACTGCTATGATGAGAGTTTGTTCCTACGTTGAAGGCATTTAGTTTTTTAAGTCAGTTTACATCTTCTACCACATTTCTGTCTTAGTGTAGTGACACCAAAAATTCTATGTAACATAATAATATTACTAAACTGTATTTGCATAGCACTTTTCATACATGACTTGCTGCTCAAACTGCTTAACATTAAATTTATATGCCTTTATTTATACCAGACACTCACTCAGAGTGTGACTAAATATCTTGCTTCTCTTTCAGTATATCCAGATTTTGTTGAAGAGTTCAATTTCCTGGAAAAATGGGAAATTCCAGTCAAATATTATGTTTACTGATTTTTAAAAAACAATTATTGCATAGGATAGAAAGTATGTTAGTATGTTTTTATTAACAAGCAGGCCAACTTTTGTTCACACATTATACTCCACGTAAGTCACATTAATAGACTTATGTGCATTAAGCTTCTTTGCAACGGCAGTTCAGAGATTGTAGTTTTCAAAATGCACCAACTCTGACCTCCGACCCAAGCATTTGTTATTGATTGATTGATTTGATTTGATTTTCCCCAGCTACTGTAGTGAGTGAGGTGAATTTGCCTGTTGTAAAACAGACAAGCTCACAGACAGACTGGAATCTGAATAGTCAATATAGATCTGGCTACCTTCAAAACACACACACACACACACACACACACACACACACACACACATACATATACATGCAGGGATATTTGTGCAGCTAAAGTCCAGATTTAGTTTGATTACGTGGGACACAGCAATACTCATCAAAAGTGCTGTGTGACGGTTCTGCAGACCTGAGAATCCTCTCTCTACCAGCTCATGCTTTAGTCGATGAATGGAGATACATTAATACGTCACACTTTTTTCGTTACAGATTCTTCCTATATAAATCTGTCAATTACCTGATAACAGAAACCATATCTGAAAGTATGTTTAAAAGTTTCTGCAGGATCCATAAATGTAGCTTTTCTGTAGTTCTCTGTTTGACTTTTAGTTAGACATGTCAAATGCCAAAAGTTCAGGAGGCTGTGACCTCACAAATGTTCAGCCAGACTTTTCATTCAGTTTTGAGATTTTCTGGTCTAAGATCACTGTGACATCAGCCTCATTATGACAAAATTTCACACACTTGTCTGCTAGGATTATACCGGAAAATTATAACATTTGATAAAATATTATTTGAGTCAGACCATCAGGACAGGCATGGATGTTACCTGCAACTTGATAGCTGGTAAAAAGCAGTAATTCTAGTTTAGCCGTTTTTCAGTTTACTGAAAGCCAATGTTGGGACGTACAACCTAATGATGTGACCTAATTTTATCTGCTGCAGTTGAAATTTTGGCAATATCTTCTGTATGTGTCATAACAATGTTATATTTCCCATGATTTTGGGCAAAATACATGCTCGTGAAAACAACAAAAGGTACATCCTTAAATGTGAGTAGACATACAGATAGAAATTTTACAAAAATTCAGTTTCTCCTGTCTCCACCCTCCTCAGTCATTCAAGACTCATATTAGGATGTTTAGTGTTTTCTTAGGTTGGCTTCTTTCTAAGTTGGCTGCAGCAGAAAAGAAAATTAATCATTAATATTAAAATAATTTGTTAGTTCATTTGTGACATTGTAATTTCTGATAATTGTTAAAAATGTAAAGTGTTTAAAATAGTTGTTAAAACTGCCTTTTTATTCATCATAATTGTATCCAGCATAGGACTAATTTGAACTTGCAGAGATCTGTGTCTCTTCTGTATCATGTTGCACCAGAAGAAAGGACTAAGTGTGTGTTCCCTTTTCCTTTTTCATTCTTTGCCAGGCTCAGTTAATATCTTCCATGCAACTCACAACCAACCACATCTCCCCCCCTGGCCCCGTGCCCATCCCCCCTCCCATGGCCAGTCAAACCAGCCGAACTGGTGGCGATGATGCTGGTGGCGACGCTGCCTTTGTGCAAAGCTACATGCCTCTGTTTCCCAGGCAGGTGGCGCCCAGTGATCAGGCTGTAGTTTCCTCAATTCCTCAGCCGTTATCCCATGATCCTCTAGCACAGTGCCTCTCAGGTCAGGACATGGCCTCAGCAGCACCCATGGTTCCCTCTCCCTTGGACAGCACCTCAGCCCTGGGTGAAACGGTAGCACCCTCTGTGATTACACACACAGCGTCCTCTACTGTCACTCCCAGCGACACAGCCACCACCTTCAGCCAAGGATCGGAATATAGCTCCTTATCCACGCAACCTCCACCTCCTCCATCCCAACTCCAACCCTTGGCTTCATTGCCTGCCTCTTCTGTCCAGCACCCTCAGACTTTTGTCCTACCTCGCCCCTTTCAGTCATCCAGTGCCAACAAAAACCGCCCTGTGCAAAGGATTGCCCCTGCTAACACCCTCCCCTCTTCCCACCTCATCCTCACAGGTCTGTTGTTTCTGATCTTGTGTCCAAGGTTTTCATTCTACATTTAGAGAAACTGTGCATGTAACGTTGTCGTTCTGGCATTGGAGCTGTGCCATTTTAACTTAAGTACCACAAGATAGCGCTAAAACCACTCTTATTCAGTTATAGTAATGGTGAAAACTTTCTATGGTGATCTGAGTCACTTTAGGTTGTACCACTGATAATGTCTTCAGCCCTGAAGAAAACATCTGCTGACAGATTTTTCAATAGCAGTGTATTGTAATTCAGAATATTGAGGGATCAATCTCTGCAATAAACAAGAATTTCTTGTTTCTTTTCTTTTCAAACTGTTAATGTAAAGCTAATACGCATACTGTATACAACAGCTATGTAAAATTCAGTTTCAGGATACTAAATTGTGCATCTTTTCACCTAAATACTGTTTAAAACCTTATAAGAGTTTCTGCGTAAATAGAAAAACTAGAAATGATGATGAATGCACGTTAAATTAGCATCGCATCGCCTCACAGTCAATGTTCACCTTCTCAGCCTCTTTCCCAGGTCATGCGAATGCTGTGATCGTGACACCAACACCTCTGAAGGCAGATAATACCGGAGTGGTCATTGCATCTTCTCATCTTGCAGGGGTACGTGTTCAGCTCTGTCAGTGTCATTCTCGCCATTTCTTTGTCCCCTAATGCCACAGCGGGCATTGAAATTATTTAGCTGCCAATAGAAAACATCCAAATTTCATTGCTCATTTTGCTCTTAAGTGTGTTTATTCATAATTTTGAGATTAAACTAATTTTAAAACTCAAGTGAGCATTGTTTAAGTCTATTGCCTGTTGCGTCTTATTGACTTCCTTCATGTATCTCAGTCTCCTGGATTTCACATTGTGTCTCAGACGCAGAAGTCTCCCCAGCCGATTGTCCCCAAAGAAAAATCTTATTCTTCCAGTGGCAAAAACCATAAAGCCTCCTCTGTCGGTGAGGGTTCACACCAATCGGAACACACATCATTGCCTCCAAACCCAAAGCTTGTTGCAAGTTTGTTTGCTTTTTCTTTGCAGTTCACAGTCAGTCAGGGTCAGGTCAAGGATCGCCGCATGGATTAGATCAGGTTCCAAGTCCTCAGTCATTGATCAGCAGCAGCAGTACACCTCTGGTAAAGAACGAACAAAATCAGGTTTGTGTGCGCTCATGTTTTGTAACGTCAGCCTTGCTTATCTCATTTCTCTGTTTGTATCAGCATGTTATTATCCGAATGACACAAATAGGTCTTTAGATAACAACTGTGTTTGTACATTCAGTAGCATTTCCCCTTTTTCCCCCAGTAATACATGTCACGCTGTGTGTGTGTGTGTGTGTGTGTGTGTGTGTGTAATATCTCCACTGCTGTTGTGTCACAGAGCCGGAGGACAACGCATGTGTCGGCTGAACAAAAGAGACGATCAAACATAAACATTGGCTTTAAAACACTGTGCAACCTGGTTCCCACTTTGAAGTCACAATCAAATGTAAGTCTGTATACCTGTGTATCTTCACCCATACATCCATACTAGTATCAATATTTAATTTGTTTTCACCCTTTCTACTATATTGGTTAATTTTGTGCGTTTAGATCAGTAATGCAGTCACATTGCAGAAGACAGTGGAGCACATTGGGAAACTGCAGCAGGAGAGGCAGCAGCTGCAGGAAGAGGTCAAGAGGCTACGAGAGGAGATAGAGGAGCTCAACACCTCCATTAAGTGTGTTAAAAGACTGTATAATCCAACCTTATTATCATATAACAAAAAGTTACACAAACACTCACTGCATTAAATCTGAACTGTGTTTTCTTTTGTCATCGCTTAATCGCAGCTTGTGTCAGGAACAGCTGCCTGCAACAGGGGTTCCAATCAGGCGGCAACGCTGTGACCACATGCGGGAGAAGTTCGATGAGTATGTGAAGAACCGCACTCTGCAGAACTGGAAGTTTTGGATCGTATCCTTTAGATTCTGACTTGCACAGTTTCTAGCTTAATAATGACACAGCATGGCTGAGCACTTTGCTTTGATCTAGAGGTGAGTATCTTCCGAGCAGCACGTTGTTCAGATCAGACTAACTGATAACAGACTTGTCCTATCCTGTGTCATACGCCATAGAGTTAGACTCAATAGAGAGGAAGGGTACACGACTTTTTCATTTAAATTAATAAAAGACAGGCCAGTCCAGGCTTGTTGTGACCCAGGTTTTAGGGAACCAACACTAAATGAGATGGATTTTTATTAGATAATATAATTATTTTTAAGGACTCAGAAGAGCACCTTTGGATGCTGCTCAGAACAAATATATAAAACCAAAAAAGATCTTCTTAACTGGTGCCTCTGCCAATACAAATGTGTTTCTAAGTAAATGAAACAAGATAGAAAAAAAACTAAACCAGCTCACCCTACCAGGCCTAAAATCGCCCCAAAATAATCAAGACAGCACCACAATGGACACAGTGACAAAACAAATAAAAATTCGCTGCAATATTTTTTAGGCACCAGCTTTTCTCTGAGTACTTTTCATAAAGAGCAGGTCAAGATCATACTCTTGACATGAATTGCAAGTTGCAAGAAAAGACTTTCTCTGACAGGCAGTAACCTTAAGTAGAACAAGGCTCTGGGTGGGCGTCCATCTGTCACTCACAAGAGGGCATGCAGCAGCACAGTTGCCACATGCTTTTGTCTCACTTTGTGGTTTAATTGATCCTTGACTGTCATCCCTTTTAGTTCAGTATCATCATCAAGCCTCTCTTTGAGTCTTTCAATGGGATGGTGTCAACTACAAGCAGGGCAGAGTTGTATCAGACCACGATGCAATGGCTTGAATGTCACTGCTCCCTTCCGGTGCTCAGACCCAGTAAGTAGACTTTGTCCTCTTAGACATCTAGTTCAAACACACATAATCACACAACCAGCCAATGGTGCTGTACATTACAAGTTGACCTTCATGAGCGAAACAGAAAGGCTCACATAATTCCTGTTGCACGTTGCTGTGTGTAATTCAGCAACTTAAGACTTTCTGCCTCCTATCTGCCACTATCTCTGCTGCCTTTGCTTCTGCAAGCATTCTTGACACAACAGAAACAGCACATCACAGGTTTTTACAACACACGATATCAACCTCAGAAACTGCAATAATCACACTTTCCAGTAGATTTTGTTTGCCTCCCTCCAAATAAGATGCATTTTTTCCAGACTCTGAGTGACTGAAGCTAGGGCATGTAACGGATCTGATAATCTGAGGTGACGTCAACAGATTTCTATCATTCAGTTACAGATGTAGCAGCTAATAGCTCAGCTTCAGGGAACAGGGCCTGCGCCACTGCGGAAAACTGTAAAGAATGAATCTGCATATCTCCTCCTGTGCACATTCAAAGCATGACGGTGCAGTATCCTGGAAAACACTACAACGTAAAAAATGTTGTTGCTCATTTACATACTCGCAGGGTTTTTTCCCAGAGACTTGAAGCCAAACCACCAGCACAGTCAATGCGTAGATTTGAGTTGTTTGCGAAGTCACAATCATTTCGGTCAACTTTGAATCAAAATGCTGTGTTTTTTATGTTTTTTTAAACTATGGTTTGTTGTTTTTCAGTGGTCCTGAGTACTCTTCGACAGTTGAGCACAACCACGTCCATTCTTAGTAACCCATCCCTGCTGCCTGAAGAAGCTATCCAGGCTGTCACACACACAGATGTTTAGCCCCACTCTCAGAGAAGGGTCAGGTGGCCCAAACTCCACCTGAACCTTTTAAACAGCAATCATCAACGTGACATGTCACTAGTTTACCTACGTGCATCATCTGCGTCTTCCAGAGATCTACCACTTCTCTTAAAAATAAATGAGGACTGGCTTACTTTCACTCTGTATGCTCGGTGGTCATACATTTGTTCTGTTGTACATTGATCCTTGGAAATGATGCACACAGGGGGCCCAGCCTTTGACATCACATTTATCACAGTTGTTCTTTTAAAAGGGCTTTTATTGTATTATTACATTTGAATGACAGCAACTACTACTGCCTTCACCCTATTTTGGTGAAGATCTTCTAAATAGTTTATTGGAAGGTGGTACTTGTGGTTTGCTTTCTGAACAAGATATATTTAAGTTTTTATAATGCTGAAAATAATATTGTGTTTAAAAAGGGAAATACTGAGTCATTGTTCATTTTTGTGTTCTCTCTCAGATGTGTAATGTATATGAATGTGATGTGTTTTTCCACACGTAGATGAGACAAATGTAGGTTTGTTTGTTTGTTTTGTTTTTGTTTTTGTTTGTGGGTTTCTTTGAGGACTAGCTAGCAATGTCGGGGGAGGGGGGATGTTTATGTTTTTGTTTTGGAGGCCTTGAAACCCTCCCTGAAAGGCTTCAAACAAGAAATGTGGGGTGTCGCCTGCAACCTGGTCAAGTTGATCGCTCGTGGGTTCTTTCTGTGCTTGATCAGCGCAACAAAAGATGAGTGCTGTATTGTGTTTTCAGTCCTGCATTTTCTCAGGTGAACATTATTTTGCCGGTTAGCTTTTGAGGTTTCCTAGTGTTTTGCGTCCATGCGGAACATTTTCCTTCATATTTGCTCTGCCTATTTCTGTCCTGAGTTCAAGAGAGAGTAGACACCTTAGTAACAGTATGTTAAGTATATGGCTTTCTAATGGGCAGGTAGCAGCCAAATGAAGCGATATAACTTACAGCCCTTATAGGGAGCATTACTGAAATATCAGCAGATTATATATATAAATATATATATATAACTACATTCACATGTACAGTGTTACACAGTCTTGAATACAGTCTTTTCTGTTTTTTTGTTGGTCACTCAGGTCGGCACACTTATTCTCCATTCAGCTCTGAACAAATCAATTCAGGAGCCTTTTCAGCAGGAAAACATGTTGTCTGTAAAGGTACAAGTTACAAGTCACGTGTCCGTCTGTTTTCTGCTCATATTCACACTAATTCATAATGGGACAACGATCAGCCTTCCATGTTTAAAGAGACAGCACGCAGAAACAGACCAAAAGCCATATCAGAGTGGATTAGCTGTTCATTTACAACATGTTTTGACAGAGGACTGTGTTGATGCCTGAGAACTAGAACCTGTGCAGATCGAGTCGATGTCCGACATACAGCGGCCTTAAGGTCAAATAAAGAGCCCTAACTCATGATCTCTGCCAGCTGATTAGTCTTTGTCTATTTTTTTTTATTTGTTGTTCAGCACTCCTCAGGCAGATGTTGTTTGATTGTGACTCATGTTTTAAACTTTCTTTTCTGCAAAAAAAAGTTTACTCTGACTTTTACAATAGCAAAAGGCACCACTGATCACCACTGTTCTTATTTGTTGAATATGCAGCTTTTTGTGTGCAGTATTTGTTTTGTTTTGTTTTTCTTTTTTGGATTGGACACATTTAATTTTTTTCTATGCGATTGAATATTTTTCCTGACAGCAGTCCTGAAAACTTCAGGATATTTGCAGTGCACAGTAGTGATGGAAATCAGGCTTATGTTTGAGTTAAAAATGTTAGACGTTATCAGCCATATTTAACCCAAATAATTTAATACTACTGTAAAAAACTGAAAGTGCATCTCTGAATGCAGCTGTGGTTGTCATATTTGTGGATAATAAGGTCTTCCATTTGTTTCTTCCCCTTTAAGCTGAGACTCAGAAGAGGATTTAACTTTTGACAGAAAGCCTATTTTGCATTTATGTGGTGACTTTATTCTTTTTTTCTCTTCATCTTGTGATACCATCTTGGATTGGAAGTTTGGAAATATTGCAGATTGGAGTTTGTTGGTTCTCCCCAAATTTAGCATTGAATTTCATTTATTTTTAAGAAGTAAAGATATTTTCTTATGCTGCATCTGTGGGTTTTTTTTTTAATTGTCATCTCCCAAAGGCTCCAAATGTCTTCATGCAACAAGTTTTAAATTGCCTCAAATGGTTGTAAATCACCAGAAAAGCAACAAAAATAGAAATCATGACCTCTTATTTATTATATATTACTTTATTTTCAATAAATATCACTTTGTTCTGAATGTATATTACTTCTCAGTTTCTCAAATAAAATAGTACTACCAAGTAACTTCCAAGTTTACTTCTCCATGACATTTAAAACTAGGTTAACAGTTAACATTATTTTTCTTTAAATATTTTAAAAGCTGTGTAAAATAAATAAGTATTAATACTAAACAGTACAATCAAATTTCTGCTTTGCTGAGCCTCTGGTCCAGAATCTGCAGCAGGCATCTGACAAACAAATAATTCTTCATGTCTTGCTTGAAGGGGTCAAGACTGCAGTTGACCTGTGTTATCTGGCCATTTATCAGCCGCTCCAAATCCTGAGTGTACTGGCTGATGTTATTCAGCTGTCCGGACAGCTCTGGAGTGTGCTTCGAAATCTTCAGCACATAGCAACGGAAAGAAGGGAGATGGTGAGTGGTGAGGGGTTGTTGCTCCAGATCCCCCAGCTCCTTGATGTTCATGGAGAGGCAGGAGATGTTTGGAAGCAGTCCTGGTTCTTCCTGCAGTAGAATAATTTTTTTTTCAGAAAGTTTCCACATTATAGAGTAATCGCCAGAAATGAGAGTGCAAGTACTGTATAAAAGTGCAAACTTGAGGTACTTTAAGTGCAGTATTTCCATTTTATGTTTCTTAATAGGCTACTTTCACCTTTCTGGATGCTCTGCCGATTAAAAATTTACAACAAGTTTAGAAACACTGCAGTTTGGTACAAATTAATTCATTTCATGTGCACGTTCTAACACTTTTGTAACCTACTGTTATCACAGTAACATTGCAAATAAGTGCAATGATGTTCAATCAATATTCGGACTGAACCCTGTCAATAATTAAATACACTCCGACACTAATGTCATCTCATTTCACTGGTGCTCTCAGTCAGCATCTGTCTTTCCCTGCATATCGTCACCCTCTTAAAATAATGGCCTAAGTCAAATTTTCAGGTTTTTTTCAAAAACAGAAAAAACTGAACAAAATATAAAGTGTGATATCAAAAAACATTTTTGTCAAAAAATGACTTAGGCCATTATTTTAAGAAGGTGACGATATGGATATCCATATGAGCTGTTTGTATTAATAGCTATATTTACAAAAAACTTACAAGGACTTCCAGAACATTATGTATCTCCCCCTGCATCAGCTGGATGGTTGCGTTCCTGGCCCTGACTTTTGTTCCATCTTGAATAGGTCCGCAGGATGTCTGTGCAATGAGCACGTACAGGAAGATGGGGACTACAACAGTGACATAAAGTAGCACACAAAGATTAATTTGATTTGAATATGCATGCGCACACAAATAGATGCATGATATGCAGCCACCACAGAAAGTTTCATTGTTGCGCAACTTCTCCGGCAGAAGTTCAAATGGTTGGATTCTCTTATTTAGAACAGACTGGGACTCTGAATCTTACTGAAAGATGCTTACCAGCACGGCAATCCATTACGACAAGAGGTGCTTGAGCACAGCAGGATCTCTGATGAGACAACTTCTCTCATTCAACTTTATAGTAGAACTCTTAAGATAAAGATCAACTTTCCTATCTCACACGACTGACAGAAAAAGTAATAAAATTTCAGGATTCAGTGTACATTCCGGGGGCTACCTCTAAGAAATGTATGGCCTACACGGTTTTTCTTGGCCTGTAACATCCTGTATGACTATAGTCAAAAGAAATCTGATAGAATCTTGAAACCAATGTCGCACATCTCAAACATCAATGAGGTATGATTTTCCTTCATCTTCTGAGATTACTCATGTAACCTGATCGTGTAAAAAGATCCAAAGTAAACTATGTGACATACTTTTTGATGTGTGTTTTCAACACAAACACTATAAATGAAGACTGGAATAAGTCTTTACAACAAGGAATCAGTAATTTTGTGCAGGTTGGGGCACAGACTGTTTCTAAAAGGAACTGCTGTTGGTGCTTGTTATTTGAGTGTTTATTATTATCCTTATATGATACTTTTACTATACTATTATATATTGATCAGGCAGTGGTGGACAGTCAATCATCCATACTTTAAAAAAAAATTATATTTTGTGATTGAGAATACATAAGAAGAGACTCATAAGGGAGGATTGCTTAATGTACATATAATCTATGTTTATATCTTGAGTGTGTAAAATATTAATCAGGGGGTCACAAGCCAGTAAGTTGCGACAAGATAAACCGATCATTCTTCATTCATACAAAACTGCAGAAATGCTTTGGAATTAAATATGTTACAGAATGCATGGCATGTGAATTTAAAAGGATTGTCGCCATAATAAAGAGAGGAAAAGATGTGGAGATAAATGACATGTCTAAAGCCATGATAGCTTTAAAGCTGCACTGCGACGTTACGAGAGAGAGAGACGGGTGTGACATTAGATTTTACCACCCATATTGACGCTAAACACATTAAAGCCATTATTTCCAGTATATCTAAGAGTGAGGCAAAAAGAGTCCTTGAAATAATTGAAAATTTTCTAGAGACAGAGAAAGACAGGGAGCAAGATTGCACTTCACAGAGTGAGAAAGTGACACACACTATAGCACCATTGGTCACACTTGAAGACCATGTAAAGGATAAACTATTAACACTTGTGGAAATATCACAGATAACGCAGGATACCCCTTCACCAGTGAGCAATCCTACAGCCTTTATGAATTGGTGGACAACAGCTTTAATGCATAGCTTGATGTCTGGCAAGGATGTTCGTTACATATTAACTACTTTGATGCCACATAGGACCATTGATATGTTGATTGAGGAATGTAATACTTTGTACTACGATAATGATGGTCCTGTTGAAGGGAAAACAAGTTGAAAAAAATATCCATGGTTGAACGGACATTATAAAGAAAAGCATATTGAACAACTTGCTGCTTTTTTGAAGAAAAATGCTGCTCATAGATAGTGTTAAATTGCAAACGTAAACCAAATGAGTCTATATCTGAATATGCATCGAGGTTTCAAAAATGTTGCCAAGAGCAAGCTAAATTAGACATTAAGGAAGATGAAAATTAATTTTTGATATCAATGTTTTTGAATGGTTTAGATCAAAATGCAGCATATACTTTGAAAATATCTGCCCCAGACATTTATTCATTTGGTCCAAATACTCTACTAAAGAAAATAAGGGAATTGGATGCTATTGGATTATTTGTAACAGCTAAGAATAAGATGCAGGCAGTGCAGATAGCTCCTAAGGAAACAGAGCAATTCATGGCTTTTCAGAACACACTGCCAAGAGGCAGGGGCATAACTAGAGTATACAGGGTCCAGGGCCAAAATGGGGCCCCCTGTATACAGACTAGGCTTCAACCAGCCATACCAAGGATGGAGAAATTTTAGCCATGGTCAAAGAGGACATAGACCTGGAGGCATAACAAATGTGTGTCATTAATGTTTAGCACCAGGACACTGGGTGAGAGATTGTATTCTGAAAAGACAAGATGAAAATCAAGCCACTGGGGAGCTTCAAGTACAACCCTATACTATGCTCCAGCCTTCCCAACAGAGGGGCATTCCTCCATACACACAGCAGCAGAGATCTGGAACTACGCAACAGTCTGCGACAGCTTATGGAAACAGAGCAGTCTATGCATTACGGATACTGTTGGAGCTTGCTCTAATACCAAGCTACCAAGGTGTTCGACTCCCAGGAGCGACCTGGATGACGCCCTACTGGCACCTTACCGTCTGCTTGTGTTGTTACATGAAAGAGTCTGCGGCTCGTCTCGACTGTGATATACAATCCATTTATTTTCTTGATTTACATGGTGAATACATATTACTGGCATCTTCCAAGAACACAGAAACTCAAAACGGCCACCATAGTGGTCAAGAACCATATGCCTTTCCGGAGTCAAATGCGCCCAACAAGGTGAGGTAACCTACCTAAATCCCTGTGCTCTTGGTGACAGAACAGCGACACCCACTGGCATGTAAAAGTAAATACGCCAGGTGACCATAATAATTTGTGACCCTGAATCTTCATGAATATGGCTCTTACACACACTGTAGGTATACCGGCAGAGGGACACAGATGGTGAGAATTACTTCACAGTAATAACAAATCTTCCACAATTTCGTATAACTGATACACCATCTGAAATACCACAATTAAGTTTCTGTGTTTCAGGAAAGAATATCCCATTTCTGGTAGATACAGGAGCAACAATGTCATGTTTAAGACAAAAAGACTTAAACTGTCCTCTAAGTCGATCCATCCAGTCTGTCGGTATTAGTGGTGTCCCACAGACAGAACCACCATCTATTCCATTACAAATTGATCTTGATGAAATGACGTTTCAGCACTCATTTGTAGTAAGTACAACAACACCAATGTCACTACTGGGACGTGATTTGTTGAGTAAACTTAATGCAGTGATTTCCTGTTCCCCTGTAGGCATTGAAGTATACATCCCTGCAAATAGTATATGAATTACTTTCTCACAGTACAGGGATTCCTCATGAATCTGCGTACACTTTAACGAACTGTGACTTTATTTACCAGCTATGTTCTCTGAGTGAACTTAAGAAGTTAGCATCATGTCATGCAGCTGCTGCCAGAATCTTACACCTGAAACCAGTTGATCCACCTTTTACAAATAAACAAGTTCATCAAGATGACATGGAGGAAATTCCACAATGCTTCTTCATGTCACCACAGGGACTTGTATTGTTACATCTAATGACATTCAACTTTTTGTATGCGCAGTTCACACTGATTTTACTGATGTTGATCCTTTATTGAAATCGTGTGGTGAATATCTTGAGAAAACACCAGATAATAAAGACCAAAATAAAGATTATATCATCTGGTCTTATAGCGATGTAACAACACATTTTTTCATTAAGATCTTACAAAATAACAATAAACCACAAATTTCTAATGGAGAAATTTGTAAGGAAGGTTTTATTAAAGCCACTGTCTTTTTCTATCCTGGTTTTTGTGCGTGGCTGTGCCATAGATTTTAGTTGTGATTTTGTTTTTGTTTTCTGAAGTTTTGGGATTTTTGTATTTATGGACTTCGTGGCTGTGCCATAGTTTTTGGTTGATACTTTGTTTTGTTTTCTGTAGCTTTTGGAATTTTTAGTGTTTATGGCCTTTTGCCATCTCTTTTGGTTTTCCTAGTGTTTTTGCATTAGCATTTTGCATGCAAAAGGAAGAAGGAATTGGACCTGTCATTGAAAGTCTATTGCAAGAAGGGGTGATAGTGAAACGACAATCACCAAATAATACACCTATAAATCTAATTTTGAAATTGGCTTTGCATTTAAAGTCATTGCTACATGGTGATAACATTGACAAAGAGGAACCACCCCATGACTGTGTGAAACTGATCAATTCCTCTTCCAGTATAAGAGCAGATTTGCAACAGATACCTATGGAAGAGAATGATCTCATTCTATATTGTGATGGATCATCCATGAGACCTGAGATGCAACAATGAATGCAACACGTCCATCATGGTTAAACACCACTTTGACTGTTGTACAACCCTCAAATCTTTAAGATCACTCACCACGCGGGACCAATCGAAGTATGGATTGATGAACATAGTGAACAGATGACTTTTCATCTGTACAGCTCCCTTAAACATCCCTTAGTTCTGGGTCTCCCGTGGTTACAGAGACATAATCCCACCATAAATTGGGTGATGGCTGCAGTGCAGAGCTGGGCCGACACCTGTTCCCGGGAGCGCGTAAGGGGAAAGGGGGATGTTAGCCTGCCATCGGTGCCTAACTCTAAGTCTGCTCTTGTTCCAGGTTCTGTCCCGCCCGACCTGTCCTCCGTGCCTAGTTGCTACCATGATTTAGGGGAGGTGTTCAGTCGAACAATAAAAGAGAAATTAATGAAGGTTCAACAGTCAAGAAAAAATGAATTGGATAGAGGTGTTGCCCTTAATACTTTTATCTATGAGGGCAATGCCCAATAAAACAACTGGCTTGTCACCACATGAGATTTTAATGTCGAGACCTTTTCCTCTAGGTATCCAGATGAACAAGGCTACAGCTCTGGATTTGACTCAGTTACAGGAGTCACAACAAAACTATGTTAAACAGTTGTTTTCTTCGGGTTATTAATAGAATCCTTGTCCTGTAACCAGTGAAGATGTCGTAGTTGTATCACACTTAGGAGTGGATAGGGAAGAACTAGACAAAGAGACTTAGATATTGAAATCTTATGTTAATCATTTAGGTATCCTAAAATGTGTCATTTATCTTTTCGTAACTATTGTAGTCATGGAGTTAAATATCGACATTGCATATATGTTGTTATGTTGTCAAGCAGTTCATACGATGGGTATTATATGTTTTAAGGTTTGTGAAAAAAGAAAAAAAAAGATAGTGTGGCATCATAGTGGCATCTTAATACAGATGTTAACCTATGTCTTGCCTATATAAGTGACCAATAAAACATTGTTCAGGGTTCATTACATTGCATGCCTGTGTGAACCCGAGCTCATAGTGATTAAATGTGTCTTCAGCATCACTCCCTGTGTCATCTCTTCAATGCATGACACAACCACATCTAAAGAAGCATCCTTACATAAAGAAAAAAGAAAGAATTATGATACATAAAAGCTTGTGATGCAATGCTATGCCCAAAATTAAAGGACTGTTTGAAGTTTAGATATAGGTTTGGGTTTGGGCATTCCAACATGAGGGTTTACCACGCCACAAAGGTGATACACACACCATGTGTGTCCATTAAGTTGTGATTGAAATAAATATTTTATTACTGCTAGTTTATAATTGAAAATAGTAATCTAGTACAGTATCCTGTCAGCAGGGAGCAGCACAAGAGTGACATTATGTGTAAGACATCATTTAATATTAATAAAATAAATAGTGGCAACTATACAGTGAATAAATAATGAAAACCTTAAATAACAGCCAAACAAACAAACAAACAAACAAACAAACAAATAAATAAATAAATAAGTTGCCCAAAGTGTTTTCACAGATTACAGTAGGTTCCAGCAAAATGCTCCACCCACTTTCTGGCAAAGTAAATGATTTCGAAGCCGAGCTGTAACTTCATAAAATCGTGTGTCGCTGTGACATTTCTGTGGCATGTTTCTTTCTTATCAGCGCTTCCTTGGCTGACAGCTGATTTGAGCTGACTGTTAAAAGCAGTAATGTTGTTGATGATGCGTTCTTCCAGGTGCACCTGAGTGAGATTACTGATGAGTTTTGGCATGTTCTCAAGGTAGTCTGTGATTGAACAGATGGAGGTCATAATTTCTTCAGTGCTGTTTCCCACTGGCCAGGTTATTCCTTCAGGGACCTTTAACTGGTTTTTTGTTAGTGATTTTCCGTCAAACATATATTCGACCTGGAGAGAGGAAGTGAAAAAGCCATAAATAATGTCTTCAAGCTGTCCCTCCATCTAGAGGGCCAAGGCAAGTGCCTTGTTGTACCCATAAGGTGCATTACATGAATTGTCTTTTACCATTGAATGCTAATTAAATTAAACTGCAAAATTAGGAAAAAGGTTGTGAAAGCAAGACAATCTTCTTCATAAATTTAGTACGATCCATTTACTTACATAGTCTTCCTCTGCCAACTTTAGATTGCACAAAGAAAGTTCTATTTCCCTAATGTTCACCCGGAGCTTGATTGGCTCAATTGGTTTTGTAGCCAAAAAGGAGATGTGCATGATCACAATGCAAGAAAGCAGCAGCTCTGCAGGAAGTTATACACAAACAAATGTTATCATCTGCATAAAGAGTCAACCAGGTGATTGCAAAGCTATAAATACAAGCAACATCATTGGGTAAAAACTTAAGATTATATTTAGAGAGAATAAAAGACTGAAGAGGTCAAAACTTCAAGTACACTAGTGGTATAAACAAACAAGCAACGTTATTGTCAGCCCAGTGCATTTTGTTTTATGGGCTTCATCAAGGTCTGCTGCTTTAGTCTTGACCTCTGCACTTGGAAATGTGCAAAGCTGTGGCCAAAATCCCTAAACTGCTTCTAAAAAGGCAGGATGCTTAAAAGCTCATTTCTGATCTTTGGGTGCTTGCATACAGATACCCAGTAATCAGACATTTCTCAAAAAGTTACTTAATTGCAATACTTGCAATAATCACAACATAATTGTTAAGGTAACTCCAAAGTATTGTTACAAACAGATACCAAGATCAAGTCTGAGTATAAAGTTTTTAATTTTCTTCAATATTTGAAGAAAAAAATCCTAAATGATCATTTAACAACAGCTTACCTTTACCAAGAGACATGGTGTGATTATTGTCGTGTCGCTGTTCAGTCGATGCCCCTACACTGGCACATGCCGTGCTTATATACCGAAACACAGGGGTTTTTTTTGTTTCATGCCATCATTCAGTCGATGACGCCTTTGTGGCATTATCATCCAAAAAAATTTTGCCGTAAATGTTCCTATTTTGCATTTGTAGGGCACTGTTCACCACATGGGTTTGATGTGGGAAGACAGTTCAAACTGCCGCAGAGTAATCTCAGTGATGTTTATCACTTGAATAAAAAGTTAAACCCAACAGCGTTTTGAAGACCTTTAACTGTCGTTTGCCACAGAAATCTAAATTGATCGATAACCTGGCAGACTGCTGAGGTATAATAGGGACTGTGAAGCCATCAAACCTGAGAGAGAAATGAAGTGGTTCTATAGAGACTTAATCTCAATGGCTGCATTGAAACTAATCCAATATGATTGGTTGTGAATTGAAATGCATGACAAGATAAAAGACAGCAGGGAGCAGTCGCTGAAGAGTGCCCGGATGGTGATACCTTTTCTACAGCAGAGAGCACAGTAAGCTAAGGTTTGTCACAGACACTGATACAGTGCTCGTGCAGTAAGCCAGAACTGTTGCCGGGCAACTGACAACAACAAACAGCAGGGGCCTTTTTCTCAAAATAACTGACCAAAGACGAACTGACCATACAGTGTACTCTGCTGCCTCTGTGTTTCTCCTCTGTACTTTACACATGCAGTAAAGAAACTGCTGCTGACAGGCATGAGCTCACACAAGCTTTCTGCTGTGTTGGAGAAGCACATTCGGCGCCTGTGTCTGAAGGACTTCCCTTGTGGATATGGCAGCTGGGTGAGTTTACATTTCAGCTGTAAACTGATTGCAGCATTCCTCTCTCTTTCTCTTTCTTTTGTGCATACAGTAGCGTAAATTTAGCATGAGACGCTAATAAACAGGTTGTTTATGTTCTCAGAGACAGACAAAAGTGGGTGAAGAGGGAGCAGAGACAGAGGACACAGACACCCTCTTGGATCTACTGAGCTGCCCTCACTCTCCGTGGATGTATGATGAATTGTGGAGCCCTCAAGCTTCAACGCTAAGGCAACTGGCTGTACTTACACCTGAGTGCTTGCACGCTGACTTCATTTACAATTACTTCACTACGCTTCGAATCGTGGACAAAGGTGTGAGTATATTTATTAGTATCTCATAGATGATCTGAGCATCAGCAAAAGAAGAGACCACTTATGCACGCTTATTTGTTGTTTTATAACCAAACCTTAAACAGGCACGGTTTGATCATATCTTACTGACTGAAATAACCACATATAAACTGTATGGAGACGTGAAAAAACAAAATGAGACAGGTGTCCATAAAACTGTTGCCCTAGTGCATGCTCAGGGGCATTCCACTTTACCTGCTTGATGCTTTTTCGTGCTTTGTTATGTTCAGGTATCGGTTATTGATGACAGCCTGCTGCGGTTCACAAAGTTAGAGGAATTGGTGCTGAGTGCCAACAAAATCTCAGAAATCCCTGCAGAAAACCTTCCACGCACTTTGAGGGTGAGTCACGGTGTTGCACCAGCTTGCTTTGTAGCTTATCAGATTATGTGAAATTTCATCAGTTTCCTCTGCAAAAGTTTCACATTCAGGTGTGATTCACAACTGAATCATAAAGAGTAGGAAACATCTGTTTTCCTTACCTTTTCATGCTGTGACATCACTGCCTTAGATGTGTCCAGTTGTGCAACATAATATGCAGTGTTAACTCACAAACCTGATGTCATCATGTACTGATGATTAACTGACTGTGTCTTTTAAAGATTTTGGAGCTACGTGCCAATCAGTTGTCTACTTTAAACAGTCTCACCAGCAGCCCACCTCGTCGCCTACACCACCTCGGCCTGGGCTCAAACAGTCTGGGTTCCCATGATGATATCTTGCATCTAACAGCAAGCCACTGGTTAGTTCACACACATATACAGGAAGTGGGCTGGTTTATATAGCGGTAAACCAAAAGCAGGTCAAAGAAAAAGTCAAGTTCAATCATGTATGTTTTTTTAATTGGTCATAGAATAAAGCCACGATATCACATCATGTGATGGTGTTTCAGGTCTCTCTGCTTGTGACAGATTTCAGTCACGAACCAATTCAATGATTTTTTTTGTAACACCTACTAAGGCAACACTGGAAGGTTTTCCGCCAAAGTGGTCAGCTTGTGATAACACAATGATGACGCCGTAGAAAATTGTTTGATCCCACTAAAAACGACACACCACACATTCATCGTGGTTTCAGTGGGAACCACAGAATAACAGAAACTCTTCCATTAAGTCAGCTGATATCTCAGTTAATCATCTTTTGTCTAGATTGAAGTCAGGAGGCACCATTAGACCTAAAATCAAAATTGTCTTTTTTTACTTGAGTGTGGACAGAATGAGATGTGATTCCTGATGAATTTTAAAGTGAAAACTCTGAAAAGTTTTCATTAAGGTCATCTTACCAAATCCAATATTGTCATCTCATTAGTAACCCACTGGGGGAATTACTTTTTAAGCTGTCCTTCTTTATCATCAGTTATCACTATCTGTAAATATCTAAAAACAATTTCACATGAACTTCAGTTTAGTTCTACACATCCCCACATTCACAATATCTTCTATAATGACCAAACGTATATTCAGTGTTTAAAACAAAAAGACTATTTTCTTTTTTGCCATCAGAATTTATTCCTGAGGGGTGGGAAAGACACTTAGACACAACTGTTTTTAAATGAATACAAAAAATTACAAAATATGCAGCTAATTGAATGAAAAATGTAAGTATCCAAATTAATAAAAACTTTTACATAAATCTGGGGATGGAGTGGCCTCTTGGATTTGTGTGTTATTTCTATAAATCTGTGGACAAACATCTGGCCTAAACACACTCCGTTTGTGTTCTGCAGGATGATTTTTCATGTAGCAGTCAGTTTATTTTGTAAAAAGTGACATGAAAATTCACATTTTTAAAACCTGCATGTTTCTGTCTGCTTTACAAGGTTTATTTGTGAATAAAAAGGAAAAACTGATTGTCTCTGACCTCAGGCCACAGCTAGTGTGTCTGGACCTGAGTGACTGTGAGTTTCAGGACCAGCAGGCTCTGCTGAAGGCCTTGAGCACGCTCCCTTGTCTCAGGACACTGGTGCTGGAGGGAAACCCCTTCACTCTCACATCCTGCTATCCAGGCTTCACTGTGGACAGTCTCCGACAGCTCTCTTGCCTGGACGCCTCATGGATCACCCCAGAAGAAAGACATTCTTTCAAGGGCTTGGCCAGAATAAGAGGCGAGGCTCTCTCTTCTTTTTCTGTTTTCCTAACTATGTAACTGTCGTTTTATCCTTTAGCTGGTGGCAGTTTATCTCAGGTTTGTTTTCTTTTGGACAGATTCAATAGTGGACCGGGCATCAGCCACAGTGAGCGTGGGCAAGATGAAGGGAGTCCCAGACCCCTCTATGACTGTGGATGGAAACACTTCTGACTTCCCTGTTGTTACCTACAGCTATTTTATCACATATGAGTTCATTAGTGATCAAACACCTGCTAACCAGGTGACGTTTGCTTGTCACTCTTTTCAGTATCCCCACATCTCTCTGTCCAAGAAAGTTACATGTTAAAACTGAATGTAAAGCAGATTGGCTTTTTTTGGTATATATTTTGGATTTCAATAATATCACTAATAATATTATAAATTACATTCATAATTAATGCATATTTAAAGACATGTAAAAATCCAAAAGAAATTAGCATTTTTCCAACTTCACTTAAAACATATTTACATTTCAAATGTAACTGGCTGCATAGAGATACCTTTTTAAAGCAATTGCACTGGAAGAGCCTGAAGTCCTCATTTATATTGTGGTGTCAGCAGTCTGAATTTCCCAAAACAAGTTGGTATTCTCTTAAAGCTACAGTTCTTTTGCTGTGAAATTCCCCTCTGCAATCTCACCTCTGCAGTCTCACCTGTGGCAGGAAAGCAGTGTCCAAGCAAACAGGGGCAATTTTGTACAAAAATACAATATTGCTGGAAAATACTCATGTTGTAATTTCTCACATTGAAAATTTCTTTCTGGCTTTTTAAAAGCCATTTTTTAGATTATATTCAAGTTTATTGTTTTTGCACACAGTAAAGCAACAATACATCAACAAACAGCGTGGCCTTGAATCCACATCTGTCTGCTTTTGAGGTTACAGTGAACATTGATCCCTCTGGAAAATGGAATTTAGATGTTAAATTAAGACAGAAAAATAAAACTGCTCAGAAATTCATATATACATTATATTAATTTATTTTAAAGCAGAACTATTCTTTTTGTTTCTTTTGCTATGGTGCCTTTCACAGGCAAATTTAGACAGCGAGTCTAAATTTGACACAGCAGCCACAGCACTTGGGACAGACGGCGGCCCCACTGATGGAGACCTAAAATCAAACAAAAACTGTGAAAAAGAGGCGTCCACAGCAGACATGTGTGACACACAATGGATGTGTACTGAGGAAACCTGCCGTGATAGTACACATGGTAATAACACCTTACCTTCACAGGTTTAAGGCCTACAGGAACATGAGATATTGCACAACAAGCACCAGCACAGACAGATAAGAGAAACAGGAACTGGTTATCACTGCTTTAAAGGAATTTGGAAATAATGTCAGCACTGATGTTTGGATTTATTGAATTTAGTAATGTGTTCTGTGGGATTCAGTTTCTTATCAGCTTCTGTGGAATTTACACAGAAGAGAAACATACAGTCAAAACAGGCAGAGTTGTATATTCACTGAAACTGTATGACGAGACTAATAATCAGTAAATCAGTATCATATGCTGTCAGTCATTTTCAAAAATCTTCACCTTCGTCTGTGGTTTCTTTGTAAACTATATATATGGTAAACTATATATTGTTCTTCTTCCTCTCACTTGCCTTCATTTTTGCACATGCAGTGCCCACATGTGTGCCAAACGTTCACCTGTGTGCATTTTTCTGATTTTTCTGATCAGTGTCAAGACGCAGCACATCAAAGCTGGCATGGTCAGAGTGCATGGACTTCAGTGACGCACAAACGTACATCGTTAGTGATCTAGTAGGCTTTAAGAGATTCCTCAATAAGGGACTTCATCTTAGGATAGAGGAGGAAAAGGTACTGAAAATAACGTTTGAGGTGGGCAAACATTTAGATGCAAAATGCACCAGAACCCATTCTGTTGTTTTGACATTTCAGATCCTGTCATGGCCTGCAGTCTCCGAAGACGTCACAACAGCAAAACCCAGCCGAACTGTGAAGGAGAAGAAAGGAAGGCAAGGGAAAGAGGTGAGATTATCATATAATTCCCACTGAATCACAAACTGAGGCGATGGATCTGCTGAGTAGACTTACAGGGATATCCTGGACTGTTAAAGGGGAAACCACAAAAGACTGTTCTCATTAGTAGTAGTACATATAGTAGTACATATATATGTATGTATATGTGTATGTATATAAAAAAAAAATAATTCCCATCTCGCCCTCCGCGGGCGGTTCCTCCTCTGCAGATGGGAATGGGATGAGATGGGAATTTTTATATATATATATATTATATATATATATATATATATTTATATATATATATATATATATATATATACATATATATATATATACACATACATACACACACACACACACACAGCGAGAGAGAGAGAGGAGAGAGAGAGACAGATAAATAGACAGAACCTTCCTTTGCAATACAGTTGCATGAATACATAAGTTAAATACATAAACTGTTACATCAAACAGACAATTTGCATGGACAACTGTCCTGGTTCTAGCAGTGTCTTGTAACTTTATTGTGTGCATTGGTGCACATCAATAAAAACAACAATGCTCCAACGCTATAAATTTAAATTATGGAATATGATTTAATTAGCAGCATCAATTTAATAGTGTTATATCATTTTGACAGGGTGCCACAGTTCTTTTCAAGTAGACAGTTCATCAGAAACATTATTGTTACAAACGTCCTTATTAACATCACGTCCTTATTAATGTCATTATTGACATGAACATCATTGCATGTAACAGATTCAAAGATGGACTTACAATTTCACTTCATGAGTCACAGCAGGCTGTAAAAACAGTGAGGGTTGATATAAACAATCCGCAGATAAGATTTTGACTGCATCCAAACTTCATCCATTTCATGTCTTTCCTATCTTTGTCAGTCTCCGATCAAATCTGGCTCCACCAAAGACAAGTCTAAAGAAGACAAGAAAAAAAAGAAGTCTGCTCCAGAGCTGGTCCAGGACACCCCTATCAGAAGGGTCCTTGGCTCCGTCCATGTCCCACTGCACAACCTGGTTAAAAGCAATCAAAAGATTAATGTCCTCTGTGACTTTGGTGGTCTGCACACAAACTCCAAGGAGGAAGCTTCACAAACACCTGAAAAGGAAAGTTGGAATGTTGATTATGTCTTATCCATTTCACTGAAATTTGGTCAAAACTCAACTTGGAAATCACTTTGACAGATTTTTATTTTAAATTGGGAATTATGTTGGATATGTTTTTCATTCATCTTTAGGATCTGGGAAAGAATATCAAAGAGGACAAGAAGAAGGAGGACAAAGAATCGAAGCACAGAAATGGCAGTGGTACCAAACAGAAGAATACAGCTGCTTCCAAAGGTACATTTATTGTCTGGATAGACCAGCAGGTAACTTTCCAAACTGTAAAACTAAGTACAAATATTAAAATATGACCACACATATATTTTAATTACCCAGTGACCATTTGATTTATGAGTCAGTGACCTCTTCCTTTCAGTCTGCTTAAAATCCTGAATCTGGACTGATGTATTCTTCTGTAGGCAAAGGAAAGGGAGGGAAGGAAAGTGAGATGGACAACCTTACTGACATGTCCGTGTCTGTCCAACTGGAACCAGTGACTGTGGAGTTGACTGTGGAGCTTGTGAAATGGCAGTCTGCATCTGAAGCTTACCAATTTCTGCACCCACACCAAAACACCTAAAGCAAACAAGCTTTAGGCAATCTGGATTATTTTTGGTTTGAGCTACTATAAATTATTTCCCTTCACAAACTGCAGCCCTCTAAACAAGCTAGTTTTCAGGCCCAGTGTTAGAATCTGACACAAAACATGACATTTGCTTTCACTTTCCATGCAGTGTCATAAATATAAGACAATAAGAAAATAACATTGCAAGTGAGTCTAAGGAATTTGTTAGTTAATGTTCTGTATAACAGAGATACATACAGGTACTACTCGGAAAATTAGAATATCCTGAAAAAGTGCATGCATTTCTGTAACTCAACTTTAAAGGTGAAATGTACATATTATATAGACAAATAGTATGCAAATCAATATATTTCAAGCTTTTATTTGTTTTGATTTTGCTGATTAGGACTTGCAGCTTCAGAAAACCTCAAATTCAAAAACTCAGAAAATTAGAATATTGCTTGAAATCATAATCATAATCAGCAAAATTACAAACAACAACAAAAAATGCTTGCGATATCTCACTTTGCATGTAATGAGTCTATAAAATGTATTGGTTTCACCTTTTATGTTGGATTGCCTGAATAAAACAAGTTTTCCGAGTAGTACCTGTATGCTGAAGGGATACAACCTGGCTCAAGATGATGCACTTTTAAGATGAGAAGTGAACAAAGCTATCACAGATTTCTCTTAGTAGTCATCTTCCTTGTGTATTATTGTGATCTGTGCTCAATATCCTGGAAAAACTACATTAGTTAATGGCAAAGCGAAGAACTGTCCAAGTGATAGAAACCTGGCAGAGGCAGTACTGGGTGGTTTCTGGAGACTAACACGTCAGGGTACAAGCACATTGCTCAGAGAATGAACATGCTGTGGATATGATTTTTAACTGAAAAACAACATAGAGATGTTTGTTGTTGATTCATACGTAAATTTCATTTATTTTTATACATATATTCAAAACAGTCTTTCATTGCTTCATACAGAAATGATCTTTAAATGCAAAGAAACTTCTTGGAAGTACCCTTCCATTGGAACTGAGGGGTTACAGTCAGTGTGAAGTTTCACTGGTTATTCATCACCAATCATCCAGCAGTTCCTTCATGAAGAGCATTAAAAAAGTTCCTATTAAAGCCAAACAGTACAGGGTTTCTCTGCCTCACTCCAGGCAAGAGTGAGCAAACCTCTCCCCTGTGATTACCCCGCACAAAATTACACACATACTATCAAACCTTTGAAGAGTACATAGTATTTCCAAGCATAAAAAAATAAACTATAGCTCACCAATTTTTCTGAAAACCCCCATTTTTCAATCAAGTCATTTACAGCGTCAAATAAAGACCTTTTATGATACGATATTATCTTTATAATCTCCCAACAAGCTGTGCAAACAATGTTAGGATATTGATAAATTAAATGATCTGAGAGGAGCATTGCTTCTCCCACAATGACAGATCCACTGACAGTATCTTCTCACACACACACAAATCCTGAATATCAAACATTTCACCTCCAAAGTCATTTACAATTACAAACACAAACCGGTAACTGCTGTATATTATTTTAATGGATTTCTGAAATTTTGGAAAGAGATTCTGAGGAGACCGTTCTCCTATAAGAGCGCTTAAGGACTGGCGTGGACAATAAAGGACGCTTGGCAAAAACAAGCACACAAAATGCACACGTACAAACCAAAACCCCAGAAAAGCACCGCATAATCTAACATGATGTGCAAATATTGTGATTGTGCGAACAAGGGTGATATAGGCTTCAAAAGGTCTGGTCGTCATTACAGGATTCGGTCCAGTGGCCAAAGACCTCACAGATGTCACAGTAGGGCCGTTCTTCACCCTTATTGCCGTGGTAGGTGGTGTGAGGAGGAGAGTCAGGCATCTGCATTTGGGTGGGGCAGTCCTCCGTGTCATGAAGGTCGAAGCAATCACAGATATCACAGAACAGCCTCGGGGGTGGCTTCTTCTTCGCTGGCTCCTTGTCATGGCTGCAAAGAGACAGCTCTGCATGTGACTGACTGTCTGGTGGCATAATTTTAAAAGCACGTCTGCTATGAATGAGACTCACCTATCATAATTATCCACTTCACTCGGATTATTCCCATTGAGAGCAGCAGCTGCCATTTTCTCAAGTTTGTCTTTGAGTTCGATGTTCTTCCTCTGGAGGTCAACGATGACTGAATTCAGGAACTCAATCTTTAAAGATGATATGCAAAAGCATCATCAGTGCTGCTGCTGGCAAATGATTAATATCCATCAACATTTACTTTTACACATGATTTATTTTTAAGTAACTGATACAGGGTCTCTATGTGGAGCTATGGGGAACTTTGTATCAATCCTATAACACAGGATATCCTATAATAGTGACTAGGCCTCATTATATGCCCTAAATAATTAATCCCATCTTGACTGTGATGGTGAATTGCCACTGTGAGTTGTCAGCCAAAGAAGAACTGAAGCTTGGAATGAGTCACGAGGAGAGTCAGTAAAAACCCAGTTTTGTCTCATTTCACAACCTTTTAATATCAAAGAGGAAAAGTAATTTGATGTCTGATGAGCATCACTGATATCTGCAATTTTTCCTAGAAGTTTTAGAGAACTCAATGAAAGCTGACAGTCAAGATTAATCAAACTTGATTCGTCCTTGGAAGACAGTTTGTAATTTTGACACCAACTACAACATGATTCACCAAACGAAACATATAAGCCACAGTGACAGTGAGAGACAAACATGCACAAGTGAAGCTGATGAAAAACATGAACAAACCGCTGCCTGATGGTTGTGTAGCATTGCCAACATCAGAGACAGGGCAGAGAAGAGGAGTTGGGATTTAAGAAAGAGAAGGAAAAAAAATTGAAATTCAAATTAGGACCCACTTACTGCCAGACAACACACTCAAATAATCAGTGACACAAATAATACAGTATAACATTTCAGAATCAACAGAGGCTGGTGGTTAGGATGATGCCATGACACCATCATCCCACTGCTGTGACTGAAATATTCCAATTCAGCTGTGACTGACTCATGAGCCATGTCACCTCTGTAAGGGCTGAGAGGATGACAGAGGGTTCAATATGCCTTTAATGAAATTTCAAAATCAACTTCCACCCGTTTCACCTCCATAAAACATTATACTGTAACAGTTGCATGAGCCAGCAGTAAACTGTAAAATTCAGACTCTACCACTACATCAGAAGCAGAGTTTCTGTTTGTTTCAGCCCACTTAAAAAAAATCTAATATTTGCCACTGATTTACTGATTTTATTTCCTCGCCCACCATGGTGAGTGAGGGGAATCTGTAGTGGAACAGGTGAGCTCACAGATGGGCTAATCTGTCGGTGCAGATTAGTCTCACTAATTCTGAAAGGAAAGAACTGGAATGACACATGATCTTTGAATCAAAAGTGCTAAGAGACATATCATGAAGTGCTTGGTCATGGTGGAACTGTTGGGTGTAATTGATAACAACCTGCTCTGTTTGTCAAGTCCCCCAGATGACCATGGTTGTAATTTGGCGCTATATAAATAAAATTGAAATGAATTGAATAAGTCATCCTTGAACCTTGTGGTCTTGTTCTAGAAGGTGACTTTCCTGCTTTTTTGATTCTGTTCTGCAACTGAGAAAAGGCTTTTTCTCACAAAGTTTAGATGTTTAAATACAATTCAGTTAATGAACTTGACCTTATGATCAGAGAGATTCAAAGGTGTCAGACTTCAAAAATTTTGCCGATAAAAAACAACAACACGGTAATTACTGGGTAACAGAAACCCTGATCAGAAGTAGCATTTGTTAGTAAGCAGCGCAATCATTTTACAAACAGTATTCAGTAAGACTGTTTCCGTACAACTGCCCCAAATAAAATAAAATGTAAATGAAACAAGGTTATAGTCAAAATAGACAATTCTGTGGGCCAGGGTAGGGAAGCATCTTCACACTGAATGCATGAATGGCAATAAACCCACCATCTATCCAAGTCTATGATTGGTAGAAAGATGCACAGACCTGACTCTCTGCAGTTGCCTTATCCTCCTGTAGTTGGTCCAAAACTGCATCACCTGGAATGCAGAAGTAGACTCGATGACATTGTTTCGTGGTCACCTCACAGAGAACTGACCTTTGGCCTTGCAGAAATATTAGCTTTGGTTATGAGTCGCGCCCACACTTTCTAACCTGAGGTCTTGATGGCATCAGGCCCTGCAGCAAGATCTTTCTCCAGCTTCTGAATGTGCTCCTGCAGATTGGCCTTGTCACGTTCCAAAGCCTGAACTGTACCCTGCAGTGTCTTAACTGAGGCACTTTCTCCACGCAGTACAGCCAGCTATGAAGAAGACAAGCCATGCTATTCAATACTGGAGAATATCTTTACATTTCTTAGACTAAGTACTGCTTGCTCTAAAATCATGTTTTAAAAACAAGTGAAATCACTCAAAGGCAATTTATTGACAAACAATTACGAATTCAATACAGTCATCAGTCATCTAGTTCACATGTTCTAGGACAGCAGAGTCGACTGCCTGTTCCAAGTTCAAAACAAGTTTAAATAGGATGAAAGCATGACATGTTTTCAAGCACTGGCAACAGGGCTTTCTTGTTCACAATCTTCAAAGTTGCATTTTTAGGTTAAGAGGATCATTTGCATGCACATTCAAAATGAAAGCTGGCCTAGAAGTGACATCCTGTTAGACTGTGCAATGGTAAGAAGTGCCCCTGCAACGTTCACAGTTTTGTTTACTACCAGCTGAATAGGAAATGATGCTAAAAGATGCATATAGGTCTTAACAGGTCAAGACGTCACCTGCTTCTAAGTCTTTCTGTGCACACTACAAATCTGTCTGTGCTTGCACAAAATCTTGACTTGTTGGAATTCATTTTGTGCAGGCTCAACAGTTCTGTCTATAAGCTGCATGACCTACTGACAATCAAAGTGCATTATGCTACTAGATTCTCACCTCGCTCTTTAGGCTTTCCACCTGCTGGTCCTTTTCTGAAATTAAGGCACTGTTTTCATGGATGGACTGTTGGAGGGCGGCCTTCTCCTTGTTGAACTGCTCCTTCAAGATGTTCTCACTGTCAAATACAGATTGACAACTAAATCTCAGAGGAAAAGTAGGCCATCACTATAGGCAGGGAAAAACTTGCCACCCAGTTTACCCAGTATTCTCATATTGACAGTGGAGAGTGAAAGTGGGAGATTCAGGCACAATGGCAAAAAAGAAAAATTAGTAATGAAGATGAAACTGTGATGCTGATGGATAGGGGCTCTGGGTTACTTTTTGAAAAAGGCATGATGATTTTTGCCTTGCCTTAATGTTTGGTCACATTACACTTCTGTTCTACGAATAATGTCTGTCTCTTATTTACTTCTACCAAATTCAACCAAGCACTTTCTGCAATCTCCAGCCAACTCTGGTGGCGGAAATGTTCAGTGGTTGTTATTGTAGCTTGTTTCTTGCTCTTACACAGTTTATAATTTGTGATTGCTGTGATCAATATTTCACAAATCACGTCACAGAAATGGGATGTTACATCCTTTTAGGGGGAAATCTTGTCGAACAGCAATGTAATGTGACTGTACCTTAATTGCTCCTTATTATCTTCCTACAAACCCAGTATTAGCTTTATATATTTGCACTATTACATGATAATGACTGAGCACATAATATTAAAAAGGTACAAAATACCTGAAGGCATTATTTGGCAGGCTTTGAAGGAAAAGAACAGCATGACATACCATTCACAGATGAAAGCATATGTACTGATTTGTACTGGTTTACTGATTGAGACAACAGTCTAAAATATTGTCAAAGCATTGTTGCAAAGATCTGGGGAACTGCCTGAATCACAAATGAATAAATACATTTTTCTTCTTACCTTTGTTTAAGCTCTTTTAACTGTTTTTTGAGTTTTGAGTGCTCATCCTTAAGCTAGGAAGAAAAGAAGCAAAGTTAAATACCAATGATGGTCAACAGATAAAAAGCTGAAATGTCCAGATACTTGCAAGTATATTTGAAAGATTTTAAATTATTATTAATAAGATGTTGCACCTTCACAAGATCACTCTGGCCTTTGTGGTTGTTGTCGATATCCTGAGTCAGCTTCTTATTCTCATCTTGCAGCATCTGTAGGGACTGCATCTTAACAGAATCTGCTTCTTTAAGCTCCTCACTGAATAAAAACATATTCAACGTGTTCAGAGTCATTGAAAATAATAATGTATATTGTAAACATACTTTACTACACCATCAGCCAGACTAAATCTTATACTTACATTTCCTGGCACAGACTCTTAATCCTCTGAGTTTCTGTGCAAAGCTGCTCTTTGGATACATTCAGATCTTCTTGGTACTTAGAATTCTCTTTCCTTAATTGTTTAAGCTAAAAACAAAGTAAGTACAAGGCACATTCAGACTCACATTCAGATGTCATAAAGATGTCACTTAATTACAGTACATCTCAAGCAGATATTGCTTGATGAGAGGACACACTGCACCACTGAAAGCCTTCATTAACATTTTCTCTGCAAAAACCTATCTCTTACCTGGGTCTCCAGCTCCTGCTTGGAGCTTTGAAGCTGGTCTAGGAGAGACTGGGCTTCATTCTTCGCCTGCATCAAAATGGTTTTCTCTTTTGTCAGTTGTTCAAGAGCCTCAGCTGTCTTGCCAGAGGCCTCTGTAGCCTAAATAGTGCAGGAGTAGGATATTGGCTAAGAACAAAGGTTTCATGTCAAGTGCAGCAAATTATTGGTTGACTTCGACACTTGATGAACTCAACCAACCACCAACCAGAATAGGAATTTGCAGGTCACTGGATGAATCTATTCATATTACATTGTATTACTTCGACAATATCATCATCAATATAAATTAACTGCATGCTTAATAAGTTAGCCATCTTAATTACGGATTTAGAATCAGTTGCCAAATTTCAGTAAATTCTGGTTGAGAATTAAAAACATAAATATTACACTAAGGAGGAAAATAATTAGTATATACTCTAAAATCCTCTACAGCCTGTGGCCTCAGAACGGATAGTGCCGACCCATTACCTGTGTAATGTGTCAGATAAAGTAGATTATTAGAGCTATGATCTCTAATATAAATAAATAAATAAACAAACAAAGCGCATTGTGAAATGCCATCAGATGGCGAGCTTGATAAAGATCACCTTAGACCTACAAAATCACATAACCAGAAGAAATTTGCCTCATGTTAGATCACGTTATAAGCCCACAGGCAAAGGCTGGGAGCTAAGGGTAATTTAAAGCAGTTAGTAAGTGGAGGATGAAAGTTAGACACGAAAATAAAAGGAGAGGGACAAGGAAAACAAACCAGCAAGCATGCAGTGAGTTGGTGACATAGCCCCAGCCACTCTAAGGTACATGTGACAGTGGTTACTACTGAAGAAGGAATACCTCAAGCTGCTTAGAAATGGCATTTTTTAGTTGGCACTCGAGTTGCCTGACTTGCTGGACAGCTTCATCCCTCTCCACCTGCAGGGTTTCCTTCTGAGCTGTTAGCTTTGAGATGCTGGAGGAAGTCTGTTCTTTCACAATGACAGAAGCCGATACCTCCTCAATGGCACTCTTGCATTGCTTCTCCAAAAGTTCTTTGTCTGACTTTAGAACCTTGACATCAACCTCTAGTTGTTTCTGGCTAGTGTGCAATTTGTCTAATTCTACAAGGAGTCTTGACTGTTCTGCATGCCAATTTTCCTTGCTTGTTTGAAGAGAAGATATGTCCTGCTCCAATTTACACCGTCCAGCTAAAAGGTCCTCCTTCTCTGTGATCAGCAAGGTTATCCATTTTTCCGTCTTTTCAAGCTTAGATAACAGCTCTTCTTTTTCTTCTTTCAAGTGACTAGTTTCTTGCTCGTTCTGTTTCAACTGTCTTTTCAAAGCCTCAATGTCCACCTTATAGGACCTATTTTGCTCATCAACATTCTTAAGGTTAGAAGAGATCTCTTTATTTTCTTGTGTAACTTTGGACAATGTTGCCTGCAGCTCCTTAATTTGTTTAGAGAGACCATCGTTGTCAGATATTGCTTTATTACATTCACTGGATTCAGCCAGTAGCTGTGTCTCAAGAAGGTGCTTGGCGTCTGATATTGATTCAGCCTGACATTTTAACTCCTGGATCTCCTGAAGCAGTGTCTGGTTCTCTTTCTGCAAGGCCTGCATTTGTTTGTCAGCCTCAGTCTGCAATGACTGCAGACTTTGACAATCTTTTGTAAGATTATCAATCTGTTGAACAAATTCTAAATTACCCTTTTCAAAATCAGTTTTAAGTTTACTGCACTCTTCAAAAAGTTCAGTTTTGGCCTTTTCGAGAATTTCAACATCAGTGTTACGTTTCTGCAGTTCATTTTGTAGGTCTGCCTTTTCTTGTTTTAAAGAGGTCACCTCTGCGTTAACATCGTCTTTTTGCCGTTTGATTTCCTCTAGCATTGTTGTTAAATTAGACTTTTCTTGAATAAAAGCAGCATTATCTCTGGAGTGACTATCCAACTGGTCCTTAGTTGTACGGATTTCACTAACTAGTTTATCACGCTCCAGAGACAAAGCATTTTTCTCAGTAATGGCTTTTGTGTGTTTCTCTTCTAATTCTCCCTTCTCTCCTGCCAAACGCTCATAATCCATTTTCTGCTGCTCCAGTGCTGAATCCAGGCTCATCTTTTCTTTTCGTATAGCATGTAAAGCCATCTCTGTTTCAGAATTCTGAAGGCGGAGTGCTTGCTTCTCTTGCTCAAAAGTTGATAATGCTTCTTTAAATTTTTCATTGGACTCAGACAGTTGTTCTGCCGAGAGTTGAAGCTTTTCCTTTGATTCTTTTATCTCTCTAAGGAGCTCTTCCTTCTCATTACAGAGTTTTCTTTGGACAGCAAGCAGGTCTTCTTTCTCCTGCAGAAGGTGAACCTTCTCTGAATCAGTCACCTGACTGCTTGTCTTGAATTCTTCCAGCATCTGGGCCAGGCTCATTTTTGAGGCTTTAAGTTCTTCACATTCACGGACAGAACTCTCCAAGTGTTTCTTTGTAACACTGAGTTTATTCTGGAGCTCCTCCCTCACTGTCTCAAGACTCTTTTTATCCAACAGAACAGCACTGATTTCAGAGGACATCTCCACCTTTTCTTTTGTCAGTGTTTCTGTGAGCACCTGCAGCTGGGTATTCTTCATTGTAAGGTCTTCTTTTTCTAAGTTCAAAGATGTAAGCTTTCCTTGCAACTCAGCATTCTTAGCATCTAGAGATTTTTTGGCATTTCTAGCAGAATCTCTCTCCAAAATCAGATTGTCCCTCTCAGAAGTAAGCTTTGACCTACTTTCACTGAGATCATCTTCAAGTTGGTTCCTCTCTTTGCAGACATTTTCATAATCCTCAAGTAATTGTTTATTTTTAGCCTCAGTTTGCTGGATGTCTTGCTGATGCTTTAGAAGCAGGTCATTCTTCTCTGCAATTTCTCTTTGAAGCTCCTTGATTTGGGCCTGGTTTTCACCTTTAGCATGCTTCAGGTTTTTGTTTTCAGTTTCTACTGCCTGAAGAAGATCTTTGAGACTCTCCAACTCCCTTTTCAATGAAATCCTTTCCTCATCTGAGCGCTTGTTGTTGGCAAGTAGTTCCTCTTGATTTTTTGAAAGCTTTTGTCTGGTTGTTAGCAGTTCTTCATTTTGGACTGAAAGTTCTTGGTGACCAATTTCAAGGGCAGAGAGCTTCATCTGCATATCTGAAAGCTGTTTCCCCAGTTTGCTTTTCTCAGCCTTAGCATCCTCACTTTCCTTACACATATTTTCCAGATCTAGACTTTGCTTTTCCAGTTTTTTGGACAAATGTTCAACATTATGCTTGTAGGAGTCAAGCTCAGCAGAAAGACACTGGGAAAATAAAGTTGAAAGAAAAAAAGGAGGGGAATATATATACAAAGGGAATAGTAAGATGAATCCAAAAATAAACCAAGCAGATATGGTGATATGCAATTGGAAAGGTTAAGCTGCAGAAGCATAAAAAAATGGCAAAAGATCACACCACAGCTTACAGCACAATGATTTTCAAAAATATAAAACAGCTAGAACATTTTCACTTCAGCCCTTGCTTAATTTGAATAAGATGTGTTAAGTACATTGATGGCAACAAAGTTGAGTAGCATATAAATAAACATTGGCTGCTGACTGCCAGAGGATATTAAATAACTTGCCAACACACTGCACAGTATTATCAATATATATAATCAAACATTTGCTTTTTTTTTTAAACAGATAAAAATGAATGGACAAATATATGATATAAGTGAGTGTATAAGTCAGTTAATGCTTTCCATAATGTAGACATCAATACAAATCTTTTTATCAAAGTGAAAATGTTCTGCTTAAATAAAACAGGGTAATAATCAGAGCTAACAGGGGTACATAGCAGAAGCGGTTATCACTTCATAGAACTTGAAATACATTTTAAATCCAGTTACTCTTACATCGTGTAAATGGTAAATACTAATTCACCTTTAACCTAATTTCTACTTAGTGCATAAATGTTCATTTAGCGGCAAGAACATGAGTAGTTAAATCTTTTTTCCTACAAACTTACTTTGACCTCTTTAATAACAATTAACAGTTTGAAAGCCATTAAGGGCATTTTATCAGGATTAGGATTTTATTAGGCGTACTCCTGCAAGCATACAGCCCAAGGCACCACCAATGTAGAGCTAATATAAATATTATAAAAAAGAGGTGTAAATGCTGGGGAGAAATAGACATCTTATCACAAACAAAAAATGTATGATGGAAATTAGGAGTGGAAATGTTGTTAATGATATACGTTAATCACCAATGTTTAATATAGAAAACAATTACGGCACAGGTTTCACTTTTGTTTAGTACTTGAACTGGTGTGATATCATGTATTAAATTTTCCTCTACAAAAAGGACAGCTCACTTTCCTCATGAATTTGTAAGATTGAACATTGGTAAAATCAATAACACATGAACTGTTTTACATTTAATACATTTCTTAGAAATGTAAAACAACTAATGCATCTATACCCTTATGTGAGTTTGGGCTTACCTGAGCCTGTTCCTTGTATGGCTGCAGCTCAGATACCAACTTCTCCAGCTCCTGGGTTTTGTCCTTGGAGGAAGTAAGGTCCTGCTTCAACTTGTCAACCTGACTCTTCAGCACCTCAAGTTCCTTCACATGGAGTTCAGAGGCCTGGGACATAGCTTTCTCTTGAGAGGCCTTCAGCTGCTCAACCAAGGTCTCACCCTGTTTGACAGTCTTCTCCTAGAAAACAGAAAGGCAATAATTACATTTAACACTGACATTAACGCATTTATCTACTTGTTTTGAGGCAGGCAATAAATTATGGAACCACTTGAGTGAAACAGGTGCAAAAATTTCTATTTAACAAAGCACTACAAATTTTAATGTATTAAAAGTCTTTAAGTATGAGACCTACTGTCTTAAATTCTTAAAATACACAGTTTTTATGTCTGTCCTTTAATACTAACCAAGTTGTCAATCTTCTCCTGAAGGCTACTTATTTGAGACTGATGTGTATCTTTGGTCTCTTTCAGCGCCTGCTCTTTGCGGGACTGTTCCTGCTGAAGTTGTTCATTCATGTGTGCCACCTTCTCCTTCTCCTCTCCTAGTTGACTCTGTAACTCCTCAAGCCTCCTGTGTGAAGACCAAAAATAGAAAGGACATCCAGTGACAGGTTAGAGTCCTCAAAAATAAACCAACTACAGCACTGAATAAAATAAGATCTGCATATTAATTATAATAGATTTCACGATTTCATTTGTTTGGAGTAATGAAGTATTGTGGGAGTAGGGAATAATCAGTTTGATACCTTTCTTTCTGTATGAGGTCTTCATTCATTTTGGTCAGCTGTACTGAACTATCACCAGATGCCTTCATCATGTCTGAAATATCATTTTCCAGCTTGTTTTTGTCCTTTGAAAGCTGCTCAAGCTTTTCATCTGCAGCCTTCAGCTTTCTCTCCAGTCCTGAGTTTGATCATATGTTTTAAGAATATTATTGAACAAGAGATGCAGCTTTAGTTGCAAACTACCAACAAAACAATGCAGTTCAAGTATTCTCACCAGCAAGTTGACTTTTTAGAGACTCTGATTCTGTGGTCAGGGATGTGCACTGCTCTTCCTTTTTACTGAGCTTCCCAAGTGTTTCTGCAAAAACAGCAATGTTACCTTTTTTTTTCTACATGCTTTTGAAAAGAAGCAGAGTAATACTCTGGGTGATGGGGAAAGGTGGAGACAAAAACATGTCATAACTGAACAAAGTAAATTTGCTTATATCTTTTACCTTGCATAGTTTTTGCTGATTTTGTCTGCCCCTCTAGGCTTTCAGACAACTTTTGTTTCTGTAGGTTAAAAATGTTTTACATCAAATTTCTGTATGAACTATGTGAAATAGACTAATTTAAAATTCAACATTTTGGATGTTTGTACTCCATCTACATCCAAAATTAAGCCATTAGCCTCACCAGGCTTCCAAGTTCCTGTTCAAGGGTGTCCTTCTCCTGCTGAACAGTAGTCAGACTCTGCTGTAAAGCAAGGACTTCCTGCTGTCTGCCCTCCAACTGAGATCTCAATTCACCAACCTACAGCACATGTAAAAGGGAAAATATACACTGTAAAACTGGCAACAGCAAACTAAGAAATCTAAAAACAAATAAATAGCCATCATCACCACACTATCCTAACAGAAGATGTTAGGAATACCACTTTGACAGACACACTCAAAACAGAGTATTTAAATGGGGATGAAGTGAGTATGAACCTACCTTGGCACCCTGGTCGTTTCCTTGGTTCTGAGCCACCTCTAATTGATTCTTCAGGGTTACAAGTTCCTGGTTAACTTGTGCTACTTGGCTGCGCAGAGCCACCATTTCTGCCATCTGCTCTTTGGTTTCTCTGTCCTTGTCTTGGGCCTGTTGTGCTAACATTGCTTCTTTCTCCTCAAGCTCCTTTACCCTTTGTTCAGCAGTGTGGAGTTTTCCAAGAACATCCTCCATCTCAACAAGGTGCTGCTCCTCTGCTTTTTCAACACTGGTCCGTAATGACTCCTCCAGTCTCTCCTTGTCCTCAGTCAAAGACAACAGCTGTGCCTTTACAGCCTGCGTCTCCTGACTCCAAACTCTGGTCTCAGCTTCATGTTTGTCTCTGGCCTCCTCGAGAGCCAACTTGTGCTCCAACTTCAGCTTCTCTAGTGCACTTTTGGTTTCAATGAGTTCTTCTGTCTGGGCACCTGCACCTTTGCTAAAGGACACCTTCAGCTCCTCCATGGCTTGCTGGTGAGAGGTGATGGCAGACTCCAGCTTAGAACGCCAGAGTTCAATAATGTCAGCATTCTCTTTCTCCGCCTGGCTTAAGCGCATCTGCATCTGCTCATTGTCACCAGAGAGCCGAACAGATGTAGCCTGTAGCTGGGCAACTGCCTCAGTGTGGGCCTTTTCTTGAGTTTCTAGCTTCTCCTTGTATTTCACCAGCTCTTCTTGGTGTTTAGCTTCGTCAGAAGACAACTGATCCCTAAGAGAGTTTATCTCGTCCAGAAGGGGAGAAAGAGTAGAGTCTGAGTCCCCAGAGCCCTGCTGGCTCCCAAGACGTAGCTGCAGATCAGCTACCTCTCTTGTACGCAGTGAAAGGTCTCTTTCAAGCTCCATAATACGGGATCTTTCTGACACAGTAGCAACCTTTAAAAGCAAAAATGTTTAATTCAAAAATGTGTTCTGATTTGACATGCTACTTTGTACAAACAAAGGCGTGGTAAGGAATCATACTATATGATTCCTGAGCATTTTTAAAAAATGGTTTACTGAAAAAAAATATAAGAAATTATTTACACACTTCTGGCAAAGAAACTGCTGCTTGCTAAATGAAGAGGGCATAAAGAACACTGATCTCCATATACAACATATTGTTATACTGACATCTTGTGGCTATAAAGGTTATGGTCTAAATAATGGAAATGCACAGGTAAAGCATTTACGGAGCACATGGGAGTAGTTTTCCAGCTATGTTCCTTACATTATTGTACATTATTTCTTGTAATATTCTCAAACATGCATTTCTTTTTACTGCTTGATGTTTAATAGATTAGTTAAAACAGTTGAATCATTTTATCAAAATCAACATTCTCAAATATTAACTGTCAAAAGACAACCTTCAGAAACTATGGTCCTCATCTAGTGAACTATGTTTTCCTGATACCCTTATGCCTATAAAAACCTAGAGCAACACAAGAATGCAGAGTTTGGGAGGTGGAGCGGGTTTTAGACTAGCAAAACGCAGGGACACCAAATAAGCAGGACAAATGGATGCTGGGAAGGACTGGGAAAGTAAAACAGGATAACTGAGAAAATGATTAGCTGGGACAGGGAAAACTTTGTCTGTCTGGTTAAGCAGTGATACTTGTAAAGCAAGAGTGAGTTCAGGTTGGGTGACTTACTGGAAAATAGTACAAGTAAAAGATCACTCAAGATGGCTGAATCATGAATTTGGTTGTTTTTTGACCATTATAACAGAAATGTATACTTCTAGATGTAAAGTAATTTACATTAAAAATATTTTTTTTAAAGTGAGGGAAGTTAATAAATCAAAAAATGTTGAAACATAAATTTGCAAATGGTGCAAATGAGGATCCTGAAATTGCAAATCTACCTTCACATAGGATGGACTGATTTAAGCATTTAAAACGTGTCTGTTATATGTATTGGTTGATTATTTGATTTGTTTGCTGCACAAGTTATTATTTTTCATGTGTGAGGCTCAAAAAATGAATTTGTGGGGTTCATTCACCACAAGCCCATACAAAGCAAAGCTCCAGTTACTGCTCAGCACCTCTCTGTAACCTTTGCAATTTTCTGGCCACTATCCCCAGCCCAGGCCCTCTTTTCCAAGGAAGCACATCGCAGAGCAGAATTCATTACCCTAGTGTCTTCTAACTCTCTTTGGAGTTTTTCAGCTTTGGTCTTTTCAAAGAGCAGGCTCTGTTCAAGCTCCTTAATGTGGGCATGCTCCAGCCTGGTCTGCGTCTGTTAGTAAACAAGGGGAAGAGGAAGAGAACACACCAGTGCCACCATCACATGCCAGCCCAACGCAGACAGAGGGAGGGAGACAGAAGAAAGGAGGGGTTTGGACAATGATAACGGTAATGGTGTGTGTATGTGTGTGTCTTTGTGTATGAGACAGGGAAAGAGGTGTTGGTTGAGGCAGGGGTTGGGGAGTAGAGGATGATTGGAAATGGGAAGACACCCCATGCAGAACTTTCAGGCTGTGCCATGAACAGCTGCACACAGGGGAATTTTGTGAAAGAATGGTAGGAAATATGAGACAAGCAGCAAAAGTGAGGGACATGTGTTATGAGTGTGCAGGATGAGTATGTTGATGGAAGCAGTTTAGAAATAACCATGCAAAACTGACACCTGGTGAACAAAGCACAGTGATTGTTATGATACATATAAATTTTGATAACGTGTCAAGCCAGCAAGAAAATCAAGTAAAAATGACTTCACCAAATCATGGAGAGAAAGCAGTGATGGTTGTTCCCTGAACTCTATATTTCACTCTATGACATTAAGTCAGTGCGTTATATCATAAAATTGATATAACAAATGATGCCGGAGAATTGTCATATCGATTTAACAACAGAAGGTTGAACAAGACATTTTCCTGCATTTGTTGTATTTTCGGCTAAACCTTGATTATGATAAACTCATAAACTCTGTAGTAATATCAATACCCACACTGCTTTCTCTCTTTTGTTATAAGGCCATTGCCCAAACTGTATGTATTAAGTATTATATATGAAACCACCATTTATCAGACCACCATGTGCAGGATTTGTGACTAACTTAACAGCAACCAATCAGTAGCACAGAAGCACATTGGGCTCAAGAAACAGAGAGGAATCCCATTTGACTTCTCAGTGTTGTGTTCTATGAATAAAGGTTTTATGAAAACTTAATGAGGCATTTCCTGGCACAATCTTGTGCTTCTAGTCTCTTACAAGTTGAATCTTAAAGAGGGGAATAACAACAATTTTAAATGTTATGTCAGCAGGTCAAAGGATATTAGGCCTTCCATCTAACAAAATGAGCTGTAGGATCTGATTAACTTACCAAAATACTATAATCAGTGGTAATGAATGAGGCAAGGATGTGGAAATTAAACTACTAAGAAATACATTTTAGGAGTCACTACACACTTTTGGATACTCTTTTGGGTAGTTTTATGCAACCACTGTTCATTGTAGGTATAGCAGGTACAAAATATCATGTAACCCATGGAAACATCCATCTTGGTATAAAAATTACATTTGAATTCTACTGAGCTCAGTGTTATTCCCCCTTAATTGCAGTGGGTAAAACTGAAGTCAGGTCAGTGACTGGGCAGTGGAATGACAAGGGAGCATCTCCAGTGGTTCCATGCTGAGCACTGGACCGACATGAAAGACGAGGACGAGAAGGAAAAAAAAGCAATAACGTCACATCACTGAACAGGGAGGCACTGAGGGTTATAGCACAATATTAGTACACCTTCAACAGCTTGAAGTCAACAAAGCATTTTTGAGTTTGGCCTTTTCAGAAAGTGTTTTCGATAGTGTTTTGAAGTGTATTTCAAGCTGCATGCAAGTTTTTAAGATATCCACAGCTGTGAGTACATAATAAAATGTTAGTATACACATTTAAAAGGATAAAGGAATATTCTAACCCTGTAGCTCTCATTTTAAACATCTATTTTGTGCTTGGATGCCTTCAGGGTTATTGAGATGGTCGCCTGTGTAGCACTGTGGAATAAATAGCAAATCCTTTCATCAGATATAAAGACAGACACCAAAGGGCCCAATACTCTGCCTGTCAGTACTTGGGATGAGAACACTCACTTGTGAAAAGTCGATCCCTAAGCGGAGCCTTCTGTCTTAAATTACTGAAACATTTTATGTAAGAGAAAGAAAAATGCCCTTCTGTATCCCCCCAGATTGGAAAATCTACTAGCACATTTACATTTTTTAATCTCTCTTTAATATATTAAAATTATTAACATTTTTCATCTCTCTAAATTCACCATTTCACATGGCTAACCCTAGTACAATATTAATATACCTATTAACATGGCTGGTAGAATGACCTCTTGGATAACAGGCCTGGGAATACATTTATTTCTGCTTTGGGCATGGCCTGGCCACATCAAAGCCAAAGCCTTCCTGAACCATCAGGTGAATATGACAGCACTTCATCTAATGCAAGATGAAGACAGTATTAAAATGTACATGCAAACACCCCTGCTGAGACTGCATAATGGTCTTTTTTTCTTCTAATATAAATGAGAGATAATGCAAATGCTACGTCTAGACTCAGCTGCAGCTCTGTGACAAGGGATACCAAGTAACATCTCTTAAATTGCACTAGAACTTTGTTGAATCATTTTTATGTAAATAGACCAAGGTTTATGTCAACCAGAATCCTATGATGGAGCTGAAATGCATGGAGCACCTGCTGCTCCTACTTAAATATTAAAATTTAGATATTAAATTAAATTTATAATTTTGAAATTAGTAAGAGAGTTTGAATTAAATGTTCCTGCAGCTTTTATTTTAATAAAACTAGAAATGTCTGATTTGCTGTCTCATTTAATATAATTCTAATGATCAGTGATGTGTTTTTCAAATGAAAAAAATCTGCAAAATGTGTTTACTGCAATGATGTGGATCTTTGCTGTAGATTTACCTCTAGGTCTCCTTTGGTAATGCAAGCCTCTTCAACACGGAATTGAAGGTCCTCCACCTTCCTATTTGACAAAAAAAAAGATGACCTTAAACAAATGATGAAGAGCAAGGTTTTCCTCGTTATTTTATAAGACTGTTACATTATGACCTAAGCTTCAAACAGAGCCAATAATATCAAATTAAAAGGTGTCAGTGTGTGAACAGTCACACTGACTGTATTCTTACCTACGCTCCTCCTCTAGCTGATTCAGCAGCTCGACTTTGTCTTTGTCTGCAGCTTCTACCAAGGCACGTAACTGGTCCATCTTAGTCTCCATCTTCAGGTTGATAATAAACAAACAAAAAAAATTAATACAGATGACAAAAGAATTAGAGTCCCTGAATCGCTAGACTAATTAATGATCCATAGGATGCTTACCTGCTCCTGATCATCCCTGAGCAGGCTAATTTCTTGCTCCATCTCTCCAACATGGCCAGTGGCCTTGGCAACCTCAGCTCTCTCCATGTCCCTCTCAGCCATTAGCTGCTCAATATGCTGCTGTTTCTCCTTTAGTGCCTCCTGCAGGGCTGTGGTGCCAGAAATCTTACGATTATACCGTGACGATGTTTCTGTCAGCTATGGAGAGACAGAATACAAGCATGGTAAGACTGATGAGTAAGCACAGCAGTAATAAAAATATAATTAGGAAAGATTTGTAACATTGTTGTAACTGAATAAATGAGTATGTCTATGTCTCACCAGGCCTGTGCGGCTAGGCTTGGCGCTGACAGAGGATGCCACAGAGCTCATTGTACTGATGGAAGAAGCACTTGGGCTTCGCTTTAGCCCTGATGGTGTGGCCACTGCTTTCCGAACTGTTGTCTTTGCTTTAGCTGGAGTGGTGGAAGGGAAGCCAATGCGTGTAACTTTGTGTACAGGTGCAAATAAGCCATACTTGGGTTGGCACTGAAAATATCTGGAAACAGAATAGGGAATACAATTATGATAATGGAAGTCTATGTCTTTAAAAAAAACCTTCTGAACCTACCTGCAACACCTTGGTCCTACTGGACTCAAAACATTTCTTAGCGCTTGTCCGTGTTGCTTTTCCTACTAGATCTTTGCTTGTATTGTACTTATTCTATATGTGTCGCTTTGCATAAAAGTGTCTGCCAACTGACATTGTAGAACTGTAAACGTCATAGTATACACATGATTTGAAAACCATTTCTTTTCGATATTTGCAGACCCAGTGGATTTTGTACCTTGTGCCTGCCACTGCCCCATCATTCTTTCCTAAAGGCTCATCCAATTCCACACCACACCACTCGCCTTTGGCAAAATCTGTTTCTCCAAGGAAGCGTACCACTCCTGCCTTTGTACCACCAACCTGAGGGGAAAACATCAAACATTGGCCAACATTTAATCTCCTCAACAGATAAAAGAAGGCTAAAGAGTAATCAGCTTTGCCCCGGTTAAAAAAAAAAAAAAAACAACAAAAACTAACCCTGAGTGAGATAATTCCATCAAAGCAACAGAAACAAACATGAACCAGCTTCAAACAGAATCAGACCGACCTGTGTACATGTGAAACTGAACAAATGCATTTTTTTTAACTTTCAATTATTTAAAAGCACACAACTCCAAGGTTTAAATAATACTAAATTTGTTGTTTGTTTATTTTTGTTTTCATAAATATGTTGGTTATTTGATTATCTGGCCAATCATCGACAAAGAGCTGCACACAGTTTGCACAGCCATAGTCCTTGATGTTTCAAATTTGGTGAGGCATGCGTTAGGTCCACATGGTGGCTACAATTACATAATTGTGAAAGCTTGCAGAGCCCGAAAAAAGAAGCATGCATTTGCCTTAAGCTGGTAAGAAGGTGCTCATTTATATAAACAGTAACAAACATTACCAACACGCGGTCACCCATCTTCAGCTCCCTTTCCCCCTTTTTGACTGATCCAGTCTCTGAGAGGTTGGAGACAGATTCACTGTTTGTGCGTGCCAGATTGGAAGATGGTGTCGCTGGTGTAGTTGTAGTTGAGGCCTTCTTGGCTGTTGTGGTAGTTGAGGGTAATGCTGATTTTGTGGTGGGTGTATGTGAGGCAACACTTCCGACTGAAGGAGTGGGTGATGCAGCACGAGATGGTGGTGCCGTCTGAGTTCCATTAGCCTCCCCTTCTGTGCGAGACAACTTGGATGGGCGAGTAAATATTCCTCGCAGGGCTTCACACTGGAAGTAGCGCACTCCTGCTACTGAACCATCATTCTTCCCAATTGGTTCATCTAAAACGATCCCTGCCCACTGTCCTGGAGCAAATTGTGTCTCTCCCAAAAACTGTATGTAGCCTGGCTTATTTCCATTCACCCATACTCGTTCTCCAATCTGGAAGGTCTCCCCAGCACTCTGGGCATCTCCACCACTGGCAGCTGATTTGTCACCTGCAGCAACTTTAGATGCTGCTGAAAAATAAAAAGAGAAAGATAACAGCTATTTAAAAAAAAACAACAATTGAATAATTCTTGTGTGAAACTTGTGTGAAAAAGACAAATGTTACATTGCAATGTCATGTGATTTGATTTAATGTCCAGTTTATAACATGGAAGATGACAACTGCATGAACCCATAGAAAAGTATGTTTACCTACAATGTGCTACAACAAAGCCACATTATGACATAAACTGGGACCTAGCACAATGCACAACAGGTCTGCAAGCAACTATGGAGAAGGTGCTGCATGATGTGTGACATGTCACCTTCACTAGCCCTATAGGTATACAGAAATAATAAAACAAAATAACTTGGTCAAATCACTAAACGTTTCAACCTAAAACCCTTGTCTGTGCATCCTCAAGCAAACACTGCACTGATACATGTTCACCAGCTGTTCACAAGCTGGAGAAGTTGCACATGGAAGGATTCTTACCTGTGCTGGCGTTGGTCTTGGTGGCTGCTGACCCAGGTGGCTTTGCTATCTTGCTGGGCACTTTGATCCCACTTGGCTTAGCAGTGCTCATGTTTGCTCCTGTGATCTCTTAGACCCACAAGGCTTGTGTCTGTCAGTGGGTACAGACTGACCCCAGACCATGAAAACAACTGGTTGCAGCTCTGTGATGGCGAAGTTGTTCTCTCCGCACCAAAATCAATTGAACAAATAAAATAAAAATACAAATAAACAAAAAAACGTTAAACAAAAAGAAAAAGTAGGAAAAGGGAGGAGGGAGAAAAAGGTGCTGCCCACAAAAAGGACTCTGTGTGGAGAGGAAAAAAAGAAATATTACTTAACTTTATTCAATATATTTTTGAGTGTACTATTCATTGACTTTTCCTTTCTGAGTCTTCTGTGGATGGCAATGACAACAATAATTTTGTCTGAGCTAATGAATAGTAAGTACAGATATGCCTTTAAGGCATGTTTATTCTTTGTTTTTGGTGCTCTTTTAATGGAAGCGTTTTGTTTCTGTTATGACAACAGCAACTCAGCACGTCACAGTTAGACCTAAAAATACCCTGTTAAAGGCCAGCCAATATGCAGTCTATGTTACTGCCATTATGAACGTCTGAATAGCTCATCATCCCTGACCTTGACCATAAAATACACTGTACCACAAACATTCAATCTATCAAGCTGGCATATGAAATCGTGTAAATCTGGTTGGCAGCTTTTTTTAACACAGGATTACTGGAGAAACCAGACCACCACCAACAGATTATCCTGTTTGTCAGATTACCTCACCGCAGAAACTGATTGGCTGAATGTCCTATTTAAACATGGTACCACTTTGGTGGATAGTTTGATACCATCAGTGAAAGGTTACCAACATGATCTCTGCAGAACTTGTACACAGAAATTCGTAGACAAAAAGTCTCGTGCTTGATTGTGTAACCATAATTTAAAGTAAGACAGAGAACAGGGATCTTATTTTTGGTTTAATAAGAGTGAGAGACTATTGACTGAATCATTTTCTGTTACACACTGCATACAAGTGAATCAAAGCTTTGCTTTTGCTCATACTGACTATTACCACAAACCATATAGAGTATAGTTTATAAATGGCTTGGATAAAGTCAAGAAAAATGGTTTCATTATTGTCATTAGCATAATCACTGATTGCAAATGCTTGCAGGCTCCTGGGGCCAAGTAGCAAAAATATTCTTAATGTTTTAAGAGGTCTTAAATTGATTAGATTTTTGTTACAACGAAATAAAACAATAAAATATTAAATTAACTCACTCATTGCCTTCTCACCTCTCCTGCTTAGTCAGACTATTTTTAGTAAGTTTTAAGTCAGTCAAGACAACTGACCTCAGACAGGCTGGATACTGTATAATATAGAAGGAAAGCAACGACCTAGTTCAAACGCATTGCTCCAGTTTTCTCCCGCTGAGTCTTTGAATGACACTGACTAGCGCCCTCAGGCCAAGAGGAGGCCAAAGAAAGAAAGCATCTCATTGGATGAGGAGAACATGGCTGAAATTAAAGTCACATGAAAAAATCTTTGGTGAGTATTTTTTTAACAAATCAATAAGTACAATTTTTCTGACCCCTGAGTCTACGGAATATGAGGAGAAATTTTCTTAACATCATATGCATTATGGTGTCTTTCCACTTTGACCATCTTGTGAGCATAAACAGGGATCTTTCAATTCTGATTGGTAAGCTGAAGCAGTGAACTGAAAATGATCCACTTAGTCTGGAGAATTTCCCACTGCAGTCATGTTAATCCTTTGCCACTGACTCTTTCTCTAATCTGTAGTGAGGAAAAAGCCAAATTCCAATGTTTTTCAAAGGTTTAAGAAATTAACTTGCTGGTGTATTAAAAAGTGGAATTCTTACATAGATTAAACTTATTCAGCACTAGGCAATACCAAAATCCAGTGTTGTTTGTATACATTTTTCTAATGGAAATAACCACACATAAACCGGTAGCTAGTCTGTAAAACAGAACTGAGATTCACTCTACTTCTCAAAATGACAGCATAAACACTTTCAGCTTCCGTGTGGTAAAATGTTCAGTTTGCCCAAGCAATGGATCTGAAGAGCAACCTCCATCACTCATTACAAAAAAAAATATATCCGTGTGCAGATACATATAATAATACTGTTAATAGCTGACTAACCAGGGTAAAGTATGCACACTCTTGAAAATTTGGTCAGGCCTATCTTGCTGACTAAATAAGTGCAAAACCACTTATGACACAGACGGCTGAATTTGCGTGCACAGTTTGTAATGACAGCAGAAACACTACATCCATTTCATCCTCCCAAGTTAACTGATAGGAAGGCGTCACTAGTCATACAACTCAGCAGGCTTTGATCCTGCACTGTTTTTCAGTGGCTAATATTAGGTATTGACTTCAAAAATATTGAACAAAAGGCAAACAGGTTTCCCTAGAATGTTTTTACAGCAAGTCCAGCTGTGATTAAGCCTACAGCCTAGCTATGGAAGTATCCCTTTCAGTCTCTACTTAATGCTTCCAACAGGGAGGGAGCAGGATACAACTAGGTTAGACACAACTTTACATTTACAGCAGTGTGTGTCAATTAACGTAACTCGCACCCCTGCGCTCTTGTTTTTGCCACCACAAGGCCAAGGCAAGCTCTGGTTCTTCCTTTTTGAGGAAACATCTGCTGGGATGATTATGTAGGCCTGTTAGCACCGACAGAGGATTGTGTACAAAAGCACTAACAGGACATAAGCATTGAATAAGAGCCAGAAGAGTCCTGGACTCTCAAGGCCTGAGAAATTACAAAATATATGTAAGCGTATACATGGGATAAGCTAGTAAGGGTCTACTGGTAAAACTAGCAAATGTTCTACTGTAGTAAAATCTAGACTTTGCAGAAATAGTAAAGCCCCTTTAAGTTAAACAGGCAGGCCAATTCTTAAATTTAAATTACTTCTCCACAAATGTAAGACCTCTTACTCTTTCATATGGAGAAGCAAAGGTTAAAAGTCTAGGAGAAATAAAAATACAGAAATGTCAAAATTGTATTGCGTTTGCAATTACTTAGACTGCAACCCATCAAAACTTCAGACACGCCAGTCAGACCAAACAAGTTAAACTGCCTTCTGTCTGAAACAAACGGGCTTAATCACAAATGCCAAAGTCACACCTTTAAATCACAAAGCAGTCTAATGTAGAGGCTCTACAATTGCACCGCTGCTTCAGTGACATTTTATAGGGTGACTGTGCAAGTAACTAACGTATTGGTCAACGTATTGGCCTACCTCGCCCTGTCACCTCTATCAGCAGCTAACGGACTGAGAGCTGTCGATGAGGTGGCACATCTGGTTAGAGTGAAGCCTGTTTAAACAAATACCCTGTCTGCTAACTCATCTGATAGGCTAACTCTACATCTATGATGCGACAATATCCCCTTTAAGATGAGTTATGGTGGTAAATACATACGCACGTTCAAACATCAAAATAGCCCAGTGACCGACCACTGTCATAAGCATATGAGGCAAATTCCTCAAGTCCAAAAGTCTCCGCAATGTCACTGAAGCTCCAGTAGGGCACACTGCTGCTACAAGTTGAGAGTCAGCATAACAAATTGTTACAAATTAGATTACCTGGAAATATATCTTGCCGCATAATGCTGTTGTATTGAGGGGTTCGTTGACTGTACTGTCACTGCTCCGGCTTAAATGAATCCCAGTCTCTTATCACGATAAGAATAGACGTGATTAGTTGCTAAGTAACGTTAGCAGCGAGGCCCGAGCAATACGGCGAGCCGGTGGTCAGGACTAACAGAGGCTGGTTAGCTAGCTAGCTAAACTAACACCTCAAGTAACGTTTACACCACCTGAACAACTTTCACCTTACCGTTTAGTTTCACGGGTTATCAGCAGTAAACGGACAAGCAAGTTTACTGAAATACATGACCTCGGAATGAGATAGCCAATACTGACCTGATATGTGTCTGTACACCCTGCGTCTTCTGTGGAAAAAAATTACACAGCTAGCAGGCTATGTGGAGGAAAAATAACCACGACGACTACTGGTACGGATCAGACACAGGCAGGCACAGCCCAATGCGCGAGCTGCCTGTCCAACGGCCGCTAGGAACGTCAACGGTAGGTGACGACCAAAGATGATATGTTCAGTAAGATGCTGCACTCCATTACTTCTGAGGGAGCAACACAAGATTCAGACAAATATCCTAAACAAAACTTTTGTGTTGCAGTTAGGAAATCAAAGGGGGTCACATCATGCGAAATAAGGCTAACAAATTGCTGACAAGGAACAAGCCTGTACTACAAATGTAATAATTCTGTCAAACAAACGAAACCAGTATTCAAATCTGACACCTTTGCCAAAGAACAATATGTAAACAGAGAAGTCAGCTTCCTGCAAATAAGGTTGTCAATGTTAATGCTTGGACAAGTGAAAAAGGTCATGGTTAAAAAAATCCAACCAATGTGATATAACAGAGGTTTTAGATTCTCTCGAAGATCTGACAGAAAAATCAAGAAAACTATCTGGGAGATGAGGAACTTCCAAGTATATAGTAATAGTATTTTGACTTCATTTAATAAAAAGTAAGTATATAAGTGTAAAGTTCAAAATCAAAAGTTTGTGGCTGAATGGCTGAATGTGGCTTTATTACAAAACAGATAGGACCATTAGCCCCTTAAGTTTGTAAAGGTTAAATAATTCCGTCCTTCTATAGGTTTCCGCATTAATTCAGCATACCCAGACACACAACCCTATGAACTACATATTTATGTACTGTAGGTGTTTAGTTCAAGTATTTTGTGTGACTGTACTGAACATTCATAAGAAACACAATAACATTTATTATTATGGTAAATTCTTGGGCTATTCATGAATTGCCACATTTGCAGTGTTAGCCTAGTTTCTACTGAAAGAATACTAAGAAGGTAACAATTTCATTTAATATCTACACTCTGAGAGGCACGTCCATATCTAGCTATTAAAATTGAGCATATTGCTTGTTAAAACTGTGTTAAGTCTGTATTTGAATATTTGTTATTACTATTTTGCTGGTAGATCCGTTTGAAAGGGGCGGACCTTGATTTTAGCTGTGATATGAATCTATTCATGTATGGTACAATAAAGAAAAAAGCATGTAGACCATATAAGCCAAGCTTTCTAATGTCCTCAGAACCAAATGGAAATTGTTGTACTGCAGTTTCATTTGTATGCAATTTCATTTTAAATGCGAATCAAAATCAGCAAGAGGACTGATTATAGCAACAAAGGCCCAACTTGTTCTCAAAGTGATGGTAAAGATGGCCAACAATCAAGTTTATACATGAAATCAAATCTACATCTAGCCGTGGCAACCAGAAAGAAAACACACTGAAGCAAATACAAGCATGTTTACTTACAGATTTGAGGGCAATTCAAGTGAGACAAAAATAGAAAAAGCCATGTAAACACCATGATGTTAAAATTACTACAGGCTGGAAAAATGACTTTTACAAACGTTACAATAAAATAAACTGCAAGAATAACACTAATGCTACAAAAAACTGAGATCAATTGGTCAAACCTACAAACCATTGCTCCTGCAGCATCCCTCAATGCCCCTGCATCATTTTATGTTTACAGATCAAATGTATGTACAGCATTAACATTCAACTTCGTACAAAATAATTAACTAAAAACCATGTTTAATGGGAAAGCTGTAACATTGAAAATAAAAGTTTTTTGCTTTAAAATATCCATGAATCCTTTTGTTCCAAGGCAAGATAATGATTTTTTTATTTTTTCTTGGCCAAACTTCGAGGGGAACTTTTAAGCAAGTCTCTGATCTTAAGGTATGTCCCTGTGGCCTCAGCAACTTCAGTGAACTCTGGTGTGTCTTCAAATGGAACAATACCAGCTGCAAAGTTGCTCCGATGAGGAACAGCGGTTACCTTGTTGGCCTGCTTGGGCGAAGCACAATCTTCAGCCCCCCCATTAGAGAAATCTGGAACAGGGCTCTGTGGGTTGTCTTCCTGCTGTTTGATTGGATCAGGACTTTGAGGACTGTCATCTTTGGCTTTCACTGGTTCGGGGCTCTGTGGACTGTCATCTGTGGCTTTGACTGGACCAGGACTCTGAGGAGTGTCATCTATGACTTTCACTGGTCCAGGACTCTGAGGGCTGTCATCCACAACTTTGATTGGTCCAGGGCTCTGAGAGTAAATCTTTTGAACCCCTGGTTCGTTTAAATTTTCACTGCTATGGGCTTCTTCAGGTTTCGTTGTGTCCATCACTTCTTCAACTTCTTCTGTTTCAGTGTCAACATGTGCAGGTGTGGACACACTTGATGAACTGGGTGCAGGTGTTCCTACTGCAGGGGTCTCACAGTCACTATTGGTAGCAGTGTCAGCGTTTTCTAATGCTGCCCAAATCAACCTCTGCTGCTCCTCCAGTTCCTCCAGTGTCAGGTCATCTTCTGTTCCCTCCATGGTCTCATCCACTACTACCCAGTTCCCCCCTCGCAGAGCTGGAGAGCCATTGGTGGGTGTGGGAGGAGGTGTACCTTTAGGGAGAGGTGGGGGAGTTGGTGTAGCAGGAGGAGTGCCCTGTGGTAAAGGAGGAGGTGAACTGAAGCAAGGTGAGCCAGGGGGCAGTGGAGGTTGGAACTGGAAGTCACCTCGGCCATGTGAATGATAAGGTGTTCCTGGGTCTGAGGGAAATCATGAATAAAAGCACCCAACAATTAGAAAGTGACACTTGAATCAAACAAAAGAGGGAGCTGTATTACTGCATTTCACCTACAAATGAAAACAGAGGATCTGTTTATTTTAGTATTTTATGTATCAACTCAGAGCACCGGTGGACATTTTGATTAAAGAATATAACATAATTTTTGACTATTTGCTAGTTTTAGGGTAAAATGTGGGGTTGTCTTAGCTTGCAGAGAACTACAATGAACAGTTACCTGATTCAATATCCATATCTGAGCTTCTGTCTGACCTCCTATCAGGACTTGACCTTGTCTTCTTCCTAAGCTGTGGAGATGAGTCAGGTTCATGGCGTCTCTTGTTGCAGGTGGCACTAGGCTGTTGGCAAGTAAAAGAGATAAGTATTTAAGGGTTCTGCCCAAAATATAGTCATCACACATACTATATTTTTCAAGATAGTATGTTATCGTATGTTATTTTGTTTTCCTATATCCTATATTTAAATCCTGTGCCTCCTAATTTATGTTGGACGATAAAGATGCAAACACTGAAACTTATTTGATCTTAAGCAGTGAGGATAAGATGAACAAAGTATGTCATAAGATTTATTTTTACAATTAGATCACTTTTCTGAAAACGTAATATATCCAACTATCTAAGAATCACCAACACTGCAACAAGCTGAAATCGTGGTTGAAAGGTACAGAAATAACCAACTTCATTTAACAATTCTTTTGTTAATACTTTTTAGGGCTATGATAGAGAACGAGTACAGATCTGAATGCATGAGTGATTGTGTTTTCATAAGTGTTGACAGTAAAGTCTGTAGTTAAAGCATTGCGAGACTATCAGGAAGTTGTTAGAGGAAACAGGGGTGGCTACATGTCTTGGGAGGAAAAATCCAACTAGTTGAGGAACTTCAAGGCAACATCTGTCAACACATAAGTTTTACTATGTTTATTATCAGTGTCCAAAATACATGTGGTTAATTTAACATGGATGACCTATGCTAGTAGCTGTAGCGCAGTTATACATTATTAAGCTTTGCCCAGTGTAAGTAAACTGTCATATTATATGCCATTTTAGTATGGATGGAAATCATTCCTGAGCAGATATTGTTTTGTCTTGTCTGAGCAGATGTTGTTTTAATTGTTTCAAATCCTGTTTTGTAATTGGTATCAGTTTGGATATAGCCTAAGAAAATTACCATAGGGAAGTTGTTGGACAGGTAGGCTGCATAGTTTTGCTTCATGTGACAACTCTGCATTGGAATAGAACCGTAGTGCATGAACTCCTGAAGTCAGAAAAAAAGAAAGAGAACGCAACATGCACAACCTGTGAACACAAAGCACTGAAATTCTTTGAAAGACATTTTAGACCAACATTTTTGAAACTCAGGAATCCATACCACAGTAACAATTATCTTATATATTTTTTTATGGTAATTTAATTATTAAAATGAAAGTATTTTAAAATGTTTGGCACATGAAAAATACTGTATTGTATTACCATGAAAATTCTGTTTCTGATTTTGGAGAAAAACTAAACCAATAAATAAACAAAATATTAATGTTACTGAAAAATAAATTACATGTTTGATATATGTAGACCGTTTGTAAAGATTATTTTGTAAGACTTACATCTTTCATTTTGTTTGGTGCGGGTACATTGAAGCCTGGGAAATCTATCAGTTTGGAAACATCATAAGAGATGTTTTGTGAAGCGGTATTGTCCATCACATTACCATCATTTGAACCTAAAAAATAGAAAAAAAAACAAACAAACAAACTCAGCCCAACTACTGAACATTTCATATATATTATGTTTTGCTGTAGTTTGTTCAAAGAAAGATTAGTAGAGCCACACAGGCGTGAATGTCATTTAAAACATACCATTTCCATCATACAGCATTAAGCCAGAGTTTTCCATCTCAGCTTCTTTGAGCCAACCTGGTGGGTAGCCGAGCTGCCTCATGCGATAAATTAGAGGAGGGAGTGTGTTGCCATCAATTCCCAGAGCTGTCAACAGCTCCTCACTGTTTAAAAGCACAACACACTATAAAGGACCAATATTAACTTTCACTCATTACAGGTACTTAAATGATGTTCGTGTCTTTTGTGTACAAAATAAAATTCCTGCCTCATGACTCCCGGCTTGTATTTAGCAAACCGCTCCTCCACTTCATCAGCATGGTACCGCTGATTACTTTGAATCGTCTGGTTGTTGTTTTGATTAAACTCCTTTCTTCTCTCATTAATTGCAGCCATGTCTTTAGGCTAGAGGGGAGAATAATGTATAAATTAAGTTATGACTCAGCTTGTGTTTAACTTGGGCTCATACACTGGCAGTGTTTGCTTTTTCTAACCTTGGGACAGTCTCTCAGCTGATGGCCGCTCGAACCGCAGTTAAAACACATAGATTTGGATCTACAATGAAAAGTAGATAGACTCATTATATAATCATATGCCACACGTGACCAAAACAAGGTAAGACATAAACAGAAGATAAAAACTAAATCAAATTCCCAAACCTACCGTTTGTCTTTCATTTCTATTTCCTGTCCATCTGTGCCGATGACTTGGTTGAAAACCTGGTTATAGCTTTGCAACAATTCAGGAAATTTTTGCATGTTTGTCCAAAACACAGTCATTGCCATTTCTATCTCAACATCTTAATAAAAGTTATACTTATAGGCTGTATATTTAAAATACGTTGGAACATTTATAACTTTCCTTGAAAAAGATAAATATGATCCCAAAGCAAAAAATGATACGTTGGAATGTCCCATCCATCTGTCAGCTGGGGGTTTTCATTCACCAGAGGCTGTCCAAGTTTATCAAGGCTGAAGGTAGTGAAATATAAGACACTTCCAACAACCTGAGGCAGATAAATAAGAGAGTTGTATATAATATTTATTTATGATATAGCATGTAAGCATTTAAAAACATCCAATTCTGTTTTCCAAATGGGAAAAAAGTGCAAACTACTTACTCTAACTAAATACTCACTTTAAAGGCTTCTGTTGTTGTTTTTACACTGCTGGAGGATGACTTCTGCAGATCTTGTTCCAAAGTAAAAGCTGAATTCTTCAGGGAAAATAATATTTTTGCTTGTTTGTCTTTAGCACAACAGTGATGACTGTGTTGATATTGATCGCAAAACCTACATTCTGGGTAAATACCTGGGGTTTCATGTGAAATGTCGATTTTTTCTTTTCATTGCTTGATTTCTGGTGCTTCAATATCACACTGCAGATGCAATCTTCAATTTCTTGACGACACTGCCTAAGGACACATTATTTTCTTTAGCATCGTTATCATCTAATCTTGTTTTTCAGTAGTAATATAATGGTGATGTGTACACATAGCAACATCAATGTTTTTACCGTACACGCTCTGACAACAAACCAAAGCATATATGACAAAACGTATGACACAGGTGAGTGGTATGCTGATGAATATGATATAAGAGAAAAGACTGCTTACTTTGAAATAATGTTGTTTGTATAGAGGATTTGAAGAAGTGGCCCATCGACGTTGACATCTTCAATTGTGATGCTGCTATAAAGTCAGAGGAAATAAGTGTTGGTTGCTGATCAGTTTCGTTTGATTTGAAGTGCGCATTAAATGTCAACTGTCAATACCTCGGTCGTGTCAGGATGTTCTGCTTTCTCCTCAAACCTTTATGTGAACTACGAGTCAAGGAATTGGACGGGGAATTATACAAAACAGACACTGTAATGCTCTGTGTTTTCTGTTTGGAGGCTCGCTATGTTAGCATTAGCTCACATTAGTGCTAACACGGTGCTAGCACCCCTGGCAAGGATATTCTCCTCAATGAGTCTCTGAATGTAGTCGCCACATTCCTCCAGTCTGCTCTGAAGCTGACTCGTCTCATCCTCGTCTTCCTCATCCTCTGTGAAGCGAAGATGCGTCGGCGCCGGCGGTTCGGAGTCATCAAGCTGCTGAAACAGCTCACTATCCCCAAAATCAACCTCAGCCATTTTTGCTCAGGTCTTCGGTAAGACGGGAGTTCAGAGGTAAAACTAACCACTCTTCATTTTCATTGGTCCGTCTTGCGTCACGTGCAAGGAAGTAAAAAACATATTTGCGAAGGAAGTATCAAGGGTTTTTTTCGCCCATTATGTTGTTTAACAGGTTACATACATCCTAAAAGAAGAGAAGGATCTCTTTTATAATTCTCCTCAGACCACAGAAAACTTAACAAGCCGTAAGTCAAAACACACAACACAGCCGCTATAACCCAGGTGCAAGTCTGAATGTCAGACAACATAAACTTGACAAACTTTTACACAATATATATGTCACCGACATGCATGTTTAATTTTGAAAGTCACCAAAGGCTTCACAATCATAATTGATTAAGTAGCCGCTCATTTTGCTTAGGTTTAATGACTTTATGTTGCTTCAATGGTTTTTGGAAGGAGACACTTTTAATACATAGGCTAGTAGATAATATTGGTCTGTAAGTCAGCGGTGAGGGTTCAAAGTTTTCAATATCATTTCTCTTGCGTAGCGCCAGTTCTGTTTGTTGCAGCCGTTTGACTTCTTTGCTTTCGTTTACAGTGTTTTGGCAATGCATTGTGTGTTTATACACAGCAAGACACAATTGTGAGTGGGCGAGAAGCTTCATTTGCCTTCAGCAATGTCAAGTTGTTCAGCTATCCACTTAACGTTACCGCAGTGGGACGGGGGCTCGCGGAAAATTCGCTTTATTTACTTGGTGGATCTGACATCGTTCAGGCTGACAGAGTGTCCCACCAAGGTGAGTGTTAAATAGTGAGTGTTTTGGCTCTCATAGGTTCGAAGAAATTGTTGCTTTGTATTTAGAGTCACATTTCCAATGACCCCTGTACGCAGGCAGAGGGTGCAACACTGGCCCTAATTATCATTATCATCGTCACAATCACAACTCCACTCAGGAAAAACCAAACACCAACCAGGACGCTTCAGTCACACACTTTTTAATTGCATATTAAAAATAATTTTAAACATATAAAGTATTTTGGCACCCAAACACAGAATAGATGTAGTGGTAATTAGTTTAGTATAATTTATACGAATACACAAACGTGTATCTCCATATGTTCAATGGAAGGCATCACAAGGAGGTGGCTTCATATCAATCGTCTCTGTGTTTGTTTCAGAGTCCTGTGGTTCCTCTCTATTTGGGAGCTGATCTCTTCTCCAACACCGACATCCGTACAGAGAATCATCCGAGATACCACGCCAAGTTTGCCAAGAAGGGATTGGCAACAAAAATACATTTTTCCTCAGGTAAAATGCACATGAGAAAATAGTTCCCTAAGACGTAAGACTGACTTGGCTAACATCAGAGCACACTCATACACTAACACTTGACAATGGTGTTTTCACGTTGCAGCATTCAGGTTTCATGGGTTGAAGGTGCCCACTGTAAATAACAGCCTCTGGTTCTACAGCGTTCAAGGACTCTTTCGAGTAGCCTTTGAAATGTACAGTAAGCAAGAGCAGCTTGCTGTGCTAGAGAACTTCCAGGTACAGTACAGTTATCCATATGCTTGTCTCCACAGGATACATTTAAACCTCAATGTGTCTTGTGAAATAATACTGTCTTTCCTTTGTAGGATGTTTGGAAATCACAGATAAATGACAGCCCTCTAAAAATGAGTTACAGCCTCAGTGTGCAGCTCGACTTCACACTGCCCAGGTGCTTGCATAATACGGAAACAGTGAATGAAATATCACAGCCGCAGCATTCCCAAGTTGGCAGTGAATTGGTGGATGGAGGTGACATAAGTAATACATCAGCAGATCATGATTATTGTGGTTTTCCCATATCTAGCTTGCAAACTGAGCAAAGCCAACTGGGTGCCTCCACAGTGAGACAGAAATTGCACAGTTTGGATAAGAAACTCTCCTCTGAAACTCAAAGCTTCACAGTACTTGAGACTGTTTTCCTGCTTCTGGAGAACATTGATAGGTACATAAATGGGAATCTTGAAGAAAAGGATGTGACAGAAACTCTTTTAGCCCTGCTAAATGCCAAAGACTGGGGTTGTGTGTATTCAAGTTCTCTGCTTAACTGTATAGGACGATGGCTCGGCCAACAGTTTCATGCGGCCAACATCAGCATTAGCCAAAAAGTGGAGGGCTTTAAAGTTCAACATATTGAGCGAATCAGTGACTTGCCACCTGCTGAGGAACTGGCCACAGAGCTGTTCCCAGAAGCAATGCAAACACTGCTGCTTCATTGGATGGGCTTAAGTGAAGAATCCACCCTGGAGAAGAGACACAGCGAGTACCCAATCCTTCTCCTCATACTTGAGTTTGCCAATCATAACCTCATCACTGGGGCGGCTCATGTATTGTACTCCAGTCTTATATGTAAATAAAAATAGATTTCCATATATGCACAAACAGAAATCCCTGCTATGGGAGTGAACTTCCAGTAATACATTTGTATTTTGGTATATGAAGTTGTCCTGTCTTCCTTTGGACAGTCCATGTTTTACTGCATGTTACTTCTATAACATCCAGGGATGGGTGACAATTCAGTACTCTTTGTTGTCTTTCAGTGGAATCAAAGTGCAATATTTTGTTACTGTTTTACAAAATTGATGCATAATGAATGTAAGCAAATACTACTAATTAATGACATTTAGGGAGACAAACACATTGTTCATTGTTTTTCTGACAATAGATAACAGTTAAACACAGTTCACCAAAAATGTTATCCTGTATAATTTTTGCTCATTTGTTATACTGCAATATAATTTGACATTGGAAAACTATCATATTGGTAATGTTAAATTAATCCTTAATGCCCAGCCCTATCAACAATACTAAGTCTATTCGGACCAAATGTAATAACCATTCAGATAACATAAAATAAAAATTATGGTAATGTATTAAAAAAAACCTTACTCAACACAAAACTAATTTATTTCAAGAACATTTGAAATATGTGATTACTCCTCTCACACACATCTTTATCCATGGCAAGCCCGAAGACAATATGCATCATAACCCACTGTTGTGTTTTTCCCTGTCAGGAGAAATGAAACCGAGGGATTTTGATAATACAACACTGACTTCTGATGCCTTTTACTAAATGAACGTAAACAGTGTTCACTTGAGCCACATTGTATTTAGTTTATGTTCAAACAATCACATATCAATATATATTTGAGTTTAAAAAAAGCTACTACATTATGCCAACAAATATCTAATTTGAACCAGTATCAACCAGTCAAACTGATGAATCCTTTTGCAAAGATGTACAAATTAATAAACACTGAGACAAGCTCAGCATCTGGCTATTTACACTATAATGTTCCAATATATGAGATGTTTGTCTATAAATAAATTACAGATTCAGAGCAACATCCTTGCAAGCTTGAGGGCTGGCGATGAATTGGTGGTCCTGTATGATGAGTTGAGTGGCATGAGGCGGCCAACGTTTGGCACTAGATAGAATCCATTCCACGGGAGAATGAGGACGAGAAGCCAAGGCCCATTCCCCTCTGGGTGTGTGTCTGTGACCGAGCCATCTCATACTGAACATCAAGGTTTCTAAACATCTCCTCCTGCTTTTGGAGAGTCTTCATGCCTTCATCGTTTAATGGTTTAGAAGCCTCAGCATCATCATCTCCCTGTAAAGACAGCAATTCAATTTTACATGGAGAAGTTAAAAAGTTAAAAATCTCAAAATGATGGACTCAGGAATAAGAAGAAGCAGTAATAACCCATAGTTATTAATGTAGCATTGCTATACTTACTTTAATACCCATTAGTTTGCGAAATTTAACATTTTGGTCCTTGTTTCCAAAGTTTAATTTCTCCCACAACTCAGCTGTCTGGGACTTGTCCTTAAAAATGAACAAAACAACAACCCATAAAGCCCATTCAGAAAGTTTGAAGAGGAAAAGCTTGGAATGCTTAGAACTGGTGGATACACATGAAATAATAATAATACAATCCAATCTTACCCCATCCTTCTTTCCTTGCCATAACAGTTTCCTCTTTTTCTCCTGCTCTGCAAACTTCATTGGGTTTACAGATGATGGGTTATAGTAGCTGGGCACAGCAATGCCAGTCTCTGCCAGTGTTTTTGCTTGAAGGGCTGCCATCTGCGCTGCCATAGCAATCTGAGGTGTGACCTGCGTTCCAGAGGCCAGGAGGGCTGCCACATTGATGCCAGGGTTTGAAGCGGCCGCTGCAGCAGCTGCAGCAGCTGCTGCGATAGGAGCAGCCACTGTGAGTGAAATGTACACAACAGCATAATTAAGTAACTGAATCCTGGCTCAAAGGTCATCAGCGTTTTAAAACTTGGCACAATAAGCGCCTCTTACCTGCAGCTATCTCCTGCTGCTGCTGCTGCTGTTTCTCAAACATTTCCTTCTCCTTCTGCTCCTGTAGTTTCTTTGCTCTCTCCAGCCTGGAAAGAAAAACATTGAAGATCATGTTACTCATTTGGTTCTATACCCTATTGTGTTCACTGCTGTGTACCTAACAGTGATAATATGACCTGTAGGCAAAACATCATTGCATAACATGTTGGAGAGATCAGTCAGACTTGATATTAGTATATTTTGAGTGTTTTGTCTTTATTTAACAAGGGGCAGTTAAGATTTGAAATGAGGGGAGAGAAAGGGGGGGCAACGTGCAACAAAGGTCCCCGGCCAGACTAAAAAATGTGAATGTTGAAATTACACGGTCAGTGTCTGCAATACTCAGCAACCACTACACCCCACCTATCATAATTTTATGTTTTCTTGTTTTCCTACTGGTATGATTTTCTTTATGACTAACAATGCCCTCTGGCAAGTGCAACATCGATGAGAAGTCAAATTACTGCTGACCAGTCTATGCTAGGTAATCTATGCTTGACTGCTAGCCAAATCATCTTTTAAAATGTCAGGCATTAACAGAGCAGTAAAAGTTGAAAATTACTTTATTAAAAAAAAGGCATTGTAGCTACAATTATGCAGATGCAATAAGAGCCTTTAACACTACCCAGAATTGCATAATTGGTCAGAACAAGATGAAGAACCATCTATATTGTAAGTGGCCTGTAAGCTGTTGCCTTGCCTTCTGGCCAGGGCCTCTTGTGCATCCATAGCTGTGTTTCGGCCTCGGAAGGCAGGTGGATTAACAGACCTGCTTCGACTCTTTCTGCGCACTTTCTCACTCCTTTTCTTTCGCTCCCTGGTCGAACAACCCAAAAAATAAATAAATGAATAAAACATCAGTGAGCATACTATAAATGACATAAATTAAGGAAATCATGTAGGATAAAAGGAGAAAAATCCAAGAAATACTGACATGTCATTTAAACTCACCTGCTCTTACTGCGACTTCTGCTATGGTGACGATGTTTGGTCCTTGAACCTGAACGAGACCTGGCCTTCTTCTTCCTGTCCCGGCTGCGTGACCGTGATCGCCGTCTGTCCCTACTTCTGCTGCGATGCCGCCTGAGCAGTGATATCCACAAACATGAGAAAAGAAATCACTGACATGAATCAAAGTTGTATGCCTACACCAACCGGTCAAGTTGCAGTTTTCATCTGCATCTGACGAGACTCATATGACTCAAGAGGACCCTTGAGGATTGAGCATGTTTGTGTCAAATTTAAAGAAATTTGCGCAAGGCATTCCTGAGATTGTGTGTATGTGAATAATTTGGACGTACATATGGACAAAAAACCTTAAAACATAATGCTTACAGCCATGGCTGTCAGCATTGTAGGGGCCTTAAAAAGGTTTTTGCCAAAGCATCATTGTTGCCAACTCATCAATTAATTCATAAGCTATAACAGACTTTTGATAACAATGAATTTTCCTGTGTTATCAAACAAGTTAGCAGATTTGCTAGACATTTTTATGCAGTTTATTGACACCAGACCAACCTGTCTCGTGAGTGTGACCTGGACAAGCTCCGGCCCTTGGAGGACCTTCTGTCTTTGCGTCTGGATCGCTCCTCTCCATTCTCGGCTGAAAGTCTATCTGGCTCTGGCTGCTCGTCTGTTTTCCTGTGTGATTTGGATGGCTTCTGAGAGTCTCTCTTTCGTGCCTGTTTTAAGAAGAAGTTGTCTCTTTCAGGAAAATAGTGCAACAAAAAGAGTTAGTACCATGGCGTACAGCAGAGGGTATTTAATCAAATTTTGACAAGTTGAAAAAAAACCTTGCCATTGTCAAATCCACTTTCATAACATGTACAGAATGTCATTCCGTGAATATGATTGTAATGAAGCGCGGGCATTTCTTTGTCAGACTAATTTGACTGCACTAATATCACAGGAAGTATAATTCCTTAATTATAGGAATTAACAATGAGCATGCAAACCTTAAGATATGATTCTCAGGGAAAAAAAACAAACATGTGGCTTGTGGTTTTCAGCCACAACATTAATTCAATGTCACCATGACACTCTGAACTTGAAACTCACTGAATGGTAGAAGGACTGCAGGGATGGGCATCCAACTTACTTTTTACAGGTTCTCTACTTATGTCACCCAAATTATACAACACACAGGGATAAATTAAGATGAAAAACGCTGGTTAAAGTCCTAAAATAAAATAATTGATTTCTTTAATGGTTTATGCTTTAATTGATTTCTTAATTTTGCCAGGTTTAACTTTTATATGCAATATCTTATGTGGAGATCTGACGCTCTCTTTAAAAAGAAAAATTCTGTTTGGGTTTATTGAAAGGTTAAATTAGTTTAATTATGCCCATCCCCAGCTGAAAGAGATGCAAGTGTTAATTCCATTTTTCTACTAATAGTGTGAGGCAAAGTTTGAATGGCAGATAGTTACCTGTCCCAGTAGAAGACATATTATTTTGCTATGTCAGCAGGGTCTTCTGTTCAGTCTCTTCGTGCATTAGCACGCTGAGTATGATTTATTGTAGAAATGTTATCATGTGATCTACACACAGGTTTTAACAAAAAAAAATAATAAAAGGAAAAAAAAAACTAGTCTTCACCATTTAATATGGTTACAAACAATGACAGATATCCAAGGATGAAATCTTCCTTTGAGACATGTCAACATAGAGAGGGTTAAAAAAAAGGACCCTTTCCATGTGAGTAAGCCCATCTCCATCTATGTCTTTTGCTCTTAACTTTAGATCTAATTTAATCTAATAAAACATACTCACCTCGACCTAAATCTAACAAGGAATACAATGTAAAGCCTTTATATCACATGTGTGTCTAGCCATAAAAATAAATGTATTAATTACCTCTTTGCTCCTGCTGCGACTCCGTCTGTATTTTCTGTCACCTGGAAACAGAAGAAATTAAAAGTTCAAGTAAGCAAACTAGTACAATTACTGAAGAACAAATACTGCATTTTGCATTTATTAGTGGAACTGATTCTGGGGGGAATTGAATCTTTCTGTACACACATAAAACTGTTCCCAGTATTTGTAATTTTATGTTATTATATTGTTACATGCAAATTAAACTACACGTTAGCGAAGCAACATCTGGCATATCACAAGTAGTAGAGTAAATGTAAATGTAATTTCGTTTTCTAAGCAAGTACTGGCTGATACTGATATACCTCATATGTGTACAATGAGAACTAATTTCCTGGCCCTAAACTTCTTTGTTTGGCATATTTTGCTTTGTCTGGGTACTGTTACTGAATACTAACGTTTTCGGTCCCTCGAGCGTGACCTTGACCGTGAGTGGTGGTGTTTGGAGCTTCTGGGAGATCTGGACGACTCCATGCTGTGTTTTTTTCTGTGATGAACCGGAGAACCTGTTCTTGTCAAGTCGACAGAGTCGCTGTCACTTGCCTGAAAAAAACAAAAAAACAAAACAAATATGAAAGTGAGAAAATTAAACAAAAAACTAGGGCAAATTAGTCACTGATGTCGTACTTTTGTACACTGCAAAAAGCAGCATTAACCATTTAACATTTGTTCATAGCCTATTGTCAGAGTTTGAAATGAAACTGAGAATTACAATAATGTTTAAGTACAAGTGTATGAATGTGGGCTTATTCCTTGCATCATTTTGCACAAATAGGCCACTGCAAATGAGACACAAACGTTAACAATAATTATCTGCACTATGACAAATGCGCGCTGGTATTCCTATTACCAATGGGTCATTAAATACAAATATAAATAAATATTTAATGAAAAGTAAATTAAAATTTGTTAAGTATTAGTAGGGATGGTCTGCAGTGCTATGATGACCCGTTTTCATGGGTATATTGTTTACACCTTTTGTTTATACATCCTTCAAAGCACTTTTACGATGAGCATGTTTACAATAGCTATAAATCATGTGGTATACATAAAGGTCCAGTCACTCAGTTGATCTGATGAAGAATAAAGTCAAGTTACAATAATTCACTCAGCTTTCTGACAATGGCACTTTGATTCACTAAATAATGTGAAATTAATCTCACAAGCCATCACAAAGTCAAACACCTGCCACAGATATTTATATGTGGCTATTGTCTTAACACGGTATACGACATCATGTCATGACAATGCTTTTTCGACTAAAATGTATATCGAATTTGTTAAAGAAACGACGGTAAAAAAAAACATGGTCATTCAGTTAGCCAAGAAGCTATCTACGTTAGCTAAATCCCACTACGCTTCTCATTCATACCTGCACCAGAGCAATTTAACGTTAGCTAGGTCGCTAAGCTAACTAACGGTAACCGCCATCTTTAAGGAAAATCCTCTCTAAATAGAATCGTAAACTTGAAATGATGTTATTTAGATGTTAGTACATTCACGAAGCCTTGACCGTAGTTGTGTAATGGTACTTACCGACATAATCGTAAAACACAATATATATGCAAGACGGCTGTTTGACTGTTCAAATGAACACGGAGAGATAGCTTGCGTTAGCTGCTGAACAGCCGTTGTCTAGCTCAGCTAATTTGTTCCGGGTTGCCAGGTTTTTCCTATTGAATCCCCTACATTCATTCAGGATGTAGGACAAAACAAGATTACAGACACGGCAAATATGTAAAAATATACAATTTAACGTCGATTGAAGTTTAAATAAGTTGTTTAAAATATATTTAGTTGCATACTAATTAAAAGTACCTAAAGTAATTCAATTTTAACACAGTGGGTGCGAAATTTGATCAACTAGAATAAGAGGAACGGTGCTACTGGTATTTTATTCATTGTAACCCCCAGCAAGCATGACTTATAATTACTCCGTTTTATTCCAATTCAAAAAATACACAAGTTTTAATGAACTGAAGCAAAAGTCACCCTAATCTCCAAACCACAGCCATATTGTAGCAGTAGACTACGCAACAGACCTAAATATTACAACCTGGCAACGCGAAACAGGCTATACGGACATTCCATGAAATGCCCCGCCTCTCTACCAGAACATCGATACTCTTATCCCCTCATTAGGGTCTGTCAGGCAGCGCTTATTCTCAGGTTGTGAAACGTTACACCCCCAAACAAGCGAACAGACAACTGATTGGGTTATCATCACAGAATCACAGATGGAAGTCATGAAAAGTGGGCTGCTGTGTTGTTGTTGTTTTTTTACTGGGGCTGCCAATCTAAACGAATGAGACATGATTTGAGACATGAGGAGAGAAGTGTCTGAAAGGCAAAACCGGGGGAATTTCACCCACAATTCTCTCCTGTAAACCTGGCTACTGCAACCCGCCAAATTCTAACGCTAGTACTGCAGAGCTATGTCGATTTGATGTGTTGTGGCTGTCTGATTATTTCAGTAGACTGGTGAGTTATTATAAACTGTGATTAAATCATGACCTGCTAGGTTGTCATTGTTTATGGATTGAGCGGTTCATCTTTAAATTTTGTTACAACTCGCGACCGAATTACTAGTTTTTCTGCGATCAAAATAACGCTAACGTTCAACTCTATTAACAGACACGGTTAGCTAGCTTAGCTAATGTGTCACATTTGCGAGTTAACAACTCACATTGAAGCATATTTGGATCAAAATGAAAGATCACATCTTTTCCGTTCAGCTTAGCTCCAGGAAATGGCGATGTGGAGCGACGTTGAACTTCTGACCAACGAGGACACAAACACTGTCCGTCTCGGCAGTGTATCAAGGGAGGAAAATGGTAGCGGCTTGTATCAAGTGGATACACTGGTCAAAATCTCCACTGCCAATGAGGTAATGAATGTTACTATTTATAGTACAGTGACTCGAAGATGCACTTGTGTCCCTGTCTTCATTTATTTAGCACGCAGTCGCATCAAGGGGCGTGCCAATGAATGAAAGGATCTTTCCCCCATCTAAAAGTACTAACAACAGTTAACAGTGGATCCTTTAAGCACAGTCTGTCACACTACTAACTTTAGTGCTGATAAGTGATTGACTGTGATCGCTTGTTCTTTCAGGTGCACGCAGATCCCCGTATCTCTTCCGCCAGTGGTTCAAACTGGAGTATTGTTGTTGTTGACAAGACTGTCATCTTGTTTGACCAGAGCTATCAGACAATCTTGCTGCTTCTTCACTTTGGTATACAACTCCGTTTTATACTTATTCCTTCTTCTTCCGTTAGCCATCTATTAAATTGGTTTGTGTTTTTTGAGATCATCTATATTATGCGACTGAATTTTCAATCAGCTGGACGGATAGTCCAGACAAAACCAGTTTCAACTGTAATAGTTTAGTAAAATGCCAGATTTCACAGGCATAAGTTAACGTCTTTCTTACTGATGTGGTTTGACCTTTCTACAGCAACTACTACTACTGCATTTTAATACCAACACTCATCTTTCAGAAACTGATGTGGATGCCATTGACGTATGCCTCCAAGGACAGTTTTTGGTGGTCTGTGAAAGAAATGGAAACCTTCATTTGATCTATGTTCCACACAAGAGAATCCTTCTCACGAGGGTATGAGTGCTTTGTTTGTTTATTTGTTTCTTATTAGAATAGAATAGACTAGAAAGCCTTTATTGTCATTGTATAACAGAGCATACAACGAACTGGGAGACCTCCTAGGTCTATTATGTTAGGTATGATCGCTCCGTGCCTGGCCATGAATTCTAAAACTGTTGCATGTCAGATTTTTCGCTAAAACACTTGAGATGACAGTGATGTCTCTCTTTTTAAGTGGCATCTACTTTATGTGTTTTTCTTAAGTACATTTGTCTTTTTGGGGTTTGTAGGCTTTGGTAGAGAAACCATGCATTGGAGATAAGAAGACATACCGCTATCTCATCATAGAAGAAGACAAGGCATCCTCAGGTAAACTTTCTATTATTTAAGGAACTTAAAATTAAGTCTTTGTGTCTTTGTTGTTTTTTTGTGGGGTTGTTTTAAGTTTTTATTTATTTCTCAAATTTTTCATTTTTAATCAGTGGAATCAATTTTATTATCTGTTTATTTTGTTGACAGGAATGTACCATGTGTTCCTTCTCATGAAGGATGGTTTTTTCCACATTACAAACCTTGCTCTGGCAAAGATCGAGACAGGTATGAAAACATCCCCTGTGGCAGAGTTTAAGGTTTTGTTGGTACCACTTTGTTGACCGAATTAAACATAAGTCCAGTCATTCATTCATGTTTTTTTCTTACGTCATCACAGCCATTGAAAAAATGGATATGGGAACTTTAAAAGAGGTAAGTTACAACAGTTGTTTATTGTTATTTTGAAAGTTCCTTTAAAAAGCAGAAATATAATCACTCTTACCCTCATCCATCTCAGCTCCAGTCTCTCATCAAGATAGACTTCAGCTCCACCAGGGATTACCATGATGAGGAGGGCTGCAGTACAGCAGTGATGTTCAGTCTGGGCAGTGAAATCCACTTAATGATCGGGGTCAGTGTCTGAGAGTTGTGGTTTGTTTGTTTTGTTTTTTTATGGCAAAGCAAGTTCAGTAATCTTTAAATTGACGTATAGGTGTAAGTAAAACCTTTCAAGGGACAGCATGTATTTCTTGATGTAGTTTCTCATAGCGTCATCATTTTCACAGGGCGATAAAGAAAACGCCATATCTCACTGGACGATGGACCCTCACCAGGCCAAAATGTGCCTCACTCACTATGTTAACAATAGCTTAATTCCAGGTAAGCTCCTGCTTCATGGCCAGTGTGTAGCTCTACATCATTATTTCATCATCATCATCATCATTCTGAAGATGGTGAATGTTTATTGTCACATACTTACTGCCTTTTTTAAATCAGCAGTCATCGATGAATGAATCTACAGGCTCAGAAATTTCAACATAGGATAAGATAAGAAATGGGAACATGATATGAGACAGTTAAAAAACAAGAAAAAGGGTGAAAATGTATTTAGAGAAGATAGTGAGAGAGTTGTAACATGTATTCTTACATGTTTACTTCAAAGGTGTGAGGAAGATGATGGTGGTGGAAAATCTCTTGTATATTCTTGACACTGAGGTGAGTTCAGATGTATCACCTGGTTTTATAAATTTTTACATGGCATTCGATTAAAAGTCTTAGAGGCTGACACAAGGCTTGGTGTTTCATTTTTCTTTGGTTCCAGGATACACTGAGTCTTTGGGACCTACATTTCCTGGTCATGATTCACTGTTGGCCGGACCTTTCCATCCATGACTTTGAACTCACCGCAGAATGTGGCTCTGCCTCTATGGTGGCGTACGTATCAATGCTTCTAAACATAAAGTAGCTGTGAATATACAGGGGGGTGTGCCTCAATTAAACCATGTTTAAAATGTTAATGAATCTGTGTATCACAGCCAAGACAAGGGCAGCATGAAGATGATCACACTGACAAAGCAAGACAACAGTCAGGTAGGTCGTATGACTCCTTTTAAAGAAACTATAACAGACAATTATCTCAAGCTGTGCTCTGAAATTATACGCTGGTTTAAATATTTTCAGGTCAACTCACTGCAAATACGATTTCTACCCTCCATGACTGTTTGCTACTCTCTGGATGTCTCCTCAGTCTCCTGTCTTGTCCAGACAAAAATAAACATGGTAAACAACAATCACATAATAAATTGCCTCATGAATTTTGCACATGCTTTATCTAGATTTTATTATTTCTACACGTTGAGTAAGTAGTTTCGTCCTCTGATTTCAGGATACAATTTACATAGTAGAGGGAATTTGTGAGAACCCAGAAAGGTAGGATATGTTTTGTATGATCACTTTGCTCCTCGACCAGTACTAAGTGATATAGTTTTAGAATATAAAGTGTTGTTTGTTTGTTTGTTGTTTTTTTTCTTTTATCTTTCTTCATGTAGTCGAGGGGAGCCTATATCTTCTGTTGTAGTCAGATGCTTCACAGAGGCTTTGCCTGAGAACAGGTACCTTATTTTAATTGGATACATTTTTACATTATTCTGATTTCTGTGACCATAATCTGTATGATATCAACATAATTTGAATTCCTTGACTTTTCTATGTTTCCAGACTCAGCAGACTTCTTCACAAACACATGTTTGAAGAGGCTGAAAAGTTTGCCATTGCATTTGAGCTGGATTTAGAGGTCAGTGATGTATTTTCTGTCTGTCTTGGAAGGAAAAGTAACATCCATATTACAGTTGTGGGCTAATCTTTTTAAATGTTGTCTTTTGGCTTTATTGGACAATGGACTAAATGATTTTTGCTTTTGTATTAGTATTTGTATAGTATAGTGTAGACAACTAACAGTCTTGTTTTTGTTTAGCTTGTTTACAAGGTGAAGCTTGACTTTGTGCTGGAGCAGCTGGCCTCTGCATCGGTGGGCGGCTATGGACAGGATGTGTGGTCTGAACTTGTTGAGGAGGCGAAGACCAACTTAATGAAGATCACAGTCAGTGAAACAGTCCTGTTTTTGTAGCATATTCTGCAGTTTTAACCCCCTAACTAAAAGAAGAACATTGTTTTTCTGTTGCATAGGATGAGCATTATGTGGTGGAGTACTGCCTAAAAGCTCCGTGGCCAACCTTTGAGACTGCAGAGAAGATCCTAAACCATGCTGCCACTCGATACTCATCCTTACAGATCCAAGAGGCCTTGGCCAGACTGGCAACATTCTGCAACCTGCACAGTCCAGAAAATTTCAAGTAAATTCAAAACCTTGGAGTTCTCCTGTGTTGTATTTTAAATTTACCACATTGTGGTTTGCTCATCATGTACACAAATGTGTAGTTTTTAATGTTACCCTGTCGTCTGTAGCGGCATCGCCTGGATTGAGTTTCTGAACAGCAGTGATAATTTAGGCGACGTTCTGGCACACATGAGGGAAGGAGACATGAAGGGTGCACAGCTCCTTTGGCTCAGATATGAGGTAAAAAAGCGCATCATGCACTCATCAGACCACCACTTGTCTTATATCAATAACTTGTTGTCAAGCAGGAACGTACTTACACATGCATTTAAAAGTCAAATATTAATGACATTTCTATGTCATGTCCAGTGTGTCAGGGTCAGTTCTGACGTTTACTGCTGTGGGTTGTGACAGGGACAGATCGCAGCAGAGTTTGATGACAGCAAGCTGGAAGCCGTGCTAAGCGCCATCCCAGAGGACCTGCCGTCCCAAGACCTCTGTCCTTGGTTTAGGACAGTTTTTGTTCCTTTTGTGAGGAGAGTGCTTCCAACAGGACAGGTAGGATATATAAAAAAATACTGCCATCATCACCATACGATACGGTGTTTTTTAGGTACTAATTGTTCTGTCTTTGTGCACCTGTAGAAAATCCTGGCGAGATGGCTGGAGCAGAGGGCAAGGAACCTGGAGTTAACAGAAAAGGTAAAGGAAAAAAGCAAAGATCTTGATCAGAAGCACTTTGTAATTATGCACCACAAAGTACAGATAATGGAGGTTTTGATAGCTTCAGAAAAGACTGCAAGATAAAATCGTAACAATAGATCATAGACACACATTAAAACTTTGGTTAAATACTGAAAGCATTAGTCATGCACATTAAACCAACAACTGTAAATATAACATGTTGTTTCAGGGTGCTTGGCCACAGAACGGCTTGGACTTGGCAGTGCTAGGACTGCCCTCTCTGTGGACGTGGATCAAATCTGTAAGTTAGCCACGATGCTTATGTGCCTTCATAATCATAATCTGGCTGTACAGTAGTTGCAAAGGTAACTTAAATATTGTGACTTATAATGACTATTTGGTGACCCACCATTTATTTGTGTATTTTTTATTATTTTTTGTTTTGGGGGGTTTTAGGATGACAATTATGGTGCAGAAGAGGTGGAGAACCTCAAGTCCCTGGTATCCAACCTTCATCAGCTTCTGGACCTGCACCAGAAATACAACTGCAGACTCTCACTTTCAGTGTTTGAGAAGGTTTGTCTCTTATTAGTCACACATTATAATAACATTTAAGCCTCAAACAAATGTTTTATTAAGCAATGTGCAACAAATTGCTAAAAAAAAGGAGGAGCTCATGACCTGCAGAAATAACATTTTTTATGGTTATGGTTTTATAAAAGTAGTTTCATGTTTTCTTACTATGAAAATTAAGCACATTAGCACAAGTGGTAAGATATTTATGCTGGGTTTTGCATTGTTGTTTCTTGTTTAATTTCTCTTCCCTGTGAATTTGAAAGGGGAGTGTACGGAGCGTCGCATTCCTCATGCTGGACAAGGTGCCGGCTCCAGAGCTGATCGCTGCCACTGTGGAGAATAGCATCCTGCCATATGCTGAAGAGCACAAGATACCTTTTGAGGAGCTGCTTCTCCAGTACATCAAGGTAAAGCTCAACCACTGCCAAGCCCACTGTGAATAATCTTTAAATTTTCCAAATATTTGACGATAAGTGTTTCCTCCTCTCCTCTCGGCTCTTCACTAGGATCTGCTGGAGCGCTGCAGTTCTCAGACCACAACACTTTTCACAGAATGGGAAGCCAAAGCAGTGGCTGTGCTCGGTTGCATGACTGATACTGATGTAAGTTTCTGTACCGCCGTTATAATCGCACACAGCTCACAGCATGCTTCAGCCACAAAAATTAAGTGAGAAACGTCCAAAACACTACAGAAAAGGCAGTCAGTGAAACGTTTAGAAAGTCATAAAGTTTGGACATTTGCGACATCTGACATTATTGTACTTTCTGTCAGCTGATGGTGGATGCTGTGCTGGAGATCATGCAGAAAGCTGTGGTGCCCTGGAGTAATGTGGTGGAAAAACTGGTTCAGCAGTACCTAGAGATGGATGGACCAAAGTATGTTCAAATTTCCCTCACCTTTTTTGAAATTTTGTTCTATTTAAATATAAAGTAAAATGGACAGTTTCTACATGCTTTTCCTCTCACTTATATTTTCCCCAGACAAGAGCTTTTAAAGGAGAGCTACCGTCTGATGGAGATCAGGAAACTTCTGAGGGGCTATGGCATCCGAAACTTCAATCTCTCTAACAGCACTCAGATTATGGTAATTTGCATTTGTTTAACTACATAACATATGACTTCAGCTGTACCTGCCTTTAAACTTGCGTATGACATACTGTATATATCCTCCACAGACACTGATTAGATACATCCTGAAGCAAGACTTGCCCATGTCTTTAGAGGACTCCCTGACATTAGCTGAAGCCTACAAGCTTCCAACCTCACAGATAAATTACTTGTATCTCATCCAGCTGATTGGCCAGGGCAAGGTATGCTCATCTCCATGGAAATGTAAAATCGCCACATCTAAATTTTGTTTCTTTTTAAGTTTCCATAACATATTTTATGCTGTTTTCAGACTGAGGAATGCATGACTGTCCTGAAGAAGCTGTCCTCTGCAGAGGCTGAGTGTGTGATCGAGCGTCTTACATCCTGGGCAAGGCTGCAACTGCAGGACAAAGATCACATATCTGATGAGGTGAGGAGGGGAGAGGTGATGTGATGAGGTCTTTGTGTTGTATGTACTTGCACTCAAGTCAAAAATCTTCTCTGCATACAATTCCAAGACCACAGAAGTCACACAATGTTGCATTTTAAGATTGAGCTTGTGATTGCATTGTAGGTGCCTACATTGCAAAGAAAATCATAAACATACCTACTGATAGTAGTACTTGGTAGAAGACCTGTGTTGTGATAAGCATACTGTAAATCATACATCGGTTTTTCTGGCCTCTCTTCAACAGCACAAGAAATACCAGATGGTTATTGCGCAGGTGATGGTGGAGGCTCTGAAATATCTGCATATAATTCAAAAATGTAAGTATGTGTAAGTCCACCCTGTTGAGATTATCTTGCTTATACATCATGTTGGATGCATCAGGAAAGTGTAGTCTGTAGAGATTGACCGTTGACCGAACATCTGAGCGATACCAGGTTTTTGTCCTCTGCAGATGATGCTCTCAAAAGCATGCAGTGTGAAAACAACCTCATCATGTTCAAGGCTATTGCCCACCTGCAGGTGAGTTTATGTCAGCAATGTTATTCAGGGTTATTCAAGTTTTTCCTGTCTGTTTTTAAACTGCCGTCTCTTTTCTTTTTTTTAGGAGGACTTTGATGTTTTCTTCACTCCCTCCAACTATGAGGATCCAAACATCAGGAAACAGATCCAGGAGCATCACATCACAGCCTATGAAAACACGCGTGGACGCCGTTCGTCTAAGGGAAAGGCTACGACAACTCCAGTTGTAGCTAATGATCCCGATGGCAAGACCAAGACTATCTCCACAGAAGCTGGTTTACGTCGTCTGGGAAGGCAGCTGCAGCGCACCGAACAGGAGCTGTGGTCTGACTTGGCTCTGCGAGCTCTGCGAGTGGGCAAAGTGGACAAGGCCCTCAAGATCCTCAGGTTTGCATGAGTGAATGTTGCGCTAAGTGTATTAATTCAGGGGTGAGACACTGATGGAGTGTGTTGTTTTTCCATTCATGAGTTCTTTTTGACACTATTGATGAATAGTTTGAACTTATTCAGGCAAAAAAGGATACCAGGCCTGTCTAGTGACAGTTATGGAGACTCCCTTGTGTATTCTTTGTTCTCAGTGAGCTGTATGAGCACCACTATAACACCAGCACTGGGAAGGTTTTGTTCACTGCTGCCAAGACGTTATGCCAGATGCTGGAGGCAGATGTGCCCATGGTGCTTCCTGATGACATGGATTTGCCAGCAGTCATCCACGATCTGGCCTGCCAGGCCATTACTGTGTGTCACTCAGGTAAAGAACATGTATAAACATTGATCAATCTACAAAAAAATATTTATGTTGGAAAAGTGGCTAGATTTATAACTTAACAGTTAGACTTCTTCATTAAGTATAGAATAAATACACTTTTGATGGTAAAACTACATTGAAAATTAGTCTTCAGTGTAATTTTAACCTATTAAAAAGCAGTAATCACAAGTCACAAAGCACAGCAATAAAACAAACTAGTGTTATTTTTTCCAATATACTTGTAATTGTTCATTTGCTCTCTTTACTTCAGATCATTCCTGAGTTGCAAAATCCCTAAAGTTGATCCAACATTGATTGTTTCAGATCTGCTCCTGGACTGCCTGGAGCTTTGCAAGTGCACACGGATAGCTATGGATGTCTATCATCAGTGTCAGCTATCAGATGACTATGGCTTCATAGCAAAGGTCAGTGTCCTATCTTGTTTCATAGAATGACGTTTATTTAATTTTGGTCTGTTTTGCGCCCGATGTGTTATTTGTCTGCAGACATTTAAATCAGCCACACGTGTATTACAAATTACTAACTGGGAATCTACCAGGTAAAATTTATTAGATAGAGGATTAGGATCATTTTTTCAGTTTGTTCAATAACAATATTTTCGAAAAATGTATTTTTTTTTATTAAGAAATAAGCCAAAAAAAAGTTGGGGTTAAAATTTATTTACTGTTATTTATTTAATGTTGTGTTAATTAACAGAATGTGTAAAATAACATGTTTTTTTAATTGTGTAATGTCACAGGATTTGACCTTGGAGGCAGAAAAAGATCCATATTCCCAGAGTTTTCAGGATGTCTTCAATGAAGATTGCATAGTTCTGGACCCTGTGTCTGTGCTTCCAGTCCAATATGAAATCACCAACTGCCTGCTGCCTGTTTCTCATGGTAAGATGCACAAATTAATTTCGTCACCTTAGACTTTCTGCAGCTAACTGGCTTAATCCAAGTTGTGCTAATTGAATCCTTATCTTGCAGATACCAAACTGTACCCGCTGGACTGCTCCTGTCTGTCACACTGCTCATTTGAACGTGGTATGTATTTTTGTAAATTTAAATACATTTTTCTTCTTTGTTGTCTTGTTCAAGTTGCGATACTTCTTTCCTGGTCCACATGCAGGTTCGAACTACCTGCCTCCCCTCCTGGGCCCCCTGTCCAACATGTTACAGATGTTACAGGAGTGCAGTCAGATGGAGCTGACCCTCAGGGTGTTGATTAACTCATACGGCAGCTGCCTGCAGCACATCACCTCTAATCTTATGGACATTAAGCTCAGTGGACAGGTATGGCTGCGACATATACAGCAGTGCTACTTATATATTTTTCTGGAATAGTTGTACAATTATAAGTTGAGCTTCTTAGCAGTGAGCCTGAGCAAAAATATATAATTTTTTTTTGTGTGTTTTAAACTGTCGCTCTTCTTTCAGCTTTATGATATCGAAGAGCTTAAGAAGTACAATATATGCTTAAATGATCTTCGAAAGACAACTAATGCGTCTTTGAATGCTGTTGCTGTGGCTCTCCTGAACAAGGTCAGGCCTGATTTCATGTAGTATCAAACTGACTGCATTTTAGTGTGTTTTTGAATAACTGTATCTCTTTTCCATGGACTGCAGGTCTTCAACTGGAGAGTTGTCGACTGTGATTTGGCTATTGGACTGTGCACGCTGCTCTCCAAAGCAGAAGTCTTCAAAATACTGTGGAAGGTTATTGACAACACCTGGCAAAACTATGACAAAATCTTGGTAGGTGGTAATTCACTATAATCACTGTTCTTTACTTTAATGTGGCAAATTAAAGAGAACAACTAGTTCCAGTTGATTGATTGAAGTTGTGTCACTCATCAAAATTAGTTCATCTGACCAATTTAACACTCTGAAATGAGGTCCTGAGGTCAGATATACAAAGAGGTCTTAAACTGTGTAAAAACAGCCATCTTTAGTGACTGATTTGAGAGCAGCCATGAGAAAAGCCTAAGCAGCAGCAGCAGCTTTACATTAAAGAAGTACCCATGCATGTCTCCATTCATGTTATCTTTAGTTAATCTAATCTGCTGCTGCCTCATGACTGTTTCAGGCCGTGGCCAGGGTCGGGGCCAATCTCTGCTACTTGTACAATGAAGCAGAGGAGCAAGAGAAGTTCCTGTCAGTCATCACTGATGCTGAATGGGGCATCAAGCTCGGCAAATTAGAGGTACGTGGATGAAAAACGCGCATATTTATAGTCGCATTATTGACGTCAGTGGCATTGAACGTGACCGGACATTTGCTGTGTCGGCCTCAGATATCAATCCAGCCGGTGTTTCGTCAGCGGCCTGAGATGAAGAGTAGTTTGATCCCTGATCTGGTGAAGAACAGGAGGATCACTCCAGATATTATCCTCCAGTACTGCAGGTCAGCCGCTCACTTTACAGCCTCAAATTCTTTGATCTATTTCAGTGCGGAGTATAAAGTTGCATTGCGCTCGAGTATCCACCAACACTTTTCCTGCTAAAAGTCGCCCTCTCCTCCCTCTGCAGCACCTTTGGTCTGGACCGTGACAGCGTGATTAACCAATACATTACCACCTTACTGCTGCTCCAAGAAGATGAGGAAGGTGCAGGTGACTCAGGCACAGGCCAGGACAAGATGCAGCCTTTGTGTCACGGAGACGGGCTGGAGCGAGTCTTGCAGATTATACCGATGCTACAGAGCACCAGGGAACTCACAGACAGCCTGTGTGCAGCCATATTCAAGGTTTGTGCATAAAGGAAGAACTAGGAGAAGGTGATCTTCTCACTAACACGCAAGCTCAGTGTGCATGGTTTTTCATGAGTTAAACTTCTAATGTACATCACTGTAACTGTCCACCAACCTTATAAATACCTTTCTCACGTAGCTCAGCCCCTACAACTATGAGCGGATTGAGGTTGTGCTGAAGATCCTACAAGCTGCAGATGAGAATGTAGCAAGCTTCTCTATTAGTCAGGTAAAAAAAGGCAGACCTGCACATTAAACAGCTTTTTTTTTTAGTAGAGCATGTAGAATAGTAGCCAGTCTCTTTTAATCCACAGGCAATGGGCCTCCTGCAGCACCTGAAGTCTTACAAGCGAGTGTCTCCTGCCTCAGACGTGGAGAATACGTATTTTCTGGAAAACAGCTTGCTGCCGAACCCCCTGTCCAACAGCAGACTGCCCTTCCACCTGCTGATGCAGACCAAACATTTCTGGAAGATTATCTGTAAGTTTGTTGTATCTTCCATTCCTTCAGTGTTAAAGCTGACAAACTCAGATTACTCTGATTTTATTCTATCTGCACTGGCTTCTTGTATCAGGTGTAATCTAAACGGATGATAACGTTATTTCAGTTATTTTTTTAACTGACTGTGGGTGAAGTGGCGTTGATTTAAAAACATTTGTAACTGCGTTTGTCATTTAGGATTTGTTTGTGAAGCCTCAGATGACAAAATCTAATTTTTTTTTTTAACCATTTTATTTTATAATTAGGAGTGAATCAGATGTTTTGTGAGTGAGGAAGCTAAAATAGTTGTTCTCTGTTTAGCTCCTGAGCTCAATGAGGAGACTTTCCCTACACTTCTTCTGATTAGCAAACTAATGAAGGTAAAGCACACAACTGTAAAAAAGTAGCTTTTACTCTGTTAAATCACAAAAACATAGAGATTTGTCCTCAAAATTTGTCTTTTATTCAGGGTTTTCTTCCTGTCTCTTTCCAGGTGAGCTTGGACAAGTTATACATGTCAGCAGCGAACCATGTGTTTGAGAAGAAGATGAAGCCTTTACTCTTGGAGCAAAGGAAAAAGGGTCAGAGTCATGGCTACAACAAGGAGACTTTCAAGGTGGCCAAGACCATGATGAAGTACATCCACTGCATCCAGAGCCCAGAGTGGGCAGCGGCCACAGCCCACAAGATCTCCCAGGAGCTGCCACCAGGTCTGACCTGTAGATTAGACACTGCCGCTGTGTGTTTGATGCACGTACTGATTTCTGTTTTTTTAACAGGCTATGAGAAGACACAGTCACTTAGGTTCTGTTTGGCTCTTGGAGATGCCTGGCTGAAAGATCCAAACCTGGAAGTCAGTACTTCTTTTCGCCTGCAGCAATTATACACTATAACGTCTTTCACATCTTTATCTGGTTAGTTTTATGGTAACGTGTTTGTTTTAATTAACTCAGGAGGCAGCACGGGCCAGAGGGGAGACCTTTCTGTCCAAGCTGAAGCTGCAGTTCCAGCGCTCGGCGACAGAGAATGTTTTGATTACCAGTCAGCTCAACAGCCCAGAGCATCTGAAACTGACAGGGCTGCCAGCCAGGCTCATAGTGGCCCTGTATGAGCACAGCAGCGTGGAGCAGCAATACAGCGACGCAGGAGGTCAAACGTATCCTGGTGAGCACACTTTGGCACATCTGCCTGCTGTAGCGGCTGAAGTGACCCCACGCGGTTTCACGGTGTACAAACTCAATCCTTTGATATGTTTCAACTCTTAGCAAGTCATCAACAGCTGATGCTTTTTAACTGGACCCTTTACTTCTGAGCAGACATACAGGCGGTTGTTAAGGAAATAGCCACCATCAACAACGTGGATCTCCTAAAAATCCGTAACATGATGTTGGAAAAATGGATCTGCAAAACAGGCCCGGCTGTTACCAAGGTTTGTCACTCATGCCGTCATTTTTATCATATCGTACATTGTTCCTTTATTAAAGTCCACTGAGATTTGATTTTTTCTTTTCCTTTTCATAAAGGATGTTGGTAATCATGAATGTGTCAGCAACATCGAGGAGGACCCAGACTTGATGAGGTAGAGACATCACTGTTACTTTTTGTTATTTTGAATTTAAATTCAATAAAAAGGGAGTTATTCAATTTTCCTCTTTGCCACTTTACATCTGTGTTAAAAACAGATATTGATTCATCACTGATATTAATTAATTTCTGTTGAATACAACTGCATGGTAGAAAGTTGGCAGAGAGCTTTTTTATGTGCCATATAAAATAGGTTAAAGTGTTGTTTGGTTGCCTGTCCATTCGGAATGAAATGACCATCTTCACGTGCATTCAGTTGCTGGATGCTGTACTATTTCACATACACAGTCACTTGGGTAAGAGTTGTTAAACCAGTCTTTCTACTTATTCTGTTCATTTGTCTCAGGGTGGTGTACATGCTGCAGTCCTGTCCAATGGATGATGCTGTCCGTCTTCTGAGCCCGATCCTTTCAGCCGAAACCTGGGTCAGTTATAAAATTCCAGTGTGTCAAAATTGGCAAAAGTGTCCAGAGAAAGTGGCTGAGGTCTGTTTTTTGGATTTCCCTCTGTAGCCCCTCAGCACTTCTGGTCCCCGTCTGACCTTCTGTCATCGCACCCGGGCACTGCTTTGTCTCGTCCGCCTCACGGATGCAGCCACTCTGGAAACTCAGCTGCAGATCCCGCGGACCAAAATTCAGTAAGAAGCCAGGAAATCAATTCTAATTAGGAAAAACAAATTGCAAAGTAATTTAAGAGCTAAGAAAGACGTGTTAATACTTCTGTTTTTTTATATTCCTATGCAGATATTACCTGAAGTGCTACATCTTTGTCTCTCAACTGGAGGCACTAAACATCCCATACACGGTGCAGTCTTTCCTCAGCAGTCCCAAAGAGGGTTTGGTTAAAGGGCTGTGGAAGAACCACAGTCACGAGCCACAGGTACTTTGTAGATGAAAACAATAAAACTATCCTAGCTGGTTACTTCACAGAGTTAAAACTCATAGACACAGCACACAAACCGCTTGCAGGTACACTGAAGCACCCTTTGTTCTTTCAGGCGGTACGGTTGGTGGCAGACCTGTGCTTGGAGTATCAGGTGTACGACCCGCAGCTGTGGAACAGTTTGCTTCAGAAGCTGCTGGGCTTCAATTTGGTGAGTAAACACACATCAAAAATATCTTTTTATTCACACAATAAGGCTGAATTTTAATAATTCAAACTCTATAAAAGAGACAAATGAACACAGTATCTCAGTCTAACATGATGTCTGTCTTTTTAGTGTTCCTGCAGTCTTTGTAAACTCAATGAAGTAAAGCGACTGCTCAACAAAAACATTAAATAAAAGGCAGCTCAGTCTTGTGTTCTGAACTAAAACTGCATGTATGTTTTCCCTCCTCAGATCAGCCACCTGCAGAGGGTGCTCGAGGCAGCAGTTGCTGTGCCTGCTCTATGGGAGGTAATGCTGCAGTTCATTTATTTTAAGGAGGAGATTTTAAGATATGCAAATAACATCATTTCCTTTGTCACTTGTGAACATGTTACATTTTGTGCAAGTGAAGTAAAACATGGTGAAGTGTTCACAAGATCTGTCAAACAGCTGCTGCTATGACAGTCAATCAGTTTCCTTGTTACTTAGACTGTAGAGACCTTACCACAAGGCCACTGGATGCCCTTGTTGAACAAAACACCTTCTCACTCAGTGAGGTAGAGAGGGCATAAGGGCTGCAAAGTTAATTTTCTTTTGTTTACTGATTCTTCTCCCCAGATTTCTAGTTTCTCCAGGACATGGAGGAGTATGATACTGGCACCTTTTGTCTCAGGTACTTAATTTTTATAATATTTGTTATTATGTGTCTTATATTGGTAATATGATTCATGCAGATTGGCTTTTTTATCATTGTGTTATATCCTCCTGACTACCAGGAAAAAAAATGTTGTCCAATACAATTTTTTTTTAAAATTCCCCAATGTTTGTAAGGTACCAAAGCCGCACCCCTTCACATTTGGTATCATTGAAAAGCCCTAAATGTCCTCTGTAGATAGCAAAATGAGTTAATTCAGTAGTATAAAGTGGGTGGGAGATATTCAGGTTTACAAATTTGAACTACTGGTAGTCAGGAGGATATAACTGAAGGCCAGAACGTGGAATATGATCAGCACTTGAACGTCCATTTTCTTTGTACTCATGTAGTCTAATCAAGCTGCTATAAAAAAATATATTGTAATTTTTCTTTGTGTTTTCTTTTAAACATGTGCATACAATTGTTGTCTTTCCTTGTCTTCCATACAAAACTGCAGATTTTCTAGGGTAAAGTTTTTTTGGATAAACGTATTTGGAGACAAGCACATAAAGTGCAATGAAGATGTTGGTGGCTAGTTTTAAAGGCACTGAATATTACATTTGAGGCCTCTTGAGTTTGACGTTTACAGTATTCGGTTTGCAACCTGAGTGCGCCTGACTGTCTTATCTGTTTTCATCATGACAGCTTCGGCTCCCCTGAGCCCCGATCAGCAGGTGTCAACACTCTACAGGACCTTTGTTCTCCTTCTCAAGTACGCTTTACTCATCCTGTACCATTTGTCACCAGATGACCTGCATGCCCATATTAGAACACAAACGTTCAGTCTCAGAAGTGTGTGAAAGGAGTGTGAAACTGAAAACTCCTAGCTAGGAGTGTAAAGACATTTTCAGTCATCATAAAGGTCTCAAACTCAGAAATGGTCCATTTGTTTTAATTAAATAAATAGCATTGTAGGTATATTTAATCTGTTACATGCAGCAAGGTTTCCTTTTACTGTATGTTGGGATTTATTTGTGAAAAAAGACAGTGCTGACTTGAAAAATGAGTCCACTACCCTGATGCTCATCCATCTCCTCAAGGTGCCCTTTCCTGTTGAACCTGGACCTGATAGGAATCGCCAACCGCTTCGCACAGTTTAATCTTCCAGCCTTTGCCCTGGGAACTCTCCTTCTCATCCCGTGTGCCAAGAAAAAGGCTCAGCAGATCCAGGTGAGTGCCTCCATGTCAATACAACATGTGAGAGGCAATCGATTGGAAGACTTGTGTGTTTTAGGCTCAAATTACACTCACACTATCTTGAACATTATTGTGTTTTCTTCCTGTTTTCAGGGCTTTCTGTCTGTCTGTAACCCAGTCACTGTCCTGGATCAGGTACAGGAGCTTATGAACACTGGGGAATTGGCTGGATTTCCCTCACAGGTTAGATATGCCTTTCACACTTCAACTATGTTCAGTACTCACACTTGAACTGATTTTTACAGTCGTATTCTACTTCTTCTTCTTCTTCTTCTCTTTTTTTTCCCAACACAACTGCAATGTTTGCAGAACAGTTTATTGTTTTTGTTGTAACATCCTGTAACTGAGTTTATGTTGCCCAGTATCTCGGTGCCTCAGCCTTAGCTGTTTAACAGGAAACTGTGAGTAAAACTCTACCGTTGTTAGGGTTCACTTCAACAGTTTCGCCGTAAACAACTGCAAAACAAAGGGGACGTCTAGTGCAGCAAAATGTTATATTTGCTTTGCTGAAACGACATTATTACATGGTGTGACAGTATTGCCTCTGTCACCCATTCAGGTCAGGGAGACAGTTTTAACGTTCATCAGCACAAATGGACAGCACCAGAAGCTGTTAAAGACCAAACACTTCAAGCATCTGGAGCAGCTGGTTGTGTCGAGTGGCCAATCCAACCACGTGAAAGACTTGGTCGACTACTTGATCAGCCAAAACTGGTAGGTTGTGTTTTGGTGTGTGTTTCGAGTCTAAAACCAACAATATGCTGATACAGCGATCTAGGTGTCAGTGGCACTGAGCTGGACATGGTGTAAGTGGAGGACACATCAAATATCTGTTGTCATTCTCATTTTACATTACTAGTGGTAAGATGTGACCAGCAGTAACAGTAACAGCTAGAAACCAAAAGGAGATTGTGCACAACTGTTACAATAACACATTACTTCAGTGACCACCAGGATAATGTAATAATCATACAGCGATACATGTACAGAGATATAAAGATCAGGTTTCTGTTTCTCTTCCAACAATGGACGAGGCATGTGCACGCAATTAACCCCCCCAAAAAATTAAGCTGAATCTACAGATTTATGTTCACAGCTGTGATTTGTCTTGAGGGTGATATTGTTTGGCTCCTGCTCATAAATCCCTGTTTACATTCGACCTTTTTGAACTCTCACATCAGTTCCTTTTTAATCTGCTCTTCAGTCAGGATGATGCTGACTCGCTTGCTCGCGAGTACATGAAACACCAAGAGCATCAAAGAGGGAAAAAGCTGACAAACGGCTCACCTTCACCAAACTGCCTGAAGGTAACCTCAGCTCATCCAGTTTATTCAGGGCCACACTGGAGAATACAAACACATATACATTAATAAAATAAGCAATGCTGGTTTTAAATAATTTAAATTATTGCCCCTTTCTATTTCACCATTATCACTCTGATTATTTATTGGTTATAGAAAAATGTGTTTTTCTTCCTCAATTTGTTTTTCAGGAGTTTCTCAACATGCAAAATGGAGTTTTGGGATGAACTGATGCTATTTCTGCCGCCGTATTTATGTATTCTAACTTGGTCTGTCTCGGGCTGAGATGCAACGTTTGCACTTAATATCTGTCTTTCAATTGTTCATGTAATATTTGAATAAAACTTTGTCATTATTGATGGTGTTTAGGAATTCTTTGGAGAAAAAAAATTAAGCAGCAGGCTTTTTTTATAATAAACCCCACTTTTCTCTGTTAGAATTATCTCATTGTCTCCACTTTGGTAACTAAAATGCTTATGGCTGAGCAAAGTTTTCTGCCTGATCACAAATCTAATGATTTACAAATCTAAATCCCACCCAAATGTACATGTTTTTAAGGTAAGCATCCAGGTTAGGTTTCGCAGTATTGTGTGTAATTGTACAGTGCATGTCATTCACCAACATCACCGTTGTAAGATTTATGCAGGAAAGTCCTGTGAGGTAAATTTAAAAACTCATTTCCTGGCTCCTGTATCATTGTTGCAACATATATCTCATCTGAGTCATGCCACTTCCTTTCTGTGTCTGATGTGCACATATATATTTATAATATGCATGGACATTTATCCAAGTTTGCTTTTGATGTTTGTCTTCATATTTTTGGCTCTTTCTGTGGTATGAGCTACATTTCATGAAACTGAAGCATTTAAATCATCCTCATTCTTATTAGTATTTACCGTGTCGAAGGAAAACGGCAGCTGCTTAGAGTTTTAGTCATAAATAAAACTCCATGTTGCGCTGCTCACTCATTCTTGTAAATCTGGTTAATATGTGCTTGTCCTCTTCCCAGAAAGGTTGTTTAATAAAAGGGAACTTAACAAGCAAGCATCTATCTTTGATAATATATTTTTATTGGATACGTAACACATAAGGTCATTTTGACTGCACAGTTTAATCTAATGAGCCTGTGTTACCACATTTGTGATGACAGGCTGCTGCTATTTAAACATGAATCCTTAATTTATTTGATTCATGACTTTTATGTACTGGGGCTACATAAAAGAGTTTAGATGTACATTGTATTAAGTCACGTGAAATAATTAAGAAAACAGGAGGCAGCTCAGTGTTAAGGATAAAAGTCTTTAATTTTATTGAATCAATCAAAATCTTCATATCTCCTTCATAGCTATCTGTTTCATTACAATAGTTGATCATCGAGATTGAGATTAAGAAATCTTTTGTTTGTCTCACAAAGGGAAATTTGCAGCCTCGACAGCAGCAAGATAGGAGAAGTATATAACAACAATAAATGGGGTTTTTACTATAATTGTGGTACAGTTCTCTCACAAGAACAAAATATTATTTAATTACATGAGGTAAAAAGTATTTTAAAAAATGAATAACAATTGCAAAGTCTCATCTCTCTGCCTTATATATTTAGAAAACATGCAGGAAATGTGCGGTTGTTATATCAAGCATTAAAAATAGCAACTTTTGCAAAAGCAATTAAAAGTGCAATCAGTTTGTCCTGAATAACTACTGTAGAGTAGTAAAAAAATAGCATCTTAAAAGCAATTTTTCAGTAAAACGTTCATCCAGCCCATTGATTTTTGATCCGTCATCACAGCTGGCTGAGCGACTGGGAGCCAGTTTCTCGAGTTTTCTTTTCATCACTTTCAGTGGGGTATTGTTGGGGCAGATGAAGAGCCTTCCTGCAGATGCTCTTGAAGGTGGGGCTGGAGAAATAGTAGACCACTGGATCTAACATGCTGTTGAGATAGGTCAGGATAATGGTGATGTAAAATGCAGTGGTCAGCTCTTCCAGGGCAGGGCAGATTTCAGATACAGGGAGGGTGCTGGATACTTTTTTGGTCTCCCTCCAGATCATCAGCTGCATGATGTTGCTTGGAAGGAAGCAAACGATGAACAGCACTGCCACTACCACGATGAAGCACAGAGCCTTCCTAATCTTTGCATGCTGGACCAACTGTCTCTTTCTCAACTGGCAAATTATCTGGATGGTGCAGTAGAGAATCACAAGGAAAGGTATAAAGAAGGAAAAGAGAAAGGCAAGCTTATGCCAGATCAGACTACGTTGGGTCTCTGTCTCAACCATGAAGCTCTCGCAGTACGTGGTGTTATGTTGCAAAGTGAAGACGTGAACTGTCATTGAGATGGTAATCAACCAGAGTGCAAGTGCTCCACACACGGCTTTGGAGACGCTCAATGAGTTGATGGGATGATGGGGATGCACCACACGCATGTACCTGTCCAGAGCGATAGCCATTAGGAAAAAGGTACTTCCGCTGCGGTTCATTGCTAGCATGAAGAGGCAGATGTTGCAGAGGGCACCTCCGAACATCCAGTGGATCCCAGAGAGGTAGTAGGAGGCACGGAAAGGTAAGGCCAAGTTGAGCAAAAAATCAGCCATTGCCAGGTTAAAGAGGAGCACTGTGCTGCTCTTCCAGGGCCTCACGTGGAAGCAGAAGATCCAGAGAGCCAAACCATTTCCAAAGATTCCCAAAACAAACTCTGTCACCAACAGTGGAGGAAGCACTCCAATCAGCAGAGTTCCATTGAAATAGCATTGCATGTTGAGTTACGTACTGGCTAGCTGGCTGCAGACCAAATAAGTAAACCCTTCAAGCGTGTCAGCATCCTTTAAAGCAACCCGTCTTTTAAAAAAAGTGTCTGAGGTTTGGGTTTTTACAGGAAGCTTGTGGGTTCTGCTTTTCATGTGAACGCACAAAATTTGTTTGCTTTATTATCCTTCGGTTAAGTTAAGTCTCTAGATAATGACAAAAGTTTGAAGAATTATATCACAGGATCAAATGGGTCATGAACATTATCTGTAATCTAATACACTTGAATGTGGAAATGTTACACTTCACTTTTTTTTTTTTCCATTAATCTTAAATCAAAAACATGTATTTGAACAGAATGTGCAATCATCCAGATTAGATTAGATTAGATTCAACTTTCTTGTCATTACACATGTACAAATACAGGGCAACAAAATTTTTTTGGCATCAGTTTGGCATCTAACCAGAAGTGCAATAAGCAGCAAGTGCAGGATGTGCAGTATCTACAATATGTACAGGGTATTATACAAAATATACAGGTGTATAAATTACTGAGTAGAAGCTATAAACAATATATGCAGTGGACGAAATTGAAGAAATTAAAGTACTATGGTTGAACTATACAGATGGATGCGAGCAACTAAATGTATATCATGTAATGTGGACGGAAACTATGAACATAATTTACAAATGGATATGTACAAGTGTTATATTAGGGTCAAATGGGAGAGCCTTACCTAAAGGTTAACAGATCTTTTTGATGAAAGAGAGCATTCTTATCTTGAGAACGAGAATGTAGGTCAGTAACTTTAGAGCCTGTTTTTAGCAGAAGTAAAACCATTTTTTCATGAGCGCCGGTCTACGTATTTAATTTAATAAACATTATTAACTCTTCTGAGAAACTACTATTCTTGGCTTGTGTGATTCTTGACATGTGAAAAATGCTGCAGAAGCAGGTCTGTGTCTGTGTCTGTGTGTGCAGATCAGCTTTCAGAATAAAGTCATTATGAAACTTCAATAATGTGACATGCACACATAATGAAATTAAAAAGGTTTATTGTAACCGCACTTGACATTTAACACAAACACCTGACACTAAATTTATGAATGTACTCTACATCTATACATGTACAAGCATGAATATCTGTTTCCAAAAGATACACATTTGTGCGTTTAAAGTGTATGACTATTACTTCTTTAACTTTGGGTGGTGGTGGTGGTGGGTCAAGATAAGGAAGTGTTTATAGAGGTATGACCAACGTCTAAGATTATACTGTATGTATTTAAGGTATAACTTATAAAGTTTTTCAATATGGATAAAGGAAAGTGTTGTGCATCTACCGATAACTCAGAGGAATTCCCTTTAATTTGAAATTATATGGGAGTATTTACATAAAATTGAGTTTAATTAGACATGAGTCTAACCTTATTTGGAGAATGCTTTATGAATATGAGGAAGGAAGCTGTATGAAAAAAAGTTTACAATATGTAGTCTTTTTTCAGTTATATGGTGGTTTTTGTGCAAAGGGATGATATTTTTATCTTTGACAGTGCATATTAGTCACATTAAATATCCCACTGGTATGTGGAGACTGACGTGGCTCATTAATAAACACTGAATACTGAATATTTCTTGGCTAAGCCTGGTCAGAGGGAGCGCCGACTCATAGTTTGTGAACCTGTGCTGCTGTCTAGTGGATAACATTTGAAAATGATGCTTTTTATTTAGAAGACTGCGTCATGTGAAGCATGTTTCCCTCAGTTTGGAGGGGTCATTAACTCATTAATTTCTCTGGAGGACATTTTGAAGATAATATAAATATTTAACAGCAATTCATAGAGCTTTACAAAGCAAAACAATACAAAAGGGTAAAACAGACACAGACAAACAACACACAAGAGCATCCGTGAGAGTCAAGGATTCCATATCTGCTCTTTGTTTACTATCTACAGACCTACACATGTGTAAGCTAAACTATTCTCACATGACTTATCAGTCATCACGTCACTGCATTGGGTCAGTGCTGTCACTCATTCACAGATGTGAGTTGGGCCTTGCCAATTTAAAGACTGGTTGAGAATGCGTGGGCAGTGCCGCGGTGCAGTACCGGTGTAGAAAAATGTGAAAGAGCCAGTTTGGCCTGCAGGGCAAACATGTCCTTTTGTTCCCCTCTCCTGTTGTCCCATCCGCCCTTGTATTTCCTTCACCTGCATACTTGGGAACAAAACATGTTCGCTACTCCACCTGGCGCAACGAACATGAAATTCCAGTCTTACAAACGACTGAATCTTTCTTATTCCAGTCTGTGCAAAAGTCTGTACAGGTGCTGGTATAATGCACCTGAGCTGCAAGAGGTAAACAACACTGGAAGCCTGCAGCCTGACTTAACATGGACAGCATGAAGAAAAATCAATTAGAACTAATTATACTTTTCAAACATTGCATCTTGATAGCTAAAGCTTATTTACGTCTGAAGCCTACAGATGAAGCTGTAAAATGATAAAACAGGGAGGAAGCAGTGATTGAGGGCAAAAAAACAGGTAATTCCACATACCCCAGGTCATATGGTTTGTTCAGCCAAAGCACAACACTTCAAGGCGACAACTTTAATAACTATAATCCCTCAAAGAAGGGGATGATGACACGCAGAAGTAAAGTGAATTAAATTGAAATCCCTTGTAATTTGTTGGTGTCTATTTTAAATCAAAGCAACAGTGGTGGGTTAATTAGACTTAGATTAATTAGACTAATTAGACTTTTTAAACCTGCGACTTAAGATGAGACAGATATCTCCGTGACTTTAATATAAACGTTTGCTTATGTAAGAGAGAATAGATTAATAAAAATGACATTTTCATACATGGTTCTGAGTTACACTTATATAAGACTGCTCAATGCATGCCCAATACATTCATGTAACCATAACTGACGTTGCTTTATTGACGTAATACTGTTTGTGTTATAAATTATGACAAATGTAATGCTTCATGATGACCTAAAAAAATTAAATTAATTAAAATTGTAGTATTGCCTGGACCTTGTCGCTATGAGCGACCAGCGTGAGCACATCCTTAATCTGACCTTCACTTCCTGGTTCGATCATCATCACCGCTGCTTGACTGTCACTGCAAAAACAGATGCAATCTCGGGATTATAAGAATAATATATATAGAGGGAGAGAGGGAGAAATGATCCTCGTTGGTTCGTTGAAGTGACGTCACTTCTTACAGATTAGACGATGTTCACGAGACCGTGCAAAGGAAAGAAACCCAAAAATATACAATTAGGGGGAAAAAGCTGATTCAAAACACTTGTCATACCTGCGCTGTTAGAGATGTGACTGGAAACTATGCACTGTGGGAGGACGTCGGCGGCAGAAGACATGATGATGATTTCCTCCACCTTGGTGGGAGGATCCGTCCACGTAACGCGAGGCAAACACTCGCATTTGCTCTTCCTCCTTCAGCCGCGATGCATCACCGGTAATGAAGCCGCCGCTCGGAGATGTCTCTTGCACAGACACACGCAGAGTCTGGAGTCTAGCTAGAGGAAGAAGCCTCTGACATTTTCGTCCGTCTGAACGTTTTTCTGCCTGTGTTTTTGGAGAAAGAGGGGGAATTTTTTTTTTTTAATTTTCTCGTTGAAGCGTTCATTGTCTAAACTAGGGGATGAACAGCATAAGACAGGTGCCCACACGGGTGAAAAGCAGGCGGACTGAGGCCAATCTTGGTGCGGAGAGGGAGCATTTTGACAAACAGCAGGTAAAAATATAAAACCGCTGTTTCATGGGTGATGTTTTCTGTAGGATGAGGAGAAATCCTGCGTTTTATTCAGGCCTGCTGTGGCTTTACAGTGTGACATGGGTATATATGTGTGTGTGTGTGTGTGTGTGTGTGGCCTCAGGGTACCGCATAGGCCACATCTCCAATTAATAAACTGACTCGGAAATTGGATGTTTAATCCAGGAATTAAATGCCTTTGAATCGTCTGTATTAAACAAATCGCTTAACAATTAAAGCCAGCTATTTGCACGAGGCTGTACACATCCTATTTAACATATATATCCCAGAAGCAGAAATGTATCATTAAATTAATTTAATTTAATTGTTACATTGCAACTTGTACTTTAAAACTTTATTTCACAATCACATCTCAGAAGCATGGGCTGTGTCAGAGACAAGCATCTACTATAAAGTGGCCAATTTTATTGAAAGATTTGAGGATGTGTAGTCCATAAAGTCACACCATTCATTCCTCACTGAAATCTTTTCACTGGCATCGTGCTGATCAAGTCCTTCCTGTTTGGCCACCTTTCCTCTCTTACAGTCATTTCTTTCTTTTCGTTGTTGGATAGAGCACAGAGGAAACAAGAAAAAGAGCTTTAAATATGATATATTACCATTCTGGAGCGCTAAGAAGTCTGTTTCAGTTTCTTTTGAATGTGTGCACTGAAGGAATGAGAGTTGTTTCATACAACAACAGGTGCTTTGTGGTTTCTTGCTCTTACCTCACTGCAGTCAGAGTAAACCACACTGGTCGCTGTCATACTTGAGTAAAATACTTTGATGGTGATGAATAAAATGCTTAAATCTGTACAAAAAAGGTAAACCAGAGGTCATGTAGCTACTGGTTCAACACACAGCACCAGTCTGACAAGGAAACGTGAGCCTCAAACGAGGTTTAGTAACTTAACAAATTGTGAAACAGCTGCCTGGGAGTTCAGGCTCACAGCACTTTCAGTATTTTGTTATCTGAAATGGGTTGAGCTTGTCCCACACTGGGTGTATATTCTTTTGTCAATGTTTTATTTGCTTTTGAAGCACAAGTAAAGAGGTGGAGCTGAGGTGTCTGCCCTCTGTGCCACTTTGATCACACAAAATACCAAAATAAAGCAAATCAGTTGTAATCATAATAAAATCATTTTTTCTTTTTGCCCTGTCCCCTTCCTGCTACATGCTTGTGTCCCACACCAAGAGGCAACAACTACGCATTGTTGTCTTACTCGTTCCATGTTGTGCAAGAAAGGCATGTTGCATGTGAAGGCCAAGTGTTGTTTAAAACTCACAGGATATTCATGATGCAGTGGACCAGTTTGATTTACTGCTCTGACCAAGTGTCCGTGTTAATGTGATTGTCAGTGGGTTGAACTGTGCAGCCACAGGGGAGCAAGTCACCACAACTCAGCTGGATGGATCCACTGAGCTACATGCAAATGAGGTGGGCGGTGTTGGGAAGAATCCTGATCCCTGATTGGCTAATGTTTAATATTTTTTCCAACTTTAAAGTAAATGGATGTGGAGACTCAACCAGTTGAAGTATGTACTCACTGAGCAACACAATTGTGCAAGTGTTGCCTAAATAAGTGTTCTTTTAATTGAGACTTGTTGGTGTTTAAAAGGCTGGTGTGTGTAGGAGGGAGGCTGTATGTTTCTCTATAAGATCAGTTCTCTTGTGTATGGACAGTTCCTGCTGATTCATCCAGTATACCAAATGCAACAACTCTCCTGCCCCTCAGTCCTGCCTGCTCTCCTCTCTCCTCTTTACATTGACCTCAGTACCAAGGTGAAATGTCTCACACAGTGTCCTGTGTGTTTGCCTGTGTCCGTGGTGTTTGCTTTTCCTCGCTGCTGTTGCCTGAGTGAGCGCCCATGAGGGAGGGAAGGGGGGGATGGGTGCACCAGAGGGTAAACACAACACATTACTGAGTGGGAGTAGAGAGAAAATTAAAATCACTTTGGTTGTGATTGTTTCACACGCTAATAAAACTGTCTGATGTATCAGGTGAAGTTTTACATTCGCTTTTGTCGACAAACAAAAAGAGTCTTTATTGTTTCTGTCAAAGTCTTTCTACGAAAAAAGAAATTTGCAGCATTGTGTTTTCTTCTCTGCTTCAGACTGGGCTAAATGTCCCGTGTAATGAACTGTGTGACCGTACATTGCACACAGCTAATGCTCGTGCATTGTTTACAAAACACGTGCCTATGATTCCCATAATATCCTTGTATTTTCACTGAAAATAGACCAACGTAAAAGTCCTGAGATAATGTTCATAATCATGAGCCTCATGTGAATCATGAGTTAACTAAACAGCTCTGCAAACTGGTCAGAAAACCCTGTAGCTGTTTATCTTAGTTTAATATTTTAGTGGCTGCAGTGTTCATGATTAAATTAGACATGAAAGTGGGTGGCATAACCTAACAATAAAACCTTTGTCTATACAGCCCTTCTGTACTTCATTAATCCATACTGACTCAGTAAGAAAACTCAGTAAGAACTCTGTCCTTTGAATGTGAACAGGTTTTTATAACAAAGTACGCATCTCATTTGGCTTGTGTGTTTGTACTTAAGCTGCTTCCATATTTGCCTGAGGTTCAAATGTTCTCCGAAGAAGCCAAGATCTCCTTCGTGCCCTTTAAACTGATGAACTTTGATGATTTCTTTTTTTGCTTTCATGGCAATTGTCAAACATTTACTGTAAACCAGACAGTAAATCCAAGGAATTACAAACTTTGCAGCGCGTTAGATGAACATCACGTGTGGTTTCTGGGCTGCTTTTTATGCACATCGTTTGTCTGCCATATACATTTTAAAAAGGTTTTATTTGTTCTTATACATTGTGCATCACTGTGACACATCTTTGTGCCCTTTTCTGCGAGGATTGATGAATCGTGTGCTCGTGTGTCAGGCTTATTGCCCATGTTGATTTGGGAGAAGCTACTTTAATCAGAGAGGGAACAAAGATGCTGGAGGAGAGGAGAGGAGCAGCACAATAAGAAGTTAATAAAAAATACCAAAATAACCTTGAGAAACTATTTGATATTTGAAGGAATATTAAATCAAATGCAAAGAGAAAATGGCTCTCAAGGATATCACTTTTCGTTTTCTTTGACACTTCTGTCATTTGGTTTCACTGTTTTTATGCTGTTTTATTACTGCAACATGTAGCTAACCTCAGGTAATGGGTGTGAGCTGTACGTGTGTGTGACCTTGTTAGTCAGATCCCCAGCAGCAGTCTGTTGAATTAAGCTGATAAGGACCTGCAATAAGTGTTCTTGCTTCGGGGCATTATGCGCAGTGAGAGGCAGCTCAGGTGTAGCGTTGATGCTTTGACTTCATGAACCTCACACAGCGTGCAACCGCGGGATGTCCAAGCACATGGACACGCTGCTGAAAAGCAAAGATGACAAGGTGAGCAGAGACGCCTCAAGGTTGGGGGGGGGGGCAATGCAGCGAGTAGACTGTAGAATGAGTGTATGGCTAGGGTAATGCTAGCTGGCAATGGACCTTATGGCAGGCCTCAGGGATTAGTCCAGGCTTTCCCTCCCTCTCACTTCTCCTCTCTGCCGGTCTGGGGATTTACTGACGCTTCAACCAGATGCAGCACCAAACTGTCGAGCAGCCACGCAGTTGACATTGTCTAGCATGTCTGGAATGCTTGGATCTGATTGTTCTGTTTGTTGTTGGATTTCATCTGACTTACCTTTGCCCATAGCATTGAGGAAATTATATTTGTATGTATTAGTGTGTGACCTGTGAGTAGGTTTGATGTCATGCTTTATAGTAAGACTTAATAGTTGATTAATCATTGGCACTGATCTTTTTATAAATAAAACATGTGATCCAGAAATATAGTCGGTAGGTTCTTTGATTGTAGAAATGGTGTAGAGGTGCAACCCCACTAATAATGGAAGGTTTGCTAATTTAGTTTGGCCTCCTGCAGCCAGTGCCCACGACCTCTGCAGTAGCCTTGAGCAAGGGCATGAATGTAAGGATATGTACTCATATGTTCGCACCAATGAGAGACACTAAAATAAAAGAAAAAATCTTCCAACACAGCACTTGGCAAACTGTACCTAGTATTTCTCCCCCTCCGACTCTCACCTTGCATTCAGTGTCCTTCTCCTCTCGGCCCCTCTCCTCGCTCTCTCGCTGCTCTCTGACTGACAGCCATCCTGAATGTACTATGAGAGTCTCCCCGCAGCCTCGCTGCTCAGCGGCCATCTGTTGAGGCCTCAGTGCCAGGCTCTGTGTGCCAGAGCGCGGCCCCCATCCAACCCAATCTTCTACCCCAGCTGTCGGCCTTCCTCCCCAAACAAACCCCTCATTGTCACACAGGCCTCCGTGCTAGCCCACTGCACTTGCCCTGTGTAAACGGGGGACTAGCGGTTCATTTGCGTCAGAAGCATGCTTGGGGGGGGGGTCTCCTCTCAGGCCAGATCGCCCCTCTGAGATGCCACAGTAGCCCCTCTGTGCTATGTTGTATTGCCATGTATGTTTTGGTGGTTTTGTGAGTGAGTTGGGGTTGGGTGGTGACTCCCAGTAATGTATTAAAGAGGCTTTTATAGGGTTTTGTGGGATTAGGGGCCTCTTTTACTGATATCTGAATGTGTTTAGAACAAAGATGTGACATGGATGTCTGTGCCTAAGTTTGAGGGCAAGACCAGGGTCCTGTGCTGTCATTTATGTATGACATCTACTACATGGTACACGTTCATGTTTAAGGGGCCTGTTCATGCATAAAATACTTTGCAAAAGCCTGTAATAAAAGCGAGGCAGAGACTGAAGATGCTGCTGCTTTAATGCTTGAACAGTATGTTGGATTAGTCTCTTATGTAATACTATAATAGTGAGGCTGGCTTGCCGGCATCATGCAGATATTATGGGCCTCAACAGCTGTGATAAAAGCACACAGGGCATCTGTCTGTGTTTTCTTCTATTCTGGTGCAAATTGGCAACTGTTTAGCAGACCTCAGTTGATTTAAAATGGTCTTGGGTAAGCACTGGTGGATTGTTCTAAAAATAATGTGCACCAACCTGTTTTTTCCTGCAGGGTTTTACAAACACTGGGTGGTGGGGTTGATTGCAACACCCTCAGTGGGAGGCAGGACTGCAGAGTGAGAGTGCTGATTACTTTGTTAGCACCCTTTCCTGAGCACTGAATTGTGACTTAAGGCGTGGCATGGCGCAGAGTTTTGAAGCCTGATTTAGCTGTGGGTGGCGTCGCAGTAGTCCACAGGTAATTGTGCTGTCTACCCAGGGCTTTGATTGTTATGTAATCGTTATGTATTAGTGAGTCAATGATTCAAATCTCTCCTCTTCGATCTAATCAGGGATAGTTGCTCTGCATTCCTCTCCGGTAAAGTCACGCTCAAATTGCAACATTAATTTTTTAAGTTATTCAAATAAAATCTAAAAGGGGGATGAAAAAGATGAATTTACAGCTGCTGTAAGCTGACACTGGTTTCATGATTTTTCAATAAAATGCATCAAAATAGAAGATATACAACAAGTATTTCCTTTTTTTAAACGTGTTGCTCAAAGTTAGCATGATCGCTTGTAATTGAAAACTGGGAAATTAGTTGTTCTCTGTCTTTTTAAAAAACACTTCAGCAGAGTGTCAGCACGATGTTGAAGGTGGAATCCCGAGTCTCTCAACTATAATTTCATTGACCCTGACAGGGGCACTCTACTGTAACTCGACCATAGCAGGCAGTTATTGCTTTGTGGCTGTGGTGGACTGTGCTTGAGGTTCATTGAAATAAGTTTGTCCACAGGATCCAGCAATGTGGAGATGAGTGTCTCTCTCTGTCTGCAGCACTTGTTTTTCCTGCTGGACAGGTTGCAGAGCAGCTCGCTCTGTCTGTGTGTGTGTGTGTGTGTGTGTGTGTGTGTGTGTGTGTGTGCATGGTGACATCTCATGTTCATTATCAGGAGGATAATTAAAGATGTAATCTATGGCTGCAGGGTTTGTCTTCATTGACCTGTGCCCCCCTATACATAACAAAGACATAAAGCTAAATACCACAGAAGAAGTCTGAATGCTGGTTCATCTGGAATTACTTGTTGTTCAGTTAAAATCAGGCTAATCACAAGGAAAGAGCCCAAAGTTCATTTGTGCAACACTGCATTTACAGATCCCAGAGTCATTATCTCTCTGATTCCTTTCTGTCATTGCAGTGTAGTGTGTTATCATTTCTTTGACCCCTGGGCTATCTTTATCTTCGCACGACTTGTGTTTCTGCCGCTATGTCTATTGTAAGCCCTCCATCCAATGGTTGTGTGGGTGGAGAAGCAAACTGTACAAGATCGAAGATTAATTCTCCCCCTCTTCTCTACTCTCCATCCAGCTGAGCAGCATCAGCAAGGCCATCAACTCCACTGAGACGCCTGTGAAGGAGAAACATGCCAGACGTATCCTTCTTATTAAAGAAAGAAAAAAAACCAAACAGATTTCTAGAAAAGTAGAGTGTTTCTGCTTAGTTCTATCAGCAGTTGGTGGCACTGTCTGTATAATACAGTTTATATGGTCATTTATAGGCAAGTCATTCATAAAGTATTTAGATTGGAGTCTCTCTTTTCAGACAGTGTGTGATTGTTTTGTAATTACTGACCTTCACAGAGTGTCAGCACTGTTAACATGTATAATTAAGTCGCCATGAAAAAGTATTTTTGAGAAATGTCTATTGTGTAGTTTGATTTATTTCCCGTTTGACCAGAATTTGCAGGAACGATGTAACAACACCACTCATGATTCAAAAGTGCAGGGGGGACAGAAAAAACAAAAACTCAGACCTAACCCGGCATGTTTATCATGAAATGAAACCCCAGCTGTTATTTCAGCGTGAAGCTCTGTGAGAAATGACACATGTTGTACATGGAACAGCCGGGCGTCCTGAGATAGTTTGTGCTTCCTTAACAATACGACAACAGGAATCATCCTGGGGACTCACAGGGAGAAGGGAGCCTACACCTTCTGGTCCTACGCTCTCGGCTTCCCTCTGGCCAGCAGCTCTATCCTCAGCTGGAAGTTCTGTCACGTGGTGCACAAGGTCCTGCGGGACGGGCATCGCAACGTAAGGCCCCAAGTACCCTCTTCTTCCTGCCCGTTACTGTCTACCGTTGCAGCATCATGATGCCTACATAAAGCTAAGAAAGTTAATTCAAGCTTAATTCAAGACAGTTTTGTCAACACTATGAAAACATGTAACTATGGAAACATACATATTATTATTGCCTTGATCATGTCTTTTATTAGTAGTTCTTTTTAATAATTGCTTACCTCCCTGCTCTGTTGCTGTCAGCTGTTAAATATATACACACACTGCACAGTAAGGGTTTGTACTGAAGGCAAAAAGCTCACATTTCATTCATTCATTTTTTAATTTTAGATATAATTAAGCTCATGAAGGGGTCCATAGCCCTTTTTTGTAAGTTCATTCAAATTTAACCATAGTCCCTCCTGCTTCTGTGAATCGAACATGATTTTAAGACAGAAAAGGTCTTTCATTTTTTAAAAACACAGTGAAAGACTGTGATGCCAACTGAATGTACGTTTTAATAAGATTTGACTGATAGTACTGAGTGTTATCAGATATTTTCATCATTCACACTTTCACAGGTTTTACAGGACTGCATGAGACATCACAGTTCTTTAGTTGAAATTGGGAAATTATGGGTGAGTCTTGAAAACTATTTCTTATTTTTCATTTTAATAATACTGTCTGTAAAGAATCTGAGTAGAAATAAAAAATGTGTGGTTCGCTGCATGTCCTATGGAGCCTGAAATAATATGAAAGCTCCAACTTATCATTTGCGCTCATGTCCCCCTTGTCTGTTCCTGTGGCATTCAGGGTAACCTTCATGACAGATATGGACAGCTGGTGGCTTTGTATTCCAAGCTGCTCTGCACCAAAATGGAGTTTCACATTAAGGTAAGTGCAACATTTGTCTTTATTCACATATAATGGACAGTTCAGCAACTTGTTTTGTAGTTGATAATGGCATTGGGCATTAAACCTCCAAAAATGTACCTCTGCAGCATTCAGAAATCCCACCGAGCTTGGAGGTCACAGATGAAGTCCTGGAGCGCACTGCAGGAACAGACATTAATAATGTGTGAGTTTCTGAATACGACGGAAAGTGACTTTTAAAGTATCTTTTTAACTTTAAATCGCAATCATCATCATCAGTCGTAAGCAGAGCTGCTGCCACCCAAAGCAAAAATTAAACCAACAAGCCCTGCTACTTTGGTTAATATGACAGGGTCACATCATGGTCGGTTCTGAGTGGGGCCTCTTTTTATGTCTAACGAGGGTATCAACTTCTCTGCTGCAGGTTCCAGCTCACAGTGGAGGTGTTCGATTACCTGGACGCAGAGCTGAGGCTGGCAGAGACAGGTGAAAAAAAACTCCTCCTACCTTTTCCCCATCGTAGTCTTCTAGGGAAGAGAAACCTGAGCTGCAGTACAGGGCTGCAACCTGCTGACATTATCTATTTATGTACAAAAGCCAAAAGCAAAGAAGGAGAAGGAGTTATTGTGAGCGACTTCTGCCCTGCCTGTTTTTTCACAGACTGAAAAACCCCCAAAGTGATTTCAGTCATTTGTCCTAGATTTAACTCATGTTCTCTTGTTCTGCCGAAATTTGTCTTAACTGATGAGGAAACGCCTGCAATTAGAGGACATTAAGTTGATTTCCTCCACTTTAACTGTAATGGTATGCTCCTCGCAGGCCTGTAAGGTGGAGGCCTAGGATCATGTGTCAGTGCCTTAAACAAATTTTGCTTTTGTACTATGAGAGGAGTGTCCTTGCACTCTTTGGACATACTCAACATGTGCGTTGTTGTTTTAGAGTGAGTGGCAAAAAATCCCCCTATTTGTTTTGTTTTGTTAGAGTGTGTACTGCTGCTACTTCACCAGTCAGCTTGCTGCACATGTAACAGGAGAACCAAGCGCAAAAACTAACTCTGCAACAGTAACTGAGTCAATAGAAGAGTCTGCACTTCATTCAATCAATGTTATCAGCACTGAAGAAACGGTAAATGTACGGCCTATGTTTGGACCACAAGAGGCCTTTATCAGTTATCTAGTGAGGACGAGACATGTGCATCATTCAGAGAACAGCAAAAAAGTGCTGCAGCACAAAAACTTCCAAAAAGAGAAGCACACAGCAGATTGTTTGGTGCGCCACTATGCAGGGATACTTAACATTCACCACATGCTCCTGTCTCTGATCTCTCCCCAACAGTGATCCGACAGCTCAACACATCCATCGCCATCTCCACCCTCACATCAGGCCAGTGTCGGTTGGCTCCACTCATCCAAGTTATCCAGGACTGTAGTCACCTCTACCACTTCACCGTCAAGCTGCTATTCAAGCTGCACGCCTGTAAGAAAGAAAAAGCCTTTTAGAAAATGCTTAGCTCAGAAATCCCGGGATAACTTTGTTTAATAGTCCTTATCAGTAAACTAATAGCAGTAAATTATCGTTGTAATTGAAGCTTTGAGATAATTTATGCCACAAATTATGGCCTAATAATAACTTTGCACTACATTTTGGCTTTCAGGTCTCCCTGCTGACACCTTACAAGGACATCGTGAACGTTTCCATGACCAGTTCCACAGGTAGGTCACCTACGGCCTCTGGCTATGAGGGAATGAGACAGCATAAAAGGGAAAATAATCTTTTTTTTGCCAAAGGAAGTGTGCAACATTATCCCACCCCACCCAGTCGCACACAACACTTTGAACCAATGCAAATCATTGCTCCCCATCCCCCACCCTTTGTTGTGTGTCAGTTGGCGTCACTGTCACAGACACATTATGTCTTATTATGCCCAATATCTATCAAAGACAATGTTGTTAGATCATTTTCCTCATGCTTCATGTGTCCTTTCAAGACAAATTAATATAAACATAACTGAGACATGAGACTATATTACACCTGCTGTAGTTTGTGGATGAATATGAAGATGATTGGTAAACTAACTCGTTCTTTGTCCCACAGCCTTAAGACATTCTTCAATAAAGCCAGAGACATGCTGTACTTCAAGAGACTTATCCAGATCCCCAAACTGCCTGATGTAAGAGCACAGAGGGATGGGGAGAGGTGGGATGACTTCAGTGCTGAGTCACAGCCTCCATCTTGGATGTCATAACCTTCTCCATAAACATAATACTGCTACTATTAGCTACAAACTGGAGAAATTGTCTCATTATTTACACAGACAATAATGCTCTGTTGAAATTCACATGAAGGTTTTCTCATATAAATCTTATAAACAATCCTTTTTTTAATTTATATTTCACCTGAGTACAATACCACAGTGTTACAGGTTTAACCAATGACTGCCCTTCTCTTCCTCCCTGCCAGTCCCCACCTAACTTTCTACATGCAGCCTCACTGGCCAAGCACGTGAAGCCTGTGGTGGTCATCCCCGCTGAGGACGAACCAGAGCAACCAGATGATGATGATGACGACCCTGAGCCGCTCATCGAGGTCAGCGACATGTCAACATCCAGCGTACAGGCTCAGCCGCAGGTATGTCGCATAAATCACAGCTGCGTGCGCACAGTGTACTGTATAAACTCGCTCAGTAAAGCATTCATACAGTAAAAGCATGGATTAATAATGGATTTTCTTTTACTCTTTCACAGCAAATGGACATATTTGATCAGACATTTGGACCTCCGAATGGAGGCTTTGATGACAGGTGAGCTGGCAACAGTGGCTGTTTGATGTCAGAGAGCTGTTTGTGCCACCCCACTAAGTGTGTTTTCTGTCTGACAGGGACCTCCAGATTGAGAGCCTGAAGCGGGACCTGGAGTTGTTAAGAGCAGAGCTGGAGAGAGTGAAAGCAGAGGTGAGATCTGGTGTGACTGAATAACTTGCTTGGGTCTGAGTTTTTGTTTTTGCATGTGCATAGAGGAGGTGTGACAGTAGAGGGCATTATTATCTATGTGCAAAGGAATCTGGGTCATGTGTTGGGTGGATGCAAATGCTGTTCCCGACATGTGGAATGTGGCAAGAAGCCTCTGAACTAGACAAGAGTGTCCGGTTTAGAGTTTGACGTCACAGGCGTGATTCCATCTTACAATATTTTTCCTTTTTTGCTTTTTTGTGTCTTGGGTGCTGGGTTACTTGTGTTTACTGTTGTCATAGAAAAGACATACATTAAAGTCAAAAGATCATGAGATAATCTTTGACCTCTATCATGGATTAAGCTGCTGGTATTAGTAAAAATAGCATCTAGCGAAATCGTAGTGTCATGTTAAATATGGAATAGGCAGCATTTCCACTGACAACAGATCTCTCTTTTCCCCTTGCGAAGGCTCAGCGCTATATCACACAGCTGAAGTCCCAAATCAACAGTTTGGAGGCAGAACTGGAAGAACAGCGGGCACAGAAACAACGCGCTCTTGTAGAAAATGAACAACTACGCATGGAGCTGGAGGCTACGCGTCGGCGTAACGCAGAACATGAGAGCTTACAGACCACCTTCATTGAGGCAGAAAGTAAGGCAGATAGTCAACACTCTCTGTGTTATGCATATAGACAAAATGTGGGTAAGTGCATATGATAACACTGTACTGTCTTTTTGCTGGGCAGAAAGAGCACAGGCCACTGAGCAGAGGTACAATAAGCTGAAGGAGAAGCACACAGAGCTGGTGGCCAGCCATGCTGAACTACTTCGAAAGGTACAGACCGACTGCAGAGGTGTCCAGGGATGTTGGATTTAAATTAGATGTCAGCACGTGGCTGTGTGTGGTAACACTAAATGTGTTAATGTGCTGACAGAGTGCAGACACTGTGAAGATGCTGTCAGTGACCCAGCAGACCCAGGAAGAAGTGGAGAGGACCAAACAGCAGCTGTCGTTTGAGATTGATCGAATAAAACAGGAAGCTGACATAAAGGTTGGTGGTCTGACGGTCTGACTAATAATGGAGATCTCAGTGTAGCAGTATCATGCTGATGTATGTCAGTAATTCTGTTTTGTTGTCAATAAAGTTAGAAGAGCAGAAGTTTGAAATGGAGAAGCTGAGGAGAGAGCTGGAGGAGAAGATGGCAGAAGTGATGCGCATCAAGACTGTTCTGCAGAGCAGTGAGAAGGTGAGTGTTGGACCTGCAATATTAAATGCAGCAATAACCTTCAAGAATTTAAACTAAATCTCCATCATTTAGTATTTGGACTCCTCATCAGTAATGTGTTTGGAGGCTCGAGGCGTATAGCCCATTTCCGGATTGACTTTCAGTTCGACACTTGCAGCCATCTGCCTCCCCTGGCTCCCCTAATCACTCTCTCTGTCTTTGCCAGACGTCGGAGCAAGTGAACAGCTCAATGACAGCTCTGCAGGCAGAGAAGGAGCGTCTGATGCGATCTGTGAGTGAGAAGGAGGCGGAACTGTCGTCTCTGCGGCAGTCTGCGCAGGTGCAGCAGTCGTCACTTCAGCAGGAGCGAGAGAAGAACAGCAGGGAGCTGGGAGAGCTGCAGAGCAAACTGCAGGAGAAGGTCAGTCAGGACAGTCGAGCCGAGCTCAGCATTATGAACTGTAGACACATAGACACTCAATACACTTAGCTGTATTCAGCAGTATTTTAGGTCTGTCTCCTAAAGAAAAAGCATGCAGGCTCATTAATAAAAGTCCTAAAGGGTATTGCGTTACAATAATGCATAAATCTGAAAGATACCTTTTAAAGAACATTAAGTTCTACTGAACACACCTCAAGGATGACTGTGCATATCTGAACGGTGTCTGTCTGCATGAAGTGCAATGATCAAATACCAGTACCCCTTGAATAATACTAGCAATCAGTTAAATAAAGATCAGTCAAATCATTGACATGCATGACGTGTTGACGAGAGTGAAATTGTACTTGTATTATACACCTAATCAAACTGTGACTCATAATCCATTTCAGGTATTTTAGAAAACATGCACCGATATATAAAAGTGTTTGAGCCGGGTTGATAACACATGCTGTACCATTCAATTCTACCATAATGAATAGATGAGAAGGAAATTGCATGAAGCGTGTTATTTCTCTTTAGTGTGGCAACAATATGAAGCAAAGACCTGTCTTTTGAGACTAAATACTGCAGGATGTTACGCGGTGTATTCTGCAGTGAGTGTTTCACTTCATTAGACTGGCTAAGCTCTGTGCAGCATATAAACACAAGCATGAACACTTTATGAAAACAGTTCAGCCCTCATGAATGGTCTTTTAAGAAAAATGTCTAGAGTTGGAACATGAAAGTGGTCAAAGTAGAGCCTTTTGAGATCTTTTATTCAAAGGAAAGTGTGTTGCAACACTTTGGACTGAATAAAACTTTAAAGAACATAAAGCAAAATGTGGGTGTACTTGGGCAGATGCATTTACAAATAAGAAAACTGCAAACATTGCATCATTCAATGCTTTGTTTTTAGTCACTGTGTTCCAGCAGTAAAGCATCATATTAAGCAAATATAAAGATGTGCTGTCAAGTGTTTTCCTGTAAGGTGCCATTAACACCTATTAAACCACACACCTCTGCATGTTCTTTTGTGTGTGTGCGTTTGTGTGTGCATTGCTGCAGGCAAGTCAGGAAGAGCAGCTGAAGCAGAAGCTTCTAGAGGAGCAGTTTGCTCTGCTGCAGGGCACCATCACAGAGGCTGAGGGCATCATCCAAGATGCTGTTGCTAAGCTGGATGATCCCCTCCACGTACGCTGCACCAGCTCTCCAGGTCAGAGACCTTCTACTATTATTTCACAACATAAATGTATTAAACATGGAAAAGTGAAACGGGAGTTTGAGAAGTAAATGACTAAAATTGCTAAACTGTTTAAAAAGACGACAAACCCAGCTGGGTGACCATATACAGTTTGTTTTCTGTTCTGGAGAATTTAACAAAGCATATGTGTATACTTTCATATCCCTGTTTGTTTCCCAAACACAGATTACCTTGTAAGTCGGGCTGAGGCCACACTGGGCTCCATAGACAAAGTGAAAAAGGGCCACGCAGATTATCTGAGTAACATGGGGGGTGAGTTTGCTTTGCCTCTGATTCAACATGATCTTGCTGACCTCATCACAGTTGGTGGCTGGTTTGTTATGTTTGTTAATGTGGCAAACTGCTCTCTTACTGTTTGCTCTTGTAACCAGATGCTGGAGGGCTGCTGAGGGCTCTGACCCAGTTTTCCCACTTGGCTGCAGATACCATCATCAACGGCAGCGCCACTGCACACATGGCACCAACTGACCATGCAGACCGTAAGGAATATCAAGGATTACTTCTTTTGCATTGCCCTAACACTAGTTACACTTGCAGTCATTTATGTTTTTCTAACACAGACATCCACATTTAAAGCCACGTCTCAGTTTTATATTTGATTTGATTTAAAACATCATCTTCAAATGCATCATTTTAGTGTCAGTGTTAAAAGCGTGCAGCATTACAGCCAATGGTCACTGCTGTTTTACTCCTCACAGGACTGACAGAGAACTGCAGAGGCTGTGCCACTCAGAGTCTGCAGTTCTTCAAGGACCTGAAGTCCAAGACCTCCCTCCAGAGGGCAGACCCAGCCTCCATTCGCATAGTTGTTCAAAAGATCCTGCGCTTGGGCCAGGTGAGAGACACCAACACAAAATGACTGTTCTTTTTTTTTTTTTTTTTTTTTTTTTTTAATTAAATGAGCTTCTTGCGGACACTACAGCTGCATGTAATTAATGTTAAATTAAAACTATGACCATGTCATCATATACTGTCTCCCTCCCATGCTGCCAAACTGGTAAACATCTGCACCAGATATCCACAGCTTTACCTCTTTTAATAAGCCTTGCTGCAGATTCTGCAGCATGTGCAGCAGTTTAAAGTAGGTTAGCTGCAAACACAGAGACCAATGAAGCATTTTAGTCTTTATTCAGCATTTTTTAAAAACATTCCTACCAGTACCTCCCAGATTCTGGGACAGTGAGGTAAACATCCATCAGCAATCAACCACCCACACTACTGGGAGATGAACTCTCACTCCTATATTTTTTTTTCGTTTTGGGGAGGACAAAAATAAATTGCTGACATGTAGTGCTTGACTTGATGTGAGTGTGTGTGGGATGATACATGAACTATTTTAGCTTCATTCTACAAAAAAAGAAACACACACCAGCACATCCAACCAGCTCCTGAATTATAAAAACTGTAAATCCAACACTGTGTTCAGATGTACCGTTTTAATTGGGCAATCCAGTTTGTGATGTTTTGATCATTTTGTTCTGATATAAAATCATCAAACACTTGTTAACAATAACAAGTTTGCATGTTTTAGGTCCTTTTGCTTGTATTTTTCATTGTTTGTCATTTTCCATCGTGTTGTGTGCAGGAGCTGAGGCCAAAAGGAGTTGATGTTCGTCAGGATGAGCTAGGAGATCTGGTTGATAAAGAAATGGCTGCAACATCAGCGGCTATTGAGGAGGCAGTCCGCAGGATTGATGTAAGTGGTCTTGCACTTAAGATGCACTTGTGATTTTACTTGATTGTATCTATTATCTCTTGTAACTAAAAGATCCTGTATGGCTCTGTGTTTAGGAAATGATGAATCAGGCACGAAAGGACACAACAGGCATAAAACTGGAAGTCAGTGAAAGGTTTGTTCCTTTTTCGGACTTGATTCATCTGAATTAGTCAAACACCAGCTTCTAACAAGATATATCATTTTGAAATCTGAAGAATTTGAAATTTTTGAAATCATCAGGTCCTCATCTGTCACTTGTCATCCTGTTATCTGAACTAAAGCTAACACCCTTTAAATCACTGTGTACATTTTGCTTTAACTCTAATATTTCACACTCTCCTACAGAATCCTGAACAGCTGCACAGACCTGATGAAGGTACTGCTGTTTGATGTGTTTTCAAATTGTTTACCCCACATATGTCCTAAATGTAATAAACGTTGGAATGAAAATGTCTGTTTTTTGTTGTTAATTTCTTGGTTCTCTTTTGTTGTCATCCACTCCTCTGCAGGCCATCCGCATGCTGATCATAGCTTCTACAGACTTGCAAAAAGAGATTGTCGAGAGTGGGAGGGTGAGTCATACTCTTCTAATTTTGAATCCAAAAGTGGCAGCTTGGTTTTGTTTGAGGTCAACAGCTTTTGTTTCTGAGATCAAAACGGATGCTGTTCTGCTCCATTCAGAAAAAAACAACAAGCAGGACTGACAGTACTGTTTGTTCTGCTTGTTAAGGGTGCAGCCACCATTAAGGAGTTCTACGCCAGGAACTCTCGCTGGACTGAGGGACTCATCTCTGCTGCCAAGGCTGTAGGATGGGGAGCCACGGAGATGGTGTATGTCATACAGGACAATTGTTTTGCGATTGTCCATGTGCCATTACAACACAAAGATTACATCAGCTGTCAGAGCTAGTTATTCCAATGGGTCACTAAAATGCAGTGGACCCAGAAAATTTGGCAAAGATTGAGCTATCAGAGTTTGTCTTTAGTCCATACGACAATGCCATTATTCCTGCTGATGGCTTTAATGGCCTACTGCAACTGTAGTAGGCCAAGTAATGATTTATTGATGTCAAAATGTTATGTGTGGCAGCCGAAATGACTCAGCCATTAGCCGGTGTGCAGAACTGAAGTGGTCTTATGTCTTTACCTGTTTCCTCACAGGGAGTCTGCTGATAAGGTGGTGCTGCACACTGGCAAATACGAAGAGCTGATTGTCTGCTCTCATGAGATTGCAGCTAGCACAGCACAGCTGGTTGCTGCCTCAAAGGTAACAGTTACATTTTCACGAAACATATAAACCATTAAGATACTTAAGAAAAATACTAAATATTCTTTAAGGGTGAATTTACCATATTGCATTTAAGTATTAATACACTTACTAGCACATCGGCTTTGTAATTGGTTGGTGTGTGAATCAATTTGTTGGTTAAGTGTCTAAACTGTGTCATCTGATCTCACTGGAGCACTCTCCTCTGCACTTAGGTTAAGGCAGATCGTAACAGCAAGAAGCTGCCAGTTCTCCAGCAGGCTTCCCGCCATGTGAATGAAATGGCAGCTAATGTGGTAGCCTCAACAAGGACCGGCCAGGAGCACCTGGAGGAAAAAGGTGAGTACAATTTGATTTATGTACTAGATCATTCTAAGCTCTGATGAGTGTCTGTCCAATGAATCTGTTTTACCCAATCACTTTCATGTACAGATAACATGGACTTCTCTGGGATGTCCCTCATCAAGTTGAGAAAAGAAGAAATGGAGTCACAGGTATGTCATGGAACTATGAGGGGTTTAAAGGGTGAATGCAAAAGGCTGCAAGTCTATTTGTGCACTTGTGTGTTTGTGATACCTTATGTCAGATACTCTTAAATTCAAGTCTCGTTCGTAAGTCTTGTTATGTAACTTCATAAAGCACCATCTGCAATGTCCTCTGGACCCCTTCACTAAGGAAAAGGTCACCTTTGCCAGCAAGTTGGGTTGGTAGAAAGCAACCTTTGCTGATGTAGCACAAAGAACACTATTTGTTTCCTATATGCTTTGCTGTGATGGAAAACAAAAGCAGGTTGTTGGTGCTGAATTTCAGAATGGTGCAGTAGAGCTCTGTTTTGAAAGTCTGACCCTTAGGGATGAAATCACAAAGACAGCTCTGCTAATGCCAGAGAAAACAACCAGCATGCCCTCTTGGTCTGATGGTTGTAGTCAGTGACTATTATCCACATAGAGTCTGGGTCTGAGCAAGATTTTAAAGTTTGCTCTATGCTGAAGTTTGAGGTTCACTGTGATAATGCACTTACCCCATTTCATATTAATAAGCTTGACTTTGTGGAAATAATGTTAAATAAAATGAAATAAATGACCACTTCTTTACTTTCCAACCCTCAGGTAAAGGTGCTGGAGTTGGAGAGTCAGTTGGAGAATGAGCGCCTGCGTTTGGGCGAGCTGAGGAAGAAGCACTACGACCTGGCCGGAGTTCCTCTGGAGCAGATTGAGGGGAACGGCAAAACTCCCTCAGTGGCTCATCCTGCCCCCATGTCACCAAAACCCACCAAGCCTACCCTCATGAAGAAACCTGCTTTGGCCCAGAAACCCAACATACCACCAAAAACCATGGTAAGAGCTGTCAAGAAAGGCTATTTTTTTGAATATTAGAAAATAAGGTTTGGGGTTTTTTGTAAATGTTGTCATTAATTTGTGTGTCTTTCCATTGTTCTGTCCACTGCAGTTTAAGTAAAGCCTGAGCAAAGGAAAAGGCTCCACCGATGAATGGATGGCTGGATTCACCAGAGAAATAACTTTAAGTTGCATGCAGACAATCCTCTGCCTCATTCTGCATCTCACTTTTCCTTTCCTCGTTTCTTTCATCCTTTTTGTTGTTTTTATTTATGCCAAATTGGACCAGAAGCCTGACTTGCATTTTTTTAACCCTTGAATCCTGGAAGCAAAATGTTGTCTTTACTCTTTTCTTTTTTTAAAGATGCATATGCATACCATCCAGGCCTTTTTATATTAGTTTTTGGCAACAAGAACATAAAAGGTTACTGGCATATTTTTTAGGCTGTCACAAAACGTAGAGATAACCAAGCATTACTGCTGCTTTAAAGTACATACCTTGATGATAATCAAAAAATCAACAGCATATGTACTTCTATGTCAGTAGTTGGGTTTTGACAACCTTTTACACAATATTTTTGGACATTCATTACAGAGCACATCACATTTTTCTTAATATACACTGTATGCTATTTATGTTTTCGTGGACGGTAAAGGGCACTGGGGAATTGCATCATGTGCGTCCATTTTACTGCAAAAGTTTTACATACCTCTGGGTTTGCCTTCATAAAGGACAGTGTTTCTCCTGTGTGCAAAACAGCTTTCTTCTCAACAGTACACGATTGTCTCAGAGGCCTTGAAATGTACTGTATTAAAGCATTAAATAATACCTGTAAAGACATACAGTCTGTATAGGAGTGTACAACTCGCAACAAGTATAATGTAAATCTACACTCATCTCTTGAATGTCCCTTTATTAGAGGAGCACCTAGAATATTATGCTAAAGCATATACTGTAGATAGACTTAATGCTTGCACACAAATACGGGATGTAAGCGTCCTTAATTATCAAATGCTTCTTTTAGGCTGAACGTGAAGATTTAGGGTTCATTAATGTAGGCTAAATGAAGGTGTTCAAGTCCTCTAAGCCTCTGGGCGTTTTCTTACAGGGTCTTAAAATGCATCTTTTTATGTTCTGTCTTTCCTCTGTACTAAATGTCTTTATACACTCAGATCTATTAATATATTTTAGTAACGATGACGGTGGTTTCTCCTTGTAAGAAGTGTAAATGTCAAACAAATGAACAATAAATGTTTGATTTAATGTGCCCTCGTGTTGCTTCAGCTTGTTCCGAGCTTCTGAAGAATTCAAAGGTTTTATCGGAAACAACACACAATTATACAAATAACTCAGAAAACTAGAGCTGTCGGTAAAATGGTATTGCTAGTAAATGTCGCGAAATATTCTATACATGTTATGATTATCCTACTTAAAAATCACTTACCTTTTAATGTTCATGCATAAGTAATGTTTTATAAACTCTTGTCTTAAATTAATTCTAATTCATTTCATGCTTATTATAGCATTATTATAGTGTTTAACTCAAGTGCCAAGTAGTGTTGGGATATTTTGAAAACACTGACGGACATAGAAGGTAACGCACTACTAATATCATGACATGCGCAGTAGGACCGACTCCACCAACGTGGAGAGGTGCTGCCTTCAATACCATTGCTAATATGAACATTTTTTCCCCGATAAATCCCTAATGACACGACATTCAAGTAACATGATTACACAGTTATAGACAAATTTATAATAAGTCATTCGTATTATGTCACAACAAATGAACCTTAATTGTTTCAACACTGTGTCACGTACGCGAGGGAGGTATTTATTACATGGTATTGTACGAGTCTTCGCGAGTGCTTTGAACGCAACATCAATGGTAACACACTTCTTCGGACGTTGGCAAAGTTTAAACTGTCAACAACCTGAAACAAGTCCTCTCTGTGTTCACACACGCCTCGAGTAGCTTAACCAAACTCGTTTTTCCACTGCCAATGTGAGTCTACTCAGAACGTCAGAGGAAAGAGAGAGATATGTTGAGTGTGGGACGTTTAAATAAAGCAGAGGACAGACATGGAAACCTGCGTTATGTCAGCGCTGGACAGACCCGCGGCGGAGTTGACCGTCATGGATGTGTACGACATAGCGGCGGTGCTCGGGCAGGAGTTTGAACGGATCATCGACAGGTTTGGCTGCGAGTCTCTGGTCGGTGTGGTGCCCAAAGTGGTGCGGGTCCTGGAGCTGCTAGAGGCGCTGGTGAGCCGCGGTGCTGCCCGACAGGAGGCCGAGGAGCTGCGGAAGGAGCTGGACAGGCTGCGACAGGAGCGGAGCGACAGATTCAAGCAGGAGAGGAAGCACCAGAAGGTCTGTGTGTGTGTGTGTGTGTGTGTGTGTGTGTGTGTCTGCGTGCCTGCCTGCCTGCCTGTCTGTCTCTCTGCCTGTCTGTTTACCTGCTGCATGTTTACCTGTCTGTGAATCAGTCTGTCTGCCACTGTGTGCACGTGCCTCGTGACATTTACTCTTCATGGTAGGTAACATCTCTAATTGTTGTAAGTTATATAACTCTGATTATCCATCCAAAAGTATAAACCTTACATTACGAGTTTGTAATGACGAAATAAAAAAAACAGCAACCCATAAACCTGCAAAAGTTTGTTTTTAACTTTTACAATCGTTTACATTTATTGATTTGTTCCAGCACCGGGAAAGTGTCCTGCACTAGTAAACAGTAATAACCAGGATGATAACATGGGGAATCATAATATACAATTACACAAGACAAGATCTAAGAGCAATCAGCTTATGAAATAGAAAATGTCCTGTTTATGTTGGATACAGTTGTGACTGTCTTAGTGGCCACACTTCTTTTATAAATCTCATCAAAACAAAAGTCTCCACATCAAAAAGACACCTCAACATATCAGAATTAGATCATTGAAACAAATCAGGATTTTTTTCCAATTGAACCTTCAATTGAAGGTTTGAAAAAACAAATAATTACACGATGAATTCCAAAAGGTTAGTGAGGATTAAAGAAGGTCAGGACACAATTCACAATTCATTCTGCATATACTTCCTTCTTTAAAACACACACACACACACACACACACACACACACACAAAGATGTGATAAGATATGATAAGACAACTTTACTCTTGACTTAAATTTTGCTCCGGTTGCTCTTTTCTAACCCACATAATCTGTCTAGTATTACTATCAATGGCTTGTCTCCATTCATTGATATTACTATGATATTACATAAAACTTGTGTAGTGCAGTAAGAGCAATATAGTAATCGATCTGTTCACAGTTTTACACATTACTCTGTCATCATAATGATTATGAAACACTAAACACTTTGCTTGTGGTTAACTTTACTCTTAAGAGTACTACATTTTTTATTTACATGAAATGACATTATGAAAATGACATTATATGGATTTTGGAGGCAGAAAAATCTTAAATGAGGTGTGACTTAGTCTTGTCCACGTGTTCATGAAGCTACCTGTATCAGCCCTTTACAAACAAATGACAAGTGCTCTGTGCAGACACTTGACCATGCTTGTGTTTTCCCTCTTTTTGTTATTATTTCTCTCTCTCCTATTCTCAGGAGTTGGAGCTGGTGGAGGATGTGTGGAGAGGAGAAGTCCAGGACCTGCTCGCTCAAATCACGCAGCTTCAGGCAGAGAACAAGACGCTGTTAGGTAGCCTCCCTCTCAAAGAGTCTCCCGTCACAGAAGAAGACCCACAGAAACAAGAAGGTGGGTTGTCTGCAGCAATTGTGCTCAACCAGAGTCTAACAGATGAGATTTGGGATGTTTGAAGATAACATATAGTATAGATAGAGATAAAGAGTGACAGATACCCACCAATACAATATACACTTGTATGAGCATGACAGATTCATAGTCTTGATAAAAATTATGAAAAAAGTGATAGACCAATTTCTATTAACAGAGCCAGTTGTGAAAAATATTTTTAATAATATAGAATACAAAAAAACTACACATACGACTGACATTAAAATATACTATACTATACTATACTAAAATAATATAGTCCAGTGTGATGTTTATATTCATAACACAGCATGGCTGGTTGTGTGTAGCTGTTTGAAATCTAGCTTGCATGTTGTGTCGTACAGTATCTTGATGTAGATGACCCGATGGCCCGTGATGACCCTGGATACTAAATAAGTTTGGCCTTCTTGGCTTCCAGTTCCAGTGCAAATCTTATTATGTGTCAGTGTGTGTGTTTTTATATGTGTGTGTGTGTGTGTGTGTGTCCTCACAGCAGATATGTGTTGCACTGATAAACCATCTGCTGTACGACACACATATTTACCCTATGTAGTCATGCGGAATTGCACAGTAAATGCTGCATGCTCGCATGTTGACATGAATAAGCAGGCTGTGAAGGAGCTTGTAAAGGAGACTATTTTTGAAGTGGACCAAAAATACAGGTCTTGTGTGAGACTTTCATGGTGGCTGCAGCTATACTTACTGCCAGGGTACACAGTCACACACACACACAGCATATAAAACATGTACATTGAAATGACTGGGCAGTTAATGATGTGATTAATCTGCTCATTGACATATTAATGTCTAGATATAGGCATTCATGGTGTAACAGCTGCTTTAATACGAGGAGAAAGCCCCCTGCAAGTCTTAAAGAGGCCAGGTTTTGAAAGCATATACTGAGTGTAGCCTGCATTACCGCTTTTTCAAAAGCAAACTAAAACCTTTTAGATGGATTTTCTGCCTTTGTGTCAGCCATTACATATGCTTCTGCTACGTATTCAGGCATGTGTAATTTTTACAGAACGTGCTAAAGCAGAAAAAAATCAATGTTTTTCTGTTGACTGGCATAGCAGCCTCTTGTCAGGTTGCGCTGATATGTGATCAGTTGGTTTTCCTTTGATTCCCACAGGAGTGTCAGAGAAGGAGAAGCAAGTGATGAAGAAGCTGAAAGACTTGGTGGAAAAGCAAAGGGATGAAATCCGGGCTAAAGACCATGAGCTAACACTAAAAAATGAAGATGTTGAGGCGGTGAGGATTTAGATCATACACAGCACATACATTCATAAGTTTACACTTTACTTTATCTGACAAGATTGTGTATGAAGTCATAAAGTACATATCGTCATCTTTAGCTTCAGATGCAGCAACATCGGTTAATAAGAATCAATCAGGACCTTCGTCACAGGATAGGAGTGATGGAGTCTCAGGGAAAGGCGCTGATTCAGCAGAGGGCTGAGCTGGAAGCTGCAGCCCAGGTGCAGCAGCAGGAGCTGGGGACTATGCAGATGGAGGTCAGAAGGCTGAGAAAGGAGCTCCAGGAGTGGGAATTGGAGAGAGTGGTTGCTGACATAGAAGAAACCTCACTCACCACATGTGGCATGTCATCCCCAGCATCTCCACATGTGACGGTAAGAAAAAGGATGGAAATAGAATTTACTGCATGATTGGCAATGGTTTTCTTTAGTTGGCAGGTTGTCCAGGGCCTAAGTGGATATTTTGTGTTACCTTCAGTCCTTTTCAGCAGCTCCATCAGAATCCACCAACAAACCAAATTCAGTGTGGGTGGAGTGTGGAGGAGACCCAGACTTCCTGGCAAACTGTGACAAGAGTCCGTCCCTTCTCCCAAGGTCATCAAATGGTGAAACTAACAAGGAAGACAGTGATGAGGACACGACGGGATTGTTTCCGGTAACAGCTGCTTAACTCTGCTGTACACAGTCTTACTGTGGTCGTAGCCAAGACCTACCATGAGACTATTTATATTTAACACAAAGAACTATCTCTATGTTATGCTTGTGCACTGTGATTCCGTTTCGGTGCACATGCACAACACACAAACAATGCAGTGACTTTCTAATCCAAACATTGCTCTGCGACATTACACGTGGCCATAACTACACTGGGCACCTTTACTTTTGTATGTGCGTCCATAAAATGTGTTTTGGCTACAGAAAGGGACAACTGATGCACAGCAGGTGGAGGACACGGACAGCCTGGAGGAGGAGCCGGACAAACCGCGCTTCACCCTGCAGGAGCTGCGAGACGTCCTGCAGGAGAGGAATGAACTGAAGGCCCAAGTGTTTGTGTTACAGGAAGAACTGGCATTTTACAAAAGGTATGGGGTTTTTTTTCCTAAAAATGAGATTTGTCTGATCCTGATTGCACACAAGACTGATACCCTACCATATCCCATAGTGAAGATTTTGAGGATGATGTCAGCTCCACTGTTTGTAGTCCACCTCCTACACCATGCACCAGTTCCACTGATCAGCCCGAATCAGGAATTAGACGCTTGTGAGTTTCACCTGACCCTCACACACTTTTCTTAATACACAATTGTTTAACACTGCACCCTGCAATAACTGCTCTATTATATTTTCTCCTGTGACACTTGATTGATATAATTTATAATATTGTGTCTTACAAACTCCAGTATTGCCGGTTAAATGATAAATGATAAAAAAGTGCTCACAGCAATGTTTCTGTTGTGTCTTTGTGTATATTTATCAAATTATAAATATACAAATTATAATATACTTTTGTGTCACTATTTTATTTTCATCTCTGGACAGGATCTTCACTGCCATAATGCCGATGGTGGCAGCCGGTTTGATTGCAGACGATCCCACGTTGTTGCCAATCAGAAGACTTGTTTCCTTTGTGTGACCATGAGTGTAAATTCTTCTTTTACCATTGCTCTTGTTTTTCCCCCAAACCATGTCAACAACAGTTTCTTTCTCTCAACAGCTAAACAATGGACATTGCAAGAATTGGCTAAATGTCTACATCACTTGGTTATTTTAAACCACATTTGTATGGAGTTTATACTCTTGAATTTATGAAAAATACACAACTGTTGTCATTACTGGGTTTACATTTATGAAATATTTTGTTTGCATTTTAGATCATTTTAAGCTTAGTAATTTTAATGTTAAACATCTACCTATGCCTGGGCACAGTTATGTGTATGTATGAGTTCTCAGGGTTATGTGTCCCCACAACAAGTCATTACATGTCATTGTGTGACTTTATATTAGTTGTCATGCCGCTGTAATGTCAAGTAACGTAGCAGCCAAGTTTCACACTACATTGCTTGATCCAAATACCAAAATGGTATGGCTGTGCTACATAGTGTACAGGCAGTGCTTACCAGTTTGACAAGTAGCGCCCGTAATACAGCATGGCGTTTATCTGAGAGAACAAATTGAGTTTTCACAAGCACTTTAAAGTCGTTAAGCAATCTCTTGTGTCATTTATGTTGGGGTGCTGTTACAATGTAACTGATACATTGCAAATTATTGTTGAGGTGTCTGAGTCTGGTTTCAAAGAGCAGTGAAAGAGCTGAATGATCATGTACTTCTGTTTTCTACTTAAAGACTGCTTGAGCTAAGCACCTGCTGCTTCGTGCCAGCAGTAAGTCACCCCATGAACTGATGAAACAGGATCTTACATCACGACAGTCTGGCACATCACTCTGTGGTTTACACTTTCAGCTATAATGGTGAAAACACCAGAAGAAACCTATTCCAACAATAATGTGTACTGTAAAAACACGTCATAACAAGCAATGTGCTTTGGGATGCATCTGTAAAAAAAACAATGCTTATTCATAATAAAGTGTAAAAGTTTTATTTTTCATCTTTTGAATGTTTTTGTATCACTATCAAATATTAATATTACAAAGGTATGTATGTTGTGTTAATATCCTAGTTTTGACAGTTTACATTATTGTCTTTTACATTTACGTAGGCGAAAATCTTTCCTTAAATCATACCTCGAAATAACTGAATAGAAAATTGAGAGGAAAAGGGATAAAATTCAAAATATTAAATCACGTGTTTTCTCACCTGATCCTTGACAGTTAAACACGACGAGCTCTCACTCCCTCAGTTCACATTACCTGCTTTCTGTGCTGTAAGAAACGGAAGACGCCGACAGTTGGAGGGAGTTATCTTGACTTGTACACGATCTTTGTACTCACCTGTCGCTAGGATACTTTGCCCTCCTCTGTTGCCCAGAGAGTCACGCCATTGGCGGTTGAGTGATGGGGGAAGTGCTGCTACTCTGGAAGTTAGTTACCTTCTGCCAGTAAAAGTGTTGAACCAGAGATTTAAAAAACGAAACAATACACTGTTTTTAAAAGTACTTTAATTAGTAGCTAGCGGGGAAAAGTTGACCATCCTGAGATTGTTTTAGGAGTCGTGTCATTCCGCCATGGAGTTTGGTGAAGAGTCGTCGCCCGCTCTGGCTTTCGAGAAGGACGCGTTTGAGCTCACGGTAGAAGATGTGTATGACATTTCGTACGTAATCGGACGAGATTTGTTAAAAATAAGCAGCACTGGCGAAGAAGTGTCGGATTTGCAGTTCAGGATAGTCCGCGTGCTGGAAATGTTCGAGACTTTGGTCAATAAGTACAACTTGTCTCTGGAGGAGCTGAAAATGGAGCGGGACAACTTGAAGAGTGAGCTGGACAGGATCATCAAGGAGAACTCTTCAGGCCAGGGGACGGTGAGTGTGCTAGCTGTCTAGTGAGCAGTTGAACTTCTGATCAAGACGTTAAGAGATGCTCTTCCTGTCTGCCATCAAAGCAAACTGCAGGACCGAACCAGCTCGTGGTGGACCTGACAGACCCCAACAGACCGCGCTTCACCATGCAGGAGCTGAAGGAGGTCCTGCAGGAGAGGAACCAGCTGAAGGCACAGCTCATGGTGGCTCAGGAGGAGCTTCAGCTGTACAAGAGGTGAGCAACTGAGGCTAAAGTCCACTCTTATGATTTATACAACCTCAGCCATGTGACCTCCATTCCTAAACGTGCATTACATTTGAAAGATGTTTATAATGTGCTGCTCACCATTTTCATGCATGAGGAGGGCCAAGCATTAGAAACACCATGCGATAGTTAATACAATACAACATCACCACTAACTACAGTAACAATGATCAGCTGATTCAACAAATACCCAACCCACTGTCAGAAAGAGTGAACAGGAAGAGTGGAGCTGTTGCATAGCACTTCATGAGATTGTTAATGTGTAACTAATAAATATGTGACCAAGTGAAAAGTCTTGTGTGATTTAAATTAATCTAAATTATCTGGTTTTAGGCTGACACATAGATTCTATGAATATGAGAAAGTCTTGGACACATTGGCAATATTAAAATTAGTACACAACATCAATGTTTCACAGTATTATCCAAGTTAACACACTGGTTGTTTAAATATTCACTGCTCTAAATAACTGTATTTTTGTTTCTCTGAAAAAAAATACTTCTATTATGCTGAAATTAAGTGTAAAAACATAAAGCACAGAATTAAACAGAGATCACAGGTACCCACAGTAGAAACTACCTGTGCTGTTGCTATGATTCTGCAATCAGCCTCTCATTCTCAGCCTCACTGCCACTGTCATCTGTCATTGTTTTTGAAACAATAATAAGCCTGCTCCTAGTCAAATTTAACTTCAGCTAACTAGCTTCAGCTTGATTTTTAATGCATGACACCCATTGCATAAAGTGATCGCAGTGACCTTGAAGCGTTACTTTCTTCTGCAGTGGGATTCTGCCACAGGCTGAACCAGCGATGGTGGAAGTGGATCTGGATACACCGGCAGCTACAGAGCTCAGTCCAGCCACGATAAATGACACAAAAGAGGAGAAGACAACCATAGGCAAACTGTGAGTAACAGGAGCTTTGCTTCACTGAATATACTCGTGTGAGTGTGAAAACAAAGCAGGGATCTGAAACAAGCAGCAGGGAGCAGTGCAAATTAACTGTAACATTTATTTCTAGTTTTGTACTATTTTTGGCTGTACACCTCAGATGGCAAGCTCTCAAAAAAACTTTCAGCAGCAACCACATGATGTTGAAGTAAGCTTGCAGGGAGACTGTTCTCACAGCCCGTCTCCTGCCTCGTAATGATATACTTGTGACCCAATGAATTCATGCTGATGCTGAGGATGTTTGTGTGCGCACTGAATGAGAGAAAGAGAGAAGTTGGAAATTGGCAGCGTGTCTGCCAAACTGCTGCTGCTGTCAGTAATTACAGTCTGCCATGACTCAATGTTGCTTTCCCGTACTGGGCACTTTTACTAGTATGTTCCATGCTCAGACTCAACAAACTCCTTAAACTAACTCCGAATCTTCTCTGTTTGTAGGTTTTCATTCAGGAAAAAATGAGAAAAACCTTTCACAAGAACTGAGCATACAGAGGACAAACAGGATTTGTCGACAATCACTTAACCACTTTTATACTGACTATTTTTTTACTATGTGTATTTGTCAACCTAACAAGCACTGTATATTGTAGTATTAATTTTAACCTAAGATGCATTGTATTAGTATAAAGTAACGTAACAAATGGAAAATGTGGTAAAGGTATCAAGTGAAACAGGAATGTATTTAACTTCTTTAGATTGTTGAATGCATTCACTCAAAAAAAAAAAAAAAGCAAAAAAGGTCCCCATCTCCCAGAATTTAAAAGAATTATAAAATGTAATTACATTCTGAATTGTTTTTCTTTTGGCAATGAACATTAAATAAGCTTCAAGGTAATAAGGCATACGCTTTAACTGTCAGGCAAAAATAACTGCTATTTAAGCCTCTTCATGGATCCTAATGTATTTGGATTGGATGAAAAACACAGTAGGGAGCAAGGATGAGCACGATCTACAGCTGGAATGAAAGCTTAGCAGTGTTTTATTCTTCAATTTACATCACAGGTAATAATTTACAATAGTGAAACTGAACTGTCAGTATATTCATTACAAAAGGAAACTCCGTGGACAATATGAAAGAATACTTATCCCAGAGAAATAGTCATCAAGTTGTATCAATCTGCTACAGTTAAGAATAAAAAAGAAAAATACATAAAAGCATGATAAAAACAATCGTTTCAAAAATACATTTGTCATGAGTTGAAGCTTTAGCCTCCATTTAAGACAGAAACTTTTTTTATGCCTATTTTAAAAAACCCCAAAACAAACCCATTGAGGACTGCTCACTATGGCATCTTTTTACGTTAAAGTGAACAGGACTGCAAGGAGCACCAATTCATTTGCAATATGTACACTTCTGGTCATGGATCAGTATTTCAACCAAGGGTGAGCCAAGACTGAGGATTTACTCCGATCACCATAGTCGTACAACAGCTCTTCCTCTGGTTTGATGTCTCTGGAAGCCACAAGGATCAGATGAGGGGTCCCATCGATGGGGTGAAGCTTCGTCTGGCAGTTGCCAGTCTTACTGTGGTTAATCAGTCTTCCCAGGCGGCCTGTTTCCTTTGTAGCATCCACACTGTAATATGCAAATGAGTGAAGATTAAACTGTAACTAAAATACAAGACAGTTATCTACATTATTAGTCTGGGACAGGGGTTAGAAATTAAAGCCTGACTAACATATCAGCTTATATTCTCGCCGACATTGATATTGGCCCGTATGTTCTCAAAATTTACAGATATGCAAACTTAATGAGGGGAAAAATGGCTGTGGTCGTTTATTGGTGTCACTACAGTGCTATATAAAGAGTATAATATAGATAAGATTATTTATTAACGAAATGGTGACATTTAGACTTACCAGTATGTTTTTGATTGATATTGGAAGTAGTACATATAACAGCCTGTTTCGGGATCCTGAGCGTACTGGGCCTCTCTTCTTTTAGCCTCTGCCAGTTCCAGCAGGTCTCCATGGTACTCCACAACAAAATCTCCCTTTTTGAAGCCACTGACAGCAAAAACCCCTCTCCCCTTTCCTTCTATGTGTTTGACCTGTCAACAGTCAAAAGCAACAACACGTTTAACTGAATTAGCACAGGTTGCAGTCATTGCTTTACCATAGTTCTACTTATAGCAGTCTCTTGCCTGATTATTGCTATGCTTTGTGCATTAGTTCAGCATGCAGCAGTTTGGCAATGTGTACAGATATCAGCACTGTCAGTTACACCAGTCAATCAAGTACAAAATGTGACAGGCACATTTGAACAATAAATATTACCTGCATCCCTTCTTCACTGCCGCTCTTGATCACATCGTCAATGTGTCTGTGTTCTTCATTCTGTTGACAATTTGAGTAAATTAGGTCAAGAGCGCTGCATAATTCTCACAGAAGGTCTTTGACACAAAAATTAAACAGCATACAAAAATAAGGCATATTAACAATAATAATATGAACAACTGGAAGCATTTTTCATACAGACCTTCAACTCTTCCTTAGTTTTTCTGTTACTTCGTCTGATGGGATAATAGTCTGTGACCTTTCTGTTTTGGGGAGCTTTATTGTCTGTCCTGAAAAGAGAGACATTATCAAACAAGAGATTATGACTGTACAACTTTCTGTAAAAGCTTCTTTATAAAATGATTTCATGATAACAATGCATTTGCTGTCTGCACTCACTTTTTTGCTCCGAGTTTGCGACCAGTTCTACTCTGAGTTTTGGATGCTGAAACTTGGCTGCCAGCTACAGACCGGGTGTTCGTGAGCATTGTGGACTCTTTTTGCTCAAGTTGATCAGTAGCTTGCTCCTTCTTCCCATGACTGTGACAGGCCATTTCAGGCATCTGCTCTTTGGACTCACAGCTCTCAAATTTGATTTCATTAGGTATGTCTACAATTAGGAGGAAACAATGAATGAAACTGCCCCAAAGATTTGGTCATAATCAAGAGAGTGCAGTTCCTTCAAAAAAAAAAGTTAAGTTGTGTCATAAGATGGTAGGTCAGGAAACACTACTACCATTCACATGCATGGGAATTTTTTTTTTGGTACACGTGGATCTGCTGACCATGCGGTAACATGGGTGATAACAGTGAAACACAGGAGATCACATGTAATAGGCATGACCAAACATTTGCATTTCTGACCAGTCCCAAAAAAATAGTTTATTTAAAATTTCATGAGGTACTTACCTTTTTTCACCTTTGACACATCAGGATTAGTTGCAGATTCATTTTCCTCTTGGATCAGCATGCTTGAACCGTCACTCAGAGGGGATCTAGGGTTGCTGTGGCTGCGTACACCCTGGAATACTGACTGCACTTTACTGACAGAATCCTGTAAAGAGAATTATTAATCTTAGTGAAAAAAATAACATCTTTACAAATCACAGGGGTAAATAAAAGGAGTTACATACATATTCAGCTAACTAGGATTCAATAATTGGGAATGGGATGTTTAATGAGGCTGTGTCTAAAACCATGGCTCTGATGCAGACAGTATTTAGTGTCTTTTTCCTGCTCCCACCCACTCACAACATGCATGTCAATTCAAGATGCTCCAAGTTTAAAGTTTTTTTTAAAATTTTTTGTTAGCACTTTTTTGTGACTTTGTGAGAGAAAACACATTGAACAGATTGCTAGCTGATGAAGACTTCACAGCTTTGCTTGCCAACTCCAACTGGGAGTGGTAAACATCTCCATGGTAACCGTGCCATCTGAGATTGTTGGAGTATGTATTAGAGTTTTTGGGCTAATTAGACGCTGTGCTCAGAGAATCAACAAGTTCCAGGTGTAGAAAAAAAAATTAAAAATAACTTTGGAAAAAAAAATAAATCACATGAGGCATGGTTTCTATCCGAGCTAATATATGTCAAAATTTCTATAGCTCTCTGCAAATCTGTAAATCCGCCTAGTACAAGGTAAGTGTAAGTGCTGTTAATTAAATAGTTTTTCTAGTGTCACTGCCACACATGGTTATCTCCCAAACTTTAAATTACAGTTTTAAACCAATAGCCACAGTGTACACATTAGCACACCTTTCTACATTTAAATCTTCACCTTTAATTGGTGATTTGTGTATGGGGCAATGCACAGCTCTGGTGTGGTTATGACTGAAAGAATGAATTCTTTGTAAAGAAGTCCGTGTAACACAATGTAAAGCTTCCTGTAGTGCGGTTTTGCTGACTGTTAGGTCGTATCCGTTGCTACGACGCCAATAGGGGGAAACATCAGTCTTCATAACTGGCTAACATTGCCTTTCGACTGATGGGTTAACAGCGAATGTGAGAAAAACCTACTGAACTTTGCAAACATAAAAGTCTAAGAAGCAAACACAATACATACCTTGTTAGTTGCCGGTTTGTTTTCCTTTGTTTCCTTTCGTGAAGTGACTTTGTGTACAATTGTACTCTCGGTTCTCAGCAAATTTTTCTTCCCTAAAGAAACATTGAAATAAATAAACGTAGGCGCTGCAGTTAAATTCAGCCACTGTTATATACAATGCCATTACTACGGGCAAGTTTTATTTATAAACATCAGCCATGCTTATTTAAACTAAATTGGTTGTCAATTTATGCCGGGTAGCATTAGCTTTTCGCTATGTTACACATGAACTAATGCAAATTAGCTTGCATTAGCTTGACATGCAACTCCAACAGAAACGACGGCTTATGGGTATGTTTACCTTTTGCCATGTCAATTCCGAAAGATAAAGTCCAAAGAGGTTAAATTTGCCCTCTCTAGCCACTGTGTTTAGTACATAGCCTCTGCAACGACAAACATAGACTATTGTAAGAGCGTGGTGGATTTAAAAACCTTTCTGCGCCTCTCATTGGCTGTTTCATCTACACGGGAGGGGCACGAGCTCGAATGTAATTCTCCCATTGGCCGTAGGTCTGGCTGTCAAACAGCCGGTCGGCAAAAGCAAAGGCTGAACTTTCAGGCACACATGTGCCGGGCTAAACTTTGCTATACTTTTAAAAGATGTATTAATCTCTGCAGGATAACTTGAATTATTCAGCTGTTATAAGCAATAACTTAATTACCACAATTCTTAACCATACTTGAAAATGAAAAAACAGATCCAGTGTGTAACCTGTGGGTATGCTCATCTCTGTGCAAACAAGGTCCTAAGATCCCATGCAAGAAGCTGATGTCAGTTTGTGTCCAGTATCCTGATTGGTAAGCTTTTACCAACATCTAGTGATACACTGCAGTAAATTTTACACTCAGTACTTTTCCCAATTAAAAACCTCAGTGCTCAGCTGTAACAATTTGAATGTGTTACTACAACACAAACAACTTACAGGAAATGAGTGAGGGGAAATTCTGTCATCACTTGCTAAAACTAAAGAAATATGTATGTTACTCATGGCATATACCCCTTATGAATCCTTTTTTGGAAAACACACTTTAAAGTACTGACAAGAAGACAACATTTTTATCATATTTTTATTCATTAATATAATTTTAGAGAATCTGCCTTTCTGTCTTGTATTTAAGATGCTATAGAGGAGAAAGGTTAATTAGATTTGACGCCGTTGACAGCACCCTTTCAGGTTTTGTTGTAAGTCTTTGCAAGAATGAGGGGACCATTCCAGTATTCTTGTCTTCATTATATTCCATACAAACATTTAAACAGCATCATTTCCACATTTGGAGTCTCCAGCCAGGGCTTCTTTAAACAGTCTTTTTCTCTCCAAATTGTCATTTGCCTTTCTCCTCTTCTCTTGTTTCCTTAATTCAGACTCTTTCTTCTTTATAAGAACTTGGCTAAGTTCTCCTTTATAGGCAACATCAAGTTTCTCTCTCAGAATGTCCCGGGCACGCTTTCGATTAATGTCCACTGATCTGGTTTGATGGCACTGCAGGGAAAAATAGAACATTAAATACCATGGTTAGTAAATCACACAAACATCGCTGACAAAAACAAAAATTCAGGCTTAAGTTCTGAAGCTTTTGGTCAGCATTTTTTTATTTTGGGGGGCATTGATAATGTCTGAGTGAACCATATAACTCTACTTTTAGGCCAACGTGGACAAAAAGTAATTTGTCCATTTCCATGATAATTAGGCATTTGTGGATGAAGATCATATAATTTGATCAAAAGCATCAAACCAGCTATTGCAGGGTCAGCTGACCAACTTACTACGTTTTGGGTTCAGGGAAAGATGCCAGCGAAGACAATTACACACAGATTAATTTAAAACAAGATTAACCTTCACAACAATCCCACTGGGAATGTGCTTGAGCACCACACAGTTGCTGGTTTTGTTGGTGGCCTGTCCTCCGGGTCCAGATCCTCTCACAAACTGCTCCTCAAGCTCATCCTCATTCAGGACAGGAAGGTCTGTCAGGTCCTTTTTACCGGCTGTCGAAACATACGGCAGCCCAGCGTTGACCGGCCTCAGCAGCAGAGAGACACTGGGAGAGCCTCTCCATGTGACCCGACTGGATACACTGTACATAAGGCTGATGGACGGGATTAGCCGTGACATCTCTTTAAATGAGGCGGAGAATAAACATACAAAGAGACGGACAGCTTTACATTACGATGAAAAAAATAAAATATCAATTAATTTATCACAAACTTCCGTATATGCCGATTTAAGCTCTGCTATGTTTTTTCTTCTCGTTTTGCTCACGGCCATGCTAGTTCATGGTATGTTTATGTTCAACCTCTTCTCCCTCTACGCTTCCGTGAGTTTTTCTTCGTGGCCAGAATAACATGTCTGTTTCTACTCTCTACTGCCATCGTGTGTTGATTCTATGATTAAAACTGCAACAGGTTGAAAAATGTTTTTCATTGGTTGACTTTTAAAGTTAGATTTTTTTAAAAATGGCTCTTTCTTTGAAGTATAGCGGTTCATGAATGGTGGTTACGCTGGAAAATTGCTATTTGCAAGTTTGTTGCTTGGCTGTTGTTAATGATAATTAATAAACTATTGTCAGATGTAAGTTAACTATCTTCTTTTTTGTAACCTATACCTGGACATTCACTCCAATCAAGATGATGATAGACACTTTTAGGCCTATTGGAAACATGGAAATTGCTATACTTCAACTTGTGAATTTCACACACCATTATCAATCAATCACCATATGGTCCTGTGACTTTACTGTAAATTATGAGGCTATAACATTTACCTTTTATGTTAAGATATCATAGTCAACAAAACTGTATCCACATGTCACATATAATATGTTGTGTGTAAATGTAGCCTATAGAGAGCTGGGCACAGTCTACATAATGCACATAATAAGCATGGTGTATGTTTTTTATGTGTTATTGCTGATTTCTATTGATTGGTGTTGTGTTTGCCTTATTTTTGTCATTTTGTCATAGTTGTTTTCTCACTAAACCATGACAGTAAGGCGGTAATCCAATACCTGGTGAACAAAGCAGCTAAATGGAGTTAAGCCATCATTATTATTTACATTACACCTACTGTGACATGTTAAAATGTCCTCTATGAAAAATGCTCATTCGACTACAGTTAACAGGGTGACGTGCCACGATACAAATGATCATTTGATACCATGTTTAACATATCTTTTGAGATTATACAGAAGAGCAAGGGAAAAGTGCATCATGATGAGGTGGTGGTTTGAAAATTTCTTTGATGTTTTGGTACTTCTGCTGCCATGCAAACTGCAGCCTGTTACCTGTGAAGGAGAAAACTGTGCAGCCAATTTCCATGTCTACTGGGAGAGATCTCTTATAATTAAAAGAGACATTTTAGATGGAGTAATCATATGAACCCTCCTTTTCACACTAACAAGAGCATCAGCTAGAGCAGGATGGAATGAAGTAATGGATTAATAATTACCTCTTCACCTGACAGTGCATTGGTTTGGCTGTTTTAATTATTTGTCATTCTCACCACACATTACATAACACACTGTTTTACACTGATTTGTTTTGTTATGCACTACACAAGAGATTGCTCTTGAATCAAATACAATAGCCCAAATATTAGAATTAATATTTATGTTATTTGCAAGCATCCATCACTGCAAGCATTGCAGAGCATTTGTGGAAGCTGTCAGTTGTAGTTTCAGAGGGAATCCTATAAATGTCCAGTTAATGTAACAAAGACACATGTTTAATGCTTTAAATATAATTATTGCAAAATAGTTCTAATGATCTTTTCATATGGAGAGGAGAATGGATTGTGATGTAATGCCTCCTGCTCTCTCCCTTGACAATCACTATAATTAGTAAACCAGGAAACTATCTAGGTCACAGGGAAAAGACAATCTCTTTGATGACCTGTGATGACATTTCTCTGATATTGCTGGTGGGGGATATGTGTTTCTAATTACTTGAACTTTATCTTTAGTACTAAAATTAAAAATTAAAATTTACCCCCATTTTGACACAATATAGCCATGGCATTGGTTGGCATTGACATTCAAATGTGGACCACACGAAGGGCGTCCAATGTGCCATCTACCATATCTGTCAGAAATCTTTTTACACAGTTATTAATGTTCTTGTAACAGGAACAAAGTTTGTACAATCTTAACCATCAACAATTTGCAGTCCACAAGAAAATATGTGTACAAAACAGCCAATCAAATTTGCACTGTTGTGTTGAGCTGCAAGTTGTCAGGGCAGTCACTGAAGACAATTTCCTTACACTGCAAAGAAAGTGAAACTAGTCAGCAGGCGTACTCGTTTCATCTGATGAGTAACGGCAGCCTAGTTTCTCCCTTTTTTGGTTAAATAATGAAAAAGGGGTGCAGGTAACTATAGCTTTGCTTGATAATAGATGTATGTAGTTAGAATATAGCAAGCATGTGCAGTAGAATAATTTACAAAGGACAGGTTTTATTTCCTAATCAAATGGACTCTGGATTAATTAAGCATGTTTGTCCTTTACCAGTAGCTCACGCTAGAATATCATGTGCAATGTTCAGGACAGTACGCATGGATGTGACTCCTTAAAAAATGATCCCTATATATGCACTATAACTTTAGATACTACAGTAATACTGATGTCTGCGGAAATACGTAACCACTCCTGATACCAGTTTAGAACATATATTTCGTCGCCGACAGGGGGCACTCTGTTACCAAAGCTGCTCCGCTGAATAGCTGAACGCGGTTGAGCTGCCCGACAAGCTAGCAGAAGGCAAGAAAATACCGGAAGTTAAATGATACACGCTTCAGAATAAAATAATAACTTATAAAGTATATCTACACAATTTGTCTGACTTGGCTAACACGAGTTGATTTATTTCTAGTACAGTTTTTGTCGTAAAATTGATATATATCTTGATGTTTTCAGTGCGGCTTTGTTTTGGGGAATCAAATAGCGGATGTGTAGTCAAGCTGGAATATACGTTTGGGTGATGACAGACTTCGACGGTTGCCACGCGCGGTTTGTTGGGCTTTTATTTTGAAAACCGTCCCGGAAGTCTGGTTGCACTCGGGTTACCTTGGCAGTATTTTTGTGTCGTGCCTGAAAGGACTGTAAAGTCTTGCAGCGGTTCAGACTTGAGGAGTGACAACTTAACGATGGCGAGTGCGCTTCATCTGTTTACTCCTCGCTGTTCCCGGCTTTCCGGACCGAACCGTCAGCTGCTGGTCTGAGCTCACAGCCGTTGCGTTTTCCTCGCCCGGGACGAGCTCGACCGAAAACCCGTGCCAGGGTAGCTTGGATATTCAAGGACATTTTAACGTTACCATAGCTACTTTGGCCTTTTCTGTCGATTGAGGAAATCCTGCGCGTGCTTCTCCGGCGCAATGATGTGGCCAGATTTTGTAAACACGGGCAGAAACGGCGGTTGATGTAGTGTAAATGAATGCACCCGAGCTGATGATGTTTTTCTACGCGTCATCTCTACATGTCGTACCCGCACCCCTTCCTCTACCGAAGGGCCAAGCAAACGGCGACGTAAAGGAAATCAGTTGCTGAGTTTCGATGCTTTCCTCTCAATTATGCCATCGTTTTCAGACCTCATCAAGTCGGCGGTCGCTTCGTGCTGAGGGGGAAAGCGCGTCGCTGGTGAAAGTGGTGACCTCAAAACGCGGAGAAAGACCAATGAACTTTGATTTGCTGAGTACTGGAGTGTGGTGAAGCCAGAGGTGCATCATTGGTGCGCATCAGGTCCAGGTATGTGATGAGCATTGCAAGCCATCAATTTGTCATTACCGTGCTGCCATGTTGCTAGGTAACTAACTGACGATGGGTTTACTCCAGTTCAAATTTGATCACCCCCCCACCTTCAGAGATGTAACGTCACGTTCAGGAAATCTTATTTCACAAGCTTTTTAATACCATGTGCTGCTATACCTCGTCGTTAAGTGTGTTTAGAATAACTTTGTCTTCCTCCTTTTGGGCGAAGAAGTGCAGCATATTTTTTCTCCCCTCATGCTATGGCTCTGCTGCTGTCACACAGGCATGCTTGTTAAAGCTGATGAAATTGTTCCTCTTTATCCAGACTGTAAGCTGTTTTGACGTTATGATTATACACTGCATCCAGTAACACACTGTGACAGAAATGAATGTAATCAGTGGTGGAGTTTTCAGGCTGCATGTTGTTGCCCTTTTGGAACACTTTGCAGTGATACCCAGAAGTGTGAATGCTGCAAATGACGGACATATTTCACTGAACATGGTTTTCACTTGTGGCGACTCACATTTTACCACGGTTTCAGTCAACCTGTTTCTGACTTAACTAAAAACCTGCCTCCCACAAGCTTGTTTTTGTATCCCCTGGGTCCATTTCTATTTCAATATGACTTTATGAGTTTCAGCATCAAGAGTCACTCCACTTGACTCAGCAGGGCCTGGGTGAGTCATTGAGGCAGTGCTGACTCGGAGGCTGTGGCGTCTGTTGTCCAGATGATGGCTCTCCTATGAGGGCAGGAACTCCTGCATGGCCATGCTGCTGTGGCCCCCCTGCTTTGTTTCCAACATCGCAGTTTGTCTCTGAAAAAGGATTGCAATGCAATCTAAGGCAAGTTTTGATATTTATCTGTGCTCTTGCTCAGAGCTTCAGTCTTATAGGTACAAGATGTATACTGCATTTGGAGTATGTTGACAGAGATAGAAAGAAAGGTGCATACTGAGATAGGTTACTGTGATGTTTCTGGGCCTGAAGAATATCGTACTAATATGCACAGTGGGTGTAATCTCTCTATGACATGTTGAAACATGCATCATATCTTCTTGAAGCCTTAACAGTTGTCAGGGTTGTGTAACGCACTCAGTATCAGTTACTCGGTGACCTTATAAATTTCATTGCTTTTGAAGATTTTGAAATCATAGGAAAACAAGAATTGGAGCGGTGAAGTTCACTACAAATGCAAACTAATTTCGTACTTTCTTTAGCCTAATTACAGCCTATCTTTTTTTCCAAATTTTTCTCTTCTGAGTCACCTTTGGTTTTGGCTTGTAGACATACTCATTGCTTATGTTTTTCAATTTTAATTTGAAAAACACTCTGCTTTTGTTGCTGATTGTAACTATGTTGGTGGCTAGCAGGATATTCTGTCATGCCCTTCATTTGTGTCACTAGGAACTACAGCATAAATAAACTTTGGTGATGTTCTTCAGTTATTGAAGTGCTGCTCTGATGGTTAAGGGCAGACCACTTGAAGTGAAGGCCATTGATTATGGCATCACTGATGACCCAGAATTCAAATCTTTCTCATGTGCCCTGTCTTTGTTACCAGTCATACCTGTTCTGACCTTTTAGATACTGTGGTAGTAATGTAACTAATGTAAACACGGCAGTTCCTCCAGATATTTGTCCAACCAGTTTTCTGGTGGTGGACTTTCTTCCCTCCCCCAAAGAGACACAGGCAGAAGGTACACATATATAGTGCAAGGACAGGGCTGCGTTGACAATGCAAATTTAAGAACTCACTGCAAGACCTATGTGTCCGTCTGTCATTCAAGATTAGAAATGATAATGTAAATTTGTTCCTCCAAAATATATACCCATTGAAAGTAAAGCACATGTAAAATAATACTAATATTGAAGTTTGTTCATGTATTGATCAATCAGACATGGAATCGACCCCCGTGTCCATCCTAATGAGCTGAGTTCTCATACTGAATTGATATTTCCAAAGGCTCAGTGAAACTGTGTGAGTGGAGGTTAGAAGGCCGTACAATGTTCACTGACTAACATAGCAGTACTTGTTGTATTTGTAAAATGGCATGAGTTCATAAAGTAAAGCTGCAATGTACAGTTAATGTGTTTTGGTTTTTTTTAAAGAATTTCCCCCTTTCATCGCCCTTCTCACATTTAGCACACTATGATTTGTAGGTAATTCTCTCAAGCAAGTCTGCAGCATTGCAGACATGCAGAAAGATGCATATAGAGCATAAACATAATTCAAAAAAGCTCACAAGCCCTTGCAGATTTAGCTCCAACCCTCCCATTTTGTGAGTATATTTGTAAATCTCTGTGTGCAGACATTGTAATTGGGTTTTAACTCTACATGTTTGATCACTTTAGTCTTATTGAAAGAGTTTCCAAGTAAGTTCACCTCCAGAAATACTTTAGGTATTTTATTATTATTTTGAGCCCATTTAACTTAAACTGGTTGGAACTAGGCTGATGTTGTACATCGGTGATATACTTCCCATAGAAAATCACAAGTATCTCATTCCATTTTAGTAGCCAAGTCATTTTAACAGATTTCAAATATTCATTCAATATTAATTTTGTATGAGTTATTTCCTGGAAAATTAAGAACTGTGGCTTCAGGATTGCAAATTTATTCAAAGCCGTGTTCGTACTAAGGTTTGACACTGTCACTGCCTGAGTTAGCCATTAGTTAACCATACATGCACTTCTACCTGCTTGTCTGGTTGTACTTAGTCAACTAAGCAAACATAATGTGGTGACACCTCACCTTAAATCATGTTTTGTAGAGTAAGTAGAGTGGTTTTAGTGTTAGCAAGGAGATCTTAGAAGAAGACAGTAGTTGGGAGGCTGAAACCTGATAGCTCTGTAACTCTCAGGTGTCACTTGTTAGACAGTATCACAGAAGGAGAAAGAGTGGAGATGACTATAAATCAGCCCAATGTTTGCACAGTGGTGATTTTTAGATGCAGCCAGTAAAGGTTTTTTTGATCTTTGTTCAGTTGTATTTGTTAAATCTATCAACACGAAATCAACACGAAAAGCAAAAGTGGAGACACCGCAGATGATAAATGAGTGTAATCATTTCTAACTGCATTCAGATACTATGCTAATGTTTGCTCATTCGTGTCACACAGGTCTCTTTCCCTAAGACTCAAATTACTCACCACTCTACTAATGTTATACGGTTACAGGAGTGCCTGACAACCTCCCGACCATCCAAACGCCATGAGAATATGTAAATATATGCTGTATGTCTGAGTGGAGTGGAAAATTTTGTGCAGTGGAGCCTGTAGCTCATGTGTTTTGTGTCTCAGGCTTGTTTGAGTATTCATAGCACTATATTGAATCCTTGCGAGTGTGTTTATGTATTCTTACATACAACTTCTGTTCTCCCACTACAATCTGCTTTTGAAAGCCTTCCAGCACACATCAACAATCCAGTGGCTATTAACTATACTATGACAAACAAATATATAGCCATTGAGAAATAACACTTTAGTTGAGGAAACAGGACAAAACGCACTTCCTGTCAGAAGTTCAGATGACGTCTGTTGCTGCTAACCACAGTTTTTGGTTCAGTGTCTGTACTATTTGAACTGCTTATCAGATGAGATTGCTTGCACAGGAAGAGCAGAGAAACAGGTACAGACACAGTCAAATGTGCTACATAAACCTTTTTGAGAGTTAACCATGGCTGTAACAGACTGCACTGTACATGTTGCACTATTGTATATATTCATATTCACTTGACAGTTTGTGCGGTAATTTTTCTTAATGCTCTTAATGTGTAATACTTCTCAAGAGAACTGTTGAAAAAAACAGTTGAATGTGTAACATTGTTGAGTTTTCCGTGACATTTAATTAATCAGAGGAGTCGTATTATCTCGGTTCTTTAGTTAGATCAGACCGTTCAGACTGTTTTTGGACCTCCTATATTCTATCTTCAGCCACCAACACATGCAGTCACTCCCAACCAAGTTGAAGGTGGCAGTATAATCATAAAGGCTCACTGATAACAGTGGATAGTGACACTGATGAAGCAGCTGTATAGCTATTAAAAATGAACATTTCCTCTTATAATATAATAGATTGTTTACTTATTTTATTCTATTCTATCTGTAAACGTACCAAGGTTGAATCCCTCCTTCTCTAGGGCTCATTTTGTGCAGTTCAATTGTTCATATGGATATGGACAGTTACCCAATTTTCTGTGACTGCTTTGATAGGATATCAGAACAGTCAATGTATTCTACAGCTCTGCATGTATGTGGCAATGCAGTTTGTTAAATGAGCTTGCAGAAAGATAGTAAAGGCATTAAACCTGATTTACAACAACCCCATAGTTCAAAATATTTTTTTCAGCTGTTAACTTCTGGGTAGAAAGACTCATGTCATGTTTGTGACATGTCTTTGACAGTCTACAGAGACTGAGTTTTATGAGCACTGACAACACCAGAGGGGATTTTGAAAAGTAACACCGTGCTGAAATGAAGTGTTTAATCACAAAGCAGCCTTATTAGATCAGTTGGTCTTTATTTATTGTCTGTGAGAGGACATGTCTCTTGTTGGTTGCCTAGCAGAGCTGGAGCAGGAAGTAGCACAATGTAAATGTCACATGTTCAAGGTTTGTCTGTCAGATATGTGGAATTTTCTGGAAATGGTGGAACTGTTAACATAATATGAAAGTGTGGTTGGAAGGATAGTCATGATGCTGTCCTTGAATACTCATGATTTGAATTATCAGGATAGATGAGAATATAAGTGGGGGTGTCTAGGTTGGGATTTCCAGTCAAATGAACTGTGTGGGTGCCTAGTACTGAGCTGAACCACCGTCACGCCTGATGTCTGCTTTGGAATTGGAAAATGATGATGGATAGATGAGGAACATTACTTCCTGTGTTCTCATTCACTGTTTTGCATAGACACTAACACTGCACAACACCAGGTTCTATGTCTTGCAGCAAGCAGCAACAGCAGAACACAGAATTTAGAGAAACTTTCTTACCTGCCTTTTAGGATATATTAAATAGAATTTGCATCAGTAGTTTAACCTAATTAGGCCATAAAGCATTCATCATCATTCATCATCACTTTTCCTCACTAACCGTGAGAAAACTTGCAGTATAATTAGTAATAGTAATACGTTTTAATCTTATATTTAGAGCGAATATTGACCAACTTTGATGGTGTGCAGATTGGTTTCCATATCCTTACTTAAAGTGATGCAAAAGATATCTCAGGGAGCAGTTTCACTGCTTTCATTACACAGTAACATATTTGTTGAAACCAGAGATTAGAAAGGGTACACTTTCAATCATTCAGGTACCCGCAGGGGTTTGATACAATCCTGAATACCGCTTTTACAATTTATGACATCCCCTTAGGGGAGCACAGGGACGCATTGCCAGCTGGCTGGTTATTTCAAGGTCTAATTTTTCTTTTAATTCATCTTGAGTGGACAATCAGGCATCCTGACATTGTTTCAAATGAGCTTCCATCATGCGCCTGGGTGCCAGCCAAGCATCGAATAGAACATTGCGTTTTCTCTGCACCTCGAGATCCACAGACTCTGTCCTTCTTCCCTAACCCGCCCTCCCACCCCTCAGCTCCCACCCCTCAGCTCCCACCCCTCAGCTCCCACCCCTCAGCTCCCTTGAACAAAGCAGGTGATGCAAATGTTGGTGTTGAGCTGTTGACAGGGACAACAGGGGTACAACCTGTCCCCACCCATCCCTGATCAGCTAGCTGATGAATGGCACATAACTGCTAATGCTTCTACAGTGGCGTTGTCTGGGAAATTAGATGAAGACGAAACACTTTGTGTGGGGCTGTGCCTTTGGACGCCAGTTTTTCAGGCGATGTGGGTGGACTAGTCAAACAAGAGCTGAGGTCTTTTTATAGCAGTCGACCACCTTCCTGTGTCCTCACTGGAATTTCAATTTATGGAAGAGGAATCAAGTCTCTTAGGGGTATTCTGGTGCATCCTGTCAGGGAGGCATTGTTTTGCAGTGATATTCATTAGGCTTGTGCAAGAAGTGAAATCGAGGCACTTGGAGACACACACACATCCTCTCAACCAGGGAAATTCTTGGCTCTCAAGAAATATCTGCTTCTATTAGGCAGAGTCCTGAATCCCAGGTGATGTATTAGCTAATCTAATCTGCAAGGTGCATAGTCTGCAATGAATTACAAATGCTGCTTGCACCACCCAGTCATTAAAGTGCCAGTTAGTGGACTTCTTCCTGCCCAGTTTTTCAGCACGTGCCCATGAATTGAGAGGCTGTCATTGACCATTAAACTCTCTCTTTTTTTTTGAGCTTTTGGAGCTTATTTAACTATTTATCAACACAGTTTTCATATTTCAGCTGCACTTTGATTCCTCTTGTGCTTCTTGTGAACTAGTATAGTCCCATATATGCCATTTCATATTTGTGTTTTGTTCGACCCCACCCCCAACGCTTGCAGCGCCTTCTGACTCACATGGATCATGTAAAATGAAAGCGACAGCGCTGCTTCATGTCACTATACCCACGCTACCCTTTCCTTTCCATTGGCCGCAGACACCTGATTTCTCTGAGGCTAAAAATAGACTCCTTCAGACCCTGTCTCCCCCTCCTTGCCACCCCCTCACCCTTTTCCCTTTTTTCCTCCTGGTGTACAGGCTTTTATTGGGAAGTCTGTCTGTGTTATGCCCTTTCTTCCATGTGCCAGACAAAGCCCCACGTCTCCATTCAGAGTGCCGTGTCTCTGTGTGAGAGAGAGACGTCAGAAAACCTTTATGTTACAAGGTTGATAAAGAGTTTCTGATTTTTACAGGCTATGACTCTGATAAGAAAATCCCAATGCGATAAAGTCTGGTTTTGCACAGAACTGTAAACCTGACCTCAGAACCCACTGAATTGTTAGCCAAAGTCATAGGACCATGAGCGTCTTTGAAAATGGCCTTTTATGGTCAGTATGAGAGACAACTTCTGTCTTTGGTCACTGGTTAGAACACTTTTGGGAAGCCTGCATTATTCATGCTGCACAAGATGGTTTGAGGTATTTCACCAAAGGGAAGCAGACAGCCACAGCTTTTTATGAGCAGCTTTCTTGTCACTGACAGTTTGACATTTGCCTTGATGCATGGATGTTCTCGAAATGAACACGGGCCTTCTCATTGAACTGATGACTCAAATTTCTTTAAATCAGAAACTTGAGGCTGATAGAAGAACACAGTATAAAGGCAATAGCTGAGATAGATGGACATTATTGTGTTAAGATCAGAGTTGTTTTTCATTCCTTTATATGATCATTTGGGTCTGGAACCTTTGCAGCCAGTTAAACAAGAGGTTAGTTTTAGCGCTGTATCTGTGAAGGGTTTATCTGCAGTGAACGAGCTGAAATCCCTCAGGATGCAGGCTGATTCTTTATAAAACAAGTTATTCTGTCTAATAGAAGCACAGATTAAAACACCACTTTAGCATTCCTTTCTCCCCTATTTTCTTGCTGTTCCTCTAATGTACTTTTTTCTGATCCATGCATATTTTTCTGTCCCCAATTCACTTCAGTTTTTCAGATCCATTTTCCTCTCCGCTACTAGAGCACGAGAAATTGGGGCAACAAGACCCATTTCTTCCCAAGTATTCAATAAAATGAATATTAGTATTGTGTGTTTCTGCACATTCTTCTGACTCACTGTTAGATTTTTGAAAAGGAGCCTGTTAGTGGTCTCCTGCGTTCAATTTTAACATAATAAATAATAATAACATTTTATCATAATTACATATGGCATTTGTAGCCTCTGTGTGATGCAGGTAGGAGCAGGTTTGTCTTGACATTGTTTTAATCCCAGTCAAAGTATTAGCAGTAAACAGATACTTTTAAACCTGCTTGCTAGATCTATAAAACTCACACGTAGCCCGCTATATTTAATCCTGTGCCTTACCCACTCTGCATCACACCCACCACTGTTTTTTTTTTTTTTTGAAATCCTGCATTCTGTTATATAGAGAATTGTCACCTACAGACAGTATATCACATTAGCACATATTTAGGTTGAGGATATATTAGAATCAGTGGGTGTTACAGGCTGTTGCGGTAGCCAGAAGACAGAAACCAGAGTGCAGTGGAATTGAGCTGTGGTGGGGATGAACGGAGACTGACAAAAGTGAAAGTGGAGACAGAAGAAACAGGAGAAAGAAGTATCAGCCCCGGCAGCATCTTGTCTCTACTTTCCTCGTCACTCTGACTTCATCTTGGCAACCAATAAGAATAGGGGCCTCTGTGTCTCCATGGTAACCTCCCGTTCAAGCGATGATGGAGAGAATAAAGGGGCAGGAAAGGGAATACATTTTGGCCTTAGGCAAAACATTTTTCTTCACAAGTTTTGTGGAGTATGATCCATTTCATTTCTCCTCTTCGATTTAGTTATTCAAAAAAGTTGCATTGGTGGTTATCGGTGTGCTAATGATTTTAAAAAAAATGTTTGAAATTAAAAATAGACTTCACGTTTGCCCTCTGAATTTATATGCTTCAACTGTATTTTTCTAAAAAAAAAAAAAAAAGGCCCCAAAACTGACACTTTTTTCTGTATTGCAAAATAACATACAGACATTTAACACGTAAGATGTTTGTCTGGTTTATCTCTCTCTGTGGCTGTCAGAGCTCATTAATAACTTTCATCCAGGCACCTCCAGTTCCCAGATCTTATACTTAGTGTATTTAATTTTGCATTTTATTTGTTTATATTTAACTTTACATCTGTGATTTGATTACATCTTTGATTGTTTGGATATCTGATACCTGCGTGCATTCTGTCATGGACTAATAATGTAGGTGTCATCTCACTGCGATAACAAGTCTCAGCCACATCACTGAAGCATTTCATATTGTCAAAGCCACTTTGCACTATTGTGAGAGATTTCTAGTAGCTACGACACTGGAAATCCATTAGTTGTTATTCCTCAAAACCTTTGTGCCAAGCTTTTGTGATGCCAGTGGTGAGCAAGTGCTCAGCTATAGGCTCCACGTTACAAGAAGGCCTTGATTTGAATCAACATCTTGTTGCCAGCAAACACTCATAGAGGGGCTGATGGATATGTTTAAGAGAGATTGTCTAAATCTACAAAAGCATTTTCTGCCCAAGGGTCTGTAGGCTACATGAATTAGCTAATGGGATGGACAAAATGCTAGGCTAGAGATGCGTTCCTTTTCTGTATCTGTCTGAGTTACATAAGACTGCTCTCTGCACAGTTGATTCAGGCTGTGTGAGCGCTCGGAGAGAATGACAGCGAGGGGAGATCCTCATTTAACCTTGGCACGTAACCGATTAATCCAAGTGTAATTTGCATATAAGGTCATCTAATTTTGGATTTCAGAGTGAAGCGTGGCGTTGATTAGAGATAGAGTTGGTATGTAACAGGCCCGTTTTTTGGAAAACGGTGGGCTGATGTGCGCCACTGAGGCATAAGAAAACAATGGCTCCACTTATTAAAGCAGCTTAAAGTTCTCAGCAGTCACTGGGCACCAGATTTATTTATGTAGAATTTTAATTACATGCTGTGGGGGTATCTAATCTAAACCTCACTTATTTTCCACTGAAGCTTCAGATTTAGTGAGGTTCTGATCTGCCTTGGAGTAAGTTTAATGTTTGCCACAAGATTTTGTGCAACCAATTCCATGAAACTCCATGTACAACGTCTGACTGCAGCATATTTTCATTATCTTTTCATTCTGTCATTTTTAAAAAAATTTATCATCTTGGTTGGTCTGTAAATGATTAGTTGTTAGTGACAGGTTTAGATTTATTTTCTGCCTACTCCATAAAACTCACTGTTAGTGGATGACTAGCATTTTGCTTGACCACATTTTAAAAAAAAAATCTAAACTCTAAACTTTTTTGGCAAAGTTCTCTTTTCCTTACGATGCCATATTCTCCAATGTGTCTGTGCTTGCCAGTGGTTCTTGTTCGTTTTCTCCCTGTCTCTGTAAACGAAGCTCATTTTTAGAAGCAGTTCTACTGTAGGAGGAAAGGGACGAGGAGAAGGAGGAGGAACACAATGGAGGAGATGCTCACAGGGTGTCGAGTATTTTTAGCTTTTTCCTTGTACTGCGATGATGAGTAAAGAACAAGGGCAGGCTGTGCATCCCTCTTCCTTAGGTTGTGGAGGAGCATGGGCCCGAGGGACAGGAAAAGTGATGGCCTTGTTTTAAGGTGCATCATGGGAGCTTACTGTATTGTACTGTACTGTATACAGTATGTGACGTGAGATGACGCACCATGGTTTATGGTGCCCACGTCTACGATATGATTCAGGGAGCTCACATCATATTGCATCTGCATTTGTCTGTTTTGTTCACTTCGCCTCAGTTCAAAGGGAGTCTGTTTTGCAGAATAAACGATGGATCACTCGCAGTGTTTCCCCAGATTTTGCTCTTCAGCTCTTTGAGTTGTGCATTGTGTGGTGCAGCATACGAACCATCCGGACCACCTTTTAAATATGGAGAAAAGATAAATGTTTGCTCTCCCCTTCTGTGCTTTATTGAAGTCAAGCAAAGCAAAACGCACTCTTTGTCAAATACCCCCCACCCAAACGCCTGTATACCTATAATAGAAATACTCTAATCACTGTCTCATGGTGGGTTAGAGATGAAAATATCTTGTATCTGTGTAAAATCTTTGCTAATACCCTTCACATTCACAAACGTGGTATAGATGAAGACCAGAGCTTCCCAAGTTACCATTTAACACCATAAAGCAGATAGATTTATAGTTGATGATAAAAGTAGCCAGCCTGGAGGTAGGAATGCATATCCTATTCTTTATTAAGCCCTGAGAGGGACAGGTTTTGTAGGGTGTAACGCAAGTTTGAATCCAGTAATCTGTGCCACATAGTTTATATTTATCTCAGTTATACCCTTGATTAATGATGCTTCATAGTTTGCCCTTAATAGATCCTCCATGGGAAAGAATATTTGTACAGTACGCTTGTTTGAAATATGCATCATAGCCTCTTGAGACATTGCAGGTGGATGGTAAAACTCACTCGCTGTGACCACGCAGCACACACACCCCTACATGAACAGCATTGTCTTAAGCCTTTTGACATTTTAACTGGATTGGTGGCTAAGCCAATCAACTCAATCAAGGGTTCTTGTCACCGGCAGAGGCTGTGTTTGCAGTGGTTGTCATAGCTGAAGTTGTCTCTGCAATGTCAAGGCTACGCTGTGTGAAACTGATCTATGGTATTTTAGGCAGTTCAGGGGCAACATTTTCCACTTGTGTTTTAAAGGGGTCTTGCCTCAGGTCAGTCATGAGGGAACCCCGGCTCCCACCCCCACCATCCTTCCAGCTCCCCTGGGATTCACCACCCCCTCTGTTGCTCCGCCTCAGAGTGGTGCTTGTAAAACAGGGCTAAAATTAAAGGAGCACCACCATTGTGGAAAAAGCCTCCTGTGAGTCAACACCTCCCTCCCGGTATTCTGCTTTGTGTCAACAGCAAGGCCCAGCTGTTACTCTCTGTCCTTTGGGCAACCTGTCCGCTGTACTACTAGCTTTCAATCCAGAGCTATATGCTGCACCCTCAGACAGAGTTAGTAATGCCACTTTCCATTATCGTGATACAGGGCAGCCTGGGTAGAAAGGAAAATGGATCTCAGAGTGAAAGGTGCTTTTAATGTTTAGGTGTAAGCGAGAGCCTCTGGTCTGTAAAGGATAATCCAGGTCTTTGCTTTGTGGGCTAAGCAGGTTTCATCTGTTTAGACCAGACACTGATCCCTGTTAAGAGGTGAGCAGATGTGCACATCTTTGAGGGCTTGTTTGTTTATGGCGGTTGTAGGAGTTGCACAGATGTAGCTGTGTTTACAGGCCTTATGGCTCTTGTGGTATTAGGCATCGTGTTATCTGGAAAGTTCCACTAATTGACTCAGAGGCTAGGTTGTCAGACCTGGGTCTCTGAGGAAACTTTTGAATGTTGTTCAGTTCGGTTATGAAATTGAATATTTAAGAGTGAATAAGAGCATTTCAGGAATGGTACCCTTGCCTGGAGGGTTGTTTTGTTGGTTTATCACACCTTCTGGGAAGGGTCACAGATGATGTAGCTGCAGCATTAAGCACCCCAGGGTGAGGTCTTGCCACAGCTGGCCACATGTTTAACAGGCTGAGACAGCGGTGGAGGGAAGAAATAGAAAACACTGTCGAACTGCAAGTATTTTGTAGTTATTGTTTGCTTCGGTTTGTCGATATGGGAGTGGGAACATAGGAGGCTGCTTTATGATGAGCGCTGTACAGCGGTGTGTGCTGCTATTGCGTCACTGCCTAGAGGGGGGCCGAGACAGTATTTTTAGAAGGGAATGAGCATATTCTCTGAACAAACAACGTCAAGCGCTCTGCTTGCGTATGCTAGGATTATTGTAACTGGGCTATTTTTAAGCTTTGTGTGTGAGAGTGCTTTTTTCTGGGTCAAGCACGGTGCTAGTACTCTCTCGAGGCTGCCGGTGGATCATGCATTACAGGTGTTATGTTGTGCAGACAGCACAGCATCTGTATCACTAACAAAAAAGAGAGTCAGAGAGACACAGGTTTTAGCCATCAGGGACATGCAGCGTTTTCAGGATTGGTCTGTGTTTGCAATACTGCTGTAAAGGAGATTATATTTGTGAAGCAGTTTGACAGTCCTCATATCAGCCAATTCAGAAGGCCTCATTAATCTGTAGTGTATAATTTAAGGACAGGATATTGCATACTAAATCTGAGCCACAGCCCCAGTGCATAAATATGTGTGTCTGTGTGTGTTGTGTAACAATTTTATTGAGATGAAGTATCCACATCCCAGACTGACACTACTAATAAACACAGACAAAATACCCAACAAAAACATGTTTGAGGGAGACAGTTTGGGTGTGTCCGTCTTTAACTGTTGCGTCCATGAGCCAGAAAAGGAGAGACAGACACTACGTGCATATAGGTGTATGAATGGTTATTGTCAATGTGGTTTTCGATTGTTCTAAAACAAAATTTAGGAGAAAAAAACCCCAAAACAAAATCCAACAGATTAATTCACATGAATAATGACAGTTCTGGATAATAGCTGTAGATTATAAAACTGTCATAATCCAGTTGGGCGCATTATTCACAAGCATCAACTTCACTACAAATCCCTGCGCTGCATCATCACCCAGGCTCCTAATACATCCTGCTGGACAGTCCCTCTGTTTTGCTGCCTGTTGCTTTTACTGGCTCTGTCCTTCTCCGTTGGTTTGTTTCTTCTCCGTCTTTACGTACCTGTTGTCACTTTTTTGCTAGTGGTGCTTGCTAGGTGGTGGCAGGTGGCCGGTCTCCCACAGCAGTCACTCTACGGCAGATAATAAGACAGTATCTGTCTCACCACATCACACTGAATGACTTCCAAATCATTTCGGCCTTCGCATCCCGAATCGCTGCCCATGAGGAAATTCTCACAAACACTCAGAAGTTTGTTGCGGCATCAGTTGCAACCCACATTCAAACTGTTGCCACATTGTTGAACTGTGCTTCAAGTAGATTGTGAAGCTGTTTATGATCAACACTGTCAACAAGGATGAGCACTGTGACCTTACCCTCTAAAGCCTGGCACCAGCATGTAGAGGCCTCTCGGGCCTCTATGCTGCAGGCTTTTCTCTGGGCCTCTCCAGGCTAGCCTAGTTTCATCACAGCCTTTCCCAAGAGTGCAGTTATTTTCAGCAGTATGTGGTGTTCTGCTCTAATTTTGTCAGTGCGTCATTCCTCTGTGTACAGCAAAGACATATATATTCTGTAAAAATGTATAGAAGACAGTGTTTTAACCAGAACACCTCCCAGTCTGTTAGAAAGCACCTGCATAGGGTCGGGAAGTTAGACAGGCTCCATTTTTGTCCTGGCACTGCTTCAGTGAGATGAATGTATCTTCGGTTTGGAGATGTAGGGATGAACGCTCACAGGTTGGTGAACCAGAGACCCAGGTGACATCAAGAGCCTCACCAAAGCGGGCCTTTGTTCACAGGATAAGTGATGCATTGGGAATATTGGTGTGATTACACAGAATGGCTGGGTGTCTGACTGAGGTCCAGTTGCTACCAGGGGTTAGAAAAGAGTGAAAATTGGGGTTATGCAACGCTGCGTAGTCACACTCGGATGGCCAAATACAAACATTGCCAGTGCGGTGTTGTTGTTACACATACAGTGCAGTCTCATCAGCATGCTGACTAAGATCCTGTGACCTGTGCTTTGCATCAGCCGTATCATTAACTAGACTGTTAAATCTTTGTTGTTTGATTATTAACAAGTAGAGCTCTTTTCCAAAAATACCACTTTGAAAGTATGAAAACATTACCTTGGATTCAGAATAGTCATCGTAGTCGTGATTGTTTTCTGCCCCAACGACTGAAATCAACAATTTATTTATACAAATATTAGGTAATGTGTTACTCATTTTGACAGATGTGTTCTTTCAAATAGAGGATATCTCCCTTTCCTCATCCTCTTGAGTTAATATGTCTTCAGCTGACAGTATCTCCAGTCAGGATCTTGTTTTCAACTTGCTTGGCTTTGGAAAGCTGTTCTTCCCTTACCGGTCAAAAGCAGACCTCTGCAACTCACGCCACCCACACGTTGGTTATGTATAGCCCACACCTACCCCTATCTGCCCAGTGGTTTGAAAACAATGCTTTGTGCAATTCTAAGGCTGCTATTTGTGAAACCTCGATCTTGCACAGGGGGCTCTTACAATGTTATGTAATGCTCCCCACTCAACCGTAATCCCTCTTATGCTGAGTGAGCCCCCCATGTGACGGTGCTGAAGGGTTGGGAGAGACTGGGTGGCTGTTGGGACTCTCGGCAAGGCACGGGTGCTCTCTGTGGACTCTGGCCACACACTTATACACACTCACACACACACACACTGAGCTGTGGCCTGTGTATAAGAAGAGAAGTTTATCCTGGCAAGTGCCTTACTTGGATCTGAGACGCTGGATGGAGACACAACGCTGATGCTCGTCCGTAGTGCTGAGGCTTCGACCAGACCTACAGGAACTACATTGAGTATATATGTCCTGAATGACACTCTGGTACTCCTCTCCTCTTCATCTGCGCGTGAGCCACGAGAATGAATCTTGGTTATGTATAGAGGAATCTTCTAGCTTCTCAAATTAGTCTGTGCGCTGTTTTTTTCTGTTCGTGATGATTTTTTACATTTTTTTGTTTTAAGTGTTTTTTTTAAATGTTTTTGGAGAACCAACATTAGGGTTCTCAGACGGTTTTGACCATAACAAACACGATTCTTGCAAGTATTCATTTTCAAATATATTCACAGCTCACATGTCTCATGCTTGTATTTGCTTCTTTTCCCACAGGAACCATCAATGTGGACGTCAGCTGGTGATTTGACAGGTCACATATAGGAGCGCCTCAAGTCTCTCCTGTCCCCTCTCCCCCTCCCTTCCCTCTGTCCCTTCCTTCCCCCTTTCCCTTGTCAATCTTCTCCCCGATCCCCCTTTCCCTCACCTCCAAGATTCACCATGCTTATCAAGGAGTACCGCATCCCCATGCCCATGAGTGTGGAGGAGTACCGCATCGCCCAGCTCTATATGATCCAGGTGAGGTCACAACATCATATACCCTACCAAATTCTCACCCGCACACGTCTGGCTGAAAAAAGGAAAAGAAAGTCATGCAGAAGCCAGGGGACAAAAATGAGGGGATAGAGTGGAGATGGATATAAATGCAGGGGACTTTTCAAGAGTGCTCAATTATGAAATGATCGGTCACACGGTTTCTGATGCTGGTGGAGTAACCGAACAAAGAGAGCTTGTGTGCTGATAGATTATCCAATTTAAACTCTCTGAAGCTGGCTGTTTCCACCCGTCATAGGCTGCATGTTTTTTATTCAGGAGGAGGGTGGGGGCACCCTGCGCTCGCTGCAAACCCAGTGCACATGCACACTGCTGCGATGGAGATGGACACACTCCTTTGTCTCTGTCAGACAGTTTCATTTGTCTAACCGAAGCCATAGCTGGAGACTGAGGGTCTGCGTAAGAGCTTGAGGGTTTATAGCTCCGAGGAGGAAAGGCTGATTTATGCAGCTTTAGTTATCCTGCATGGCTGCGTGGCAACATATTTTCTCTTCATATGACATGTGTACGTGAAGGAGGATTTATTTAATCCAGTGGTACTGCCAGGTGCACTGTGAGCAGCAGTACACAGAGCAGGCATGGAGAGCAATCACAATGACTCAGACTGTGCATTATTTAGTTACTGTTGTTTGGACATGTTGTACACATTTAGGCATTTAGCTGCATTTTTTTCTTTAAATGTTTAATTGTTTGAGGCGCATGCTGACCTAACGTCCAGTAGTTGTGTTGGGATTTGAGCCACGTGGTTATGTAATGTGAATCACAAGTGGTTTTGCGTTTGTTGAAGAGCAGGTTGAACTCACAAGCCTGTTTGATCAGGTTGAGGTATTTAGCTTAGTTCAGTGTGTCTTGTTTGCTTTATGTTAACTTTCCTTTACAGCCAACACAAATTAAAAACATGGACCCTGAAGTATACTCACTAAAGTAATCTAGCTTATACTCACACTTATATGAGTTAGGTGATCACTGGAAATGTAAACATTTTTCCATTGGCTAAGGAAAACCTTTCATGCCTTCAAGCTGTTGACCTTTCCATTAAGAGACCTATCCTGCAACTGCTACACCAAAATTAATGAGTGTGTATGTTGACAAAGATGTCTAAGATTAATATCCACCCACTGGTACAATACTACAACACAAGCTGCAGCTCTATTCACCTGTATTGCCTCACAGGGCCTCTCCTACTATAGACTATAACAACAGTTTATTAGTGAGCCTGCCTGACAGTGTCTGAATAGAAACATAAAAGCTTAGGTGTAGTAATGTTGTATAATTGTAAAGGGCAAGTCTCTGTCCTGTCAGCACAAATGAAAACACTATTAGATAATTATAACACAAGTCCGCGATGAGTACATTGGTCAGACTGTCAGTTAACAACCTTGTCAGTTGTTTTGTTGTTTTTCTTCATCTCCTCTCCCGTTGCACCAAACAGACAGGTAACATCGTGCACATGCCCCAAAGCAAGGAGACATTTGCAGACAGCACAGACTAGTCGCTGCACCACACTTGCACACTTCTACACACTTGATAATTCCTTTGGCACATTTGCTGTTTTGAACAGTGTTTTGCGGAGAGTAATTAATTATGTGAAACACTTAACTACAGGTCCTCTGCGCATCCTGTATTCAATTTTGTCAGACAGGACGAAACACAAGTAGATTTACACAAAGTCTGTTCATGTGCAACAAATCAAGAGGAAGAGGAATGCTTACCTAAGTGACCCATAGTTACCTTTCCCCCTGACCTCACCCTCTTTGCACAGCCTCGTTGCTGTGAGGCTTCTGTCACTATGGCAACCATGACATCAGCAGCGTGCCGGTGGTCAGGTTTTGTTCAAGAGAGGGAGTGAATGAAAAGAGGAAATGGAGGATAAAAAGAGAAGCTGCAAAGGAGGGAGGGGAAGAAATGAGAGAGGGGGTGGAAGGAAAAGAGAGAAATTTTGCTGGTGTCTGCGGATACCCTCGCTTCATTGCTGTATGTTACCAGGGCAACTGCAGCATGAAGGCCTGCCTGCCTGCGATCCATCCCTTGTGTAAGCCTCATAGATGAAGTCAGGGCCTTAGGACAGCCTGGCCATATCTACACCTCAGCAGCCAATGCCACACCCCATCTCTTCTGTCACTACCTTTGCCCTTACAACACCACCACCTTATTTGCGGCTAATTGTAAAGTCATTATCACTGCATAGGAATTTGCAGTAACATACGAAGCAAATGCAGAATGTGTGAGAAATTAAATATGAGAGGATCTCACTGTGTCTCATTCATTCGCACACCCATCATGTTCTGACTAAGCAACTGTATCCGTGGAATGAAGTGAAAAGCAGCATCTCAAACAGGAAACATGCCTCACAAACTTGACGGCGAGAGGAAAAAACCAGGATGTGACTCCCATCCTGTCAGAGCTGTTGGATCTAAACATATACAACAGACTTTGATGATGCTAGTTTTTATTTTGTATAGTTAGATGGCTGTTATAAGAAAGGTTTGAGAGAGGGGGAGGGAGAGAGAGAGAGAGAGAGGGAGGTCTGTGGCAAAGGTTTTAGGGCAGGACTTGAACTCACAACACAGTGGCACTTTGTCTTTGTGTACTGAGCCAAAAAGGATTTTACAGTAGAACAGTGTAGATGAAAGCCCCCCTCCCTCTCCCGTGAAGGCAGTCAACACTCTCACAGAGCCTCTCGAAAAACTATTTCTTCTTGTCTGATCCCCCACAGGTGCAGTTAAAATCGCTATGCAAATAAACAAAGCACGCTGCTGTTTTCATTAAGAATCTAACATTACAGTCAGTGTTAACTCTAAACAAGTTAACTACTCCCTGACTTCCCCCTTTCCCCCTTAAGGGAACGGCTGAGCCCTTGCCAGCGGGAGGAAGAAGTGACACTGCGTTTGGCAAGCTGCAGTCACCTGTCAGCAACCTAATTAGGGACAGTCCAGCAATTTATTTCTGGAAATATAATGCTAATAGTACTCACAACAGTGTGCTGACCTTTTTTCTCATCAGTCAAATTAACAAGCCCACTGACTGAAGTGAAAAGATGAAAAGATATCTTTCAGTGTGTTTTGAGCTGAACTTGCTCGACATTGGTAATCCTTTTCAGCACATTTATTGTTTACATCTGCATGATTCTACGGCTGCGTGCATTTTCATAGTGTTTGTATGAGCACAGTTTACTATACACGTGAGATTTACATTACGCTGTCTCGTGCTGGCTGCATGTAAAGCCAGTTTGACTGTGCTGTGGTGTCTGTGCTGTGTCTTTGGAGCTGGAGCTGAGCTGTTGAGAGCAGAGCGGGTGGCTAATGAATGACCTGTCAGAGGTAATGAGGTCCGGAGCGCTGGACGCCTCATGGCTTCCTCCTCCCTACTTCACTGATTCACTACCTCGCCTGTATTGCCTCTCCCCACCAGACTGATTGGAGAAATCGGTCTCTCTATTATCGCAGTGCTGTGCTAAATACTGTGTTTAACAGACTTTGAGCTCTATATGGACAAACTGGGCAAAGGCTGATAAGAGAAATAGAAAAGATGATACACCAGCAACCTCCTACATTTATGGTCCTTGCTCTTTACTCTTTGTTTTTAATATCGTCAGCACTTGGACTATGCTCTGCTGTTCAGGTTTCCCATTTTACTGATTTCATAACAATCACAAAGCTTCCTCTTGCATGCCTAACATTTCTGTCCTTGAAGCTACGAGTCACCTAGCTGTAAGTCTACTCAACTACATCTGCAGGCTCCACCCAGCCTGTCTTCCTCTGTGCACCTGGAATGTAAATATGGGAAGGGTGTGGCTTTGTGAGCTGGTTTTGGGCTTCCTGATTTGCAATTCAGAGTTGACAAAGTTTTCAGGGAGCTATTAATTTTGGTGTGTGTGTTGTCTTGTGTTTCGGTCTACTGACTGAACACCTGACCGTGTACAACTCTTCAAATTCTTAGCAGCAAAAGCTCATTTATTTGTTTCAGTTCCTTCTAAGCAATGGAGGGTAGATTTGTGTTCATATTTTTAGATTTAACACCACACTACCCACATGCAAACATGAACACATTCATCTTCATCATATCATTATTTTTACAGAAAAAGAGCAGAGAGGAGAGCTGTGGTGAAGGTAGTGGGGTTGAGATCCTAGAGAATAAACCCTACACAGATGGACCGGGTGGGACCGGCCAGTACACCCACAAGGTCTACCACATTGGCATGCATATTCCCAGCTGGTTTCGCTCCATCTTGCCCAAAGCGGCACTGAGGGTTGAAGAGGAGTCCTGGAACGCCTACCCTTACACCCGCACCAGGTGAGGTTCATTGCTGCAGAAAGGCCACCCCCACACCCCTTCAGAGCAGGAGCGAGAGTGCATTAAACTCTGCCAAGTTACACAAAACTATGAATTTGTGATTTCAAAAATCGTGTTTCTGTGTGCATGGGTGTCCAACTGCTGTAGCTGGTAGGTGCACACCTACAATTCTATTGTTACAATGACTTCCTATGCAACGCACACACACATACACACACTAACAGAACTCACAGCAACCTGTTTTAACTGATAACTACAGCAAACCACATTTTTAGAGGGTAGATAATAATGCAAACCTTTCTTGCAGTCAGTGTAATAAATGGTAAGTGTGATCATGCCTAGTTTGAAGTCCAGCTCTAGCTGCTGTCCCTCCAGTAAAAAGCCAAGAGAAAATAAAGACCTCAGAGCAAGTTGTCAGAATATTACAGACCATCAGATCGGCGTGTGGCCAGCAGTCGCTCCCAGGCTGTTAGATGTTGATGGCCCCTCATTCTCAGGGTGTCAGCGTGTTTGTCTGTGTGGTGCCTGACAAACACAGAGACGTGGAGGTGCTGAAAAGAGATGTGCCCTTGACTATACTGTCAGGATATTGATAGACTGCAAGTGCCTGTTGACACATCTATTCAACCAGTGACAGCTTTCCTGCAGACGCCTCAGATGCAACAGATGGGCATGGCTCACACGTCTTCTATCCTCAGCAGTGAGAGGGTGTTGTCACTCTTAATAAAATAGTTCTGATCTTGAGCCATTTAGTTGAAAAGTAAGTCTCTTAATAAAGGCAGATGTCAACCCATAATGCACTCTAGCTTTGTCACCTTTTGTCAACAGTTGTTCTGTCTGGTTTACTGCATTTTGTTGCCTCTTGTCCTTCAGATACACCTGCCCCTTTGTTGAAAAGTTCTCCATTGATATTGAGACCTACTACAAACCTGACACAGGCAACCAAGCAGATGTCTTCAATCTGTCTGCAGCAGAGAAGAGACAGAGGACTATTGGTGAGATAGTTTGGCATTAATCCCAAACCACTGTGGCAACATAAACTCAGTCATGAAATCATCTGCTGAAGTTATCATCAGGCTAGTGTGACTTTTTAAGACCACCGCAAAGTATACATGCGACTTTTGATATGCAAATCACCATCTGCAGAGGAGCTATGGCAGAGAACCGCTGCAGCAAGTAATGACCTTTTGGTGCAGTAGTTATTTAAGGTTTAGTTAAACAGTTTAGAATCCGCACCATTTAGTCTGATGGTGTCTTTATCTGTCCTCTTGTGTCTCAAACACAAGGAGCAGGTGAGGCCCACTTGTGGCAACTCAGTCTTACTGCATATGTTTTTTTCTCTTCTTTGGTAGCGTGCTTATTGACTACGAAGCTGCTTAGAAATGAATGCTTTGCGGGCATGCGGTGACCCAGTTTCAGCTTTGATTGTAATAATATTAATCAATGACTTATTCTCACATGTGGTTCTCAGCCTGAAATTCAGTTATTAAAAGAATTTCAAGCCACAGAAGTGCAACTACCTGTGCCACACAAGCACATATCATGACCATGATATTAAAAGCTTACGTAACATCATTCACGCAATACTTTCAAAACACCTGGCTCCTGGTTATTGTTCTCTGTTTTTGGCAGACCCAATCGACATAGTGACAGATCCCATCCCACCCCATGAGTACAAAGCAGAGGAGGACACACGGCTCTACAAGTCAGTTAAGACCCAGAGGGGTCCTCTGCGGGATGACTGGATTGAAGAGTACAACAATAACCCAGGGAAGACCCCCATCATGTGTGCCTACAAGCTCTGCAAGGTGGAGTTTCGCTACTGGGGCATGCAGTCTAAGATTGAGCGCTTCATCCATGATGTTGGTGAGTCTGCAGTCCCGGATGTTGCAGTCTTGCAGTAAAAACCTATTCAACCTAAATGTTATTATATTTATAGTTAAATGTGGAAACTTAATGATATATAGGGATGACTGCAATGTTTTCCATCTAATCTCCTTAGGACTGAGAAAGGTGATGGTGCGTGCCCACCGGCAGGCCTGGTGCTGGCAGGATGAGTGGTATGGTCTAACCATGGAGGACATCCGGCAGCTGGAACTCGAAACCCAGTTGGCCTTGGCCACGAAGATGGCCCAATTCAGTCAGCCAGAAGAGGCCACAGAGGCTAACGGAAGTGCTCCATCTCCGGACAAAGACCAGGAGGCAAAAGAGGCGATCAGCTCCATTGAGGCTGAGGAGGTTGTTGTCAGCTCTGGAGGAGAAACTCTCCAGCCACGAGGTGTACTCACCAAGCAATGGTCCACTTCATCCCGATCGTCTCGCTCATCCAAGAGAGGAGGTGAGAACTGTGACCTTCACCTATTCATCTCTGTTACCTGTGTGTATAATAGTGTGTGAGACTGACACTGGTGTGAAAGGTCTTCTTTATGTATTGACATGCCTCTCCCTAGCACCATTTTTAGCCTCTTTTACTGTAGGTCTGCACTGTCCTTGGACTTACTCCTTCCTTCACACATTATCACTTCTATATTTATACCTCATTATGCCTCAGAACCTTATTTGTCCAGTCTGCCACCTGAGTCCTTCCCACCTTAAAAGTTGAGGAATATTATCAACAAAGTCAAACTCTTCCAGAAGTAAACACAGCGAGTTGTGATATTTGAGACATGTCCGTACTGGAAGCTAGTATGAGAAGAATTTAACAAGGTCGAGCTTGTTGGTAGCGCTTTGCTTTTTCTGTTTGTATCTCTCAAAATGAGTGTTTTGAGTTTAAAGCACTCACTTTCCTGTAAACTTGAAGGGTGGCCGTTAAGTTATTAGCCTGCTTGAGCTGCAGCTGTGACGATTTTAAAAAAGTACCAAAAGTAGAAACCTTCAGTGTCATAATCTGTTCTGCAGTCCATCTTATTGTGTTCCAAAATGTTTCTAAATTCAATGCACCATGCCACCTTCTTAAAACGTTTGTAGTGCAACAGGAAGTGTTGTAAAGGCTATATTAAAAAATATTAAAAATAATATTGTACACACTGAAAGCTGCTCTAGCCGAATGAATCAGAGCTCTGAGCTCATGTTGTTGAATTGGTGTTAATAAAGTCAAACACCTCGAGAGCAGCTTTTTAGTATGCAGACACTGCTTTTGTCCGACACTTTGCTTTTCCGTCCGGCGCCTGATGTTAATGAGAATGTTTTTACTCCATTTCACTATTTTTAACTTACACCCCCACATCTCCTGCACTACCTAACTTACCTCACCTCACCCCTGCAACTCGGTGGATCTCACCTGGGTTATTTTTAACAGCAGCCCCAACATCACAAACCACATGTCCGAACACTCCCATCTCCAGTGTCACTCCTACCTGAAGGCAGTGGTCACTGTGGCTGCCACCTGGACCCTGACTCTCATCCAGCGTGCCTTGTTTCACCCCTGTGACTCCCCCCTGTGGATCTCTCCCGGGCTATTTTTAGCAGCAGTGCTGACATCACAGACCAGAGGAGGCTGACGCTCTTCGCAGTGACCCTCCCCTCCACCACTGCTGTTTCCTTCTGTGCGCTGACAGCTACAGCTGTGCCCCCCTCTCACCAGTCTGCCCCTCAGTGAGACGCCCCCCTCTCTTCCTCCGCACTAATGATATATGAGGCATAGACTGAAGACACGTGATAGACAAGACCTGCTTTTAGTATCGCCATTTTCCTCAGCTGGTATTTGGTAGTTGGTGTGCTTGTATCTTGTCTGTGTTGCATTGGGCCTCACTTTTCACACAACCCCCTGACCACCAAGCACTCCATCTGTGATGAAGTAATGCACCACAGAGACTGTTGCATGTTTATATAACACTGTGTGTGTGTGTGTGGAAGGGGGGTGGGGGAGATTGTGCAATATTTCTTTGTCATAGAGAGCGTGTGTGCGTGTGTTAAAAAGGGAAAGAAAGAGGCTGAAACACATGTCCCAAAATAACAATGAATTTTTTTGTTCATGTGCGGTCTTTCAGTGAGCCCATCACGTCACAGCATCTCAGAGTGGAGGATGCAGAGCATAGCGAGAGACTCAGACGACAGCTCAGACGAGGAGTTCTTCGACGCTCATGGTAACCACAGTCTTGATTTTTTTTTTTCTACAGTTGGAACATTAAATGTGTTTGTTGTGTGCAGTTTTCCAAGAGCCTGCTTGCTCCCTTCTCCGCTGACTCTGCATGCATCTCTTTAACCACAGATCAGTTCTTAAGCTTCCCAGATACCCAGCATGCTTTGGGGCTGCAGTTGCAATAGGTGGGTGTGGTGCAACACCCTTGTTCTCTCTGCTGGATGAGTTTGGCCGAGGATCCGGGCCAGATGTCTCACCAAACCTGATGTCCGGCTCAGAAATCACAGTCGTCCAACACACTCTAGTTACTGCATCATCGTTTATTTACACAACCACACACACACACACACACCAATTCCTGATATGTCCAAGCAATAAATGACCCCCCCACCCTTCAATTAATTAATCACTGTTTGTGTGTTGAAATTGTTTCTTAACATTTTGTCAGGATGATGGAACAGAAATAAAATCGTGCCGTCGTTTATTATATTGATACAGATTTAGCTTCACTCATCAGACTCCACCTGTTTCAGTTTAATAAATCTCGCTCCTGTCATTTTGAGTAACTGGAAATCATTACACTGAATTGTGTTGACATCCGATAATTTATTGTGCGTTGCAGTATTCATGTTCGTATGGATTAATTGTAGCATGTCAGGTGCCTCAGGTGAAAGCACGTTATATTTCATTAAATGAGCCGATTAAATCTATGACTTACACTATTATAAATTACTTTTTGTCTCAGTGACAGTCACAGTGATTACAACTGTTCCATCTTAGTCTATATTTATGATTTTACAGGTTTTTCTACATTGCAGAGAAGACCTTATGAAATAAACAGTTATGTAATTATGGTAAATAAATGAGCCTGGTGTATCAAAATGAACTTGAGATAGAGTATATATGAACATAAGTGTGTGCTTTGATGCCTGGATGAATCACATGATGGTGGTACACAAATTAAATTTGGAAACAGGCTGACTTGGCTCAGATTGCCTCTGATATTAGATTTCTATCACTGAAGTGTGTTTGTGGCCGTGGTCCTCTTGCAGTAATCATCTATTGCAAACACTTGAGATGCAAGTCCAAGTTTATTTTTAACTGTCATGTTCTCTTTTTCTGTGTGGCAGAGAAATATTTTTTCAGTGCAAATGAATAAAGGAAAGGAGAACTCATAAATGCCACCTTCAGTGCGTCTGGTTTGCCAGGGCTTTAATTCTACCAATGATCACGATTCCTCAAAACTGAGAATAAAACCAATGTATCTGTAATAATCTAACTGCTGATATGCAGTTGAGAATGGAATAAAATGCTGTTTATTAACTTGAATTTGATAAATCTGTTGATATAAAAAGATATATAGATTTATGATATTAAGCTACCTCATTATCTATACAGTACTTTTACCACAGCTTAAGGCTGGTTTGTGAAACATGTTTATAAATGAAATATTTTGAAGTAAAAGAGAAAAAAATCTTGAAAAGGTAAAAAAAAAAAAAAAAAAAAGGAAACATCACTAGAGGTTCGAGATGGCTTGGCTTTTGATGTTAAAGACAGTCTTACTATAGTGTGTGTTTATGAGAACCTGCCTCCTGCGTCACAGCAAAATAAAAAGATGACCACTTATTAATAAAAGTTGTGTTGTGACTGTAGAGGTAAAAGGAATTAACTGACATTTGTTATTTTAAATCTTAGATTAGATTTTCAGTTTGCCGACACAAACTGAAATGAACAGGAGGCGGCTGCCTGTTTCTCAGAAACGAAGATACTGGCAGTGTAACAAAAATGTCCCAGGAGAGAAATTGTGGGATAAAACGGGATATTCCCTTTCAGATCCTGAACCTTCATTTTTAAATCGCAGATTAATGTCATTGGGTGGAAAGCACAATCCAACAATATGTTCATATAAATTCAAAAGAAACATACTAGCCCAAACCTCTTCTCAGTGAGTAATAGTTAAAGAGAATTATTATGTTTTTCTGTTTTGTAAATGCATCATAAAAATAAAACCAATTTATTCCTGCCCACTGAGAATGGATGATTGCGTGTGCCTATTATTGCGTTGCATTTGTTGGCCACCAAGTGAGTGATGCTTTTAGGGATTTATTGGGCAATATATAGAGGAAAAGCTTTACAATGTTTCTTTGCATTGGTTAACTGAATGAGCACATGTTTCTTATACAGCCCTGTTGATCACCATACATCGGTTATGTTGTCAGGGCAATGACAACAAGTTTGTAACCCCCAAATGGCATATATGCAGTAGCTGATCATGATTGTCTTGTGTCGCCCCTGCAGAGGATCTCTCAGACAGCGAGGATGTCCTCCCGAAGGAAATCGCCAAGTGGAACTCCAACGACCTCATGGACAAGATTGAGGCTGCGGACACAGAGGATACTCCTGGTATGATGAGGTCCATGAGCACTTCAACACAGTCAGTCGCCTTGCCTCAGTACTTGAATTTGTGCGTTTTTGTGTGTGTGTGTGTTTGCAGGTGAGCTGTTCAAGGAGATGACAGTGGATTATGAAAGAGCAACCAGTGAGGAAAGACTAGATGAGGTATGTGTGTCTGACATTGAGTGTGTATCTACTCAACACAACCTTCACCAACCGTCTCCTAAGCAAGCATCTGCAGAAAGTGCCCATCCGGACCCAAAAGCCTCCGTTAATCTTGATTTCGTCTTAATGAAAGTACTCATTTGTATCAGGTTTTACAGTTTGGAAGATAAGAAAAGGGATGTTTTTCCCTGAGCCTCTCTGTCCTTTTGTGTTCAGATGCGTGGCTTTGTTAGAGGCCAAGCCGATAGCTCTCCCATTCCTACCATCACGGTAACAAGGCATCAGTCAGTAAGTAAACATTTTGGCCACAGTGCATTGTGGGCTACAGTAGCTCCACAGAGAATCCCAATCTCCCAGAGCAAACCCAGTATTTACTGCCCCTGCCCGTTTTTTCCCCCCACTGTTGCCCAAACCCGAATCCATGTGTACATCTCAACCTCACCACCCTCTGTTCAACTCCTGTGTACTTGCAGCTGTGGTGTTGAGTGTACATGTAGTGCTTTTTGAAAATGTTTTGTATCAGATTTTAAAAAAACCAAATCAATACTGCTCATCATGTCGTTCAGTCTAATGTGACTTGTCCGCAGGAAGCATTGTCATTGTTTGCTGCAGTTGTCCAGGTGGAGTGTAGGTTGGTTTTGGTCTGTTTCCCTTCATGGTTCTCCACCCCTCTCTTGCTGTGAAAAGAAGTTTGTACAAACATTTTGTTGTGTGCTCCGTGTTTGAAGAGATGAAAACAAAAATGACTCCCACATCTGACAAAGCACAAATAATTTGATGCACAATGGCGAAGGCATTACTGGTTTTCTGTGATCCCCCCCCCACTCAGTATGCATGCTAATTGTCATGCTGGATAAAAGGATGTTTTCACAAGTAAAAATATCATTTATTGATCTCTCTCCAAGAGCTGTTCCTTGTCATCCCCAATCCATCACGCCTATTTTTCTTTCTTTCTTTCTTTTTTTTTCCCTGTTCTCTTCTCAGGAGAGCTCATCCCAACAGTGTCTGCAGCCTTCCAAGATCCATGTGCTGATCTTGGTTCTGCATGGAGGGAACATCCTGGACACAGGCGGAGGGGACCAGAACAGCAAGCAGGCCGACGTCAACACGATTAGTACGGCTTTTGACACAGTCATGCGTGTTCACTACCCTGCTGCGCTGGGACGCATCGCCATCCGCTTGGTACCTTGCCCTGCCATCTGTGCCGAGGCCTTCTCCCTGGTGTCCAAGTAAGAGGACATACATGCACACATTCCTCTGCATGCTCCAGGCATTGCACGTAATGATTGAAGGACTCTGTTTATTGACTGTGTTTGCTGTTTGCTTTTGATGGAAAGAAGCCAGGTGCAGCTCATGGCCATTGCCCCCTCTCCTTGTGTTTATTTCTGTGGACCGCCTTGATGTTTAAAATATGTTCATAATTTAATTTTGTTTCTTCTTTTGTGCAGCCTGAGCCCATACAGCTATGATGAGGGTTGTCTGTCCAGCAGCCAGGACCACATCCCCCTGGCAGCTCTCCCCCTCCTGGCCACCTCTGCTCCACAGTACCAGGATGCCATGGCCACCGTCATCGTCAGAGCCAACCAGGTGTATGCAGACTTCATAAAGTCTCTGGATGGGGCAAATTTCTCTGGACAGGTCAGCTACTGCACTGTGACACGATCAATACTATCAATAAATTCTCGATATCAGTAGTTTTGAGCTTTTCTTTATTGGCGTTTTGTATTGTTGTTATAGATGGATGATAGATGGCTAAACACTAAGGATGCGTTTTATTAACTTCATGCCTGACCTTTGTCCTCTCAAGGTGTGTCTCATTGGGGACTGCGTGGGAGGAATCTTGGGATTTGATGCACTGTGCAGTAGCAATCAGACAGTTAATGAGAGCCAGAACAGCAGTCGCAGGGGCAGTGTCGTCAGTGTACAGGTGAGAGACAAAACATTCAGACGAGTGAACATATATATATATATAAAACTATATTTGAACTCATCACGCTCGATGCAGGCTTTCTCTGAAGTGCTATAAGATTTCATAACAAATATTCCTCAATAAACCAATCAGGACCAGGACCTCCTCTCTCCTGGCATCAGCATCAACAGTGGGCACGGTTCAGCTTCTCCCACCCTGGAGGGCAGCCGGCACCTCAGTCGAAGCAACATCGACATCCCTCGCACAGGTGCAGGCGACGACACGAAGAGGCAATTGCCTCGCAAGAGAAGCGACTCCTCCACCTACGAAATGGATACGATAAAACAACATCAGGCCTTCCTGTCCAGGTGTGTTTAGAGTGGGATGACAAAAATCTTAACCTGGGAGATATTTTCTTAAAAATAGCCAGTTATTATTTTAAAAAGAATGACGTACATGAGAAAATGACTTTGTGCTGTCGTTCCAGCCTACACTCCAGCGTCTTGCGGAATGACGCAGCCTCTCGCAGGTCGAGCAGCAGCACTATGCTCGACGGAGGCTCCCTGGGGAAGTTTGACTTTGAGGTGTCCGACTTTTTCCTGTTTGGCTCTCCACTGGGCTTGGTACTTGCCCTGAGAAAGACTGTCATTCCTATGCTGGATGGTAAGCAGTCCTTGAGAAAGTAATTTGCAAAAGTGCATTTTCCATCATAAAATGTTAATTGTATGTCTGGTTGTCATTATCAAGACTTCAAAGCTTACAAACCTCATATGATTTCTGTAGAATATATCCAAAGAAAGATAGTATTTCACAAATAATCCATCCAAGGGAAAGGGTCCATGGATCCTTCACCTCTCTAATGTCTTTGATTCAATCTCTCCCCCTAGTGGCCCAGCTGCGACCTGCCTGTCAGCAGGTCTATAACCTGTTCCACCCAGCTGATCCCTCAGCCTCCCGCCTGGAGCCTCTGCTGGAGAGGAAATTTCACCTCTTGCCTCCCTTCAACGTGCCACGGTACCAGCGCTTTCCCCTGGGAGATGGAAACTCTGCCCTACTGGGTGAGCCTTCTGCACCGATGATGCATAAACGCCTCATTTATAACGATTCAGTAAATATCCACTCATGAATTATGATTTAGGAAAATTGATGTAGCTCCGCCTCGGATTCACATGCACAGACACAAATGTAAAACAGCCAAAAATCAGCTGACACTGCCCTATGTCCCATTGATGCATGCCATAGAGAACACATGCCTTAAATACATCTTAGCAGCACAGTATGAGTTCCTTTATGCACAGAGTAAACATTGTCTCAGAAAAATGAATCATTTTTCTACTGTTTGTGCTTCAGCGTCCTTTGTGAAGCAGTTTATTCATCTGAATGTGGTCATAGTCCTGCTGGTGGTTTCTGTTTGGACTGGTCATTATGGTGGAGTAACCCTTAGAGCCTCAACTTACCCCTTTTATACAAACATCTGTCAGTGATCAGCCTGAGAAAAGGACACAGAACTAGTTAGATACCTCATGAGCAGAGGATTTTTTGTAGGTTTAAATACATTTTGCCACTGAACCAGGAGTCCAGGCTTGAGGGTTCATAAGCTGTACAAGCTTAAAGATATCTCTTAGGGACATCAGGGTTTTGTTGCAACTGTCTTAAGTTGTCAGTATGCATTAAAATAAAATTTGTGATATTTGTGAGTTAAGGGAGCCCAAAGGGTTTTATAACTTGCAAATTCCAGGGCATTTGCAACCTTAGATGAGGGTTATGTGACTGTATATGAATGACCAGCAGTTGAGGTTCATAGAAGTGGGCTCGACTAAGGGCTTGACTCTGCTTTCTCTTTGTCTCATGTTCAGTTGTTCTTGCTTCATATGTTTTTGTGTCTTCCTTGTCTTCTTTCTTTCCTCCTCTCTCGGCCTCCTGTCCCCATATCTACGTTTGTGGCTCTCTACCTACTCTGAATCCTCCCTCCCTGACCTCTGTCCCCTCTGCCCCTCCACCTTCCTCTCTAGTGGAGACAGTCCAGAGCAACGCTCAGCTGCTACTTGACAGCGGGCCTCCCCTGTCCTTTCGCTGTCAGGAGACCATCAGTGAGACCTGCATCCCTGTGCCTGTGCTAAACTGGCAGGAGGGTTCCCTCAAAGCCACACCCGCCACTATGGAGTGTGTGTAGCCTCTCCCATTCACCTGCATCTGCCCCCACTCTCATTCACTGTGTTTCTTTTGTCTGTTTGTTCCATCCTTGTTAATGTCATGTCCAAGATGTTCAGATTTATACCCACCATGTGTTCTTTCTGAGTATTCCCATCGCTGTAGTTTCACGAGTTAATAACAGCAGTCATGTTTTTGATCCATTCAGACAAATCTCACTGAAAGAACAGGATATATGCTGTTCACATGCCTCACCTCTTCTTTTATCGAAATGACTTTCTCTAAACTGTCTAATTCGCTGGATAAAGTCTTGATCTTTCAACTTTTCTGATTGGAATTAGAATTGTTAAAACTTGGTATGGAAATACTCACTGCCATCACGCATTCTTGTCATGTTCGGTGTTTGGAGGACTCATGCATTTGTGTTTGTGCTGTGGTTTTAAAGCCAGATTTTATTGTGTCTGCATCATTTCCATAATATAAGATTATTGATACGGACGGAGGGTATTTCCACTATCGTCTGAATTTCAAAGAGTTGTTTATGTGAAGATTGTGCTCCTTGTGACGTGTTTGCATAGTGTGCTGTACGTGGAGCCCTATCTATACATCCTGAATTTACTGTTCCCGTGTTTCTCCTTGTGATAATGGTCAGAGGTCAAATGATTTTAGAAAACCACACACTTTTTATGCCTACAAAGGACTTCAACATGACATTTCCTAGTTGTCGGATACAAATCAGCTTAAGAAGTAGTGCTAACATGTGGGTGTGACTGTAACAGATGTGGACCTTTGTGAGTTTACATTCACCAAGTGTTTTATGTACTCATGTGCCACTCGGTCGGTTACAGCAATCTGACCTTGGCTGCCCTGTGGCCGCCTTTTGGTTTCATATGTCCTCTGAAACCATGGTGCCTGCCGTCACATCTCTCTCCTGCCACCCTAATCCACATCTCCCTCCCTCCCCTCATCACTGTGAGTTCCCCTTACCTGTGTCTCTGTCTAATGGGATCTCCTTGTTTCGGCTCAATAGCGGATGTTGTTCAGTCTCATGGTGGTGTCTTCATGGACAGTTCGTACCCCTCATCCCCCGTAACGGGCCCCCTCTCCCGGGGCCAGCGGAGGGCCAGTGAGGTCAGCATTGCCAGCCAGGTCTCAGGAATGGCAGACAGTTACACTGCCACCAACATAGCCAACAGTAAGTGTTCTCAATACCAACAAGCCTCTCTCTTTCTCTCTGCCTTCCACTCACACAAACACTGGTCCAGTTATCCTCTTCCTCTTTCTCTCAGTCTAACTTTTCCCTACATTTTCCAACTCTCCTCCTTCATCTCCTCTCTTTCTTTCAAGCCCGCTCCTCTGACTTTACACACACCCTGCACTGTAGCTGGAGCAGCATAACCAGCCAGATAGACACGCACACCCCTCTCCTTTCTCTACTTCTGCTTAGCCAGATGTAACTCCTACATTATAAACAGTCCCAACATAAGCAGGCAGAGTCCTGCAAGAGCAGCAAGTTTAGCGCCACTTTTCACTGTCTGTCTTACTCTTATCCACTGTCTAAATGTAAATGCAATGAACGAGTGCTGCATTTATCTGATGTTGCAATGCATGTAGACACCTGCCTCCCTCAGCCATTCTTGCATTGTCCACTCCCTGGTGCGATGTTTGCCGAGATGACCAGTATTCTGTTGTGTTTTATGTTGTGTATCTCCTCCTTCCCTCTCTATTTCACTTTTGTTCCCAGAGCATTTATTTGTACCTCACATTCCTGTGCTGCACATTGCTGTTTTAACACCTCCTGTTAAACCCTGGCGATGCACATTAACTAATTATGACAGCGGAGCATCAGAGGGACTTTCAAGAGCACCACCCTGCCTTAACTGTTACTGTACTAACAATTATATTTCATCTTTTACATTCACGTTACATTCTGTTTTAGGCAGCTTATTGAAACCAGAAGCATCCTAACATCTATCTTTCAAACCCAACATCTACATACCAAAATGCGTCAATATTTCATGTGATTTCTTTCTCTTTGTTTTTTCCCCATAGCCAAATCATGCCAAATTATCCAATCCAAAAAGTTCAGCCTTTTGTCCCAACTCGCCCTATCGTCACAAAACAAATTCTTCCTGAAAAATCCTCCTAAGTCCTGTAAGAAAGCAGGCGCTGACCAGGTCGCAGGATCTCCTGATGCAGACCTAGTGGCAGAGCTGGATGGTGAGGCAGAGACTAGCGAGGGTCTAAGTCCCATTGGTCAGTACGAGAACTGCCTGTCAGCCGGGCTGGACTGTGCTATATCTGATCTGGTCTCACTGGACTCCCAAGCTGAAGTGGATCAAGGTATTTTCCTGAGGGAGGGGCCTTCCGATATCAACATGAGGCTGCAGTTCTTCTCTCTGCGCTTCTCTATACTGTGTCAAAATCCCCCAAACTCAACGCTGTTGGTTTTCTCTCTCTTTACTTGTGTTCTTTCAAAATTGATTCAAAAGGATTCAAGGCAATCGCTTCCATTGATGAGGAATAATGTAGAAATCCAGACCTTGCCCCTTCTTTACAAATCCATGATCATGTTTCATGCTCATACTAACATGAATAACTATCTTCAGTTGCCCAAATAATCATGTATCATTTCTAACTTTCTCTTTCTCCTGCTCTTTCAGCATATGACTTTCTGTTAACAACAAATTTAAACTCCTGATTTCCTTCTTTTAGCTGAACAGCTGCTGGAGTCGGTGATGACTGTGGTTTAAGACTGAAATCGCCTTTTATGCTTTAGCCTCAGGGGTGCACGTTTGCGTGGCATCACATACCTCAGCAGTGATTCGTACGGTTTCAGCTTACATTTGTGCACCCTATTCACTCCGATCACAGTTGCAGCACATTGGTGGGGCACAAAGCGGCTGGACTTTGCCCTGTACTGCCCCGATGCTCTGACTGCTTTCCCCACTGTGGCTTTACCACACCTCTTCCACGCATCATACTGGGAGTCCACCGATGTTGTATCTTTTCTCCTGAGACAGGTGAGTCAACATTAGAGTACCTGCCACTCTTTATGGCCTGTTAATATGTGACCAGCAGGCTGTTTGTCCTCTTCAGAAGCACTGAGGATGAGTCACTGAAATGTCCCCTGTAGGTCATGAGGCATGAAAACTCCAGCATCCTGGAGCTCGATGGGAAAGAAGTGTCTGAGTTCACCCCCTCCAAACCTCGAGAGAAGTGGCTCCGCAAGAGGACTCATGTGAAGATCAGGGTATCAGACAGAGAAAGCTTTTATAAAACATAAATGTCAGGAAATATAGTGATTCAAAAAAAACTGAATTCCCTCTTTGTCTTTTTCATTTTAATCATCCTTTAAACCAGCATCAATAACTTTATTATTCTCTCCTTGCACAGAACGTGACCGCAAACCATCGCGTGAATGATGCAGTGTTCACAGAGGACACCCAGCAGGTCGTGACAGGTCGCTTCATGTACGGCCCCCTGGACATGGTCACTTTGGCCGGCGAGAAGGTACCCGCCTCGACACTCACAGGCTGCTGTCAGTAACGCCCCTGCGATTTTGTGCTCAAGGTTTTGTGATCCTGTGCAGGTCGACCTCCACATCATGACCCAGCCGCCATCAGGAGAGTGGGTGTACTTCAACACAGAGGTGACTAACAGCAGTGGCCGCGTGTCTTTTGTCATCCCAGAGGATAAACGTTTGGGCATCGGAGTCTACCCGGTTAAAATGGTTGTCAGGTGAGATGGAGTTCATAATCTGTCAGTATTTCTGAATTCATAACAGTTTGACAGTATCATGCTAACGTTTTGTGTGCTTGTTTGGGTTTTTTTTGGATTTAGAGATGGTTCTTTTGCTCACACGCTGGTGTTATGATGTGTATATATACATTCTATATTAAAGAAAAATCAATTTCATTTGTCTTTCCCAATTTTTTTTTTTATTCTGTACTGTTCTTTTCATTCAGAGGCGATCACACATTTGCAGACAGTTACCTGACAGTTATTCCGCGAGGCACAGAGTTTGTGGTGTTCAGCATCGACGGGTCATTTGCTGCCAGTGTATCAATCATGGGCAGTGATCCTAAAGTGCGGGCAGGAGCCGTGGATGTTGTCAGGTACTTTTCTTCTCCTGCTTACGAAACAAGAGTGCTTTCCAGACACCAGAATGTGACATTTTTGTTTATGTCTGATCTCTTGCTCCTCATCGTTGCAGGCACTGGCAGGATTTAGGCTATTTGATCATCTATGTGACAGGAAGACCAGACATGCAGAAGCAGCGGGTGGTGGCTTGGTTGTCTCAGCACAACTTCCCTCACGGCATTGTCTCTTTCTGCGACGGCCTGGTCCACGACCCGCTCAGACACAAGGCCAACTTCCTCAAGTCGTTGACAGAGGTCAGACTCAGAAGAAGGGAAGATTAAGCAGGGGTTTACGTGTAGTTTTAGTATTGTAGTTTGTCTATGTTTAGTCCTATTCTTTTTCCTATGGTATAAGTGGTGAGAACATTAACACATGATGATATTACTCTTCATTTGACTGATTCAAGGCTCACATGAAGATTTTCGCCGGCTACGGATCAACCAAAGACATCTCAGTCTACACCTCCATTGGCCTGCCTCCCTCCCAGATATACATTGTCGGTAGACCCTCCAAGAAGATGCAGCACCAGTGCCAGGTACCATTAATTAATTTATGCATAACTTGAAGAATAACCAAATATAAAATTAAATGACAGTAGTCAAGTCTAATCCTGTAAACTCATTTAACCGAATGAGAACTGAACCAAAATGTTGTCTTCTTTATAGTTGACAGCATGTCTCTGCTCTCACCCTTTTGACAGTTCATCACAGAGGGATATGCAGCTCATTTGTCCCAGCTGGAGTATAACCATCGCTCTCGGCCAGCCAAGTCCAGCAGCGCGCGCATGGTGCTACGTAAAGGCAGCTTCGGCCTGGGCGCAAACAGCGACTTCCTGAGGAAGAGGAACCACCTGCTGCGCACCATCTCCTCTCAACCGGCCCCTAGCTCCCCGACAGGCAGCATCCACAACAGACCAGAACGCACACAGAGCCAGTCAGACGGTGAGCGGATGGAGTGCGCTCACAGCTACAGCCAGGGAGCAACACAGCGCAGTATGAGCATCACGGCCAGCTGCTGGGGCCGCAGCAGCAGCACCAAGCTGGAACCCGGCGTTTTCAGCCCCAAATGAGATTAGCAAGACAATGTGAGAGTACGTTTGGGAGTGAGACTTCAAAATACAGTGCTGGGGAAGATGCTCACAGCAAAGATAAATGCTAAGAGTGGAATACAGTTGACTTGCACCAGATGAGTAAATACCATAATGAAATTAATAGGTGCTACAAACCACTCTTTATAAAACCAATGCCAGTCACACTCAATACCAATATTTGTGGACAGGGGCTACGGCGGTATTTATTATTAAACACACACAACAGGCATTTCAAGAAGCATCTTCCTGACACAGGAATGTGCTAGCATACATAGCTCATATTCTAGGAATCCAGACTGTTTCTACTGTTTAGTAAATATTTATTAGTCTTGAATACACGGCCAACCTCCTACAACAGGTTTTTAGATGGGAGACAGTTATACATGCAAGCGCCCCCGTGCAACAACACAAAGTGGTTACAGACAGCCTGTATCAGGTCCAAGTGCTGATACTGCACTGTAACTGTCCACTGTTGCCACCAAAAGCACAACAATTACTACGGAAATCAGCTGTGTGCATTATAGCTTTAAAGCTTTGTCCTTTTTTTATGTGATAATCAGATATGTCCATGTCTGGGAGCAGAGCTGAGAAGCAGGTAAAACTGGATTGAATTTGTTTCTTTTCTCTGCGTGAGCCAAAATTGAGCTTGATTTTTTTTTTTTTTTTTTTAGGTAAAGAAGCATAATTAAAAAAACGTTATAAAACAATGTTTTGGCGTTCTGCAAGCCCATCGGGAAACAATCTGGTTAAGAGCTACGACTTGTTGCACAGCCTTTAGCATTTACAAACAGCAATGATAATGTTTCACCAAACCATACAGTCCAGTTTTGCTTGTTTTCTAGTCGTCCCTCAGACCAAAGAACCATCCAAATATCAAAAGAAGCAAACTGCGAAATTACCCTTTAACTGTGGCTGCGGCCGACTCTGTTTCTGGGTTTTTAAAACATTTCACCACATCTCACCGCAGTGTGTACCTGCCCAAATCAGTAACGTATGATTCAGCTATAGGAGAAAACTGCTACTGTACGGTTAATGTGCCAAAGTAAACAGAGTAGAATGATATACTGTACACGAAGAGAGAGGACAGGATTGCGGTTTCCTGTGTAAAAACAGAATAGATTGTGTAAGTATGTAGTTGAATGCCTTAACAAGGCTTGTACATATTTGTTATATGACAGTGCAGATCTGGTATCTGGTCCACTGAAGACCAGTTTCAAGTGTCTTCTTTACTCTGGGGGTGAACACCACCTCATTCAGGATACACTTTATTGATTGATGATGATGATAATTGTTATTTAAGAATATAGATATTTTAAAATGTATTAATTTTGTGAACAAAATGTGTTTTAAGATTACTTTAGCTTTATTGTGTTTTTTTTTTTCTTCAAACTTCAGTTGCAGCAGCCAAAACTCAAAGAGGTCTTTGCCTGGCACAGTATTGTATTTTTATGATTTTATCTTGCAGATCACCAGAATTGTATCAACAGAACTGCTATCTTGTGTCATATATTGTATGTTTGTTATTATCTATTTTGGAAATTTGGGATTTGGGGATTCTCTCTGGTTATCCCTAAGCTGTAAATGAGGCGTTGAATGTGCTCATAGATAATCCTCCTTAGGTTAAGGCCTCTCTTCTCTGTTCTGCTGCGTCTTTTAGAGGAAGTAAAATCTGCAAATTGTAAATTTTGTACAATATGCTGTCAGAAGTAGGAACACGGAGCTAAGACTTACTTTATGCTGTTCGCCATTCATTTCTGAAATGGGTAAAAATGTGTGATTTATTCATTCAAATGATGTTTATTTGTCCTTCGAATAGGCATGTACAGAGCTGGCTGCAATGGACCAATATGGGCTCAAATGTAAAGGGGAAGTGTGCAATATTGCTCAACCACACCACAAGATCAAACGGACTGCGTTGCGTGAATGACACAGTGCACTGACAATCAGGTCAACAGGCACACGTTCAACAGACGTCAAACTGCAGAGGGAAGCCGAACACATCGCAGCACTCAGCAGATGCAAAGACACACACGCATCATGTGTGGAGTCCTTCTAAAAACATTTAGAACAGAAATATTAAACCAAGCAAACATGCTCAGTCTAACCTTTTATGTTTTTGTCGAGGTTTCCCTTTGAGCACGTGGAGGTCTGGATGAAGTCATTTACCCAACAATTAAAACAATTACTTTATTAGGGTCCTTCACAATGGTTATAATGGTCACTTTTTCTTTGGCTGTAGTTTGTGATGCTGTTGAATTGTATTCTAAGAGGAGTGTTTCTAATATTTTGTCCACCCCTTTAATATCAATGGGGGTCAACTTAATTCTATATCACTTAATGTGCATCTCAATGCTGACGTAGCTGTAACTTTCTGAATCTGGACTGTGATAAGTGTACACACTGAACTGCTGAACTACTGTCCCTCTGCATTTTGACCATTTCAGAGATTCGTCTCAAAGCCATATATACAACTCTATAGAAAGCTGCTGATTAAAGAAAGGCTGTTTGTTCAATGCTGGAAAACACGCACTCATCCTAAGTTAGCAACCACTCGACCATAGCCCCTTCCTCAGAGATTCAAATTACCTGGATATTAAATTCCAGAGAATGTAAAGTCATAATGATGCGGTTATCTAAAATAAAGTTTGGACACCTCTGGGCAGACAATCGCTTCAATTCTGCTACTGACACACACACACACACACATGCGCTACCAGAGGCCTTACATTTCCCTTTTCTGCCTTACATTGACCATTGTATTGCGAGGCCCAGAGTGAACGCTGCTCACTCTCAGATTGACGTCGTGGAAATGGACAGACTGTTCATGTAGGCTGTAATAGGAAATGGCCATATTTTCTAAAAAGGCTTTGGGTTGTTTTCACTTTGAAGGAAAAGAGAAATCTATTTTCATTTTTCATTAAAATTAGGCAATCCATCACTATCTAGAGCTTTGTTCCCCGGGGTTAATGCAATGCCACAACTGTTACAACAGTTTGCATTCATAGGCTGTATACTGTATATATACCACATACCTTGGTAAATATTTTCATTGTACAGGGTGTGTATCTTGTAGGTTTTGGATAATTTCATTTTATCCATTCCCTTGTGTTTTTATGTACAGTGTATAAAGAACATATAAAGAAAAACTGAGGAAAGTCATTTTGGTCTTTTTCTCCCCCCACACGGAAAATGTTTTGCTGATGTCAAGGTTGATCACTTTAGAGAACAGCAGGATCGAGCGCAGTTGACACAAATGTTTTTATTTTTCTGATTTTAGTTCACACAAAAGCAGATGCCTTCAGGGAAACGGAAACAAAAAAAATGTGAGATTTAACAGTAAAATTACATCTATGAGTGTCGTATGTAGCCAGAATTAAACAAAAAGGTTTACAGAGTCAAACAGGACACTGAGCACTTGAATCAGATGTCTTTGATTTTAAGTACAGTATAAATTGTTGGTTTCAAATGAAGAAAAGATTTGAATGGTCTCAGCTCCAAGGCGTCCCACATCATCTGTGTGCAGAGAACTGAGAGAATAACCCAGTCCACTCAGATTTGATCCTTGAATGTACTCATTGTAATGCTTAAAAACATGGATGAAATAAATAAGCACTAATCAGCATAAACATTGACTGTGCAAACCATTTGGGACAGTGTGACAGAGTACCTATGGCAGATCTCAGTCGACTACATTTAAGTCACTCATCTGCTTCTGTTTAGATCTTTTGGTCAGCATAGATTTAATAAGGCAAAACCAATCGGAGATTGTGGATTAAATCCAGAATCAATCAAGAGTGAATGACCTGATAATTCTGTACCTTCACCACTATACGGTTCAATTAGAGGCAGCGGTTTGAAATTATGATAAAAAGTTCAGCTTCTTGAAGCAGATCGCAGCATCTTCTACCTGTTGGCTCCCAGTTTCCTCTGGAAAGCAATCCCATCACCCTTGGTTGCTTGCTGTGGGATGAAAGGAAGTTCACCATTAAGAGAAAAGGTGAGGGCTCAATGTTTATTTCACATAGTTATAGCTGAATCTTTCTCCTGTACCTTGTTGATTTCTTTGTGTTTTTCTCTGCTGACGATCTCCTCTATGATCTCTCCTTCTCCTCTCACCAACCTGGAAGAAAACACACGTGAGCTTTTTGTAAGGAGACAGAGGCCTGCAACATGAGAACAATGTCAGCGAGTAAAATGCATTAGATAAAAGATTAATACTCGACTGTAAACTGTCAACAACTGTAAGTAGAACTCTGTACACTGTCACTCAGGCTTACCTGGTGCGTCCTGTTTCTGGGTCCACCACCCTGCGGATCACGCTCTGTCTGGCCTCATACTCCTCTTTGGTGAGGGGCCTCTTTGTGGACAGTCGGGCCTTCTGCTCATCTGTCATCACTGCAGAGGTAAACAGAGTATAATGCACCAAATACTTACGATGGTGCCCAAGAGAATGAGAGAAATTGTTGGGCCAAGTGTTTAGAGGTATTTCTAAATGTCCTCCCTCCTATTTATGTCCATGAGGTGGTCAGAATATTAGGAACACCTGTGATTATATTAATGACAATGCAGTCTATCACAACACAATCACTGCCTATGACTTTAAGGATAATACATATAATTAAATGACATCAGTGTGTGAAGTTATATAATGTCCCACCTGGTCCGAGCTCCACCGCCCCCTCCTCAGTCTGCCACACCTCCAGGTAAGATGGAGGTTTCTGTGCTGGAGGACTGGGTAACACCACCTCTGCTTTCTTCTTCTCCTTCTTCAACTTTTCTTTCTTCTTCTTCTCCTTTTTCCGCTGTTTCTTCAGCTTCGCCTTTTTCTTCTTCATCTTCTTTTTCTTGGCCTTACTTTTCTTACTTTTCTTAGTCTTTTCATCGCTCGACGAGGATGAAGGTGACGAGGAAGAAGATGTGGTCGAAGAAGAAGAAGAGGAGCTTCTTCTGCGCTTCTTTCTTTGTGTTTTCACATCTAACCGCGAAGCAAGGAAAACATATTTAGGAATAAGGCTTTCGTTTCTGTCAGAACTTGCTAATTTAACTTATTTTAAGTCCAAACCTTGAGTTTTGTGTGATGCTTTCTTGGATGATCTGCTTCGACTCCTGCTGCTGGAGGAGGTGGACGACGATGATGAAGAAGAAGAAGAGGAGCGTCTCCGTTTCTTCTTCTTCGACAGGTTTTTCTCTCTGCCTGCTCTGTCAGGTGATCTGCTGCGATCCATCGCCGCGACAACAAAATGAATATAAATACACACCGAAAACCTGGCTGAAGCTCATATAAAGTAGAAAGTGTGTTGCTGCAGCCATGGAAGACTGGCTCCTGTCATTTACGGATGTGTGTTCATCACCGATTTGCTTCCGTTGGCGCTGGCAAATACCTTATAAAGGTTCCTAGTTCCTACTTTAGGGAAGGTTCCTAGTTCCTACTCTGGTTTACCCTCGATAATAGTTGAATAACTAACTAAACTCAAAATCTGTTTTTCTCCTGCTACATATTTTAAAATCACTTTGCAGATTATGATCAATAATACAAAAGATTATCAATATAAAAGGGATTATAATTCATAATGACTCATGAATGTATTAAATAATATGCCCACCTTTACCAGCTGCAACATTAGAGTGCTATACATTGTAATACATTAATTGGAACCATTATAATATCATTATGCTTTATGAATAATATTAATCAATTAGAATGATTGAACAATATAATATAAATTATTCTGAAATTAACCATTCTGCATGATAAATACGCTTAATTTTTTTATTGAGAATTAGTACAATAGTACTTTTATTAAATAAATGTCTGAATGCAAAACTTTAGCTAGTTCCTCTATATTTTTACACTGTAGTATTGCTTCTTTTACTTATAAAATTAAATTTTATTAAAAAAATAAATTTTTAATGCATCTCCCATCACCAATAACCACTTAGAATTGTTTATAAGGGTGAATAAAGTACTCAGAATTTATACTATAGTATCACTATGATTGTGTAGGTTTTAATGGTAATAATAATGAAAATATAAAGTCAAAGGGAAACAACAGAGGTATTATTAGGAAAGTGTGCAAAAGTTATAAACAGTAGGCTAAACATACATCCAGAATGGCTTCTCTTACAGTGTTGTTAAATTATTGTTATTACAAGTCAAGTAACACGTGAGCAACATTTTACTGCTGGAGCTGGTTGAGCTGGTTGATGCTTGCCTGTAAATCGTCGACATCGTCTCAGGGCCCCTTATAACAAAAATATATTTTTTATTATTTAGAATGTCTATTTGTTTTTTCTTATAATATATTGGATAGTTTCAGCCCTGCAGGCCCATTAGAAGTCCTTAAAATAATACAATGTGAGCATCACTTTTAGTGTTTAGAACTCATCCACACTAAGGTCATAACCTGTAATAGATCATGAGGGATGAAAGGCTGCTTTATGTTAGGGAATCTCCAACATCAATGTTTCCATGACCCATTTGGCTGTTTATTATAGTCCATAGAATATATATCATATAAATATGTCCCTGAATCCTCCTTTAGCTTTTAAAAGCCTCAAAAGTGCAATCAAAAAATCCAAATTGGGCAGATTGTACAGACACATCCAATATATTTTATTGCAAGTAGAGATGCGAAGAAAAAGCTACCAACTCAGTAAACCCACACAAATTCACCACCTGTTTTCTTTCAAACCTCCCACAGCACCAAAAAAAAAAAAAAGAGCTAAAATTTAAGGAAGGAAAACGAATCTTCGGTGGTCAGCTCAGCTACTCATCTTCAGGTTATGTGAAAACGTTAAGGTGACATAAGGAAAAGGTCACCAGGTTGTTCAGGTTACCAATGTGTCTACGTGTCATCTATTTGTGTCTTACAGTGCAAAGTAGTTCACTGAGTCCACTGGTGTAAAAAGCATCTGTCCTGGCTCTCATCCAGAGCGTGAGAAAAGTCACCTCAGACCGCTTAATCTCAGACACGTTTTTAACTAATCCGCCTGTCTCTGTTTAGTTTGACTGTAGTTGTCTCAGCCATCGCATGCAATGTCCATCTAATACCTTACATCTTATTGTCTCCAATATATCTTGTATATTTAATGTATTTTTATGTTTCTCATGATTATATCATTGAAGTTACATCTTAGTAGCAGCCTCTGCCAGTCTCATTTGGTAGCATATTTTCTTTCTTTTTATTTATTCATTCCTACATATGAGGGTTTATGTATCATATTTTGTTGTTATTGTTGTTCCACAAAATAAATATATATTTTTTAAAAAAATGTGTTGCACTAATGATAAAGCACCATTTGCCCCAGTCTCCGCTATGACACCAAATTAAATTGGGTCAGTGAGTTGAATGAATGAAGGAATGGAGGGAAATAATTGTGCTGGACAGTTAGTTTGTGATCCAGGAAATGATTTGAATAAAATGTGAGACCCAGTTCATATCCAGCTGAGAGACCAATGACTCTAAGTGATATGTGATGCTTATGATATCATGCCATATACAGGAAGTTGGATCAGAGGTTAATAAGATTAACTGGCTATTTGACACCTGAGAAGTGAGTTATATTTAGTATATGTGCATTAATACGCATTAATATGAGTATGATCTCATGAGGAGACTAAAAGTAGTGTCAGAAAGCATGAGAACATTTGTAATATTTATTTCAAAGTTTTTTTTACAAAGGCAATTGTGAGTCTTTAAAGCTTGTATATAGATAAACATATGTATTCCTGATGATGTTAGCCCTTATCAATCTTGGTACAAAAGGCTAAACTAATGCAAGAAACACAGCAGACAGGCCCTTAATTGCTCTGCGTTCACTGCTTGCCAGCTTAGAGTTAAATACTGTGACCTGCCTCCATTTAAATATAATGTTGCTGCAGCAATAAATAAAACAATCTCTCAAGATTCCTTATAACTCCAAAAACTCCACAGAAGTACACTGTAAATGATAAATACTTAAAACCCTGTTACATGAAAACACACAGCTGCATGAGTGAATGTAACAGTCTAAACATGGCTGGACTTGAGGATAGGAAAGGTTAAAGATGTCAGCAGGACCAGAGCCATAAAGCTATCATCTTTCCAGTCTGTGTGCAAGGGGAGCTCATCATGTTGCTCCAAGTAAAAGAAATGAGGCAGGGTGGTGGTGATGGTAGAGTTGGGGAAGGGGGGCTGGAATGTGTCACTGATTCTGGGATTTTAATCGGCCCATTAGGATGCAGCTGCCATGCGGATCCTCTCTGGGGGATACAGGAGGATGTTCTTGGCTGCTTTGATCGTGTTCTTCATTAGCATCGCAACAGTCATGGGTCCCACACCTCCAGGAACGGGGGTGATGAAGCCCGCTTTCTGTCTCACACCTGAGTAAAGACAGAAAAAAAGGTATGACGTTACAGATACGCTGACACTAAGAACATCTGTCCAGAAAAACAATCATGCTCACTGCCCAACCTCACCTTCAAAATCCACATCTCCAACCAGTTTGTTCTTTCCAGTGACTGGGTCCAGCACTCTGTTTATTCCAACGTCAATCACCGCTGCCCCCTCTTTGATCATGTCTGCTGTGATGAGGTTTGGAATCCCTGATAGTTCAGCAAACGCACACAGAAAAGTTAGACAACAGAAGAAGAAAAAACTTCTCCATTTAAACACTTAATGTTCAGTCAGATGCAGGGGATCAAACTGTAACACAAACCTGCAGCGGCAACCACGATGTCAGCGATTTTAGTGTGTTGGCTAAGTTGCTCCTTTGGAGTGTAACGGTGAGAAATGGTGACCGTGGCATCACCTGCGGCAGATACAACATTAGGTATTTGTACCATATTTATGTAAACGCTCCATCTTTAAACACACAGATAAACCAACATGCACCAACCTCCGGGCCTCTCGTGACGGCCGTCTGTATGCAGCAACATGGCAATGGGCATGCCCACATTCTTGGAGCGTCCTGCAACCACGACATTCTTTCCAAGAGTAGGAATACCTGAAGGATGACGACGGGAGGGGGGGGGTTATTTACTATATACAACAGGATATCAGCCCTAAGAGAGACTAAGCGGTGGCTCCTGTTACCTGTGCGTTTAATGATTTCCCAGACTCCCCAGGGAGTGGCAGGGAGCATGGTGGACTGATCCAGGCACATGCGACCCACATTGACTACGTGGAAGCCATCCACGTCCTTGGTGGGGGAAACTGCGTTACAGATTGTGCGCTCATCAATGTGATCTGTCAGAAAACAAAGACAAGTTACAGTCAGAACACGTAGATCTCAGAAGAAGAAGATGAGTTTATCAAAATTTACAAATGCAGCTTATTATATGTTCAAGTTTCCCCGTACCTGGCAAAGGCAGCTGGACCAGCAGGCCGTCCACGCGGTGATCTGTGTTGAGTTTGTAGATCAGGTCCAATAACTCCTCCTCACTGATGTCTGAATGTTTGAGAATGGTCTCACTAGAGATTCCTGTAGGAGGTCAAAGTGAGAAAACAACTTTAAAACACAGGCAAACGTTTGTTCTTTTGTTAGTTTAAACTGTAGATTTAAGTGTGTTTACACGTACGTATGAGGAATGTGGGTGTTTTCGTTTCTTACCGACATCAGCTGCAGCTCGTGTCTTATTCAGGACGTAGGAGTGACTGGCTGGGTTGTCTCCGACCAGAACCACACTAAGATGAGGTCTCCTGTTGCCGGCTAAAACCCATTTCTCCACATCGGCCCGGGCCTCCTCCCGGATCTGCCGTGCTAGTTTCTTCCCTGAGATGACCACCGCCTCCTGTCTGAGAGTTGGCATGTAAAAAAATGACTAGAGTTAGGGAACAGTTGATACCTTCAGTTTCAACGAGATGTGCTCATCTATGAATTATTTTATTTATGAGCTCAGGTTTTGTTGAAAAATGTCTTACTTTGACAACAAACCAAAAAAAATGAATTGACTAATTAAAGCTAATTAAAATTCTTCTGATGGGATTTTCCTTTTCTACTCTAGGGCTCAGTCTTTTTGATTGCCCGTGAACGGGAGTTTTAACGCCAGAAACCTGTAAACACTCTAAACCATTCAGCCTGGACAAGCATCAATTCCAGCCTCTAAAATTAGACACAACATGCTTCCACCTGACGGAGCCATATGCTCTATGCAAATAAGATTTGCAACTTGCATGTTCCCACAGTTGGCGTAAATTGGTAGAAACAAGCAAATGAACGGAGGCAGCTCTTTTACGAGCATTTTATTACCACGTACACACCTGTCTACTGAAACCGAGAACATTTTAATTGTATGTCTACAAACTGGGTTGGTGTGCCCTACGGCTTTGTTCCTATTCCAAAAGTGCCAACAAAGTTATATAACAACAAACTGAAAACTGTGGCTAATAACTGAGGAGTAATGAGCCATCAGCAGTGATGTAACTCCCCTCTCTTTTATTCCGTCAAAACTAATTAAACCTCCCAGAAAAGTATCACATCTTTGGACAAATTGGGGTGTGACCGTGGGGCCAGTGTACCAGGTCCCAGACAAAATGTGTTGACTTGGCACTGCGGCAAACTGCTCTTTAACCTTATACAAGAGTGTCTTTTCAAATGTATGATCACACAGCCATGTTAAATAGCCACCTTAGAGAAGAGTTGTCTTTTTGTATCTTTTTCTTCTTTTTGATTTATTTTCATATTGAGTTTATTAGTAGTTTATTCTTATGTAGTTGTTGCTGTGTGTATTTAAAAGCAAATCCAGTAGAATTAATATGTAAGTAAGTGTGTAGCTCGAAGTAAAGTGGCATCTATATAGTAATAAGTCCTGCTCAAGATGACAGCTTTGAAATGATGCACCTTGTGCCTCTGGTGCTGCAGATCATGTGCAACCACGCGAGTTTGGGGGATTTTAAAGCGTGTGTCCAACATTAGTTCATTACATGTATCTCAGTCATGCTGCTCTCAGCACGTCTTCAATAAATACCTGCACGGGGTGCTGCAAATTAATCATCTGTGTGATGGTATGTCCTCTCAGAATCGAAATACCATGCACTATTTTTGCATTTTCTCGCGCGCATCCTGCAGGACAATGTGGCTTTTAAATGCATGTGCACGTGGTTTCCTTATGTGTGGACTCACACCTTGATCTCCAGCTGGAACCTGGCTCCTCAAGCCGCAGGGTGCAAGCATTCAGACCGATTTCATCAGCCAGCCTATTACTGCAATGTTACCGGCATAACGCTAGGGGCGCGTCAAAATGTGACCAACTGCGGACATTTAGTTCAATATAATCAAACAAACCCCGCAAGATAAAACGCACGATATTACCAACCTATACGCAACACTGCAGAGGACCGACACATAAAATATATTACAGAAACGTAAACCTTTCGTTTTATTTTGGAAACAATAACGCCGAACATGTCGTAAAAGTGGGAGCCTATCAAATTTGACCGATCTGAATCAGATTTCAGTCGCTGGTGGTCGCACTCACCTGGGGGCGGACGTGTGCAGTTTACAGACTTGATGCTGGAAGTGTTGGCACAGTTTCCTGAGAGTCCGGACCGCTGCCATTCTGACCGGCTGAGAGGAGAAGAGACAACTACGGCCGATTACGAAACACACAACCACCCGGGCTGACAGAGCGACGTCTGTGAAGGAAGATGCTGGGGAACAGAGGCCTTAAGGCCCTTCCCCTTTTACGTGCAGTGCTTGCGTCACTGTTATCTGCTGCCACACCTCTGCTGCACGAGTAGTACGGTAATTTTCCAATGAGACAAGCTCCACACCAGCAAGGAAGTGTAACATCTGTTCCAAAAGCACAAGTTTAAATCTTGCTTTCAATTATTCACACAAATCCAGTGTCCTGCGGTGCAATACTTATTTCTGAAATGTAGCCCAGTGCTGGTAAAGTATTTGGAAGAATTAAACTGAAATACTTTGGTAAAGTAAAAGTAACTGAGTAGTATTTTTACTGGAGTAAATGTATGGTCTATACTCAGAATCTGCACATTTTTACTCATTTTTATTGTGGCAAATGTAATGATAAATTAAAAAATATTAATTAAGTCTTGAATTCAAATTAAGCATAGAAACGTTGTCACAAAGTGTAATTCAAGTATTAAAAGTATTCAATATTTAGGCATAAAGCTCTGTCAGATTATTACATTACTATTATTATGTACTCTTTCATTATTATTATTATATTAGTATTGATAATACATTAACATAGAAGCATTGCTTAGCTGGTTGAGGTTGTTTATTGTACTTTATAACAATACTTTGGAATATATTTTCCTCTGGAATATATTTTCCTTTATTCTTATATACAAAGTTGGCCTAACTACCAATAAAGTACAGTACTTCCTTCTGAAATGCAATGGCTCAAGGAAGGTAATTCAGTATAAATGAAAAAGTCAAATAAAATACACACTGTCAGAACTGTATTTAAGTAGAACATTTGCATAAATGTACTTTGTTACTTTCTACAATGGATGAATTGACCCGTTAGGGCAATAATGTGTGTATTTGGGACGCCGGCCCTCATTGTTTATATGGGCCTCAAGCCTGTATTGTGTGTGTACCCTGTCGCTGCTTGTGCAGCCCACACCCCACACTACACACAACCGCAAGTTTTATATGTGTTATGAGAGCACAATATATAATTAAATTAAAGTCTTAAAAGTAGATGCTGCACCCCACCCACTGTTCCCAAATGGCAGTGAGATGCACTTTGATCATTATTGAATGTACATCAGAATGTAGTTTCAGTATCAAAAATTTGTTTTTCTGTAGATTAATGTTCTTAGATTGTGTTAATTATACTGCTAAAATGATTTCTAAAAAGCAATTTAAGCCTGTAAGTGTACAGAAAGTCAATTTGACTGAATATCCATAAGCTGAATGATCGCAGCTGTATGCAGCCTGCAGGGGGCGACAGTCTTCCTGCCGGGCACAGAGCCGATAGAGGAAGAGCCACTGGGTGCAGTTCATGTTAGCCTGGACGTTACTGTTAGCAGGCACAACAGACAAGTGGCCCCTAAAGTTCAGTTGTAAAACCAATTTCAGTTTACTAAACCAGGGTTAGGAGTTGTAACCGACGCTCTCCGACGACTGTTTCGCCAAGATGAGCTTCCTGTTGTAAGTAAAGTTAGCAGCCGCTCGCTAAGTTTGCAGACGGAGCCTGCGGTTTAACGTTAGCCACTTCTTCGAAGTTGCATCAAGGGAAGTAACTGAAAATAAGACACCGTTAGTCCGCTAACTGCGCTGTAACAAGTTTAACTCAAACTTTAACTACTTGATATTACCCATTGTTGACATTCATAACATTACTTGTAAGCTGTCTTTATTTTTGTCTTCACAGCACTCGCCAACTATAACTTTTTAAACTAGTTAGGTCCCAACGTGGCTAGCCTGGTGATTAAAGCTGGTTCACGGGCGGTTAGCCAACTAAACTTATATAATAAGTTTTCAATTAAGTCTAGATCAGACATGTTAGCATTAGTCATCCCCCACACCTTTTTCCCTCTCAACCTCGTTGGGAGGTTGCTTAATCGTCGAACAATGTAATTAACTGCTGCGTTGTTTACAGTGACGCTCCGATACTGTCACATTTCCTGTCTGGTTGCACCGGGTGGGTAATCACCATAACTTTATTTACATGACACAGATTATACGGTCACGCAGCTGACAACGAGCCTAAACAAGTTGGCATGACAAATGTGGCAGCGATTACACATCACGAGTATCGTTTCAGCATTAACTTCATAAATATTTATTGTAATGCCTCCCTGCGGCTTCTTATTGCACAAATCAGACAGCAAACATCTCCGCACGTGGATACCTTCATAAGTCACCGTCCTGCTACAGAGGGATGCTTGTTTCTTTGCAGTGGCAGTCGCTCATCCAAGACCTTTAAGCCGAAGAAGAACATCCCAGAGGGCTCCCACCAGTATGAGCTGCTGAAACATGCTGAGGCAACCCTGGGCAGTGGAAACCTGAGGCAGGCTGTGATGCTGCCTGAAGGAGAGGACCTGAATGAGTGGATTGCTGTCAACAGTGAGTGGATGAATGCAATGTACCTATTTATAGAAACCACACACAAAAATCAAAAGTTTGAAAATCCCAAACATAATTAGTCCTTGTAGAGTGGGGTAACATTTACATCACCAAGTGGTAAAAAATGGAGAACTTGGGCCAAACAAACACCTGACCGAACTGGAAAATTATTGGTCACAGAATTAAGATTGTTTACAAAGCATGTGCTGTTTTTTTCATAATACACATCATGTATCACGTCCAAGATGTAAAAAGACCAGATAAAACAAACATATTTATTACAAAAGCGACACTATTTAGATTATTATTGTTACACGTGCACATTTCTTGATAAGAGTTGTTATAATTAACCCTTCCTTTCAGCGGTGGATTTTTTCAACCAGATCAACATGCTGTATGGTACTATTACTGAGTTCTGCACTGAAACCAGCTGCTCAGTGATGTCTGCTGGACCAAGGTATGAACCAATAGTGTCCTTCTCATGCATGCAGCCCACAGTTTACAGTGATTGGACAGTCCGTGGTCTACACCGCTGTTCGTACCGTGACATAGAAAAGTTTCAAACGTGTATATTTTACATTATTGCTTACAAAACGTGTCTGTGTTTAGTAATTTTAGATTCAACAAATAATCTTATCTAAAATTCCCATATTGTAATGCAGTGAACAGCTCAGAAATGAGCTAAATGTCATTTAGCTGGTTCAGCTGAAAGAGGGGAAATATTTAGGCTGATGTGTGCGTTTACGTAATTGTAGGAAACAAGGAACTTCACATGAATTTGCAGAGACATAAGATGTGTCACACAAATCTCTGGTGCTTTAAAAGGACATTACAAAACATGGCTAACAGAATCAATAATGACAGGCTCGCCAGCACAGTGAGTTCAGCTGAGTTCATTTTTAATTATGAGCCAACAGAGACAATTATGTACTCAGACCAAGTGATGTCAGAAAGTATAAATAAGTCTTGGTAGATAATTCAGACTGAACCAAAATGCACACTAAGAACTCACTCAAAGCTTTGTGAACATATAGTTTTTATGACACCACATCTAAGTAAAAATCACCTTCATGATGTGATGACACTGATGACACATTATTTTGTCCAGAATTGGGGAAATGATGTGTCACATGCAAAACAGAACCTGACTATATTCAGAGTCTGAATGGCTGAGACAGTTAATGAAGTAGAAATACATCATCTGAATGTCACATTTGGGAAACAGGAATTAAACTTTGCATGCGGCCCTTGTAGAAGCTGTTTAGTTAGAATCTCGATTTGGCACTTCCTCTATCCTCTCTCCTGCCAAGACTGTCTCTGTTCAGTCTGTAATCATGAGGAAGAGACTGGGGTCTACTTCCTGTTGACATAGCCGCCGTCAACAATATGACTGTAGATACTTTTGTGTTTCCCCCGTGCTCTTTTTTTTATCTTATCTACTAGCAAATTATGTTTTCATGTCCTGAGTGAAAGGCAGAACGAGCTGTTTGCAGAGCATGCATGTTCATGTCTCATATTTTAGTATTGAATCAAGTCATTAATATGAGAGCCCTATTCATTTAGTTATTTCTCTGTAGATATGAGTATCACTGGGCTGATGGCACCAATATTAAAAAGCCGATCAAATGCTCTGCACCCAAGTACATTGACTACCTGATGACCTGGGTGCAGGATCAGCTGGATGATGAGACACTTTTTCCTTCCAAGATTGGTGAGTTTTAATCAATTCATTGTTTAACCTTTGGGAATATATATATTCTAAATTGTTTGTCTTTTTTTAACAATCTTGTCTATTATTGGTTAGTCACTTGACACATATGAACATACGTATTTTCCTCTGTATTTCTGTAAAAGCCCCATTTGGCTTTTAATTACCAAGACAATGCAACAGACCTGTTGGTTCTGACAGAGCAGTCAGAGGGTATTAAGATAGTGATATCATTTTCATTGTTTTGGAATTGGAATGAGAAGTAGATTATGGGATTAATGAGCTGATTTCAGACAAGGTTCACAACCTGAACAGTGTGGCACTGACAGGCCTTGCATACACATTTCTCTGATTTCAAATGTAGCAGGACAATGATCTAAAACATACAGACAATGTAGCCAAGGGCAAAAACAGTGGGAGGTTATAGACTGTCCAAGTCAGTCACCTGAATTCAGTCCAACTGATAATGTGTCTCATGCTGAAGAGCAGACTGAATCAAGAAACCCCCCCCCCCAATACAAGTGAAGATGACAGCATTCTGTAGGTCAGAGATCTCAGACTGAGAGTGACTTTAAAATATTGGTTACAAGGCTTCGTGGAGGCTGAAAAGGCACATTTTTTCTTCTCTTCTTGACATCAGCATTTTCCATCAACTTCTGTCCCACAGGAGTTCCCTTTCCAAAGAACTTCATGTCTGTGGCCAAAACCATCCTGAAGCGTCTGTTCAGGGTTTACGCTCACATCTACCACCAACATTTTGACTCTGTGATGCAGTTGCAGGAGGAGGCCCACCTCAACACCTCTTTCAAGCACTTCATTTTCTTTGTTCAGGTGAGATTGCTCTGCCACACTATAGGGTCTAAACACTTGTTTGTCTAAAATGCACATTCAGACATCACATAATCCATATATGCTTCAGAAGGAATTCAGAAGTCATTTTTATGTAAAAGTTGCTCTGACAGCGTACCTGCTGAGGAACTACTAACATTTCTGTAACATTTTCTTTCTGGCTCAAAGCTGCCATACTGGTAAATGCATCAACAAGACAACAGCAACTTTATTTATGATGTGCATATTGTGCTTAAACTAGTTACATTAGGACAAAGAATGAAGCTTTAAATGCTGCTCCTTGACGGCTTGATGTTCAGTTTCAGAGCAAAAGACGCGACTCTAAATAGGCTACAAGCTACTTTCAGTGGTTTATCATTATTCTAATACTGGTATGTAAATCCACTCCCTCTCTGAGCGAGGAACAAGAAGAAAAAAACAAATGTTGATGAGATGTTGCAGTAAATAACCTCCTTTGTTTCTTAGACTGTACATAAAACCCTGCAATGCCTTGTTTCGTCTATGCCAGTTGTTATGTAAGCACTGAAGTTTCACATGTCCAGTCCTGGCATGTTTGAACACAGTCAACATGCATCTTTTTCTCTAGGAGTTCAACTTGATCGACAGACGAGAGCTTGCTCCCCTGCAGGACTTGATCGAGAAGCTTGGATCCAAGGACAGATAGACTTTCACACATCTTTTGTTTTTAATGGTTTCTTCTTCTTTGTCCCTCTTCTCTGTGACCTCTGCTACCTCTCTGACCTCTAGTCCCAACTCCCAACCCAATCTGTGCCTTCTTCTTTTCATTTCATGAATGTTTGTACTGTACTTTTACCTTTTTTATTCCTTCTGTTGACTTTTTATGCTGTCTTTGAGCCTTTTTCCCCCCGTTTTGCCACTAGATGAAATAATGTAGGGTAGTAAGAGTATTTTTTTCAAAGGACTGTGGATAATGACTCTGTTAGAGAAGCCTACTGAATTTTCTGTTGGACCAAGGACATTTGGAAGTTAAAGTGACAACCAGCTTTTTTTCCTTCAGATGCTGGCATGTAGTGTTTTAATTGTCTGAACATTTTTTAGTTATAATTAGGATTTTTTTTTCTTTTTGTTTTCTCTTTTAGCTCTTGTAATTACAGTGACTGACCAAATTTCACAATATTAGCCTTTTTTGTCATCAATGTACAGTGGAGAATAACAAGATAGTTGGCCAGAAAAGCAGTGACATAAATCCGGTCTTGGCTGAAGTTTGCACCTGTAGTATATAGCTTTCTGACACCAGCTGGTTGTGTATCTGATATCCCACATGTGCTTCATATTGACATGATCTTTGACACAGTTAGATGTGAAAACATGCAGCGATAGGAAGTTGTGAGATGCCTTTGTTCTTGCCCTATTGAAAAACAACACACCATCCAGTAGAACTAATTTGAGCTATTTCAATTTGGTCACACAATATTGAGTTTTGCACATTCTTCGGCTATTTTCTTAATTAAAGTAGTAAAATGCAGAATACAGTGCTTCCAATTATACTTTTAATCTGCTTGATAGTTATAATTGATTACTACTTTGAGCTCTTATAAATATGATCCAGTAAAGGAGTTGTATAGTATAAATTCTGTCAGCAGCAGCAAAAATAGTTCAATGTGAATTTTTAGTTTTACTGTCATTTTAGTTCATTTCTGTGGTGCAGATTAATTGTGGAGCCCTGCATATCTGATCTTTCAGTGCTGGTACTTTGTTTTTTTTAAACTAAATATTTCCCCTTTAGATTGGACAATAGTGTAATAGCTATTGAACATGTGCACAATATGGATGACCTGAAGATATATGTAGCTTTTCCAGAGATGTCTTTGTTAGTCTTGGTGCATGTATCGTGGTCATTTTGTGCTTAACACTGGCTACAACAGCGGGGCTGTTTGTACTGCCATCCATTTACTAATGCAGCTACTCTTCTTGATTAATGTTTATATTTGTTAAACTTTGAACAAGGGAATCTTACCATACCCTTCTATAGTTTGGACCTAATTTTATGTCCGACAATCATAAAACCAGCTGTTAGATAACCTTTGCATCATTAGGAAACGACCACCTGTGACTGGGTGCAGTGGAATGTTCATTTCATAATGTCCCATTTTTAAGAAGTTGAAAGCCTTTCAACAATGTGAAAGGAACGATTTAATTTTCTTAACATGATTTATCCACATTTAGGCCCCCAAGTTGATTGGAAATAAATCCAGCCAGCAACCATTAACTTAATCGTCTATAGGCATATCAGTATATTTTGCAAGATTGAGTTATTTTAAAGATTTTATTTGAATATATCATAAGTTTTTTCTTTCAATTTTGTCACATATTTTTAAATGTATTGCTTTTTTCACAGTTTAGTGTTTTTTTTACCTTTTGGCATAGAGTTACATTTCATATTACATTGTTAAAGAAACTGTTGACTTTACCTTTTAAAGTAAGAAAGAAGGGCTTTGAATTGAATTAAAAGTTTTTATATATTTACGAAGGTCCAATCATTGGGTGGCCATTGTGACTGGGAGGAGGATATATGTATGCTGCGTCCAAACATTTGCTGTAAATATGATCAGTGTTTTATCTGAACAAAACTGTGCCTTACAAAGATGAAAATGTCTGATATGACAGTATTGGTAGATCAAAAACTCAATAAACACCGAAAGGACAACACTGTGTTGATGTTCATTTTGTCTATAAGTCTCGGTAGAGCGAAACAATGAAATATTTATTCTGACATTACTCAAGTTTTTTTTCCCAAGCAATATATTTGCAACCATATATTTTTCTATAGTTTGAATACATATTTCATATGTTTATAGTTTGTAATATATGTTGAATGAACATGGGTGCAGATTGATGCAAACCTTAATGTGATTCGATGAAAAACGAGATTCTGAAATTGGCTGAATTAGATCAGTACTAACACAGTTCTAGCTAGTTCAACTAGTTCTACTACTAGTGCAAGTATTAATACTTAAAATTATTTAACTTCCATTATTTGCAGTTGCCACAAAAGATCACTGCACCTGTTGATCTGTTATTTTCCAAATTATATTTTTCATTTTACTCGCAGAAGCAACCTGTTTTGAATGTTAACAAAGATTATCAATATTATTATTATTAGTTATAGTAGTAGTCGTAATAAAAGTGTTATTATTGGTAACAACCCGTTGATCCCAGATGCACAAGATCTAATCTAATTAGCACCGCTATCTAAGATATTGCTCCATGATTGTCAAACTGTTTTAAAAGATAAGATAAAAGATATCATTTTCCTTCTGCTCTGAAGACTCCTTCAGACCGTGTGTCGGTTTCACAAACTACTCCAAATATTTGCTGAAATGCAGACGCAGGCCAATCACAAATATCAACCACGGGTGCAGACATTTCCGGTGCAGACGGGAAGTTACAATGCAAAGTTAAAGAGCCAGACCCGAGCGCTGCCCTAATCGCATGCAATCTATGATGCACAAGTTAGACTTATCACAATTTTATTAGAAAATTTTTGTTGCTAATATCAGATTTTGGGCTGAAGTTAAAAGGAGTTGCATCACCCGAGACGTTTTTTCAAGCACACAGTGTTTACTCAACCAATCAACTTCGAGCTTGGAGCACACTGGACATTTAGCCCTGAGTATGAACTTGCAGCACGCTTTAAGGCTGTAACCCTTAAACTGAATAATACGTCCAGCCCTTACAAATACAGATCGATATTATATTTAATGCCTTTAAAATATGAATAAACTGGTATGATGTGGTTTGGTCCGATTTTAGTCTGTCTTAAAAATAAGTAATGAATACGTACTTAGGCAGCCTGACAGGCAAAACAGAGGGATGCAATTATATGATCGTCTGCGCAAGGAGGAAACAGCGGACTGTTTTTTTACAGGCTAGTAACGTTAGTTAGCTGTCGTCTGAGTTTCTCTTTGCTGGTAATTAATTAACAAATGGTAAAATCACAACGGTTGTCCGTGTGTGCTTGGACCGGGCGGCAGGAGCCCAAAACTGGACGTTACATTAGTTTCGTGGCTTCTCCGTAAAGAGCACATAAAGTTAGTTAGCTAGATTAACGCTACGTGGTCGTTGCTAGCAGTGTATTTAATGCTAGGATACGCGGCTAGCTACAGGCAACACGGCAAACGTTGTCCAACTTTTTCGAGGTGGTTAAAGATGCTAGTTGATTGAGGTCAGCGGGGAACCTCCTTCTTAATCCAGGCCACCGTTGTCAGCTAACGTTAGCGACCTGCCTGGAAACACTGGGTGAGCAAACCGAAAGAGCTGTCAACCACTTTCATTTGCTAATGACTGTGGTATCCACCTGTACTCTGTATACTAGCCCTGATTATTAATAGGGATATTTTTAAATTAAATGAATAAACCGATTCTAGTGTTAGTTTAGTAATCAGACACCGGCGGCAAAAAACATAGACCACTTGTTGATCTAATTAATTGCAAAGTCTTTTCCACAAGTGCAAGCGATATGTTTTTACTTGATATAAACTAAATTAGTAAAGATTAGAGAAATCGCAAGCATAAGCCAAGCTGGTCTCTGTCACTAATTACTAAAAAAACTAAAAAACTCTGTTCTCTACAGGCTCTACAGGCTTGGGTTGAAGTCATGGCAGATGAAAATACACAGTTCTGTGGCAACTGGTAAGTATGCAGTACTGATTACTGATCAGTCATTTCAGCATAGAGGTGAAAGCAAGTTTTCATACATATATATTTTTTTTTACCTTTTAAGCAAACATGACATCCCAGAGGCTAATTTTACCACACATGAGATCCACTGCCGAAGAAACATCGCACTGTGTGATGTGTGCCAGGAGCCAGTGCCTCGGTCAGATCTGCAGGAGCACAAACAACAGGAGCACACACAGGTAAAGTCTGAACAGCAATGCCACAATAGATTAGTGATTCTTCTAATACCAAAATAGTGGAAAATATGTGCTATTTAGAATATCCAATCAGTATTTGCAAACACTACCTGTTTTTTTCCAAAGCCAGTAAGCAGGCAACAGTGAATTGAGTAGAAAGAGGTAACATTTTTGTTTGTCTCTGTTGTTTTGTCTTGGAAGTGGCCATATTATAATGGTGATACCAGAGCATTTTAGGAAAGCTGGGAAAACTAGACTCAGTGAAAGGATCTCTCATATGTTATTAACATTTTGCTTCTGCCTTAAATTAGCTCACCACACTGGGACCCCTAATTATACTTTTTTTTGCTAAATGAACAAGTCACTTGTTTTCACATGAAATACATGTATTGTCAATATAAGTAACTGCAACTGCTTGTAAGTTGTAAGTGAAAAATCATGTCTGAGTGACCACTTTCTGAACCCACCAGTGATCTCAAATCTTCACCCCAAAGGAAATAACTAAAAACAAAACAGTGTCAGATTGAGAATGTATAAATAGTTTTGCTTTCATTTCAGATTACATGCAAGTGTGGTTTGAAGATTGAGAAGAATCACATTGATGTTCACCAGGTATTTCTGGAGCGTGTCTTCCTTCCCTCTTTATAATTTCTAATATAAGCTGTTTGGGTTAAATCCTCAAATTGCCTCTTTACGGTTGACTTTTTCAGAGCTCTGAATGTTCTCAGCGGCTGGTCCCCTGCCAATACTGTGAACTGGAGATTGTTTACAGTCAGTCCAAAGAACATGAGGATTATTGCGGTACACGCACTGAGCCCTGCTCACACTGCAAGTGCAATGTAATGTTGAGGGAACGAGCTGTGCATCCAGTCTTATGTGGAAGCCTTACACCCCCCCAAGAGAGGAACAACAGCCGGACGAATCGCAGTCCAGTGGACCCACAGTCTCCAGGACCATGGTTTGAAGCCCACTCCATCAGAAACCTCTTAAGAGCCCAAGAGAGAGGCCCAAAAAATAACAACATCAGTGCAGCAGAACAACAGGCCTTTCTGCGTCCGTTTGATCCCAGAGTTTATAACACTTCAAGAGAATCTCAAGGATCTGGGGACTGGAAGAATACTGCCCCCAGAAATACGTTTAGCCACTGTGAGTTCATCACTGACCTGCCTCTTATTAAATCTGTGTCCACCAGGCTTCGTCGTATTTTTGAAGCTTTTAAAGACCTGTAAGATCGATTAAAGTTTCCCTGTGGTATATTGCATCTAAACTTAACTTTACAGGCAGTGTTTCTTACTTAAACACATTGTGTGTATCTGTGAGTCAATCAGCAGAATAGCTTGCAACTAGCAGCGAGAACATCACTTCTGAACATCCAAAATGAAGATCTACAACATTGCTTAACAGCACTACTGGTGGTCAGAAACATCACAGGATACATTTAAACCTGCAGCTCTTTTCTAGTATCTTAAAATTAGTTTTACATCTTGTTTATAATTGCTCAGAACTTGAGTCAAACATTACTGGCATGTGTGTTATGTCAGAATCAATATTAAGAGATTAATAATCTTTTTTTTTTTTTTTTTTTTTACTCTCAGTGCTGGGGCAGAGTGATTATCTGTCTAACAGCAGCAGCAGCAGTAGTGCATGGCCACATAGTGACCTCACACTGGATGAGGATTCATCAGGCCTGGACTACATGTTGGCTCTCAGCCTTCAGAGTGATGGAGACTCCGTGGCTGGAGGTGTAGAGGGAAACCTGTGGAGTGGTATCTGGGACCACAAGATCGGAAAGACGCCTAACACCTCTGGAAACTCTCCACTCTCTCCACCCAACAACAACTATCCAAACTTCACTACAGGCACAGGCACAAGCACAAGTGCAACCCAGGACCATGATCAAACAGGTAGATGGTGAACTAGCGTTGCTAACATATCAAGTTAATCTGTTTTCAGTTTGTTGATAAGTTAAAATGACTTTTATAGATACAATGCTGCCTTGTGAGTTCTGCGAAGAGCTGTTTCCTGAAGAGGACCTCATTTTGCATCAGGTTAGAGATGATTTTATTCGTTCGGGTGCACTACCAGTCAGGAGGGTGTCCGCTGGATTTCTGTGCAAGCCAGCTAGCCACGTTACTGAGACATGGTGGGATCTAAATATGTAAACAGCACATGTACAAACCAATCAGCACACTGGAAATCGGGGTCACTGTGATTACAAGATCCTGATATGAGCAAAAGTGCTAAATGTGTCACATTTATAGACTGGTAGAAGTTTTGCTTTCAGTGACAAATTGTTTTTATGCCAGGTTCATTAGCCTGGCCTTATTTGGATAATTTCTGTCCCATTATCTAGGAAATGTTTTTACCCACATGACCTACACACAGCACTGTTTCCTGGACTAACGGCCTGTGATCAATGGCTCATTAATGTCATAATCTTGTTTATTTTTAGTAAAATATATATAAATAAATAGAAAGTTTGAAAAAGCCACTCTGCTCTACACTCTACAACACAACACTCGAGAGAAGGAGGAGTTTGTGCTTTCAGGTCAGTGCATGATATTTGCATGCACGACAGCATGTCAGAAGCGGCAAAAACACAACCAGAACCTGATTGACAGATAGAGCCAGCCGAACATACTCTGTTTAATCTGCCTACTGAACTCAGGTCTTGCTGATATGTCAACATATTAAGCCTGAGTCCAGACCCACTTTCAGTGTAACTGGAAAAACTTGCTGTAATCTACTTATTTTTCTTTTGTTGCATCCTGTGTATGCACAAATCTAATCATGTAAAATACTCAGATCCAGATATCACATGGCATGCTAACATGTCCACACCCGTCTTTATCTTTGTTTCAGATGGCTCACAGTCCAGTTACAGACTTTGCCTGCCTTAACATGTGGCCCTCATATCCATCTACTTTGGGTCTTTAATTGGTTTAAGCAGGTTTAACGTAGATTTCAGCATCTTGTTTATCTTTCTTCTCTTTGTTTCAGACTGGGTGCAGCCCTGCCTCCGCCTTCGCATCATTCAGCAAGCAGCCCGCGTCTCCGCCAAGAGAGGAAAGGAAGAGCAGGAACGCCTCGGGACTGATGCACAGCCTCCCTGACACACTCGCTTCAAACATCCCCACGTTCCCTCGGTCAGTGTCCCCGGCCTCGTACAGTCCCCCTGCCAGTCCACTGGAGGGCGATGTGGTCATTCCCTGTGAATTCTGTGGCGTTGCTCTCGAAGAGGCTGTCGTCTTTCACCATCAGGTATGTCATTAAACAAGTTACATAGCGTAGTTTAAGAGAGCCTAGCCATAGATTAAAAGAGTATTAATGTGCAGAAATTAGTTGCTTGATCACATTATGCTCTGAACAACCACCCTGTATGGATCATTATTGATCATTTTCATCTGCTAATACGAAACAAAAAGAGAAAATGGATAGATTTCATAGTGGCTAATTTTATTTTCTTGTCATGGGGCAACAGTTGAAAATAAGCTTTTAAGGCAGCACTGGGACATTTACAGGGATGTTGATCAGTGTGTTTTGTACCTGTGAAAATAAATACATAGAAATGTTTTTTTCTAGGGAGATTTTATTTTTTTGTGCTCTTTTATACCCAGGACAAATGTGATATGCGTCCTCAGACCACCCATCCCCTGAACAATCTAACAAAAGCATCTGTCAAAAAACCATTAAGCCCCGCTAAAGACACCTTTGGCCGGATGTCTCCAGACTTTCAAAGGAGAATAAAGCACCAAGGTAATGTATAGAATGTATTTTAAATATAAAAAGAAAGAAAACCAATAATGCCGAAAAACTGATTATATAATTTGCAACACAAGCATGATACAATGTCTTTGCTTACCATAAATTCTTATTAAGAACTAATAGTACATATACAAAGATGGTTTGGCTTTTTATTTAATTTATAATGTTTTTAATGTTTTCTTACATATATTTTTTTCTGTATTTTTTGTGTTTATTTGCACATACTCTGTGTGTGTCCTTTTAAAAATACAGCGGACTTCTTGGAGGAGTTTGGATTTGACAGAGACACACCACCAGGACAAAGGGACTGGCACCGAGGCTACATCGGACTCCCAAGTCAAAGGAAAACATCCAACTATGATGTTTCCATGAAAGACCGACCTCAGCATGGCAAGGAAGCAGAAGGGGCTCAGTCATCTTTCTTTGACTCTGGTTCTACATCTTTAAAGGGGTAAAAGCAATGATCGAGTCATATGGAAACTTAAGCTTGACCCTTTTAGAATTTCTTGATCAAATAATGTTTTATTAATATTCAAATTTGATTGTTTGTCCACCAGACCATATCTAACAGAAAATAAAGAAGGGAGAGGAAACATAAAGAATCCAACGGCAAAGGTAAACACAAGGTTTTTTCTTTAATACTTCCTGTTGTTTACTGTTCATGACGGACTGTGCAATAAATGTGTTGTGGGCAGGGATGATGTCAATGCTTTGTTTGTATGTGGTACGAGGGCAAACACCAACCAGCCTCTGTGCATTCAAGCTATGAAGGTGGAAAAATGTAGACCTTTTAGAAGAAGTTGATTGTTTCACATTAGTTTACAGCCACTTCAGAAGGTTTATTTAGACACTGTATATTCAGCTTAAATGGAAGGTTTTCCTCTCTGAAGCTGCTCAGCATGCTTTTGTGTCTGTCAAACGATTTTCAATTGTATTTTTTTTCCATTTGCAGTTGCCCAAGAAGCAGAATGAAGAGCAGCAGGAAGAGTGAGCACAGGAACATCTGGAGAAATAGAAAAACCAAATCTCCTCTTCTGCTTTTCATTTATCCTTTTGCACACTTTTGGAAATGAAACATATACCTATCTGATAAGTGCCTGTGTGAGTATTAGTATCTTGCATTTTATTTACGATTAATTATACTATTACATTCTAAGCAAGTAATTTGGTTTATTCATGCATATTCTGCTTTATTTCAAGATGTGTTTGAAATGTTTGTATGTCTAACATTTAGCCTTAACAGATAAATTATAAAATGTTTTTTTTTTAATTCACGCTGAATTTGATTTAATTTTTGTTTTTATCTGTACAAGTCAGTTCATTAAGAACATGGAGAACATTAGACACAGACACATGACTTTGTCTGTGTGCATTCCTCCGACTTAATCTTTACCTTGTTATTTCAGCCAAGGACATTTTGTTTTCACCCCTTTGTTCCTTCAGGATCTTTCACAGTGTTCCTGTTTCTGCATCTTTGTGTAACCTATAGCACTTTGATAGATTATTTTGTTTAAAAAAGGGCTTGAGGAACCAATTTGATAAATTTATGCATCTTTGACCAAGAGAAAAAAAAACTGTACTCTTGGAAAATTGTCTTTTTATACTGTTGAACATTCGTCTTTAATACTCTTCAGTAATATTTAGGTGATTTTTAAAATCATAACTATAGAACTGTATATGTGGAGTTGCAGCGAGATGATTTTTGAAGCTCTGTCTCCTGTCTGGTCATCTTTATGTTGTCTGAAGATGTTGTGTGCTGCTCCTCCAAATAGGATTTAAGAATAACCAGATATATTAGAAATAGAAATATGTATAAATTAGGCAGACCTGTGCTACAGACAGCTAAGAGCATTTTGGAGATTAACATTTTATCAACAAGTTCAGCTGGTCAGGAGTAAATAATCAGTGAAATCACCTGGTATCATTGCACACAGCTGGCTCCATGTTTAAGAACAACTGTCTGGATGCTCTTTGTCTTTTGTGGCTATTAAATGTAATTAAATTAGAACATCCCTGGTCTTATTTTGTATTCTGTTAGAGTTGTTTAGCCCTACTTTAAATGTCTGCTTGCCTCAGTTTACTATTCCTGGTACTGAAACCCTGCATAGGAGTAAGCCTAAAAAATCTATTATTTAATTCCCATATTTTCAACAGCCTCTTCACCACTCCCTGAGTTTATTTCTGCCTTGTTAACTTTGTATCTGGTGTCCTTTGTTAGGGGTGATAAGAAGAAGGAGGGCAAACTTTTTAATCACACAAGACTTAAGCGGGTTTTTTGTGATTATTACAACTTTAAGTGACTGAATTAAAAGTAGTCTGGAAGATTGAAAACTCATTTAAATGTTTTGGATAACAGTGTTGTTTCTGTCACTACCGACCTCACATAATCATGCAAGGTGCGGCATCTAAAGCGAACAAGGAGCAATGATCTAAATGAAATGCACTAAGTCTCTTCAGAGTTGTTCATTTATCACAAGACCAATCTGTTACATTATACATATTGTAATGTAAATGTTGGCGTAAATACACTTGTCACTGATTCATTAAAATTAAATCTTTAATATATGACTCGTGTATTTTTTGCTTTAAGGAGGGCAGTTGTTAAAATCTCTTGTAGCTGGTGGTCTATAAATAAGTACTGGCAAAGCAAGGAACATTTGTGAATAAAGGTTACATTGCATGATCCATTTTAAGGAGGTGGTCATCTGAAATAATCCACAGATCCTTTGAAATATTGGGACTGTCTGAATCACCATAAGACAGCAAACGGGACCCCTCTTGTCTTTAAATATTGTAGAAGACAGTGTCCACTGTATTTCTTTTCTTGGGGTTTGGGAATTTATTTCCTCCAATCTAATTACCTCAAATTCCACTATTTTCACACTTAGTGTCACATGTTTAAATCACAATACATTGAGGATAAAGAAAGAAAGTATTCTGTATTTGTCAGCAAGAATTTTAGTCTGTTGGATTTGAAGCAGGACTCAAACATTAATACTGCACTAAACATTTGAAAAGTAGATAAATAGTGCTTTTAATGGTTTAAATGGTTTTCTGGTTTTCCTTATTCTGTCCATGAACTTAGTAATATACTAGTTGTAGGGATATTATTTGATGATTTATGACTAGTTTGTAAGCTGTTGTTATTGTTTTGCTTGAAGTGTGAAAAATGTATATGAAATGTCTCTTTGGTGTTTAAATGGTAGACACCACCAAGAATGAAATCACTCTATGCAGAGAAGTAATTGCAAATTTTTTATTAAAAAAAAAAAAAGAATGGCTGATGCTGAAAAAAGCAGAGGAAACTATTAGACTTACACCAGTTTCAATGTAGTCTTTGATAAAGTTTGGATTTTACTTTCCGTACACATAAGGCTATAGTGGCTGACGGTGGCACTAATCACCTCCCATACTTGGACGCTGTTTTGCGTCTTCCCGCAGAGCGGCGCGCTTTGAATGAGCGCCGGGAGAAGCCGGCGACGGAGAGGGGCGGGATTACACCTTTCAGTGGGAATCCTCAGTTCAAAAAGCTGCCAACGTCCCACTCGTTAGGAGAGCGTGTTGGCTTGTTTTCTGCTTTCACTGCAGCTCAAGACACCAAACAAGAGGACCGAAATATGCTCTCCGGAAGCGGGACACCGGTTTATTTTTGTTGATACGGAAAAAAAAAGTTTCTGACTTTAACTGCGCTGAAGATTGAGACAGACAGCACAGAGAAAAGAAGAAAAAGACACAAAAACAGCTGCAAGTAGTGCAGGTGGTAGACCACACGGTGCCCGGAGGAGCACATCTCACACACACCGACCTTCACGTCTCACCTGAGCCTCCCAGCGAAAGACTGAACATGTCCCTGGAGAGTTATTCGGCGCTGGATGAGTCCTCCCTGCGAGCCCTGGTGAGTAGATGAACAGAGATGCTGCTGAGCTGAACTTACATGCTGCTCATGAAGGAGCACAACTGTGGTGTTCGGGCTACCTGCTGCCTGGGAAAACTTGAACTGGGGAAGCTTTAATTCATCTGAAATCTTATCAGAATTGTTGTTCCCTTTAACCTGAAGTCAAATTAGGAAAAGTCGTGTATTATTTTCTCGTTTTGCAATTTTTATCAGCTTACCAACATGACACTACTGTTGTTTTTAATGGAAATGTATAAAAAAGTATAATTCATACTTGCAAGTTATCCTGACAGACGTTACAGGCAGATGTTTAGTGCTGATACAGTGAATTAATGGCCCCTTCATCCCCCTTTTAACATTACATTCAGGAACGTATCAATTCATTGAGAAACAACAGGCAGCTCAAGTGATAATGAAAGCAGTCGTTCGTTTGAAGATTGAATGAGTGTCTGACTGTAAAAAGTCATGTGATCATGTGTTATCATTGCAGATGCTGAACAGAATGCAGCACACCTTGTTTCTGATCTTAAGTTGATTAATCAGTTTGTCAAACTGCCAGACACTATGGATAATCCATTAACCATTTAAGTCTTTTGTCAAGTGAAAATGCACAGACACTCGTTCATTCCAGTCTCTTAAATGTGAGAGCATTTTGGTTTTCTCCGTGTATAAATGAGTCAAATATATAATCAACAGACTAAGCGACGATAAATTATTGTATGTAGCTCACTTTTAATTTATACAGAGAAGAACTGACTCAGGTCAAAGTGTTCATGTGATTGCTCATGATGATGCACTTCAGACATGCTTCCTAACAAAACAATGGAGGAAAGTAATAGTCATTTCACATTTACATAATCTGTTCACTGCTGTACTAGACATTATGTCACAAGTGTGAGCAGCTAAAAAGTATTGATGAAGGGAACATATTAAAAAAAAAAAAAAAAAAGCAAGACTTCCTGGTACGTAGTGACATGAGTCATGTCTTAATTATTTCCTGAGGCAGAGGAAGGTGAAACACGTCTCACATATATATCACAACACCTGTAACTCAGACACATTTACGAGGACGCATGAGTCAGCCTGTCCTTGTTTAGACATAGTTACACTGGGTTCGTCTGAATCATGGTTACACACAGACGCATCGGTCGTACATGAACCATCTGGACAAATTTGTCATGACTAAGGCTTATCAGCTCAAAATAATAACTAATATGGACACTTCGTACGTTAAAGATGTGTGTCATTAATGAGGGGTGAAATAAGACTGCAACGCTTTCTGATTTCTTGCCTGACTTCTAAAGTCATCATCCTCACCAGTTGCTTTCCCAAGACTGTGCGTTTCAAGAAGAGGCCGACTAAGAAAAACATTTAGATTTCTGGTCTTAAAGATCAGCAAACCTGACAAGAAAAGGCTGTTTACTCTGGCATGAGGCTGCGTATAAGTTGTTGACCTTCCTGCGACTATTTAAACTGTATAAAGACAGCCATCTCGCCATTTCCCCCTCAAAGTCTGGAATCGTCTGGCCAAAGCACTTTCTTGTCATAAATCACTTAAAGGCCAAACTGATCACAAGCGACATTATAACAGAGGCAGAACGGGAGGATATTGAGGAAATAATATTTTTCCTGTCAGCAGCATGATTTATTATTAACTGGAGTCGGGGTTGCTTTGATCAGTAGATTTATGAGTTTATTTATAGAGGAACAAAGCAGGAAAAATGGAGTTTAAATGAAAATAAAGGGGGAAGGACTGAAAATGGTCACTGTACATTTTGTCAGTGGGCTGACTGAAATCCAGATTTACAGGTATATGTGAGCCACTGGCTTTTCATCTCGTGCTATTTCATTTAAGTGATGTTTTTCCAATAATTTCGTCACATTAGACCTGAGCTCCGTGTTATTATCGTCTGTGATCTTCCTGTGTGGCCTGTATCCTGCGAGAGCTCGCTGCAAAAATACTGGAAACCCTCCAGAGAAGAGAAGAGCAGCAGCAGCAGAATAAAACACACATTATGCAGACGCTGGAATTCATGGCGTTTATCATCATGGGACACTGACCCTTCACACATTACTGAGTTGCATCTGAAAGGCCTCCTCTTCTCTGCACTGAGCGTCTTCCCCACGGCTTCCCTCCATCAGAGGTGACCACATGCTTAAAGGTCACCAAGATCCCACAATTTCACTGATGATGTTTGCGGTGACTCGAGTGTCAGGGTTTTCCACAGTGAAAGGAAACAAACTCTGATTAAACTTCATGCGAGGGTTGTGGTGCAATTTAAACACACAAATGGGGCCTTTTTGTGTTTGGCTTTTATGAAACTCAACACCCTGCTCTTTTTTAACATTCAGTAATTGTTGAGGAGTTTGTGAATGAGGACTTGTTTTTCAGGACTTGAGTGAAAGATGATGGACATTCAGAGATGCCCAGGCTTAATTAAACAGGCGGTAAATCCAGGTGGAGGAGCGTCTATTAAACCACAGCCGGGTAATGAACACAAACTCCAGGCCTGTGTTGTACTTAATGAACTAAACAGTCAGAAGGTCATACAGAGGCCTCTCTAACGCCTCTAATCCCATCTCTGCACTTCTATTCAAAGCCCAGGCTGCCTTTTTATATTGCTCATTTAATCCTCTCCATGGCAACCAGGAAAAGCATTTTTCTTTCCTCTCGGGCCACCGCAATTATTTAAATATCCACAAAAATAATCAGTTGGTGTCCCAGTTTCTTTAGGAGAGGACGTTTGTTGCGGGTCATCTTGTCTGAATGTGTGCTCGAGATCAGTGGACACACAAAAACAAAAGCTGATGAGGCCAGTTGGAAGAAACCAAACCACTCCAACCACTTTTACTTAAAAATAGATTTTATCAGCTGACTGCCAGCTCGGAGGGTGATCGTTATCAGCCGCTCTGCCCCTGAGTCTGTTGTATGGCAACAGTTTCCTGCGTGCATGTGTCAAAACCTGCAGGACGAGCCGGGTCTACAGGTGTCTGTGACATTTAATGCACCTGCCTGCATAGCTGAGAATATGCTTTGACTTCAGTATCCGTCAGCCACACCATGAGCTCCCTTCTAATTATCTGTAAGACCCCTCCCTACTGTCCCGTATCATCACAGGTTTGCAGAAAAAGTCAAGCGGCAACTTCCTGCCAGCTTTGAAATGATTAAAATGTCAGTACATGCACAGAATCAGATTGCCTTCATTGTCTTTACAGTTTGTGGTTTTGCTAATGCACAAGTCTGTCTTTTCATTTTTGAATTAACTTGACCGTTCGGAGACTTTTCCGTCCGTGGCGCCTGCTGGGCTGATTTCACATGCTGGAAGTCTAACATAATGATTTGTAAGTGGTCTTGCCAGCCCTGTGACCATCCTTTCTCCCTGGTGAGCAAGAAGCATTCACACGTGTTTAAAATAGGGCAATTTAACTCTGTGGTCCGGCCTTGGTGATATATGGGACCCCTGGGCCTTCGTTTTATGGCTCTCTGGACCCTTTGTGCGTTGACAAGGGCTCAACGGTTACAGTCGGCAGGGGAGAATGGGTTTGTTTTGTAGGCTCTCAGCACAGTCCCAGGTTCTTCTTACCCCCCAGGGACACTGGCCAAAATGTCAGGCTCATCATCAGGAATGAATAAATCGGAAAAATTATGCTGCATTATACAACCGCCCAGGACACTTTCAGATATATGTGCACTATGGGTTGGTTTTTTTTTTTAAATGTTATCTCACATTTGACTCAATTGTTGTCAGAGGATGTGTTTGTTTTAAGCTTAAAATGTTTAGGCCAGTTGGTCGGAAAATGGCACCTTGGGCTGTGGGAAATTGCACAAACATTTCTCAGTATCTTCTGACACGTTGTAAACAAAACAAATCATTAGCTGATTCATTTCTGATGACAACGGTTGCTGGTTGCAGCCCCAATGACGAGTTTGCCTTCAATTGCAGAAGCGTGATACTGCAAGACACAACCTGAGCCTCGGCAACAATAAGAAAAAAAGAATTTTATCTCTTCAAAGAGGCTGCAGAGTGTTTTGGATACAAGCGGTTGCATGCAACAGATCTACCTTTTGAATACAGCTCCCCCGCACTTGTTGCTTAACACACACACTCACAAACAGAAAAAAGAGTCTTTAATGTTTTATGCTCCTGACCACTGATAACACCTGCTGCTCCTGTATTTATGCTGGCAGTTGGTGAACATAGCTGCCTTTGACCTCGCTGGATGTTTACAGGTGTTTTTGTGAGTCTTTCTCTTCCCCGGAGAGGCTCTAAACTACAAACGCAGCGTTCACGGTGAACACCTGATTTTATTTTATTTTTTTCTGCACAGCCTGTCATCATTCTCACAGGTATTTACTCCCCGCACATTTCCACAAAGCATTTCCTATATGATTAAGTTTCAAAGGTGTCAGCGTGGCGGTAATGAAGAAATGCGCTGCTCATCGTTCAGCGCAGCTTTTCCTTCTAAAGTGACACTTTTAGTAACTTGAGTTATCTACACTGTTGCAGTGACAGGCAGCCTGTTCAGCACAGCCTGCAGACTTCAGCCTCTGTCGGTGAATATACAAATGCACGGCCAGGCAGCAGAGAGATAAGAAGTCACTTGTTTGTTTGATAAAACAGGAAACTTTTGTTGCTGGATACTGCTATAAATAGCTCGCCACTTTTGGCTCTGGAAGGATGAGAAAAGAAAAGCAGTGAACTTTGAGATGATGTGCATATAAACGCCACCAAAGTCTATTTTTGGTCCTTTGGCCTTTTCAAGTTTTCAGTTTGCTGCTCTGGAATGATAACTCAGAGTAAATGGAGCGCACTTTCAGATGTATTTCATCACGTTTACCTGACGTTTAAAGTTGAAATGGAGTTCAGTATGTCATATTTCATTATTGAAGAGAACACCTGCATGCATTGTTTTGTCATTTTGAACTATTCCTATGAGACATAAACCGACATTTGGATATGAGGAGCAGTATTTCATTAACAAACAGGACGCCAGGCACTGTTTTGTCATTTTAAAATGTCATATGAGAATAATGTGGCAGTTTAACACTTAATATAACAAACAGTGTGTGCCTGTGAGGTAACGTGATTACATTATTACTGTGAACAGTTTGGGACTGTGGATGAGCATGTGTTTCATTGTGTAAACCTCATATATATTACTGCTTATGGTCCTTGTCTATGAATTATGCAGCTCCGTAGTGAAAACCTCATCATATCATTTTATTCTTTGTGATGTGGACAATCAAACAAACATGCTTACACCCATTCATTTTTTGGCAATCAAAGATATTGCGACAACTTACAAATGTAGCGTCCCCTATAGGCCCCTCAATAATAATGGGAAGGGGATGCAGTCTTAGGAGTTTTCTTGTGCATAAACCACAGTTATGTTGACATATAAATTCAAAATGCATTGTGTTCCTGGTTAAAGTTTAACAAACTATTACAGTGCATTTCTATCCACAGAAATCAACTCACAGCTGATTTTATTTTTGACATTATTATAAATTATTATAAAGCTTCGAAAGAGGCCAAAGAGTTACAACTTGACCAACTGAGGCATCACCATCTGCTACTTTAGTAGAAGATTGACCTCTGTCACATGATAAGTGCTGAATAGACTAATACCTGCTGTATATTTGGAATTGATAAAAAGGGATGTCAACCGAGGGCTGAGACATTTTTCTAAGTATCAACTATGAGACAGACTCTGCTGTCAGTGTTGCCGGTCTTTGCGTGTGTGTGGTAAGTGATCCAGCAGAGAGGGTCTCTGATCTCCATCTGTCTGGATCATCATTCTGCCAAATGGAAAAGGTCTGGATAAGGGATTGAAGGTGTGCTTTATATCCTCTGTCTCCTCCGCTGCCACCAGGCATCTCTGGCTAGTGAAATACCAGTTTAAGCTTTCATGCTTTAGGCACTCAGAGGGGGACAAACACTCCCAGCTCCCGTTTAGACTGTTTTCCAGGTGTTTTAGACTCGGACGAAACACTTACCAGATGTGTTCAATTTGCTCTGTGGCTCCTGTTTCTCTGGTCTCATCTATATGTCCCATGCTTTATTCCACAATCTTACACTATTGTAAGAACCATTTGAAAATTGTGTGTGTCCTAATTTGTCAATGAAATGAGGAAGAAATGAGGAAGCTGTGTTTCTCCCGGGGGGGTGAGACCATTGTGACTCTCGTCATTTAATGAGATGCCATTAAGATGCCTCCTTTTGATGTTCAGCACTCATTTGCTTTACCCAAACAAAGATTGTAAGGTACCATGGCAGGGTTTTGGTACAGTTTCAGCAGTCTTTGGCTTTACATTAAAAAAAATAAGGCGTGGCTCCGTTTATAGAGAGAAATAGCATACAAGAAACAGCATGCAGCACTCTGCAGGATCAGAGATGCTTTAGGTTTTAGTCACATACTGAACTAAACCTGAAAGGAAAAAAAAAATGAATATCACATTTAAACAGCTTTTTCAAACATGAAAGAGAGGATGAAGAGAAAGATGGATTCATAGACAGAGAGAAGTGTACAAACACTGTGGTTTTAGTGTTTTGCTACATTTACTCCCCAAGGAAAGAGTCATTTCCTGAGATCTGCAAGAAGTTGTCCAGCGGATGTTGATGTTTTTGCTTTCCACCCCACTGTTGTGGCATTTTCAGAAATGTAAGAGCTGATTTGTTGAATTTCGTTTGTCTTCCCCTGTCTGTTAGTGTGTGACTCTCTCTCGTTGTCATAGTTAGTGTGGATTTTCGGAGTCAGCATAGCTTGGCTGTCGTGCATCTTTTTGTACAAACTGTTTGTGCTCCGCAGCCTCCCTGTGTGCTTTGTCTTCCCCTCTGTTTCTCCCTGTGGGACATCCCTCTCACCTCCCGACTCTTCCCTCATTAAACCAAAGCAGGCGGTCATGCAGGGCTTCAGTTTGACTAGCAATGTCCCATATTTGGAGAATATTCATCGTGCTGTAACTTCTGCTGTGACCTGGGCCTTATCACGGAATAAGGGCAACTGAAGTGCAGGATACATCGGAGTCTTTCTTATCTCTTTATTTATGAAGGCTCCATCCTGCTGAAATCTGTCACGCTGTATCTGATCCTATGCCCTCCAAGGGAAGACACCAGTGGGCATTTCCCTTCCCTTCATATTGGCTCATATGAAATCCTTTTGATGAGGCCAACTCCCAAATGTGGGGCATGATTGTCCTGGCTGTGCCGTAACTGACCTGGATCCCTCACTGTGACCTGACCTGCAGCTCTGAGGAGAGACACGTTCAGAGGGGACAAACTGTGTGGAGCCAGACGGCTGAAAATGGGGCAAAACGTCTCATGGCGATGGTGGATTGAGCCCAGATACAAAAATATGTTACTCTGTGGTGGTGATTTTGAAAGTTTGTGTAGTTGGATATGCAACCATGCTGTAAGATTGGAATTTACTTTACGGTCCTGCAATGAGCTGAAATATCCATGTTTCCAGTTGAGATCAGAGCATCAACCTTGTGTGCACAATCCAGAGTGCACTCATTAATCCATCAGCATGTGGAGACCACTGCACTAATGCAAGACTCTGTACAGTGAGTCGGTAACCGCATGAGTGAGTTCAGATCTGCAGTGCATCATTACAGTCCTATAGCACCTCTCCGATGCCGGTACCCCCCTCTGACCCACATGCATTCCTTCATGCATCCATTCTTTATGCCTGCTACCTCAAGTGGAAAGGGGGCAGTGTTTTCCCAGGTCTGCTGTGGCTGTTGTCCTACCATCCAGTTATTAATAAAGGCCTTCCCGCACATGTAGATGCACTCACAAAAAGCACGTTGCCACATGTGCAGTAGTAGTCTCTCTTTCTCCCTGGCTTATACATTTCACACGATCTCCCTCTTTTTTGACACCAGACAATGAAGGCTCAGTATGCACTGTAGCACAATGAGCTCTGACCTTGAATCTGGTTTGTTTCATTGTTGAGTTTTCAGCCGAGAGGTGACTGAAACTCCGTCTTTTGAGAAAACAGGAGTCCCATGCCTTGCAGGGCTCTCATGTATCCTGATTATATTCCCATTTTTCAGTGTGTGTGTGTGTGTGTGTGCTGGCCTACTGTATGCATGCATTGTTTTCCTGAGGCACTGAGAAATGATTTACTGGCCTCCACCTGATTCAGATTGGAGTTTTGCCCCAAAGCAAGGCAATAAAGAGAATCTGAGGGTGATGCACATATTTTTGGACTTTCTCACTCTTTAAGTCCTCCCCGATTGTTTATTTGTGTCTGTCTCAGTGTCTGCAGCAGTCCGGCTTTCTCAGTGGCAGCTGGTAATCCACTTCAGCTCTGCTACCAGGAGTGTCCCGTGTGTCCTTATAAGGGCAAACTCACTTGTGGGCTTGACACAAGTGAGTTGAAAGCACTGATCCGATCTGCTGCCTGGCTGCACTCTAACCTCAGCCTGCTCTGGAAATTATTACTATAGCCCTCATTTTATGCACCAAACACACAGAACCCCCTGCCTCCTCACTCATACCCATGCACGTGGATCCACACACGCGCACATGGATTTCTGAAAGTATACATACTCCATTGTGCCAGGGAATTTTCTCAACACGTCACCTTTCGCAAAGTAGAAAGTGTTAAGTACAAAAACAGCCAAGCACATGCACACCCACTGGGAGTCAAAAGGTCAGGACTCGGCCTGAGGGGTCATTGTGCTCTCAGACAGGCCTGGTTGGGTCTGTGATGTTTGGCCCGACCTTTTGTAACCCACAGCAAACAACACAACACATATATGTAGTATGAAGCGTTTAAACTTTTACGATACTTATACTGGATCCTTTTCTTTGCCTTTCTTTGAGCACTTACAGGGACAGATATCCATTAATCCATGTTTCAGTGAATTATGGAAGTCTAGACAAATAAAGACAAATCTGGACTTGTGCAATATTTGCTTTCTGTTTGCACAGTACCTTAGCTGAGTGGTCGCACTCTTTTCACCTCCTCGGGTTTAACCTAATCCCGTTTCAGTGCTGCACCCACAGGTAGTCGTTAACATCTCGTGCGTTTAGCTCAGCTTGAGGATGGCAGACCCACTAAACAGTAGCTCAGCACATTTTAACTACCTGAAGAGCCTTGACCTCTTGCCATATTTTACCACTTCTGAGGCTTTTTCCATATGTAGCTGGATAAGTCAAACCAAGCCCACAAACTTAAAAATCATATCTAAATCTGTCCCTCTCATATGTAGCAGATGAGTTCAGAGGGTGTTTTCGTCCTCGGGAGCGTGTCGCCAGCTGGTCGGGATTACTGCTAAACCATAAACACTTTCTAATTGGCGGTGATTGATTGAGCTGCTTCAGTTGGATGTCTTTGGATAGGTTTGAGGTTTTGACTCCATAGGAAGCTTCTGCTTGGCAGGAAGTGACTCAAAGGGACCAACAGTGCAGTGCAAGCCTTAGCAGGCCTGCTTGTGAAACATTAAAACATTTTTTTGCATCTTGCCCCTCACCACACTTTGATTCCTGCCAAATAAGGTTGTCATTTTCTGTTTTTTAGGACTGACTAAGTGCACTTGAGTAAAGAGCACCCATGTGTATGCATTGCTGTGAAGCGGTTGGCCCAGTTTCTACAGGCTTGTCCTCTCTCTCTCCTCCCCCATCCTTCTCCCTACAGTGAATCTCACCGGCTGAGTCAGGTGACCAACAGGTGTGACGGTAGCTTCCTCAGAGCCGCTGACAAGCCTTCAGTTATTGCAGCAGACCAGACTGTAACATGACTTATTTCGCCGCTCCCCCCTTCTCCTCCGCCGCCGTCATTAAAGGTGCTGACAGCTCAGTGACGTCTCGCTGACTGCATCGTTTTCAGTAAAACATATTTGTGTGTTCTGTGTTATGTTCTGACTCATGCGTCTGTTAGCAGTGGAAGTGATGCTGCGTGAAAAGCTTTCTGTCTGTGTTTAACGGCTGCTCGCTGGACCACACTGTTGTTGTTGTTGTTTTTGAGCCACAGTTGACAGTTGGTTACCCAGAGGTCTGTGGCTCGGTTTGAAAAATGCCTTTTGGGGATGGTCACTGGTGGAAGGTGCTGTCACTGTTTAACTGGATTGTTTTTTTCCCTTCTCCCCCTCCCGCTGACACAGTTCAACACCATCATGTGGAGGTTTTGTCAATTGGACTCTGTTTTCTACACAAGCGTGTGCTTCCAGACTTTTAACGGTTATTCTGTTTTCTTTGGCACACACCCAAGTTTAAGGTGTGTTTTATATGCTTGGGTTACGCCCTCTCATTAGCTTCCTGTGCAGGGAAGTTATTGGTCAAGGCTTTTAATTTTATTTTCCCTCTTTTCAAATACGTAAAGGAAAAGTCAGTTATAGCTGCTGGACTCCTGCCAGTAGGATTGGCCCGTTGAATTTAAAGCACCCAATCCAAAGTAACGCACTCACTGATTGGACCGTTTGAAAACTTGTTGTGTCAGAGCAGGTAAAAGCCAGCATGCTGATGTGCACATGGGGCAGGGGTTGTTTTTCATCTCTTATCACCACTTCATGACTTTAATTCCCCATGCTGTGTTTGTATTGAGAGGGTTGACTGTAACTGATTCAGACAACCCTGCATTTCATCACATGCTGAATTTGGGACTCGTCCTTTTTTGTTTTGGCTGTAAAATATTTTGTTTCATGTTTAAACTGATATGCACAGCCCATAGGCCAAAAAGCTGCCTGTTTTAAAATGCTTAATCAGAGGTTACTGTTTCTAAGTAGAGGCCCAGGCTTCAGGCTGTTCTGTTACATTTCAATAATGAATAAATAAATCAGTCAGTCCCAAAACTTGGCAGCATACAGGCTGTATAATCACATCATGACATTCATCCAATACTAAGCTTGACAGTGTGGTAACAGACAGCTCCCTGGAGTGTTTGGTTAGTTTTTGTGTGCGTGTGTGTGTGTATAGGCATGTGAGAGGGACACTGGACAATGATAGAAATGAGCAAGTGTGTTCTCACTTCCTCTTTCCTCATTTGATTTCCTTACTTTGACAATCACTCCTGGTCACCGTATCATCTCAGTACTGGACTGGATCCAAACCCAGTTCCTGATCGGCAGATTTCACTACAGTCTCTTTTCCTTGTGAGTCAGCAGGAATGTGAGGAATGACCCGTGCGAGGCCTGGCCCTTTCCCACCCAGTTCTCATCTGCCCATTTTTAGGCATACCCAAGTCCAGCTTCTCTCTCATTTTTCTCTTTTTCACTTTGTCATCCTTTCTACCCGACAACCGCTTTACATTCCCCTCTCATCCTTCTCCTCTTTCCTCATATGCTTTCTTCTCTTCTGAGCACTTTCTCCTCTTACCCATTATTTTCAGTCAGCTCAGCACTTTAAAATTCCACAAATTATAGTATATAGGAGAGCCCCTCTGAGCTAGTGCAGCTCGGGCTGCATATTTTGTCAGACCACAGCGAACCCTCAGAACCACTCTTCGTCTCTTGTGAAACCCCTCCTCCCCTCCTTCCTCCTCCAGGCCTAGCGGGATGGGGGCACATCAACCCCCTTTTCAACCCATCAGGGTGTAAAGCTTAGCTTAACAGCCACATCCAGCTCCCTCTAGGAGAAAACCAGTTGGCATGCAAAGGTTTGTGTCTCGACTCTGCAGGTTTTAACTGGTGCAACAGGAAGCCTTATCATGTGCGTTTGTGCGTGAAGCGCATCAGAAGAGCCTTCCAGAGGAGCTGGAGCTGCTCATCTCTGCATGTGTTGACAGGTTCCTGCTGTCGACCAAAAGAGAGATGTGTCTCTCATATGACAGGAGAGGGCTCCCTCTACCCTCCCTTGCTCACGGCTGTCGCTAAGATGAAAGTATCCGGCTGGTTGACTGGTGTGTCTGTCTTCAGGCGTGCTTTTGTACACACTCACAGGACTTAATTACTCCTCTTTTGCTTGAAAGAAAATAAACTCTTTAGCTAATAGACACTCAGAGCGATGAAACAGCTCAGTGAGTGTTTTTAAATGAGCCACTTCAACATCTGAGTCTCTGGGGCCTCCTGCAGCCTGGCTACTGTTCAGCCGAGATGAATTACAACCAGAGAAGAAGACACCTGGGTGATGGGTCGACCAGGAGAGCTGAATGCTCTTCTTTCTCAGAGCCGGGCCCCAGCTGTTGGCGTGCCTGCTTCTGATCCTCTGCCTCTTGCTCAGGTGGTCCTGTCTTGTTGCATTAGTGAAGTCAGATCACTTGTCAGCACCAATCTATAAGCCGTTCATCAGCCCTGCTGACCCTGTAACACCCTACCACACTTTTAAATCCAAGCAGGGGCCATTTGGTCTGTCAGGATGTCACACACCTGAATGTTACTTGTTTGTTATCTGACAGCTGCGAAGCTGATTAGACCGCCATCATTAACACGACTAAGATTCTGCAGTCATGCTAGTGGCTCTGTGAGGCTGAACTTTAGAAGAGCATACGCATTTGAGCTAAATGCTCAGCATGCTAACTTGCTAATGAACCACAAATGTCAAATTGGCGGTGGTGCTCAAGTGAAGGTCAGTGCACAACTAGAATCAGTAGGACTTAATCATCTGGAGGCCATGAATATCAGCACAAAATTTAATGGTAATCCATCAAAAAGTTGAGATATTTCAGTTTGGAACAACCACAGCTGTCCACAAGCAGCTAGCATGGCTCTCCTTTACATTCGCTCTGGACAGCTGTGTGTTGTCTGCCGCGTCTTATAAACAAGTGTGCTATTTTCCTTGTTTGACAGGGTTAATTACAGAGAGAAAGAGACGGCAACTGAAAGAGCTTCAACTGCGGCTTGCTCATCGCCCTGTACTTAAACTGAGAACAAGCCTGTGACCCTTTCCACTGCAACACAGTGGATTATTGTACAACTGTGTGGCCATCTCTGCACCCTGTGCCTGTGGTGTGCTCACTCATAGATGCAAATATAAGGGTGACAAAATGGCTAATCTTTGCAAGCCAAATGTTCAGCACCCTGTTGAGTTTGCACACTTTAACTCCTGCTTTCATCTTCATGCCCTCTTTCTGTTTGTCTTTTTATGTCATGCGTGCAGCTGGATGGAACCATGGATCTGGACGAGAGGCGCCTCATCCGTTCAGCCATTCGGGAGTTGAGGAGAAGGGAGATTGAGGACATGGAGGCCGCTCTGGCCAGCAAGAGATTTCGACCCACACGCCTCAAACAGCAGGAAGACAAGGAGAACCAGCACAGGTGAGACCAGACACACACACAGACAAATACACACACACACACGCACTTAGAAATGTGTCCTAATGACAAAGTGCACCAGCCCAGGTGAACTGGAGATGCTGGGAAAACAGTCGTAAACCCAGACGCAGCATTTCTTAACTCCAGAGGGAAAAGAGAAACGTCTGGAAAAGTCACGGCAGGAAACCACGGGGGACAGAAAACTGCAACCGCTGTAAATTTTTGATTTTCCATTGTGTGTGCACATTTCACAATAAATTTTAGATACATTTAAAAGTTTATCCACATGTCAGATTTAAGCCCTGAGAGTCAGACTAAGGTAGTTTTCTCAGATCATTTGTTTGTCTTACTTATCGCTGCTCAGAGCCCTTCTCTGTGATTTTCCAGGTCAGCAATACACATTTTCCCAGCACCTGTTATTCAGCTGAGGAACATGGATGATAACCCTGATAACTCAGCTCTACTGCCGTCATTACCATTTTGTCAATAAATAAGATTTTGCTGGCAAACTGGAAAAACAGGCTTCAGTTAGCAAAGAACATCATGTTATTGTTAACATTTTGATTATCTTTAAGAGCTTTATAGGAATAACAGATTCCATCAAACCCTGTATTTATTTTATTAGAAGTGTTCTGGGATTAATGTAATTTTGCTTATCCATGCTGGGTTTTTCTGACAAACTTCAGTACCATAACTGAACATTTTCCTGACTGGCTTTGCTCACTGTAGACCCCCATAAAATCTCTCCAGTCATTCTAATTTGTAACATATTAAATATTAAACTGGATATTCAGCATATTTGAATGAGATTAGAGAAGATGCTACTGTTAACCAATCAGCATCCCACCAAAACTTAACAAAATTACAGTAATTTCTGAAACCTTATTTGCTCTTAGCCATCTAACACCAAAAGAGTCAAGTAGTATGACAACTTATTTCTTTAATGATCTGATGTTTTATTTCTCTGAATGGATAAAATCCTGCAAACAAGCATGGACTGAGTGTTCTTCCAGGCCTGGTAAAGCCTGGACTGGAGCAAAGATTTAACACTATTGGATGTGAAGAGGAAGATACTCAACCCTCCGGCCGTTCTCTGTCACGATTAAAACCAGTGGCCCAGCCTAATTATTTCCATTCACTGCTGCTCTCAGATGACTTGGGTTACAGTAATAAAGGACGTGCCTCACTGAAGCTGAAGCACAAGGAAGCATACCTACTGCAGAAAATGCATGCACGTGCGCACATGTTAACCCATCTGAAAGTTGCGTTATCCGGTGCCTCTCAGTGGTGGAATGTGAAATATTCCACTCCGATGTGTGCCACACATCCTTAAATACCAATGACTGGGGAAAAGCGAAGATAATGAGAAAACTGGAGGAGCGTATGAGTAACAAAAACCGACATAAAAGTGAGCAGTCAAATGGAGAAAAATGAGGCAGAAAAAGGGGGAGGATGAGAGCGGCCTTTTTCAGGCACAGTGTGTCATTGCTGTCCAATTTGTCGTGCCGGAGTTTCACTCTTTCCACACTCAATTCGGGAGTGTTTCCTCTGATGGGTTTTCTCAAGCTGTGTGTCACCTTGAAATCATCTTCGCCTGTCTGTCAAATGCACAGGGGGGCCTCAGGACATAGTGTTTTGTTGCTTTTAGGATACTGTGATTCCCAGTTTGTCACTTCCTGCATGACCACAAGCTGATGGTCAGTCATAATGACTGCTATGTTATAACCATCTCACTTTCTCTCTATGTCTCAGGTCAGAGTCCAGCGACAACTTGGACATCCTGTCACGAAAACTGCAATCAATCCAAGACATCGAAGAGCTCACGAAAATGGTGAGTATTAATAAAAGTAAAATCGCATGGTGACACAGCAAGCTTGACCTGTGTGCGCTGAGTTTTTGTGTGTGTTTTGCAAAGCTCCGTGCTGCCAGCGAGTTCGAGGAGAGGAGGATGATCCGAGCGGCCATCCGACAAGTCCGAGATGAACAGCAGCAAGGTGAGTCCAGCTGCCTCTGCACACGTCTGTTAAATATGATGCCACTGGTTGAGATAAAAGATGCATCTTTTCACAGTTCAATGGAAAATGTGACACCAGTTGTAAACGCTGAGCCTGAAGATGATTAAAGAATCTGAAGGGCCATCACTATGTTCTGGTTGAAAGACAAATGGATACATGTTACTTACAAAAAGGGTATTAATAAACACCCTTAGCCAAAATCAGAACAATGTAACTCAGTATTGTAAATGTGATGTGATATTCTGGACATTAGTGCACTAAACACGAAATTCATGGAAATTATATATTTTTGGTCGAATGTTTTGCTGCAGATGTTTAATCATTTTTAAAACCTTACATATTGGGTTAAATACATATTGGTCAATGAGTGTGTTTGCATAATTGATGTTGGATAAGAGAGACAGTGGTCTGTCTGTGGTTGCCAGAGTTACTGTGGCAGATCTACCTATGATGCCGGATCAGATAGTGGATTCCTGTCATTCCTTAGCACTGTCTGGTCTGTGTGAGGCCCCTGTCACTGTGAAACAATACGATGCAAGGGCAGGGTGACGTTAACAGACAGCCTCCACCTCCTGGGCCTTGTCAGGTCACCTCAGATAATCTGTCTATAACTAGAAGACTGACATCACAATGAATCTCTTAAATCAGTCTAATCATTGTTTTACTGCTGTCCTTGCATTTTAAGGGACTGTGGAGCGGGGCAAAGCTCCTGGTTGCTGCCTGGAGCCTGATAGTGTGGAGCCCCAAAGCAGCATGCGAACTGGGGTGAGTACAGCACAGTTAATGGAGCGATCAGTGGAAGAAAAAAATAATTAAATGTTAAAGCGCTTTGCCAGATATATTGTCTGAGTGTCACATTGTGACAATCTCTAATGTTAATGATACTCAGTCATGTCAGCTTCTATTTGCAAGAATGAATGGAGCACAGACCAATTTGCGGGTGTTGCGTTCATTTGCATGGCAACAGTGACCACTGAGGTTTCTCTGCTGCCAGGATGAAGTATGCAGCAAACAACAACAACAGACATTGTGACTTGAGTCACACACTCTGTCATGAATGTGGCTACACATACACACACACAAAACACATGCTTTGGCTGCCACGGAGCGAGGAATGTGTTTTTTTTTATTGTTTTTAACATCCTCATTCAGGTTTGGCCAAGAATGAGGAGAAATATGAAATTTACTTTGAGCCTAGTGTTTAGAGAGGGTAGTAAATTGTTTCTGACAGCCAGTTATTTTGCATACATGTAGTATCTGCAGCCTTGAAGTTTAGAGTGAGGTTGTATGAGAGAGAGGTTATATTTTATGTGATTTGATCAAATACTTTATGGTATTATTGCATTTTCATGCTCTTTAGCTGCATCACATGTTTCTGTCTGTGTATAGCTCCAGACTTCAGTCTCCTCTCAGACGTTCCCTCTCAGCTGGCTGGCCCTCTAGTGGATGATAACAGTCTGTGTTTTCAGAGTGGAACTTTTTTTTGAATCTTTTTCTTTGTAACAGATTGAATTATATGGTTGTTGCTGGAACAAGAGGTGAGGACGTCAGGCTTAACTGTTTGAGAGGGTCTTCCAGGGGCCAGGTGTTATCTTATCTGCTGTGTTTGATCACGTTTTGTTTTTTTTGTTTTTTCTTTTTGAATGTTTTGAATGTTTCCAGTGGATGAGATTTAATTATTACTGTATGCATTACTATTGTTGCCTTTTGAGTGATGGAAGTGAAGGAACACACACTCTGTCTACGCTTTAATGGAAAATACAATCAGTCACATTATTAGCGTTCAGGTGGTTCACATGAAAACACACATTTTTCCCGCCGCTGTGATATAAAGGAGGTGAAATGAAAGGCTGCTAGTATCAGTCCCATTGTCTGTGCAGCCTGTGCTTTGCTTGCATGCTTTCCTTTGTTTGTGTGTGCGTGTGTGTGTGTATTGTCCCCAGATAGGAAGCGATGATAGCATGTTGGCGTCACAGGATGCTCTCACGTTCAAGCCTTTTTACCTCACTTCCTGTAAGACAGCTGAGCGGCATGGCGGTGGGGTTGTGAGCTACAGGTGGTGTGATGGATGATGGGGTTGGAGGAGGGAGGAGGTCTGGAGGGGGCTTCGGACAGACAGACAGGCAGCCCACCAGCTGTGCCTCAGCAGTGTAGTCTGCGCTGGAATGGGGACGTGGCCAAAAACAACATGAACCAGCAGCAGCAGCAGGGCTCCTTCCACTCACATCACAGCAGCGGATCTCTTTGAGCTGCATACAATTGTCCCATGGCAGATGGAGGTCCTTGATAGGCCTCCACAGTGGGCCAAACACACACGTAAACACACATGTAAACACACACAGGCAATATGTGGACACTGCCAGCAACTTGAAACAAACACCATTCATCATTCAAGAATGAATTCAACAAAAACTCAAGATGGAAAATAAGTAATCAGTTAATTATCATGGCTGTTAATTTTACCAGAAATCAACACTCATTTGCGTTTAATGACCGGTTTTAATGGGAAAGGTTAACATGCTGACGTACTGTAAAAGTTTCCTTTTGCCTTTTTTAGGGAAAAAAAACATTCTGTAGCAGCTTAATTATATGTATGTGGCAAAATGAAAAAGCTAGTAGCAAAATGATCTTTATTTATTTTTCTAACACAAAGTGTAAAATATGTAAAAATTTAAATGAGGTTCTGTTAGTTAAATATCACGTCTTGTCTGCGCTAATACAGCAGTTACAGAAGTGGGAAAAAATAGGTCAAAACAGAGGCAGAGTGTGTCAGAAGTTAATGTGTCAGCCAGGCAACCTTTTAACCTGTAAGAAAGTGTGTGTGCGTGCATTGGGGGGGTGGGGGGTGAGATCCCTGTGGAGACAGAATGGGAGGGAGGGGAAGTCAAGGGAGTGGCTTGTTAGTATTATATGTGTGTGTATGTGGTGTTGGTGGTGGTGTGCATGTTTGTGTGTGAGTGTGTGTGTGTATGATGTGGCTGAGGGAGTAGAGCGGCAGAGTAGCGGACGTCCTGACTCCGGGAGGGTTACTGCTCAGAGAGAGAGAGAGAGGGAGAGCGAGCGAGAGAGAGAGAGAGAGGCAGCCGGTTCAGTGAAGAGAAGGTAAATGTCATTCAGATTTCTCTGCTGCTGTCTTAGGTCACAGATCAAACGCTCCTCTGCGACTTTCTTTATCCATTTTTAAAAAACCTTTTTTTACGCACTAAAAAGCCATTTAGACATCTTTCTTGGCCAGTCTGCTCTTGTTCCTATCTAACTGAAGAATGGGACGTACCTGTGTCTGTGTTTACCTTTCAGGTTTGTGTGCATAATGGTTGGTTTATGGCTGGGTTTAACTCTGAGGGTGCAGATGGCACCTTAATGATGCATGAGATAAAGCTGGGTCACTGACATATGCAGAGCTGTGAAATTAATGTCAGAATGAACTTAAATATGTACTTTAAAAGTATTCAGTGATTTAAGTTGTTTCTGTGAGTCTTCAGGTTTGCATGCTGTCTGGGTGTGTTGGGAGGGCTCAGGTAAGCTGTTGGGGTGGGCGGGTGTTGCACACAAAGTTTTGTTTGCTTTCTGATCTCATCATAAATATGTTGCAAGAAGAGACCTGAAGCAAGAGCAACTTATCGGTAAGCGATCGAGACGGTTCAGCTGACTTGAGACTTGAGATGGAGGAAAAAGCGTACAGCGGATCCACCAGAAAAGACCAGAAAGTAAGCTTGGATTGGCATGTGATGATGAGCTGTAAGTCAAAATGGGAATGAGGCTCAAGGCTGAGTTTTGTGGGTTCCCTCACACCAGACTGAGTGTGTGTGATACCGAGATGATTGCTGCTTCATTCCAGCTACTGTATTTCAGTCACTGGAGGTGAGCCGAGTGTGTGGTTCCCTCAGGCTGCGGTAATGGAAAATGAGCCGCCAGGTTTCTTCTCTCTTCCACGTGGAGCCATGGAAGACCCTCAAATGGTCTGACCTTACCAGTGCAGTGATGGATTTCACTTTCATGGAAAACTGGGGCTTTTAAAGCCAGCGTGTTAATCTGTAGTTGATCTCATCTGCCTGTTGGAGGAGGAGGTGTGTTTGCCTCAGCGCTGGCTCGGCCTCGGCCCCATTGTTGTTATTTTTTGCGGAGTTGAGGGTTCAGAGGAATCCAGATGGCCCACGCCTTGCTGTGGTCACAAGAGAGGACAGTTGTTTTTGTGTTTACCGGCTTGAGCTTTTGCAATTATAGCCCAACACAAACGGCCTCCTGAGGCCACATGGGTCAGTCAAGATGAGTGGTCCACAGGAGCGATGGAGTGGGACGGCGTTACTGTTGGTTCCACTCCGTCAGGTCTTGGCCGTTGGGGCCAGAGGGAAGCCGCTAATGACAGCACGGTGGCTGGCAGCAGGTCCCGAGCTCTGGTCTGCGTCTCCAGTTCCACTTTATCTTCCCTTTTTTTCCCTTCTGCCTCACTGTCTGTGAGAAATATGTTCCCTGTGGTTTAGTGGGAGCTGTGAAATGATGGCTGTCTGTCTGACTCCTGGTGGAAGCAGGAGAGGCTGGTGAGAAGAGACTTGTCCTCTCTAATTGTGTTTATGGCTCAAACACAATTATCTCCCCCTGTGACTCTTTGATTGAGTGGAGAGTGCCCTTTGTGTGTGACACTGTGGTGCCTACACTCTTTTGTGTTGCTGCAGAAGACTGTTTGTGTCCTCCAAACTCATCAGACACTGTAATGACTCATTAAATGAGTGTTCCACTCAATTTCTGCACTGCACTGTGGCGTCACAGTCTACACTTTAAGGGTTGTCTTAAGAAAGCTGAGAAGACTTTTTATGCACCAGAATCTGTGTTGGCACTTACTTTTTTTTTGCTCAATATGGAAAGAAAGTAGAGGGCAATGGAAAAAGTGACATTAGAGCTTCTTCTGAGTAGATTTATATTGCTATGATGTCACACATGGTATTTAAATGAGGAGAGCTAAACACAGATTGACCCTCCTCCTGTTATTTTACTTTTTAATATGAACCTACATTTAACTACATCATGTGATGCATTTTATCGTGCGGTGGCTTCGTTTATAACCTGAGCCGCAGGATTTCAGATTCACCTTTCCCGTTTGCACTGCCGTCTCCCGCAGCAGTGTCTGATTACGTTTTCTCTGCTGTGATTGAGCCGCCCTGCCCTGCCCTGTAATCTGCTCAAGGTGGGGAAGGTCACAGTCAACAGAGCAGAAAGCCTCTGGTCGCTTTCTCACCTCTTCGCCTCTCACTCATGTCACATCTCACGGTCTCCCTGATCCCATACACGCATGCACGAACACACACACACACACGCTGCATTGATTAAAAGCCTTTAAAACACAAAAGAGGAATTTATAAGATTCTCACACTGTGGCTGCTGCTGACATCTGTGCCAGTCCTCTTGTTAAGGATAACATTGTTTACACATGGAAAACTGATTGTGGCGTGTGATTGTGTGGTTGGGTGTGTGTATTTTTTCTGGTTGCTTGAAAGCTTGTGAATGTGTTCTCATTGCAGATTTACACCCTACTATTATTTTTAAAAGTATTATATTTTCAGTGTGTAAGGTCACGGCCTGTATATTTTTTCAGGATCCACCCAAACATTAGTTGGACTATTCTCTAAGGCAGAGGCCACCTGTAAAACACCTTTAAGGAGATTATCTGCCGTGATATATTTCAGCAAATGAGCCACAGAGTGATGCATACCACCTGCAGCTCCACACACAAAAGCTTTTTGCCCTTTAATAGAAAAGTTTGCTTCAGACTGTTGTGGATTATGAATATGTGTGGGTGTGTGTGTGTGCACATGTGCTCAGAGGAGCCTTATTTGTGCAGCTGATTCTCCTGTGGAGTAGCTCGAGGTCAGGCACCAGAGGCCTAACAGTAGTGCCGGCATCTTCATCTTTCCTCCCTCTGTGCTCCCCTCCACACCTCTCCAGTTTCCTCCACATATGCCAAAATACTCCTGCGTCTCCTTCGAGATCTCCCTCCCCTGCTGAGACTTTCCTCTGTTGGTGCAGCTTCAGCCCAGAGTGCCGCAAAAAGACCTGTATTTTTCTGCTGTAGTAAGACTTGAGGTAATTTTGAAAGCATAGGAGCTACGCGAGGCAACAAAAATATAACAAACAACTGAAGCGTATATGGCCTGTATATGTTTGCTCTTCTGGCACTCAGGGTCTCTCTCTCTCTCTGTCAGACATATACAATGGAAAATAAAACAGATCTTTACTTTTCCAGCTGGACAAGCATGTTGCTCATCATGGCTGGAGCATTTGAGCTCCGACAAAAGACTGTTTGATCAGCAGCTGACCTCAAACGGATGATTTTTCTGCAGTCCTTAAACAAAACCTGAGGACATTGTGATCTGAGAATTTACTTTGAGCTTTCCTGAAATGCTCTGAACACGTGTGAATCTTATCTTTTCCTTTTTGTTTGTTTGGGTTGTTTTTTTGTTTTTTTTTTTACAGACGACAGAGAGGGAGAGTCACGGTGAGCGAGAACGTGTCAGATCTCAGAACCGGGAGTTACGCGGCCAGCAGACCCAACAAAGCAGAGAGCTACAAAGAATTGGTAAGAAACACATATTCAGCACCAAAACTGCTTGGGACTGCGCCTCAATTTAGGAGGCAGTCCTCTTGTATTCGGACCTTGACTGCCTGACACAAATTATCTACACATACTACAGGCATCATGTTGAACCATGCCACACTTTAAATTTGATGAAACACGTCGTCTTTTTAAATACTGCAAACATTCATCCTGCAGGTGAGGTGTGTGCAGGCGGTTACAACTCAAAGCCAACACTGACCACCTCTGTTGTATGTGAGTGCATACATCCGTCTTGATGCAATTTCCTCCTCACTGCCTGTTAAAATATCCAGCTAAAGGAACTATTCTCCTGAGGTGGCGGTCAGGAGGTCATATTAGTTCAGACTCTTTAAGCTCCTTCATTGAACTTTATTAACTGTTTGGAGTCACTCGCAGCCATAGGCTTAATGACTTTGGCTTCTTAAGTGTTAGGTAATTTCATTAACAGCTCCGTTAGCTCAACCATTAATAAAATACTCTGAATGCAGGCCTTCAGGGGGGAATGAATGTGCCTCGTTCACTTGATCATTTAAACCCAGCAGGCACAGCGCTGACGATGAATAGCTTGTAAAAGGTCAAAAAAAGCATTGTTTTCAAGTCGTTAATGTTATTACAAACCTACCTATAGATTGTCCAATTTAAACAAGCCAGGACGAACTATTAATTGGAAAATCTCATTTTATAGAGGACACTAAATTGAACTTTCTGGCTGAAGATGAAAGTGTTTTTCCTGTTTTTATTTAAGTCCAAGACTGGCTGACCTGATCTAGGCCTGAGGCTGACAGCCATAATAATGTAATTCTTTGTGGCCTGGTCTGCCCTCGACTTGGCTCCTGGTAACCTTCTCATGGACCTGGTTGGTGGTGGGGTTATGGGAAGCAACACAGGGAGACCCAGCTGCCACACCTCTGCTAAATAAAGCTGACACCAAAACAGCTAAGGCCTCGATTTGTCTTGACTTTGTGGAGAAACTCCCCACTGTGCCTGATTTATCCCTGCCTACAATTTAAACCAAGGCGAAGCCCGGGTCAACGAAAAAAGACCACCGGAGGAAAGCAAAGGCGGAAGACGCCGTTTTAAAGTGGACACAAATCAACAAAGACACGGACGTTTGTGGTTGGGAAAGGACAGTGTAGCCGGGTGGGCCAGTGGTTGTCTTTTCAGTGGAGTGAAAGTAGCAGAAAATAAGAGATTGACTTGGACGCTTAGCCGCGGGTTGTTTTTGAGCCTAGAACAAACACATACCTCTACCTCTCAGACAAAAAAAAGCTTATATTTACAAGCTTTTTCCTCAATGACCACGTGTCCAGCCGTACGGCATTCTAGTCCAAACTCTAACGGGTAAGGCTGTGATTTAGGAAATTAAATGTTTGAAGAGACTCTTGGTGGAATGTGCCGTGTGCCGCTAGCTTTCAGAAGAGAGGAACTTCTTCAACTTCAAGTTTGAAACTAATGATTTGGCACACATGTTCTTCAGTGGCTATCTCTGAAGAACATGGAAGAATAGACACAGGAACATCTAGTGTATCACCATTAATAAAAAAAAACACTAGTCATTTAAGATCTTGGTCTGCAAATGTAATCTGTATACAAGCCACTGCTAAAACAATTTGTTTACTGTAGTTCTTAACATTGGGATCTGGAGCCTCCAAAAATGTCATGATATAAATTTGAGGGATCAATAAATGACATTTCCTCAATCTTTATTTGTTAGACTCTACAAACTTTTCAAAACCCAACAATCTTGTCAGGGAACATAAGACTGCTCAAACTGCTATAGCAAAGTGTCAAGAGTCACCATAACTACACCTGTGAAAGGGTTGCAAGCCAAAAGGTTGGGAACTATTGGTATAACAGAGGTTGTGGTAATTTGTGCAACCAGACTCTCATTTGGTGATCACATCAAATGTGGGGTTTTTTTTTATAGCTTAGTGTATATTTCTTTTCTTTATATGGTAAAATTATGAAAAGCTAATCTAACAACACAACAAAACTAGAAAAGTTACACCCACTACTATGTTATAATCTTTATGGTAAGGATGTTATGATGTTATATACTGCATAAATTATACACATTTTACACAACAGTAGAAAAAAACGAGTCTTGTATTGACGTGTAAAATAATTCTACCTGTTACACCAAAGCAGAGGTGTTAACCCATGTTGAACGCTGGCCTTCTGCAGGCAACTCATCAATGGTAAAAAACCCTGTGTTGACCTGTTCACAGCATCGTCGAACATGAACTTTTCTCGGGTCACTGCTTCAGTGTGATAGAAGTATAAAGAAAACCCTTGGTTGGCCTTTGTTTGTGCTCTATATATTGACTGGCGGTGGTGAGTGCACAAGTGCATGCTGCTTTTGTAGCTTATTTTAGAGAAATAAAGCAAGCCTCTCATTACCCAGTAGCAGTGGGGATTTTCCCAGAAATCGCTACACAATGGACACACATCTTTCCAATGGCAAAAACATGAACAATAACGTGAGAGACTGTTGAAGAAGCAATGTGTTTTGGCTCTCCCTTCAGTTACAGTTGACCAGTAATTGTGTTTGGGTTGAGTGCATCATTAGATATACACACTGCTGTTTAGTGGACCATTCGTAGTGTCACATGCAAGAAATGGCAGCCATTAATTGTCCTAATTGTGTAATCACGTTTTCTATTCAAACCGTATTACATAATCATCTGAAGTGTTTAATCAACAACTTGCTGCCATTAATAAACCGATTGTGCACAGTTTTACATTGAGCATCTTTTTTTGGGAGGTGTTACGTAATAAAGAAGGAAAAAAGATCAGCCGCCTAAAATGAGGCTGTGAATTTCCCCATTGGTCCAGTCTTGTTGAAAGTTGAAAGAGACTGCTGCGGCTGCTGGTCAGACTGGAGTCCCTCTTTGATTTGGTTTGTAAATGACAGATATACATACTTGGTGAACCCCGTTTGGTTGCAGAGTTAGTGCAAACATGGGTCACGCAGGAGTGTTTTCATGCCTCCGTGTGTACACGGGATATGTAAATGGGATACACTCTTTGGTTTTCTCTGTTACCCTTATCTGTGGTATGTATGCAACCTCAGACATTCCATCACGAGAAGCAGAGTGGGGTGTTGGATGTAGAGACTATCACAGAGGGAGGATGTGGGCATTGCTGTGTTGTTTGGAGTGTGGTTTCCTGAAAAGAGAAGGAGCAATGGAGGAGCTTGGATAGAGTGGAGAGGAAGTACTTATCCTAGTCTCTATTTCACCCCCACTTCCTCCTTTAACTTCTTGCACTTGTATACCACCTATGGTTGTGCCACATGCTCCCTCTCTTTAAGTTGTGACCACTCCTTCTCTTTTACGCACATCCACCAACACAATCTCACAAATCTTGCTCAGGAACTGAGCCCAAGTCTGGAGGAAATGCCTACATCCCCTCATGTCTCCACGTGCCTCCTCTGTGATCCTGAGTGATATTTTCTGGCTGGGCCTCACATGAGGCCCCCGGTGCCGCAGAAGTATTTCATTTCCATCATTTCAAACTTCACCACCTACTGCTTCCTTTGCTCACAGCAACACCCTCTTCACTGTGGTTTAAAATGTTGTGAAACTGGGTTTTCTGTTCTCTAACAAAACCAGAAAAGCCACATGCTGGAGAAAATCATTTTATATGCTCTTCATTTGTGTTGCAGGCTCCAACTCAGGCATGGTGCTGGTTCTTGATCACCTGGTGAAGGAGGAGGGCTCTGGACCTCTGCTCATTGAGCCACAGAGAGAGGCTGTGACTGCAGAGCCTGACTTGGTCCTGTCTCATCGTCAAAGGTCCGACTCTTCCGCTTCTGACCGCAGTGTGACCTCGGTCCTTTCCAGGTCCAATCTGGATCCTGTGGCCTCAGAGAAGAGTCTGGGCTCAGCTTACCGAGCCCGGCTGGACTCTGGGGCTTCAGACAGGAGCCAGAGTCCTTCCCAGCGTGGACGGCTAGACTCCGGGGCATCAGATCGAAGCATCGGCTCCCAGTCCTACGTCAGACAGAGACTGGGCTCAGATGTCTCAGACTCCGGCGTCAGACCACGTTTCGGCTCAGGGGCTTCAGACAGTATTGGTCTTTTGTCAAGGAAGCGGACCGACTCAGGGAGATCTGACCAGAGTGTGAGTTTGTCCTCTGAGGAGAAAGGTCCAGTAGAGGAGGTGGAGGTAGCCACAAGCGGTTCAACCCACAGCACAGATTCAGAAACCGAAGGCCGAAGCCACGATCCAGTCAGCCTCCCGGGTCAGTCCAACGAGGACCACATCGCAGACCAAGAGCAGCCTGATGGGGCTGTTTTGTCCTGGAGAGATCCTGCAAATGGGCTACTCAATGGCGGTGCCAAGGGAAAACTCGACTTCCAGAAGCAAAAGGTGGAGAGCACACAGGCTCAGATTAAGAAATGCTTCCTGTGTTTGAACCTGGGACATACAGATGGGTGACACAAAGAAAAACCTGCTTAACACAGTGGAGAAAGGTGGAGGGGTCACTGGCTGGCTTAATGCGTGTAGAAAAGATGATCAAGGCATGATGTAGGCACCCTGTCACTATACGAACTACTTTGACTTTTTCCTTTGTTCTGCTGACAAATCAGATCCAAAAGGGAGACATGTATATTTAAGCATTGCATTGATTCTGTATTAATTAGTATTATTTTTATAAAGCAGTAAACTCACAAATACAGCCCAGGCAGAGCAGACAGTCCCTCGGAGCCAGACAGTAGCTGCTACACAGACTTGAAACAACAACCCATATTAACTTTTCTGCTAAATACTTCATCTTATCTAACTTTATAAACATGAAAACCCCAGTTCTGTATCTCGGCTTATTAAACAATCCAAACCAAACAAACATTCGCTAGGGAAAAGTGCATTGCTAAACTTTCCGGCCAAAATAGCTAATTAGCTGTCAGTCAAACACAGACACTAATGCACTTCTCCAAAAAGAGCATTTCTGGTACTTCCACAAGACCTTATTTTCTTATTGTTTATTATACATTAAGAGAGATACTGACATTTTTTTTCAAGTACAAAAAGAGATGAAATCAATCTGATTTCATTTAGACCCTAAACACGCCTGTTATTTCCTGTTAACACACCAAATGACGTGAGTATCTTTAGAGACAGTGGTGTTCATGCCTCCAGTACACATACAGAGTTTGTGGAGTCCAAACCACGAGGCACTGAAGTTATAACCTCTGGAGGCTTTCTTTTGTCACCCGTCTGTATCCTAGAGCAGATGGAGCCATCTCAAAAGCCACGACACATACATGGTGTTTGTCATGACTCCACCACTAGAGTGCAGCGTAGAGTCAGGTTCATGGTCACATGCGCCAACAGTCCAAGCTCTCCCCTTCTTTCTTTCCACCTCATTATTATCTCCGACAAGAAAACCCGATGCTTCATTCTTCAGTGACACCCAGGTCACATCGGCATCCATAAACACAGCATGCTGAACTCCTGTTTGGGGCTGTTTAACTTTTGTTACTTGGCTACACAAACAAACTGTGCACCTGCTTCACCTCAGCAGCGTGTCAGCCTTACCTGCTGTCAGAGAGAAATAGGCGGTGATACGGGCCAGGGGCTCTGTCTCTCTTCAACCCACAGCACACAGAACGCACAAACACACGGAGCTGCTGTTTCGGCACTGACTGTTAACTGTTAAGTAACATTTCCCATCTTGGGGGCTCCGGTCACCATGACGCCATCATGTCGCTCATCTAAATGTGTTTACCCAAGGCTGGCCCCCGGTCTTCTTTTATTGTTCCCTGCAATATATGCTCATGCTCAGTCTCCTGAGAGTAATGTAAACACTCTGGGGCCCATCATGGCCCCACTGCCAAAAAAAGAACAGAGGCCCACTGCTTCACTCCAAACACAAATGTTACATAATGAAAACACCACCGGTCGATGCTGCATTTAGGATGGTGTCGGTCTGTGTGTGTCACCACAACCATCCACAAATGTACACTGCTGCCCTGTTGAACGTGGAGCTCTGTGCTTGTCAATCTTTGCACAGTGCATGTTGACCCTTAAACTCTGTTACTTCTTGTCATGTTGCTTTCTTTGTTTTTTCCCTTTTTAGATAACAGTTAACAGCGATCTGCCCCTCACTCATGGGAAAGCAAAGGATTCTGGTAAGAAGCTTTCCAACTGTTATTCTTGAACTGATTAAAAAGCAATCAGCATCAGATTTATTAAGGACAAAAAAAAATCCAAATCAGCAGTTCGAGCTTCTCAGTGATGAGAATTTGCTGCATCTCTTTCCTATTACTGTTCAGTTGGAAAGAACTTGCACATGTTAATATTCTGGGCTCTGTAAATTTTCGATTTTCACCATCAACAGAATAAGAAAATAATAAGTTACAGCTCTTAACTCATATCCTCTGGTCACTGCATTTGTTGTCATGATCAGGGAAACTTAACATCCACCAGATGACTCACAGCCTGTTGGTCTATAGTATATGGAGGCAACCAAAGCCATTAGTCTGACCGTATAGACTCACTCACTGGAGAGAGAGTGCAGGGAAGAGACCATGTTATAATATGCAGCCTTTCTCTCTTTCTCCCAGGCAGTACACTTTGCCGTGTCCACTGTACTGTAAACTGTGGTTTTCCTCCCAAGCAGCACATCTTTTTTTTCTTTGTTAGGATGACCTCAGTGAATATCTTCTCCTCTAATCACTACTGTTTTTTCCGTTGGAGAGTCTGTGCCAAATCATGAGCTCTGTACACATTATCTGACAGTATTAAGGATCAGAGAATGAAAAAAATATCCATGAGTGGAAGAAACATGTCCTGAAAAGTCCACAAAGAGGAACTGAGAGATGGTGAAACGGGGGAGGTTAAGTCAAGCAAAATAAAGTGCTGGAGAAAAACCTAGAGAGAGGAGGAAAAGAGGAATGGGATTTGTTGAGGGCTTTTGACGTGGAGGAGGAGATGATGAGAGCATGAGACTCTAAGTGTGCTAAATTCAGCCCGGGTAGTGGAAGGGATCAGGTTTGAGTGTTTTCAGTAATTTCTACTCCACTCCTGCATTATGTTTTCACAGCACATGAGAAGAAAGATGTCGTATTGGAGCAATTCAGCCGCACCAACTCAGTGCGCGATCGAATGCGCAAGTTCACAGAGCCCAGCCAGAGCCCGAATGTTGCGGCTTTGAAGAAAGCCCCCCTGAGGAATGGGACCACCTCCGGCAGCGGTGGCCAGACAAATCCCTCCAGAGCTACTGAGCTGTTTACACACACAGCAGCATCCCTAAGCACATCTGGAGACAGGCCAGCAAGGCCACATGTGGACTCCACGTCTCACACCTCTGCTGCATCCCAGAGTCACGCCGCACCTCAGCCAAGAGGTGTGGCTAACAAACCTCTGTCCTCAGCTGGCCAATGGCAGAACTCCAAGGGTGGGACAAAGCATCCAGCTGAAAAAGATGTGCACGCCTCCAGTAACTCAAAGGAAGACAGGACCCCAGGGAGAGCAGCAGGACAGCAGGTCACCCAGGGAGAGGCAGACCCGGACATGAAGACTTTCCTCACAATCGAGATCAAGGATGGGCGCACCAACACCTCCTCTTCATCCTCTGCTAGGGGCAACATCGTACCCATCACCAACATGACCCCACGTATCAACACTAATGCTCTGGGACAGAGAGCAGGTAGGAGCATCAATCTTACAGTGACAGTGCTCAGTTATTTAGTTCAGAAACTCTTTGTGTAACCACCTAATAGGCAATGATTTTAACTAAAACTAATACTAGTTGCAGCCTGCTGTGTTTCAAACAATTTGAATTATAATGTAACAACTTTATGTTGCTAATCTCAACACTTAGATCACAATGGCATCCCAGTCACAGTGGGAGGTGACCAGCACCAAGGAGTGGGTCACCAGTGGGATGATGACAATGCTTTTTGTGAAGCTAAACAAGCAAAGCACATGGATGAGTGGGGACGGATGTCAGGGCTGAATATGTAACAGCATGCTTGTACTGAAGGGTGTTTGTTGTAAAGTGGGCATGTTGCTGCAGCGTGGAGGGGCTGAGGTCAGTAGCAGCAATATATTGGGACAAAGGAAAGAACAGGCTGTCTCAGGCAAGACTGAATAGAAATACTGTTACAGTGCTACTGAATAAGCTTGCTGGTCTACACAGTTAAGTGTTTTATTCGTGGCATGGGGCAGATATTGTCTGTCCCCTCTCTGTTACGTAAAATTATACACATTTAACTTTATTTATTATTTATTACACATTATTTATTTAGGCATGTATTTAAGATGTTTACGGGAAACCTGACCATGGATGACTTTGTCTTAAAAGACGACCCAAAAGTTTGAAACCCTGACATCCTCAGTTTGAATGTGGCTGCAGACCTTTGTTGCATGTTAGTGTCTCCTTAAGCATTCATGTTTCTGGTCTTCCTCTACTTTCTATGGAGAAAGGGTGTCCAACTGTACCTGGATGAATACTTGCCCTGATGCTCCATGCAGCACTTTAGGATACACTGTCTTCAGTAGTTACCAAAGTGAGGAAAACTAACTATTAAAATACGACAGACCTCATTTAACATTTAAAACGATGGGGCAGAGCGAATGGTGAATAAAGAGAGCGCACGAAATAAGGGAAGAAAGAAGGGAAAGGACATGCAACAGATGTGCCTTGGTTGCATATGAAGCGGGATTGATGCAGTGCATGGTCAGCGCTTTGATCTTTCGGTCACCACAGATAACTGCAGAGAAAACTTCTCACCTAAAAAAAATAACAGGACAGTTTTTGTTGTTTTCTAAGTTGGGATCGCGGTGGCTCTAGGAAGAGGAACATATACAAATATTACTGCAGAAGAAGATGTTGTTATTCACCTCAAACAGCTTCAGGAATATTGCAGTTGCTGTATTGAGCTAATAGTGTAAAATAGTCCATTTTTGAAACATGTCACAACAACTTTTCAACTTTCAGTTACTAAAATATGTAGCTTTTTGTAGAGAGACAGATGTAAATGGTGTGAGTTTCTATATTAACAAATCATTACTTGACACATTTAGGAGTCTCCTAGAAATCCAACGCTACATCCGAAATGTAATTTACTTACTTACCACAGTACATACTTGTAGTGCAAACAGTGCCAGCAGGGATTCATTAATTACATGAAACAAATACATGAATAGCAGAGATCTAGGTACATTTCAGAAGCAAAGCTGCTGCAGCTGCTGCTACGGTCTGTCCAAACAAGACGTCTAAAGTTTCAGCTCTTCCCAGCAACGGGGACCTCCAACCCAAACAATTTATTTAAGACTCAAGCTGGACCTGTGCAATTACAGCCTCCTCACCTCTTCCAACCAACCCCCCCAGGATATATTGGCAGCCCCACTGGGCTCCTTCATGAGGGTCACACGATTTCCTTTCAGCTCAATTTGGTTTAATGGATTTTGGCTCCTTTTTTGGGAGCCTGCCCATCTCCCACTGACTAAAGGCAGACTGGGATTATGTCTCTGATTCCTCTCAAAAACACCTACCAAGACTCTTAAATGTACTCTGTGCAGTGCTGGTGTTCATCAGTTCTGTTTTTTATGACATAGCTTGTGTATGGATGTGTGTGAAGTGAAGGGGTGGGCTTAGGGCTGTGGGGTTTGACAGCAGGTCCTAGTATATACATGTGCGTACCCTTACAGGCGAATGAAGAGGGCTGTTTATGTTAAAGCTGTCGTCATCTACATTTCCTCACTTGTCCTTCATTAGACGTGTGTCTGTGTTTTTTATGACTCTATGGCAGCTTACATAACTGACTAATGGCTACCACCAACACAGTACAAGACCATGCATACATCTCAACTGTATATGTGCATATGGGCTTTTCTTATCCCTCTGAAGATCAGAGTTATTCACCCCATACCTGTGAACAATGTCTACCTGAATTTAAACGTTTCATTCTTAAATCCATGTAAAACAATGTCTTTCCTATGCTCTGTTTCAGAGTTGACCCTTGGCCTCAGAGCGACACCATTCAAGATCTCTTCATCCAGCCTCTCCTCTGGGTCCTCCATCAAGGTACGGTCTTTTAGGGAAATGCAGACAGTAAAGCTGCACAGAATCTTGACAGAACCCGTCAAGCATTGCATTAGACACATTCCCACTTCCTTCCAGTTAAAGATTAACGTTTTGTTTTCACCTACTATTTCAGTCCCAACCGGCTCAATCGAATTCCTCTGTGTTTTTAACCACGTTACTTCGGCAAACACCCAATAAAGGCCCGAAAAGCAAGTGAGCCGGGACAGTGAAAGACAGACAGAGTGTGAGAAAAGGAGGGAGAGGAGGGAAGAACAGTGTTTATCAAACACAGAGTGGGTAGCCAGTCACATCTGTCCTTGTAGGGTATGTAAAGGAGAGAGAGGGAGAGGGAGGTGCTCCGGGCATTCTTCGTTTTCTCTCGACAGGCCGTGCCCACTGAGATTTATCTAGCAAATGTTTTCTACATCACACCTGTCTGTCCTCATGCACACCAATTAGTGTCCAACTTCATTAAAACTCATGCTGACAAAAGGTCTTTTTCTTCTTAAGTGTCTAGAACCCAAATATGCAGCTCTCGCTTCTTAATTTCCCCTCAACAGTAGTGCAAGTGGTCAGAGTCTTGATGGTGGAAAGTGACTCCTGTCAGACGGAGCAGAGAGTACAAACAAACTCCCCTCCCACCTCACAGTGACCTCTAAGGTCAGGAGGAATTGCTAAACTCCCATTTGCTTCATTCCTTAACCTCCTTGCTCCTCCATGAAAGGAAGTGTCCTCACGAATGGAGAGTGGGGGATTGAGAGGGGAAGTGGTGTCGTGTTTACTCTTTAATAGCAGTGTATTCCACCCCCTGTGTCGAGAGCTGCAGTAATCTGGTTATGGCATCAAGGAGTTAGTTGATTACGGATGGGAGGAGGCCTTGCAGGGCTGCAGGGTGGATTTAAGGTGTTGGAATGAGCCCGTCTCCATCAGTTAGTCCTGTTTTGAGACCTACAAACACAGGGGCAGGTCCGAACTGACAAACTGCAGCAGAGTCTCACTTAGACTTGTATGAGCTGAGCGATGTTACAACTTTACCATAACGGCATGCAGGTAACTTCTTTATGTGTGTGTTAACATGTGTATGATGTTATTACATATGATACTTTTTAAATCATTAAAAATTATACATAGTTGTAGTTTAACAAAACCATTTTTTTCATGTAAAGTAATTCACCTTGTGGTCACCAAACATCAGATTAGCATTACATTGTGACTTTGCTGCTAACTGTGTTGTTATTTATATGGTTTGGGATGAGGGTTAAAGCAGACGCTTAACATGGGCTGCAAAACTTAACACATCAGGCATGACTGCATGCTCCATTCTCATGCATAATCGGAACAAGTGCATCATCGTTGTATAGACTCAACAAGAATGCTTTCATTGATAAACCATAAGCACTCAACAATAAGTGAGTCTTTTCGCTGCAATAGGCTGCATTTGCTCAGGTTTCACCACACAAACACTAAGCCAAATTGACTCTACTAATGAGATTGTTAAAACAGCAGCAGACAGTGTTGGTTAGCATCAACCAGGGGGAGGCAGCTTGGTTACCTTCAGCCTGATCCAGAGACCACCTGTTCCCTGACTTTCTCTGGGTTAGTCGAAGTTCAAGGTTGGGTGAGACGAGGTGGAGGATTCACATTGACATAGCTTATATAAGTACCCTTCTCACATTAGTTTGTATGTTCATTGTGGATATCCAAGCAATGTGCAGCGTGATGTGAGTTTTAATAAGCTTTTCCTGTTTAGTGTTGTTGATTGTTGTTTATTGACCGCAGTGGTTCCTGTCTGGGACTCTGATCTGTTTGGGTGGTCCGCGTCTCTCCTCGGAGGTCTAACGTCAGTGCTCACAACCTCCACTATTTCCTTTAGTGCTTTTTTAAATTCCAATAAAACATGTTAATGCTGATAGTATCAGTTCTTGCTGTGGATTGCCTATAAATTACAATCCATTTGAGAGTCGACAGAGAGAAACATTTTAGGTGAAATAAACAATGGAAACATTCCAAACTAATAAAGGACAAATGTGAGTAAAAACGCTGGTTATTTATTATAAAAGCAAGATTAAGTTAAGAGCAAGGTCAAGAAGCTTGTAGTGTTTCAGTGCAGTGATGAGAACTCATTTCAGACAGGTGAGACAGGCAGCTGATTATTGATGCCTCCTGCCACAAGTGATCTCAGCTGCTCCTGCTCATCTCAGTTGTGCGTCCATGCTGAACACTGTGCTCGGCCTTGAACACAAATATAAATAATGCTTCAGCTTTATAACCAAGGTGATGACAGGGCAGTCAGTGTCTTTCCTGTAGTCATAGAGATTACCACTGCCAAGCTCTGAGTCACGCTGCTGCGTGAACATGGACACACAGGCCCACAGTCAGTGACAGATTGTCTCACTGTCACACGGAGGGGGATAGGGACTCCATTGTTAACATACTGCTGATCCATGACATATGCTGGTTGCCCAACCAGTTCACATGTGTCACACACATTTAAGCCTGGTCTGCAAATCAGGATGCAAACTGTGGAGAAAAGTTGTGAGAAAATCTAAAGGATTTTTATTCCTGATGTTCTATTGCCAGCTTATATTTGGATATGACATGTTTTTTCTTTAGACTGAAGTCTCTGCATGGCTTTATTTTTACACTACATTATTTCAGACGCTCTTGTGAATAGCAGCAGAGGGTTCACAATAGCTGGATCAGAAATACAGACACACACACACACACAGAACATTGTTGTGTATGTACTTTTACATGTCCTCCTCATCTTTGTACATCACTTTGCTTTACGGTGGGTAAATTGGTTTTTTTTTGTTTTTTTACTTTGATGGATGACCAGACTAGGGTCATGTTCATCGTGGGTTTTGACCCACTTTCTCTGCTGCCGGTCACATTTCTCTCCAGTCTCCCTGGAGGCCAGATTTTTCCTGGGAACTGTTTTGCTTACCTGTAAATCCCAGGAGAGACAACTGTTGCCCTTTGCCACATTGTTCTCCATTGAATGCCAGCGCAGATTATTTTGATCTTAGATCATGTGTTTATCACATGTTATGTGTAAACTTAATAGTTATATATGTATAATACAATACAGACTGTGATGTTCAAAGATACTACATGTACAGTACCATGTCTCTGCAGGATTGCAGTAAATCTATAAATCTTCTGTAGGCATCTAAACGATGTGCTTATACCATAAACAATGAACACACACACAGAGTTCTGTCAGCGCTCTTGGAGAGCTCTTAATTTAAAACGAAAGTAGCATCCACCAGCTGGTCCCCTGCTGCTCCTTCCCAACATCCTTGCCCAGAGCATGAAGAATTGGGGCCCAGCTTGGCCTCACTGATCACCCAGTCTGCTCATTCATGGCCCTCAACACTTTGTCCTTCATGGACTGATCTTCCCTCTGGAGGTCTGCCTTGAATCACAGTCATGCAACGTTGCAACTGACCTGATTAGTCATGACTCCACTGCATTGTGTCAGAAAGTAGTTGGTAGAGGAGTGAAACGTAACTGTACTCAGCATGGGCCTAGAGCAACATCTGAACCCTCATTGCCTGCCAATCGAGGTGTGAAGGACAAGGGCTCTAAATAAAAGGAAAGTTGAAAGAGGGGAGGGGTGAGTTTTCTAAATTGTTGTCACTACCATTCCCCCTCTGGCCTCCACCAGTGCCCCAGGACTGACTGGCTCAGTGGAATAATGGCAGGGCAGGAGATAAATAGACATGTCCGTGGCACCTGGAAATAAGGGGGTGGAGCTACTGCTGCCTGGGAAACCAGATTCCTTGCATGCTCATTGGCTATCAGGGTGTTGGCTGTTAAAGAGGGGAGATTTGCTGGGGGTATAAGAACGTGCAGACAGACAGTAACAAAGGGACACAACCATTTCTCTGAACCTATACTCCAACCTAAGTTTTTGGGACACTTTTGTGGATTTAAACTCAAAGAACTTTGGCCAGTGTATCACCAAGTGGTCTGGCCATGCCTGGAGTGAATCTGGACTTCCAGCCAGCCTTTGAGGCTTCAGAGGGTTTGGGCAGCCCAGATAGTGCTTGTGCCGAGTCTGGCTTGGAGGAGGTGATTGGTGATCTGCTTACTCAGGAGGAGGCAGATGATGAAGAGGAGCAGTTTACTAAGAAGAAATTTGAACTAACATTACGTTGTGCAGTGGGGGAAATCCATAGTGACCTGCAGGCCTTTGGAAAGCGAGTGGATGCCCGTCTGGAGGAGGCTGCAGCTAAGGTGGCTCCTCTGGCTGAAGCATTTGCCAAGCTGCAGGAGGAGAACCTGAGACTGAGGATTCAGCAAGAAAGACTGGTGAGACAAGTGGAGGCCCTGTGCCAGGTAATGGGGCTACCTGATCCCTTACTACATGTGCTGCCCGGCAAGGAAAGCACACTTTCAATTCTGAATGAAACCAAAACTCCATCCAGTGATCCTCCAGCCTGCACACCCCAGGACACTGCTGTTGAAACACCAGATGATGCTTCATCCAGCACTCCCCAAGATTCTCCATCTAGTGCAGCCCAGGACGATGCAGCTGACACTCTTCTGGATAGTCCATCAAGCATACCCCAGGAACCTGTATCATGCCCCCAGGACTCAGACTCTGTTTCTACTGAGACAAGCAAACCTCAGACTTTGGGGCCTTCCCCCATCCCTCACCCGCCCACCTTTGCAACCCGCCGCTCCCTCTCTGCTCCCTCTGTGATGGCAAATATTTCATGTAGCAACAGCACGGTACTGCTGTCTGTTAATGGTTCTGATCATGACCCCTTTTAATTCAGATAAGCTGCTTGAATAGTGGGAATGTCTTTTGTTCCAGTGTTGACAATACCTGTGGATCAGCTGGCCATGTGGTTTATGTGTTGTGCCAGCATCTCTGTGTTCTGCTCACGTACTTGCTGACCTGCTGCTCTGTCCCTCTTGTTTCCCATTGCTTTTACTTTGACATTATGTCCTCAGTTTATTTACAAAAAAAACTTTGACCATCCCAGCTGTCAGTCAGTTTTGACAGATTGTGTTTATGTAGAGGACTTCATTGCAATCTGTCATAGAGGTATTCTAATCCTGTAACACCATGTGTTTCTGATCGTGCTCTGGCTAGCACCCATGTGTCTGTGTGTGTGTCTGTGTGTGTGTCTGCATGCAAGTGTTTTGTTGAGTGGATGCATTTCCTGGTGGAGGAAAGAATGACTATGTTTCAAGCTAACAACTTGCCATGGCCTTAAGTTTTAAAGAAGCATCCATAATGTTCACTTTGGCAGGAACATGAACTTAGTGTAGCTGTTGATGTTTTTTTTTAGAAGAGAAGAGTGACATTTATGGTCTTACATTCCCGTTATAGAGATCAATGCACAGTTTTGTGAGTCAGGACACTCTTTATCCCATAACAAACTTTGTGTGTGTTTGCGCACTGGTGACATTTCGAGGGATATTGAGTATTTGCGGCATTATCTTCAGTTATTCAACCAGCCGGAGTTCATATTCCTGTCTAATCCTGCAAAGACAGCTGGGTATGCCAATCAGCGGCCCCAGTAAAGGTGATGGACTTCTCTTAAATGTTACTCCCCTCAGCAGACAGATTATTGTGATAATTAGGGGTGACCTGATCAGGCCGTTTACCCTGTGACTTTGTGCACATCAGCTGCTCACAATTCTGCCTGTGGAAGCCGTATTGCAGGTCTAAATGGTGAATTTGAAAAAGCATTATAGCCCTTTTTCCATTAGAGGCAAACTACACAATAAGAGTATTTTATGTCACAGTGACTGAGTTGCTGATGAGTACACTGAATTAAACATGAGGACTAAGGTTATCTGGGATTTTCTCACCCTACACACATTCCCCCATTGCCTGACTCAGAGCCCTTGTTTGGTTGCGTTGTGTCCCAAAACATTCCTTGTCGGTCAAGTGCCTCTCAGTCCAGCCTGTCCCATGTCCAGAAAAGTCTTAAAACCAGTGGCCACCCTTGATCACACAGTGCTGTGGTTGTGCTGGACATTGTCCCTCCCTGGTGAGACCTGAGGCCCGCTGGGAAGAGGGCTGGGCAGCTGTGGATAGGGACAGAGCCAGCTGTCAGAGCTATATCTGGACCGGGACTCAGTTACAACAAAAGCACTGAAGCCACAGCTAGAGCCCATAGTCTGCCACAGGCATTCAGCACCAACTGTGAATTTAAGAGGTGTTTTCTGTAGGATTTATAGTCCCTCAGAATACGTTAGTAGATATCCATGATTACCTTAACGACCTATAATATTATCTTTGTTCTTAGGGTGCTTATGGTGCTTCCTCTCCAGCATGATCTTTAACCTTTTACTATTGCGCCTCTGTTCTCCACTCCCTCTGTGGTGTACTCACCAGAAAGGATAGCTTTGGATGTTTTTCCCCCTGAGTTTATATCTGCTAATGCATCATTCCCATCCTCCAGCCATAGTGGTGTACCGTACTTGTCACATAAACTCTTAGTTCGCAGCAGCTCAGTATCATTTAGACACTCAGTGTGTCAGTCACACTTCATGAACTACGTTAACAGTAACTTGGCAGAGTCGCTCTGGCTCTCATGTGCTTGCTGTCATCCTCTCCAGCATGGCTGGAAGGCAGAGGGGATGGAAGAAATGATGAGATATGGTGAGCGGGCAGTCTTGGTAGAAAAAGAGATTATTAAAGGAAGCCTGTCTCACACACTCGGTCCTATTATGGCTTCAGTGTGTTTAACCAAAATCCTCTTGTGCTTATTACATCCCAAATGTCAGCAAACTTTGCTTTGGGTTTTTTAAACTACCATTCTAGTTTCATAAGTGTACGACTTAAAACCTGAGCTCCAGGTTAGAGGATTCTGCTGCAGGAGCTCCCAGATGGAAATACACATATTAAGCCAAGGTCACAACTTCCTCTTTGCCCTTTTTTTTTGCAATCTGGGACTAATTCATGTAATTGTGCATCCTTTCGCTCATCTGTAAGTATATACTCTTAATTCATACTATATCTTTTTATGTTATGTGTCTTGTGCAGATGGAGACTGAGCCTGTTGTGGCCTCTGAGCCTGTGTTTTCAGTTGGACCGTCTGTCCAGGTGCCGTGTCACATCCCAGCCATCCCCAATGGCTCCAGCACTCAGGCCAAACTCAATGAACGCCCCGGGAAACTGACTGCTGAACAGCTGGCTGCCATCGAGGATGAGGAGCTCCTTGACAAAATGGTACTTCACGCCCAAGTTATAATTCTGGATCATTTACATTTAAAAGCACCACTTTGTAGTGAATAGAGGAGCTTCAGTCATGCAGAAAGTTTGTGTGTTAGCAGTAAATCTCGTCAGCTATGTGAGGGTATATTTGGTGTGTGTATGCATAGTGTTGTGTGTATGCACAGTGCTATGTTAGAACTGCATGCATAAATAGAGCTGTGCCACTTTAGCTTTTTGTGAGGAAGGACCTCTCATTGTTTCCATTTGTAATGTTTTTTTCTTTCCAAAGCTTGATGAGTCAAAAGACTTCGAGGAGAGAAAGTTGATCCGTGCAGCCATGAGAGACCTCCGCAAGAGAAAGAGAGGTAATCAATCCTCGATCTGTTTCTGAAACCAATTGTTTTCTTTACAAATGTTTTCAGTCAAATTATGAAAGGTCAGCTTCATTGTAATGAATCCTGATGCTTCTTAATCTACTTTTTCCCTTTGTGAATATCAGTCTTTTTAAATAAACGTGCACTTTCCACATTATTTCTATCCACTCTGCCTTCAGAGGCCATGCTGGGATGTACTCAAGAGGAAATAGGTAGGGCAGGCTGGTGTGTGGTGTGCATTAATGACTGATACTTGCCTGCATTTGTCTTCTTGTGTGCACCATCCTGTCGTTGTCGTTGTCTCTCAGATTCCTGCAGTGGGTGATGAAGGTTACGTTGACGGTTTTGTTTGATATGCATGAATCCCTTTTTTTTTTTTTTAATGTGGAGTGTTTCACACTCACCTCAGTGTGCTTTTACTGAAACGACTGCCACATTTAGTCAGTTCTGCTTTGCAGTGAACACTCACCATATGGTTTCTCCAGGCGTCTGGTTGCACTGAGCTGACGGTTGAATAATTAGATCCCCAGATTTGAGTTTATCCCAGAAAAACGTTTAAGATTAACGCTGCATGCTTCAGATAAATGTGTAGGAACCAGTGCAGGTGTTAAGTTTTCAGTATTCTGGACATTGCTGAACTTGGCACAGCCCTCCATAGGGGACAATTGGAGTGTGTTTGCTTTCTTTGATCTGTGATGTTTGTGCAGTACATATTATTTGACAGCCTTGGCTCGCTCTGCGCCAAGCCTCCCACCTGCGGGAGTTTGTGTGTTCAGAGGAATTTTACGGTACTGTGGAAAGAATGCTGAAATGTATCGCCTCAAATTTGGAAGCCCTGTTTTAATCCATCTTTGTGGCAGTCAGATGAGGTGCTGGCAGTTTGTTTAGGGCCTCTTGTCCTCCTCCTCCTTTTTTTTCCACTGACATCATTTCTCCACCTTCCCCACCATCCTTTGCCTTCTCTGCTTTCCTCTCCTCCACCTTAGACCAGAGAGAAAAGGAGCGTGAGACCCGTCTGCAGGAGCTCCGCCAGCAGAGAGAAGAGCGATCGCAGAAGGGTCGTGCTGGGGTTGGAGCAGGAGAGGTAGTGATGAGGAAGGTGGAGAAGTCAGCGGATGGCTCCAGCCTCAGCCAAGTCACCAAGACAGACCGCTTTGCCCAGTCTGGTAGTCTTTTTTTTTTTTTCCTGTGCATTTTCAAACCTTCTTAAAACCTAGACACTCAAATCAACACAGAACAAGCCAATTTACAGTGACTTTACAATGACAAGACACAAAAGGCATCTTGGAAAGAAATAAGGGAACCGACAGGGTGGCAAAACATCGCAAACAGTAAACAATAAAAGCAGATGGAAAATAAATCAATAGGACAGTGATATTCATGAAATGGATCCTGTCCAGTATATAAATAATCTAAATTGTGTATTTGTGTGTTTAGATGATGGGAGCAGATCATCACGCAGCACTGTTGTCGAGGCCAGCTATGTGCAGAAAACAGACAGTGAGTCATTACGTTATTTTGCTCTCTGGCTGTCTCACGGTACTATGTAGTCATTCCCGTCCCATCACCAACAGCATCCATATGTTTGTTTGTTTGTTTATTTATCCAGGAGGAACAGTCCAGTCAAAATCATACAGCTTCACCTCCTCCACATCATCCTCCTCCACCTCTAACGCAAACAAAAAAGTGGGCAGGTCAGTAATGAAACATCAGCACAGTTATGACGGCAAATGTAAGATTCCTGCACTTCCACAAATTAACTTGCTGTTAATGCCTCAGCGTGTTTGACCGCGAGGACGACACATCGTCTCGCAGCAGCGGCAGCGGGTTGGCAGCCATGGAGCGAAGGCAGGCGGAGAGACGCAAGGAGCTGATGAGGGCTCAGACTCTTCCGAAGACCTCTGCCATGCAGGCCCGCAAAGCCATGATCGAGAAGCTGGAGAAGGAGGGAGGCGGGTAAGGATAAACAATGAGCAGAGAGGTAGTACTACCAAAGAAAGAAAAGGAGCAGGTTGGAGCATGTAAATATTAACACAAACCTGACTTTTCTTTTAGCCCTGGAAATCAGGCGGTCGCCAAGGTAAACAAGGTCCAGCGTTCCACCAGCTTTGGTGTACCCAACGCCAACTCCATCAAGCAGATGCTGCTCGACTGGTGCCGCGCCAAGACCCGCTCATATGAGGTGAGCCAAGCAGCAACCCACCACGCGCTTAGCGCTCATCTTTTACTGTCTGCCAGTAAAGCTGTAGCTAGTAATATTCTCCTACTTTGGGAATGTTTCCATCATGTTTCGACCGCTGCATCCACACTTATTCTGTTTGTCTCCTCCCTCAGCATGTGGATATTCAGAATTTTTCATCCAGCTGGAGTGATGGCATGGCATTTTGTGCCCTGGTGCACAATTTTTTCCCTGAAGCCTTTGACTACAGCTCCCTGAGCCCTAGCAACCGCAGGCAAAACTTTGAGGTGGCCTTCAGCACTGCAGAGTGAGTATGCATAAAAAAAAGAAAAAAAAAACCAACCCACGTTTGTCTAAGTAACATGTCCACTAACCACATCAGTTGTGTTAATGCTGTGAAGTTATGACTACAAGTGAGAGAGAGAGCCTCGACCGACTTCTGTTGGAGAAACCACATCAACTGCAACGAACCTTCGTTTTTGTTAAGCTTGGCAGAGAAAACGTGAAGATTATGAAGAGAAACCAGCAGCAGAGGCTACTGCAGGCTTAACTTTGCTCTTAAACCTAGATAAAGACATTATCTTCCACCCGAGGCAGTCATGGAGTGAATAAACAATGAAAACAACCCTTCTTCCAGCTCAAACCAACACATTTCCCAGTCTGAGTTAGACAGATTTTTCAGAACCGTCTCTTTTTCTCCCGTAAAACTCACTCCCAGCTTTCATTCAGTGTTGTTGTTTACCAGCCTGCACTTGAGCCTGAAGTACAGAAATGGACCGAAAGTATGTGGAATCTGCTCAACTGATGTCCCGGTGTTAACTTTCCCTGTCTCTCCCAGGTGTATTGCACCGCTACAGGGCTGAGCAAGCCCCATTACCATCACTACTCTAATTACTCCACTTCTAAACCTCCACTCTCCATCTGTTCTCTACTATGAGTAACTGCCGTGACACCCCCCATCTGCTCTAAACCAGAGACCAATGAGCAAACCTTCCCCAAACAACTACCAGGTTAAAAAAAAAACGACGCGCTCTCGGCTTTACTTCCAATATTCTCCCTCCTTTTCTTACTCCTAATCTCTCTCTCCTGTCTTTTTTCCTCTCCCTTTCTCATCCCTCCTTGCATCACACCATTCACACTTGTGAAGCCCCCACCCACCTGTGTGTGTGTATGTGTGTTCATCACCAGTAGGAGGAGGATGTCCATGCTGATGTTGATATTTTATTATTTATACTTTCAACACCAGACTGCCACCCAACCACAGCCCCCGTTTCTCCACAATTGTGTTGCACTATCACTCACACTTCCCCCCCGGGCACTCCCGACCCTCCCTTTTTGCTGTTATCTAGGAAACCCACACACACAGGCTATCACACACACACACACTTGAGCCTGTGCACCACCGTGTTTTTAGAGTCACCACACGGTCGTATCTATGTGTTGTTGTTGTTGTTTTTTTTTCAGAGTCCTTGTTGTTTTTTTCGTTGTGTCTTGTATTTCTGACAGAACGTAGTCGTATTGAAAAGGTCTAAAGTCTCACGTCTTAGTGCACAGAAAAAAACAACAACAAACAAAAAGGCTAAATGAGCATCGTCTGACGCTCATTTGACATTTTGTTTTGTCTTACGTATGTGTATGTGTGTGTTTGCCACATACTGTATGTATCATGATGTTCATGAAGCATGTCAACTCATGGATATATTTGTGAACACAGAGAATGTAATGTTATTGTTTCTTTTTGTGTCCTCTCTCTCTCTCTCCCTCTGTCTTTTCACCCTCAATCTTTTTCATTTGGCTGCTCACTGCTTTGTCTGTTTGGTTTTTCCTCCTCCTTCCTCTTTTTCCCACACTTTTTCCACTGTCTGGTTCCTTCTCTTCTTCCTCCTCCTCTGCTTGTTCTTCTTCTTATCTGACCTTCCCCATGAACCTCCCCATCCTCCTCTTTTGTTTCTCTCTGTTTGGATCTGTCTTTCCTTCCTCTCCTTTTCCTCCCCCATCTCTCTCTTTCCCCCTGCCGGGTGTGGGCACAGGAAACTAGTGGACTGTCCCCAGCTGTTGGATGTGGACGACATGGTGAAGATGCGCGAGCCAGATTGGAAGTGTGTGTATACGTACCTGCAGGAGTTCTACAGGGGCCTGGTGACCAAGGGCCTGGTTAAAACCAAAAACTCCTCCTAGAGTCGCACCCCACCTAAATCTGAACCCATGGTGAGAGAGGGGGGGTGAGCCAACCAGGGAACCTCACTTTGGTTCTTGACAGTTAATGGGATGGAGGGGTGTGTGCATGTGTTTGTAACTGCGTGTTTTAAGCAATTGTTAGGATTTATAACAAACACGCTGGTTCACAGAAGTCCTTTACTGGGTGCTTCTGGATGTTTGATCCTTCATGTTAATCTGAAGCTACTCGGGTCCAAAGTACCAAACATGGTGTGTGTGTCTGTGTGTGAGTATGTGTGTCCGCGTGTGCATTTCTGCATAGCCAGACTATGGCCCAGGCAGAGAGCCAGGACCATCTGCAGCTCCGCACTTTAAAAGGAACTGCTGCATCTCAGTGTTTCAAACTGAGGAGTTAAGAAACAAAGCAGAGAGCGGAAAGGCGGTGTTGTCCACTGGCTTTTTATCAAGTGCGAGTTTACAGGTGTTTATCCACTTGGCTTGTAAAGCCTTTTAAAGTTACTGTAATAGCTGAGTGCTGGATAACCTTTATCTAAAGTTCCTTAAATAACAAAACAGATTTTCTGTTGCTGACATTTATTTCTAATGTAAGAGATTTAACCTGTCACGCCACTCTTTGTTTGTGCCGGATCTCTTGGAGGGTTTAAAGCATGTGGAGATAATGCCACCCTGTGGTCACTCTCTGCATAGCTCACTCGTGAGGTCTAACCTCCTGTAAGTGTTTATTGAAGCATCCATTATTACCGATGTTCATTTAGAGAGACGTTTTAAACTGTTTTCCACACAGTGATTTACAGAAAACTGAGACAATAAAGGTTAAAATAAAATAGCAAGGGATCGAGAATAAACAGGGAGGTGCTGGAGTTTGTGCAGATATGTGGTTGATTAAATGATGGATGATTAAATCTGAATATCCTACTCTCTTCTCAGTCTGTGGTCCTGTCCCATCCTGTCTGCTCATCCTCCTCTCTCTCATGCACTGTCTCTTGTATGCCTGCTCCCTAGGACCTACGCCAACTGCATGCCTCTGCTGGAGGTGGAGGACATGATGATCATGGGTAATAAACCCGACTCCAAATGTGTCTTCACCTACGTTCAGTCTCTGGTCAACCACCTGCGAAGATACGAGATGTCCATGGGTCGGCCCTGTGACCTCTGACCTGTGCTCAGCGAAGCGTTCAGCCTCAACGTGGCGCCACCCTCCCCCTCCTTCACCAGCCCTGACAGCTCCCCATCTCCAGCTTCACCTGATGACCGGCTCCACACTTGACAGGCTGTGTCACAGAGTTGCACATCTCTGATGGAGAAATTGGGGATTGTGTGTGTGTGTGTGTGTGTTTGTGTATCAGTTTGCTTTTTATCTTTGTTGGCAGTGGTGATGTCTCTGTGTTATTTCAGTTGTCTTCTGAGCACTCATTGTAAACACAAGTCCACCTTTCTCCAGTGAGAGAGAGAGAGCGCCAAAGTTTTTATGAGACTACCTTTTTAAGCTTTAAAATGTTATATTTACATTTAAATTTTTTTGTACTTGATCTCAGCTTTGTACCAGGAGATACTGACATGCAATGGCGGTGTCACTACACTAGTGTACTGAAAAATGCATCAAGAGAGAAAGAGAAATATTTTGATAGTCTTTCCCCTTTGAAAGTTAATTATGCTGACATACTTTTCTGCTAACTTAAGCGATTATTGTAATTTGCCGGCATTGCTGTTGGCAGTTCCACTAAAGAAGAACCCAACCTTTATGATGCATTAGTTGATTTTCACCTTGGTACTTTTTAAATTTTTACCAAACTTGGTTTGCTTGAAATTTTAATTAAGTTATTATTTCTGACGTTGCTGTAATCAATTAGCATATTACTATTTAATACATGAGCACAGGGATGGTCTTTCTGTTGTTCCAAAGGATGCAGCACTATTATTGTTGCAGTCCAGCGCAGAGTAATCTCACCTCTCTGAGCTCTGCAGAGCTACTGAGGACACATAATGTAATGTTTGGGATTTTTTGAACATTGTGCCCCCTGTTTAATTTCTACATCCTCATAACATTATCCTAACAGCAGAAATGCTTTTAGTCCAACACGTTTTGCTGTGCTTGCTGCCATCATCGCCCGGCATCACTGCCTTGCCCTGCCAAACACACTCACACACAGCTCTTTTAGAGGGCTCCTTATTTATGCTTGAGTAGATGTTTTTGAACTATAATATTTTGTATTTTGGTAGTGTGTACATTATGCTTTTAAAAACTTTTGTTTAAAGTGAGTCCATAAGCTCAAGCTCCCACGATGTTATGTGAAACGGATTTGGGTCACTTTTTGGACAAGCTAATGGGCCTGATGAAAGCCGGCTTTCTGCTCTCAAGTTCACATCATGACTGAACATAACCGCCAACTGTATATTTTACAACATGAAGCTAAGAAAAAATTTTAAATGGAGATTTTTATTCAGCTTGTAAAATTAAGGTTGCTTTTCAGAAGATGTCTAAAATTTGATCAGGGCTGATTTTGATGAGAGGTATTTCTTTAAGCTCTGTCTTAGTAAATACAGAGGAATGACTTGAGAATTATTCCACTGCTGAAAAACAAATGCCTTCCACGAAGCAGTGAGTGCTGTACATAAGAGTTTAAACACATTATAATTTCATGTTTCTGTGCACCACAGTTAAATGTGAATTAAAATTAAACCAATTTGAGAAGTGAATGTGTTTTGTCATTGCTCTGAATCGTCGCAACACCTCCTACCAAACATGCTTGAATTCATACACTAAAGATGGAAATTCATAGGCTGCAGTCTAATAAATCTACACTTTGCAGTAAACTACGCAATGCAGCAGGACCAGAGATAATTTTTTAAATATTTTTTAATATTTTCATATTTTATTATTTTCTTCTTGTACTAGGCCTCTTGAATCATCTTGTGTGTCAGTCCAACCCACCAGAACATGGAGCATCAACCTCAAGCCAGACAGACAGTTTTCAGCCTGAGGCTTCATTCAGTTTCACAGTAGGTAGGAAGCAATTAAACACACATGAGAACTCAAGCGAGGCGACAGTCCTGCAGACGGCAGACACAAGATGGACTGAAAAATATAACAAAATAAAACGCACACACTTCCAGTCTTTGTGTGGGGAGTAGAAAAGCACTCACAGAGCGGTCTGTTGGGTTATTATCACTGCAAAAATAAAGAACAAACGGCATGAACAAGATGTGCAAATTCAGACTGTGGACCCTTTGAAGGCCATTTTGCTGATGCTAAGATTTTGTCCTTTGCCCAAAGGCTGATCCATGTTCTGCTGGCCTTATGTGGAAATGATAAGCATTTCTCTCATCAACTGCAATAACCAGCTGGTTGTGGAGCAGCTATTGGGCAGAGTAGTGCTGTGAGATTCCTACTTTTCTCCACTCTTGGTGGGTTATAGGTCAGTATGCTTGTCTTCTGCTTTGGGCTCTGAGGAGACATTCTCTGTGGCAAGTGTGGAAGTGGAGGACTTATACGCTGGCTCATCTTTAAAGGGGCTGTCTTTGGCAGGGGAGAAGCGGAACTCCTCTGGCACCTCGTCCTCCGGTTGAGCCTTCTTGTAGAAGCCCAGTTTCCCCAGCAGCTCATTGATCTCAGAGCGGGTCATGTCAGACAGGGCGATCCGCTGTGAGTAAATAATATTTCCAAGGTGAACTTACTTTTCAGTCAGTGATCATTTGAAATAACTGCATTACACAATTTCCTCACTGTTATTAATTTTCAATGCAACATCATGTGATTATGAGCTGTTGTATTTTAAAAGCAATGAGAGATGAACATTGATGGGTTTAAATGTGAAGATGATCCTTTTCAAACTGCAAAACGTGTAACCTCACAAAAAAATCTGACTGTGGAAGAGGTGGTGATGTGGCAAGCACCGTGACCACAACGGTGCACTGTAATGGGTTTGAAATTAGATGGGCATGAAAGACAAACTTAAAGCTGCGCTTCTCAGTATTTTATAGCAACAAGAGGTCAAATAAACTACTCTCTGCTACATGTCCAGCACTATACTGCAGGCAAAAATGGTGATTTGCAGTTTAATATTTTGAAGCATCTAGATATATAGCTTTTTATAAGCCAGTTATGTTTCCAGAGTTTGACTGCGCCATAAAAGAAGTTTCATTGAAGGTGGCACAAGACTCTACATTAATGCTTTATATTTTAACTGGAAAGCATTTGCTAAGAAAGCTCTAAATGGACAATAAGAGCTGCTTTAAATTAGACAATAAGAATATAGCGTGGGTATGTAACAAACACATTCATCTGCTACGTGAGTGGGATTTTAAAACTGACTGTAGCTGTTTTAGTCTAATCACTTCTGGACTCAACACATAGAACCTGATTTTCATTATGATTGCCACATTAAATCATATTTAGATGCTGTAATGACATTTTACATGAGTATATAGTACATGAGTATGAGTGTTAATATACTGTATGACCATAATGCAAATACAAATGCACTGCAAAACAAAGACTTACATCCAGCTCTTCGAAATAATGGTTCAGGAGGACAAGCTCAGGATCGGCCCCAGGAATATGCTTCATCACCAGGTTATGGCTGAGGTAGTGTTGGTCAAGGATCATTAGGAAGAGAACGTTTACAGTGTGCAACTTATAAACAGTCATATTTCAGAACGGTAGGGGGAAGTAATGGCAGGGTACAAGAGTCAAAGGATACTAAAGAGGAATGTCCTGGACCACAAAGGCCTTGACCTGCAGACAGAGGAGGAGATTAATGTTTTCTGTTACACCGGTTTCAATGACAGATCTGTGGGGGATTAAAAGTTTCTCAGTGAACAAACACTTTAAGGCAGGGATTAAGCTTCAGTCTGCCCCTAACACTGGTGCTCAGTGTGTTGTGTGATTTTGTTCCTTTTGATTGCATGGCAGAGGGTGACTTGCCTCTCTGAGCCTGTTCAGCTGTCATCCACCACATGTCTGGAAAGAGAACATAAGATACATTAAATGGTTACAAGCAGCCCTTATACTTTTGAAATGGGACACCACTTGGATGCGGCCATTGAAATGCATATGCACATTTTCATTGTCCTGCAGTTTTTGGGTTATCGTCCTTGTTAAAAACAATGTCAGTGAGTGTTGGTTATATTCTGGTGTCACGGCAGCGTTGAATCCTTTGTGCAGAGCTCTGATTTAGTTAGGGCTCCCGGGAAGGATGCCTAGCCTAGAAATGCGAGCCCCAGGTGTTGGGTAGCAGGTGTGACTAACACAACAATAGCAAACAGATAACAAGCTTTTCTTCAATGATCCTGGCAGGGTGGTGATTTCGTGACACCCTGGGGGAAAAGTGCATAGTTTCTCACAAAAAGAAGGGTAGAGTTACAGAAACTTCCTTGTGCAAACTCTCAGAAACACACCCTCAGTCCCCGTTCAGCTAAACTTCATATTGTTGTAAAGTGTTACAGTTCATAGAGCAGTGCATTTCATACATAGATACTGAGATATTGTCCACACAGCCTATGTGCTTGAGTGGGTACTATACTGTAAATGCGTGGAGACTCCCCTGGAGAACGCACGCATGCGCCCAACACGGAAATTTAAGGAATAAAAGGCATCCATTTACAAATTCACCCAAATCAGGCTCGGGAGTTGTACTCACAGCTCCGGTCCATCATCACAGTATATAAATTCAGCGTATTTTGCGTATGAAGGATCGTAAACTGATGGCTACAGGGTTACTGTACCTCCACCCTCGCTTTTGCGAGCCCATCCAGTTTCTTCAGATCCACATCGTAGGCCGATGCGCAGTGAAGTAAACTGGCCAGCACGATCAGCCACATCGTATCTCGTCCTGGTTCAGATCGTGGCCCAGGACTCTGCACTTGTTCCGTGAACCAGTGCCTGCAGATGTTCGTGGATAAGTAAGGTAAACTGAGGCTGAGGAGAGGAGGAGAGATGATGTGAAGCGATGTCACGTCCGGACCTCTTGCCACGTCAAATATTTCTCTCAGAGGAGAGAAGAGGGGGGCGTGGACTGGACGCTCATTGGTCACCGTTGTGTGCGAGATCCCCATCAAGATACAGATAATCCCATAGATTTCATACGCAAACTATGGTTAATCCTTGCAAATGATAACAGGAAAAGGATCACTTACACTTTTATCCCTTTCCATTCATTTGTACAAGCGGAAGATGGTGGCCTATTATACAAATATATGCTAACATTACTGAGTGAGAAGGTAAAATCCAAATGTAGGGAAGGATGTGGTGAATTGATTCCTGATATCAACGAGACGCTTGTTTCGAGGAATTCAGTGTGAATCATGAAACATAAATTCAGAAAAAAACCTGTGATGAAAAGGTAAAGAAATGTAACCTTTCATGTTATCTGATTTTAAATTTATTTAACATAACATATTTTTGTTTGGTATAAATCATGATATAATGGCGTTTATGTCACTAACCTTAAGGCAATTGTTGACCAAATTGCTCAGTTAGAGCCAAATCACCAGTCTATACTCTGTTTATTTATATTCTGTCTGTGTGAAATGCACACAATGTGATTAAAACTGAATTCTACCATTTCAGTATAATGGATCTGTCATAAATTACCACAAAACTGAACTAATGCTTTTTTTTTTTAACTCTATGACCCAGTTTCAGCAAAAACTGGGCATAGTATGCTTCACAGTCAGCATTTATTGCAGGGCTTCTGCATTATATATTATTGTAAAGTGTGGACAAGTATTTTTATTGCTGTGGCCACAAGATTTTTCTAAATGTTGCTCCACGAGACAGGAATTGAGACATCTTGAGGACAAACATTTCCCAAGCAGTTTGGGAAAAATTCAAGTCTGAATTTGGTTTGACGGGCTGCAAAAAAACATTAGACAGAGGAACACAGAGGGAATATAATGAGGAAAGCAGCAAAGAATAAGTTACCACAACCACAGATTATGACACACACACACTGACCTATATACTGCACACAAACCTGTGCTGTTGTCAGTGTGATTCATAGAAGAAGCACAAGAAAAAGACATACACCACTGCTGCACTACACTAGAATAGGATCGTTAAAAGGATGAATAAAGACAAGAAAATTAAGGTTTTAATATTATACCCTAATGTTCAACTTACTTCAACTGGCGTAGTATAGACAAATGCCTACAACATTTTGATTTTCTACTAATTATGTAATTATGTGCAGTTATGTGCCATAATCCCCCCCAAATAGTAACCATTTATGATATAACAGTGTTGAAAATGATTCAGTGTATCATATTCCTGTCCATTATATAAAAATAAATATTGCAAACTACAGTATGGCCCGGTTAATGTTACATCACTGTTGAGCACTATATATAGACGTGCTTTGAGATATTTCTATCATATGAAGATGCTGTATATGGGTTTATGTGCAGTAAGCTTTAAACATGCAGTATTTACAGTATTTACTGCATAACACCAGTAACTTCAGGTGACCATCTTCAACACATTAACTGTAGCATACAGCATTGCTTTCACTAATTAGATCCCCAATAACACACACACAGTAGGATGCAGTTTTTGACTCATCCATTTTATAAAGGCCACAGGCATTTAAGAGGTCATGGAGATGATGATGATGTTACCACAGCAACACCTTATCCCATGCTTCAGCTCAAAGCCAGAGGTGTTTTTAGCTATCTTAAAGTAAACTGTTGTCAAAATACAGAACTTTTGATGGTTACATTACAGTAGTTGTACCAATTAAGTTAATATGTAGTAACTATATTAATATTTTGAGTTAACTATAACCAGCCATTAGACTTTGAATGAAGCTGTATATCATCCAAGAATTCCTGGTGTCCACGATGTCTAAATGAAACTTGACAGAATCACAGTGAAATAGGGACTGGTTCTGGTTCTGCGTGCACAATTTTGTCTTGGTAAAAGTAAAATAAATCTAATCACTGGCAGAAATGTCCTTAAGTAGGGTTTCACTTTCTCCATCAATCAACACATCATCAACGATCATCAAACTTTCTGTGATTTGGGATTTTATGCTAAACGTATATAAATGATTTATTTTAGCATACATGCAACTGCAGACTGACAAGCTAAAAGACAACAGAAATGTAAGCAGAAAAACAATGATATGAAAAAGATAAATTAGAGTTTTATTTATTCTGACTTCTTTGTGTCATTTACATGGTAACATAAATATACAGCACAAATATACTATGTACAGTAGCCCTACACATACATAGCAATGCAAAATGTACATTTTCAATAAGGTACATTAAATATATTAAAATCAAAAGTGGTAAAAATAAAATAAAAGTGATGCAAATGTATGCAAAGTATGAATGAAAGGGTACCAGTTATGATGTCTCAAATAACAAGAAATGAATAAATATGTGCATCATTAAGGGGGGTTTACATGTGTTGGAGTGTCCTGTTTTTATGCATTATCCTGTTTTCACTCATGATATGGCATTATGGCGTCTACGTAAAAAATGAAAACTCTGGTTATTTATATCCCTGTATACATGATCATAACAGTATGACACTCTGTTCTGTATGATTAGAAACCAGGATAAAGAGTTTATATGCTGCAGTATCCTGATTTCTATTGGAGAACTCAAAGTAACAAATCAATCAACTAATTAAATAATAAAACTAATTAAGGATAAGACATTATCCAGTTTTCAGAAACCAGGATATGACATTTCCATGTGGACAACATAACCAGGATATTCCAAACACCTGACCATAACCAGGGTACCAGAGAGCATGTCAACATACTCATTGTAGTCACTTTGTAAACAGAACTGAACAGCTGCACAATGTTTCAAGCTTAGTTAACAACAGGGCCTATAAAGTTATGCCAATTTCCTGTAAATCTAACCATGACCTTTGATCCAAAATGTCGCTTTGACTCTTCCAATTATCAAACAGATCGAATCTGAGGATTGCTGCAACAAATCGTAAATCTAAAACAAAAGAAGCTTGTTTTATGTTTTTCTGACAAAACGTGACTATAATGGGTCATTTAAAAGACGCAGGTGCCATATAATTGGAAAGTAGTACCATACAACTCTCACTGCTGCTGTGTACTTATGCCACTCACTTCATCATACTAACCGCTAGGCGGCAGTGGCGTCTGATAATAGATTTTACCTGTATAGAACGGTTCTGTCAAATCTACGCTGTTGAATTGCTCGCGCGAGTTGGATAATGTTGTCAGGGAAACCAGTGTGGTGTCGGTGCACGAGCGTGCAGAAGAGAGAGAATCGCCTGCTCGGCGGTAGTCAGGTTTGTAGGCTTAATTGCCGTGGTACTTCCTTTCTACTTGGTGTAGTTCTATGAGCGAAAGGCACGGACTCCATTGTAATCATCAACCTCGTTGGCAGGCAGTGGCTGCTCGTTTACGGAAGCTCTCTCTCTCTCTCCCTCTCTCTCTCTCTCTCGTGCCATACGGGACGTCTGCCTTAATTTGAAGGGCACGGGGAAGGAACAGGAGACGGGCGCGCGTGCTGCTGCAGCCTGTATCTTTAAACGCAGGAGGAGACGTTTTGTGTTTCTGAGATGTAGCCTGCTTGGCATATCTGTCGCCAGCGCCGCTCCGAACCCACCTGCTCCGGCTCACTGTCATCACCCCGCTGAGGACGGACTGAAGGAAGGGAGGAAGGGAGGAAGTCGTTGGGATGCCGATGGTTTCAACTGGGAGGCGACTGGAAAGGAAAGTTCAGCGTGTTTTTGGTTGACGTCTCGCAGAGGGGGTTCTTGTTCCACGGCGGCTCTCGGACTGACCGCCCCTGTACATCTGCAGAGACGTTTTCTTCCAGATCCATCAGCTGTTTAAATCCTCAGCACAAGAGAACCAGAACAGGTAAAGGTGATGACTAATAAGCTACAGGCATGCGCTATGTTCAGGTATGAAACCTATCAGGTGAATGAGTAATGTAACAGGACGTGCCTCTATTAATCACCAGTGTTGGTGAAAGCATACACACGAGTCACCAAGACAGGAAATACTGTTGTTTACTTTTGTTTCACCCCAACATCACCTGAAAAGATCACTGAAAGCTGATCCTCACGTTGTAGATGTGTCAGCCTGAATGTTGGTTGTTGATACTGTCGATTTGTCATGTAAAAATGTATTGATTAAGATAGTGATTAAGAAGAAATTAAGAATACATCTGTCAAAACTGGCACCTTTTTTCACCTTTTGTAAATTCTAGAGATCAAGCTGATGATGATTCATAATCACACATTGAAAATGTGTACACACTGACTCTGGCTCTGATATTTTCCTCCCTCATCTCTTGACACATAATACACACAAATGCGTGCATCCATGTGTCTGAGATAATATCTGATGGCAAAACACTGAATTAAAATGACCCCCATCCTCTTTTTCTGCCTGAAAAAATGTCCTTGAAGCAGGACTGTTAATTAGGCCAGATTCCGTAACTGCCACTGTCCTCTTTTAGCAGACACATCAGTCATTTCTGTCCCACTATATAAAAATGTACCACCAGTGGCTGCAGCTGTGAAAGAGTACAATACAGAACTTATGTTCTTGTGTTTACATAACATAGGGTGTACCAACTATGAAATGAACACACCATGTCAAAAAGACTTCTCTTGGTTATATTTGTGTGGTCAGATATCTAACTCACATTATGAATTTGTCTTTATGTGCTACTAACGATATGCCAGAAAAGTCATTTTATATATATGTGTATGTGTATATATGTATGTGTGTGTGTGTGTGTATATGTGTGTATATATGTATGTGTTTGTGTGTGTGTATACATATGTATATGTATGTATGTATATGTATGTGTGTGTGTGTATATATAGCTCCACAGTGCTTTATATTGCAGTTACATTTTTAATTTCTCATACATGATGTGATTTGGCGTATGGACTGAGGCAGGGTTTTGCTACAAGCATAATAATCTGCAGCTACATTGGATTCCAAAATGATGCACTCAATTTTCAGCCAAATGGACTGATTAGCACTCACCTAACTGGTTTCCTCAGTAGTTACTGGAACTGCAACTTCTGTTCTATGAAGCTGCTGAGGCAGCTTTCAGCAAGTGCATTTGTGTGTATTTCTTCATTCTTATTTAAAAATCAGCCGCTGTGCAGGAAGGAACATTGCAATGACCCTTGAATTTCATGCACATGCAGACATTAGTGCACATGCATTTGGCCTGTTTCACGTGCCAGTCCAAGCATAGAGGATTTATTTTTATCATCTCAAATGAGGTTTTTTTTTGAACAGATTACATTGGACTGCCTGAAAATGTTTCACCCGATTACTTAACATTGTGCAATGAATGTATGCCAGTTATTTGTTAAACTAGAGGCTGCTCTGATAACAACATGGTGACCCTCTACAGAGAGCCTTTAAAGCAGAATGAAGTCTAAGTGAATGTTTCCATTTGGCTGATCTCTATAATTGCTAATTGACAGACTCTGAAATTGCAAGTTACAATATAATTCTGCAGTGTTGACATTACACTTCATGTTGTCAGCTCATGTCTCATGTGTTGTCTGTAAGCAAAATCATGTTGACATCCTGCAGCCCTGGCTGTGACCTGATCAGAAAGAAAAGTCCCCGTGGACACACAGGAGTGATATTCAGTGGCACTAGGACCCAGAGGAGCCATTTACAGCTGTGGCAGCAGCTGCCGGTGTCATTTCTGTCCGGGTCATCATTAGTATCCCTGTCACAGGGGCATATGGCCCTGGAGACCTGGAACACCAACACTCTGCTTGGCTGTAATTTTAACATTAAACCACTGAAGAGGTGGGAAAATTGGATCGATATTTTGTGTACAAAACCATGCAGATGAGAGACGCAGATAACTTAGTTTACATTAAAGAAGGAATACATGAATTATGGCCTCTGACTGTTTGACTGACTCGGTCACCCAGAACTGTCTGCGTTGTCAAAAAATCCCATCAGAGGCGCCAAGTAGGCTGGCTAGTGCCTGCTGTTTGGGTTACACTGCATCCTTCCTGGCTCTCTCAGCTCTCACCCCCTCAGGAGGGTGCATGTAAACACCATGACACATTTGTTATTATCAAATCATTCCACTCTCTCCTTGGCGAACGTGAGTGGAATAAGAAGTGGTAGTCTTGTCATGACTGTTCCCAAAAAGGCAAATATTTGGCTCTTGCTCTGTCACACATAAAGGAAAGGAACCTTTTTTTGTGTGAGAAAGATTAACTGCGCTGCATTTAGATTTTGGCATGCGGAAAAATATAGAATATTGTTTTCCTTAGTGCAAACAGAGACGTCTTTAATCAGTGTCCATAGCTCATGTTTTAGTAGTTCCTTCTTTCAGTCTTACATACAGCACCTTTATTCCCATCTAGTTTTGTGCCACATGGATTGAACATGTTATCGTTCTTTTGGTCTCCCTCCCTCTCATCCTCCAACATGATCCCATGTTCCCGTCCACGGATGCACATTACCGCCGATTATGATCTATGTCCAGCTGCTGTGACTGCGGCCACTGGGACTGTGGCAAGTTGACGTCATTGATGGTGACTGTGAGGTGGTTGGCTGAAGGAAACAATACAGAGCACGTTGCTGGAGGAGCACAAGTGTCACCTCAGAGTGCAGGGGGGAATGAGAGGGGAAGGAAAGGAAACGCGTTTTAGGTCAGGAATAGTGTAGGCGCTCAGCTTGACGTGAAAGGAAAAATATAGGATGGAGGAAACAAAATTGGCGCGGTGAGTGATTCAATGCCCATGCGGTGGAGGTGGTCGAAATGGATGGAGAGTGTAGGAGAAGATGTGGAGAGAGAAAGGATTAGAGAAATGGGACGATAAGGGAGAGAGAGAGAGAGAGAGAGAGAAGGGGGGGATTAAAGCTTGGAAAAATAGACGGTGCCAGAGGGAAGTGTGAGAGGATCAATTTAGAGACATTCAGCAAAGAGACACAGTGTTGTCACTGAATGGGCTGTCTCGCTCAGCTCTCCCTCGCACTTCCCTCGGCTCGTTTTGCACCCACCCACTCCCACGTGTGCCCAATTGCCCTTCCACACACGCCCCCACCCACCCACCAGCCAAATGCCATACATGGACCATAGGAAAACATCATGCCCAGCCAGGCACCAGGTTATTGGTGGACTGAAAGACCAGCGTGTTTCTGGGCACATGTGGAGTACAGAGGCAGCTCTGCCCTCTGCGCATGAAAGTCATGGCCCCCGTCTCTTCAAGGTCATGTGAATAATTACAAGAGAGCTCTGCTGTTTCTCCGTCACCCAAGCAGATAGCCCTTTCTGTCTGCCCGCTCAAGAACATGTCCATGCACAGGACATCATTTCAGCCGTGTAGATGCTCATAAAAGACATGACACAGGCATTCTTTGGTCCTTTTACTTAAATGTTTCACTTCCACCACCGCTGACTGATGGATCTAGGCCAGGCAGGCACTGTGTTGTGCCTAAATCAGCTCTTTTAATGCCCAGACATGACCACAAGCACAAGACCACGTCCCCATTTATGTGGCAGAATTTTTTGTGTGCTTTGATTTTGTGCTCTACTTTGTGGTTGAACAATTTACAGACTACAGCATGCCTAATATCTTCTGTCCTTTGGTTTTCCATTTATTGTAAGGCCATATTTCTTTTGTCATCAGCCATGTTGCTCAGGTTTTCATTATTTTTTTCAGCACTTCATTGAAGCAGTTGCCTCTGATGTAAAATGCCTCACACATTTTGTATTGAAATCACCAAATTGTAAGATCTATTACAAACTGGGCATGCAGCAGCTTGAGTCGCTATTGTGTTGCATCAATTGGCAACCGAGAAAGCAAAGCCTACATTTATTACAATAATTGAATGGATTGCTACTTGATTGAATGATGTCCTGCTCTTGCTTACGTTCCATTGCTCTTCCTCTGCTCCCTGCGTCTGTCAAATCTCTCTCAAGCTCCCTCTCTCTCCCTCTCACTGTGTTGTTGTTTATTCCGTGCTATTGACTTTTGCTGTTCTGGACCGTGCTGCAGTTCCTCATGTTAGTGTGTGGCAGGTGCACTGAGCTGATATGAACTGACTGAGCATCTCCCTGGTTACTGGAGGACTGGCAGGCGGCTTAGGCACAAGCAGAGAGGATGATAAACTGTGTCCAGGCTTTTTTCCCTTCAAATCTTCCATCCAAAAGCTCCAGGAGGTTCTTGTCTCTTTCTGCTCCCCAGCTGTTGTTTTTATGTTTTGTTTTGTCTCCTGTATCAATAAGTACAGCTGTATTCATCTGTTTTCGAGACCACAAGAAAGCAGGTAATTGAAGAGTCACAATAGTGAGAGCCTGGATGACTCACTCAGCTGTCCTGCTGGGTCAACAGGGTCTCATGACTCATCAGCTGAATTGACTTGTCATTTGTGAAAGAGTCTGCATGTTTCAGTGGAAGAAGTCTCTCCATACCTTCTTAGCCTGTTTATTTTCCTTATAAATCATATCATAATTGCATCACCACAGAGACTGTGTTTTGGTCTTTAAAGTGTAATTGTTATTTCTGCCACAGAAATCTTGAGAAATGGACCAAGATAATCCAAACCAAAGCCAGACGCAACAGGACAACCCAAATGGAGCAGCAGAAGCTTTAACAACAATTCCTGCCCCAGCATCAGATGCAGCAGCTCCAGCCACTGATTCCACTGCTGTTCAGCCTGCGGCTCCTTCCAGGCCTCGACGGCCCCAGAGAAGCGCCAGAGTAGAAGGCTCCGTGGACATCTCCGAAACCAAAGCTGAGCCTACTCCACCGTCTAAACAGGAAGAGTATACCACTGATGGCACAGTGGGAAGTCGTCCCAAACCTTCCTGCCCTGCAACGGTTAAACCACTTGGAGAGATTGGCCCAAAGGCTGGTCCTAAAGGTCCAGGACACCACCCAATTAGGGCTGCCTCAGTACCCCACCCACCTGCCAGCAAGCCTGTGCCTCCTCACCTGAACCCTCATGCACAGAGAGCTCTCTCTGTAGCAGGTACAGCTGACACTCAGGCCCAGACTGTGGAGGACTTCAGGCAAGTTCCCTGCTCTGTGTGTGTCCCGACATTCATGTCTCAGCAAGTCTCCCCATTGCCTTTCATTCCCAGGCAGCTGAGAAAGATAACCCTGGCTCATGTAGCATGTATTTATATGCACTGACTGTCAACACTGCAAGGCTGCAGGATTATACACGTCACTAAATTGTTGTGATTTCTGCTAAATACTGCTATAGTAATTATTCAACACAGTTATTTAGTTCTACTACCTTTTTTAAACGCCCCAGTTTTGTACATGGAATGATACATATATGATCCATTTAGCACATAATAACATTTCCACATGTCTAAACTTTAGACAGTCACTTGATGTGGAAAACTTCAGACTCTAAAGTGTGATGGCCTGTGTAAGGTTTGCATCTTTCTCACTGGGTGTTCCTTCTTTTCTATGGGTGTGTCCCTGCTACTGCCTGCTTCAGTAGGTAATTAATCACTGCACTGTAAACTGGATTTCTGGAGATGATCAGGTTGCAGAATCAATAAGCAAGTTAGGTGAACATGTTGAATAATAACAGGATTTAAGTCTCTCTTTCAATTTTATAGGTTATGGCTGTGCAGTGGCTTAGTGAAGGGTCTTTTGGGAAGTTTAATGATAACACTGCAGGCCTACTGAGCTCAGGGCTTTTTATAGAACATTGTTGGAATTTTCTTTGGAGCTGAACCTCAAGTGTCTGGGAGCAACTGTGACCTTGTTGCCCTCTAATTGTTGTATTTTCTGTGCCACCACTTCAATGTGATTAGTAAAGAGACTGTTCATTTACAGTTTCTTGATGCTGGAAATACTGCATTAAATGTAGGTACGTAATCAGGTACATACACTAGGATGTAGCTTGGGATGTGCAGAATAACAACAAATCCTAATACAAAATAAAAGATAAAACAACAGCAATAACAGATAAAAACAACCAAAACAACAAATAATTTTTCAAAATAACCAGAATTTTGCAAGGCGTAATTGATGTAGAGGTACTTGATAATACAATGTCATTCTGAAATTATGTAAAAATGCAATATTGTGATATATTGTGTAAAGAAACTGAGAGAGCAGTTGTGATACTATGTGATCTATATAAATCAAAGGGTTCTTCTGTCACACTCGGGGACTGCAGGTCATGAGGTGTGTAGGAGATGAGTGTTTATAAGAGATGTTACATAACACCCTTCTCCAACAGGGTGCACATCATCACTTGGAACGTGGGTTCGGCCACGCCACCTGAAGACATCACTTCCTTGCTGGGGCTGAACGTGGGTGATGGAAACACAGACATGTACATTATCGGGTGAGTGTTCTGTGGCGCAGTAGCCCTCCTTTTCCTTCCACATGAAAGCTGAACTGCCCATTTATGTTAACTTGTCCCACATCGACACTGCAGACAATGTCACTAATGAGCGGGCAGGCTCAGCTCTGAACCACAGTGATGTCTCTCCCCTTATGGCTACGATTTTCTTCCATTTATTAATCCACCAAAGCACCCACTCATCAGCTCCTCTTACATCTCTGTCTGCTGTTGACCCCTGTGTGTTGTTGTGTGTCATTTATCTTCAAGGCTGCAGGAAGTGAATTCTATGATTAACAAAAGGCTGAAAGATGTCCTCTTCACAGACCAGTGGAGCGAGGTCTGCATGGAGAGACTCAGCCCCTTTGGTTATGTGCTGGTCAGTAATGGCTTTTATTATCAACACATATGCACACTCTCACAGTAAAATGCTAAACAGCTTAGATTCATATGGTACACATTGCGTGATGGCTGATGAGATCCCTGCTCCCTACCGCTGTTTCAACTCATTTTGTTCCCTGAGCAACGGATGGGGTGATAATTTATAATAGGAGTGTAATGTCAGCGTATCTGCTATCTTCTGCTGTCTGCCAAGCTCATAATGCAAAGTCAAGCTTTCACTGTCTCTTGGTCTCCCTCTCTATCTAATCCACGATTTTTTTTATTTCATAATGCCTTCAAATACCCATTGTGGAAAGGTAGTGTACTTAGTACACTACCTTGCATATTGATTGGGCTGTAGCAAAGGCTTTATTTTATATATTTCATACTGTATACCAAATAAGAGGTTTATGAAAAATATCCAAGCACAAGTTAAATCATTTATACAGAGATCACTGAAAAAAGGTTTATTCTCTCAAGAACAGCCTGGGATATTGGTGTTTTCCATGTTTTATGTTTCTTAGGGTGCATACCGTAGCTGTGGTTGGTGTTTGTCTGGCTGTGTGTTGGTTGTGTTGGCATGGTGAGCCAGAGAGCGTGAATCAGCTGTCGGGCTGAAAGAGCTAGACAAATGTCTCCCAGGATGCTGTTTTATTTTTGGATCACGTCGTTGTCAGTGTTGATGGGCCTCTGACAGTGAGACTGATGCTGTCCTCCAGCTATCTCATGGTCCGCTACGTTAGTTTAAACCTCGTTAAAATCATCTCCATGTGACCTTTTTGTGTACTTCATGTTGTGGGTATTAATTCTCTGAGCAGGGTAAAGGGTTTGTCTTATTTGGAGTTTGTCTTGAGTAAACGGATTTAAGCTTTGGTGTCGCAGGAATCTGTCTAGTCATGATGTGATGGTCAGGCATGAAGTAGCACAGTAACAAGACACCCCGTCAGTTCTTTCTGCTCACCGAGACTCATTGTCAGGTTCAAACTGTAACTGCTGTGAGCACAAGAGAGCTCTCTCTCAAATCAGCCCTTTGCTGCAGAAACACAAAGCCAAGACATTTTTTTCTAGTTCACGACGCAGTTGCTGATTGTCACCATCTTTTCTGTTTGAGCAAGCTACAATTTAGATACACAAATTAGCAAGTAATGTTTTTTTGTGTGTGTGTGGCCCTAATCTCTGATTGCAACATGGCACACTCTATTGAATGTGTTGCGACACAGTTGTTTGTTTGCTTGATGATTTATTGGATTGACCTTTTCTGAACATTTGTAGACTGAGCGTTTGATTCATTACACTATATGTAGTTTAATACTTTGAGGCTGTAAAATCTACTAGTTTTGTTAATGTTTAGGTTATGGTTAACGTTTAGGTTACATCATATTTTTTTAGATTTCTAGACACTGTGTTAACACGAAGCAACTTTTTGATTAAAGGAATTATTTTAAGGATTAACAGCAACAATTGGTTTTTGCATTGAAAAGACTCATGTTTAGCTTGTATTTCAATATGAATATGTGGTTGTCAGTGTCAGGGACTGCAATGAGTAAGCCTTATTTTGCACTGAACTTCTTCCAGATTCCCAGGCTGCCCTGCTAACATCGCACTTGTTACTCACAGCTCATTTCTTCTGTCATGTGTGTGCTATACAAGGTCAAACATACACCGCTGCACACACACTCTCTATTTCTTTTTCTATCTCTCTTCCTCTCTCTCTCTCATTCAGTCATTCTCTCTCTCACACACACACACATGCGTGCGCACACACGCACACACACACTTGTCTTTGGGATTAAATGTCTTTCGTGGTCCTAGCCAAAATGTAGCATGACAGCCTTCACGAGCCGCTTCTATGTTCACTGATGTTGAACGCTTTTCAAACACGGTACATGCAGGCAAGGGTATATTCTCCCAGACTTTACACACAATCGCACACACAGAAATACACACACACACTCATTGTTTGTGTCCACACACATAACACAAATAAAGTCGGTCCACTTTATGGTTCAGTAAAATCCATTATGCAACAAAGTTGTTCAAATAGCCAGTTAGTATACAAGTGAGAGGGTCTTATGTCACGTGGAGATGTGTGCCTCCATTACTGCCCACAGGGCATTTCAGGCGGAGTGTGATCATGCTTCTTCGGCCTGTAGTTGGGGGTTGGGATATGTGGACCACTGTAGGGGGGGTGAACATAAATATGTGGTGAGGGCCTTGACATAACATGCAAATCTTGTTCCACTTAACAGATACATGTGCCATATCCCTGCCCTGTTTGTACGGTACAAAAATATAGAGCACGAATGTCAAAATCTGCATTGCGTTATGCACAACCAGATGATGGTCGAGGGGTTGAAGAAAGGAAAGGTCTGTCCATCAAGCGCCTGTAGTGTGGACGTCACGTTTTCTCTACAAAGTGGTTTGTTGCCACAGTGAGGGTAGACCACAAGCTATGGCCTCTTTAATGTGCAGTGCTTCGTGAAAAGTAGTGGAAGAGCTGGGCTGCAGGCTCCTGCAGGGCGAAATGGAAATGCAAAGGGGTAGAAGAAGGGGGAAGTGTGAGAGTGGAAGAGAAGAGAAAGTGAAGCAGAACACCATAAAGGGACACACAGCAAAGCCGGACTCAGCTCAGGGAATTTGTTTATTGAAATTTCGGTGCAAATTAAAAAGATATTTATACGGTTACCCTGAACTAAATAGTTGCTCTGTTTTCAGAATCATGCAAAGCATAACTCTCACTGTGTTATCTTACTTTGTCCTCCTCTCTGTTTCTCCTCACCCATCTGTCCCTCAGGTGACCTCCCAGCGGATGCAGGGTTTGTTACTGCTCGTCTTTGCCAAGTACTTCCATCTGCCCTTCCTCCGCGGAGTCCAGACTGAAACCACCCGCACTGGCCTGGGGGGTTACTGGGTGAGACAGCTACTGACACCGTTCTGTGATGCGTACTGTGTTATGGAAAACTTCCCACATGGAAGCTTAAGACGCCTGTTGGAGTGACTACGTTTAAGCTTACATCACTGTCACTGATACTCTGATAGAGATCTGAGAGGCATCAATTTTCCACTACAGTCTCTACACACTGCTTCTAAAGGTTTGTAAACAGTGCTGGTTAGTTTAACCAGAAATGCAATAGGATGATGTGGCTGTTAGACCTGCTGACCGCATATCAGTAAGCTGGTGCAGATGACATTTACATGAAAGGCTCGAGCGGTTATATTACCAGGTCTTGATGCCTGTTAGTCAAATGCTGTTCTGTTTAGTTTTATCAGAGTAAAGATATGTTGGCATCTCACATTCAGTAGTGGAAAAATAATAGAATAATAGAAATGAGCTTTGCCTCTGGGTATTCAAATGTTATGTCACATTTAATGTATATTAACCAACATAAAAACAGACCTAACACAAGCACCAGTTCTCTTTGAACAGCTAAAAAACAAAAGATGTTGTAAAGTGTTAGTAAGAACTAAGATCACAGTGGATGTCTGCCTGCATTATTCTGATTACACAGGGCACCAATACATTTTGAGAGGTTATTTTATTCTCAGGTTTAAGAGAAATTCTCTCTGTATAAACTCAGGCATCTGTACATTCTGCAGATTTTGTACTGAAACATCTTTTGTGTTTTAGCGGGTCAGAGCTGCTGAGAAAACAGCGGGAAGAAATCCGCAGACTCATCCTGTCCCCCCACTGTGCACTTTACTGTCAGCATTAAGTATTGATGGTGTTCTCCACTGGTCCTTAATGAGTAAACTTCCTGTGTCTCTGTGGCACTGACACACGCTCAATACAGTGAAAACACTGACATACCTATCACTGTGTACAGTCACTTTTTTCATTCATCACTCATTTAATTTTGCTGCCAGAGAAATGAATACAAAAGCCTTGTCTCTCTTTAACAAGCGTGTGTGTTCACTCTCTTAAATATTATTTAACGTCCCCTCTGCTCGTTGGTTTTACAGGGGAATAAAGGTGGCGTGAGCGCCCGCATGTCCGTGTTCGGCCACACCATCTGCTTCCTCAACTGCCACCTGCCGGCTCACATGGAAAACTCGGATCAACGCATGGAGGACTTTGAGAGCATCCTGCAGCAGCAGCAGTTTGAGGGTCAAGCTGCCACCGGGGTTCTTGACCATGAGTAAGTCATGGTATCTTAATGATGAGATGAAAAAATCTGATGGAACATGGACACTATGGTTTATCTGTGATGAACAGTCCCGGACTCTCCATATTCATGTTTCATAAGCGAAATTGTGCCACAAATGGTGTCATGGTCCTTTTGCATGTACTAGCACTTCATGAATTTAAGATATGACTCCTCTCATCACAGTGTGGTGTTCTGGTTTGGGGATCTCAATTTCCGCATCGATGACCTGGATATGCAAGTGGTAAAATCAGCCATCGATAACAACAAGTTTTCAGTGTTGTGGGAAAAAGATCAGGTAAAAAAGCTCTCTAATACACTGAAGAAAATAAATGTATTTCATGTGGTTAAATGAAAAGCCCAAAACAAAACTTGGGCAGCGCCTTTGTATTCATAGGAGCAGAATGAGTCAATCTGGGTTGTTGTTTTTTTTTATTTGTAAAGAACGTAAGTAAACTATACACTGAAATATTATTCAGGAGTGTTATCCAAAAGTTGGTGGCTTTAAAATATTAACTTATGATCATAGTTTGGCTTTGAAATTGTCGTTTCATAAGCTGAATTTTTGGTAAAAAGTCAGTAACCTCATTATGAAATGTCTGATGGACTATGCACTGTGTAAATAATACCACTAGAGGGCAATACAGAAATGCAGTGTCTTCTGTAAAAGCTGATGGTAAACCGTCAAACAGAATTCCTCAGTGACTGATGTTTGCTAATTCTCCTTGTTACAGCTCAATATGGCCAAAGACAGCGAGACAGTGTTGGAGGGTTTCCAAGAGGGGCCGCTGAAATTCCCTCCCACCTACAAGTTTGACGTTGGAACAAATACGTACGACACAAGGTTGGTGATGCCAGGGGTGCTGTTATGAATTCTAGGCCACTGACCAGACATCACAGAGCCTGGCTTGGTAATACTTATAGTCTCCCCTCTGAAAGGTCCTCAGTAGCCTGGGGGGAGCATGAAAGTGCCTCTTTTTTTCTCCATGTACTGATTTTAAAGATTGTGTTGTTCCTCTTCTCTCTTTTGCATCTTTCTCTTTCTCTTCTTCGTCCAGTGGGAAGAAGCGTAAACCAGCTTGGACTGACCGGATCCTGTGGCGCCTGAGAGCCACCGCGCCTGCTGGCACAGCTCTCAGTGCAGGAAAGCGTAGCTCCATCTCAGGGCTGACCAGCGGGACCAAAGTGACACAGCACTACTACCGAAGTTACATGGAATACACCGTCAGCGACCACAAACCAGTGTCCTCCATCTTTACCCTGCAGGTGAGACACATCGGAGTAGATTGTAAAGATGAGACTTACATTGTTAGCACTTTTCAGATAATTTTATGAGTTTCATTCCCAATAACAAATCAAAACTATTTTAACCCTTTGACAAGGAATAAAACAACTATGTTTAATGTTGTCTGAACTCCAACTGCTGTTACGAGAACTTTGCCTCAGCAAAAAACAGCCTCGATGCTTTGCAGAGTTATGATTTAAATCATGAAATATCTTCTCACATATTATCCACATGATACATTTGAGTTTATCTTTTCCACGGTCTAATGCTTCATGGTAAATATTTTCTGTAGTTCCCATACAAGGTGGATATTCCTCTGGTCACGATCATCGTGGAGGATGAGTGGAATAGTGTTGCGGATGCCACAGCAAAATTCAAAGTGACACCCAACTTCTCTCGCAGCTCTTGGGACTGGATTGGACTCTACAGGGTGAGTACAATCTTACCTCTGGGGCCCTTATAACATGTAATGTTTGAGAAATCGATGTCAGGAAATCATCAGGACTTGCACAACAGTAACAATAGGAATCAAGTCGTTACTGTAACTGTGCCGCTGCCCCGCTAGGTGGGTTTCAAACACCATAAGGATTACGTGGGCTATGTGTGGGCAAAGCAAGAGGAAGCTGATTTCCATCGACAAGAACATCAGGTAATCTGATGCATGCTGAATTCTCCTGAGAGCTGGTTTTCTTTCACATTTAATAGATGTCTGACTAACTGTTTTCCAGGTAACCTTTACTGAGGAGGAATTGCCCAAAGGCTCAGGGGACTTTATCTTGGGTTACTATAGCAACAACATGAGCACCATTGTGGGTGTAACAGAGCCATTTCAGGTAATCATAACTCTGGAACTGCTTTCTTGAGGTTAAAACAATCAAATGCATTGTCTTTGAGAGAGGGACTAATGCATGCTGTTACAGCTGGTGTTCCCATCTGCATCTGCATTTTCCTCATTATGTCTACTGACATATTGTTGCTCTGTCTCCATATTCTACCTCATCCATCCTACGTGTATCTTCTTTTTCATTTATCTTCAGATCCAGCTTCCCACTTCAGGCCTTGACAACAGTTCTTCAGACAGCTCCGACTTTAGCTCAGAAGATGACAGCACAGTTGTCCTCATGAAGACGAGGTCCCGCAGCCCCAGTCCACGCAAGGGCAAACACCGCAGCCGTCACAGCCGCAGCCACAGCCGCAGCCGGTCCAGCAGCCCTGCACAGGCCAAAATGAAAGCACGCAATGTCACTGATGGTTCTCCATCAGCAGCTGAGAGTGAGTCCACAGGACATCCAGCAGAGGGCAGCAGCAGCCAAGTGTCTGCTCCAGTGGAGAAAGAAAAAGACACAGGAGATTCAGGGCTGTGATGCCCTGCTGTTGTCACAGGTCGCATAGCCAACTGTTGTGTCTTTGAGTGAATACATCCACTGTATGTTTTCTGCATTGAAAATATACAGTTTCTGATGCCATCCTTTTCAGGAAGAGCCATCTGGTTTCAGAGGGCCTACTTTGCCTTGAGTTGTTTTATTGAGCTGTGCATGTTGTCTGTTTTTTATTTGTAAACCTATCATCCTGTTTGTATTTCTTCTACCATTATCTATCTTTGTCCGTTCTCAGGTGTGGACAGTACAGGGAGCTGACACCTTGCATTAGGAACTACTCAAGGATTTATGGTTATGTAGAGTAAAAGAGTGGATATTAATGCTTTTTAGAAACCATTGTCTCTATAGTTCCACATTCGTTAGAAACTCTGCACTGATGTACCAATCAGTCATGTCAGCAAACTGCATACAGGCATTAGAAAACACTTTTTAAACGTGGTGACACTGCTTACAGATCACCAGTTTACTTTAGTTGTAGAACATGTGTAATGTGTGTATAATGAAACAGATCAAGAGGACCGTAGAGCCATGGCTGAAAATTCATTTTATTCCAAAACATTACATAAAAGCATTGAAAGCTCAGTCGCCATTCCCTCAAGTTTAAATCTGTTAATGGAGATAGCCATGCAGTTGGGCTTGTGGTTCTACACTTATGAATATTCCCTACTTTGGAAATTCAGCATACATTATGCAGCAACATGATACCCAACTTGCAGGTAGCGTTTCAGATGATCCACCAATGGGAATAAAGTCCCCCCAGTGTGCATAAAAACAGAGCTGAACAAAAGTAGGTGGAGACTGAGGTTCAGGGGACTCGGCCACTAGGCATGGCAGCAGTGCAGCACGTCAGTGTAGAGAGAGTGAATGTGGACGTAAAGGCCTTTAAATAGACCGCCAAAGCAGTGCAGTAGGGTGCAATGGTTGTGTGAGGCTAGCTGTCAACTGACACTACATAGCTGTCTTGCCAGAACTAGTTTATTTATTGTTGGCTGCTAACTCTGCTGAGCTAACATACAGTGGCAACAACTACAGCAATATGTGATCCAGGAAACATCTGCATGAGTTAATGGGCCTTGTATAAGTTTTGCAGCAGCAAAGTTACCCTTTCAAATATTTTACTCAGAAAACTAAAATCAGAGTATATTCAAATTTTGACCTTGCATGATGTTTTCAACGTGGAAGTGAGTAAAAGTCTGACTTACAATCAATCTGGCAATCTGACCAATGTGAGCAGGAACTCTACTATGTAGAGCTTCTATAGACCTTTGTGGTATACTGTAAGTGGTATAATACAAAGTTGACATGTTCCGCTATCTATCTATCTATCTATCTATCTATCTATCTATCTATCTATCTATCTGCCTTTGCTTTCTTTTTTCAGGTTACCATTCCTCTGTTTGTGTTTTCTCATGCTCAGATACCACCGTACTGATCCTGGTGAATAGCTGACAGTGACAATAGTCACAGCAGTTGTGTTGCGTTGTTACCATGTGACCTCTGAAGCACCATCTTAGACAGTCTGTACTCTTGGGCTGTTAGCATAGGACAGTGAATACTGTTGTAGCTGTAACCTCAGTGTGTATGTCTGTAATCAGTTTTCGTGTGTATGTGTTTTTATGGATGTGTGCATTTTGGATGGCAGAGTTTGTGTGTGTGTGTGTGTGTGTGTGTGTGTGTGTGAGGTGAGCGGGGGCAGTGAATGGGTTGTGACTGTGTTTGCATGGTTTGCCGCTGGACATACTGTACATTCCGGTACTGTGATATTGTGCCGTAAAGTGCTGTTTTTGACTCCTCTTTGTTATAATCGTGGCTGTGAAAATTGTTAGAAAAACATGGTAAGGACAGTATAAAAACTTAAATTCAGTATAAATGTTAGGTGAAGAAAATACAGGACAGTTATGCTTGCATAAACCTGAAATTGTTTGAATCATTTCATAGTGCATTCATGTATTCTCTTGATTTTGAGATGAAAAATCTATTGGACCTTTGTGTAGAGTAATATGTTTAAAAATGTTTAAAGATTGTATGACTTTGTCCTACTTTAGGTAATTTAGATAGGTATGATCAGTTCCACAGTCATGACCATTGACTCTCTATTGTGAAATGTTCATGAAAAATATCTGTCTACAGAATGTTGTTTTGTAATGATGTGGCTTAAATAGAAGAAATATGTGTGTAAAGGACAAATATTAAGTATGATAAAAAAATACAAAATAGATGACAATCTATGCCACAAAGATTATTTTACTTAAATTATGTATTTATTTTCTTATTTAACTGTTAAATGAACCTGAATTCTGCTGGGCAGTGAGGGAGCATTGTTTCAATGGAAATGTCAAAATTATATAGCTGAATAATTATTTTCTTTTTCTATTAGGAGCTATGAAGAGAGAGTCTGATTTCTCCACTTTCCTTTTTAGTAAAGATCAAATGTTGCTTATATTGTCTGATGTGTAGATTGTTTAGTCTACAGGTCTTTGTAAAATTGTGAATGAAATTGATAAAAAAATATATATATATAGTATATATATAGCAAGATTGTTGGCATATGAAAATGGTTTACCTGTGTGAAATCGTCTGACCAGTGTGGTGAGAAGGTTTTTTTAGGGGTTGCTTGCTTTGTTCTTCAACCCAAAAACTAGTTCAACACTGTCCAAAGAAATAATATATTCCCATCAAATTGTGTTGTCTGTCTGTTTCCTGAGTCGCTCCATTTTGATTGCCATTGCCAGACAAATATTTAATAACAGTATAAAATATTGTTTATTGTGAAATGTTTTACATGTAGAAATAAGTTATAAACATTATATCAAAGAGTTTTTTTCTTTTTCTGTGTGCGTGTGTGTGTTGAGGGGGTGAATATAAACATCATCAATGCAACAATGTTCTTAAATTATGAAAAAGAATTAATTTCAACTTTACAACTTTATTACCAGCACTAAAGTCGACATCCAATCACCTTTGTACAACCTGCTGGCTCTTCTTGATTTGTTATTGTTTCAGGTGGAAGTGGCTCGCTATTTTTGGCTTCCTGAATAAATGTGGCCATCAACCATAACAACACATCCTGCAGAAGGCAACACCAGGTACGTCTTGCATCATGCTTTTGCCCTCTGAAAAGAAAGTGTCCGGCATGCAAATTCATGGTGACAAATGACTGTACCACTCTGATGCAACACCGGTCAGGGATTGAGTTACTCCGTTTAGTGAGAACAGATACTGAAAGTACAAGCCACATAATCAAATAAAGTGACAGAAACAGTACAGGCTGACAATACTGAAAACTTTTGTTTTTTCCCAATAAGATTGCTAAATTGAAACAATTTCTGCTTCTAATTGAATTAAACCACCATTAGATAAATAACAATATGTGCATGTGCTGAAGGCAGCCTTTAATTTTCTACTTTTTATGACCTTTGGTAATATAAGTCACTGCGTGTGTGTGTGTGTGTGTCATAACACTTACTGGTACATAGTGTTACCGTTATTCTTTATCTCACATAATCATAATAAAGTAACAGACACTGTTAAAGATATGTGACCTTCAAAGTGTCTGACTGTTGAATGTCTCATATCTTCTCACTGTAAATCAGACAGATGTCAGGATTATTAGGCTAATGATGCAACACTGGGCTTTGATTGGCACTGTTTGTGTGCTCCCCACCTTCATGAATGCTGTGTCACTGTGACAAGTGTGGTCCTATTGACATATATGTCTTAAATGGGGTGGTTAGTATTAGCAGGACTTGAGATATTTACAATGAGTGACAAACGTTAACACAACAATGACCCAGCTTCAGTGTGAACATCACATTCTGGATCATTTTTGGCTAAATAGGGACCTAAATGTTGTAATTTAAAATCCTTTGCAATACCACGAGAGATACTTTTCTTAGTCTCAGACATTTGGTCTTTTCAAATAAATAAATAAAACTGAAGCCATTGTAAACAAGTCCTTGTAGTGGCATTAATTATACCCATCTGTTGTCTACAAACATACAGCATGTTCAAAATAAGAGCTTTGATTATATTACACGGAAGGGCCTGAAGGGTAAAAGGGAGAATGGAGCTTTTTGAGTAAAGTAAAATCAGGTTATGCTGAGATGCCATATCCCCAGCCTCTGCTCTCCTCTCTGCTGTTCAGTTTTCACTTTGTTGCAAATGTATTTCCAGGTTAATCTGGTTATTTCACCAGGGAAGCATGTGTTCTGATGTGATAGCTAAATAAATACAATATATCAGATTAATTAGGCCTATATATATATATATATAATATGTATATATATAATATATATATATATATATATATGGGTTAAAAACAAAATTGAATAATGACTTCTAGGAAACACGTATTTGCAGCCTGGCACACTAAGACTTATGGTAAAATGTATCACATGTAATGTTTTTATGTAAAAAATCACAATATAAGATATAAAAGTAACACATTGTATGAATGTCAAGTTACATAACGAATAACAGCATCTGAACCTTTATTAGGCATTGTAAGTCTTTATCTATTTTACAGCTCTTTAACTGATCATAACCTCATAAAATGTAACTGCCGCTTCATCAAACACTGCACTGTTGAACCAGAAAAGGAACTTGGATGCACAATTACAGCTAACCTTTCTTTCACTTGCTTAAAATCCAACACGTCATGTGGTAAGGGTGGTCAGCCTAAGGAGCATCAAGTGTCAAACATTCAGGCCACATCTTCATATATACATGGAAATCAATCACAGTTCTACATCTTGTTGTGTATTTGTTTTGTTTAGTAAAGGAGAGACGTTTTGACCAGTGCAAACTTCTTAAAAGAATTTAAGGGTTAATGTTAAATATATGTTTTCAGTTCAGGTATGTCATGTTGGATATGTATGGTGACGCGATGGAGAGGACTTTGATCCATACTGTGCTGTTTTACACAGACATAACGACTTTATGATTCAAGGATTTCTAGATTGTATGTCTGACACACACACTTTAGATGTGATGACGTAATTACGGAGGTGAAAGGTGCTGAATAAGCAAGGCTCTCATGTCACTAACACTTTGACAGCACATGTTCACCGCCTGTTTGGCATTCTGTAACGCATTCCTGGTTACATTGAGCTCAACCCCCTCGATAGGCTCAATGGTATGGTCCAGCCCTTGATGACGTCAGGGCGTCTGACTTCATAGGATAAATAGTGGAGCTCTGCGCCATGAGGCTGAGACTTCAGGATCAATAGAGACAGAGACCGGAGCTGTCCTCTGAGTGAGCAGAAAAAACGCCGAGGCACTGCTAGCAAGAACTACTGAGTTAGTTTGCTATTAACGTCCTAACATTTTAATACTTGGTACCAGCAGCAGCCGTTAACGACAATGAACGGACAGATGAATGGTTTTCATAACTCCCTCATTGATGAGGACTGCTTCTTGTTCACCTCAGAGTCGGTCGGAGAAGGACACCCCGGTAAGACCCGACACACCATCCCTTTGATCACTTTGTCTGATGAAATTTGCCACATTTATTACTGTGTTTTTACGACGTTAGGTCTCCCTCGTGCCGTATAAGGTCATGTCTCCGTTTGATAAGAAAAGCTTTCATTTTAATTGAAATGTGAACGTTACGGCCTTTTCCGCCACTTGAATGTTAGCTAGCTGGGCCGGTTTCAAGAACACGCGATAGTAGCTAATGTTAGCTAGCTAAGCTGTGTTGAATAGGTGATGCATGTCTGGTCCTTCGACAGCAAACGTAACACAATTCGTATCAGATACCTACTGTCACGATTATGTGAATGCTCCTATCATCACAGTATGATCGTTTGTGAATTCGTGTAACATTTTCCCAAACGTGCTGAATTGTACAGGGCTGTTACGAGCCACGCGGGGCTCAGTGGTTGATGACGTTAATAGCATTTGTTTGTCTGAACATATCAGCATGAGAATTTGTGTCATATTATATGCTCCGCAAATGTAATTAATTCAGTGTTTAAAAGTTTATCACGCTTGCCTTCCGGTCTCTGGTTAGTGGCGCGCGCGCTCCCTTCCTAACCACATGTGCACATGCCGAAATGGCGACTGTAATAAGACGCTCTGAGCCACTCCCACTGAGCACGATCCTGTCTGATGGTGCTAGCATGCCACAGTTTACATACAGCCCCAGTGATCTGTTTTTGCTGCAGTCTCATCGTTGCTGCTGTATTAAGTTTCCTTTTTTTTTTTTTTTTTTCAGACAAGATCTGTGATCAGATCAGCGATGCAGTTCTGGACGCTCATCTCAAGCAGGATCCTGATGCCAAAGTTGCATGTGGTAAGAAAAAAACCCAGAATCCTCTATGTTTAGGTGGGGTCTAGTCAGATATTTGTATGCACAGTGGAATAATGAACGTTGCGTCTTTCTTATCTCCTGCAGAAACTGTTGCCAAGACTGGGATGATCCTATTGGCCGGTGAGGTGACATCACGTGCCACAGTGGACTACCAGAAAGTTGTCCGCGACACCATCCGCCAAATTGGTTACGATGACTCCTGCAAAGGTGTGGCATGTTGTTATACTGTGTTTCTTGTCATTTTGGTGTGCTGTCTGTGGCTTTGCTTTTAAGAATGTTGTCTTAAACTGGTGCCTCCTCTCTGCACAGGTTTCGACTATAAGACCTGCAATGTTCTCGTGGCCTTGGAGCAGCAGTCTCCTGACATTGCTCAGGGTGTTCACATTGACCGCAATGAGGAGGACATTGGTGCTGGCGACCAGGTCAGTAGTGAATGTCAACGTGTTGTTCTGTCATTTTGAAGTTACTTTTTATTTTTTTCCTTAATTAGGATTTGAAGTCTTGTAAAGAGTGAGTGAGTAAATGTCTCTTCCTCTGCAGGGCTTGATGTTTGGATATGCCACTGATGAGACTGAGGAGTGCATGCCTCTCACAATTGTCCTTGCCCACAAGTTGAATGCCAAGATGGCTGAGTTGCGTCGTAATGGCACCCTTCCATGGCTGCGGCCTGACTCAAAGACACAGGTAGAGTTGTCACACTTGTTATTAATTCTTTACTATGAATTCTCGTATTGTTGGGGGAGGATTCAGCTTATTTATGTTTTTATCTTTTTTTTTTTTCCTCCACAGGTTACTGTCCAGTACCGTCAGGACCGTGGAGCCATGCTTCCAGTGCGTGTGCACACAATTGTCATCTCTGTTCAGCATGATGAAGATGTTTGCCTGGAGGAGATGAGAGATGCACTGAAGGAGAAAGTCATCAAGGCTGTTGTTCCCTGCATCTATTTGGATGATGACACCATCTACCATCTGCAGCCCAGTGGCCGATTTGTTATTGGAGGCCCCCAGGTAAATATCGACAGGTGTGGCTTTGAGAAACTATTCAGCCTTGCCAGAGTTACTTGATTGTATAACCGGTTTTTCCGTCACAGGGTGATGCTGGACTGACAGGGCGCAAAATCATTGTTGACACCTACGGCGGCTGGGGTGCCCACGGCGGTGGCGCCTTCTCTGGGAAGGATTACACCAAGGTGGACCGTTCTGCTGCTTATGCTGCACGCTGGGTGGCCAAGTCTCTGGTGAAGGCTGAGCTCTGCAGGAGAGTGTTGGTCCAGGTGAGTGGTGGTGTCAAAACCCACGTGTTTGTTTAAGAGAATGGGTCTGCAAGAGGTTCGTGTCTGAAACTTTCTGTGTTTTTATGATTGATATAATAAGTGTGTCTGTATGTGTTGTATTAGGTGTCCTATGCTATTGGCGTTGCCCATCCCCTCTCCATTTCTATCTTCCACTATGGGACCTCCCACAAGAGTGAGAGAGAGCTGCTTGACATTGTAAAGAGGAACTTTGATCTCCGTCCTGGAGTCATTGTCAGGTAAAGTATAACCTTCGGAACCACCTGCTACTTTATGTAACAACAGCTCCCGTGTCTTAGTTTTGTCTTTTTCATTTAATTGCCCTGCCCAGGATTCAGAGTTCTTTAAATCAATTACTGTATAGCGACATTCAGAGCCAGTACCAATTTTTTTTCTGCTACTCAATTTTGCTTGGTTTCTGCAATCAAAGCTATGACTTTGGCACATCTTTCTACTTGATTACATGACATAGAGTTGAAGTTTACACATGTGGGCATTAGCAAGGGCAAAATCTTATTGACCAGACTAGACAAGTATCATAACTGGTATACTGGTATAACCAAGCCTTGTAGCTTCCAGTTAGATAAGCTTTTTTTTTTTATTTATTTATTTATTTTTTTTAAATTGGATGAGTGTGGTTTCCATCTGCAAGCTGCAGTCAACACACTGCTCAGGGTTGGCAGGGTAAGTGTTGAAGCTTCACGTGTTCCCCTTTTTACCAGCTGGTCTAACAAACCTGAATTTTATTTTTTTTTTATTTATTTATTTTTAAACTTTTCTTTTTGGCTCACTCCCCACCGGCAAATGTGATCGATATACCTGTGTGAGTATGAATGTGTGCATTAGAGTTCACTGGGAGTGGCTGCTGCTAAATATGTTGATTATGTATTCCAGGGAGCTGGATCTGAAGAAGCCCTTGTATCAGAGGACTGCAGCCTATGGCCACTTTGGCCGAGACTCCTTCCCTTGGGAGGTGCCCAAAAAGCTCAAATACTAAACCTGTTAAGCTTTTCCCCCCAGGCTTGTTGGTGTATACTACAGAGAAGCCTCCAAGGTTCCAGGGGGTGAAATGCGCTTGTCTCTTTCATAATAATGGTATCGTTTAACACATAACTCCCTCTCTCACTCCACATCCCTCCTTTTTGTCTTGTTACTGTTTTCTGCTCGTTTCAGTATCGTACTGGGTCTTGGGCGGCATGCCTCTGAAGCTTGATGTTAAATTGGATGGGTTCCATGAACTCATGCCTCCATGAGTGAACTCATGCCTCCTAGTACTTCATGTTCTCCCACATCTTGAGGTCCCCTTGCGCTTCTTGTTGTGATAGACCCTGAATAGCAGCCTTCAGTTTTCCTTTTGGCATTCCACAGACGTTATTATCGTCAGTCTTATTCAATGTCATGGCGGTAGCATATTAGGCTATATGCGATACCCCTCTTAATTTACTGGTGCTACTGATGTCTACTGAGTCTGTGCAACATCTAAAGTCCATCTAGATACACAATTTGAGAGTTGGAGGGTCCTCTGGCCTCCTGGCATCTTCTCAAACAAGTTGAGCTTCTTTCTTAACATTCCTCCCTTGTCAGTCTTGTACAACTATTCCCTGTGCTCTTTACCTTTTTGTTAGCTTTATTCCCTCGTCTACATGGAGGATGCTAGAATGGCACAATTAAATTCAAGGGTTGTTGCTGTTTTCACAAAAAATGCTATGCATTGCAGGCTAAGGGGCGAGCCAAATCCTAATTATTTGAGCTCTGAATGGAGCGTAAAGCCTCAGATGCCTCTACAGACCGTTGCTGTTTTCTGACGTAATACAGAAAAGTCAGAAGCTGCTATGTCACTGCTCTGGTCTGCAGAGGTATTGGTTATACTTGATGATGATTGAAAAATTGGATTGTTTATGCATTTAAATTTTAAATGAGCCCGTTTTTAAATGTAGTTTCACTTGCTTTTTTATGGTTTGATGTGACTTGAAGGCCCTTTTACTCCTTAAGTATATTGATGGCAGGTGTAGCTACAGAGAAACCTGGTTCCCATCTTTATCCTTTTGGATTGTGTTCTTTGCCATAGAGTCGTATTGGCTACAAATCAAACCTCAACACTATTTATTTGTTCTTTGAAACTCGGCGTGGATACAGAGAAGCCGGTGTTTCAGAAGGCAGCTTTAAACACTTGGTTATTGAATCTCGAATTCCTTTTTGACTTGATCATTTTTCAGTGTTTTGCTTGAGGCTCCAGAGTGTTGTACAGAAAAGCTTTGGTCCACCTCAGCGGACTACTGTTAATGGCGATTTACAGCCTTTTTTATTTGTGGACTGTAGATCTTACTTTTAGGTGGGTTAGTTTTGAAATCCAATTAAAATGTCTGGTGCAATACTTGGGCTCTCCTATCATTAATGGAATGGCAACATTTGGCTGGTGTAGTACAGAGAAACCAGCCTTGTTTACATGGCCATCTCATGTGTAGGATTGAGTTTCAAGTTTTTGGTTTTGTTCCCTTTTTACCGCTCGGAGGTCATCCCGTTGGCTACAGTAAGTGTAAGAGTGCCTTTTCTATTTCCTCTACACCCTATTTGCTTTTCTCCCCTCCTACCAACATGCGTTCAACTTCCAGAGGAACGAGTAGCTCATACTGTAATATGCTTCATGTCAAGGCTGGGTAGTTTCCTTATGCTCTGTAATAAAATTTTAAGAAAAAAACACAACTACTCCTTTCAAATCTCAGTGTCATGAATTTTCTTTTTTTTTTATATGTGCTTAAAATTTGAAAACTTTTAGTGAGGGTAGGGTTCGTACAACATCCTATATTAAGAATATCTTTAAAAAAAAAAAAAAAAAGACATTTAGTGTTATTCTTGTTTCTGTTGTGGAAGCACAGCGCCTCACCAAACAAAAAATCCAAAGGTGACATTTTATAGTATGTGACATTTACCATGAGTAATAATTTTTAACTTGCCACAGTTAGATCTTCTCAGAGGGCTTTTCAGAGGGCTAATGGTCTGCCCATGAATTACTTTAAAAAGCCACATAACCTGACCAATGAACAAAATGGACCTAAACCCATGTAATGATTACAGTTAACTCTTTAATGGAACACTGCAGTACACATTTATGACATTTAAATCCATCACTTCCAAATGTAGTGCAGAGTATTTTCAAACCTATAGATTATTTGGTCTAAACATAAACTGGAAAATTCCAATTTCATTTCTTGGTGTTACTCATAAAAGTGTACACATCAGTGATAATGATAATGTCAGCCCTAACAAACTATTGGAACAAAAATGTATTTTAAGTGTTTAGTTAAAATAAAAAATAGTTAAAACATTTAACTAGAAAACCAAAATGTGTTTGAATAAAGTGAAATTTTCTAAAGTGATTTTCAAGTCTGTGATATATATATTAACCGAAACTTCCACAAAATGGGTTTCGCAGTTCTGCATTTATCAGCTGGGTCACTGTTGAGGCCTTAATGTGATCTCCACCCCCTGTTACTGCCTTCTGACAGCTGTCTGTACTTAATGAAATATCAGAATACTTGTGGTGTGTGGTGAAGTACTTCTTGGAGATGAAAGGCACAGCCACCTTCTGTAGCTTTCAAAGCAACACATTCAAGCTTTTCAAGTTAAAGTAGTGTGATGGAATTTGTCTTGTCAAAGTTCAGATTGCCCTCAAGCATGGTTCCCATGTGTTTTGACTTGCTGATATCCCATCTCCACACGGACCAATCGAGTTCCATCTTCCTTCGTCATTGAGCAACTGGGCACATTGTTTGTGGAGGCACCAGTGAACTGTTATTCAAAATCCCGACTCAGTAACCAGTAATAAATGTCATTTTGAAAAACGAATGAAAAACAGCAATCATTCCTTCTTTTGATGTCTGTAGCCCAGTTTTGTAAGAAAAAATCGTTACAGATACTAAATGTTTGTGTGTGTGTTATATTTTTTAGTTTTAATGCTTATGCACTTAAAATGGTTAGAATTTGTACACAAAATACAACTAAGACAATATTCAAGAGTATGTCTTTTTAATTATTCTAGACTACGTACTGCAATGTCAAGGACATAACCTTGTATAGGTGTCATGAGCACGGTTAATTTCTTCCCCCCTACCAGGCAGCTTTTTTTTTTATATAACATCCACCTGCAGAGATGGGTCAGGTGTCATGTTGTCAAGACCAAGACACTGCTTTACCTTCATATGTACTGCATTGCATAAATGGAGGAGCTTATTTCTGCACCTTATCTAGCAGCAGTTTACATCTCAGTTTTATTTTGATTTGCAGCTGCACTAAAACTGCTGGCTAGTATAAGTAAACTTAAAGTTACAAGTTATATACCTCAAGCCCACTTTTTAGTCAATTCAAGTATATTTTGAAGCATAGAGAAAGTCAGCTTACATATATATATATACACATACAAAAGAACATATCCATGCTTAGTGTATTACCTACAGTAGATGACTCAAAAACTGGTGTAAGGAGCTAAGCAATGTGCTGCTGTGGTCAAGGAAAGCAAAGTGCACCATAGCTGCCTAAGAGAGAACCTAAAAAAAATCAAAATCACTTCAATGTTTAGAATATTTTCAACACTTTGCTTTCAGACTGCCCTTTGAGATGGAAAATAGCCTGACATGCGGCTCTGTTCATGTCCTCCAATTCACCTCAAATTGTACATCACAGGAGCTTCTTACTGACTGCTGCCTTGATCCACTAGTTTGTGTCATTGTGTGACCTCACTAGTAACCCATTAAAACACTGAAGGCAAACAAACAAACAGGCAAAAGAAGTGATCGTGGCAGGAGTAGAGCAGCAGCTCCAGAGGGGACTGTCCGACATCATGGTAAAGCAGTAAAAAATCTTAAATTACAGCTGAATGACTGAAATACATATTCCTGCTGACCGATCCGCAGCAGTACATTGCTTAGCTTCCTACACTTTAATGCTGCCGTTCTCCAATCTCAGGGGACATGCGCACTGCTATTCGTTCCACACAGTGGAAAAGTACCTCAGATAACACCATTTTAAAAAGTGCCTTCAAGGGAACGGTATGATATGGCGTGTCTGTCAACAGATCAGTATGTGTGCAATATCTGTGTCAGTGGTGAAGGGTGTGTTTAACTGTAAAGCTGTTTACAATTAAATGACAATATCAATTGCCAAGCCTGGCAAAGAGAACAAGACAAGTCTTATTTATGGTTCCATGAGTCTAGTCTGTTTGGGTGTGTAACGTCTCAGACAGGTCTAAGCTCCACCTAACATATTTGTGAAACAAATGGAAAAAACAACAAGACAAGATGGGGCCAATTGAACACAGTATACTTTGATAAAATTTATATCAAGTTAGTATATTTTTGTATTGTACATTGTGTTTCTTGCTTCTTTAAATGAGTTTGCGGTTAACTGTTTACCTTAAGGCAAACACTTTACAGTGCTGACAGTACAGACAGGAACAACAGGATGCACCAGTAACATTTATCAAGATAAACTGGGGAACTTAAATGTGTCAAAGTGAGCCTTGAGTTGATAACAGTGGTTAGACAAAGCAAAACAGAAAACCTTACTTTGGGACTCCATTTGAAGGTGTTTTATTGTACTGTAGCCAGACACAGAGGCATCTAAGGGGCCTTGGTCTTCAAGTGACAAAACATAGCAAATGTGGAGTAAAGAGACCAAAGGGCAAAGTATGATAAAGCAGATATTAAATTAGACAGCAAACAGAAAAAGAGTAATGCAGAAGACTCATTATAGAAAATTAGAAAATGATTATTTGGGTAAACGCAGGGCCTATTTATTTATTATATTTATCTTTGTGTTGGTTTATCACCACTTGATTCCTTCCTCATTGATGGTCATAAAACATTTTATTTTTTTAGCTACATCCTACAGCATTGTTTCATGTAACTATGATTAGCAAATTACTCCTACGATAACATAAAGCAAATACATTTCATTATGGATCCATAAGTACTATATATATTCTTTAAGTACTATCCTACTTCAGTGTGACACATTGAGGATATACCGAAAACACAATGTTAATGACCTCAAACAGCCCATGCATTTAGACTTTACCCATAATGTGTGTGTATTTTTATGTAGTTTACCCCTCATGTCCAACAAGAGCCTTTGGTGTCATAACCTTTTGGTGTCATATCAAAGTCAGCATGTATGTTTCTGATATGTGCATAAAAAAACTTCAAAGTAACAATGTTTTGCAAGAAATAAATGTTGCAATATACACACATGCACGGTATTCCTGTCTGCATTAACAAACCCGTAAAGCCAGGCAGCTAATTCAAAATACTGCTGCTTAAGTTTTAACAAATAGGAACATGTTACATCACTTCTTAACCCTAAGACACATTTCTGACATGCTTGTGTGGCATTAAATCTTGGGTAAGTCTCTCTAATCTTGGGTCATTTAGAACTGGTTTTTTGGTCATTCCAGGATTTCAAGCTACAGTGCGTTCACTTTAACAGAATTTAGATGATGACTTTTTGTTATTAAAAAACAATTATTATTAGCAAGTAGTCATACATATTAATTTGTAATCAGTACACTTAGCAATAATCATAAGCTCTGGAGCAAAAACATCCATGCAATACCACTCAGGTAACACAGGCCAGGATTATTATTATTAATTAGAGGAGAAGTAAAGGTTTGTGTGATGCAACTGACACTATGTAAAACGAACATATTAACACTTGGACCATGATTAAGAAGACTTTATAGATATTTGTGCTGATGGTATTCTGCAGTGTGTGTTGCCTGCTGTGCAAATCCACAAGTGTTGCATTGCCTTTTTAATAATGTCTTGCATATTGTGATGCCAAACAACCTTTTCTAATAGCAGATCATAAGATCTAATCTAAAGCTTTTGCTGTATATTCTGCACAACTGTTAGATAAAAAGAAAGCTTTATACACAAAATGTTTCCTATAATTAAAATGACATGAATACACAAGTATCGGTTCCTCTTTAGTTATTTGAGAAAGAGTAACGATATCCCCTAAAACAAGTTTGGACAGTGCTTGCTTGACAGCGCCTTCAGGGTGTACCCTGAAGGCGCTGTCAAAGATGATTGCTATCTTGTTGAGTTGATTAAAACCTCCATTGACGCATAGCACAACAAACAGTAGGAAAAAAACTGATGGAATGTCTGTAATCTGTTTCCTTTTTGGTATAAAAAAAGCTCAAAGCTTGTGTGTTTATTCACTGTCTAACTGAAACTCATTCACTCGGAGAGGTTTTAACATCAAATCCTGCACAGGATCACAGAGTCCTTTTCAGTGATGGACTTGTAATCCAGTGAGCTTTTTTTCCTCTACCATAATTAGCTTTGTTACTGTGCCACACAAATCCTGCCCGCTTTGTAAATTAATGAGTGGGTTTTGTGGTCTGCACATGTGGCCTCTGCACCATCAGCATGGGTTTTAGTGTTGTGGAGACCTGCATTCTTGCATTTAAGATGCTTTTTTACTCTCTTGGACTTGGATATGATGAATGCTTACCCAGGTTTGATTATATTTCCTATAAAAAGAAATGATCTTTTTTTTATATGGTTTATTTTTTAACAAAAGTACAGATGTGATGTTGTCCAAAGGTTTAATACATACAGGGTATGAAAACCGGCCCAACCCTTGGTGCTGTATTTAATTTAAACTACATGTCTAATTTAAACTACATGGTCTTTTTTTGATCTCCAGAATAGAAAAAGCACGAGACTTTACGTCTCAAAGCCTTTCTCTCACAGAATAAATAGCTGGCATTGTATGACCTTAAATCATATCTGGAAGGACTCCTTAGTACACCAGCTCATTTCACAAAGTCCATCACTACAGTTACAGTATACCCCACTATGAGTCGTATCTGTGCTCAAGTAACATCTTCAAATTCAGACCTCGAGTCCTCTGTGCAGTTTGACCACAGCAGCTGTGCATTTCCACTACCACACAGGCTCAGTTGAGCATCTATATTTAACTCTGAATGGTTGAGGGGGTTCACGTTGGGGCTGTACTTCCACAACCTTGAATGGGCAAGTTCACTCACCTGATACTGTACCAGTATTAGAGCATTGACAGAGGCTGCTGCAGTTGAAATGCAATGGGAAGAATTAATACAACACTGGGAATTGTTCCACAAAAGTTTATGAGGCAAAGAAGAGCTGATAAAGCCCCAAAGTTTGAACAATGTTCAACACCAGCACTGCATCATCACAACCTGTTGGCCTTGTGTACCATTTTGTGACACATGCAGCTTTAATGCAGGTTTCTTCTGTTATATCTTTGTTCCTCCATAACAAAAAAGAACGCAAGGAATTCTTCCCACAACAAAGAGCACAGAGCGCACAACCTGTGCTCTGTTCGACTAAACAAAACACCAAAACAGGGTGTGAGGCTGAGACCAAACATTTTTGTCAAAGGACAGAAAATGTATTTAGGTACTTTTAATTTTCTCACAGGTGATGAACACCAACGAGGGGAGTGGTGTGGAGTTTGGTCGCAGTGAGAGGGTCAGCTGTCCGGTTGGGATCAGAGGGGTTTCTTGTGAGGATTGGGTGACAGCTGATGCAATATCTGCAGAAGCTTGCTGCTGCTCTACTGTACTTTTGTAGGAAAGTGAAATTAAAGCTTCAAGTTTTTTAAAATTATTTGTAGCTTTTTTTAACATCACATATATAAAGCTTATACAACATTTGATTTTTACTATATCTGACTATTTTTGGAGCAAATTTGTTTTTCCAATATTTTATTGTTGCAGTAAGATTTTATGTACCATCTAAGTGTTAAGTTTGTTCAGCCAGTACTTATTGTTTACTTAACAGTGTATCTCTCATTTGGTTTGGGTGTGTTGAATAATAACACCTTATCACCATGACAATCTGCTGTACTGATTAATGTTTCAGAGGTAACTGGGAATACTCATGCACCTTTGAATCAACTTGCGTCACTGTGAACTCCACAATTATGCAATTGCGCTTTTAGTTCTGGGTTCCAAAACTGTATCTTAACTGTTATTAAAGTGGTATTAGACTCAATTTGTCATTGACCTCAGCCAAGCCTAAATTCTACAGCATGTTGTGTAACATCCGTCTTATGGATTACTCCACTTGGCTGAGAAAAGTCCAAGAGCCACTTATGACAAAAACAAGAATGAGAGGTAGACGTGTTGACAAACTCCAAAATGTGTCTTTTGTTCCATTAGATTTTCATGAACATGTCTAAATCAACTACTTAAAAAAGGTAAAATAAACCAGGGAACTTACTGAAACTTAAAGAAAGCAAGCTGATGCAGGAAAAACACGGCCCTTGGTTTGGAGTGTCCCCATTTTATGCAACATAGACAAATAAGAGAGTAAAAAAACAGGATGTAAATACAAGTCCAATAACCGGGTTGGCCCAGCAAAGAAAGGGATGACAGATATTGCGTGCTTTTGTGTTTTATAATGGAGTTCTTTGTTGTTTTAACTGTTTTTGATATTTACAATAGTAAACAAAGTAATATGAGCCACGATGGGAAGGAAGATGACACTGCACAGTAACCACAGATGAAGAAGAGAGTTTGACAGAAGAATTGCTTGCAGCCTTTGAATGGGATGTGAGCTTTAAGCCTGTGTGTGCATTCAAACAACTATTGTAAAAATGACACTAATTTTGATGAAAACACCCACAGATTCTTTTTCTATGTAATATTGCGATTAGAAATTAGTTAGACTTAAGTGTAATGCAGGCAAAACAAGGACCAATAAGATAGAAAAGAAAATGTGTTATGCATTACAAGTAATATACAAAACATATTAGGCAATAACCAGTTACTGCCAGTACATTATCTCTAGCCTTCCTGTCAGAACAGGTTCCCCTGTAAATTGCATTCATGCACGTTATACGTTTTACCTAGGGGTGAATTATAAAATCCCAGGCTCTGCGTTTATGTAATGTAGTTAAAGTGAAGTTACACTTAGGGGGTAAGGTGTGAAATTGTGAGATGTGATTGGGTCATTCTCAGCCAATTGAGAAATGGCGAAACAGGAGCTTAAGTGGTTGGTGACATGGGAATGTTTGCCCCCCCAACCTCTCAGAGCTCCAGTCACATGCTGACTGGAGAATGAAAAGTGAGCTGGAGATGGGCGTTGAAGGAAACCTGAGGGGAGTGTCTCCATTCCACCAATAGCATAACAGAGGCCGCTCCTCCTTGACAGGGCTTTGCATAACACTTGGCCCGCCATGTGGTCAGAGGATGAAGTTTGCATACTTTCATGCATTAATGAAAACAATGAATTAATCTCCAACTATGGTGTGAATCAACAGCTTGTCTGTCCAAGTGTGAAGTCAGTCTTGTTTTTTTCCATAGCCAGTGCATGATTGCAGACCTTTGTTGTCATATTTTCAACAGGTGATAGAAAAAATGTGTCTGCTATTTATCTGTTTGATGGGACACAGATGCAGTTCATCTCTGCACCATTGCTGGTATCTATGTTTTTAACATTTTTAATTTGGGATGTTTTGTCACTGTTTGTGATCCACAGCAAGACATCTCTCTCCCTTACTTGTTGTAGCCAGGCTTGTGTGGTTCAGAGATCCTAAGAATTTAAAAGAGGGGGAACAAAGTACACCCCTGGCTGGTTTAAACTAGCTGGATTCCACCCAGGTAACCAAACAGGCAACTCACAGCAAACTGGTCAAGCAGGCAGGATGGTATGAAAAGATTGGCAACAATGGCTCATAAAAACAAGCCCTAGTTAACAGAAAAATGCTTGCGCCACTGAGATGTAAAATTAGGAGCAGCTCCTGAGGCGGTAAATGTTTCAAATGGCGTTTAAACGTCAGGAAATACACAAACTATAAACCTAATTCGTAATGGTAGCTGTTTGAATGGTAGTAAGTCTCTCCCGTGTTACTCTTGAATAGATGCAACATGAGAGTTTGCCCTGGCTTGACACATAAAAGACATCTTATCTTGAAGTGGTCATTGTCAGATAAGCACCACCCATTATACAGTGGGTATATCGGAAGCAGCCAGTGACGGTGCAAATGAATGGTTTAACTCTCAAGGTTCTACATTTTTGGTTCAATGTGTTTCAACAAAGTTCAACAAATACTGTCTGGACTGTCCTCAAAGAAGAACCTATGGGACATTTTAGCATGGCTGACAATCAGGGATGCTGCACAAAGTACTGAACCCTGTACATAAGGATTGTCGATAGACCCCTCTCCACACCCACAGCTATTCATTGCTGTATCTTTGTGGGGCCTGTATGTTCAGTTCCTTTTTACCTTAGTCCTTGCTCTATTGGCAATAACTGTCTTGTGAAAATAAAGTGACACTGTTTAGACATGTATTTTTAAAAACCAAAAAGATTGGTGTTATGCACTAAGGGACAAAGTCTCATTGGACTTATTGTTAAAACAAAAGTTGATATACATAAAAGACAAGCTTGCAGAGTAGAAACATTGGTTAATACTGCCACCTGCTGAAGGAGTCAATGTGGAACATTTCTTTCAATGAACTAAAAAAGGATGTAGTGTTTTGGTGTACCCCAATGCTATATGTGATCTCATAAATATACATATTTTCAGGGTAGCTATATCAGTTATTATTTCACACAGATTTGAGTGTTTTTGACAACACATCAAGACACTAAGTAAAAACATTCACATTTTATGGCTGTTCAGTTCCATAAGTGCACATCCACACACATTTGGGCAGTAACAAATGGCTTTTATGTTTATGTTATTTTATATGTAAAGAGTTGTTTCCTCACAAAATATTACAGTATCAAAAATAAAAGTATTTCAACAACTCAAAATAAATTAGAATACTAAAAAAACAAAAAGCCCACAGTTGCCGTATAAACACATTATCATGGCCACATGCACTTAACTCTCCAATTCAAAAAGAAACAAAACTAAATTCTCATATTTCTAAACATGACACTGCTGATAGACTGATGTTGTCTTCACAGCATTTTACCAAAAAAGTAGAAATCTTGTTTATAAAAAGTAGATCTTTGTAAACACAATAAACACAGAACATTTTGAAGGGAGAAGTTAACATTGCTCTCTGTCAAAGAGTACCTTCTCCTTTGTGGCTTTAACTGTTAGAAAACAAGATTACATTAGAACATTATATTAGGTCCAGTCAACTTGAAGATTCCCTAAAGTTAAGAAGGTGAGCATAATGTGATAAACATGAAACTGAAAGTTGACTCCCAAGCATATTGTCCATGATAACTGCAGCTCCCACAAAAGGAGATGATTGATGTGGGTCATCAGGCTGGATATGTGCTGACAGTCACTGTTCCCACAGTCTGTGGAAGAGCACAGACCTGCAAATTAAGTATTGCTCTTCTTTGCCTGTAGTCCCTCTATCATCAAGATCTACTGTTCCAGCATATCGCTCAGCGTTTGTCTCGTCTTTTGTCCATTTCTTTTCGAATTCGTGCCTGTAGTGCTGCTCTCATGGACGAATCCAGGATGTTCTTCTCTGCAACACGTTCCACCACTTTTTCAGGCTTATCCTCCTTTAGAGACAGAAAGAACATGTGGTCAATCACGACCAAAGCAAAGTAAATTGGTACATCAAAGAGCATGAAATGTAGTGGGAAGGGAAGTGCATTAACCTTGTGCACAAGGAAGGAAGTAATGGTTCCAGAGTCGGCCTGATAGTCAAGCCAGAAGAGTTCAGTTCCATGAGTCTCTGTCTCTGTGCTTGACCCACTCTCATTCCACTCTTCAGCCTCAGCACCGGCCCCTGACTCGGATCCATCTGGATAATGAACGCAGACAAGCATATTCTCGTCACTGGCTTCAGAGAACGTAATGTGACCAAAACAACAAAGAACATCAAACTCACGTCTCCGTCGAGGATGGTACACTTGGATATCAGGTCGACGGGGTCGTCTCGGTGTTGTAGTGTGCCTCCGTCTCTGAAGCTCTTTGGCTTGCTTCACCTCCTTATCATAGTCATCTCTTGGAGAGATGAGAAATCAACATTTTGTTATTGGTTAGAAATGTCCCAATGTAGCATAGGTGTTTTAAAAAACACATGCAGCGTAGCAAATCTCTAACCTTCTAACCCAGTTGTTAAACAATAGCAATATGGTAATTTTGATCTTATATTAATGTCATTTGCATATGAATATCAAGTTGTATTGCTGTTCCCCTAACACAAACAAATAAATATGTGTACAAGCTTTTTCATTCAAACTTTTCTGGCCTTCAATAAAAGAAGTGAAGGGAAATCTTTTTTGAATAATAAGTTTCAGAGGCAAAGTCTGACACAATCATCAACCCAGTCAACACCGTCTCATCCTACATTTAATGGCAGCACTTATTTTGCTTATTTAACTCACCCATGACAATAGTGACACATAGCTTTATATTGTTTCTTTGGAATAAGCAGCTAATTTCACTATGTGTTGTTGTTACTCACATAAACTAAGGGTAGCTTTGGCCGATATGCATGTGCAGCCTCTCCTTATATCTTATATAAAATCCCTTCACTATCAGATTAACTTCAATAATAAGGTAATAAGGTGTGGTTGCAGCTTTTGATGCTGTTGTATGGCTGGATGTTGTGAACTAGCTAAATGTTAGCTAGCGCGCTAACTACTAGCATTAGCTAATCGTAGTGTAGGAAATCACCTAGCAATCTGGTTCCTCCGGATATGGTGCAGGAAGCCGTGGCTCATATCCAAACGGCCCCCTGGTTTGTATTTCAGCTCATGTACCTCATCGTCTCTTAAAATATCCATTTCAACAAACGGTTCAAATGTGATGACAGTATGTGTGAGAGCTAATGACGCTTATGATTGCAACAAGTCTCGGTAAGACACTGCCATAGACACTGACAAAAAGCTACAAGCTAGCTAATGGTAAGTGGTTGTCCAATTGTAACATTCCCGGAGTTATCAACTTAATAACAGATAAATATGCTCATTGTTTGTAAGAGAAGAAACACGTGAATCACAAAATAGCCACTAATTACACCAAATGTATTTAAAAATGTGAGTGTGCTGTCATAAAATCGGCAAGATATCACACTGACTTGGGGAAACAAGCAGCTGAAGCTAGCTTTAAACTCCGGGTTAGCTTTTGGTCTGCTATTCGGTAGTTGCGACGCTCACCCACCGCGAGTTTCGACGTGCACCGTGTTTGACCCATTCATCACTTTCAAATAAAGTTATATATTTTTTCATTGTTTTGGACTCAAGCTAACCGCTGTGATGGTTTCTCTGAAACGAGAAAGAGAGGTTGACGTGGACGATGATGAAAACGAAGAGAGAGGTAAGTTTATTTACCCTTAACGTATGCACTACGTTTGGTTAGCTGATAAGTTAGCTAACGTTACTAGGAGCCAGGCAAAATGCGTTCGGTTTTGTGTAACGGGGCAGTCCTATCACACACGGGCGGGCTAGTAAGTACTATTAATGTGTATTTAACTATGTACAAGTGTAGTGTCCTTCCACTTTATTGTGCGTATCAAATCCAGTGTGTTGTAACAACCGAAGCGCTAGGTTAGCCAGTACGTTTAGCTAGCTTACATTCAACTGTTTGAACAAGATAAAGATAACCAGGTTTCTCATGTTGTTTCACATCATGTTGAAGTTGCAGCCAAAATAGTCAGAGGACGTGTTGTAGAAGACCGGAGAAGCCGCCATTGCCCTTACCTCGACACTATAAACAGGTACAGTGAAGTTTAACGTGCATAGCTAATGTTGGTGCTAAATGCTAGTTTGTCATGTAGCTCTGCAGCTGATTCCATGATTCTGTTTCCCCACCAGGAGTGTGCTAGACTTTGACTTTGAGAAACTCTGCTCCATCTCCCTCTCTCACATTAATGTCTATGCTTGTCTTATATGTGGGAAATACTTTCAAGGTAGGTGAATGATTTGACAATTTATCACGGATCGACCAAATTTGCGCTTGGACTGATTTACTCACGTATTCTTGCTTTCAGGTAGAGGTCTGAAGTCCCATGCTTACACACACAGTGTCCAGTTTACCCATCATGTGTTCCTGAATCTGCACACACTCAAGTTTTACTGTCTGCCCGACAACTATGAGATCATTGATTCTTCACTAGAAGACATTACGGTAAGTAAAAAGGGGTCACATTCTCATGGCATGTTAGTATGATACTTCTCATAAGGAGTGTTTAGGTTATTTTCATGTTCAGTATCATAATTTTTAAAAGGGCAAACGTAATACTTACACTGGATGATGTTGTAGGTAAAGCTGACAGGTCAAGTGTAATTATCATCTGGGTCTGCATCATACACTGCCAACATAAGTCAAATATTGTTTAAAACCCTAAGAGTCATACTTGAATCATCACAATTATAACATGAAGCTGTTGAAAAATACTGGGCAAATTATTAATGCAAAATGGACTTGATGGATTATGATAATAATTTGTTTACACTTTCTCTCTTCCTCTCCAGTATGTGTTGAAGCCAACATTCACCAAGCAGCATATTGCAGGGCTGGACAAGCAGGGTAAATTGTACAGAGCCTACGATGGTACAACCTACCTGCCAGGCATTGTGGGGCTTAACAACATCAAAGCCAATGACTACGCCAATGTGGTGTTACAGGTATGTATTGCTGTCTAAATTGGCCATATCTGGATGTGGTCATGAACTTTTTAACTGAATTCAACCATTTGACATATGTGCCTTCTTTCTAGGCTTTTTCCAATGTTCCGCCTTTGCGAAACTACTTCCTGGAGGAGGAAAACTACAGGGGGATTCGCAGACCACCAGGGGATATAATGTTTCTTTTGGTGCAGCGGTTTGGTGAGCTGATGCGCAAACTTTGGAATCCAAGGAACTTCAAAGCTCATGTGTCTCCCCATGAGATGCTGCAGGCTGTGGTGCTGTGCAGCAAGAAGAACTTCCAAATTACCAAGCAAGGTAATGATTTAGTTGCCAGTATCTGTATTGTTCTGACCTGCATATTGTAGATCATAAGCATGCTTTTAGGACACACTGCCCTGTAGAGACTACAGTAGCTTAGGATGCTGATCAGTTGTTCTCTTCTCTGCAGGAGATGCTGTGGACTTCATGACGTGGTTCTTGAATGCCCTGCACGGTGCTCTTGGTGGCACAAAGAAAAAAACATGTGAGTAGAATCAAAGGAGTTTGATTCTTAAAAGTTATAATATTTTATATTAATCTATATAATCATAGCTTATACAAATAAAGTCTTTACTATGCTATTAAGATGGGTATTTAGCAAATTCAGAGTGAATAAATAAAAACTCAAATGCACCAAATCAAGGGTCAATCAATTTGTATTTTGAGAATGCTTTTCATTTATGATTGTTGGAAAAATGTGGATTAACCCTTATTTACATTGACCTGTCCTTGTGCCCTCACAGCAATCATCACGAAAGCCTTTCAAGGTTCCATGCGGATCTTCTCCAAGAAACTTCCACATCCTGATTTAGTGAGTTTCCTTCTTGTGATGTGAAATCACTGACATGTAGAATATGAATAATTCTACTAACAACTCAGTTTTTTCATAAATGTTTCACTTACCTAGCCAGTTGTGTTCTTTAGATAGGGATACATTTAAAAAAGTCCTTACCAGTTAATTTTCGTGTCAAAATGAAGGTAAATTCAAAGCTCATTTTGGCAGATTATCTTACATGTTACTGAATACTTTCCCCGATTAAAGTTCAATTTTGAGGTGACTTGTAATTTGTTTCACTCGTCTTGTAGTATTTACTTTAGTTGAAGACAATGTTAGATATTTGGAACTTGTGACATTAAAACGAATACGAATAGTCTCAAGCATAGATAGACTGAGGAAGTTGTGATGTTCTGAGTCTAAGTACACACGGCCAGTACAGTGAAACTGCGAATGGCTCATTAAATCAGTTATGGCTCCTTTGATCCAATGCTCTAAAATCCTAAATTCTGCCAACAGTCAATAGATGTTTTATTGACAGAATCAACATTGTTTCCACAGCCACCAGAGGAGAAAGAGGCATTGCTTGTCACAGAGGAGTACCAGGAGCAGATGTCTGAGTCCACCTTCCTGTTTCTGACCCTTGACCTCCCAACAGCTCCACTGTACAAGGATGAGAAGGAGCAGCTTATTATCCCACAGGTGCCTCTCTTCAACATCCTGGCCAAGTTCAATGGAAGCACAGAGAAGGTAATGATTCATTCACGTCTCCTTGTCTTAGATATGACATGAAAAAATAAGACATTTGGGGAAAATTACTCTAAAAGGAACGTTAAAGGCATTAACCTTCACAGAAAAGCTGTGGCATTGATGAAGATTTGATTTATACTTTTTGACACAGTCACACAGGGCCATGACAGCAGTTACCACAACAGTATTTTGCAAATGCTATACTCAAATTTAACAGGCCACTCAAAACGTCTGCTTACTTTTCTGTCTCATTTACATTCAGGAATACAAAACCTACAAAGAGAATTTTCTCAAAAGGTTCCAGCTGACAAAACTGCCTCCGTATCTCATCTTTTGCATCAAAAGATTCACCAAGAACAATTTCTTTGTGGAGAAAAACCCAACAATTGTGAACTTCCCTATCACGTAAGTGCTGTTCATATACCGTCAGACAGAATATGTTGCCTGGATCAAAGTGACAGAACCATGAAGTTGCATGTTGATGACAGCAATGAAGGGTGGTTATTATTATTGCTTAATGTAATTCTTGTGAGAGGTGATAACAAGGATGTGTTCCTCAGTACGAGTGTGCTCATCATGTTTCACCTTGCTTCAACAGGAACGTTGACCTTCGTGAGTACTTGACAGAGGAAGCTCAAGCTACGGAGAAGAGCACAACTTATGATCTTGTCGCCAATGTAGTGCATGATGGGAAACCCTCTGAGGGAGCCTACAGAATACATGTTCTGCATCATGTAGGTTGCAGCCAGTTTGTTTTTTTTCCCAATGCCTGATGGTGTTTCTACAAAAACCTCAAAAGTGCAGTGAATCATGTTTGGACCAAGCCAACACTGGGTTATAAGTTAAGCTGATGTCACAGGCATCATCTCTCACAATCTCTCTTCATGTTTAATCAGGGAACTGGAAAGTGGTATGAGATGCAGGACCTGCAGGTGATCGACATTCTGCCTCAGATGATTACACTGTCAGAGGCCTACATCCAGGCAAGTCCCCACACTCTTTTTAGCAATGCTGGAGAATATAAATGCTGCACAGCCTTGGCTTAATACTTTTTGTGTGGAACATAAAATGCGACTTTTAGATGCAGATCTACAATAAAACAGACAATTGTAGCTTCTGCTTACGGTGAAGATTATTTTGGGTGTGTTGAACCTTTTATGTTTGGTAGTGATATGAAATAAATAAAATCAACCAGTATTAATCTTGACAGCATTCAGATTCTTGTCCAATCATATATCTGTAAAAGCATGTAAAATAAGCCAAAAATATTTGAATTCCTTATACACATTAAGTTTTGTGCAGTGATTTTTCATTTATTTTTTATTTTTTTGCAAAGCTCTTCCTGTAAAAGAGTAATATAAATGCATCTTGTCTTACTGTAGCATGAAGAACAAGATCATGCCTCCCTGGAGCTGCTGTAGAGAATTTAATTAAACTGGTGCTTGAGTGGTGACTTCTTTTTAAAATTTATTTTGGGGATTGGGATTTCTGAGACGATGCCCTCCATATAAACTTTGTGGGGAACCAACTCCTTATTTCTTGGTGAAAATTGCCAAAGTTAATGATACAGATCGTTTGAAGTGTTCAAACATTCTCAGCAGCTTTCAGAAAAATCTATCAGATGAATCTTAATTCATACCTGGTTGCAGTTTTCATTCTTAATCTAAAATGGTCTATAACCCTTTGAACTCTTTTAAGGATTGGATTTACATATCGACTTTTTTTTCTCTCTTCTAGATCTGGAAGAGACAAGACAGTGACATTAACACAAACAACCACACAGGGGTGTGAAACAGGATTTTCCTTGGTGGAAGTGGCCAGAAGTGCCACCATTTTGGAAATATACTGGGTATTTAAGTGATTTAAAGCAACAACAGAATCTGAAATGAGAGTGGTATGCAAGCATCAGGACTTTCTTTGTAGCCACAAAAAAATAAATGTAAATGTCTTTGTTTTTTTCACAGTTTTATCTTTTTACTATGTGGAAGTTTCTAAATAAACAAGCTCCAGGACACACGTCTCTCTCTGTCTGTTGAATGTTAATGACAAACTTTTTGACTTTAATGCAGTTTAACAAGTCATATGTATGTGGTTATTTGGTTATTTACACTTAGTAGGGAAACAAGAAAACAGAAGCTCTGTTGAGTAGCCACTTGTCCAAATAGTCTTTAATTCACATTGAGTGCTCATCTTGTGAACAATGTTTTTGCCATTTACACACATTACCGCTGCAGAAACTGATGTTTAAGACTGAATCCCAGCCTCAGTCTTGTGACATTTCATGCAAACCACAGATTTTCATGCTGAATATTTTTGGCTGATTGATTAAAATATGAGACTGTTGGCCCACAGCCCCTCCCAAAAAAATTGTTCAGTGCATTACATTTATATAACTCATAAGAGTTGATTATTAACAGTTGATCAGTGTAATAATAAATTTGTTTTTTTAAAAAAAAGACAGTAGTTCTTTCAGCACCTGTTTGCGGTTTGGTTTACTTCTTCCATATGTATTTCGCACAGAAGGCCTGGTTCTGCAAATGAAAGCAGATACAGAATGTGAAACTAATTTAAAATCATAAAATCACATTAGTTTAAACCATGTCAATGATCAGTCTTTGTAGCACATCTTTCTCAGAATGTGATAGTTTGCTTGGCCATTACTTCAAATGGCAAGATCCAGCTTGATTGGAAAAACATGCATGCTGTATTCTGATATGTGTGACTTGCCTGTGTGCCTCTTTTAACTGGCTAAACTTTTTAGAATTGACTGAGTTCAACTTACGCCACACATCTGAGCAGTGTGAAGGTCTTTGCACCAGTAGGTTGGTCCCCAAGTACAACGATTACTTCCCAGTGGCTCGACCTTCTCTGAGGCAGCACACAGATCAGCTCTCTGTACGACAGAGGAAAACAATCAACACGTATCAGTGGTCACGATTATTTCACTGGGTGCTGTGTTGATTATGCCTTGTTTGTATCTTTTTAGTCACCAGAAGATGTGTTCTGCTGAAAGTGATGGTAAAACCCACGCTAGTTAGTGGCTAATCACAACCCCTGCTTGTTGATTTATAGCATTTACTGTAGATAATTCCTCTCATGGATATAAGTTTTCACTTAGTCCCTCCACTGAATTTGTACAAATGCGATTGTGAAATGTGAGTGTTTTTTAAAAAAGCCTTTTCTTACTTCACAAGCATGTGGACGGTCCATCTGGTTTTTCAAAACCTTCTGCAGTTGGGACCCAAAGGTTTTGGTGAAAGCCCCACACTGAAAAGAGTATGAGTTATTATCATTTTTTCATCCTACATCTTTCGTATTTTAACATTTCAGTAAGTTGTGAGGGATTTTGTTAGTTGGGAGCACTGTGGGATGTTTAGTGTTAGCTGAGTCCCAGACCTTGGGGATGGCATTGGGGTGAAGGACGCAGACAGACTGAAGGAAAGAGGAAGTCTCGGTTTCGGTGGAGTTGGGACCAAGGTGAAGTCGGCTCAGCACGGCCAGCGTGCGGCACGACTCGCACTCCGAGGGGATAAACACCTCTGCGTAATCATCAGGGTGTTAACTTGGCGGTGGAATTGTGAGGTTCAGGTCAAAATGATGTATGTATTCATGATGAAAATGTTACTGACCTGGAACAGTCTGCTCTTTGAACAAACAGAGGTGCAAGAGAGTACATATTGTGTGAGGTGCAGCAGATGATAAGAGGAATTCAACTATCTGCACGCCATATTTGGCAACAAAATCATCGCATCGCTCCTTATAGCTCTGTGGTACAAGGTCGCAGATCTCGTCCATGAGCTTCATCAAAGCCTCCTGAAGAGAAAGAAAGAGGGTAGGAGGGTTAAGATGATATAATGTATGGTTAGGGTGCCTGATAAAATAAAGAGGTACACAAATTTATATAAAATGTCACCTCTGTCATATTTGTGGGCAACATGGTCTCTAGTTTCTTGATGATGAACAAACAGAGGGTGCAAGCTGGGTTGAACACTTCCTACAAAGAGAATTGGCTGATTATAGCATAAAAATAAAGGTTTCATTTGAACTTTTATTTGAATCTTCACTTCTGCTCTCTCCCACTCACATGGGAGCTGGTGGCCGCCCCAAGTGCAGAGCTGGAAATGTCTTTATCGGTGGAATGATGTGGAAGTTGAAGCAGTTCCTCTTCCTTGTGGGCAGCACAGAGTCCAAAAACCCTACAGCTGTCTCCAGGTTTCTACATACACAATTTGCATTAATGACACTGTAGTTTACATTGTTATAAATAAGCCTATATAGAGGCTAAACTCACCAGGTGGCCAGGTGTCTGTTGCAGGACCTTTGGCAAATATGTCTTCACCTGTGATTCACACTCTGATGCTTGTTCTTTTGGGAGGCGCTGGCACAGAGCATGCAAGGTTTCATACACAGTTTCCTGCAAAAGTACAGTGGTTAGTGTACTGGCTCTGTTATGGCAAGAATACTGGGTGACCGCATGTGTTGAAGACAGATGAATTGTGTTTTCCACACAAACGGAAACACGTTTTATCTGCAAAATAGAAAGTAAGCACATGTAAAATAGCGTTTGAATTTGCTCACAGTGGGCAACTGCCTTATTAAAACTGTCCATATTATGTTTAATTATTTAAAATGTTACAGCGATCCCAACTGCTAGGTGGGGCAGTCAGCTTCCTTAACAACCACTTCCCCAAACCCAGGAGTGGTCTGTAGAGTACAGAGAAGTGAAAGTAAAGTGAAACTGTGCGGTGAGGGAGCCACAAATATCCTCACCTTCGTATCTCTGCTGGCAATCATGTTGGCGGACAGCTGGACAGCCTGGCTGCATTCTGAACACATATCCAGACTCTAAAGGGGAGAAACCATAGCAAGAAACACCAGTATCAATCAAGCTTATTGTGTGCATTTTTGACAGCTAATGTAAGGAAATACTTTTAGCCAATTTTGGTGGCAAAAACAACAGACTAGTGTGTTTAAGTGCAACAGTGCTTTGCAATTTTATAGTTAAAATGAATATTATATCTCCATATACCAGCCTTTCGACAAAACCTGATAATTATAATGATGATAATGATATAGGAAATAAAGATTAGGCTCACCAGAGATTTGTGTTTGATGAATGACAGAGGGTCTATGATGAACCTTGTTTCGCCTGAAAAGCCCCATACAGAGAGCGAGAGATGATGCACACAGTGATTGGGAGACAATGGAGACAAAAACGACAAGGAGGAAAATTATCATGTAGAACAATAACAAATATTTAATTTTATTTAATAAATGTTTATACGTCGGTCGGCATATTGAGGCAAGCTGTCCTTTGCACTGATTGTATATTATTATCGATCATACGATAATAATAATAATAATATCTGATAAGACGTAATGGCGACTTGTCAGGTGACAGTGATGCAGAAAATCTTCATCTTACCAGGCCACAGAGACACCGCGACGATCACCAGGATGAACCCAGATGCTGCCATGACGTGGAGAAGCACGAAACGATATGAAGCGCAGATGACTTTGTTATAATAACATTAGTGTTGCTGCGTGGATCGCACCGGAAATGCAGCTCCCACGGCGTCACAACCTGTCAGAACGACTGCTTTTTATGCGCATGCGTTTTGGAGCGCACGGGTGAAAAAATGATTAAGACAACAAGAGCGATCTTTAACCTGCTCTGCTGTACTTCAGCTGCAGTGTTAAATAAATATGGGCTATATAAAAAAAAATCGCACATATCTATCCTGTATTTAAACTGTTGATGTATCTGCGTACCCCAATTGTATAAAATAAAACTTGTATTAAAAATTAACAATGTTGTCAAAACGTATGTTTACTGTGCACTGGTTTTACTGATTTACGGAAACGCATAGCTGCCACACAGAAAACCCACACAAAAACAAACAAACAAAAAAAGTATCACGTTGTAACGTCATACGTTTCATGTTATATTGTTATAATTTTCACGTTATAACGTGATAACTTATATTGTTAAAGCGTGAAACGTTTCACGTTATCACGTGATAAATGAGGGAAACTCCTGCTTGGATGAGAAAACGGTGGATAATGAATAAATGTCTAAACTGTCATTTGGCAGACGCTTTTATCCAAATCGACTGACATAGAATAAGTACAACACGATCAGGGTATATGGCTCATTTACATGGTTTGATTGAGCACGGGGGACGTGGAAGCCTCAGTGTACTTGTAGTTCTTTTAGAGAAATAAGTTGCACAGATAAGGGTTGAAAGCAGCAGCAGATGAAAGAGACCAATAGATGGCAGCAGAGCAGAGCAAATACGCTGTGCTTGAGCGAGGCCCTTCACAAGCGATATGTGTGACTCAAACGCAATGTGGCGTGAAAAACTATATGGCACAATTATTAAGCAATACATAGAAATGCGGGATGAAATAAAATGTGTCTATGTGAAAATATGCAGTGTGCATGGCAGCTCTCCGATGGCCTGAAAAAAGAGACTATCTTTTAAAAAAGAGATCTTTTAAAACGGAGAATTTCCCTTAATGACGCTTTCCACTGCAAAAAGTAGAGGGCACTTAGTATATCAAGAAAAGTGTGTGTGTGTGTGTGGGTGTGTGCACTATGTCATACGGAGTAGTTGTCAACACTGAGGTATACCTGAAGGTGCTCATACAATATCTTCAAGTTTGATTTGTTGTGAGTTTTATAATGTGTTGAATCTGCTGCAGAGTGTGTATTTCCGAACTGCAATGCCCTCGTGCATGGAAGGACGTGGGTGTGCTCTATTTGATGTCATTATAATACTTGTGATTTCCTTCGCTCTAACACTTTCCCCGGTAAAGCCAGGCTAATGAAGACTTGGCTCAACTTGGCTCAACAGTACTTGCATTGAATGTTGGGTGCGCGTCTCTATTTTCCTCACGTTGAATGTGTCTATTAAAAGTAATAATGAGTGTTATTAAATTAATTAGACTGGGTAGTGATGCCATAAATGCGTATGAGAGTATGAGACCATGCAACTATATATTTAATGGGGTCAGTTTAAAACCGGTTTTCCTGTGTTTACCGGAACAAACTGAGACTGAGACTGAGACAAAACTGAGCAGGTGTCTGTGCGCTGGAAGAATTCCAGTTTATAATTGTGACTGTTGCCATCTAACACAAAAACACAGAAATACACTAAGTTATGGGCGGTAAAGTCACAGAAATAAAGTTTCAATTTCTTCATGCTCCCGACTATAATAACATTTTGGATCGTAGATTTAAAACTTGGATGTGGATTGTAAAACGCTGATGTTTCAACATCTGTTAGTGCAAAATATGCGTTCAGTCGGTAGGAAACGCTCCCTCTTCCATGTTCTGTCACTTGACTCTGAATAAGGAGCAAAATCGGTCGACAGTCGAGTGCAACTCTCAGTCGTGCACATTACCACTTCAGAAAAAAAACAGGAATAAAAAAGAAAAACTTTGACTTTTAGTCAATGCAAAAAAATAGAGCGCAAAACATATCTGATAACAGTAAAACAGTTAAATCATTATGAGTATATGTCCAGTAATTAGTCCAGTTAGAAAAAGACTTTTCATACTGATGCATTCAAAGCAGAACTTTGCTTATTCTCATAAAGAATATGATTAAAACAAAAGAAATAATTAAATCAGTAATGCTAATCATCATTATCCTTATTAACTCTCAGCTTGTTTGTGTTAGAGAAAGCCAGCACCCAAATTCATTTGAGGTATGTCCAGATCAATGCATGTCTGTCATAATTTAAAGTTCTGGTAAGATGTTTTCTTTGTGGATTACTGCAGTCTTGAGTTCTAAGTATTGTTGGAATTACCTTCTCATTCACTGCTACCTGCTTGTTCTTTGCTCATGCTTACTACTTGCAGCTGTAATTTCTCAACATTATCCAAGATTGAGTAGTTGGGCTGTATTTGAATGACCCCACTGTTCCTCTTTTGCTTTTCTTTTCTTTTCCTTTGTTGAATGTGTGTTCTCAAGCGAGACCGTAGTTTGTAATACTGACAAACTGTAGAGATTTTAGAAGAGACAAGAATGTTCTCTCTTATTTCCTCTTTATTTGTTGCATGACATTACATATAATGAGCTGAACACAATTATATAACATTTCACTTCAGGATTCTGAAGTAGCTTTACTAAAACGGCTTCCTTCCTTATCCTGCTTGGAGCAATTACTCATGACTGACTAATGGTTGTCAGGTTTGAGCTGTAGCTAGGTCAACAGGTTAACTGCAGACCACAGACAATTCATCTCAAATGCAACACTTTATTACATAATCTAGAGTATATCCTTCTTATACATGAAACTGAAAGTCAGCCTGCACTGGAGAGGATTTAGACACCTTGCAGTTTAATTTTGTGAGAGCAAACAAGCAGTTTGTCAGTCATGTGAATGTCCTTTCAGATGAACGCAGATAGGGCCGATTATGAGGAAACACCACAAACTGGCAGATTTTCTCGTTCTGTCTGCAATGAACCAGAAAGAAACATGCAGAAAAGAAAAGAGAGGCAAAGACAATGATGTGGTGTGACAAACCTGCAGAGAAACACACACATACATACGCAAGTGGATACGCAACAATGAACTATGAGACTGTTTACAATATTAAACATATAATGTTATTTACACATTATTTATTCACATAAAAACAGAAATTTTGAGCTAATATTGAATATCATGTATAAATAGTGACAAAAAACATCAATAGCACACCCTAGTCATGACATACTGTCACAAATAATACCAATAATATCTCCAAATCTCATTTTAAATGCTTTATTTATATGTAAATTTGATGAGAATGCAGGTAAGATCAGATTTTCCTTCATGAGATATTTCAGGGAGATTTGTGATTTCCCCTTTCCTAGTAACTTTTTGTCCACATTTTTTAAAAATCAGTGTGCACCTTTTTTCTAACCCACTTGTCTTAATAGCCTCATGGCAGGTGGTTGTTATACAGGTCAGTGGCCACAGCTCCAGATCAGTATGCAGTAGAGTTGATTTTTCTCTTACTTTCCATCATTGTCTGATCTGCTCCAAACTGTCTGGACACATGCAGGCAGTCCTGATAAAACACTGTAAGTCAACTTTCCTGTTTTGCATCTTTGATTTCTTTGTGCATTCCTCTTGGTCATGTCATTCTTTTTAACCACAGACTTATCAGCTGTCTGACTGGAGATTTGCAGACTATTCTACTACTGTTATTTCCTCATTCAGCTCATCCATGGGCAACTTGAAGACATTCAGTAAGAAAGATAATCGGTTTGAGATTAGATGTTTAGATGCGATTTCGCAAGGGAGTCTGTCAAAAAACAACAAACAAACTACAAACTACACAACTGATTGATATATTTTCCAGTCAAGCAGCCATCGTTTTGCAGCAAAAGCTATTTTTCTAAAACTTTTCTGACATAAGTGGGATACGGATTATAAGACACTGATTTTTATAATAAACACAGTAATTAGAAACACTTCTTTCACTTGATTCTGAATAAGGAACAAAATCAGTCAAGACATCTACATATAACAGACCTTGTCACTCCAAGATCCCAGTCATCTTAAGAACAGGCGAATGAATGAATTTAGACATTTTTGTGCATTACATATTTTTCAATCAAGTAGCCATCATTCTGACACCTTAACAGCTTGAGGGTGAAACATCATAGACATAAAAAAACATAATCGAAACAATCCTCTGCAGGTCTTGTCTGTGTGTTTATTTTGGCAAGCCTCTATGCAAAGCAAAGCTTGCACGAAAAGTATCGAACATATGCTTGACAGTTGGCACAGGATCACACCACACCACTTTTTTGTCTGACTTGGACTATGGTGACATTTTAGACATGCTGGCTTTAGGTCATCACTGTGCAGTAGATTTATTACAGGTGATTATTTATTTAAAAAGTTCTGTTTCACCCCCCTACATCACTGTCCCTCTGTCTCTTCATGCTGCCCTTATCAAACTCATACCACACTCAAATTATTGGATTATTAATAATTAGATGGTCTGTTTAAACTGAGTTTAGAAAATCCAGTTTCCAGTAAATTTTAACTGTCTATTCTTAAGTTTCCATTATTAAACTAATAAGACGTTCTTATTCTTATTAACCATTTTGTGTGTATCACTTATATCTGTGCCTTTATGCTTGGATCTTTCATTTGTTTTTTATTATTTATGTTGAACTACTGGTTGGAAATGCACCCCACCCAAAATGAACTTTATATTTCAAGCATCGTTTGACAAGCTCAGGTTGATTGAAACGTTGTTTGGACTGTAATGCTCAAATGTTCACTAAACTCTGACAGGCGTGGAGGAAAATAAAGGCAGTGAGGTTTAAATTAATACCAACCTCAATGTGCAACATTCCTGTGTACAGTGTTTGACAACAGACTTAGAAAGCTTGTTCACAGATGCACGCAGGATGTAATACATGCAATTTTGTTTGAAGAGGAGATAACTACAGTTTCATTTTGACTTCATTTTCACATATTGTAACACTGTACAACCCATACATATACAAAAAATGAATTTTAGTGTTACTGCTACTGCAGTGTTTTGATGTTGTAGTCCCTTAAAATGCAGTAAAGTCTTCTTGGCACCACCACCATGTGTCTTATGTTTCTGTGAAAAATATTTTCATAACCCCAAGGAGGTTAAAATGATCCCGTCTCAGAGCATGGATGAAAATAGCAGAAAATAATGTACTTTTATGTATGTCTTCAACAATTTCCCATCAACTCTCTTGCGATCAGATTTATGCTGTGGCCCTTGTAATGGGTTCCGACTGAAGGTTGTGTACCACTTGACTACTTGTTTAGTATCTTATTATAAGCAGTAAATTACAGAGATGCAACAAAAGGACATTTTAACACGAGCCCCATAAGATACCAAATTATAGAATGAGCAATTTCCAGTACTTCTTTACATGTTGCACTACATTTTACACTGCCACATATTGTACTCTATCACAACACATCTGTCACAACTGTGCAATACCAAGCTCCTTTTCAGGATATGATTATTTTCTAACTGTGAGATGGGAAATGTTGTGATAATTCCTTGTTGGTATTTTTTATTGCCCTGTTGTTGAAAGGTATACAAAGAAAAGGGGTGGGTGGATAGTCATAATAACCAAAAGGAGATTCCTTTCTGTGTTTGACCTAATGACATACTCTGCTGGGAAAGTTACTGTCAAGACCAATATCCTTTAGTGAACTTATGCATATGCATCTTTTGAATGAGAGGCTGCTCAGTTATGCCACAGCTGCCACTTCCACACCCAAACTGCTTTTTCTAGCCTGAAGACATTTCATCTACATTATGTCACTCAAAAGCAATAATTATGAGGAGTAATAAAGCAGCATTCACCAGATGACATCTGCATGTTTCCCGTAAGTTCAATTCAATTCAATTTTATTTATATAGCGCCAATTCACAACAAAAAGTCATCTCAGGGCACTTTACAAACAGAGCAGGTCTAGACCACACTCATTACTGTTAGTTACACCCAACAGTTCCACCATGAGCAAGCACTTGGCAACAGTGGCAAGGAAAAACTTCCTTTTAACAGGCAGAAACCTTGGACAGATCCTGGCTCTAGGTGGACGGCCATCTGTCTTGACCGGTTGGGGGGGGGGGGAAGAGAACAATATAGAATAATGACAGCAAATGACAGCAATAGGCAGCAGAGGACACGGGATGTCATGGGATGTCCCCCAGCAGCCTCGGCCTATAGCAGCATAACTAGGGGATGGCATGGATGATGTAGTTCAGATGGTAACTAGAGCTAGCTGTAAGCTTTGTCGAACAAGAAGGTTTTAAGTCTTACTTTAAAAGTAGAGAGGGTGTCTGCCTCTCGGACCCAGACTGGCAGCTGGTTCCACAAGAGAGGAGCCTGATAGCTAAAGGCTCGGCCTCCCATTCTACTTTTGGAGATTCTGGGAACCACAAGCAAACCTGCACTCTGGGAGCGAAGTGATCTGTTGGGTTGATAGGGACTTAGCATCTCATTGAGGTACAATGGAGCTTGGCCATTAAGGGCCTTGTAGGTAAGAAGAAGTACTTTAAAATCTATTCTGGACTTTACAGGGAGCCAATGAAGAGAGGCTAAGACCGGAGAAATATGATCTCTCTTGCTAATTCCCACAGTAAGTGACATGAAGTTTTGGATACCAAGACAGTGTAGTGACGCATGAGTGTTTACTTGAATTTTTATAAAATAAATATTTGTAAACAATTGTTTTTAAAAAATGCTGACAACAAATTGTTTATAATATTAAACATAAATGAAAAACAGACAAATAGGACAAATTACACACAATATAACATCACCCACCAGATGTTGTAAGCACTGTGAGTACTTTAAATAGATAAACCAGGATATTTGTACACCAAGCAAAACAAATATAATACATTTAGTAGTTACAGAGTTGAGTAGCTTTCAGCAGATTTTTCAGTTAAACTTAAATGTTGCTCTGCAAGATGCTCCACTCCATCATGGCTTTCACAGAGAAAGCTGACCATCCAAAGGTTGAACAGTGTATGATTTTGCAGTTTTGAGTTTTCAGAATGAACATAAACAAAGCCATGTTGTAAATGTTGCTGACACATTTTAAAATCAAGACACAAATTAAGAAAAATCTGAAAAGTTTTAAATTCTTGAAGTTCAGACAGTTCAGTCTCCTATAGTGATGATAGTAAAATGGTGTTTTTTTTATCATATTTCTTTGAAGTTTGTTTGTACACCATCTCCAAATGGTGATTTTTGGCTGATGACAGCCATGAGGGAAAGGATCATATCTGCATCCACAGTGGGGCAGTTTCAAGTTTTGAGTTGTATTTGTTAATCTTTATCTTTTTAGTTCATCTTTATCTTTCTGAAAATTAAAGTTTAGAACACTTCACCTGTAATTGTTCCAAATAGACGTATTGAATTGAATTGAATTGAAAGCCTTTATTGTCATTACACAAGTTAAAAAGAAACAGGTACAACGAGATTGCAGAGAGCCTTACTTTAAGGTGTGTGTAGTAGGATAATAATACAAAATATAAAATATATTAAAAAAAATAAAAAATAGAGGTATAAAATACAGAATATGAAAGGAGACATTTGCATGGCAAACATAATGATAATAAATAAAACATATAGAGATGTAGTACGGAAATGCAGATATATTGCACTTGTGTATTGCACAGTTGCACGAGTGAGTGCGATGAGTGGTGAGTGAGTGGTGTTTCTTGTCCGTGTGTGGGATGGGGGGGGTTAGTGTGACTGTGAGTTCGAGTTCAGCAGGGTGATTGTTTTGGGGAAGAAGCTGTCCCTGAACCGGTTTGTCCTGGTTTTGATGGACCTGTAGCGCCTTCCGGAGAGCAGCAGTCAAACCAAACTATAACCAAACTACAAGACAGAACTCTAGGGGGGGGTTCACTGATAACCTTAGTCAATGTTCAGCAAGTCTGAGGGGTATAGTGCATATAAACAGGTTAAAGACTGAGAAATATACTGCATATAAATCAGCTGGAGTCTGAGAGATATACTGCATATACTGCAATGTTAACATACATTCAGTGATAAACACAAAATTCTCCTGTATAATACTCTTTAGACTTTCTTTTAGGCATTCATCATAACCTGTAATGAGAAGTGACATGTTTTACAAAACTGGGGTGATGGATTGACGTGACTCATTCGGTGAAGCATTCTTGACAGTGCTCAGCGTCACGCAGCGTCACACAGACCGTAAAGGTGTTTTCCACTTAGAGAACAATAAACAGCTGACAGACATATATGTCCACGTAACATCCTGTGTGTTGTAACTCTGTAAATCGAGTTTTAAAAGTTTCTTTACACTTAATTAAAAACCTATATTTATACATTTAAAGTGACTTTGTGAAATGAATTGTTTTGTGGTTGTTAAAAGGAAAGAGCATGTTACAGAGGCTGTCTTAATTACAATCTATGATTGTGGAAATGGAAACATTACCAGATGATCCTTTTTCCCTTGCCGTGGCCCTTTTCTTTGCAGCTTGACCTCACCCCTTTTTGTTAATTACAAGAACGAGCTGTCTCTTATTTTAATTAAAACACTTTCAAATGAAACTTAAGCTGTGGGTGCTTCCTTTAATGAGCCAGATCGTAACAATTACTGATTACCATTAATACTTAATAATACCAACTTACATAACACTAAAATCCAAGACTAGCAATTCCCTTTGGAAAGTCACCTTAACATAACTACATCATTAGACTCTGTTAATTATATATTATATACACAATTATACATTATGACCTATTGACACTAACTATCTATCACTAACTAACTATCAGTGTTTTAGCATTATAGCGCTGGGTAGACCCCACTTGAAGTTCTTTTTCCTAATGTTCATTTTTAAGTGGCATGCACATAGATGGTTTTTTACTGTCAAGAGCTTATCATGCTCTCAAGTAACACAACCAGAGAGGCTGCATGTTTGAACGAAAGCCAGGTCAGCCCTGCCTGTCTGATTTTTGGCGTTTAGGAAGCCTGTTGACTTGTTAGTGGTCAGTATGGTATGTTTGGTGAAGCTGTGTTTTTTTTTTTTTGGTAAAAAATGACTCACTTGAAATTAAGTAGAGCTTTTTAATTTTAAATTTTAATGTGGCTTTAGGCTATTTGTATAGTACTGTTCAAGAACAATGTAATTTGTTCTACTGCTGTTTTAAATTGTGTTTAAAGCATCAAAAATAAAATCTTTAACTGAATGACTGAAATGACAGATCAAAGTATTGCTACAGTGCAGAGTAAAATGTAGATAAAAATTCTAATAATAAATTCTCACAGGTTCTTTGCCAAAGTGCTTCACAGATGAATGACACTAACAAGGAAGTATAAATATAAATAAAGTAAAACATAGGGTGACTTATACATAAAATGTTGGTGGAAAAGTGTCTTAATTACTAATTTGATCAACTAAAATGCATATAAACAACATTAGTGATTAATCTAAAAAGAACTATAAAATATAATTTATTAAAACAATAAAAAGTAAAAAGTGTGAGCACAAAAAGTCATCAAATGTTCAAAGTTAAAGCTCTGCATTAAAGGTCAGTTTTAAATATATGTGTTTAGTTTTTAAACATTTTCTGCCATCTTCACATCCTTGAACAGGCAGCTCAAACTGCCTGGTGATGAAAAGATAAAAGCTGATTCAATTTAGCTTTCAATTGTGTCCTGCAGAGCAACTCAAAAGCTATTTGCAGAGGACTGGTGGGTCCTTTTTTACGCATTAAAAACAAACAAAAAGGAGAGTAAAAGAATAAAAAAAATATGCAAAAGGTATTTGGAGGTTTGGATCAGTTGTAGCTGATTGAGTACTTATGTGGACCCACAGGGAGGTATTGTAGTTTTCTCATGTGTTTTCCAGACATGATGGGAGTGCTTGGTGTTTTTAGATTAATGTAAGGAACTTGTTTCTCCACGGCTAATACTTTCATACTAAAACTTTCAAAAAGTGTTCAAAAGGCTCCAAACCAGGAAGCTGTTTGCATCTTACAGATTGAATTTTATGATAAGGAAAGGAACAGATCAGCAGAAGGCAAAAATTCATGTAGTTTTCCACTCAAAAGGTGATTTCCATCTCAGCGTCTGACAATGAACAGCTGACAGATGTCTTCCTCCGCATGACACTCTGCATGTCAACGGCCTGTTACTTGAGTTTTAAAAGAGACATAATTTTAAACTTACAGCTAATATTTATTAGTAATTAGTAAGCTAATACTATAATTAGTTTATTAGATTAACTGTTTAGTGATTATTTAGCTTGTAAGACAACAGGAAAGAGCACACAGGCTGTGACTAATACAGCTGCTATGTTAAAGGCGACCTATGATTATGTCATGTGGAAGAAACATGAACGTATGTATACGTAAATGTATTTTTGACTTGGTTTTCAAAACTGAGGTTAGCTATAGAAGGCTACATACAAAAGCAACTTCAGAAGTACTTGTCAAACAGTTGGTCTGTACGAAGGTCCCACCTCTCACTGATCAGATAGCCAGTCGTACTTTTAAGGGATAATGTTGCGGCACTTGAGCCACCCCCTGAACATGCCTCTGGCCAGTGACGCAACATTGTGTAACCTGAATAAAGGATGAGGGAGCTACATTTGAAAATAAACATATTGGCAGGATGACATGCTAAACTGTCTGTAAAAAGAGTCACATTTACTTCACCAACTATGAAATATCTCAATATGTATACAAGAGCTCTATGTGTGTTTGCTTGTCCTGCAGGAAAATGGTCTCACCCTCTTAAAAAAACATCCTTTGTTCAGAGGACAACAATGGGATTGATTGACAATGTTGTGTTGGTGGCTTGCTGAAGTACTAAGGAGTGAGGTTTTTACCTTCCTTCTTTGCAAACTTAAACTAAAATGCCCCAGGTGTCACCAAAGGGTGTCTCTTGCCACAGAAAATACTATATATAGACAACAAATTGTTGTAAAAGGCACTGACTCCTGACTTGAGCTGGTCTATTAAACTGGGACGTGCAGGACATGACAGGTACAGTGGTCGAGCATCTCCACTAACTTTTTCACTTACATACACAGCTGTGTTTCTTCAGACTCGTGAAAAGCAGATATTGTTAAAATTCAGCCAACACAACTTGTTGAATGTTGAAAAGTCGAATGTGTATGCAATGAGACTGTGTTTGTGTTTTCCAGAAATGAAGTACTTTATGTGCCTGATAGCTGCAGGTCTTTACCTGTGTTTGCTGAGCTTTGTGGATGCTGGTGAGTACAGTCTTTATTCATTTACATTAATGAAAGTTAAACATATAAAACAGTCTAGCCTACTACCATTTATTTAGGCATTTAGATGAATACAATAAAGACAGATAAACATACAAGTTTGTACTTACTGTAAACATTTTGCTGCACTTATTGCGTTGATATGGTACAACTGCAGGAAACAGTCAGCTTCCATAATAAATTTAAAAAATTAAGAAAATAAACTGAAATGTGACTGGACTGTGTTTACAAAGCAACTAAAAGAAGTTTTCTGCCTTCAGAACTGCATTTGAGCAGAAGTGTCATTGAAAAAGCTGTGATTGAAGCCAAGGCCTCTGTGGATTCAGCATATGAGTACTCCAGAAGAGAGTAAGTGTAAATAACAAATGGCACAACATGAATGTATAAAATACATGAAAACTCCAGGTTACAGAATACCTTCAGAGGCATTAGAGTGCTAATGAAACTGATCTGTCCACACAACACAGGAGTATTGAACGTGTAAGGAGGAATTCAGCAAATCCTTCAGACGTCCTGCGGTTGTTGAAGCAGCCTGTTGGTCCAACCCGTGTTGCTGTGCGTGCTGCTGATTATATGAATAATGCCGTGCAACTGATCAAAAAGTCTTTTCAAAGACGTCAAAAACGCGCCATCAATGCCACGGGTGTGTATCATAAATAGGTTCTTTGAATTTTCCTAACAATTACCTTCAAGCAACACATAGGACGTCTATTCCTTGCCTCTTTTTAAATCAGATCTGATCTCCGAGGAAGATCTGCAGGTCATTGCTGATCTGACAGGCTGCTCTGCCCAACATCGTATCCCTTCTTGCAAGACGACTCCTAATTTAGACAAGTTTTGCACTGCAAGCAGCGTCTGCAACAACAGGTGAGTCAGGTGCTAAGTAATCCTAACAGGCAAGCAACAAAAGCAGTGATGTCTGCAGCTAACTGACGGCTTAAATGTTTTGCCCCTGGAGCTAAACTGAATCTTGTCAAAAATGGAGCGCCCTGACTCCTTCTCACTTTCATTTCACAAGCAAGATGTTAAATAGGGAGACATTCCTTTTCCGTTCCATTCCATTCCTTGTTATATGCCTTACACTGCGCACCCATGTACAAGCAGAGCATTTTTTGTTTTTTCTGCCTAGAAAAAACACTCGCCTGGGATCCGCCAACACACCTTTGACTCGTTGGCTTCCTGCTGAATACCAGGATAAAATCTCTAAGCCCAAAGGCTGGAACCGTAAGCAGAAAATCAACAGACAAATCCTTCCTTTGGTACGATATATTTATACATATTTATGTAGAATTCTACTTAAAGTAGAGAGGTTAAGGAAACTAAGACAACAGTAACAAATTGAACATGTAACCATATCTGCAGTGATGCTTAAGGTTTTTTCTTTATTTAACTATCATGTGTCTTATTTTCAACTCTCCTGTCCACAGGTAAGGGACATATACTGCGCACACCAAACTCGAAAGTTGAGAGTGACCCACTGTACACTCACCTGGTAACCATTTTCGGCCAGTGGACTGGACCACTTACCTGACTTTTACCCTCCAGTCATCCGCCTTTCAGTAATGGGATTGATTATGACAAGAGCTGTGAACGCACCGAGCCCTGCTTCCCCATTGAGGTCAGTGTCATTGCATTGCACAAGAAAACACAGAAAAGCCTCCACACATACACACATATACTGAGTGTTTGTCATCTAAACAGATCCCTGCTAAGACCCCATGGCTCAAACTCAGAGGAGTGCATCTCTTCTTCCGCTCAGCAGCAGCGTGTGGTTCTGGCAACACAGGCTACATCTTTGGTGCAGGCAATGTCCGTCAGCAGATGAACTCGCTCACATCTTTCATCGATGTAGGCCAGGTGTACGGCTCAGATGACACCAAAGCTCGCTTCCTCCGGGACCTCTTCAGATAACGGACTGTTAAGGGTCACCACAGAGTACATTGACAATGGCCGTGAACCCTGCCCTTCACCAACATGGGTGCCAACATGTGTGCTACACTTGCTCAGATACTAATGATAGTAATGTCAAGGAGGTCCCCTGCTTTCTGGCTGGTGAGTGGCAGCAAAAACCTCTGATATACATTCCTTTAAAAGAGTTTGATTCATTTCAAGCATGGTCCACAACTAACAGCATCTTTTTCTTCAATTCACGGGCTTCGAAGGTGATGATCGATCAAATGAGAACATTGCTCTGATGTCTTTACACACACTGTTGATGCGTGAACATAGATTAGACATAGACATTGATGCGTGAACAAGTTTCTCTGCTGTCTTTCAGGTTATCACGTTCAGAGACTACTTTATCTGCTATTAATAGGACCAGACGCCGCGTTGCCAGCTTTCCACCCACCCTGGTTATTTATGAAAAACGTGGACCCCAGCATTCTCAATGTGTTCGCCACAGCTGCTTACCGATTTTCTCACCTGATGGTTCAGCCTTTCATTTTTCGTCTTAATGAGCACTACATGGAGCACTTGATTACCCCCAGCCCACTGCTTATAAAGCCTTCTTCTACACCATGGAGAGTCATCTTTGTACAAACCTTTGCCATGTTAGTGTTCATGTTAGTACAGGTTCCATTAAAGTCAATACATACCATATTAATTTAAAGATGGAGTTTTTACTCACCCACTGGGAAGAGTGTCTCCAGTGCTACAGCCGATGGCTGGAAGCCTTAATTTAATCATTCTGATGTAGGACATAGTCTGCTGCAGTGTAGTTAAGTGTGCTGGCTGGCTTTTTGTATTTAACCTGGGATGATACAAGTAAGCTAATTAGTACTCACTTACAGTGAACTGTTTGTATCAAACTCAATGGTCTATCATACCAAAAACAACAACACAAAGCAGCTAAAACTATAATGAATTACAGAATGGGGTAAGTTAAGAAATAAATCTGATATCCATAAGATACTGGGGGATACTGCCACTGGGGGTCTTCCAATCACAAAAACAACAAAACACACAGTCTGCGGACAAACAGTGTGGCATCATGGGTATTGTTGCCTTTACCACCACTGCCATCACTCTCCTCCTAAGGATTCCTTCCAAGGGTTGTTATCTAGGAGCTGAATTATCTCCAAAAGAAACAAACCCAGTGATAAAAAACTGCTAAAAAACCCTGAATAAAGTAGAATAAAGTAGTGATTAAAGAAGTAAAACAGTGTTTCTCCAATTGGCCTGACACAGGATGACTGGTAGTGGCTGCAAGCCTAATTGTCAATGACATTTGTTCATTGTTTCTCTAAGATCTTGCTTAAGATCTTAACTTAAGATTTAGGTTAAACTTATTCAACATCATATGTCATCTATTTTAGACATTTTAATGCAGAAATGTTACATATTGTAAGTTTAAAGCAATTCTGGCCTCTTGTGCTCTTCTTTCAGGTGGTTTGGGACCTAATCCTAAGGGGGGCCAGGCCACAGGGCTAAGCTGAACATGCAGGATCACATGATGCCTGATGAGCTGAGAGAAAGGCTGGCCTCTCCACTGAGTCGCTGCTGGATCTGGCATCTCTCAACATGCAGAGAGGCAGAGACCACGGGCTTCCTGGTATTACTCTGATTTAATTTTAGTTTTTATTTTCTGTTAAGTGCCTTGCAGTCATTATTTACACCACTGCATAATTTTCACGCTGTGTCCCTCTTTTTAGGTTACAACAAATGGCGCAAGTTCTGCGGGCTGTCACAACCTAAAAATCAGGAACAGTTGGCAAAAGTGCTTAAAAATGATAATCTGGCCAAGAGGCTGCTGAATCTCTATGGCACACCTGACAACATCGATGTGTGGTTGGGAGGAGTGGCTGAGCCATTTGTCCAGGAGGAAGAGTTGGACCACCGCTTGCTTGGCTCTGATCGCCACTCTCGTCTCCAGAAGATCCGCTAGGAGACCGTAAGAAGTCAGGAGGCAGACATACATAATTGATTGACATTAACTTAAAATGTTGGATTAAGGTTGTAAAATGCATTTAAAACATTAATAAACTGTCCATTTCCAAGGCTTTGTGGAGAACAAAGGAGTCTTCACCGAGGCCCAGAGGAGTCCCTTAAAACAGATTTTATCACTTGCTTCTCAAAGATCATCTACATACAACAGTGGCATCACTGAACTACCAGAGCAGCCCTTCCAATACCAGAGCAGGTCCAGTTACACTCAATGTAAAGACATCCCTGCATTTGACCTCAGGCCATGGAGGGGGGAATAGGGGGAGACCTTTCCTCACATTGCTGCTTCATAGAATCCTCTAAACACACTGTCACAAAACTACACTGTTTAAAACCTCTTTGATTTTGTTGAGTAATATAAAATTAAAACCCAATGTTTATTTCCCAAAATTTACATACACTTACATTTTTTAGTTAAACAAAGGAGAATTCTTTTGGTTTCACATTTATTTTACAAAAACAGTTTTAAAAGTTTGTTTTCATTCTTCTTTCTCTTATTTTTTATCTCTTTAAAATTCTTTAAAATATGAATTTGGAAAATGAATGTAAATGATCTGATCATTTCTGAACAAATTACAAGACATGTGTTCCTGTTTTGTTTTATAAGAGCTGCAAAGTGTAACATAATAAATACATGTTTTACATAATAAATACGTTTTACATAAAGTAGGTACATGTATCTCCTAACAGAGGAGATACATGTACTAAAATATACAGAGAGTGTTAAATATAGACAATATTTAGTTAGTAAAATCAAATCAAACTGCTAAGTAAGTTTTTCCACTGATCACATTATTTGATTTTACTTATTTAGAGTTTTGTTTAGAGTTTAAACATCCTCTGCATATGAATTAAGATGTGTTTCATTTTCAGAATGAATTTATGATTTTAATATATTTATAGATAGATTGATAGGAGAACTAAACGCATGTACAGAAGGTATGTATGTATAGACAGATAGAAAGATAGATAGAAGAAAAGTATATAGCAATAAAAAAAATCATAATTATATAATAGACAACTGTGCATTTTATGTATGATTAGAATCTGAAGAAAACAGCTTGAAAGACATTTAAGGCAGCTTTTTCCTCCCCTCAAGTTCTTATAAAGGACTGATTTAGTATTTTTTTTTAAGTTGGCTATTAATACATAAAAAAACCTACACCAATGATGTGATTAAAAATGACCATGTTTGTTTAAAATCTTTTTTCAGGGTGCTCCTTGAAGCATACAACAGCAATATGATTCAATTTGATAGGGCACATATAATAGCTTCAATTTGGCTGTCTACACCTCATAACCACAGATTTGGCATGCCTGCCTGATAACCCATTTATAAACGACATATACACCTAGCAGTCCTGCATACATCTTTTAAATCTGGGTTTTCAAAGCACCGACAGCGTTGTTACGCAAAATATTATATAAACAGAAGCATGGTAATATCTATACAAATACAGTTAGGTTTAACATCCAGCATGCCATTATGTTGTAGTTACTTATTAAAAACTGAAGCATTTGTAGAAAAAGAGTGTTTGAAAAGTTTAACTTAAAGTAATCAGATGCACGAAGTTAAATGAATCATTTTAAATTGTGACGTCTCATTTAATTGTTTTTAATTAAAATGTTCGAAGCGTGCCACCTATTAACTCTTGCAAACACTTGGTCTAGTGGTGAGATCGTTTTTGAATGATGGATCCGCACCGACAAAATGTTTCTCCGTGAAATAAAGTGTGAAGGCTGGACACAGGCAGTAGCGTTTGAATCTCTCACATTTGGAAAAATTAAACCATTACGTACGGCTATGACTAAAATGACACAAATTAAACGCGCTAATACGGTATTATGTCCAATCGTACTCACGCGCAAACAAAGACTCGTGCGCACAATCAGATTGATTGTATGTCTGTTTTTCAGATCACATTGAGGCGCCTTTTTTCACAGCAGGCATTAACACTTGTCAAAGATGGGCAGACTCAAGTTATTACTAACGATGCCCCCTAAACCTTTAAGAAGAACAATCTAGAATATGCGTTTTTAGTTCATTTTCTCTCTGTGTGTGGGTGCATTGAGGGCTGGTATGCTGCCCAACGTATTCTCCTTTATAGCACTTTACAGAATAACAGAGGCTGCTACTGAACCGTGTATGCAAAAAAACAACACTATTTCGCCTTTGGCACAGAAAAGAGCATAATTGTGCGTTGTATGAGCCTTTTTGGAAACATGAAACGACGAACTTTATTAATCGTAGATTTACATTTAAATTTTACTTTTAGAAAAACACAAACGATTTGTTTCTTCGTAAATTCTTATTAATATATCCTTAGCACACAAGATTTTTACAATTAACCGACTACAAAATAGATTCAGTCGAATATTCAGGTGTCAGATTGCATATTACACGGCCGGTCAGGAAAGTGGCGATGGTTTCGTTTTACGCTAACGTTGGTGAAGGAAGTTGTTTAGTTTTCGTCACGCATTGCGGAGTTTTAAACAATGCGCTGCTCGCCAGACAATTCCGCAAAAGTTTCTTTCCAGGAAATGGGACACCTGACATATCTGGACATTGTTGAGATAATAGTTGTTTGTTTAGCATAATGCAAAACGCTCCTGCAGAGTTCGACTAAATAAAATAAAAGCTTATGGTTTGACAATGAATTTTGTTTTATTTAGGATATTTTTAGAAATACACAATATTCAGCCTTACATTTTTTCTGTAAATTAAAAAAACTCATTAAATATTAAATTCTCACTCAATTTAAAAACACAGATACACTATTATTTATTAGTTATTTCACAACAGGTGATAGCAGGATTTTACTTTATGTGATGCACAAAAAGTATGTTGAAGAGGGGTGCGACCTGGGCGAAGTAATCTACATCAGACATGAGTGTTCGATTAAATACAACCCAGTATCTGAAGGAATAAACTGTGAGCATTATTTAGCTTATTATTAAATTTTATGTCTGCTGAATAATCCACATTTTTGCACAAGGGGTGCACCAATCCACAAAAACAGAAAAGACAAGAAATGAAACAACGAGAATTTCGTGGATATATATATTTTTAAGACTTGTCCCAAAATGTTTGTTGCATTATTTCTGACAGGAAGCTGCATCTGAACTCGCTTAATATCTGGAGAAAAGTATTTTTTCCTCTCTCCTGATAAAGCAAAAGGAAATGATCTCACCGTATGAAATCCTGACATTAACCTTAACTATTATTATTATTCCACCGAGAGTGCGTTTCCCCCGCCTGCTCACAACAGTTTTTTTGACCGTAATTATCGCGCCTCTGTGAAGTGACTCAACAAGAATGCCAGGGAGGATGAACCAGAAAAAATGTGGTATTCATCATCAGCGCAAAATTTCCGTCACCCAGTGTGGCATCCAGTATAAAAGACGAGCAGGAGTGAGCTACACCATCGACCTCTCACAGCAGAAAGGATCTCAAGCGAAGCCAAGACACTAGAGCACATTAGAGTGTAATTTCAATTTTTTACTTTCCATATCCATTAATTATTTTTATATATGATAATTACAATCAGTACGATGTAATCTGATAAACTGTGCTCAACTTTTTTCAAGCATTCATTTTGAAGATTTTTTTGAAAATTTATTATATTAGTTACATTTTTGTGATCAGTATATGTATAACTGAGGAATATTTGTCTGTTTCTAGAGTGATGAATTGGTTTGTGGGTTTGCTGGTTGCAGCCTACCTGTGCTATGCTAGTGAAAGCTGGTGAGTACTGCATTGAACATCTTCCTGAGAATAGTTGTTAATTCATTCATCTTCCATTATATTCACTGAAAATAGATGTTAATTCAAGCACTTCCATTATACTACAGAATCTCTTGTTTTAGTTTTATAGTTAGTTTCAGACTATACCTAACAATATGTTTTGGTTGTGTTAAAATACATATTTTGTAAAATACTGTAATTGTGTAGCATAAATGAATCTTAAAAGTGTCAAATCACGGAAAAAGAGTGAACCGAAAGCAAACTCAACAATATGTTAGTTTTCAGAGTCACACCTGAGCAAGAGCAATTGAAAGGGCAGTGATGTGCTAAAGCCAATGTGGACTCAGCGTATGAATACTCCAGGCGAGAGTAAGTGGATAAACCAGTTGTTGTATAAACTTTGTAAAATATATGTAAACCTGAAGATATTGATAAAGCTGGACCCCCTGCATACAAATATAGAGCATTGAATCCAGTGAGGAGTGAATGCAGCTTAATCCTGCAGACATCTTGGCGTTAAGTTGAAGCAGCCTGTTGGTCCAACGCGCCTTGCTGCGCGCAAAGCGGCTGACTATATGGACAATGCTGTGCAACTGATCAAAAGTCTATGGAAAGACGTCAAAACGCCCATCAATACACGGGTGTGTAGCCTTTCCATGGCTCCCTTCAAATATTTCCAAATGGGTCACAGCTGAGTTACTCAGTCTTCTTCTTTCTTTGATCGATCTGGATCTTCTGAGGAGGATCTGCAGGTCATTGCTGAGCTGACAGGTTGTGCCCTTTCCAGACTAATCGCTGCTTCCTTTCTGCAAGACAACTCCTAATCTAAACAAGTTTTCAAGACTGCGAAAAAGGCCGCCTGCAACAACAGGGTGAGTCAGTTGCTGAATAGCAACTTTTCATTTCCAAAAAAATAAAGAAACTAGGTGTGGACAACAGCAATGAAGTGAGTGTTCAAAAAAATCTTTTAATTTGCACTGCCTGCAGATATCCCTTGATTTTATTTTGGCTTGGCCTTTAGTTGCACTTTTAGAATCATTCAATAAGTTCCAAGTTAGTAATCATAAAAAACAGAATAATGAACGGCGGCTAACAGCGGATTTTTTAGACTTGGCCAGGCAAAACACCCGCTGGGGATCCGCCAACACTCCTTTCACCCGCTGGCTCCCTGCTGAGTACCAGGATGAAATCTCTACTGAAAGGCTGGGACCTCAACAAAGAGTCAATGGTCACATCTTTACCCTTTTGGTAATAAACTTGCGAAAATCTTCTTACTAACTATTATGCTGCAAGGACGCCATGAAGGAATAAAGACACAAGATGCCTGGTTGTGTATATTCTCCTACTCTGTCCCCAGGTAAGAGAAGTGTCAAACCGCATTCTTCGCACCGCAAACTCTGCTGTGGAGAGTGACCCACTGTACACTCACCTGGTAACCATTTTCGGCCAGTGGACTGGATTCACGACTGACCTTTACCCTCACTCTCCAGTCATCCGCCTATTCAGTAATGGGATTGATTATGACAAGAGCTGTGAACGCACTGAGCCCTGCTTCCCCATTGAGGTCAGTGTCATTGCATTGCACAAGAAAACACAGAAAAGCCTCCACACATACACACATATACTGAGTGTTTGTCATCTAAACAGATCCCCAAGCAAGACCCCCGCTTTGGCTCAAACTCAGAGGAGTGCATCCCCTTCTTCCGCTCAGCAGCAGCGTATGGTTCTGGCAACACAGGCTACATCTTTGGTGCAGGCAATGTCCGCCAGTGATGTAACTCGGCCACATCTTTCATCGACAGGCCAGGTACGCTCAGATGACACCAAAGCCTTCCGCTTCCTCCGACCTCTTCAGATAACGGATCGTTATATCAACACAGAGTACACTGACAATGGCCGTGGAACTCCTGCCCTTCACCAACATGGGTGCCAACATGTGTGCTACACTCGAGTCACAGACAATGATAGTAATGTCAAGGAGGTCCCCTGCTTTCTGGCTGGTGAGTGGCAGCAAAACCTCTGATATACATTCCTTAAAAGAATCTTTATCCATTTCAAGCATGGTCCACAGCTAACAGCATCTTTCTTCAATTCACGTGGCTTCGAAGGTGATGATCGATCAAATGAGAACATTGCTCTGACGTCTTTACACACACTGTTGATGCGTGAACATAACCGTCTGGCACGTGCTCTGGCCAAACTCAATCCTCACTGGGATGGAGAGGCTGCATCAGAGGCGCGAAGATCGCGGGAGGATACTTTCAGGTTAGAGAGGCCCTTTGCTGGAGTGGATTTTCTGGAAATGATATGCTCATGATTGAATGGTTAGATTGTGTGTCCTTGCATTGTTCAGTTCACTAAGTTTCTCTGCTGTCTTTCAGGTTATCACGTTCAGAGACTACTTACTCCACATTGTGGGACCAGACGTCGCTAAGCAAGCAGCTTCACCTACCCTGGTTATTTATGAAAACGTGACCCCAGCATCTCCAATGTGTTCGCCACAGCTGCTTACCGATTTGCTCACCTGATGATTCAGCCTTTCATTTTTCGTCTTAATGAGCACTACATGGAGCACTCTGATTACCCCAGCCCACTACTGCATAAAGCCTTCTTCGCACCATGGAGAGTCATCTTTGAAGGTATGGCCAAAACCTTTAATGTGTTATACCTTTCCTAAACTGATTTTGAGGACATCTGGTCAAAATTAAGTTATCTCCTGTGCTTTTCAGGTGGTTTGGACCCAATCCTGAGGGGGCTGGTGGGACACAAGGCCAAGCTGAACACGCAGGACCACATGATGCCTGATGAGCTGAGAGAAAGGCTGTTTAAATTCTCCACTGAGTTGGCATTGGATCTGGCATCTCTCAACATGCAAAGAAGCAGAGACCATGGACTTCCTGGTATTTGTTTATTGTTTATTGTTTACTTTTATATATTCTGTATGTTGACAATGAATTTAGCAAACATAACAAGGCTTTTGCAGGCATCACTTATCGTATACTTGGCAACATCTTCACACTGTGTGCCTCTTTTTAGGCTACAACAAATGGCGAAGGTTCTGTGGGCTGTCACAACCAAGAAATTTGGCAGAGTTGGCTAAAGTGATGAACAACACTGAGCTGGCCAGGAACCTGCTGGCTCTCTATGGCACACCTGAAAACATTGACGTGTGGCTAGGTGGGGTGGCTGAGCCCTTTGTCCAAGGAGGAAGAGTTGGACCCCTGTTTGCCTGCCTGATTGCCACTCAGTTCCAGAGGATCCGCCAGGGTGACCGGTATGTTACATGAATCACATTGCTAAAACTGTTGAGATTTTTGCGTTAGCTGCACCTCTGCATTTGTTTTGTATGACTTTGTTTTAAACGTAACAAAAATGTCCAATTTCAGACTCTGGTGGGAGAACCAGGGTGTTTTCACTGAGGCCCAGAGAAATTCCCTGAAGGAAACATCACTTGCCCGGATTATTTGTGATAACACGGGCATCACCGAAGTCCCAGAAAAACCCTTCCTGTACCGGCCTCGGGGATCTGGTTACACCAAGTGTAAGGACATTTCTGCATTTGACCTCAGCCCATGGAAAGAGGATGGTGAGTTAATAACCTTAAATCTTCTCTAGCACAGTTGACTGAAGCCACTCTGTGCTGTTATTGTGTTTTAAAAATGCTGACTCCACCCCCTCCCCCTTTTCTTTAGAAGAAGCCTCAAGTGGAAAAGTAGGACCTCCAGGTAAATACCTCTTCCTCTACTATTAACCATAATTACTAAAATAAGTAATAATACATTTAATTTGTATAGCACCTTTCAAGACACTCAAAGATGCTGAAAGCAATATAGTAAAAGTATTTCTTTAAAACATTGCCGTTATTAAAATTAGACTAATTATTTTCTCACAGGGCCCAGAGGACCAGCTGGTCTGAGAGGTCCCCCGGGACCTCCTAGCACCAAGAAAAAAGTTGCATTCTCCATGAGACTTGGAAACAACTTCCCAAAAGCTAACAAGCCCATCACCTTCCATGATGTCATCTACAATGAACAGAACAGCTATGACATCAAGACAGGGTATTTCCGCTGTGAATATCCAGGTGTATACCAGTTTGAATACCACTGTGTCATCAACCAGATCCCTAGCAATATAGTGCTAATACACAATGGAAAGCAGATTCTGCAGTCCCACGCCACACCGCAGAATGGTTACACCACAACCAGTGGCAATGTGTTTCTTAGGCTTGAGAAGGGAGACAGGGTCTGGCTAATGGTCGAAGATAGTCGCAATGGTCTGACCAGAGACAGCACCTTCTCAGGACAACTGCTCTTCACTGAGTAGGATGTTGCTTATACAACTGCTGATTCACAGCATCCTCAAAACACTGCAAAAAAGTCAGTTTTGATGGGTTAATTAGTCTTTTTTTAAATGCTGCCAATAGGGTGAGATAGTCCCTCTGGCCACTTCCTAGTGCAATTTTCTGCACTGCATTAGTAATAAAGGTTTAAGATGTTGGTTTTTCAGCAGAAATATGCTGACAGTTTGCTGAATCATCAGTCTCTATGTACTTATAGGAATTATAAATAGGAAAGTCGATCCTCTCTAAAGCAATGTAGGACAATATAACATCTCAAAATGGACATTTAAGTGGACCCTGCTGATAGAAAAGCACAATGTTAAAAAAAAAACTGTTGTATGATTTGACTATTTTTATATCCTTATATTGAATTAATTAATAATCATAATCCACTGTTATCTGCAGTGGAAATGTAAAAGGGCAAATCTTGTTTGTTTTTTTAATGAATCATTTAACTGTATTTTAAAATCTTAAAATTGTACACTTGAATACACTTTTTATACTGAAAAATGAATGTAAACTATCCACTATGTAATATGTAATATTGTGTAAGACTTGGAGTCACTTTGATTTTGACATTAATAAATGTTTTTTATACGGATTAACCTCTGCCTCTGAATAAAATTATTGATGACATAGAAGATGAAAACATATTTGTTTGCAGACCCACAAGAACACTGTTGATGCTGTTCTGATCCTGACCAGTAGATGGCACTGACATACAATTTGTGTCGGAGCAGAAAAGCCGGAACAAGCCACAAGCGTGAAATACAGTCTCTGAACTGTTGATTGCAGATGACGCCTCTGCTGGTAAAGATTTAAATAAAACATAAAGTTTCGCCATTACTGTGCAGAAACACATGTTAACACAACTTAAATTTAATAATGAGTTAAATAAATCCAAGAATCAAATTAAGATAATTGCTTGGATATTAAAATAAGAGAAAGATGGAGGATATTTAACTTTCAGATAGACACAGTGGAGAGAAACACTGTTAAGCAGTTTTCTGCTGAGCAAGAAGGTAAATCATACAAGTCAATACAAATCTATAGTCTAGCAAAGTTTCCATTAGTGTTATAAAAATCTGGACAATCGTACCGATGGTATGAATAATGCTATCATTCAGTGATGTTTGGGAACCAAGGATTTAGTGTAAAGATGTAAACAGGTAGAAGGCTGGGCAAATGGACACAACTCCTGCAAGACAGGAAAAACTTTATTGTGGTATCTGGAGAGGAGTTTCAATAGTTATTTCGGGGCTTAATATCGCTTCAGAACAAATAACTGATCATTTTTATTTATTTAAAAGTACTTCTAACATCTCACAACCAGATGTTTTTATTCCCAGCAGACAACGTGACATGTCATAGCAGAAAAATCACAGGTGTCATTAATAACATTAATTAATGACAGCTGATTCAGCACCTGGCACGACTTTCACCAGGACAGAAGTAAGACCGCTTTGTTTTTAATATATTTTTTTTATATAAATTATTATAGCTTTTATTATAGATTGTTTATACAAGCTCTGTTCTTATCTGGCAAATGTTCATGTGGGCTGGGTCCTAACTGGGACACTGAAATGACAGGCAGCGTCATAAATCAATGGCATTTATTTTGTGTCACATTTACAAAGGTGAAAACAAAAGGTGGAGTCTTGATTTGAAGTTTGTAAAAATTTGCTGATTGTATGCTATTAACCTAGGGAACTAAATATATCTCCTTTTTAAAAAATGGAGAAAATGAAAACATAATGTGACAATCGGAGGTACATTTTGAACTTCAGTGACAGTTTTGCTTCATTAACTGTCACTGCAACCAGATATTTTGAGCCTCTGTTTCCTTATAAAATTACCGCAATACATTTAATTTTCTTGCAGGAAATGCTTTAACTCCAACGTAGGCCGTGAATTGAAATGTTTGCTCCAAGTTCAGCAGATGGTTTTTGATATCAAGGAATGAGGCTGGCAGAGGTCACTCCGCTTTAATTGCGGATGCCGACACTTCCCAGGGGATCTGCATCTTTGCCTAAATAAGCAAACAAAAAACGAGTGTGCAATATACGGCGATCGATAGGAGACGTTGTGGGTCGCGTTAGCTCTCTTGTTTTCTACACAGTGGAGAGGAGGGACGGGAACCAGCTGCTGCGTCTCCGCGCACACACACACCACGCCCCTCCTGACCTCCGTGGACACAGTGCCATCCACAGAGAGTGGCTCTGGGTGTCCCACGGGAGCAGGGGAATGCTGGAAAGGACGAGCGGCACACGATACCCCATTGTTTGGTATAGCAGTCACTGATCCCCCCCCTCCCTTCCTCCTCCACCCCCAACCCCGACTCCCTCCTCCCTCCCCCCTCCTCCCTAAAAACACACGGGCTGACCGTCTCAGCGGGTTAAATTGATTAGAAAGACGTTTGTGGTTTGACTAATCCCCCGTTTTCGCCGCGGCTCTCCGCTTCACCAAATTAGAAAAGCCACACATTGAAACACCAAGTCTTAAATGTGCGGGTCGTGATAATCACGGCACCTGTGGGGCAGAAAAGGAGAAGAGTTGCAACATGAAATCAACCGTAAACTACACCAAATAGATACGATAGGATGATTTTCTATTCATGATTCCCATTCATTCATTCAAGTTTCAGGAAGCTCCAGTCTGATTGTGGAGAAATTAGCTCGTATAGAACCTTTGAGACAAAATGATCTCCAATTAAAGCCATAATAATTTCTATAGTGAATTCTTTGGCAAAAGAAGCGTTCCTGTGAAATTAAGGCTTCGGTGAATAAAAACACTGGCCAGCTACGTGTTCACGAGATTAAATGATCGCGCACACATGACCCACTTTACTCCTCAATGAAACATTCTCATATGATGACCAGAAACCTGTTTGATCACATGTCAGCAACACATGTATTTGATGACTGGGACGATGTCTGGTGTGTCCACCCTGCATCTGTGGCGTGTACCATGCTGAGGTTCAAATTATAGGCTTATGAGATTAATTGGGTTCACCATCCCAACACACCTCTGGTTAATTGTAACGCAGAAAGGTCAAATCAAAAGTTTGGAACAATTATTTTCTCTTTAGTCTGCAGATGATGAATGAGAAGCTTTGATTTCCTGCATATATCCGTCCATTCTGGGTCGATTTAATGAGGTTTTTGAGCAAGGCAGTGCAATCAATTAGGTGTTTGCACAAGCTGCAGTGCTGGTGTGATGTTTCTCCTCAGTTTTACAGAACCGACAAATCTACACAAGCACCATATTTTAAACAGCGCATTTCAGAGGTTTGGCAACGAGTGTAGGAATTTTATTGAAGTGTGTTATCATATATGGCTTTTTCATGGTTAAGCACAGCTGTCAGTCATGTCAGGGGAAGTGTGTGATGTGACACGGCGACAGGGTGGAGACTCTGCAGCAGGATTCCCCAGGACTGCTCTCATAATTGAGGGAACATCTGACTTTGTCCCGCGCTGGCAGATGGTGGGTTGAGGCGGGATCCAAGGGGGGAGATTTACATCCATTGTCCAGGCGCACAAACTCCACACAGAGACAATAGTATCGGTAAGGGGCCAAGAAACCAGGACTAGGAAAAAAAAACTTTCCTTTTTAATGCCAAACTAACAAGAGAAATTAATTTCTGGTCTGTTCAAATGTTCGTTTTTGGGGAGCCCCCCCAACATAAACATTAATCCATTTTATGTTTTAAAAAAACACAAATAAAAGTGTTATTCGTGTAAAATTCAGAACTTGTTTTTTTTACATATTTGACAAAAACAGCAGAAAATGTCTTTGTGCACATTTTAGGTTTATTCAAGCACTGTTCTGTAGGAGTTTTACAAGAGCTTTGTTCTAAGTAATTAAACTATATAAATCATCAGCTAAAAAACTTTAAACTGCATCAAAAATGATTCCCTTATAGCCACGTGTTACATTTTTTTCCCTGTTGGCTGGATCACCAGCCAAATAACGCCTTAGCTGCGTTATTTGTTACTGATTTCATGACCAGTTTGGATTTGATTAGGCAGCCTGTTGTAATGATGAAGAACTAATTTTCGGGCACTGTCAGGCAGTGGTCCAAACGCCAATCAGAGCGCAGCCCTGTCCGCTTGCCGGCGGAGATTGATGGACCAACCAGACGGCCATTGTTGCGGCTGACACTGATGCGATGCCTCCTCAGCGGAATCACCGCGTTCAAAGGAGCAGACGGTGGAGCTGCTGAATACGCGCCTGCTCGTCGACAGCGCACTCGTGTTAAAGTCTGACTTGAATGAATAGACCAAACAGGATTTGCTGTACTGAGTATTCAGATCAGCAGTGGTCCAGCTCGTACAGGAGAATTGAAACCTGCATTTTAACACATGGTTTGTATTAAACTTTGAGAGGTGGACGAATATAAATGTAAAACACTTTGTGAGGAAAATGTAACGTTGGTCCACTAACTCAAAGTTGAATGATATTGTTTTTAAAGCCCCCCCCATTCTCACCCACCCAGAAACAAAAGGTCCCTTTTCATTTCATTTTCGCAGCATATAAACATATTTCTTGCTTAAAGACTTACATATTCCATAGTTTCTGCTTTAAAGCGGGTGAATTTTTGTGTTTCTTCCAATATTATTACCATGCTTGAACTTAATGTATAAAGTTTGTTGCCAGTCACTAGCTGGATGCTGAATCTGGCAGAAGTCCAAACAACGGATGCACTTTACACCAATGAGAGCATCCATTTCAACAATCGGTCCCCCATATGGCACTAAGGCCCCTCCTCCATGCTCTATCCCGGCAGAGGGTCTCATTCATGCTTCAAGACAGCGGTTCACTGCGAGCTTCCTGGCCCTCGGATCAACTGTTTTGATCCGATCTGGCCTTTTTGACAAAGGAAGACTTTCCTCACACGCACATTGCGAAGAATATCTTAAAACGGAGTCGCTCTGAACTGTTTGCGGAGTTGAGCCAGCCGAGCAGGTGACCATCTGCGCTCGAACCGAAGCTGGAGATTTGCGCGTGGACAATGCTTGCAATTAGTGGGGGAATACATCTATTATCATCATTTCAGCCTTCAAATACAGTGTGAGTGGATTTTCACTGAGACGCCCTCTGAAACACCACACAGCGTCGGTCATTTCTCTTTCAAAGCTCTGTGAAAGCTCAGTTTTCCTGCGGCGCTCGGGAGGAGCGCAGCATCCTGGGGTGGACCTTCTGTTGTTTGCCAAAGTGCTTTAGCTCTCAAATTCATTTTCCCCCCGCAAGTTCAAAAAAAGTGCACCGAAACGACCAACACGGGGCTTAAATGTTCGGGATCCAGGAGCATCTGATACGAGAAGTGAGCGGATTAAAAGAGAGAAGTCTTGGAGAGGAGATGGAACCGGTCCGGTCGTGGGTGCGTAATGTCGGGGTTGTGGATGCGAACGTAGCGGCGCAAAGGTACAGTACAAACTCAGCTGATCCATTCACATTACCATTACTCATCACTTCGTTCCATTAGCTGCCCCCAGACACTAGCCGTGCAACGTGACTTAATTTATTTTCATGATCAGCATCATGAGCACAAGAGAGATTTGAACTTGCGGACATTTAACAGAAGCTTCAAACTACAATCTAGGCCTACTTGTTGCAAAAGATGACACAAGCGCCGGGTCAAACTTATAAAATATGTTTAATATGATGAAAGAACAACGCCTGAATTGTTCTTCAAAGCAATAAAAGTAAAGTTTATGTACACACGGGGAAAGCAGGCTTGTTATGCTGCTATTATATTGCCCATATTATTCAAGTCGCATGCAGATGATCAGAGAATTTGCTCTTGCCCAAAAGATCAACTTAAATATTTAGATGACACAATCAAATATGACATAATTTCCTATTTTTTCCTAAAGCTAACAGCATATTTTTCCGCAGATCATCCATTTCAGTGGATGTTTTTTTTTATGTGACACACACCTTTATCATCACCGGTTACACACTGTACATTTACGATTTTTCCTCAACACAAGTGACAGCTTTCTATTGTTGAATCACCCCTCTACCTGTAACAGTTTCCCCCCCGGATGTCCAATTATCCTCTTCATCATTTCTTGACGAACACACACACACACACACACACACACACACACACAGACACAGACACAGACACATCTGTCTTCTCAATTTTCACCGTGTCCAAAGTTTTTAACAGCAGTCATAAAGAAAAGGAAACAAACAAAGCAATAAGTGAATTACTATAATACAAATCTTAATAGACCTAAAATAAAAAGCTATAGTGATACAACAATGGCGCTGCTCGTGTCTATTTAGGAAACGTACTATCATTAAATATGTTATTTAACGGTGAAATTGTAAATATATAAAGTTGTATTGGATCAAAAATTACAATAAAACTCGTTAAATGCAAATTTCCCATGTGGCTTTTGTTTTGATTGTGGAGGAAACGTTTACGGCTTTCGCGCAAAAATCTACTAAGTTTGAATTATCTGAGGTTTTTCGACTGGCGATAAATGAAGCTACAGGAAAACCGTCCGGGCTCTGTGTGGTGCAGATTTGTTCATCTTTTTTATTTGGTTTGATCAAAGACAAAAGATCCTGGGTTTTCTTTAAAGGACTGTGTCTGCATGTTTAATTTATTTCAATTCAACATCCACTTTAACCAGGATGCAGCAGCACCAGTTGAAAGTGCTGCTTGTATTGTCGACTTTTCACTTACAAGCTAAAGCATTAGTTTAGCAAGTTCTGCTTTTTCCCCCAACTTTTTTTTTTTTACTTTGTTAATTTTCCAGGACAAAATTGTTTATTGGGGGCAGGTAAAAGAGCCTATCACGGGTAAACAAAATGTTTATAAATGATCTGTATACTATTTGAAAATTATTGATAATTATGTGAATAAACTGAAGGCCTCAACTATTATTGAATTAAAAAAACATTGTCATTACTGGGAAATTAAATGCTTTAAAAACGATTTTTATATTTGAATAACATATTTGAGATGCATAATAATTTAGTTTTAATGAATCACTGCAAGCAAAGAAAAGTGTATGTTTTATTAGGATTTCTTTGAGATATTTGAATGGATTATACACATTGTTAGATGGTAATTTAATTTATAATTAGCTTCATGTTTAGCAGTTTAACTCATTTTAAAAAAGACAATCTGAATGTCTTTAATATTCTGACGGTGAGCGTGAGCTGACTGTCTCTTCCTGTTGTGTCCTCAGTGGAGTAGCTTTGTCAAGAGCTCACTTTGAGAAGCAGCCGCCCTCAAATCTCCGCAAGTCCAACTTCTTCCACTTCGTCCTGGCGCTCTATGACAGACACGGCCAACCTGTGGAGGTGGAGAGGACTGCATTTGTGGACTTTGTCGAGCATGACAAGGTGTGTGAGTGTTTCTGAACCCTTTATTTGAGGAATGGAAGGCATCCGTTCAGTTTTCATCTTCAGAGCTCTTTCATGAGGAATTTTGTACAACCAAAACCACAAATTTAAATCAAAACCGACTGCAGAGCCGTGAATAACATCAGTAATATACAATATTTCAGCAGTAACCAGGTGCTCAACTTGATCCTCCCCATCCCCAGTAAAGCCAAGCATATCGAACAGCTGACGGCTACATGTTTACACAAGCTTTACCCTCAATGAGCTGATGATGTGGGATTGAAAAGGAATATCTAATGACTAATTAGCAGCTTGCCTCATTAGGAGGACATCACTACTTTTTAAAATGCAAATTATGCTTGCTCCTGTTAAGTTATACAGTGAACTAATCATCAAAGTCTCTTTTCCTTCACCCCCCTCCCATCTTCTCCATACTCTAAATACTGCTGGGGGGGAGCTGGATTCCTCAGGTTGGACAAGACCAAAATAAGGAAGGCTACAGACTGGAGACAGAGTTAGAAAGAGACGATAGAGGGCATAGACTGCCTGGAGTGGTGGGAGCCTTATGCCTGGTGTTGATGGATGTTTTTGCCTTGTGGTGAGGGGGAGCGAGAGTCTAAACTGGCAACAACTCTCCCTTTGCCAGACAGACAAGAGGACACCGTCCCGTCAACTGGAGTTCAAGCATAGTTTTGCTATGAATTTCACAGGCAAGGTGGGAGGGAGAGGGCGAGCGGCGGTGCTAATGCCAGGGCTGAAAGCTGTCAGTGTGCTCCCCTTTGTGCCACACAGGCCAGTGTAGAGTAATATGACGGCAGTGGAGGAGTTCATTTTCTGCATGGTTACCCTGGCATCTGTTTTTGCTTTGTAATTATGCAGAGGTAGAACGATGGCATGGCGAAATAAATGTTCCTCTGTGTATATTTACAAAACTTATGAAGCCAGGCATCCATCTATCTCCTGATGTTAAGTCTCAATCTCACTTTCGATATTAAGTTTGGAGCTCTGTTACTTTCCAACTTATCTTCGTGCATCTTAATTTCCACACCTCTTCTTCTTCCCTCCTTGCAGCTGTCTCCTTTTCCCAGTTTCTCTACCTCCCCAATCTCCCTCGTTCTCTCTTCCTCTCTCGCCCTCGTCTTCTGTGATGCCAGCCTCCTGGGTTATTGGACCAGAGAGCATTCCTCTGAGACCACTTAGAAAGACCAGTAGAGGTAGAGGAAGAGAGAGAAAGAGAAGGAACAAGAGACAGAGAACAGGGGTGAGGGGGGGAAAGAAGAAGTGAGAGGCTATAGTGGAGTGCCTGGGGGGAAGGAGGGATAGCGGAAAGGAAGTTTTTCTGTCAAGGTCGACTGCTGCTCAGTCTCACGTACAGTACTTTCCACTCATGGAGACACACTTAGCACACACACACACACACACACATAACCATGCCTGCACTACCTTATGGCAGGGAGGACCTCTGCATTTGATCATAAGGTTTTAGGAGCCCAAATCAGACATGATAGTTCAACCTCTACAAAGAACATCCGACTCAAGGTTAAGCGTTCAGCTCTTGAGCACAACGAAAGGTCCCACGTGGGCTTTGAGCCTACAACGCTCTGATCTCGATGCTGCTTCCAGGGAAGGACGAGCTGCAGGATTAGGAGAAACCCGCTGATGCTCAGCTGTACTTATCTGTGCTCCAAATGTGCTTAACTGCATGCCCTGCTTTTTGTCTGTGTGTCTGTCCTCTCTTTTCCAAGGAGCAGACCGGAGAAAAGACCAACAACGGCACGCACTACAAGCTGCAGCTCCTCTATAGCAACGGTGAGTCAAGTCAAGACATAAGTTCACAGGTTGTAGGCTGATTCTTTGCCCTTTGAGGTGTCTAATTTGATGATTTAGACAATGAAGCCAAGGCCCGTGTGTCACAGGAATTGAAAAAGGTCACCGGTGACACCAGTGTGCTAACATGACACACACCTTTCCACTTAACTAATCTTCTTCCACATCTTCCCCTGTCTCACCCCGCCTCGCGTCTCTGAGCTCATAAATTACCTTCCACTCATCGTCTAATCACTGGGTTTGTACAACTCAACATTCAGCTCCATGAGGAGCCACTTCTGGGCCCATGTATGAGGAAATGAGGTACATGTTGCCACCGCATCCCAATCCACCCCCTTTATCACCCCCCCCACTTCCAACTCCTCCAACCCCCCATGGTGCTTCCACATCAGATCCGGGGATGCACAGAGAAATTCGGTTCCCATGAGCCACTGCTGCCCCTACTCTGCCATCGCAGTGGCACCCATGGGAGAGAAGATAAAAGACATGTTCCAGAGCAACCCTCTCGTACACCCTCCATACACACACGCGTGCACACATACACGTACATACAAGCACACTAGAACTGCTTCCCCTACATCCCCTCTTCTCATCCCCTTCCCCCGAAGCGATATCAAAGGCATCTCAATCGAGACTTTGATGAGAGGAGCACGTTTTAAAAGCAATACTCTCCAAAGTCTCCATAAAAAATCCTTGGGTAATGTGCTCTTCTCTCAAGAAGCAATTCATTACATGTCGTTTCCCTATCTTGTGATAATTTACAGTAGAGGTTTTAAAGCATTCAGAGGTTCAGGTGATTCTGGAAATCAGAGGCACACCTGATTACAACAAAAAAAGACATTTGCTGTTCAATTATGGCCCTTTACAAACTGATTGGGTACTCTTTTACCTGTTGTTGTATGACTCCAGTCTCCAGCCAGTCAAAGTAAACATGGGGGATACATCAGAAGTTAACTGAGATATAACCAAAAAAAGACCAGCCTGACAAATCGTGAGAATGGGGCTGTAAATTCTGGCCTCAATGCAGAACATGACTAATAATCATCAAACATCAAATAACTCCCAATCCCCTCAGAAACCATCAGGGAGAAAAAAATGAACCGCATGCCAATCTTGTTCCTCCATGTTGGCTGGACAGAGTTCAATGATTCTTCTGAGAGCTTGTCCAGTGTTTGAGATAAAAAAAGATTAATGTCATAAATCTTTCCATTTTATTTTGAGCATCCTCAGCACTCCTTTATCAACTAGTTAGACTGGGTTCAGCAGTTTAAATGAACTTTCAGCTATGTTATTTATGGTCATCGGACTGAATTCACTATTGTCAAGGGATGTGGGGATTAGCTAAACAATAAAAAATTAAAAACATTATAGACCAAACATTCAGTTTCTTGGGATTCATTATCATTTTTTGTGTTTTCTTTTTGCAGGGGTTCGTACAGAGCAGGATCTTTATGCACGACTTATTGACTCTGTCACTAAACAGGTTGGTAAACTGTCCTTAAGTCTTCTCAGAGGGGTTTAAACCCAAAGCAATGTAAGTAAGAGCCTCATTGATTCTACATGAAACTGAATCTCCCCCATTGCTCACTTATTTCCTCGTCTCAGCCCATATCGTATGAGGGACAAAACAAGAATCCAGAAATGTGCAGAGTGCTGCTCACACATGAGGTTATGTGCAGGTGAGTCACACACACGCATAAAACCCCCCTAAACACACACTCGCTCATTCAAGCCTTCACCCACAAGGGACGAAATCCAAATATCCATTACTCTCCTTCACTCTGCTTTGTCTCAGTCAGCTTGAAATGTGGTTTTGGGACGACGCTTGGGGCTCAGCTTTTTTTGAAAACTAGACCATGGTTGAACTGTAAGTCTAGCCTGTCTGTCATCATCCTTGTTACAGCGGTGACCCCCCTGCTGCTTTCTGCTGTAACGCAGCATGTCACCGGCCAGCTCCTGTTTCTTCCTGGAGCTCTTCTCTTTCTGGCCTGGAGTTTTGCAGCCAGACCACAGCTGACAGCAGCAGACGCACTTTAGGGGAACAATCCACCGAAATGTAACTCCAGCACTTCTGTTTAGCCAAGACAGCATGTTTGAACTTTGTCAACATGTGATGACAAGAGCAGTGGTATAATTCAGTGTGAGAGAATCGTTTTAAAAGCACAGTGGGTTAGCCGTAGCTTTGGGACTGTAGGGTTTTGGCAATTATTTGGTAAGTAAAGAAAATAGGTGAACGCGGTGTTTTGGATGGAGAGGAAGCTGAGGAGAGTGGTCTGGAAGTGGGGCAGTGACCCAGGATTCGAAGGGGCAACAGTGGGAAGGATAGGGGGCTGGGACATGGAGAGAGGGGCTAAGACAGAGTGGGGTTTGCCATTGTGTAGCCAGCAGATGCCCGAATGTGACTCACAGCTGGCTAATAACAGAGCCGAAGAGGCAGAGGGCAAGCGTCACAGCTGGGGAGTGAGGCCGTCTGACAGGGGGGCGGAGGGGGGCAGGGCAGGGCCAAGCTGGGACACGAGAGGGGTGAGGCGAGGTGTAGGGGTGGCAGATGGTTAGGGGTGGGGGCACTTTTGTTATGCAGTGAAGGGGACTTTGGGGAGGGGGGGCTGGGTGGCCAGCAGGCTCCTCGGACAGGACTGCTGACGAATGGTAGGATGTTGTAGGAGTGTGTGTGTGTGTGTGTGTGCACGCGCAGTGAGGCTGCGTGGGGGTTGAGTTTGATTTTGAAATCAATGTGACAGATTGCCTGGCTGGCTTTTCACTTTTGAATGGTCTCTCACTGTTTGTAGGGTGTGTTGTTGTACCTTTTCTTCCTCTTTTATTCTTTTGTCTATTCTTCCCCTCCCCTCTCATGCCTCCTTTGTGTGCTCCTGGATCTTGGCCGACTGCAGGGCAGAGTAGTCTGGGCCCATGGATGTGGATGGGCCAGACAAATGAAGGCTCCTCCTGTTTAATTTGTTTGTTTTTTTTTTTGTTTTTTTGCCTACACTGACTTTTTCCCCCTCTCTTTTTTGTCTCTTTAACTGCCCACTCAGCCGCTGTTGTGAGAAGAAAAGTTGCGGCAACCGAAACGAGACGCCCTCTGACCCAGTCATCATTGACAGGTAATGAGATCAAACCTCGTCTCACAAAGTGTCCAATACCTCAAACAAGCACCTACTCATACTGAAAGCACTGGGCTGCCCTTTCTTTGTATGCATGCATCACACAGCCACAAAGAAGGAGAGAGGTGAAGGTTCTTGCACTGAGATTTCCTTAATCAGCTGTTGCATTTCAAGCCAAGTTAGACAAGAAGCAGCATAACAGTAAACGCTCCAGTTAAAGCATGTGGGCTGAATGTATTTCTACAGTTATGTTAATGTTTGTGTGCATCACACATGAATATTAATATGTGCATGCACACACCACATATAAATACTGATATTTTGAACATCAGAATAGAGCTTCATGGTATTCTGGCTGTAATATACAGTGCAGAGTATCCGTGTCCATGTCTGTCTCCCATGTGTTTCTTCAGCTTCCTGTTTATCTGTTCATCTTCATCTTCAGCCTGCTGGGATCTGTTTCAGTTTGGTCACTCATTACGTTTAACAGCCGACAGTGCACCTGAAATCTGCCAGAAGTGTAGACTTCCTTTTTATCAGAAGCATGTGGATCTTTCATACCACCCGACAGGTTCACATATGTGGTAAATGTTCACCCTGACAGCCACTTATCAGGCTTAAAGGTGGATGACCACCGCTGTAATCAGCGTGTGTGAGAGCCTTCACGTCCGAGGGATTTCGGAGGTCTCGCACTGTCTGCCCGGCATTAACCAGTGTGATGAATGCTCATAAGCAGACTGCACGTGAAATACTTTCTCTGTGATGTCATAGATGCAAACCTTCATCTCCTCTCACTCCCTTACCTCTCTCCTTCCTTCTCTCCTTCCCTCAGATAGTCTGTCTAGAAAACACTCACTTCATATACGTCAAGGACCCTTTTCTTTCCCCTCCTCAGTTCAAGCTGGCTGGCTGTTGACAGTGTGTCTCCAAGGATCTCCGCTGAAGATAGTTTTCATATAACGGAAAAATTGGGCTGTTGTCTTTCGAATTTTCCCAGAATACCTTGGAGCAGCTGCTTTTCTCATTTACTGTAGCACATTACTTTCCCAATAACCCCCTCTGCACCCCTTTTATACTTCCTCCTAACATGGCTAAACCTCTTCCAAATTTGTTTGCAACTAGCTTGACAACGGGCTGGTGAGGAGAGAGTAATCTATATCTCTTTGTGACTCCTTGTGTTTGTGTGTGTGTGCGTGCTGGTGTGCGGCTGTGAGGATTGATTTAAATGGAATCATTGACCTACTGTACTCTCTAATCACACTGGGCATATCCCGTCCTGATGGGGGCTTCTCCCTCTTGACTGGCCAGCGAAATCCCGTCCTTGGGGAGCAGCCTATTAGCAGCCGGTTAATTTCTGATAAGCCAATGGAATTTTTGCGTGGCCCTGTGCCCTTTTATCCCACCTTATGTGCACTTTCTCGTTGAAAAAGTAAAAAGATTGACAGGGAAAGAATTGTGTGTGTGTGTGTCTTTGGAGCATGTATACACAAACACACAAACGTATGTTTTCATGTGTGTATGAGGATCCTTGTACATTTATTTATGTATGTATATGGATGTATGTGCAATTGTGTATGTGTCTTTGTGACCCCTGCTCTGACCTTTTTTTCCTAGTCACTGCTTGGGTCTTAAATTATTCGTGTGTGTGTGTGTGCGTGCGTGCGTGTTTGCAGCCTATGTGCACTTGTACATATGTGTGTGTGTGGAGGAGACGGTCTGTTTCTGTGGCTCCAGTAATCAGCCTCCTGCTCCCAGCCCCAACACCTGTTCTCCAATTAACATGCAGCGTGCTGGGGCCCACTCGCTCCTATCGCCCAGCCACTGCTTTCTACCCTTTTTCTTCCTCCGTTTCCTCTTTTTTCCTCTCCACTCAGCCCCATGCTTCCATCCTCCCCGCCTCGTCTCCTATCTGTACTTACACACCCTTCTTGCTCTTTTCCTCTCACTCCTACTGTGCTCTTACTTCTTTGCACCCTTTTGCTTAATTCCCCTCCGCTCCTCTTCTTCTCCCTTCACGTTACCGGCTCCACCACCGCCACCACCACCCCCCTCCTGTCTAATTTTGCCATAATTAGGCAGTGTCATTAGGACACCTACCCAAGCACAAGGGAGTTTGCAATTCCCCAAACGGCCTAAACCCCCTCTTTTCTAATCTCCTTTCCATATTGTTTCAGTTTTCTCTCCCCCTTCTCCTGCTGCTGCTGCCCCCCCATCCCTCCTGCCTCCTTTTCTCCCTAATCCTGATTTGAGTGAAAGGAGAGAGAGGAGATCACAGCTGATCCACTGGGAGGGGTGAAGGGATAGAGGGTGGAGGGACCAAGGGATGAAGAGGGCAAGGGCAGTCGTTGACAAAGAGATGACTCTTAAGTTGCCTATGGGAGAGAATTATCTAATGCCCTGCTGCCTGCTGCTTCTAATAGTTTTACAATTGTCTAATCTTAACATTGCTGAACTGCTACACTCACTGGCCCGATGTGACTTCTCTCTTTGGAGGTCTTATCTTTGACTGATGGACTGGCTTGTCCACTGATTGGTTAGGTGATTGATCAATAGACGCATTGGCATCATTACCATAAATCTTGACTAACTTCTCAAACTCAGACAAGGCAATCTTTCTGCTACTTTTCTATTCAGCTTTAATATTTTTGTATTGTTTGTTTAGTTTTATGTTGGACAGTCACTGCAGAAAAGCAGAAAATTAACTTGCAACACTTGTGATGATCAACTGATTGTGCAGATTGTTTGTTAAACAGAAAAGCACAGCTCCTCAAAAATGACAACTTTCCACTCTCTAATTTTTTTGAGTTGTTATTTGAGTTCTAAAGAATAAAGCCTATTAACGTTTAAGTCAAACAAAAAATAGGATTAGTATGTACAAGTGTAATTCTGCTATTTTTCACCAGTCTTTGTTGCTTTCACTCCGTAAAGGTCGTCTACGCCAAGGAGTTCTCAGTATTAACCCAGGCAGATCTGTTAATGGTGGGATTATTGCCATGCTGACCTCTGACCTCTGAGAAACTATATTGGTTCTGGGCCAGAGCTGGCCTCTGTATTTATGAGTGAACCATGGGTTTACAATGGAGACAAGCAGATGTCAGTATTGGTATTAGATGGTGTGGTTTGGATGGGAGGGGTCAGTGCTCGGTGTGAGTGTGCGTTTTTATATTTGGCTAAGATGGTGAGATCAATAGCTGGTCATAAGGAGTGTGTGGAGGGATCCATTGTAAGGCAAGAGCCCTGTGAGGTGGTGGGTGTGGGTGGGGGTGGGGGGGTGATCAATGGCAAGCACTATCTCACTAATTGATCGTGTTTCCAAGAGGGGTCTTTTTTAACAAGCCTGCGCTCAGAGAAAAGAAGAATAATCAATAGGAATTTTCCAATCTTGTCAATATGGCTCTTCTCTCCCCTGGATTCAAAATGAGCTCACAAAGAGAGTCTCACACGAATATCAGGCTTTGAGTTTTGAATGGTGACCTGAAAACGAAACGTCTATCTGGAATACTTTTCTGTAAAAAACTTGATTGTGCTTTCTGAGTTTATCATTTTCCTATTTGAACAGTGATCAGCTGTCTCAGGCTATAGCTTGACTTCAGATGTTCGGCTCCAAGAGGAATCCATTACTCTTAATCTTAGGTTGTGGGTTGTATTGATTTGTTTGTAGTCTTGGCTCTAGTTATATGCATGGCTCTAGTTATATGCCTGTACCACAGCTTTGTTTTGAACTAGTCCGTGCAGGGTTTTGTTGTTCTCGTTGATTTTTTTTTTAGTCCTAATCCATGTGTAGTAGATTGCTCTAGTTTAAAACTTTTAATTTTAATTATTGCAGTCATTTTTTGTTAATTCCTTGTGCTCATATCAATTCTCAAACCTATATTTTCCTGCAAAATGACATCGTGCAGTATGTTGACATACACACGTGTGCACAGACACACACAGAGCCTCAGTTCTGCAGTGCTGCAAAACATGCAGATCTTTTTTTTTTGTATAGTTTTTAACGGATTAACACTGTCTGGACAGTTTGACAATAAACTATTCAGATATCATTTGTTGCTGTATGTAAATGTCTGGTCTCAACCAGAGAGCCAGTCTGACCATCTGTTGGTGCATCCACCTGCTTGTTTCTGCCCGTCTTAAACTAATTTTTTAAAAAATAACAGCGCATGATGATGCAGACTGCTTCACTCAATGCTTCTGAATGGGTTTGATAGGTCTGATAGTTTCTCCTTGTACTGCTAAAAGAGGGGAACAGCGGCCTCCTCATTCTTCACCCATCAACCAAAAAGGAAAATAGAAGTTGCAAGTCTTTGGGAAAAGAACATTAAACTATCAGCCAAAGAATAAATGCAGCAACATTTGTTGGACTGTGTCAGGGGTCAAATTCTTCCCCTTTCCCAGATGCATACTCACGCTCTGCCGCCAAGTCGCCCTGTTAGGTCATCATATATGCACTTGAGAGTTTTATGTGTGAGACAACAATGTCATTTTAGGAGATTGTTTCTCATGCTCCAAGTTAAAAATTTTTCCTTTTGCTGTAAAGTGGAACTCATACTGCCATTTTCTGTGTTGATTCTGGCGTGCTTTACCTGTACTGCCTTTACCTTTTCTATCACATTTTCTTAAGGATGACTTGTCTTTTAAGAGGTGCAAATCCTGAGGGGCAGTGATATGATTGGCGTGAAGTAGCCCATTTTGCGGCCAAGAACTATTGAAAGTCCTGTGAAATGGATTTGAGTTTTTAATTTTCCTTCTGGTTTGATATATTTTGCTTTGACACAGAATATTGGGGCGGGACAAATCAACAGTAGGGAGCGGTTTATGTGAAAAATGCTGAAAAAAGACCACAAAATGGTCTCTGCTAGTAAGTATTGAGGATCACTCTCTTCCTTTATTGTCCTACTTACACAGAGGATGTGGAGGAGGTGCATTTTTATTCTCCGTTTGAGCCCCTGACTACAGAGAGAGTTGGCAAAGTTTTTGTGAGCTGAAACTTACAGACCCACATTTAGCTGTGGCTGTTACTGCTAGTGACAGTTAGCTTGTTGGAGTCTAGGCTGAGTAAGACTAGCTAATCGTAGCAATTAACTTCAAATCTATAACCCCACTTTATTAGAATTTCACATTTTAAAAAACTTATTTAGTTTTTATTTAATCTGAGCTGCCTCTGGCTATAGCATAAACATGGTTCATAATGTGAATTTATTGCCTGGTGAAGATATAAAAATGACTTTCATTTTCAAGCATGCACTCTACATATATAATCTATGTTTTTACTATAATTTATGGCTACATAAGTCACACAGGAGGGTGCAAGAAAACACACTTTTAAATTGGATATAGAAGCTTTCTGTAGAGACTTTTGTATCATCACTGAATATTAATCTGGCACTATGTTTATGAGTATGCATTATGACATTTACTGAAATATAGTATTTATCCAGGACATTTGACATGCAGTCACTTCATAGTATAAGTTCGCCTGCTGTCCTAAAGTGTTATTGTTGCATGGAATATGTTTCTATGGTAACCTGAAGTTTAATGTACCTTGCATGCTATGTTTGATGCATTCCAGTATATAATTTTGATGAATTTAATGAAAACAGCATCAGTACCAGTAAGGTCAGCTTTCCCCTCAGATCAGGCCTTATAGTGTTGTGGCATCACACTCACGATCGACACATCACGCGGATGCAAATATGCATAAATTACCTGTCCGTCACACATATATACATACATGCACAGAGACAAAGTCAGACACACTGGTCCCTTCAGTCTGCTGTCACAGGTCTCTCCCTGGTGGGCTAGTACTGTCCAGTCCCTCCAGACTCCTTGTCAGTGAGCCCCTCAGGCTGGGGGGCCAGGCAGCGTGGCGACAGGGCCCTGAGGCTCCAGTGCACACCGCCTCACACAGCGGAGCGGCACACAGGCTGGACCACTGAGCAGCTGGCACAGGACAGTAGGGATGGCTCCTCCCTTGGGGCAATGCAACGGGGAGAATGACTCAAAGACAGACAGGGAGAGACGATGCAATGTCTAGAATATCAAATTCTCTGACAGGTACTGCTTCAAACAGTGAAGGGAGCCTCACTCAGAGTTGGACTGGTGAAAATGAGTTCAGGGACCTTTTGAGGGGCTCAAGCTTTCTTCGACGTGGTCTCATGCGAACTGGGAAGATCCCGGGCTCCAGTGTTCACAGGAAGTGTATAATGAGTGGTGGGTTATGAGCCGAGTTTGTGTTTGGTCACCTTTGCTCTGCTTCGGCCAGTGTTAGCTGTTGCGGCTTGACCCCTGACAGACAGAGTAGGCCTGGTTTGTTTTCTTTGAGAGAGCCTACAGAGGGGGCAGTCGGAAACAGAGAGCAGTGGAGAAATGTTTTGACAGGAAATGGGAATGGACTACCAATGGCCTAATGTGGAGAAACAGCAGGGGGACTTTTAGAGTGGGTGGATTGCAAAGAGGATGGGGCAGGGGGGTGGATTAGAAGTTTTGAGTTGCAGCTCAATGGCAGCCTGAAAGGCCTCACTCTCCCAGGGTAGCTGGAGCAAACCCTGCCATTTGTCTGGCCATTAATAGGGTTCACCTTTGCTTGAGCAGTGTAGAGATTAAGTAGGGGCACTCACAGGATCAGAAGGGCAGATTAGTGTGATTTAGAGGTACTTCAGATCAGAGTGTGCAGTGTGTGGCTTGTGTGTGTGGGACTTTGGATTTGCTTTGGTTTATTTTTCATGTGAAGTTCCTGCATTTGCCATTTATTTTGTAAGGGGATCTTGTATCAGTATAATCAAGATCTCGTGTATGTGTGTATGTGTGTGTTTATGTGTGTGTGTGGGTGGGTGAGAAGTCAGAGGCCAGTTAGCGGTGGTATTTAGGAACAAGGGCTGTTTTCTTTGGCTGCATGGTGCTGCTGTGGGTGGAGCTGTAAAAGTGTGTGTGTGTGTGTGTGTGTGTGTGTGTGATGGGGATCGGTCATCCTCCTCTGTTAAGGTCTTAAATTTCACTAATGACTTAACAATGCCCCCTGGTGCTGGGCCGGCCTCGCTGGCCACCTTGTTTGTTTGTTTGCCTCTTTATCTGGGATCTGGAGCGTACTCTATCTCTCCAAGGAGTTTGATTTCTCTAAAAATTCTCCACCCTTTCACTTTTTGAAAACATTTCCTAACACTAATATTTACACATCTGCAGTATTTCTTAAGTAGAATTTGATTAAGTATTTCTATTGACTTATGCTTGAGGCAGTCGTTGTTCCTCCTGTGGGAGAAAGCAACCAGGCAAGGATATTGTGGCGATACAGTTTTTGTACAATGAAAATGACTGGAGCTTTAATTACACGATGCAAATAGAAGAATGCGGCAGTGCAGGACAGACTTAAGCACTGAATTTCAGTTTTTAAAATTAAAGCAAAACAGAAATGATCACTGGGTGTTTCATGTTTCGCTGGCTGAATCACTGCAGTGCTTTCCTCATCACGGGGATAAAAAAAGTTAAAGGAAAACAGGATTTTAACAATCGCAATGTCACTATAATTCTTTGGATGCATGCGTGTGTGTGTGTGTGTGTGTGTGTGTGTGTGTGTGTGTGTGTGTGTGTGTGTGCGTGCGCATCAGTGTGTGTGTGTGTGTGTGTGTGTAATGGTCCTGATGAATCTGTCAGGGCTGAGGGCAGGGGGTGATGTGACTGCTGACAGGCTCCCAGCAGGCATGCTGAGAGCCCCAACAGTCTGTGTGCCCTCCCTGCAGCCCCCCCATCACCCGGTTCCCCTTCTCCTCTCCCGGTCCTCGGCTCCACACATTTGCTGTGTATTAGCCACGGACAGTAAATTACAGCACCCTGGACCTCTGAGTGATTCCATTCCCATCTCTTCACACGTTCCTCTTCTCTACCCTGCAGCACCATTATCCAGCTCACCTTCCCTGCGTCTGTCTATCTCCCTCCTTTTCTCTCGTTTTGATCCGTTTTCCTCCCTCTGTCTGTCATATTCGTCCTGGCTCTTCGACTCCCTCAACCCTGTCAGATTTCTCTCCCCTTTCTGTCTTTCTTTCACTTCTGTTATACTTCTCATCCTCCGTTCTTCTATTGTGTCACGCTACACAGCGCTCCCTCCCTTACACATCCCTTGCGCTCCCCCTTTACTTTCTTACAAGCAGGTCCCTGTTGTCTAGGCTTCACAGGTTTCTCAGCTGCTTCTCTCTCTCTTTCCTATCCCTCTCTCCCACCCTCTCCATCCCTCCCCCTCTTTGCCACCCCCCCACCCTTCTCTCTCTTTCTGGAAACAGATGTTGTTTGTCAGATCTTATCATTACTGGCTAATTAAGAAGACATCTCTTCTCCTTCTGTTGTTGCTTCTCTTTCCTCTCCTCTCCCTCTCAGTGGCATCCATCCCGGATTCATTGTTCTTCTCTCTGAGAGAGGTTTGGGTCGAGCTTTGATACACACATGTTATTGGTGAATCTGATTAGTGGCTGATTGATTGAAAGGGTATTGATAGAGCAAGATTAGTGTTAGGGTATCGCAGATGACCTTCTGGTATGTTTGAAATCTGTTCTGCTGCAGAGGGTGCTTCGTGTCTCCATTTGACAGTTGAGAGTATATTTTGAATCCTAGTCCCTCAGGACACACCGAGCATGCTGGGAGAGGTGAGGCCACTGATGGGACTTCTATTCCCTGTCCTGGTTGTGAATTCATGTTCTCTAGATTCTGAATATCTATCCATATCCATCTATTTGGCAGGCTGACCACTGTCCCATGTGGCCGAGCTTTGTATGCAATCTATGCTTTTCATTCAGCTTGGGAGACTGAAACATTAATTCATTTTGAATTGTTGAAATGCACATTTAGCATCGAGCTAGAGGTTATGCAGAAAAACACTTTAGCACTCAGGAGAAACCTCGTTGAAACACTTGACTGCCTCTTGTTCACCCTTCCCATCATTCCTCTCGCTTCCTCTTGGCCCTCTTTTCCTCTCAGCCTCACCGCGCCTTGCTCACTTTTGCGGTGGCAAGCCTGAAGGTTTTACTGCACGACCAAACTCTATAAATCAGCACTAGTGGTTTAAATGTTTGGCTTTGTCACAGTTCTCAAGTTTAGAGGCGGGGTGGGCTGGGGCTGAGGTTGCAGGGGTGAAGCCAGCCTGGGAGGCAACGGAGAAGAGGCCAGAAGGGCCACAGCCGATCCTCTGGGCAAAGTTAAAAAGAGCTGAGTTCCCCCAGCGTGTATGTGTCAGACTACCCGGAGACGATTCACTCGCGGAAACATTCACTAATTGGACAGTGAAATTTCTGTTATGGCGCAGTCACTTAAGTTAATTTTAGAGATACCAAAACAATACTTCTGATCTGTAGCTTTCAGGTTTCAGGTAAACAGGTTTGTCTACAAATTAATTTTCATTCAGCAGCCAAATGTTATATTTTGTCTACATAGAAGCAGCCAACATGTCCATAAAATATAGGTTAAAATTGGAAAAAATATTACTCTAAATGATCTGATTATATGAGTGAACTGGTTAGGAATCTGACTCATCCTTTGCTGCCAACTTTCAGCAGTTTTTTAGACACTACAGCTGATAGGGTTAGGGCTAGGTTTGCTTTTTCAAGAGTGGTAGAAAGCACTACATAAATGTACTAAACTACTGTACTTTGAGGTGATTGTACTTCACTTGTGCCTGTCCATTTTTTGCTACTTTATACATTTACCCCATTACATTTCAGAGGGAAAGATAGGACTTTCTACCCCTCTACATTTGTTTACTGCTAGTCTGATCTTTACTCACTATCAACTTATAAATATTATCAGCTTTTCTACATTCAAAATTGTATATATAAAATATATTTTAAAATAGCCAAGCCTTGGCTACTTGAAAGTGCCTCTTAAGCATTTATCCAGATGAAGATAGTCCAGTAATCCAATATGTAATAATATGAGACTGCTATCAGTCTTTCAGCTGCATAGTGAGTACTTGGGTAAGATTTTAAATGTAGAACTCACTTGTAATGGAAAATGTTACATTGTCTTATTTGCACTTTTACTTAAGATACTTCTTCCACAACTGTGTTTCACTCGGCTGGTACAGCTGCCTCTTCTGACTGGCACAGGACAAGTTCTGATGTCACTGAGAGACCCGTAGACATCAGGCTAATGTGGCAACCAGCCATTTGCTGATAGGTGTGGAGTGGATAGAGGTTTAATCTGTAAAAATCAAGAAAACTACAGCTGTTTCATTGATCACTGCATGTGCATGTTAAAAGAGAGAAATTATGGAGTCAGTCTGGCTGTTAGCTGGTAATGCTGATGCCATAGATATCCCTGTATGTTTTAGAAGGAGGAGGGGAGGCTGGTGTGAAAGGTCCTGTGGTGGTATGCGACAGAGGGGGTATCAGTTCGTGGAGGGTTTTCTGTGCCCCATTAGCAGTGTCAAAGGTCATGTGCCCCGGGTGTTAACCCTGGTGACCAGTCTAGCTTCCAGTCTGCCAGGGGACCCGGGTCCAGGGGTATTTATTACTGACCCCCCCTCACCTCCCAGCTCCATCCCCCAGACACAGCTCTCCCCGTGGAGGAAAACAAAACACCTCCATCTCTCCCCCCAGCCTTTCTTCGGCCTGGGTACATGTACTAATTGGATGCATAACCATACACTGATGCATGACGACCCATCTGTAGATTTGTGCCTTGACGTGGAATATCCGTAAGTCAATGCTGCTTTATTCAAGGCCGAGCACATAGCCCTGAGCTGCGGCATGTTTTTGGCCCGTTACCTACATGTTTTATTAAAAATCAGCTAACACGTACAAACATATGACTTCTAGATGTTTGTTTTTGAGGCATCAGTTTTTGCTAATGTGTATAATTTTGCATGATTGATTGTGCACACATGGTTGCTTGCACATATTCATCTTTGTGTATTTCTCTGTGAACTCAGGCATGAATGTGTGTGCGGTTTGCACGGCCAGAGTGTGACATATGCATGCATACGTGCATGCATCTGGGCCTGCTGTATGAGTTAGTGCTCGCAGTGTGTGAGTGTGGCAGAGGAAGGCCCTCAGCATGTCAGTATGTTTTAATGCCTCACATCTGGTTTCCTAATTTTCCTCCCTCCCTCCCTACCCTCCCCTTTAGCTCCCCTCCACCACGATGTCAGGACACTGTTTTGTTTTTTCAGGGTGGGGTGGAGGGGTGATGGAGGGGATGTCTGATGAGTGATGGCCTGAATACAGGACATCAACATTCTCGCTCTCTTCCTTTGTCTGTGATTCTCCATCTTTCTCTTCTTCCACTGCTCTGTCTCTCTCTTCTTATTTCTCACAATAAAGAATAAGGAGGAAACTCTTGAAGAGGAAGAGGAATAGGAGGAGCCCTTTTCTCGGTCTCCACCTCTCTGTCCTCACTCCTCTACTCTTCTTCATCTGAGCAGCAGGGCATCCACGTCTGCCGAACAAAAATTATGACAATGTACTCCTCCTCATTCTTTCCCTTAAATTTTCCTCTCCAGTATTTTCGTATCAATGCATAAATTTGTCATCTTTGGATCAGTAACCTAAAATTGTAAGGCCATCTCTAAACCCAGAAAAGGAGATGAGTGGAGAAAGTTTTCGTGCTGCACTGCTAATTAACTTGAAATGCGTTAAAGCCTTTTGCATCACACGCTTCAAGAGCTGCTGCTACCAGTAAACCTTCATTTACAATGAGCACAGAAGGCGATGTGTTTTATGTCTATGTGAAAAGGCAGTTTGTGTCAACAGTGATTAGTGCTGATGAATGCCTATGAAAATTTTTGTTAGGGGTCCTGTGCAGCTTAGGTGCTCATTGCATGATTAAGGCCATATGTAAAGCATAGTGTGTAACACTTATGTGTAACAGATGCCCCGGTGGACTGAGAAACGTGAAACCAAGGGTCCATACCGATGAATGAAATATTCACAGAAACTGCATTTCGGCCATTGTTTTTAGTGTCGTGACTTGCTGGTTGGGTCATTGAACTGGTTTTAGCTAAGCAAGTTGTCACCATTGGGATGGCCGCCTCATGCTGCGAGGCCTGTGTTTAGTCTTGGGAACTGTGGCAGATGCAGACAAAAGGGATTGCGGGCCTTGACAGAGATGCAGAAGTGAAGACAGAAAAGAAAAAAACAGACTCCCTGTGGTGCCACAGTGGAAAATGATCCCAAGGTTTAAGACTTGGGTCTATGTTTTGTTTGTGTTTCCTGTTTAAAGTGTGTCTGTGGGGGCAGATGTTGTGGAAGATAAAAGTTGGTTTTGATTGTTGGCTACCGTAAACTCCGTGAAATTCAATTACTTTTACTCATCAAGTTTTGGTGTCATATTTGTAAGCTTATGCCATAGGAAAATATTATTTTCCCTGTAATGAGAGAATAGTGCCACTGCTAGTAGTCTGTTCAGCTTCAAAAAACCAACTTGTTAGTCTTTCAAAACAAAGCTATTCTTCATTACAGACAAATATGACATATATTAAAAGTTGAAATGTGTCTCCCACTAGCTTTATTTGCACTATGTTACTCACTGTGTGTTTAAAGCAAACAGAATCACTTGTTTTCACTTGCTTTATGTAACAGAGTATTCTGTGAATGTAAAGAACAAGGCACACATTAAATATGAACAGGCTAAAGCTGGTGGAGTTCTTTGAAAACACCCTTTCTCTGTAATTTCCCTGTGACATGAAGATCACCTCCAATTCTTTGCATGTTCTCCTCATCTCTTCCCTCTGGATGGGGAGGTGTGTGGGTGTATTACATTACCAAAACAAAAACAAACAACAGCAATATTAAACTTTTGCAACCACAATAGAGGAGGGGATAAAAAACAGAGGGTCCTCGACTTCTTATTAATTATGCAAGATTAGTCTAATTATAATTCAGCAAATGAATGTGTGGCAGAAGGTGCGAGGCGACGGGGCTGGGAGATTTGCATGTTAAGTGGGCAGGGGGAAGCGGCTAATGCATGCTAATATATGCGTCAATGTCTCGCTTTAATTTCAGCATTTGCAGCTGTGTGCGTCCGAACTGAGGGGGGTGAAAAGTTGACTCAATGGGTTTTTGGGAGGGGGGCAAAGGTGGGGGTGTTGGTGTATTAGAGTGTGCATGCATGCATGTGAATGTGTGTTTCTGTGTGTGTGTGCGAGGCATCTGGTGTCATACAAACAGGGGATGATGAGAAGAAGTCAACAAACAAGGTCAAGAACCCTCAGAAAGTGCACAAAGCCTGAGATGGATGTAGACAACCTCTCAATTAGGGTTGTGATTTTGCTATCTAAGGCAAGTTTTATAATGTCAGTCAGTCAAATGAATGATGACTGCTGGTTAGATGAACATTAAGTGGCCGACAAGCAAGTGGCAAGGAAACCGACCGTTGTGGCTAAACCACAGCCAGGCCATGAATATGGTTATTAAAACAAAAATGAGTACCCTCTGCTGACTTATGTCCCTTTAAACAAATGTCTTTAAAAATCAATCTTAATGTAAGAATCATTGCTCAGGATTAAACCTACATAAAGCTCAACCCTCAAAGGAGGCAGTAAAATGAAACAGAACACCTCTGATTACGGCCTCTTTCCAGAGTCAGGAAATAAACTTTATAACTTTCCTTGTGTAATGTACTGTGTATAGTATATTGATTTAAATTATGTTAAACTGATGAACCAGCAGGCAGAAGAAAGTAAAGACGACAAAGTCTGACACAGATGGGGAAAGAAATGGAAGAAGGAAGTAGGAGGAGCGTAGACATGCCCTTTTTACGTTTCCACCCAAAACTAGGGTCTAGCACAGCTTTGAGGTTGGAGGTCCGAGCTTTAACTGATAAATTATAATCACCCTTTGCCAACAACAATATTGATTGTCCTCCGACGAAAGGGCTCAAATCAAGAAATATTGGACACACTGTTGGAACTGAGAGCTAGTTTCAAGCCAGGTCCTGTTCACAAGGGAGGAAGCTGGAGCGAGTGATGGAAGAATAGCGAGCAAAAACTGACAGGATGAGGGAGAGATTAGTATTCGATGGGAGGGTTCAGGGCTGTGGGGCCAATATGAAGTTCCTCTCCAAACAACCGCTCTCCATTAAGATGACTTATATTTGCAGCAAGCACAGTGTGGGTGGGATTGGAGTTAACCATGTAGCCCAAAACCGCTGCCTCCCTCTGCAGCATTTTTCTTCTGCACTGTTGTTGTTTGTTTAATTGGAACATTAATAGATGTGTTTTTCATAGGCAAGACAGACTTGTGCTCTCTGTGAAGTGATGTGGACATCTGGTTCGAGGGGTATATGTTTGCCAATAGCCACAATTATATTCCGGCGTTGCATCACTTCCAGGCTTCTCTCTCTTTTCTTTTCACGCACATCCCTTCTGCCTAATTTCTCTTCACTGTGAGATTCGTGTGGATCTTCTGCACCTGCCCTCTTTATATACTTTCCTGCATCTCACCTTGCCAAGTCTCTCTCCTCCCTCCCTGTATTTCAGTGATGGAATGTGTTCTTGTTGTTGCCTTCTCTTTCCCATCGCTGTCTTTGCCTCTCAGCATGGGGACTTTGGGATTGCGGCAGAGCTGCGTTGCCATGGCAGCGAGCTGTGTTGCCGAACTGTGTACACCTGGGATTTGGAGTCTCTCTCCGTAGTCTCCCTCTCTGCTATTTATTCCACCTTCCTCTCAGGTTTTCTTTGGTGTAGCAGAGGCTATCAGCACCCCTCTCTCTCTCTTTCTCTCTCTCTGTCTTTCCTTCCCTCAGTCTCCACAGCCTATCACCCTCAAAAGTACACTCACATACGTAATGAGACACATATACTTGAAAACAAAATTCATGTCCATACCAGCGCCTGTGCCTCTATCACTACCTTCCTCTTTCCACCTCCTCATTTCACTTTCTCTGTAGTTGTCTCTACTTCGTTCCCTCTCCATTCCCATGTGGGGGTTCAAATACAGCATTGCGGGATACCACGGTCCCCTGAGTCCGCTGGCATACATCACTGTCTCCAGTTTACTTTGAAACACAGCAGTGCTTTTCACTGGACTGTGCTTCAAATTCTCATCACTTGATTTAAAGTGTAATAACATTGACTTTAATACTAAGCTAAACAGCAGCTTGATGCCAGAGCTGTAATCATATAGTTGTGCACAGATGCGTGCGTACATGCACATGCACACAGACACAGAATCCACAAGACTTGTCCATGAAAAATAATGAATGTCTCCTTTGCTAGGGTGTCGCTGAGTATCACATAATCACATACATGTTTCTTTTATGTGATTTCTTAGCTGCCAATGTACAAACGTGTGTCCTCTTATTTACCTTTGCAGGTTTTTCTTGAAGTTTTTCCTGAAATGTAACCAGAATTGTCTGAAGACTGCAGGAAACCCGAGGGATATGAGGAGATTTCAGGTACGAAAGATGGAAAGAAAAATGCATGTGTGTGTGCTTGTGTGTGAGCAGGAAGCAGGAAGGTGATGACACGTGAGACTGAATCTGGAGAACAAAAACAATGTTATAGTCATGAAAAACATACCTCCTCCATGTCCATCCATCCTAATAGATGATTTTAGTCATTAATTTTTGTCCAGTTTGTTCTAAGTAGAGTTAATGCCACAAACTCTCACACAGAGAAGCTCAGAAAATGTTTTTCCAATGGAAGACATAGAGGAGGGAGTTAGAGGTGAAAGTTAAAAATCAATAAGGAGTCAGAGGGACGGAAAGACAAACGAAAGGACTTAGATATGTGGGAGACTTGGTCGTTGGGGTGCAGGAAATAGGTTGAGGTGTTTCAGGAAGTTGTCAGGAATTGAGTGATTGGCTCCAGATGGAGGAGGTCATGCTCCGTGACCCAGGAAGTGGTCACAGGGGACACTCCCGCCTCACTTCCTCTGCTGTCTTTCAGCACCAGCGGCCCCCGTCTGGCATTCTCCTTCTCCCTGCAAAACCCCTCTGTCCCTTCTCCTTCCTCGGGCTCCCCCTGTCTTCCAACATGTTTGCTTTAACTCCTGCGATGTGACACATGCTGAGAAGTTATGAGCACCAAGACTCTCATCTCTGGGTTAAAAGGTGATCAGAGCTGGACCGGGAGTCTGCTGCTTGATCGATAATTTACAGTTATTTTCCTTTAGGTTCCCCTCCCTTTCCACCACCTATAGCCCATATGCTTTTTCTCCTTTACTTTCTCTTGTTCTTTCACCTGCAAAATTACTGCCATGTGTTTATTCCAAGGGGAGTGCAAAGTTTTATCTTTGCTGTCTTTTTTCAAAAAATGCACATTTTAAATATATTTATGGTTTTCTATTTAATTGAAAATGCCCTTTTCACTTTATCTCTCAAAAACAAGCTCTTAAACACACACTCAAACTCATTATCATTTTCAGAAATAGTATCATATCGACACTCAAGAAAAAAAACTACAAGTATCCCCTCATTAATAATATGTGTGTCATCCATGTGAGGCAGATGTGGGAAAGGACACACACATGCTGAGGCCAGAAAATCAAATTAGGGCCACTATATATCATCCACTATTTTAACGGCCGGCTAAAATGGGAGATTTGGTCCATATGTTTGGTGTCATTGAGGGATCAGGAGGAGACAACGATGAGGCTGCTGCATGCTGTATGAATCAAAAAGTTAGGCAAGAGGCAGAGGGGAGGCCATATGGAGACCTGATGGAGGAGTGGAGGGGTGTATGAGCAGTGTCATCACCAGAATGCAGACATATTATGAAGATCCCCGGGATGTCACATTACCTATTGAGAAATATTACTATCACCTGTATGCTGAAATAAATCGTTGCTCTGGGATTTTGCTGTAACTGGAGATTGTGACTCGCAGCGTGCTGTCTAAGTCGTGCACACACACTCATGTATCTTCCTCTTGGCTCTTTTCCTGTCTTCCCTTCAGGTGGTCTTGTCCAGCACTGTGAGTGTAGATGGCCACGTCCTAGCGGTGTCTGACAACATGTTCGTCCACAACAACTCAAAACATGGCCGGAGAGCCCGCAGACTGGAGCCAGGCGAGTCTGTCGAGAACACGATGGAATATGGTGAGAGACTGACACTAAAACAGTACAATGTCACACCCCATTTATCATCTTTTATTTTACTATATATATATATATGTACTTCATCATTCACATTCACAAGCATAAGACATACTGATCCAAGGAAACAAACTGTGACAGCAGGTACTTGAGCGGCTTAATGTCCATTCATAATCACCATGATACATCAAACATAACCAGTGGTGCTGCTGAGGTCATTAACTGAGCTAATTAATGCATTCATTAAATACTTTATGTAAAGCATAGATGATCATATCTTATCAACCCTTATCTTAAATCCTTATCTTAAAGCATGAAGAACAGCAATTTATTATGGACTAAGATCCATTTCCATTTCTCGGTTTAACATTTATGTTTAAACTGAGACACATACCTAACATTTGCTTATGCAGTGGTGGAAGGTAACTAAGTACATTTACTTAGCACTGTACTCTGGTGTACTTGAGCACTTCCACTTTACATAATTTCATAAAGAACATTGTATTTTTATATAACTTATATGAAGCAGTTTGGAACAGCTCTACACCTTTACATTAAAATACCTCTTAACACGTAATCAATAATCATAAAGTAATAATCCAACAGGGGTCATAATCCTGCATGTATTGCTTTAATAATACATTAAATATATATTGCAGAAAATACTTCTACTCCTTTATGTACTTTTACTATGAAGACTCAGAATTAAATGCAGGACTTGACTTGTAATTTAATATTTTTTTCTGTTACGGGTGTAACAACCCTGTGCTGGCATTTATGATGTTTATGACTGCATTTTCAGGTTTCAGGTCATGTGACTTTTTGACCTACATTTCAAATGGATATTACTCTATCTAACGTCATACTCTGTACACAGTTTGTGTTGTAATGGATAAAAGCCACATAGGTGGAATGTGGCAGCTGTGAAATAATGTTAGCTTAGCTCGTTAGCTGGCCTGAACGATGCTTCAGGATAGAAAGCTCTAATCTAAAGAACACTTTCACTGCATTCCTCCTTAAATCATGCTCTATCTGCTCTTCTTTCTATCGGTTTTCATCCTGAGTTTAAACCCTCTGAGTAACTCTCTGGTCTCCTCTCCAGCCACCCCGTGCATCAAAGCCATCAGCCCCAGCGAGGGCTGGACCACCGGCGGGGCCATGGTCATCGTCATTGGGGAGAACTTCTTTGATGGGCTGCAGGTGGTGTTTGGCAGCATGCTGGTGTGGAGTGAGGTAGGAATTGTCTCCAAAACATCTCACTAATGATGGCAGAGTCTGAAGTGTATTTTGAAATGATATATATAGCATATGGCTTGTCTCATTATTTAGATGATTTATGGGAAGTCTACACAAATTAATCTCTCTGCTGTATTCTGTTAGCCTAAATATTTACAGTGCATGGAGGGGGTGGGGGGTAATTTGTTGCTGTTTTGTGACTGTTTTCTGTCTCCTCCTCAGCTGATTACACCGCACGCTATCCGTGTCCAGACACCTCCCCGACACATCCCTGGGGTCGTGGAGGTCACACTGTCTTATAAATCTAAACAATTCTGCAAGGGAGCACCTGGACGCTTTATCTACACAGGTACTTAGACAACACATAGTGTGCTTTTGAAAGATTTTTTAAAAAACAATTTAAATGAACTTTGACCAAGATTTGATCTACTGTATGTGTTTAATTTCAGCCCTAAATGAGCCAACTATAGACTATGGCTTCCAGCGCCTTCAAAAAGTCATTCCCCGACATCCCGGTGACCCAGAGAAACTAGCCAAGGTAAGGGACTCTAAAAGAAAAAACTCTTCCATACTCATGGGGATTTTCAAGAGATTGTTTTTGCATAGTACTCTCCCATTTAGATGTCAGTGTAATGAAATCTTCTTGCAGGAGATCCTCCTGAAGAGAGCGGCAGATCTGGTGGAGGCTCTGTATGGAAATCCACACAGTAACCAGGTAAACAGCAGCAGTTTTGGTGCAATATCCAAAACATTTATGGTAAAGACAAAACATGCAAAGCCTTAAAAGACTCAAGTATTGATTTTTGCATGTTGTGGCCCTGCTAGTTTGAATTGTTTATACTTTCCATTACAGCTTATTGTTTCCTAAACCATTAGTTAATAAACTGGCTTCCTCCTTTTTAAGGCAGCCACTGGTTTTTCATTCATTTCAGTAATTAATTTGCTGATTTGATACCTCATTGAGATAGGTAATCCATCAGAGTGAATATTTAGCAGGTTACATTTTTTGTCAAGTGATGATTGCATGATGATTTAGTGCAGTGAAACTGTTCGAGGGTGTCAGAAAGCTTCAACATCTGGGTGGAGTGTAGTATTTGGAAATAGCTCTGCTTTTGGTATTTATTTAAAAACTTATCTGGCCTCGCTGTTTATCTGTGACAATGCAAACTGTTGCTAATTCCTGTGTCATTGCATGTCTTGTAGGACATGCTGCTGAAACGTGCAGCAGACATTGCTGAGGCGCTCTACAGTGTTCCCCGTCCTCACAGTCAGCTGCAGGCACTGCCCAGCTCACCAGCCCATGGCAGCGTCATGGGCCTGGGCTCCTATCCTTCTCAGTTAGGTGTCAGCATTGGTGAGCCTGGACAGAGCAGCCAAGGTGAGCAGAATGACACATAAACCAGTCATGACTATGTTATTTTTCAGTTAATGAAACCCAGAACTGACCCAATGTTTTCATTTTCCCTCCAGGTTACATTCGAAATTCCAGCAGCTTGTCTCCAAGAGGTTACCCATCAGCCTCCACTCCACAGCAGTCAAGCTACGGGGGCAGTGGAGGGATGACCGGAGGCTATGGGACAGTTCCCATGACCAGTCTAGGAGTACCTGGTTCTCCTGGCTTCAGCAGTGCCTCCCCCACAGGCTCTCCCTACAGTAAGGCCTTATGATTGCCTCTAAATCTGTCTGTTGTGATGTTCAGGCCTGACACTGACTGCTGCTCTCTCTTCCACAGTTATGCCCTCCAGCCCGACTATACCAGGAAGCTCCAGCTCTTCATCCTCTCTCTTGCCTTTCTCCTCCTTCCCGTCTGCTGCTAAACAGAAGAGTGCTTTTGCTCCCGTCCTCAGGCCCCAGGGCTCTCCCTCCCCTGCCTGCCCCGCCTCAGGGGGGAACAGCTTCAGAGGTAGCCATCCAACTCACTATCTGACCCCCCTGTCTGAACTTACAAATGCAGTCTAACCCCCTCACTAACCACTCCAAAAGCTTTGACTGAACAAGACAGAAAAAAAGAGTTGCTGGATGTACAATAATGCAAGACCTAATCGATTAGAATCATAGATTTTGTATATTTTTTTCTCTCCAGCGATGACGGGCCTGGTTGTTCCCCCGATGTAGCAATGCACCCAACCCAATCTACCCCAGACCACTGCTTCACTTAGCCCCTCTTTTGGCATTAAGAGGGCAGGGAGAATGGAAAATTGATCACTAGTGACCATGTATAACTTTCCTTCCTGAGCCCCCCGCCATTTCCTAGTCACTTTTTCATCCAGGCGGATGAACAGGATGAGGTATGAAAATGTCCAAAGACCAAACATCTACTCCAGAGGTAGAGCAGATTACTTCACCTACAACTACAGACAATGCTCCTTAGCTAACAGCACCAGACTGGACCATGTAACCGCTGTGTTTCACAAAGCAGCTGCATTTTGAAAGGAAACGAAAGGAAAACTGCTCGCAATTTCACCCACAGCTTCAAAAGCATCCGTGTTTACCTCCGGGCCTCTATCACATGCAGTATCTGGTTCTTCCAACACCTGCCCAAACCTCGGCTAGAGACGTACAGGACACGTTGTGAGAGCACTGAGTGTTGTTGGATGATGGACAACTCTGAGGCGATGTTGCAGCTCTGAGAAGCAGGGTGCTATTTTTCTGTGTATGGACACCTTAAATGGCATGTGTGTACACTGTCTGTGAGTTAGCAAGAGCTTTTTTTGTAGTAGACTTTTTTGAAGACAATTTACATTCCAGAAATTTAGACCCTTTATTTTTTGTTCCGATCTCTACGGTTTTACAAGGGAGAACTCTTTGTCTCAAGGGTTATTACTAAAGGAATTCATATATTGATTTATTTAAGAACAAGCAATTTAACTTATTATAGTTAGTTTAGGGAATAATATAAACGTGTTTTTATAAAGTGCTCCTTTTCCAACTGTCACTGAAATGAAGTTATTTCAACAATTGCTAATTAATTTGCTGAATTGTCAGAGGCAATTGATTTTTTTTTTTTTTATTTTTTTTTTGGTGACGAAGATAAACTTCAACTCAATTTCTTGGAAAAAACAACCCCGGTTTTCAGGTTCATGCATAACCAAATCTTCATGTTATGCCCACATCTTAAGAAGATTATTGTCCTTGTGTAAAGGAAAAATGTTAGTTAGCCTTATCCTTTTTAATTTCACTTATAATGCATGCTTTGTCACACCAATGCCCAGATACTATTTCATTCCACAATGCAAATTTGAATTTATATGACTATAACTTATAGATTTTACAGATTCGTTTTTAAATGTCTCAAACCAGTACAGGTCTCTAGTCACTATGCAGTACAGTAAATGAAAGCACAAACTGCTCAGTAGAGAAGAATGGGGCGTATTAGGTGTTCATTAACCCATATCATGCTGTTCTCTGTCATTGATCATCACAATACAAGCTTCATTCTCAGGATGTGAAACAACACAAAGAGTAGATGACATTTGCAAATTTGTTTTTAGAGTTTGGTTAATTTTATTTATTTAAAAATTATTAGCAATTTAATATTATGTTTTTTGAAGCCATCTTTCTTTGAAACGGTACAAAAAATGGTGCAAATGTGATTTGTATATCTCAAGGTGTAATTATATTTTGTGCTCCAAATAAAAACAGATAAGAAAAAAACGTCACCAACGCTGGTTCGAGTTGTTTTAGTTCTTGCAAAGCATTCAGATGTGAATTGTCTTGTTCACATGTATGCAGAAACAGAAGTGCATAGTTAGCACACACACACACACACACACACACACACACACACACACGCACGCACACACACACACTGCATTATCTGACAATTTCCTGGACATTCAGATTTTCCTACAAGACTCCACATCTCAGGGTTTTTCTGGATCTATTTTTGACTGTTCCCATCACCTGTGTGCTTGTGCAGCTTGCTACACTGTTTTGTATACATAGCTGATGAGCCGCAGCATCTTAATTGTGATGCGAGCGTTAAAGACTGAGTAGAGCATGTCAAGATAAACAACAACACCCCCCCATCTCTCTCCTCTTCAATAAGCCTGGTTTTCTCTGAGGACCAAGCCTCTGGGGGCCCCGAGTGAGAACCACATGAGTCTCCCTCCAACGTGGCCTCCTCCTCTCTGTCTCATTCTCTTAAAACACACACACACACACGTCTAGGCATGTGCCTCACTAAGTCTTTGTTTGGTACTGCTTCATCCCGTCTTTCTTTCTCTCCTCTCTTTTGCTCCCCTGAAATGGCCCTTCTCTGCTAATGTAATTAGCACTGGTAAAGAAGGGCAGTTAATTACCCACTCTATTTTGATCGGGTAATTAATGTTATGCCAGGAAACAGCAACTGTTTCATTAACATAGCGCTCAAAGCAGTGAGGGGGGCAGGGTAGCACCCGGTGTATGCAAGACTGTGTGTGTGTTAGTATGATACATGTATGGACAAACAGTGTATCAACAACTCAGCTCTGTGACAATAAGAGACATGTGGACTTCAAACGGCTGCTGACACAATCTGTGAAGATCTGACCTCAACAGCAAGTCACTGCTCCTCTCTCTGCTGTCTTTGTCTCCATCAAGTGGCACTTGTCAAAAAAAGCTCAGACTGCTGCCTCTTCCTCCTCCTCCTCCTTCTCCTCCTATTCATCTCTCCCTCTCTTTTGATTTGCTGTTAATTTGACAAGTTAAAGTCAGCTTTGTTGCCAGCACCTCAGCATTCATCTTGCTGAGTGCTCCTTCTGCCCAGTGGTGCAAGAGCCATATGCTTCTCTTCCACATGACTGTGTTGTTGTTGTTGCTGTTGTTGTAGCTGCAGAGGCGCCATTTACTGTCTTCTGATCACAGTTTGGATAAAGACAGGATGAGATGCCACCTGCCACCAAGTCGTTCCACATCACGCTGCACGCACAGCTTCAAAAGAGCATCGAGCTGCTGGGTACAGGAGAGCAAATACCATGTCATCTTTCATTATCGATACTGCTGAAACACTGATGGGCTTCCACGTTTAAGTTACAGTATTGTCTACATAACAATACAGGGAGTCTATAGCACAAAATACACCATTCCCCTCTTGCCTCTCAAGGGATGTGTTTGTGTTTATATACCCAATTAGCCCTCTGGCCACAGCATGGTCATGCATTAGGATGACATTAGCCCCGGGTGTATGTAATGTCTGTGTGTGTGTGTGTGTGTGTGTGTGTGTGTGTGTGTGTGTGTGTGTGTAAAATACAGTGCACCCTTTTCTCATTTGAGGCATAATTTCAGGGGTGTGCGTGCCTTATTAGGCAGACCGAGGCAGAGCTTGACAGGGGTGGCCCACTGTTTTGTCAAATAGATTGGTAGATTGGCTTCCACACACCCAGCCGGTGTCCTTTGCCTCTGGCCTGTCAGTAAAACCTGCATTGTTGCCCATTAGACCACTGGACCCCGATCCCTTTTTTCCAAAATGAATCCCCCACCCCTTTCTGCCATTCCCTTGGGTGTCAGTAGAGTGGGGTGGCAGATGGGACAGACACAGAGCTGCCCCATGAGACCACACCCCCCTTCAACAAAATACACACGTATATACACACACAGAAACACATGCATATATAGGTGCGCACACACACACTTTCAGACATGCATGCATGCACATATGCATAAGCACAACACACTACATACACACACACACAAACACACGCTCGGCACAGCAGTAGCAACACATAGCTCCCCTGCCCCCAGACACAAACCTCATCTGTCAGCCTGCTGCTTTTGTCCAGACCACAGGAGTGTGTTCTGTGAACACAGAGTGACGTCTCTGTCCCTGCCTCTCAATCTGTGCTCAGTGTACTAGGTGTTTGTGTGTGTGTGTGTGTGTGTATGAGAGAGAAAGAGGGAGCGAGACCTACACAGTAACAGCTTCATGGAGTGAGATGTGATGTGTCCAAGAGAAATTGCATTTTAAAAGTCATTAAGCAAGTCCCTCCTGTGATGCTCAGACAAGATTTTGATCTTGCATTGAAAACTGTATCAAACCAAACAAACCAAAAGTTTTATAATGTTAAATGTATGAATTCTGTATAGGCCATCAGTCATTTCTAGCATATAGAGTTTGTGTATAAATTAAAGTTAAAGACACAGATATGCATATTTGTGATCACAATTTATACTTATAACTTATAGAGTGCTTTCACTGCTGTATGCATGCACACACACAGACATTAAACAAACTAAACAACATATTAGTTAGGTTAGTTGTTTATTGATAGTCTTAAAAATACTTGCCTTTCTTTTTGGTGGTGTGAGCTGTCCTTCTGTTTACATTTGCATCAAAGATTGTGCCTCCGGATAATTAGCTAGAGCTGTTGATGCACTGGTTAACTGTGTGTTCTGCAAGTATATGCAAAGGAAAGCCTTTGAAACTCAGTGTTTAATTTAAACTTCTATAGTTTTATTAACCTGTCTCCCTCACTTCTTGTTTAATCTAGTTTTTAGATCTAAATGTGCCACACATTAGGATTTTCTTTATACAACACGCAGCATGCAGAGTATAGTGCAGGATAGATCTTTTTGTCGGTGGTGAAGACTTTTTATGTCACAATCTCGCTCCTCCTCAAGGTATAATATTGACAATTAGCCAGATTAGAAGAGTGGGGATGTAATTTGGGCCAAACGCACGTATTGGCTGTTTGTGCGCGCGGCGGTGTGAGGTGAGAAGGCCCCACACTGGTGATTAATTACAGCCAGAGCGCGTGACAGAGGTGGGAGCTCTCCCGGTGCTGTCTGCAGCCGACATGGAGGGAAACCCAGCCTGGCTAATTGACCCGGCTTCTGTAAGGCCATCCATCAACCGTGGCCCGAGTGGCCCCGTAAGAAACACATTATTCAGAGGTAAGTTAGTTAACCAACTAGCGCTCCACCATTCATTAATGGTATTAGCTCCTCTCCTGTCTGCCTCCCAGAGCCAGTGTGAAGGGAAATGTGCGGCTCAACAAAGGGAATTAGGCAGCTATTTCAAAACAAAGCGCGTAGAAAGTTTTATTTATGTGTGTTTCATGGTTGTTTTGAATCATATTCCCATGGTCCCTTTGGCCTCAGCGTGGCACAACTGAAGCAGAGTAAACAGCAAACGCTCCTGTTTTGGTCATTTATATGATTAAAATAATTTCAACCTCTTTTTATTTTTTATATTTTTGCAATATAAATAATTACGGCAATTGTTTAAGACTGTGGCAGATTTTTAACTGCTCAGTTAAAAGATGGAATTAATGACTCAGCAAATATCTAACATTTCTTTAGCAGAAAAGTCTGAAAAGCAGGGAAGTCTGATCATAAATTTGCTGAGTTTAAATTGACATCCCTTTGAGAAAGCAATCTATGTACTACCCCTTTGTCACAAGATTTAGGTGATGTGCAACAGACCTTTTTAGACCCGTCCAAAGACATTAAAAAAAGATCTTATCAATGTGCCAAATTACTTGTTTTTATGATGGACTATTCTTAATTCCATTGACCAGAATTATCCTTTTCTTGCCCAGTCAGTGAAATCACTGTACATCAGCCTGTGTGGTAATTGTCAGTCTTATCTGTTTTGGATTTCTTCTCTGTCTTTTGTAAACCTACTTACTCAGTGGGAGAGACTGGTCTGCTGGTGTCCAGATCAGCTGTCAGACCAGTGTCTGAGTGGTGTAGTTATGGCTAAGTGAAAGATGGAGAGGCCTTAGGTCTTTGCTCGTCACACCTGGTTGGGGTTCACATGTGCTTTCACTTGTATTTCCTGCAAAACACCCCTACAGATATCTCACAAGTGAGGTGGAGAAGACATATTAGCGAGCAGTGAGGACGTTTTTGGTGCAAGCGAGAGAAATGATTTCTCATCCCCAGAAGGTGACTTGTCATACTGGAGTTGCTCCCCAAATATCCACCCCCTCCCTACCCCGCGAGTGTTGCACAGGCAGAGAGTAATTGCAGCTGGGTCACATCTAGTTGTCACATTTGACCCTTTGCTTGTGAAGTTATAGCTCTGTGTGTGAGCAACTAATTCAGCTTGTTATTGCAGTTTTAAACAGATGTGTGTTGCCTTCAAACCAAAATATATCTTCAGGCATATAACAGCAACTTTTTAAAAATTTCCAAGAATGCATTAGTGCTGTTTATGATCATCTTCACTCATGCAAACTGGCCCCATATGTTTATGAGGCAGCCCCATAGCGCCACCTACCTGTGAAAGAGCACAGTTTAATGTTTCTCTTTTACCAGAATCAATTGAAACAAACATACAGCATCTTTTTTAACTTCGAGTTTTTGTCTCATCATGATTTGCCACAAGCAGCTTCTCTTGTGCCCATATTTGTGTCTGTCACATCCCATGTTGTAGTTGAAGCATGCCAGCAGTATGAGCACTGTGACAGCAACCACAAACAACCATTTTATATGTCTCACTGTCCTCTGTGTACCAGCATGCATAAATATGCAGGAGGATATCTAATCAAATAAATCCATTCATTAGGAGAGCTGCTGGTATTTCTGCTTTTGCATTAATTACATAGTCATTACCATATCAATTAGAGAAATCAGAGATCATGTAATTAAGGTTTAACCAAAAGCACCTGCTGCCTCTGAGCTGCGTTGTGGTTTGTGTGCTTCAGTCCTAATCTAATCTCTGGCCTTTGACAGGACTCTCCCTCATCAATCCTGAGCTGTCGGAATTCAGCCTCTTTTTTTGTTTCATGTTTTGTTTTTGTTTATAGGAGTGGATGGCGGCAGTGGTGGCGGTGTTTGGAGGGGGCGACGTGCGAAGTGTTGTCATGGCGATCAAATTGATTGGCAGGGACGCCTGATTAGAACGGAAGAATAGGAGACAGGTGGAAGGAGGCGTGCTTTACATCTAAAGGAACAGATTGGGACAAAGTGAGGACTCGTTGGGTGTCACGAGGGGAGCCACTTTCTGTCTTGGCTCTGGTTGTACCTTGTAAAAATAACCAGTAATTACTCTAACGGTCGGCAGAGGGACAGGAGACAGTATCGCCAGATGCTCTTGTATTTTTCTTTAATGTAACAAAACTGAAGTAAACATTTGCAAGAAATTTGCTGCGGATTAAGGCCAACAAGCTTCAGAGTCTTGGTGCGCACAAAAAATGTGCAGGGAGTGTTTTGTAATGTTGGTCAGCCACCTGTGAGGAAAAGATGAATGGAGCTGAGAAGAGGATGGAATAATTCTTTTAATGAAGGGGTCAGAGGAAGTCATGTGTAAGGAATCATGGGAAGAAAAATACACAGAGGAAAAGAGACAAAGCAGGAGAGGAGATGAGGAATGAGAGAAGGGAGAAGCAAGGGGAAGGGAATGGGACTCAAGGGGGCTGACACCAGCCTCCGGCCTCCTCCTCCCTTGCACTTCCTGTTCCATTTCCTTTCTTCTCTTAATGCGGCCTCTTTGCCCCTTTCACTCTTGTCAATCTTACCTTTTTAATTCATTGAGGTCAACTCTACACATACATGCACACATTAGTGTTGAGGTCTGGTCAGTGAAGGTCTGTTAATACAAAAGGATAAGTTGGCTGACATGATTTTGCATGTTTTAAGCCCACTGGCTATTGATCTTGAGTGTAGTTTATCAATAAGACTTAATGTGAGTGTTGACCATTACCTGGAGCATTCAAGAAATCAAAATCTATCTTGGATTGGATTTTAAATGTCCATTTTATTCATTAGGCTGACAGTGATTTAGCACTATAGGCCTATAGTGCTTATAAAACTATATATCTATCTATCTGATATTGGCAGTGATCCTGTTCCTTGATCAGCCAGATCTCCATATGTGTGCCAGCAGAGCATTGAGGTAGTAAATCTTTTCACTCCTGACCTCTTTTCATCCTGAACACAATACTTTTCCTTGATACTCACACTCAATATTTGTCAGGAAATCTAGAATAATTGATATGAGAACTGATTTTCTGCATTTTTCTTTTAAGCAATTTTAATTGTCGAGCTGAAAGACATGAAAAGATTTAAAAAAGACCAAAAACAATAAATCAATCTGGTACACTGGGGTCCTGAGATTAAGTAAATCCAGACCAACAAAAGGTTTTTCTCAGGAGACATTGCAGTAAGTGATACTGACAAGAGGAGATAAAAGATGATATGATAGGACAGTTATGCTGTTCTTTAATTACATTAATCACCTTTGTAGTATCTCTACCCATCACTGACTGTCAGTGAGAGGCATTCAGACAGCATGTCTCCATACTATCAGTTAACCAGAACTTTGGCCACTGTGACGCCACTAGATGGCAGTAGTAAACTGGATAAACAGCATGTCCCTCCGCTACCGGACCACATTTCAATCTCCAGTTTTCCTGACTGTTCATTTATCGGTCAAGCATCATATTAATAAAAATGCTCACACTGAATCATTTTTTAAAGCTGTTTTCTCCTTAAAGACAAGTTTCCCAGAAATGTTTAATCACTGACTGTAGTTTGTTGATACATCATGTCTGATCAACTACCCATAAGCCTTGTTTAATCTAGGTTATTTTGTGATGACTGTTTTTATAGTTTCTCATATTAAGGTGCAACTTACATCATTCATGTAGATCTTAATCTATAGTGAATATATGGAAATTAAATTGTTCAACTTCTGGATCACATCATGCCACTGGTCCCATCTATACAAATTGAGAGAGCCAACTTTGTATGTGTTTTCAGTGACAGTCTGACTGCATTGCTGAACCTGCACTTATTGTTCTTCGCACTTCACAGATGGCAGGTCTTGTCATTTGTGGTTGGAGACTACCCTAAATGGTTTACAAAGACAAAGGATTTCAATCTGAGCTATTTTGGTAACTGTGATAAAGAAATGCAGCCGACTCATCACATCTCTCCCTTACAGTAAAAGGATAGTGGCAGTTATGTAACTGTTACAATCACTAGACAAGCCCCCTTTAAACAGCCAATTGAGGACAAAGTGTTGCTTTGCCTACACACTGCTCTGCTGTGCTCTGATAGATCTGCTGTGCGCAACAGCGGTGATTGTCAATCTGCCTAAGGCCATAGCCAATCCCAGTTGGTGTGACGGTGATATCCACTGCTGACTGTGCGGCTATGAGACCACTCTGAACTGCTGTTCACACCAGAAAGCTGGTGATGGTGCAGCGTCAGTAACACCCGTGGCATATTGACACTGAGCTCTGGTCCGCATACTTCCCTAGAATACAGAGCCAGATCAGATGAGCCCTTTAGATGATGTGGCAGGGTGCCTGAGCCACCACACAGTGTGGACATGAAGCCTGCCCTTGGTTTGTTACCTGCCATATGGCTTTCCCAATCAGTGCTTGCTCTGCTGATGCAGTGCCAGCAGAGAGGGGGACAGACATAGAGCTTTCTAAAGGAGCGTTTCAGGTCTCTGAGCTAACCTCCTCTATCCTCCCTTCATGCTCCACTAGTCCAGTGTCAGAAGGGGAGAGTTGACAGGAAAATGTCCACCAGACATTACACTTACTGGGGGTGTACAAAATAATATGTACACCTGAAAATATGGCATAATAGAGCAATACACGAGCAGCAAATATTAGTTTAATGAACTTTACTACATTAAAAGTAAGTAAAGTCTTTGTCAGACATGTGTTGATTTTACTTTACAGTCATTTCTGCAACTGTAGTTTGTCAGGATTTTAAACTGGATTCCACTTTGTTCTTAATAGATGTTTGATATTATAATCTTCACCACCTGTAAGACGGCAAGCACGGATTCATCTTTTAGTTATATACACAATATATAAATACATGTCAGAAAATAAAAAAATGTACACCTTAAATTTAATTAAAAATAACGTCATAATATTTCATTCAAGGAGGATTCTTTTTTTTTTAAAGTACCATTCATAATGATAAAAATATCATTCAAACAACAACCCCACACATTTGAGAGGCTGGAAGCATAATTAACGTGCAGGCTTAATTACTTATAAACACTGCTGTAGACTAAATCAGTTTTTTGTCCGTCAACGACTGTTTTTGTAGAGTAAATTTCATCCCTAATTAAATACACATTTCAGTGTTGCTGTTCATGCAGCATTCTGGTCATTCTGACATGTGATCCCATCCGGGCGGTGTTGGAGCAGCACTGAGCTGTGCAGTCCTGTGTTGTTGCACTGACTTGGCTGTGTGCTGCAGTGCAGTGTTGAGCTCTGCTGTGCGTGTACGCTCACTCACAGTACTGCAAGAGGTGCCTACGGGGGCACTGTGATCCATGGTGTAATCAGTATTATGGATTAGTCCTGCTGATCCTACCACACTTGTTGTCTCTGTCCTGTTGGTCCTGTAATTTTTATCCCGTAAGATTTCACTGACACTGGCTGTTTTATAACTGCTAAATTTTACCAGTGCATTTTCTCATTAAAGGCTCCCAAATGAATACATTTCAAAATCAGGCAACTACAAGATCCTTCATGTTTGACTGAAGACCCACACAGCCAATACTCCTATTTGTTGCAGTACCATATATTAGTCAATAGAGGGTGCTGTCTGATCTCTATTTCTCCATGCTTAATGTTTCTTGCCTTTCTATTGATCTTCTGTGACGACCAACCATAATCTGTTTCACGTGGTTAAAAGGGCAGTATTATGATCCTTTGATCCACTTGAAATCACAAAATGGTCCACAGTATTTATCCATACTGTAGTAGTACAAATACAGCAAGGGTTTTTGTTCATCCCATCATCTCATTTTGGCTGATAGTGACTAACACTGCTGCTAAAATAACCCTGCTATAAGCCACAGTTGATGGTGCAGAGGATGGCACAGGTCTGCAGAATACTGTATCTCACTGTAGGCTGTGGACCTCTGCCAGAAAACACACCAGAGACTCTCTGAAATATTGAGGGGGATTCAACATGAGCAGCATAGTAAGAACCAGCCCCACAGTTGGCTGTATCTATGAAGGAGCTACTGTTGCTGGTGATGTCTGACTATGCAAAGGAATAAGACGGATTATTAGCTTTCCTGTCATTATGACTAACTATGACTTAATGAAGTGTTTGTTTGAGAAATATCCTCCAGACCTGTGCACCCATGTGATCCGTCCCTGATGAGGAGGATGACTAAATTAGAGCAGGAAATGAGAATATTGTCCCAAGAGTTTCACCTGTGGTGTTGGTGTAAATGAGTGTAAAACTGACATTTACTTTAGATAGCGACTGGCCAGGAAGTCCAGACAAAGGACTGTATATGTCTCACTTGTCAACATACTCAACCTGTGCGATGTTTCCATTTCTGTTTCAGTTTCTAGCTGAGATACACGTCTGAATCTGTTACATTGTGCCTTTTTTAGGGTGTAGAGTGTGTCTGAAGAGACTAGACTTGCATCATTTTATAACATCATCATCAGATTTGAGGCACATTAGATGAATATTTACACTTATTTATTTAATGATGCCGATGACAGTTGCTATTGATGGATACAAGTAGTAAGCTCAAGTGGCTGCAAAAATACAGTCATATAGTAGGCCTAAAGTGTAGTCATTTACACGACTCCAACCAGATCTGATCAAAAAGCCATTTACAAGTTGGTTATTTACAGACAGCACTTATTCTAACGCTGGTGAATCAGTCGAATACATGCCTGGATAAGTAATGACTGACCACTCTGTTGGGTCATCAATCCACTTGGATGGGGAAAGACGGAAGGAGTATCGAAGGCTGACTGATCAAGAACACTCAGGCAAGGTTGCAAACCATTTATCAGACATGCCTATAAGACAGGGGCTTGTTTAACACTGTTTGTAATAATATTTTAGATATAATAACATTTTTCCTTGTGAAAATCACATTATCACTTGTAAAAGTGGTAATTAAAGACATTCCACAACAATAGCATTAATAGAAGAAATTGTTTTTCAAGATATCTACAACCTTTAATGTCCATTAAAACTAAATCTAATCTTTAAATCCTCGAAACGTTACATTGCTAGGCAGATTAAATGTTGTAGTTCATTTCTTTGAGTCAAAATGAACAATTCATACATCCATAAAGATATTCTTCCAAGGAAAAATGACTTCACTATTGCCTTTCATATGTGTTGAGCTTTCAGACAACCACAGCTGCTTTTTTGAAATTCAGAATGATTATTCTGTGTATCTGTAATAGACTTCTTAGTGAGAAAAACTCCCATTTCAGATATCTAAAAATCCAATTACTACTACTAATAATTGTAATTCCATATAGTAGTAGTATAGTATTGTGTAGTTTATAGTTATAGAAAAAAACATTCCAGATATCACTTGTGCCATTTTTAATATTCAATAATACATGGCAACCAGAAAAAAATCCCATTAACAATATCTACAATATTCTTACTCAAATGAATTTTTCCTTTATTAAAATTGCAGTTGGACAAATAAATTTTGGATAGTCAGTTTTGCATTTTGCTTTGCATTTAAGATATCTTAAATTAAAAATATGATCAGCTGGAATTTTAAAATATCATCACGCGATAATAACAGACGGCAAACGAAAGAGGAAATGTCCAAATATGGTGCTACGTGGTTAGTATCTAAATCTTATAATGGTAAATATTAGTCAGCATCAGCTGTTATTCACTTGCTTCTCTGAGTAGAAGGATATAACACCCCTTGTTTCCACGTAAGAAACTCCTCAGAAATAGCACATCACAGCCAGAGTCATTAATGTTTTGTCTGCAAGTTTGATAGCCAAACTTAACTTAATGTTAGCCCGGACGCGCACCTGCTGCTTTACATGGGGTGTGGCAACTGTCGGCCAGCTAGCTAGTTAGCTAGCTTACAGTTTGGTGTTTGGTATTTTTGGTATTCATTTGATTTTCAGACCAACTTGGCTAGATCACAGCTAGTGATTGTTATGTAAGTAGAGTTATGCGAACAAATTAAGCCTTAAACCTAAGTAATACTCAAAATGTAACGTCAACGGTTAGTGGGTAACGTTACGCTCAGCTAATATTAATAGAGTTAGCTATAAAAACGCTAACAAGAACAATGTTGAGCTGAACCACTGATGTCTTAAAGATGTTTGGATGTGATCAGATGACAGTTCTGGTAGTTGTGGGAGATATCCACAAAATCAAAAAGCACAACATTTAGTAAGTCAGGAAAAGACAATATTTACCACAGGATTACAACACCCCAAATCGAGGTTTTTCATACTTGGCGGACTTACACTAAACATCTGTGTGTTGTTTGTACAAGTGAGTCAAGACTTGTTGGTAATGTTTATGCTGAACCATCCTCAAACATGCTTCAAAGGTGGCATATATCCTTGAATTCACTGAAGAGACTAAACACTTGGCTTCATCAGCTTAGCTCTGCTTCCTTGTGATAGCAATTGAATAACTCCCAGACTGTGACACTTAAATAGTAAGAATACGTATGTTATACATTTGTCTTGAAGGTCATGGGTCCTCATTGCCAAGGTTCCTGTCAGACCACCATAGTAACACAGCCCTGCTACTTCTTGTGCATATTCCCAACGTGATTGTTAAACCTATCCTAAGTGTTCAGGCTCAAAAGAACTAAGTAGATTTATATGATTTTTTTAATAATTTGTTCTAGAGATCTTTAACGGTATGCTTCCTTGAATAGAAACATCTGTTTTCAAAAAAAAAGTATATATAAACAATGATACGGTCTCAATACTTTCTCATCTTTTCGTTGTGGTATTTTGTGCTTTGCAGTCATGCTGCAGCATTGATGACCATGTAGGGGAAGTCAAGGTCAGCAACTGTACCTCGTTACTGGAGGCAAAGCAAACATCAGGACTGACACAACTACAACTGGCTCCAGATAGCTGGCCAGATGTGAACTTTCTCTGCTGACAACTTTGACAATGGAGCAACAACTGAGATCCTGTGAACTGTGGTCAAAACGTCTCAACCACAAGTAAGGCATGCAAACTTCAGGATGTTGTGGCATTTTGTGTATCAGACCTTGCATATGAGTATCTCCAGTAATAGTTTCCATCTGAGCTCAAGTCTGAAGCTTATTTTAGCTTTCTGTTTTCTCAACTTTTAGAACTAATATGACACATAGAATGTTAAAGTTAAGTTGTCTTATCTGTCAGGCCTTGGATGTCAGATAGCTAATTTAACATATTTAAGCTTACCACAACTTATCACTGGGCGACATCACCATTAAAACACTGAACACAATCATATAGCCTTAGGGATGTGAATGGTGGTGAGAGGCTGGCAAGGTTTGCTAAATTTCGGCATGTATAAGGACATTTTCACAAGTAACTGGATGAAGGCGAATGAGGCAGAATATAAGAATGTTCATCTGCAGTTCCACTGAGGTTGAAATGTTTTAATTCTCTGAAATAACTAAGACACTTTTGTTTGACTCTGTTACCCTCTTTGTTGTCGTTAAGCTTCTGATGGTCCACATTATTAGATGGTAATCTTCCTGACACTGCAGATTTACAGAGCACTCATGGATCAGATGATAGCCTCTCCTTTGTTCTCCATGGCCTTAACTGTTATCACATTGCTGCTCATTGTGATTTTAATTAGTTGTATAACCTTCTGTGAATGTGTCCACTGCCTGTAATATTTTTAGGGAAGCCAAAATGAATGTGTGCAAGACACAACAAACTGACCCCCTGCAGTTCTTAGAGCAATGCGTTATTTTGGTCCTCAGAATGATTTATTATAGTCAAAAGGTTTGCAGGAAGAAAATCAAAAATGCATAGCATTTTTCAGAGAATGGCTTTGTGACACTAAGTGTGGACATATGCATGTTTAGACATTCACCAGTAGTGTTACCAATCACAACTGTTAACATTTTTGGTGAAAATACATGTGTCAGTTTAGTGTGCATGTGCCTTGTGTTCTGAAATGACAAATTAATGTTAAATATTATACACCTGTATGACCAGACATGTGTCCATGTAGGGTTAAGAACACATTGAAAGGCGATGTTAAACAACACTGTGAATGTTAAATGTTTGTGTCAATTTTAAGTGTATCAGGGTTGATTTCATGTAAAGTATTTTGCTGTAAACTCTTGAACAGTGACTATCTGTGTTTTTATCCAGAGGGTCTGGATTTGACAGCGAGGTTACATACAGTATGTTTCCATGTGTTGAATAGGTTGCCTCTCCTGTGTGTGTGGCTCTGTCGTGTCCCATCCACTGTTTTTAGAGGAGCACTGGAGCGGCTAATGTGCTGGCGGGTGCTGGCCGTCACACTGAAGAAAGCTCATGCAGTAGCTGTGTGTTTCTTTCTCCCCCCAGGTCCACACAACCTGTCCCTTTTGTATCCCAGGCAGGACCACCCCAGGGACAGTCTATATGCACTGGGTGCACTCTGAAACACAAAAATAGGGTTATATGTGGCTTTTAAGGTCCATTCCAGTGGTTTTGCATGCTTTATCTGACTACGTTCTAAAAGAAATGTATATGAAAATTATGTCTTTTGCATTGGTGCTTTACATTAGTTGTTAGAATTTATCTTTTGAGCTCCTGGATGAACCTTGTTTTGGGGATTTTTCTCATTTTATGTTTGCAAGATCAGTATTTCCTTTCTCAGATGTGATCCAATATAGTTTGTAACACATGAGTGCAACAAGTTCATGCTCTTGGCTTGCGGTTGATATTCTGGTTTGAAGTAATTTGTTGTTGTGGGGATTGTCAGGTTATACAGACACTGAGTTTCTCCATATATGATGGGTGTGGGACGCCCTTTTCTCCACAGAGTTCCTCCAGGTTCAGCCTCAGATTGTCCAACTACTATAAGTGATCCCAATGGCTGTGCTAAAATCCACTGTAGAACTGCCCCTCCATTTGTTCGGCAAGCGTGTAGCTTAACAAGAACAATCCAGTTGGCTAAGCAAAAACCTCCTTATTACCAGTGCAGTCAGTCCCACTGGTGATTCATATAGGCACATTTTCCCAGGAGTTCGATATTGTGATGGATCTCTTGCCACAGAGCTGTCAGCCTGTCAGTATTTGTGTTTGTTTGTGTCATAGCAGGGCCACATGAGCGAGTGATTTGTGTTGTAGCATTGCAGACAGAAGGCAATATCACCAGTCCCATTCATTAGTATGCTGCAGTATAGAGTGAGAGTTGCTATCAGATCAGGGGAAGCCTTGGCAGGAGAGCGGAGAAAAAAAACGGAGAGAAAGACACAAGTTCAGAGATATGCAGGGAAGCAGCAGGATATAATGAGTGGAATGTATGTTGAACAGCCCCACAAGATGTGTTGAATGTTAAAGTTGGCATTAAAATAATACAGATGCCAACTGAAGACAAATTGGCCTGATTTCATTTTTTTAAGGGCACAAATTGGCCTCAATTTCATGAGTTATTCAAATGATAATTGTCAGAAAATACCTGATCATTACTGTAAAAATGGGGCAACAAATGAGAGATTGAGACATTAGGATAAGGACCGATGATATCCAGCCTGTTTTTGTACATTTTCCAATATGGTCCTCTCAGATAACTAATGAAATGAAGAAAAAAAAGCCAGAAATAAAGTTGTGGCTCCAGAATCATCTAATAACAGTCCTTCACCAGCTGCCCCCTTTGTGTGTGTGTGTGTGTGTGAGCACACAGGAGCACGTGTGTTGACATGTGTGTGGACTGTGTGTGTGTGTTGTGTATCTACAGTATCAATGAGAACTGTATGCGTGATCTATAGTGAGCTGGGCAAAGAGAGATGTTAAAGGATATTTTTTGCCTGCGTCAGCAGCATTGCAGGGAGGAGGAAAGAGGGGAGGGGGGAGAGAGAGAAAGAAGCAGAGCAATGCCAGTAAACAGGTGCCGACTCCATCAGCACCTCTCTCCATGTGCACCTCTTTCTCACTGCGCCCGTATCTACACATACATTGTACATGAGTGCTAGACACAGTACACATTTGAACTATAATCCATTATATGTTGTTTTTGTCTTTTACTGCATGTACAACTATAACAGGAGATCAGGCAGAGAAGAGGAAATCAAAGCAGGAAACGAGAAAAAGTCAATGAATCAAAGCTTATGGAGATGTTACTGCATCACACTTAAGATGGTCAGGGAGTGATAAGGAATAACGATTTATTGCTCACAGTCTCAGTCTGATATACACAAGCACACTGCACCAACATCCTTGCTCGGGTACCAATCCCGTCTGCTGCAGCGCCGAAACAGTAGAGAAGGAGAAGGGAGCAGGGAGGAGGGGGTGAACGAGTAAGAGTTTTTTTTTCCCTCATGCATGTTTTACTTTTTTTTTTTTTTTCCTCCGCTATCCTGGTGCGTGTGAGTCATTGCGTGATTGGCTGTGGTGATGATGGGTTCCCTGTGCAGCCTAGCGATCCTCCACAGATGGACACACAGCAAGACCATGAGATACTGAGAAATTAAATACAGGAAAAGGAAACAAAATCAATGCAATGTTAGGGGGTTGAGCTGACTTTGATTTAAAGCTGCTCAGGCTATTCCTCAACTGACTGTCAGTTCATCTCTCATTAATGGTTGTTGACGGGAGACGGTTTGGGTCTTAACAGTTTCACAGAATGTCAAAGAAGGGAAAGAAACAGAGGGAAACAAATAAAAAAGAAGGCAAATCTGTTTGTTCACTGTTATTTGCCTTTTTCCCTCTGCACAGAGAGAGGGAAACCGGAGAGGAAGGCAGCAGAGAAATTGAACGAGGAAAGGAGCGATTGAGAGAGGGAGAGTGCGCGAGCTTTAAAGAGAGAGAGAGAGAGAGAGGGTGAGAGAGCTGCGCTGCAGTAGCATCCCACAGCAGACGGCTAAGGACTGCCGGTGTGTGTGTGTGACTGCACTGCTGAAGAGGAGGAGGAGGAGGAGGAGGCAGGGTAAGCACGCTCACAGACTCTGCAGGGCCATAGAGGAACACACAGCAGCAACGGCAGCGCTAGTGTTGGCTGGCACCAGGTAGAAGTCCCAGCGCCGTCGCCCCGCAGACCACCGCCGTAGGATCTGGACACGCCAACACCGCCCAGACCCCCACTACCAACACCATGGCACAAGCAGCCAAACATCTCCGCAAGAACAAGGATTTAGAAGCCCAGGCAGAGCAGGAGCGCAAAGAGAAGGAGGAGGAGAGGGTCAAAAAGAGGAGTCGCTCGCGGGATAAAAAGCGCAAGGTACTGGGACTATTCGCAGGTGGGGTAGTCAGGGGTGGAGTGATGGGGGTAGGGTGCGGAGGGAGGGGTTGCTGGAGAGGGGGGCAGGAAGGTTGAGACGCGGCCCCCCCTCACACTTTCTCTGTCATGCTATGCTGGTCAGGGGTGCAGGGGCACACATGGAAACTCCGTCACGAGTGTGTTTCTACTGTGTGTACACACAGTCTCCCTGGCACACATGTATGTCCTGTGCATACAGACACGGGGAAACGGTACAACACACTGCATGCTTTCCTATTCCTCTTGACTGCTTTATACCTGCTTTATTGACTGTCCTGTCTAAGCCGTCTGATAAGGCAGTGTAGTACTCTAGCTCTCACTGTGTCTCTGTCCCTCCTCACATCTCTGTCTCGTCCCCCCCTCTCTCTGTCTCCTCTCTTTCTTTGTTTTCACACTGCGGTATGGTGTCAGTGAGCGAAATTTCACTACAGCACTAATCATCCACGAGGACGGTGAGCTTGCCGGTTTCTGCAACAGTCCGTTCTGTTCTCCTCTCAGCTTTTCCTCTATGTGGCATTGTAATGACCGCAGAGCAAAACCTGCAGGCTTCTGTCTGACTGAGAAGTCCCAGGCAGAGCTTGCAGGGGTTGTTGTAAACAATAAATCTCTGCTCCGCCAGTCGCCGACTGCAGGGACATATCATCAAGCTGCAGAGTCTACTTTATTCCTCTGGCCTCTCGTCGGATTTCACTCAAACTCATTAATGAAAATGAGTCATCCGCAGATTGTGCTGTTGTGTATTGGTGGCAATTTGGTCCTCAGCAAACGCGTATGAGTCCAGCCGCCCTGTGAGCCTGCACCGTGCCAGGCTGGCTGTAAACCAATCTGATGCTGATGCAGTAGAGACAGTGTTATGGACAGAAACACAGTACAGCTTCCACTTTCCCAGAGAGGGGAGGCAGGGCTGAAAGGCTGGTATACGGATCAGATTTTTCTTTTTGTTGTGCTTGTACAGTGTAGGATGACAAGGGGTTTGAAGGTGTATTGAAGCAAAATCAAGGAAGGAAAGGGCAACAAAAAGGTGGTATGACTCAGATACACCTGGGGTAGATGTCTCCCAGTAAGGGTTTGCCCATCAACCCTTTGATCACAGAGACACACATGCCACCACTCTGTCTGCGATGACTGACATAAGCTGTTGACTCATAAGTTACGGTGTCTCCATATTCTTCACCTTTAATCTGTCTGAGAGTGATATCAACCATTTAGCTTTTGCTGAATGGAGCAGGAGTGTAAAAGTCAGTGCACTGATGCTTGTGTGTGCCCGTATTTTGCATGTGTTTAAGTGCAGTATGTGCATGTCTTGCAAGATCAGATTCAAGGGGGGAAAGCCTACAGCTCTAACAGTACGGATAAGATTTCTGGTGAGGGTACTAATGCAGCCTAACTTTGACTGAAAGTGTGTGGTTTCAGAGGATCCCATATCACTTACGTAACCATGCAGCTTAAGTCTTTCAAATAAGCTTCCTGACTCCCCTCCAGCTCCCCCTCCCAACCTCTCTTCCTTTTTTTAACACCGGCTTACAGCCATTCCTGGTTTCTGGAGCAGATGTTAATACTGGGGGAATTCTCTCTCTTTATCTCTCTTTCTCTCCAGTGCTCTCCTTGTTCCCTCTCTGATGCCTGCAACTACATAGTCAAATTCTACAGTAATTCACAAGCCGACTGATCGTGTTTCTCCATATTGCACGGTGGTTAACAACCTTGGCTCTTTTCTTTGTTAGCCACTCCACACCAGTTTTTCGTCAGTTGTTCAATCAGCTGTCTTACGTATTTACCATCATGTCAGGAGTGTGCCTATCCTCGCATTGCAGCCAAGGTCAACAATTTATATGACAGAACTGCACTTTTTAAATCAACCACCCTTTACATTTTGCTTTCACGCATATTAACACGCAGGCACGCATCATTTTTTTCCCCATCTGATTTTGTTAGCAGCAAACTAGGCACGTAAGCTTCATTTTCCTTCATCTTTGGAGGCATTCCAGTCATTTATTCTGCACAGTTGATGCCTTCTGACTTATTTTATGAACAATCACTCACAGCTACTTTCATTGACCTTTACACGTCTGTACTTTGAATTGTTTGAACTTGTAAGGTTGATTTATTGTTGCTGTGATATTTTTAATCACAGTAGCTGGAGTGCAGGGCGCTGAAAGGATGTCACTCATTCAGCCGGTTACTTAGGCCATTACCTGGCTCAGTCTTCTTTAGTCCAGTTGATCTTATGCCCCCCTAAGGGGCTGCTACCTGGGCTTTTAGAGTCAAAAGCCTTATTTGTTTTCTTGTGATATATTTTAATCGAGCATCTTTTAAAGACATTATTTGATTTACTCTGCCTTTTATTCGTCCTCTGTGTTGTTTTAATCCCTTGTAATACTACTAGTGTATTTTGGCAAATGTATGTCGGTGTTTCACATGATTGTTTCTACAGCTGTGGTGACACGAATCTCTGTCCATTGATGAATGTCCAGAGTCATAAAGCTAACAATTCGTCATCAAAGGGTGAAAGTGCCATTTTAATTGGCTTCATGGTGTGGCGGTATTATACGGCACAGGTCAGTTGCTGAGCAGTGGATAATGTTGTCCTCAAATTACTTTTATTGATGAGTTTGCTCCTCTTGAAAAATGAGCATTGTCAGGATGTGAACAAAGCCCTATTGTCCTAGTCAGCACCTGTTTTCACCTCATTCTGTATGTGCGTTTGTGTCTACATTTAAAGCTGCTTTAGTGTGAAGTGGTTTACCTGGTGAGAATGACCCAGTATTGTTTGTCTCATATCAGCATGACAGATAAAACCAGAAAAATGCATCAAGTGTAGTTTTCATTTTAGGCCGTTTGCATTTTCAAAGATTTAGGATTATTCCAAGGCAATGGGAAATATATGTCTGACCTTTATTTCTAAAGAAGTTCTTTGAAGATTGACGACATATTAATACTCCAGGGACACATAATAATGTTTATTTTGTCTCTGAAGTGTTTTTTTGCCTTTGCATTCTTAACTTATTAGCTTCTGAAAAAAATGGCTTTTTCAATCAACTAGGTATTTGTATTAAAATAGACTAATTGTGAACATAAGACAGTACAAGAAAATGCAAAGTAGTCCAAGTTGATTTTTAACATCTACTTGCAAATTCTAAACAAAACAATCTTAGTATGTCTTGTGAGCCGGGAATAAAAACTATACAGTTGTCTGATTTGTTGGACTCTTTATGACCATTTAGAGATCTGCTTCATCTCATTACCAATTGTTTTAGTGCTACAGTATGTGATCAGTATTTGGTGAGCCCCCAGGACGTCAGGATGTACATATGTCCAGAGCTGTATTTTTGTGTGCAATAATATGGATTTCTCTCTGGTGTCATTTGCCTTTTGCTCATTTGGTTGAAGCATGAACGAGTTTTGTGTTTCACTGAGTAATCTGATAATAATTGTTGTTACAAGGGAATGCATATGTATATTGTGTTTTTTATTGTAATTAAGACTGAAACTAAACATTCATTACCATTAGCCATTAGTCTGCCATTTTAAACAGTTTCTTTATTTTATTGTCATAGAAGCCTGAGAAAGTCAACACTTACATTTGAGAAGCTGCAGTCATAAAAACCATGTTTATAAATAACCACTGTATTGAAATTGCTGCAGAGAAATGTTTAATTAAACTATTTAATTGAACAGTTAATTGGCTGTTATTTGCTGCTGTTGTGATTTTGGACAAAGATCTCCAAAGGCAGCAACACAAATTGCAATCCAGTCAGATTTCTATCCATTCATCTGACTTTTTTCCTTTTTTTAGTCATTAATTAATTCTAAATATCAAAAACTTTGACAATTTGATGTCATTAGATATCTTGTTTTGTCAGCCATCAATGTCTGGAAGTTTTACTTAAAAAATGAAAATCAAAACAGATGATTATTATTTTCTGATGACTGAGTAATTGTTTTTGCTCAACAGCACTGTGTTGGTGTGACTTTATCAAGATCAAATGTAAAGTCTGTATATGCTGTAGGTCAAAAGTAATATACACATACAGTTTCTGTTTAGTCAAACTAGTTTGTACCTTGCAAGGCAGTGAAGTACAGCGAAAGAGAGTCATGGCAGCTGAGGACCGACCCATTAGTGGTGCTGGTACTCAGACTCATCAATACAGAAAGTCTGGTCAGGATGCACTATGGCTCCTTTTGTTGCTGTATATTGTCTGGCACTCAGAGGTGTTGGCTGTGGATGTCTATCGCAGCCCATCATACATCTTAAAGGTAAGAATCAGCAGCAAAGACTCTCAGGTTCTTAAACAACCATGGCGCAGGACTGTGCAACTAATATGTCCAGCAAACATTGCAATGGTGAAAAAGTACCTAAGTGTGAGCTCCATCTTCACATAAAGCAGAGGTGGCAGCGGTGGATCAGCATTCCAGCCTCGTTGCTGTCTGCCCTCCAAAATCTCTTACCCTCCCTGCCTGAACAGGAAGCAGAGCCTTCACTGAGGTTAATGTCTCGATGTCTGAGACAGATTGGTACTGTAGTGCTGTCTAGGTGATGATGCTGTGTTTATGTGAACGTATGACTGTGTGTGTTTTTGAGTGTGTGTTCAGGTTTGATGCAGTGGATTAGGGGTGCTGCAGCAGTGACTAAGCCCATCAGAACCAACTTTAGCACCTGTCTGCTGATCAGTCCTGCCCGCCTGCTTTCCTGTGCCCTCACTGGCTACTGTGATCAAAGTGATTGATTTTAAATAGACCATTTCCATGGCTTATACTATTGGCAGATAGTAATCAATTGATTGTAAGTTTAAATATCAGGAACCTGTAGATACTCTAGCTGGAAGCAGCAGCTGTTGTATTGCGCTTTGTAAATGACTTAGAAGCTTAATTGATTATCAAAAGGTAACTTAAGTGGTGCTGGTTGGTGGATTTGTCAGCTTTTGAAAAGAGCCACGCTAGCTGTTTCACCTGGTTTCTAGTCTTTGTGGTAAGCTAGGCTAACTGTTAATTGTATCCAAATGTATGTCCCAGAATACTGAACTGATGAGTGCAGACATCAGCTTAGTTTTCACGTATATTTAACCTTGAGATAGATAGAAGGTAGATAAATAGAAGTATTAGCTTCTTCTTACCTACAGTGCTGCTGTAAACTGTCCTGTGCTTTTTCTGTCACATACATTTTGAAATAGTTCTGATATGTTTAAGGTTAGTTAGCAGCTAAACAAACACTGCGGGGAATTGACTTGCATGCTTCGTGCCATTGATTGGTTCTCCGAATCGCTGTTGTCTGAATACCACCATTCACATATTTATACTTTATATCTGCCGATTTCTATTGCTGGACGATTAATCATGGCTAGAATCCCGAGAATGGACTCGTGTGCTAATGTCCCCCACTTGTCAAAAATGTGTTGTCAATTCACATAGTGGTTTGGTTTTCACTGTTTAAATCGATGCAGGCTACATGGAATTTGTTTTCACATTCACATTTCACATGCTAAGGAGAAGAGGGGTTTTTTGAATGAGAGGCAGCATTGTGGAAAAGGCAGATTATTTGTATTCCTATCCAATCCCTTTTTTTGTCTAAGAGACCACTTTGCAGCAGCTATTCAGAGAGAAGTTTGTAAATTTTCACTTTTGTTCCTTTGCAGTTTAACTGCACCTCATTATAAATCTTAGCTTTAAGATGAGTATGAGAGTTAAGATTATGTCTGCATATTCTTCATAAAGACACTAGTATGTATATATGTGTATGTAGCTCCATGTTGCATCATAAGACATTATGAGACATCACCAGTTCATCCAACGACCTCTTCATCTGTCTTGTCTTTGCTAAAACTCCACAGATATTTGTGTTAATGAATGCCATATCATTTGCGTGTGTGTATGTGTGTGTGTTTGGGAAGGGGTCGTGGCCCTGTGGAACCCCCCAGACAGATGACTCAGCAGGCTTGGTCAAAGAACTCACTCATGTTGATGGAGCCTGCGAATGAGTCTCAGTTAGTCCAGCTCCTGGCCCTACAGTAAGTGCTGCTGGTGCAGGTTGGCCGGGAGCTGCAGTCTACTCTCCTTTAATTAAAGGGGGAATGGAAGGCACACGTGAGGCCAATTCACCAGCCCCCTCCTCTCTCCTCCCTCCTCCTTTCCTATACCAGGGTGATAGCAGGTCTTTATTTATGAGCTAGCGGAGACTGAGCGTTTTCAAAGCAGATACCCCACCACACCCAGTTAGGTTTATTTGATTAGAGAGACGAGACAACTCCCCTGCTCAAAAGGTGCTCTCTAGTCTTTGTTGGAATGCAGGAAATAATGAAATAAGCAAGAGCGAAATAACATCAAGCATCCAGCAGGCAGTCCCTCACTGCAGGGGTTCGGCTTCCCCAAATCTCCAAAGCCAGAGGATATTTTTAAATTGTTGATCAGTGATGAAGATTTTGCACTATGCTTTCAGTTTTATCCTCACTGCAGTGATTCATTCTCTGATTTGAAGATTGAAGCCACAAGCATCGGTTACCTGCTTATTTCGCGTTATTATCTCTGTAGTAACAGAAAGCCTGCAAGACACGGAGCATTTGTTGGTGTGTTTCTCGGCTGATGATTGTAAATGACGCTGAACTAACACGTAGGACTGCAGTGATTTCAGAAAAGCCTTAGTCTCCAACACAGGTTTGTGTTAACCTTTGAAAATATTAACAGTGGCAGCACTCGTCTGTGTTTGTCCTCCCGCTGCACAGTTGAAACTATTCATATGTGAGACAGCACGTGAAATCATATTGTGAGGGGCTTCCTTAGATTTCCCTCCTTGTGCCTCCCTCCCTCCCTTTCGTCATCTTCCTCTCTATCTCTCTCCTTGGCCGATTGCGCTAATCTCTCCTCCCAATTGTTATTCTAATAGTGCAGCTGTTACGTAACTCCCTGAAACAAGAATTGAGAGATCAGGGTTATTGAAATGGATCCTCATCATGCCCAAATAAAAAGGGAAGAGAGGGAGAGAAAGAAGGAGGGAGAATGAGGCGATATTGTCTTAGAGGAATTGGATAGGTCATTGCTGGGCAGCTTGTTGTGAAAAAAGGAAGGCTTTTGGTGTCTGTTACCCAACCTGAGCTCTTTCCCTTTAAGCTCCTTCTGGCTGATGAGAGAAGAGAGAGGAAAGGACAGGAGGTGGGATAGGGAGCTTAGTGCGGTTTGATGTCCAGGTACTCTCAGTCCCGCCTTGATATCCTCAGACTCTGCAGCATCTCTTGGACTGATATGTTCGGTAGCTAGGAGCCTCTGCAATGTGCAACCTACCACTTACTGTATTGATCTGCTCTGTTTTGCGCTGTACAAAGGGGGTTTTATTTGTCCTGTGTGTTTTGGCTTTTAAACAGCTGCCTTATAACTTGTACAGTAGGTCGCTGGTGCGGTTTGATGCATTTTTCTATCCACGTTAACCTTTTACTGACCTCATGATTTTGTCACTTTGTTCATGCTTCAGCAGATGAATACAGAATAAAAGAGTAGATTAGTATGAGTCATGCCATTCAGTTTGCAATACCTTTGTTGTTTTAAACCATGCTAGGAGCATGGTGCTATTGGATGACAACGGTGGTCTGCCAGTTGGTCCACCACTTTGGTCCAGACTGAAAAATCCAAACTATTTGATAGATTGCCAGGAAATTATGTAAAGCCATTCATGCTCTCAGGAGAAAGTTTGGTGACACCTGACTTTTCCTGTGCCACGATTGAAAGACTTGCTTTCACATTTGTCATGTTCCTCTAAGGATACTGTGACATTTGATTCAGTGCCACCATATGGTCAAAATTTCAATTTGTCCTGCACTCTTTTTATGACAAAACACTAGTCACAGCCCCATCAGCCATACTTTACACCAAGTACTAATTAGCAAATGTCAGAATGCCTACATGCTAAACTAAGACGGTAGACCTGCTAAACATTACACCTGGTCAGCGTCAGCATGTTGGCATTGTCACTGAAAGCATGCTAACATTAGCAATTACTTGAAAGCACTGTTGTAGTATAAGTAAACCCTCACAGAGCTGCTAGCATAGCTGTCAGAAAACAGAGCATTTTAAGTCATGATTTTGATTAAGTTTACATTTAAGAGCATGCGTTCTACAAGTTTGCCTGTATTTTTGTGTTTAAGGCGAGCATGTCAGCGTAGGATTGCATTTGTATGTGTGTGGGAAGCACTTTGTGTGCAAGTGTTTTGTGTGAAGATGAGCACACAGACTGAAGAAATATAGCCCAGGGGTAAAGCCACAGAATAGGAGAGTGAAAGGAAAAAGGAGTGAAATATCATAGGATTGTTGGTGACCCCAGGGTGACTCTGCGGCCTTTTCCTCTGTATTGAATGACAGGTGTCTTATTTACCTGATTGATATGATGATTCCTTCTTTTCGGTCTACCGGAGGGAAGGGGAATAATTCAATTCAAAACCTAGCAGTACAGTAGGTCATTACAGCAGTGCAGCTTCCCGGCTGTAATTCTCAGTTCCAGTTCTCTGAGTGCGGACAATAGAGAACGTCTGATTCATTTAATGCGATGGGAAGAAGAAGATTGAGTTCATGATTGGAGTCTGAATTTCCTGACTGAATTAAACCTGCATAGTCCAAAGTGGCATCCTGAAATACAGTGTACACTTTACAGCAGCTTAGTAGGAGTTTTAAGGAAGGCATTCAGGTTTAGTTTTTATGACTACACCAGGCCTTTTGGGTAACAGATGATGACATTTTGAGACCAGGACTTTGACCTTGTTGGCTCCTTGGAGTATCACTCCATACTCTCTCATGACAAATCTTACTTAGTGGAGTACAGATTTCTTGAGTCATCTAATCCTGGTGTCAAGTGTCATCAAAGTGTCATAGCATCGTGGACCTGTTATTAAAAGCTTAGCCATTTGTAAACCCCTTCATCTGAATCCTCTGGAGGGAGCGGTGGTGTCACATTGATTTGATCCTCTTCACTTCTTGTCCCACCCAGCATGCACAGGGATGCTCCTGCTCTCCAGGATGATGAACAATAATATGTAGATATGCAGAAAATAACAGGGCGGCCATTCATTCATCCACATCTATGTAGAAAGTGCTGCATTTGCACTAGCATGAGGAAACGTTGTTTACCTTGGTTAAAATATTGTGCTGCTTCTTTGCCACTTGTCTAACTTAGCACCTATTTTAGTTAACAATTATTTTGGCGACTGTTTTATACTGCATAATGCATTGAAGAGACACCACTAATCTGTTCTGCTAGACCATCTTTTGTTTTCACTAATTATACTCAAGTCTTAAACAGGGGAAATGTGGTAATGATTCATTGGTGTTAAAATGCTGCAAGTAAAGTATCACCTTTTTTAAAAGATCCTTAATTAAGTTGCAACTCTCTCATCCAAGTTTCCGCTGGGTTCTGATAGCAGGCTCCATTTTTGTTAGGTATTAATCTCTGGTCCTTCAGCTAAATAGCAAACATTTAGCATTTTTGTCTGGTTTTGTCATTGAGATTTTGTCCTTGACCTTGGAAACAGCACACAGAAAAAATAATATCAACATGAGGTCCATTCAATAGCTATCCTTGAATTTTTGATTGTATCACGTGATCTTCCTCAGCAGATGGAGATTCCCAACTGCCATGAAAACGTAGATGAAGTTTCCATTCCCTCACTTCCTGTTGTCTCCAAGGTCAAGGATGATCTTTTGATCTTATGACATTAAGGGAAAATGAGAGATTTCAACATTTTCACGACAACTGAGCAGCTCCATGTGCACAGGAAGATACTGAAATGGAGATCATGCCAATCTACATACTTATTTATCTTATACGATTTTGAAAAGGATGTTGATACCATCAAATCAAGACCTTTCACATAGTGTCATGGGTATTCTCAGACAGAGGCAGGATTGGGTGGTCTAGTCAGGGGTTGTATGCTGCTGCAGGTATGAAGTATGAGCCATCTCTCGTTTTGATGTATGTCACGGATTTCAGTGGTGATTGAACGACATGAGTCAGTATTTAAAAAATGAACAGTTCATCTCTTTGACACATCCACCATTAAAGCAACTGACCGTGGACACTCAAATACTCAGCTGTTTAACTGTTCAATCTCACTGTGTACTTCAACATTTTTTCCTGTGTGTGTGTGTGTGAGAATGTGTGTGTGTGTGTTTTCAGGCTTGCTCGTGTGCCCGTGTATGAGCTCACACGTTCATTGAACTGAGGCACGTGGGTTGTCTTGTGGCGCAGGATTTACTAGCTAGCTGGGAGGATAGTGGTGTCACCCAGCCTCTAATTGGCTGACCCCAGAGATTTTTCTCGAGCAGATGCAGAGCCAGGTGCCCACCCCCTTCTCTTCCTCCCTGCCTGCTAGAGTACATTCCTCCATCCCTCCCATAATCAATCCCCTGCTTCAATATGGGCTACAACTCCTTCCCTCTCTCCTTCTCTCTTGCCGCAGTTACTTGCGGCATATTGCAACACTGGAAGATCATGCCTTCGATTCTTAACTCCTCCCTCGCTTACCTCTCACCCTCTGAGTTTGCACTAAACACTATGGATTCACATTTAGAGAGAGAGAAGCGAGAGAGATTAAGTGAGCAACAGAGAGAGGCAGAGGGGGGGATGTAGCATCAGTCATTTTTACTGTTGCGGCAGCCTAATGTTTTTGGTAGGCAGGAAAAGAAAAGAACACAGGATTGCTGTGTAGGTAGATATGGAATAATAAACTTCCACCACACATTTATAAAATCTTTGATGTGGTAAACGGACACCTGCTCAGATGATGTTTTAGATGCATTTCCCCCCTGCTGTATTAAATCAGTTTAGATCCAAGAGGAGGGGATCGGTCCTCGGGGACTGTAGAGGTATCGGCTCAGGATGAAGGAGAATCTGCGTTTATGCTGCAGCCTTACAAGGTCAGCCGCACCTTGCACACGATCACATGTAAGCACACATGTATGTAGACCTGGCACACGCACATCCACTGTCAGCCAGCCCTTAGTCAGCACAGTGTGGTCTGCTCAATGAGAAAGTTGGATGTCGCCACCTAGTGTTGGACTTTCTTATTACTATATGAACACTGACATCACCTCTCATTGTTTATTGTTATACTTCTCTTATTTTTCCCTCCTTTCCTCCAGTCAGGTTCAGCTGTTAGCATTCCTGCATAGTCCCTCTCTCTGCCACCACTATTACACACATATGCCTCAGAAACAAAGAATTGCTGTCTTTTAAATGTACAGTGTATGCTCTGGACCAGACATCCATATTTCATTTCCTGCCCAACCCCATACTGCACTGGAAATCCATCTTAACCACATGGATCATGTCGCCACAGTCACCCACCATGCCCTTTGTTTTTGTCTTTTCCAACACAGTTAGGTCAGTGGGACATAGAGAGACTGACAAACTCAGGCATGATTTTTGGGTAAATTATTCATTTTTATTGATTGCCGGATGTAAATCCTGACGACTCTGCATTTGGCTACTTTCATCATGCCCTCATCTGTTTTTCTGCTACTTTTCTAGCCTACTAATACAGTTGCACTTCCCCCACCTCTTTGCCTCTGTCCTGTGGACACTCTTCTTTTCACCCATTTTCCCTTTTCGTCCTGCAGAGTCTAAGTGAAGGGGAAAATATAGCAGAGCTTCAGGCGGTGCAGGACAGTTAGTCTGCTGGTAATGGAGAAAATATTTGTCAGAGCATAGAGCACTGTGACTTTGGAGCCAGCACGCCCTTAGGCACAGACCTTTAATTGCATACACACTCGTGGAACGGTTCTGCATCTAACACTGGTGTATGTGTTCATTCTTTGTATGGCCATATTTGTCTGGCGTGGTCTATGTGTTGAAAGTAACTCCCAGATCAATATTATGCCAGTGTATGTTTCCCTTTCATTCCAAAAAAGTCCGTGACATATTAAAAGTAAATAACGCTGTGGTTTCTGTGCTTGTACATCTTTAAAAGGTTAAGCTCGTTTTGAGTCTTATAACACAATTATAATTAGCTGTATTTTTTTTTTTATTATATACTAGACAAAAAGTTTACACATTGGCGCATCCTGATCACCTAACTAATTTTATCATTATCATTATTTGTCAGCTCTTTGGTATCAAGGAACTTGTGATGGACACCCTTTACATTTTATAGTATAACTAGCATTTTATATTTTACACTTTGTGAAAATGGCATCAGCTCAACCATGCTATTTTCTCACCATCCATGTCCCCCTCTTGTTTTTCCTCATCTCTGGTTGTCCTTGGTCAGCAGGCTGAAGGTCATTATAAAGCTACTATTGTTTTCCATCATTCATCGGTTTTCTCACACCACATCCTCTGCCATCACTCCGTCCTAGTTATTTTGCATTCTTGCTTCCTGCTGAGTTGATGAAACTGAATCCACTTCAACACTCTTTCACTTTTCTTCACTCTGACTCCTTTCTGTGACCCCTAATGCTTACTTTGTCCATTTTCATGTTTTTAAATCATCTTCATCTTGATAACCAGATCATATTTAGCATGAGTCATATCATTCATATCAGACTGATTCATCAGAGTGATTTGAATGTAAATGTAATACAATGAATATGAATGTGTAATAATGTTAAAATCTTTTCCGCATACAGTCCAATGCACTAGTTTAATGTATACTTTGCAAGAAATTCAGTCTTTATGTAATCCTGTTTTTAACTTAACGTGTATTTTGACATCTAATTTTAAAAAAAATCAAATTTATTTTGAGATTATCTTAATTATATATTAAGGTTTAGTTCAGTTCAGTTGTAAGGTTCACTTGGCAGATTGTGCACAGGTTTAATTTATTTATTTGTTTTATTTTTGTTTCACATGTGTTTTTACAAACTTGTAGTATCCTTGAACTTCAGCCTCTGTTGTTACATAACATGCTCAGAATATCTCAATATTGAGCAGAGGTGTATGCTTGAGTGTAAAAAGCTGGAATCGTGTCCAACAACCCATTCTGTGAAAATCCTTTCTGTGTTGCTTTAACAGTTCGCCTGTTTGGGTGAGCTATATAGATTCAAAATGAGGTCTTTATATTAATTATTGGTTGTCCTTCTAGTATTTAATAATGATGATTGAGATATCCTGATGTGATGGTTTACAGCTGCTCTAAACTATAAACCATCAGCGAACTTGATGGCATTGTAAATGTATATTTAAAGTTCAGTTTATTTTCTGAGCCTGCAACTATGTATATATATATATGTGTGGCTCAGCACAGTCATCCAGGCTTTTCTATCCCTCAGTATGATGACGGATGAGATGCAAAAAACAGCTGTATACAGATAAATGTGTTGTCAAATTAAAAATATCTTCCAGGAGACTAGCAAGCCACCCAGACATTTGCTCTTGATTGACTTAGACCCAGCTCATGTTTCTAAAAGGTTTGATGTGGAATATCAGGTTTACTGTATTTTATTCCTCAAAGATGGATTGATAACAGAGGACAGATGAAGGATGAGCTGGTCTTAGCTCCCTCTGCTGGTTTGAGCAGGGTCAAATCTCATTTACATTCAGCTTTACTCCGACTTGGTCAGCATCTGAGCAGGTTGACAGCACAGCACGATGCAAACAGTAGGCTGACAGCTGGTTCAAAGATCAACCACTAGATGTGGACGTGGGGAGGGACAGAGAAGAGAGGAAAGGAAGTGTGAAGGACCTGGTACTGCACTGCCCTCACAGGGAATCGTTTGGGTTGTGTTTATCAGACACACAGACTCCTCCGACAATCCAACACAAACATCATTGGACACAGAGTCACACATTGCCCCAGATACCAGCTGAGCATGCGGTACACACACACGCTGTGTTCACACCCTCCTCTCGCTCTGATCCAGTGCAGCAATTCAATGCTGTTCTGCAATACTGTTACGCAGAGTCATCAATTATTCATTAGGGAAATCTGCTCTTGTTCAGTCATGGGCTTGATAGACAGAGAGATGGAATTCAAGGATGAAGAGGTTAAAAATTGATATATTTATTTGAAAATGAAACCGTACATTTAGTCAATTACAAATGCTATTGATTGTTCTAATGTTATCCAGGCATCTGTTATTCACAACTATAGCTCACTCGGGGTAGATGTGTAATGGTGCAACATGTGATCGTGACCATATGATTTATTCGTCATGTGGGAAACATCTCTCTTGCTGGCAGTAAAGCATTGCCATCTCTCTGCACATGCCTCATAAACCCAACACAATGCACCATCTTCTCTACATAGATTACTTGGGTGGTCCCAATAAATAATAACATCAACAAAATATATTATGTGGGGCTCAACAGTTTGGGTTTTATTAATTACATTTACATTCCTTCATTTTGTAGATGCCTTTTTTCCCAAAAAGCATACAAATGAGGTACAATAAAGCCATATTGGAGTATAAGTGTCTTAACATTGAGATCTACCTGACAGAAGTAGCACAAGGTACTCTCAGTGGAATTACTTCTTCAAACACAAAAGACAGAAAGGTATTCTGCTGACCGAATCACGTTGAGTACCTCATTCCATCACCAAAGCACTGCACAGGAAACAAGGGTGGATTCAGATTTCCTGACTCAGGCTGACAGTAGGACTAGTTGTTGTTTATGTACAGATTGTACTGAGAGAAAAGGCTCATAAACCTGAGTAAGGGAATTCAGGTAGCTGAGTGCTCTGCTAGTGACTAGTCTGCAGGTGAGCAGCAACAGTGAGCCAGTCGAGACTAATGAAAAGAAAATGACATGACCGATCTTTGGCTGTTTGAATTGAGGACCATTTCCAGAGGTTTCCGTGAATGCTGGCACCATTGCCAGAAAGGTCTTGCAGTTGTAAAGTGAGTTGTAAAGTGAGGGATGACCAGTGCCTGTACAAGGGCTTAAACAGCATAATCGGTTAGATAGGACCTGATCCTTCTGATGTTATTTGTGATTTGGTCATCACTCACAGAATCTCTATGAACAGATGTATGCATATGAATGCAAGACACAAGAGTTTCGTATTTTGATTATCATTCATAGTGAGGGTAGTATTGAACAATCATGTTTGAGGGGGCTTTAGTTGCATGCAGTTAGAAACATTTCCCTCCCAGAGGCTAAATGGTGCCCAATGTGATCTGAGATTGTCAATCACAGATTTCCTCCAACTTTGTCTGTGACAGTGAGAAAAAAAACAGAGTTGGGTGTCATTAGAAGAGGTAAGAAAAACCATGTAAAAAGATCATCACACTAAGGGAGGTGGTGAAAATTAAGCAGACCTAGTATAGATCCTTGTGGTACACCAGTGGAGAGACAGTGACAGTGTTTCTTTCACTGACATCAGTGCATTTTCAAAGGGATAGACGCTCTTGAAACCAGATTGGTTAGGCTCAAGTTCATTTCTTTGAGGACGAAATTAGAAAGTACACTCTTGGACCTTTGATAGGAAGGGTATCAGAGAGACCTTCTTGTAATATTTGACACAAGATGGAATATGATTTGACTTTAGAACTTAGCAGAACCTTGCTAAGTGAAAGAAAGCATACAGTAAGTGATGCTTCCTTAAAGTTAAAGGTACAGAAGAGCGAGGATGATAACTTAGGGAACCCCCTTAACCAAGAATTGATATCCAGTGTCCCCTGCCAGACCCCGCAGAACTCATGAATATGGACACAAGGCTGATCGATGGTGCAGGGAGTTCTGTGCAGAGAAAGAGACTATCAGAGCAGAGCGGGGTGATTTTGACATTTTTATTGAGATATATATATATAATGTATTAGATAGATAGATAGATAGATAGATAGATGCTGCCACTGAGTGTAGCAGAGGATACAGGTGTTTGGGGCAGTGGCAGGCAGATACAAATAAATGCTAACTGACTCAGTGTTTGTGAATGTGTGTGCCTGCCTGGATGAACATTTGTAATTGCTGTCTGCGGAGGTTGATTTTAGTGCATGGCTTAAAACAGGAGTAGTGGTGTGTGTGCTGACTGTCAGTGAAGACACAGATTGGTGGAGGCAGGTCTGGCACTGTGTGGTCCCAAGCACTGCGGGGTCATGAATGATTTAATGGCAGGAGAGGTGAGCTCCGTCCTCCAGCCCTCAAGATGCACACAAGCATTTATGACGCCGCAGAAGTGATTCACGTTCATGACCCAACCAACTGCTGTATTGATATTCTGAATAAATTGGATTTCTTTGGGTTATATTTATGATGATGTGTGTTAATATGTAGCTCCACAAACAACAATGCTGCTGCATTTTGCTGCAGTTTATCAAAAGAGAGAGCGAGTACACTCCCACAATCCCGTGTCGATGTTATCTGTGCACATTTTCAGTGAAGGCTTATGTAAGTTTCAATACAGAAGAGGAGGAGGTGGTTCTGCAGCCCCACTTTCTTTAGTATGTTACAGAAATATTTTTTCATATCAATACTTTCTCCCGGTACAAAACCGCACACATTTCTCATAAGATGGTTACGTTAGAATAGGGTCATATTTCACTGCGTGTGTTGTAATACTGCTACAACATATCCCGCTATGACCAGGCTATTGTTGGACTGCAGCCAGTGAGCATGGTCATATACATTCATGAAGACAGTTTTATTCATGTGAAAGGTCACATGTCATGTTGAGATCAATGCAACCTCTCTTATTCCACTTGCTAAAAGATCATTTTGCCTTCTAAATGCAGATCCAGAGGTTAAAAACACCCTTTCCCCTTATTTTTGTTCTTATTCTCTTAACTGCATCTCGTAATGTCTGTCCTTTTCTCAGAGCAGAATAATCAACAGTTCAAATGTGCTGCTAAGTGTAAGTTCAAATTGTAACAAATTGCAAAGACAATCATCCTCTCATAAAATAATTCCCAATCACCTCAAACTGAGGGATTTAAAAATATACACAGAACCCATTTTGCCACACTAGGTTGTGTCTCTGGACATCTGAGCATTATTTACTCACACCTCCACGTAGAGTAGACCTTCAAATGTACATTTTTATGTTTTTAATCCTAATGCAGGAAACAGTTTTGTGCAGAATGTTTTAATTTGACAACAACATTATAGGATAAAGCTTTGTCTCAAACTCAATACTTTCAGGCATTCAGACTTCCCCAGCATGTCCATGTATGTGGCTCTTAGCCCTTTATTTCTTTGTCCTGTAGACATAAAAAGGCCACAAATACAACTTTTTCAGACCTCACACAGGTTGTTTGTTCATTGTTTCAGCAGACGAAAAGAAAAATGAAGAATATTTTAGAACATCTCCAGACCTACGCTTAAAGTTGCATTTCAGTTTATGAATTCAACATGTGCTTTTGTATATCCTCTTTTAAAAATGATTGTGTTTGGCTAGCAGTGTGTGCAACATTGTGTACATGCCCTCTACATCACATTGACAACAGGGCTATTGAAATACGAAGGACGCCTGTGTCAAAGCTGAAGTGTACCTGTATGAGAACACATGTCCAGCATCACTGGCAGAAGGACGAGTTTGACAGAGATGAATAACACCACCCATGACGGAGGGGCCATTTGAATATGAGAAGGAAATAAACACAAACAGAGAGAGGGAGGAAAGGTATGTGTGTGTACGTTTGCACGAGGCTGAAGTGGGGGCATAAGGTTTTGGGTATCTGGCAATTCCTTGGCTGTTCATCCCTCTTTCATGCTCCATTTATTCAAAATGGAAGTGCTGTCTAAGGTTTGAACTATTTTAAGGCATTGCTTCTGGTTATAGACTGTATTTTTTCATGCTGATAGGGCTGTTTTGTGTGGCTGTTATATACATTCAGCATTCTTGTAACCATGTGTGTCCCCTTGTCCTTTCAGGTCAGAATAGTCCAGTAAACATTTTTTAGTCACAACAGTGAGTCCTTTGTTTTACTACATAAATAAAAAACTATCCTTTTTTTAGTGAATTTTGATGTGTTAAGACGGAGCTTTACCTGCTGTAGTGCTTTGCCTGTGTTCCTGTCCGGTCCCTTCATTGACTGGGACACTCTTCCTTTGATTATTGCACATAAGTGATATTTGTTTTGTTCTCTCTTTTAGATGTTTCTGTGCTTTTTTCAGAGTGTGACATGTCCCCCCTCTCCTCAAATTACTGAACAAATTGTTGATTTGTCAGTCGTTCTTTTGATCTGAAATATTTGTACTCAGTGGTCCAGCTCCCATTGGTGACAAGTTATTTCATTTTTTCTCCTTCTCTTTTCCCACACATTGTGCCTCCCAGTACAAATATGTTCCTTTAGTAGGGCCAACAGTGTATCACCTTTTCACTTTCTGCTTTTTTCCCTCCCTCTTGACCCCTCTCATCCTGTACAGCTTCAGTTACAATGTTCGCTCTCAACACATCCAAACCTTTCCGCTCTCTCCTCTCGTCTCTCTTTTGTGTGTCTTTTCTCTATTTCTATCAGCTCTCTAGTTTTCAACACGTTCACATTTCTTTACTCTCTTCTGCTTTTCTCTCTTTTTAGTCGCTGAACTGACCCCAGCCTCTCCATGTGTGCTTCTTTATATGTTCTCAGCTCTAACAACCCCCTTGAGCCACTCTCCCCCATCAAATCCCAACTCAAGTGCTCTCTTCCTGTTTCAGAGGGCTTTGCTGAGGGTTAGGGATGTCTCTGCGGTGGGTATGTGTCTCATTTGTAGGGGGAATACACGCTTTGTGACAAGAGAAGTGTGTTTTTCTCAGGCCACAGGTGTGCAGCAGTGGGGAGTTTGTATTGCATGTTCTTCGTCTTGCTCGAATAATACGAGTGGAAAGTTAATTTAGATTTTGGGTGACAATGGGGGGGTGGAAGTTCGTAAGGTTTCACTCCAATTCACAGACTGCTATATTCCACAAAGGACAGGAACTGCGATCTTTGCACAGAATAACTTCATGAACAAGGCAAAAATTGACATCTTGAAGGTTTGTTGAAGGCATTTTACCATTTTAGCAGGTATTTTGACATTTCCGTTTCACTTGTGATAGGGACAGCTTAAGAGAGACAAGACAGCTGAGGTAAGGTCTAAATACATAGGACACTCTCCAACAGGCTACAGTTACCTAAACCTTAATTTTACCCACATACACCTTCAAGTCTACCTGAACATAGCTGACATGTCTTTCCTCAAGGCTACGATCATCAGGACATTTTCCTGCAGGTGTACAAAGTGCTCAAAACTAGGGAAACAGACATGGGCACTCAGAGAGAAAAGAGAGAGAGTGCTCATAAACTGTTTGCCAGAACAGTTTATCCAGCCAGACTATGCTCAAACCTTCCTGACTGCTGCTCCGACAGCATAAAATGGATGCTCTTCATTTTTGTGGAAGTAAACTTCTCCAAAAGAGCACTGTCAGCCAATTAGTTTTTTGTCAGATCATTTTTCAACATTAGGTTTATTAGCCTACTTTTAGAGACCATTCACATCTAGAGCCAGCACCATGCATCATTTCTAGATGTTGCAAAGTGACTTAGTATTTTCCTTCCTTTCTTGTATATCCATGTGTGTATATCATCATTATAATACATGTTTAGCAAACTATAGCTCCCATATAATAAGCGCATGTTCTATTTATATCATTCATAATCTATCAAATGAACTGTTTTGAAACAGATTATTTGTTGTTAATGCGTTTAATATCTAGTGCGGAGTACAACCTGTTAAAGACGAGCACTGGCAGGATTCTCCTCCATTCAACCTTTAACTTATTCACCTCCTTTGTTCACCTGTGTGTTGTTTCATCATCTGATCCCTCCACCTTTTCCATTTCTTCTTGTTATCTTGTTTCATCACTTGTTAGGTATGTTTGATGTCATTATATCTTCTGCATTAGTGGGCCTTTCCTGCCAAGATAAAGGTTGTCCTCTGGGATGCGCCCTCCTCTCCTCCTTCATCTCGTTCACTCCACACTGTGCTGGGTGTCACTCATCAGTGGTTCCCAATAAGCAGGCTTAGAGAGAGAGAGAGACAGAAGAAGAGAAGGAAGGAACTGAGGGGTGCACGATCACAATAACAGAGAGGAGAGATGGAGGACAGGAATTGAAGAGAGGGTATGAGGAGGGTACTGTGATGTCAGTGTCGATGGAGAGGCGAGGAAAGCTCCATGAAAGCGGCTTGACTGTCCACCAACTGAATGAGCCCCACACTGCTGATAAGGACGATGAAAGGAATAATGATGACAGTGGGGGTGCCAATAGGTTGCTATTTTTAGATGCATTCAGCTCGCCTGCTGTGTTTGACTCTCTGTGAGCAAGTGAATGTTTCTTTACATGGACCTCTTTGTCTGTGCTGGTCATTTGTGCAGGCATGTCAGAGCTGCATTAATGCAAGGGTGTATGTGTGTGTGTGTGTGTGTATGTGTGTGAGAGAGAATCATGGTGTGCACATGGGTGTAGGTTTAAGCCACGTGCCGTTAGTGCTGACTACAGAATCAGGGAAGAGCTGCAGTGAGGAACTCAACGTGCCCTCTTCATGAGCACAGAAAATGGCTTTTCAACAGCTGTGTGTGTGCGTGCATGCGTGTGTGTGTGAATGCGCAAGTGATTAAGGTGCCTCAGAGCTGTGTGTCCCAATACTGCGGATGGATGGAAGTGTAAAAGGACTGCAGGGCTGTTGTGTGTAAAGGAAAGGGAATGAGACATGTCAAGTGTTTTCCGACAGACATAAGGGAACTATAGCTGCACCATTTTTTTTGGTGTTCTATTTCTTTTAATGACCTTTATCACAATGACAAACGCATTTATTATCCATCTCAAACTCATCTTCAGTTATTTTGTCTAGTTAAAACACTGAGACCACAGAGATCTAGTAGAAATATGCAGGAGATACAGTACATAATGACGCTAAAGCCTGCAGAGACCCTAACTTGTTGCAAAGGCTGTCATGGCTGCAACATTGTGTGTCTGAGCGGTAGCACTGAATGGTGGAATGAGGAGCAGCTAAGATGTTGATCCCATCCACAGTGGCGCCCTCCTCCATCACTCACCCATCTCACACTTTACACAAATGCACTGTAAACGTGCACATTTTACAAAGTAACCCTGTAGTGCTCTGGCACATTCGCACATACGTGTTGTTTGAATATCTGCACACAAACCTCCAATCTCTGCTGCAGAACTCCAGTCCCACTGAAACCAAGCCAGGCCTGGCTTCATGCCGGAGTCTCCCTGAGGGCTGAGTCAGCAACAACAGGAGGGAAGGAGGGAAAGGATGGAGGGAAAGGAATTTTATCTTAAGCTCTTAACATTGATCAACCCAGTTTTTTTTTTTTGCTTTCCCTGACCAGCTAAATTCACCCAAACAACTGATCATGACACATCTTTTATCAGACATGAGTGTTCAAGACAGCTTGCTGCAGTTTTTTGTCCTCCACTTTTATAATACATGCTAACATTAATTTGCAGAATTGCCAGTTTTGTGAGTATAAGTATTCAGTAGAATCTCTGCCAGCAGGTGTATGTACAAAGGTTTTTATTATTATCAGATAAATGTACTTGAGTATTTCATGAATTAATCAAATAGCAGACAGTAACAGTATTAATGGTGCAAACCTTCACACCAAGCTTGTAGGTGTTACATCAAATCCCTTCATGTGTAATTTCCTCCCCTCATCACAGTTTCCTGGTGTAAGACTGCGCTGTGTAGGCTTTCCAAGGCCTCTCTCTTTTTAAAGGTTAGGAAGACAAATCCATTTTTCTGCGGGATTTGACAGGTTTAATACTTTGTCTCTCACCCTCACAGCTCGCTGGCTGCTGTTTTTGTCCCTTTCCCTCCCGAGAATATTACCCTTCAGATTCAATTTCCCCACTGTGAATCTAATCAAGGATACTTGCAATAAAGTTTTGTCTTAAGAACTACGCAGCAGCTGTCTATGGGATTTTATTGCCAATCCACATTATGGCTCTGCAGTGTGAACAGTCGTAGGACAGCTTCTTGGAAATTCCAGGTGCGTCGGATTAGAGTTCACTTCAGGTACATTTAAAGCTGTGGGTCTGAATATAATTCTTAGGAGTGTTTAAATAAACCTGTCTAGATGCGTATGTATATGTGCCTATGAGGGTTAAAATGTGAAGGTTTGCTTGTGCACGTGTGTGTGTACGTGTAAATGACTGCATACAGGTGTGAGAAACAGCGACTTACCACAGCAAAGAGGCTTAATGAGCGCTACATGTAGCAGTGATAGAGGAGGCATCTGTCTTTCTGTCCCAGGAGGGAGCTGGAGGAGACGAGAGCACAACTCTGATAGATGACCACCTGAACCTCCAGCTCCACTCTGCCAACTGCTGAGCACACACATATAGAGGATATGGTCACGTGAACAAGCGCACACACAAATATGCACATAAAGGCAGCCCTAAGACGTCTTCATTGTTCTTGCGTGTGAGTGTATGACAAAGAAACTGAAATATATGGTGTTTCACAGATTAACCCTGCATTTATTTTTTGCCACTAGGGGTCAACATATAATTTGTTACGTATAAAATACATAAAACAATACAAAGTTGTTAGCAAACTCTTGCATATTTATAAATTCATCAGATACTAAATAGCATTAACATTCAGTTGTGGTTCAGTCCACCTGTTGATTCCAAGTCACATATTAAGCAGGTAGTGTGCAGTGGGTTTTTATACCTCCACACTGGCTAGCTCGATTAACATTGTATTAACACTGTAGCTCGAGGTGATATGATTTTGGGGTGTGTCGCTGACTGTATGTACCTTTTTCAGTCCCATTCTGCTGAATGTGATATTTCAGGAATGACTGAATGAAACATCCGCTTGGACTAAAGGAGGAACTGATTAGATGTAGACTCACAAAACTCTTTGCCTTGGGAACTCATCTCATGAGGTCACAAATAGGTTTTAAGGATGAACTGAATCGATTTCAGTGGTCACAGTGACTTCACAAAACACATTTTTACCTAATTATGGCAGAACTTCATGCAATAACGCTGTAGGATTAAATAGAGAAGTCATAAAATTGATAATATATTATATAAATGGTCTGGACAGACAGATGTTAACTGCAACATGACTAGTTGGTGGAGACACACAACTGTGAGGCAATAATTCTAGTTTGATGTTACCTCTGAAAACAGCTGCCTGCTCCAGATGGAAACAAGGCCGATGAGAGAGACTAAGCCAAAACATTAAAGTTTCAAGTTGTAAAGTAAAAACAATGAGTTAACAAAAGTTACAAAGCTTTGTAGAGCTGGTGAAAATTATCTGTTGGTTAGTCATTACAACTGACACCTTTCACTTTTCACAGTAATTAGATCCACTGTAAATTAAAATATTGATCAGAAGAGCATTAATACACAATGAGCCCTGACATACCACATTATGAGTGTAAAGAAAGCTTATATTATAATTGTCAGAAATAATATAGAGACAAATTAAATGAAGAGATTGTGTGTTAACGTGATTGAATGATTAGCAATATTAATTATTAGTTAATAAATACGTTCTTCCTTTAATTACTATATTCATAGGTCAGAAAACATATTTTAACCTTATGTATTATCTAGCAGGTTTAACCCCCTGCACATGTATTTGTATAGTTATATTATTTCATCTTACACAGTGCTCCATAATGCATTCATTTCAACATGTATTGTTTGATATTGTATTATTACAGGCCAAATGTTAAGCAAAGAGACGCTGCATGTGTTTCAGTTTGTAAAGCAGACGATGACCTCAGGCTTTTCAGTGACAAAAAAATTACTTGTGTCACTTCTGAATGTCTAATCTTAGTGGCATTCGGTTTGAGACAGGAGCCTCTGTGTGGCTAGACTGCACAGTGCATGCTGATTATCAGTGGACACCAATACATTCTGTCCAGTATCATGATAGCCGTGCCCTGGTTTAAAGACCTAAAATGTATTGTTCGCACTGATGTCTGCGGTACAGCAGCTGTTCCTGTTGGTTTAGTCTGTGCATGGCTCTTTGGCTACACTTATTAAAGCATGTAACGTTCATGCTACGCTTGGCAGGGGCGTTTGCCAGAGCGGTTGGTGGTTCTGTCGAGGTGTTGACGTGAATCTGGGTAATCCACCGGCTGCTCGGCTATGCCTGTGCACGGCTCTGGGCTGGCCCCATACAAAAGAGCAGACCTGAAAAGCACCATAATGAGGCACAGGCTGAAAGAAAAGGCATGTCTCTTTCCATTTCTCTGAGCGAAAAGAAAAGAGCAACATAAAAGAATAGAAGACAAGAAAGAAAGATGAAAATAAGCCTCCCAAATCCAGGTTTTTGGCTGCGCTGTCTCTTTGAGTTTATCTTTTTTTCATGCGTGTGTTTTATTATGGTAATGAAATGTTAGATAAAAATAGTCTGGGATGGAAGAGCAACGGTTTTCAATGGAAAGAGGAGAAAAATAGGAGGGAGGGGCTGAGGGTGCGGCTAAATGTCATTGATAAAACACATAAAGAAATTTAAACTGGCTTCTCTCTCCCTCACATCGTCCATTTCTGTGTCTTCTCTTTTCATCTTTTTTTCTTTTTTAACAAAGCTTCAGTCCAAACGTCACAAGTCCCAGGAGTTCACACAAAACATGAAAACATTGTTCGCTCTGTGTCATGTCACAGTTCAACTTCAGACTTCTCTAACTACAGTAAACGTCATTGAAATCTAATTGTAGCTGCCTCAAATCAAATAATCTTTTGTTGTTGTTTTTTTCCTCTTTTATCTGCTCTGTTTTATGAATATTTTACCACTAAAGAAAAGTAACAAAAGATTATTCCATATTACTAACACAGTATTTGTTTGCCTTTAGTGTGCTGGTGTCAGTGCTCATAGCCAGGCTCTTACCAAGGTCCTTATGTTAAAAACAGACTCCTCCACTCGCTACCTCAACAGTCCCTAGATAAGTATCCTCTGAGGAAGACAGAAACAGGTACAAACAGAGTTGAAGATCAGAAGAGGTTGTACTGCCTCTCCACTGCAGAGACCATCAAAGCGCTCTGTCCTCTGTGTGCTGTGATGTTAATCTTTCTGCTTTAATGACCTCTGACCTCCTCATGCTCACAGCAGAGGGTGGGGCCAGGAGGAGCAGACAGGGTGGACAAAATAACAGGAACTCCTTACTATACTGCATAATACAATCCAGTGCAGTCGGCCTAATGTAATCTATTTTGTACTCTTTTATTGAAGTGTTTTTCAATCAGTGTTGCAGAGGGTCTACTTGTGCCTGCTGTTCCTCTTCTCTAAAGTAGTTTTTTGTGTTTGCCAAATGTCCTCGTGCAAACTATGAGACTTTTTTTCAGATTTGTCAAGCTACATCATATTGTTACTTATTTTAAATTCAGTATTCTTTTTCATGCTGATGTTGCATTGCTTATAAGTCAGTGCAAAATTACATGATGTGGCAACACTGTAACTCTTAATGAATTATGGTTTTTGATGACTTCTGGGAAGCAAATAAGCACAAACTGTAAACACAACACTGACATGTAATCTTCAAACAAGGTTAATATGGCACCAGATATTTAGCAAAATAAACAATCATTTATTTGGAGTTATGTTTCTGTCCATGTATCATATGAATCTCCAAATCCACTCCTCTATTATCTCTGTTTTTGGTCTCCACCATCTCCTGAGTGTATGTTGAGAGCATTTTTTGCTTCAAACAGCTTCCTAATGGATCTAGAAACAATGCTGTGAGAGTGAACCATATAATTGTAAAAGTAAACGCGTAGCTGTAGAGTCAGGTCATAATTCTCTGTGGGTTTGCCACCTTGAACACCTGTGATGTCACCTTTTTCCTCTCAGTAATTTGACCCACTGTAAATATAAAGATACCATCTATAGCTGCTTTGACAAAACTACAGGCTACAGCCTAAAGTACCCCTCAAGATAAATCAACATCTCCCTGTTTTAACCTGTATGTGTCTTAATGCTGGTGCACTGCAGGACCTCACATTTTATGCAGATCAAGGGAGAGTGGACAGTAAAGGATGAAGAGGATGATTCTGCACATGCTCACACACAAGTGTGTGCTGAGCAGAGAGAGAGTGAATGTGAGCCCAGAGTGAACGTGAGCCCAGCTGGAGAGTTAGACAGAGAGGGGGGAAAAAAGAGCGTAGAGGTGATAGGTGGAGGTGACTGCACCATCCTTCCCTTTCATCCCACCTGGCGGTTCCACCTGTGCCCCGCTAGAAACCACCTCTCCTCTGCTGATGGAGCTCAGGCTTGTTGCTGCTGGGCACAGAGCTGGCAGCTCTCTGTCATGCATTATTTATCAGGCTGAAATCTGCAGAGCGCTCCTGTTCATTCTCACTCTGTTGTCTCTGAACTCCGTCTCACTTTGGAAGTCTCCCCTTCTATATCTGCACTCATTTATTCCTGCTTACATGTAAAAGCTCTCACCCATCTCAAACATTTCAGGCAGTGGTGTTTTATTTATTTGTTGTGTTTTTGGTGGGGGAGGGGTTGCAGGATGTCCTTTTTATAATGCAGGGAAGTATTTCTTATTTATTTAACTGAGTATCTTTCCATGAAAGGATGTTGGACAGACACTGTATGTTGTATGTTGTGAGTATCTTTGGTTTTTGTTAAGGTAGTGTACCATAACATACAGCAGGAATGGACTTTTGTTTGTTTTGTGAGTCCAAATGTGAAGATATTGAGATTTTTTGGCTCTTGCTCCATTCAACACATTATCAGTCCTGTTACTTTCCTAGAAAGAAGCAGCTAATCCTCATAAACCACAGTCCTGTGGGCTGTCTTATCATGAAATCATAGGTGAGTTACATTATGCACTCTAACACACTTTAATGTTTGAACCCACTGTTGCACATTTCATCAGACAAACACTTAAACAGCTTATTTAATTTTTTAATTGCAGTTTAAATTGAATCATTTACAGGATTTTGTAATGATGTAAAAAGTTATTTTATGTTCCTTTTTGTGTTGAGAGGATATTCCATCTTTCAGAAGTTTACCTGGAAAAATACTTTTGTAGAAAACATGTTCATGTCTCACATCAAAATAGGGTATCAAGAGGAGTTCGGTATTGGTAATGAAACTCTGGTATTGTATTGGTACTAGTGTCTACACACTTTTCTAAGCTGCCGTTTAGCCAGTAGCTAATGTTTACTTTATTCTCACAGTCTAACAATTTCTGTTCTTTAATCACTCTTGTAGTTTTTAGCACATCATGGACACTTCCAGCCTGATGTGCTCTGCCTTTCATGTTGAAATAAGAACTGCAGACAAGATAAATCAAGGCGCCTTATGGGATTCTGAGAGTAGCTCTTTACTGTTCAGCACCTCAGTGATGATGCTGTCTTGTTATAACTCTACTTGATGTTTTTTTTTTCTTCAGGAGTTGAATAATTTAGTAAGGGTCCACTTAGTTTAGATACTGTGTCAGCGTTTCACAAGGAACTAGGCAGGCATTGGCCTGCCTTGACTCGTGGCATTAGAGCTTGATTACTTGATGTATATCCTGAACATGAGGATAATGGACGGGAACGTGGAAGATCGAGAGAGAAGCTGATGCACTGCAGGACTAAAACAAACTGGACTGATGAATAGGTGTTTTGACGAAGGTACTTTGTTCTTAATGCTATGGTCATTTGTGTATCACAGCTCCTCTGTACCTTATTGTTCTCACTGTTCTCACAGAGGGAGTGTGAGTTATTGAGGCGGTGCAGGTCCATTGAGCAGCAGAGAGCCGCTCTCTCCCCGTGGAGTGCTTCAAATGAAATGACTGTGCACACAATCAGTGTTTTTGAAACCCGGCAGCTCAACCGGTGAAACAGTTGTGTATTTTCTCTTAATTTCTTGAATGAAGAACACCAGTGATTCAGACAACCTACGGGGTGATTTGTCCTTTGGTAAAATCAAAAAAATTCTTTAAGTATTAATTCAGGCCTTTCAGCTGTGTAAATTGTTTCTAGCTTATGTCCATATAAATACACCGCAGATGTTTTACAGATTGATTTTAACAGTGTTCTAGAGGTTTTAGGCGATGTCGTAAACCAAACAAATTGAAGAAGTAAACCCTGCAATCCTACAAACTAACAAATACGGTTATGATTGTTTTATTTTTGATGAAGTTTTGTGTGTACATCTGTCAGATGGTGGCACTGTAAGAAGCAGCTTAACATATTGTAAAGTAAACTTGTCTCTGTAGGAGTAACTGAAGGAAGGCTAATCAATGTGGACATGCGTGATGTATTTTTATGTGATATCATTGTGGGCCGCTTTTGTGTTTTGTATTGTACTCTTTCATTATGCGCATTGTGTGTGAATTTAAATCAGACGGGCTGATCTGTGATGGACTGTCATCATCTCTGGTGAGCGTATTGTAAATTGACCGCAGCTGTTTCTCTTGACTGTCAGTGTAACATTGTGTGTGCGGTGAATGTAAAATCATGTTGCCTACAATTTCATGTAGATGCAAGTCTTTCTTGAAAACGTAGCTGTGGTATACATCATGTCGGCTTTAATGCACCTACAGCAACAAACAAATTGTGCAGATTCAGATGTTTATGTTGGAGCCTTTTTTTTTTTTTCAATCGACCACAAAGTATTTTAATTTCACATTGAAGTCTCTTAACATTTGCTGTGGTTTCATCCACTTTCTTTTTAACTCTAATACTGAATGAGTGGAAGTGTTTCTCAGACTCTGATCTATTTCTCTGCTCCACCTGAGGTCATCTGTGTCAACATACAAGAAATGATGGTGACAAATGAAACACCAGTGAAGCCTTATATCGTGTTTCATCAGTGGCCCTGTCTTTCTGGATTACACTCTGATCACTCTTTCACTTATTCTCACACACACGCATACACACACATCTTTCCTCTGACTTGCACTGCTCTCACTTCTCGACTTGTGTCCTCAGTTTTCTCCTCAGCCCTGCCTCTGAAGCCGACACTGTGAAGACTAAGCTGCTATCGCGGAGAGGTAACGTCCCCCAGAGTGGCTCTACTCCAAAGGCCATCAGGGAGGTTTAAAAGCACATTAAAGCAAACAGAGAAAACGATGGGTCCTTATTCTTTTCTGCTGTACTTGACTCATACTGGTTGTCTTATGCTTGTCTTGGAGTTTGATGTAAAGTATACCCAAATGCCAAGAGGCTGCTAGTTAGTTGTCCAGATACTACGAGTGTTATCCTTTTATCCCTATAATCTACAGCGTAACGGTTTGAGTTCCCTCTGCGTGTCTGTTCGCTGCCCTGGGGCTCCCAGAGGCTCCGCAGCAAATGGCCTGTTACTCTTATCAGCACCTCTCTCCCCCTCTGCCTCACTCTGTCTCCCTCCTCCTCTTCCTCCTCCACCCCTTCACCCCTCTCTGCCTGTCATCACTAGCCGTCTGCTACTTAATCCAATTATTCTTTTAAGCTGACACGCTCTGTAACTCACCACAAACTCTACGGATGACGCCTCTGTGCATCACATCCACACATAAACAGACACACACACACACACTCCGTGTTACTGAGCTCTGTTATTGCAGATATTTCTCGTAGAAGAAGGTCATGCAAAGTGCACATTCATGTTTAGAAAATGTAAAAAGTGGATCAAATGTTGCATGTACACTACAGTTCTCTCTGGCTGTACATTGTGGTTGCTCTCTTCTGCTTGTTTTGACTATTTTCGGGTGTCCTAACAGAGGCTTTGGCCTTTGCTGTCACCCTCTGATTCACTGTACCCTTGAGGTGACTTCGTCTGTTTCTGTGTGTTGTCCTCCACTTCCCTGCTATGTGTTTACCAGCTAATGCATCTGTCTTCGCAGACGCACCACCTGACACAGAAGGTCCTGCTCCCTCTTTATGTGTGTGTGTGTGTGTGTGTGTGTGTGTGTGTGTGTGTGTGTGTGTCTGGGGATCAGATGTCCTCACAAGCATAGAAAGATGAGGAAAATCTTCAGGGAAGAGTACATTTTGTTATGTTTCTCACCGATATAAAATGATTTTTTTTGTAAAGAGGCCAGTATACTTGTGTATCCATCAGAGAGAATATATCTCCGATGGTCCAGTAGCTTCCCTCTCCCTCATACCTCTACAACATTGGACGAGGGGAAGCTGGGTCTGACCATTTCTTCAGCTTTCTGGAACAGGTGATCCAACGCTCACACCCACTTCACACCATGATTGGTCAGCTGTGTAGATAAGAAAAGAGCTCACTCTCACTCTGTTTTTCATTCTTGGCGCAACTACTTCTGGTCTTTGGATTGAGAACAACACTGTAAATGTCCTCCAGGATGTCATTCAGCGTCTCACAAACTACTTGTCCCTAATCATAGAATGGTATAGCAATACAGTAACGTGTGTGTAGATGTTTATATGCCTGTACACAAGCATATTTCCCTCACTTTCTCTCTTCATGCTGAGTGTTCAAGACGCCATTCTGCAGTTTTCTCCTTTCGTTCAACAGTTTGAGTGCTAAATGGCCCTTCAGTCGGGGATAAATGTTATTTTTGCACTGTCATGGTATGACAACGTGCATCACTGCATCTTAAAAACACAACACAAGTGCTGTAAAATTGCTGGCATAAAGTAAATAGTAAATGTGCTGTAGCAGCCATGACAGGATAATTAATCCCTGAATTCTGCAATTTCACCCCAGTGCAAATCTTGACAAGTATTTCTGCTGCACAGGGACGGCAAGCGTCACAAAAGGAGCTGCGTTGGGTTGTTTTTCGGTGCTGACACGACAACAGTCAGGAGTAACAGATGGGGTTTGTTGTGTGCTTGCGTGTGTGTGTATGTGTGTTTCAGGGTGACCGGGACTTGAGCTGGCTACAGTATGTGTTTGATCTGAGTCTCGGCAGAGGAAGTGTGAGCAGATCTGATCTGCAAACTTCCCCCGTCTGCCTGGATGAAGAGGTTTGGGAGGTTGTCTGTCTGATTTATCGTCTGTCTGGAGAAGACAGTCCTGGTGCTTTTCTGGAAAAAAAGAAAAAGTGTTGTCTGGTTATTGTGTGGAGCTCACAGGCTTTCGTTGACAGCTTTTTCTATGAATTCTTTTAACTGTTCTTGCTGTTTTTCACGCCACCTTCACCGTTTATTACTGTCTGTCAGCATACATATCATGAAGAAAGTTTCTTTGCAGTAAGACAGTGCTGATACAGCAGTATGGACACTGTTTCTCTATGCATCTCAGTCAGAGGCCAGACTCAACCTTACTGGATGTGTTCCTCTCTCTGTGTTGTGTTAAATATATTCTCTGTGGTGTGTTTCGTACTGCACATACGTCGTTGAACATGTCTGTGTGTAAATATTGGGTAAGTACACTACATTTTATGCCGTTTCCACAGCATGGTACTGCTTAGCTAGGCTCATTTCTTTTTTGGCGTTCCATTGTCAGAAGTTGTGGATGTTACCTGGTACTTTTTTTGATATCATCTTGGTCAAAGTTCAAACTGAGCTTAGCAGATGATAAGTCAAGTCTAGGGCAACACAAAAAAACCAATCACGACGTCGTCTGTGGTCTGATGTAGGATTTCTTGAACTCTCCTGTGTCTTCCAATGATCTTTTGTCTCTTTGCTGTGACAGTCACATGTTTAATATTCCATTGTTTTTATGTTTGTGTCACATTGAAGATGTCGCAGCAGCTTTTACATGCCTACATTTATAGGGTAATATCTGCAGTCCAGAATTTAATAGAGAAAAGTACCAGGTATCAAGTTAGTTTGAGTCGAGTAGAGCCAAGCCGTACCCTGCCGTGTAAATCAAGGTTTTTCTGTCCGGATGCCACATGCACAAGTACAATGTCCAGGGATCCAGTGTATAGGTTGCAGCTTTCCACTGCGACATAGCTGATCCATCTGTGAGTCACAAACCATCATCACCAGATCCTCCTCCATCGCCATCAGTGTGGCGCTGCCCAGCGCTCATCACTGTATGTGTGATGTCCTAGTCTCGTGCCACATTGTGCTTTTCACACTCGTACCACTCATCCTAACCTGACCTGTTTCCCACAGGGAGAGTTTTTCATTTTTACGGGGGAGGGACTGGTTGAGTGGGATGGTATGGGTGGGGCAGGGCGGGTTAGGGGGGTTCCTCTTCCTGCTCTCTTCCTTCTCTCCCTCCCTCCCCGCCTTGTTTTCTACCTGTGTCTCAATATGATGTTCACCTGTTCCTCTTTGAAATCTCTCATTTCCTTGCCATTGTTTTCTGTCCGCCCTGCCCTGCTCCTCTCCCTCCCCTCTTCTCTCCTGTCTCTCCATCTCTCTGCTTCTCACTGTTGCGATTAACTGGGCTCTGTCTTTATGTCGTATGTTCTTTTAGGCCCACGCCGTGCATCGCTGGCTAATCGATCAGGACAGTAGTGTGAGCTCTGAGATGCCGGATGGCCAAGGAGTATGGCACTATGATGATGAAGTAAATATCTGCAACACGTATATCTGGCTTTTCCTATTTCTATACATCTATATGTATATATATATATATATATTCTGTATTTATGACCATCTTGTATCTGTCACTTAAAGTGTGTGTCACTATTGTTGCTCTGCTGTTGTTGTTGTTTTTATCTTTATCTCTCTTGTTTTTGTTGTGTGTTGCTTATGGTATTGTAGTTCTGGTTCCTTTGACTTTCTAGTGTTGCTGTTGTGCTGTGAGCTGATTCAGTCAGGTGTCGTGGGATCAGGCTGGAGCTTTTTCTTTGTTCCTGTCCTTGCTTGACTTATTGTACTAACTTGCTGAATTTTAATTTTTCATTTGGTTGTTTTTTTTCTTTTGCGTTTTGTTTTTGTTTCACATTTTTTAAATATAACATTAGTGTGTATCTGTATCGATATTAACATCTATATCACTGTCTGTGATTTCTCTGAGATTAATGTTCTCAAGCAGAGCATATTACATGGCAAGAGTCCACGGGCAAAATATAGATTTGATCTATTTCCAATGTTCGACTCGATGCAAGTTTTAGCACGTCTGCGTATGCTTCTACACAAAGTAGTTCACACCACACAGGTTCACAGTAGTGATAATGGACAACAGTCCAAGTATTTTTCCTGTGGGTTCTTCTGGTTTATAAAATATGCTTGTGTCATTGTACCACTGTGTTCGTGTTTAGGGTTAACTCAAGGTGTGTATGAGTGTGAGAGAGAGAGGGGCGGTACAGAGGAAGTGTTTGAGGGATATGTGTGCGTTTTGGGGGTTGACCTCTTTCAATCTTATCAGTGTGTTTGTGTGCATGCTTTATTTCCGTCTGTGCATGGCTTCAGTCTGTGTATTAGTATTAGATTTGACTTGACTGTCTGTCTGTGTTGTGTCTGTGCCTCAGTCTGTGTTTGTGCATTTTCCATTGTGGTCTTTCTGCTATAGATGTTGTGGTTGAGCCTGCCTTTGCCCGTGCCTTTGATGTGTCTGTGTTGTGTTTGTGTATTGTGGCTGTGGTGTATTTCCCGTGTCACTGTTTGTCATGTGCTGTGCCTGTGTTTTGTCTGGTTTTATCTGTAGAATCAGTCAGGGATAGGTTTGCCAAAGGTTTTATTGCACCTTTTTCATACAGTAGATGATCTTGAGTCCATTTCCACTCAGTGGAGGAGAGATTATCTAAGTGCAATAAAGCTGCTGGGAAACTTGTTCCCGACGACTCTTGCCCTTGATGATTTCCCCTCAATCCCACCTACTCCCCTTACTCTCATGTCAAATTCCTAAACCTACTCTCCTGTTCTCCATATTGCTCCCAAACCCTCTGGAGCATGATTAGGTTTGCTAGGTTATCCCTCACTGGACACTGGTTAAACCATTGTCAGCTAAACCATTTTGAAGTGCAGTGACAAGAAAAAACAAATTCCTTAAAAACACACTGAAGACAGAATGATGGTAACAGAGAGAGGGCAACTGGATAAGTACGACAGTCATTATCAGTCACAGTTTCCCCCTGGCCCCTGGCCCAACACACAACAATATGGAGTATTGTCTTTCCCTCGGTGATGCTCTTGAATGCGTGTGCATTGAGCAATTGTATCTTTCCTTTTTTTTTCTCTTGAATTTTCTTTTACCTTTTGTGTGAATGAGTAAAAGAAGAGTTTTTTATTTGTTTGTCTTTATCTGTCATTCAAGACTATAAACGCCAGCCTATTTGAATAAAACACTCAGTGCAACTGGGACTAAGGACCCAGTTTAACGTTCTTTAGGTCTACAAACAACATCGGTCTGGTAAGCAAGTAGGATGGTTGGATATTGGATTGAATAAAGAAGGATTCTGGTGAATAGAGAGGGATTCTGGTGATTCTGGTATATGAACACCTTTAGTGTCTTTTAGGCATAGACACAGTGAAAGAGTGCAGTGGTAGATCGTCCTGAAGAGCTCATTCCCCTTCAGTGGCTTTTTGCCAAAACAGCAGTGGAAAACAACAGCACCATAAACCAAATCCCTGCAACAAGTTGTCTGCTTCCTCAACTAGTGTTTACTTAAGAGTGAAACAGTGTCGCTCTCTGCCCACAATCCATTCCCAAGACCTGCATTTTAAAGGAGCACTGCAGCTTATTTTTCATTTATTAAAAAACACGAAGTCGGAAGATCATACAGGTTGTAAACAAGATAAACAGTTTAACGTAACCGTCTATTTTAATTTGAAAGTAAGACCATTGAATGATTGCACTTGTAAAGTCACTGATGATGCCTTGTTGCAAACTGTGCGCACAGCTACATTAATTACAGTTAAAGATGAACCTGTAAACTGCATGGATGGAAGAGTTGGATACAACAGCAGCAGTCATGCCCTGCTGCCAGTTTCTTCCTGTGGTCAAATGCAGCACTGCAACAAAAACATCCCAACCATACCAGCCTTATAACATGATGTCTGCTAAACTGTCAGTTAAGAAGAGTTTGTAACTTTCTTAATGTACATGAAGTCATCTCAAGTCTTGCACATAGGAGAGAAATGTTTTTAATTTTATGCAATATTTACTATATTCACTTCATACATCCACAGTAACTTGATGGATGTTAATTTGACAAACCTGGAGGTTTGTTTACATCCTGATTGTCTGACCACTGGTGTTTGTTACCCCAATGTAGTTTTAAAAATGTTGCTGTTTTCTGAGATCGACAGAACAATGGCTTAAGCATGCAAAATGAAACATAACATGCAGATTGGTCAGTCAGCAGCTTGGTGACTTAAAGCCCTCACCAGTCTTCAAACTGGTCCCACAAACCATAACCCTTTCCCCTGAGGACTGATTTGATTTACACCAAAATGTAACGCTTCATCAAATGCCCCGACCCACCCCCTCCCCCTCCTGTAAGACAAAATTGTGGGATTTGAGTCAGAGGTCTGTGTAAAGGCCCCGTCCCCTTTGCCACCATTAATAGTTAGTAGGTCTGCAGAATATCCCTTATCATCCCACAGCTCTAATTACCCCTCAGTGGGTCCTTAGAGACAGATGCTCAGGGAGCCAAGCCCCATTCGTCACAGTACGGCTGCATGGCAGACTCAATATGAAAAAAAAGCAAACTGTCACACTCTGCACTGTCACATAAATTCTCTCCCGTCTCAGTTTCCCTTTTCCAGCTGCTCCCTAGCCCCACTGTAGATGCAGACTACATTAGGAAGCCCATTCATGTCCAGCCACCAGCAGTTGGCTGTAATTTGTTTCGGCTAGGGGGGCAGAGTTTAATTTACATGTGAAAGGCCATGGCGTATTCTAATATTGTAACTCTCATTTTTGTCCCAGGGTTATTGATACCAGCTTCACAGAATTCAGATTAAAGGTAGAGGGGGCTTTACTGCTATTGTACAAAACTGCAGAAGTCGTGTAATAATGTCTCAGTTGGCCAGATACCAACTTTAGGAAGACGACAGGAGAGCAGGATTCTCCTCGTCTTGCTGACCCATTAAGAACCGATCTTTTCTGGCTTTTTGCAAGTGAGATGCCTCACGGGAACAATCTGGCCTACAAAGAAAACTTTCAATGGAGCCATCCCAAGTAACTGTAACGTAAATGGCTTTATAAATGCAGACCACACCTACAGAACAGGCTTACTACACCGGGGTGAAACTTCCTCAAAGACATTTAAAAGTATAAATGTGCAAACGTGACTGTGTCACAGGGGGCTCATAAACATAACACTGAAATACTAAATGTGACTCTTTTGTCATACACAGGTCACTGGATGATAACACATGGTTATTACCAGTTCAAACTGAACCTAAATGTAGTTATTTAGTCGTGCACCAGCATAAAGATTTATTGAACATAGGATTCAAGGAAGCTATGTTTAGACCTTTTCACATTTCAAAATCTAATTAAACCTTTGCTTTTCTCCCATGTGACCCTTCATCAACTTCACCCACTTATTTTACCCTTTTAATTTATTTAATTATTTGAATTCAGCTTTGCGTTTTTTGCCTTTAAGTCACCTCATTTGTGACTTGAGTCCCTTTCCCCATTTTTATGTTTTTTTTTAATTGATCCCTTTAATGAAAGCATTTTATTTTCTGTTCTTATCTGACTCACCTTAGTTATAATCGCTATGAGTTTTTGTTTGTATTTTTAATTGACAAAAAGAAAGAGAGAGAGAAACTGACAATCAATGTGCATGCATGCGTGCATGTGCATGCGTTTTAGGTGAATGCGCAGAGTGCATGGTAAAGGTGCAAGTATACTCCAAAAGAAGTGCTGGTCGGAAAGTTTGGAAGCTGTAGAAAACTCCTTTGCGGTTGACAATCGATGCATCGACTGACCCTGTTTGTATTCCAAGGTCAAGTTCCAAGTACTCCACAAACTTCCAGATATTCCCTCATCCATCCTTTCAGCATTAGCAGTAATGAAGACCTGGTTAGCTGTCTGCATATGGAAAGTGAAATCGTAAACAACTGTGAACAAAAGCCAGAAGGGACCTGCTCAGTGTTCCCCACAGCCCAGAACAGTAAAAACAAAAATAAGTTTTGGCTATGCTCAGATTTACATAAAACAATTCTTTTTTGGCCTAGTTTTACATTTTTACATGTTATTGTCTACATGAAGTACATTCTTACAATAGTGTAATTTCAAAAGTCATACATTGTTTTCTCTTGTCCCTGTAGAGTATGTAATACATTATAATTTGTACAAATTATATCTTATTGTCATGCTGCCCACCACCATTAAACCTCAAACTAAGGGTGTTTGTTGACTAATACCATTACTCTATAATGCAGCTATTAATATTATGTACTATAGAGTAAGTGGAAATCCCATACAGCATTGGAGTGCAACCTAGCACAACCAGATGAAAACATTGCAAACAAAACAGTGATTTCTGACTGTGTAGAAGACAAGGGCACAGTTAAATTATTAGCAATGTAATCAATCAATGTATAAATGTAATTTAATAGTAATATAATATATACATTGTTTTAAGCCAGTATAAGTGACATTGCCTCCCCTCATGGTCGGACGACAAGTTGCACGACCTTGTTCAGTTTGAGTATACCGCTGCCTGAACTGTACGCCTGCATTTGAAGGTTGCTGTGAGCTGCATACATGTGTGTTGAATGTGAGTGAGCGTGTGTGTGTGTGTAATGCACCTGCATGTACTGCTCTGTAGGTGAATGCAGGTGTGTGTGACTTGATACTTACATGAGTGTGTATGGGTGTATCTGTGTGTTTGACTGTGTGTGTGTGTGTGTGTGTGTGTGTGTTTGTGTGTGTGTGTGTGTGTGTGTGTGTGTGTGTGTGTCCGTGGCAGCATTAGGCAGTGGAGTAATTGACATGAGTTTTATAATTCCTCTTTTGATTGCCCTTGCCCTGACTGATGAGAGCGTCTCCATTAATTGCTTATATTTACTATAATATTTATTAACACATCAATCTCAGATAGGCCAGGCAGCCCAGCGTCTGGCCCCTGAGGCAGCAGATATTAACTGTTCAAGTGGAAAACAGCAGAGTAGATACATCAAATATGTGTTTATTATGGGGACGTTACATCAGAGCTGTCCGTACATTGAGCCCCTCCTTGCCACAGGGAGCCAATCTGCAGTTTCAGTGTAGATACCATGATGATGGAAGGTGTGTGCAACAGCCTGGGGAGGGGTTGTGAGAGAAATCAGGGTCTGACTCAGCAACGCTGTGCAGATGAAGATGCCATCATTCTGTCAACAAGACCGTGGAGGAAGATATTGTACACACATCCACCAAGGCATACTTTCAGTGAAACTCCCCAGGCGCATTTATTTATCATCACAGTCCTAGCCCTGCCAGAGACGTCCTCCCTTCTTTCAGCTGTGCAGTGTACCTCTTGCGCTTTCCATCCATCTCTTTGTTCACATTTTTATACTCGACCTGTCTCCTCACCACTTCTGCTCTGCGTGGCAAGTAGAAAGGCTGGTGCTGCGCATAGATGAGCCAAAATAAATGCCTGTATCCATTCTAAGGTCACATGTAAACAGAATTAAAATCAAGTACACCGAGAATAAAATGCAGAAATGTAAAGTAACAATAGGATATGGGTGAAAAATGCAGATTACAGCTACCTTCTAGGTGGATATCACATTGAGATATCTGGAGCAGTGCCCGACCGATGCATCAGCCAGGCTGATATTGTTGATTTTAGCTCAACATTGTCGTACCGATATCGGCATAACAAGGCTGACAAGCAACACGAAATGCCTTTTGACGTGTTCACGTCACGATCACAGGAATAAGCATTGGTAATTGTAAAATAGTGCATAAATAATGCATAAAAATAATGATTGCTAACAGGTTTTTAAACAATTTTCATGTAATAGAAATACAGGCTTTTAAGTGTAGTTAGTTTATGTAATATTTTGTTTAAAGTTAGCTGCAGTTTAGATTTTCAGCTCAGAGTTTTTATTGAATGCATTTCTATAAAGATTTTTTATTAGCTATTGAATTAAAATTGTCAGCGATATTTTCTGATGTTTATATTGCTACTTTAACATTTTCCACTCAATAACTAATAAATGAATATTTACTGATTAACCAGATGATTTTTTTTTTTTGTTTGAATTTGTAAATATTAACATCACTCTCAAAAACCCAGTGTCGGCTTGCTTTTGTAGCTGGAATTAAATTTTTTAGGATATTTTACATCCACTAAGAAGCTTTTTTTGTTCATCCCTTTGATTCAAAAGGAACGGGATTCCTTTCTTGTCCGGCACAGATGTCAGCAAATCAAACTGCACTGATGTCAGCAAGAATTTCAGTGTAAAAGAGCCAAAAACCATTTCCTGTAATTTCTCCTCCTTCTGACGTCAATAACTCAATGTAAAGCAAATGTTGAGTAAGGAGTGCTGCTCTTACTGTTCCTGTGCAGGAAAGTGTTTCTAATATTGCTGCTGCCATCGTTTCTACCATTGTTGCATACTGAACTCACCTGGCCTGTTGTCTGAGGATCGTCAGTGAATCCACAAAATCCAAGCAATTGTTAATGGAAGTAAGATAACATACTGGTGGAGGATAAAGCTGTACACAGAAAACTTGTAATGAGATGATTTGTTACAGTAAACAGTAGGTTGCCATCTTTCTTTCTTACTCAAAGGGCAGACTACAGCTTAATAGAATTGCATTATGTCCCACTCTAACAGAGTCATGTCGACAGTGGCAGGTGGAGTTTGTATCTCATAGTCTTGGGACAGTACATTAGGTCTGAATAGAGTCTGAAATTTGGGCCACTTCGGCTCTGCGTCTATTAACCAGACTGATTGAATTATGGTCTGGCTGCTCGGATCCTGTCTGATGCTGACTCAAGCCGAGTTGTGACTGATGGTTTAGAGTCTTTGTTTTAAATTATGGAGTCGGTGTCCTCAGCGAGTGCTCGGGCACTGGATGCATACGATGGAAGGAGACTTGGAGAGTTGTGGGGACGGATTCTGTCCACAGTGATGCTCTTTCTCTTTCCTCCTGCACATCCTCTCTCTGTATTTTCCCATCGCTACTTCTCCACTTATGAAGATTAATGGGAGCCAGGCCCTGCGCTGACATATCGCTGCTGTCATTCTTCTCTATTGCCTTCATCTTTTCTGCTCTCCACCCTCGTCTAGGTATTTCTAACTCCCTGTTTTTGTCTTCCACAGGTCAGTCTGGTTTTGTCACGTGACGGTGCATGTGCATTTGCTGCGCCATCTGAATGTACTGTATGTATGACATATGTATATATGAGAGTGAGTCTGTTCATGCGCCCTGACATATGATATGTGATCTGTCAGCACGGCAAAGGCAGTTTTAACACCCGCTGCTTCTAATGCAGAGTTAAACTGCTCTTCTGTCAGTTCAGAGTCCGGGCAAGCTTAATGTAGCTTGTGAGGAGGAGCTGAAGCACAAGGATAAGAAGTTGAAAGTGTGTGTTCTGTGTGTGGGTGTGCGTATGTGTGTCTGCCTGTCTGTCTATGTGTGAGTTTTGTGCCAGGGCTGCAGTAATCAGCCCGACCCAGCCCAGACTCTCTTTGAAGCTGCTGCAGACTGATACTGCAGAGCGGCACATTGCCACTAGAGGGCCAGTATGCTTAAATGAAATAATCCAAGCTGACATAGAAGAAAACAGTATATTTTGTTTTTAATTTATAATCAGGCTGTTCAGGCTGATATTAAAATGAAAAAACAATAATTGTTACCCTGGAGTGTCTCTTTTTTTTTTTTTTTCTCAGTCTTCGGTGCTGCTTGGCTATGTTGGTGTGGTGAGTGTGTAGATGGCATCGTGTCATGACCTTGTCCAGCAGGCTCCCATGTACAAGAAGCTTCCCTCTTTCCCTCCACTGTCAGACTAAGAAACCTCCTTACATAAGAACTTGGGCAATTTGGTACACTGGAGCAACAAGCAAAGCTGGAAGCATTGGATCAGGATCAGACCTGCAGTAAACAGTGGGATTGACATGTTGGGCATGTGATTTCTGTCTGCACCACTTCTGTGTCCCTATTTGTTTTTAGTTTTTAAAACCTTGGATTTCTACCTGTTTAATCTGTGTAGCGTTAAGTGTGTCAGAGGCAGTGAGACCAGGGGCCAGACAAGGGGCAAGAGTGTGACAGGTCGAAGAAAGACAGCTGACAGACTATCAGTGCTTATGTTGATTCCTCCCCCCACCTTTTCAACTCGAGCCTCTGTTCTCTGAGACATCAGTACACGGGCAATAAACCAGCACAAGCAGCACACGTAGACAGCTGTAGCCCTTTATCCTGCCTACAAGAAGGGCTCGACATAGGGTGCAGAGGGCATGTCTGTCCCAAACCTAAATCAACCCTGTTACAAAACTGGAGTGTGGCCTGTGCTTTATAATGACCTGAAACCTCCTTGAGCCATATGCTGTGATACTCAATGAGACCCCAGCCTATTTTAGTGTTTGCCATAGTGTACCAGCAGTTCATCGGCTCGCCCAAATATTTTCTGGGGTCAAACAAAAAAAGAAAATAACTTAAAGGCCTACGCCAGACATGTTTTAAGACATATGATAGTTTAGTAATAAATAATAATTTGGGTCTGTTTGGGTTTTTCCATATAAACAGTCCAATTATCTTGTTAAAGAGTCTTAATTCTACTTCTACTTGAATCTATTTACTAGTATTTTTTTCATTTAAAAACTTTTAAAACGAAGATACAAAATTCTCAGTGCATGTGTACTGGAGGATTCAAGTGTTTATGTCACACTTGTGCAAGATGTGTATTGCCCTGCGAATGACCTCCACTATGTCACAATATCCTCCTTGTACATCAGCTAAGAGAATCAAACTCTGCACAGTTCAGCTCAAAGATCCAAGTCAAGTAGTAAAATGCAAAACAAATTTTGAGTGGACAGCACTTTAGGTCTTGATAAACACCTCCAGAGAAAACCTCCATCATCACTCATTTGACCCTAAGGAGGTCTTAAGTGGTGGTGGATAGTGGAGGTGATAAGTTATCATTCTTTACCTCAGCACAGTTGAGTTACATTCTGCCAGCTGAGCCAAGGGAGGTTTATGTCAGAAAGGAAGAGTTGCAGTCCCCTGCTTGTGGAAGACCACAGGATAATTTGTCATGTCTTCATGGGCATTAGTGTCCGTAGTCCCCTGCCTCACATTCTTTGGCAGTGGCACTCTCATCACTGTCCAAACTTAATACTGTGGACAGGAGAGAAGTCCCACGTGATGTTTTCGCCCAGGTCACGGTCCAGTGGCACTGAGTGGTGCGTAGCCTTCTTTCTACATTGCCCCCTCCTTTCCCTCTCCTACAAGCATTTATCTCTCTGCATGGTTTTGGCAGCGATGTGCTTTTCCCAGCATTTAGCCAGGAGAGGGAGAGAGGAGGGGAGAGGTAGAGAAAAGGAGGCCTTTTCAAGCAGGGAATGACGGACGCTTTATTAAAAGAGGCAGGGCCTTTTGAGAGGCTGGCCCCTCCGTGCTCCCCCCACCCCGTGTGTCTGGCCCATTGTCACGGGGCGGTGGCAGCAACCCCCCCGCCAGGCGCTTTGTCACTGTAAGTCACCTCACAGACTGAAACAGACCCACTCTGAAAAAAACACACCCATTTTCCACAGTAACTCTACGCTATTCTGGTACTGCCTGGTCCGTGAAAAAAAATGATTGTCTGGCTGTCACAAAACATACAGGAGACACAGAGATGGGCGTGACGTGTGTGGAAGAAGGGACAGGAGAAAGGAGGGATAAAGTCAGGGTGACACAGAGAGTTGGCGTGCAACAAAACCTGAAAGGTGGAGAGGATGGGTGAGGTGGAGAGCAGGACGCAGAGTGTGAAGGAGGATGGAGACTGAGCTGGAGGAAAAATATAAAAGGAGGTTTTGAGGCAAATGATGCAGTTAGAAAAATTAAGTTAGAGGTAAAAAAAAAAAAAAAGTAGCCAAAACGAGTGGATGGGTGTACCCGTGTGTGTGTGTGTGTGTGTGTGTGTGTGTGTGTGTGTGTGTGTGTGTGTGTGTGTGTGTGTGTGTGTGTGTGTGCGCATGCGCATGTGCTCATTTGTTTTCGTCTGTGCGTGAAATGTGTGTCTTTAGATACAGGCAGCATTCCTCCAGAGATAAACCCCTGGGCCCCCTCAACCCCCACCCACCCCAGTCTCTCCACCCACCATGCTTACTCAAGTGTGTGTGTCTGGGGGCAAGCGTGTGTGTGTGTGTGTGTGTGTGTGGGTTCGTGTTTACGCTGGACGGGGGTCTGCGTGCCCTGTACGGCGGCACTTGCAGGGGGCAACAGGGAAGACAGCTGTGTGTTTGAGAGAAACCGAAAACGTAAGAAAGAGAGAGTGGAGGGCCAACAGGCATGCCAGTCAAGACCGTCACTTTTGGAGTGAGTACCACCATCTCTGCTGCTCTCCGTCTCCTCCTTCACCTTACTTCTTCTTCGTCCACACTTCACCTCTTTTTCCTGACACTCCCTACCTGTGTGCTTCTCCACCACTCTTGCTTTATCTCTTTACCTTGCCTTTTTTGCAATGATTTGTTCTGTTTATAAAATCCTTGGTTGCATTTTCTCAGACATAATGCACCTGCCAGCGCTCCCTGTCTTTATCCTTTCACATCAGACAGTAATGGGCCAATACTTTTGTCACTGGCTTTGCTCCCATTTCTTTCATCTTTACTTTGTCTCTAACCCATGAATATTGATGTATTGTTATTTACTATTTGTCTCTTTTGTTCAAGCTTAGTTTTTAAAAATTCAGTACATGCCCCTCTGCGTTTGCTCTCTGCTTGCTAAGTACCGTACTTGTTCTCTGTCCGTCCACATAAACTGTTTTGGAGACTTTGTCCTGTCTCCGCTTTTACCGCTTTTTCTTGTTTTCAGTCCTGAATGTGCCCTCATCTTTAGCTGTGGCGATGACAAATAAGAAACAGACAGAAGCAGAGAACACAATGCAGGCCTTGTAAATGTTGGATTTGATTAATGAGAAAGTGATCTGTCACTTATGAAATACAGGCTACCTTATTGTGGTTTAAATCTGTAAGGATGTTTTCAACTTTAAAAACACAAGTCATTGCTTTCAGACCCAAACATAACAAACCCTGATCATACTCATCAGACCAAACCTCCCAAAGCTACATGGGAGGGAGCCTGAGTATCTTTGAGAGTTGTGATGCATGTGCATCCAAGATTAGTGTAAGTGCGTATACGCGTGGGTGTGTGTCGTGTTCTGTTTTTCCTCCTTAATCTTGTTTTTGACTCATTTGTTCGTCTGTTTGATGTTCAGATTGTAGGATGTCAACTGGGATTAGCTGTGGTAAGTAAACTGGAGGTCAGTAAACTGATTAGTGGGTCAATTAATGTGATTCTTTCAGTGCGGCCCCACTGAAGACTATAGACTATTTAATCTACTGAGCCAGCAGAGCTAATGGCAACACAGGGCACACGCTCACAAGGCCCTGCTGCCTGGAAGTGTTTGAGAGCTAATTTGGTGTCAAGCACAGTTTACCTGGGGTAGTACTGTAGAAGAAGAGGTTGCAAGGTTTTACTGCAGGTGATGCAACTTGCAGCAATGTGCCGTTTTTATAGTTTATGTGTCTGGCAATGAACTGAAGTCAGTTTTTACAATCCTGTCAGTAGTTTTGTTTTGTTTCACTTTGTGCAGTATTTTATCATTGCATTATTTAGTTCCTCCCAAAGATAAGAGAGATGTGCAAGTAAACAGCCCGACAGCCCGACAGGCCAAGAGGATACCAAAAAGTGGCCAGTGGTGAATTTAAACAGCCAAAACAGTTCTGAGCAACTGAGTGAGCTGCAGTCAAAGACATGTTTGCATCCTTTAGTTAAATAAAAGTTGGAATACATCAGTGTTAAAATACTCCAAGTAAAAGTATTATACTTAAAAGTACTCAAACAGTACTTGTGATACAGAATGATCTGACTGTGTGTATTAATTTGATTACTATTACTTTAACTACTCTTGTATACTCTTTGATAGATTAATCAAATATATTTTATAGAATAGATTTTATATAATACCCATCTTAAGTGGGTAAAATCATCTGAAATAGTAAGCAGTCACTATAGCAATCAAAAACTAACGTGAAGTAAGTAAAGAGTAAAAACTGTAATATTTCACTGTAAAATGCTGTGAAGAAGTAGTGTAAAGTATTACATAACTTTTAAGTACCTTAAAAATTTGCTGGAAGGCAGTAAGTGAACAAATCTACTTAGTTACTTTCCTCCAATGCAAAAAATGTACTGGTTGTTTTAGCAGATTCAATACTGAAACACCAGTCAGTCAGTTATATAAATAATTTAAAACTTTATTTACCTTTATATAAAGTTTAAAGGGTTAATTTTAAAGTGTACGAGTTCAGTGTTACAGATTGCAGGACAGAAGTTTTTTAATTAAATTTATATTATATATTCTTTTGCTCCTTCCAGATAGGTATACTGTGTCTTATTACCGTTACTGTGCAGTAAAGCACAGGATGTTTACCATATCTTGATCCTATCCTCCATAGGTTCCAAAGCCTATCTCCTCCCTATGGCTTTCACCCTCTTTGTCACCCCCACAAAAGATCACAATGACCATGACAATCTCATCTTCAAGTGCAGAGGCTGCAGCAGGGCCAGATATAAAGAGACAATCAATGAGTACGGCAGGGACAAACAGTGGGAGACAGAGCGGGGGAGGCAGGGGAGTGTGAGAAAGTAAATAGTAAAAATGGGGCAAAGACGCTTTTCTACATACAGGGAATAGAGGCAGACAGACAGATTTACATACAGACAGACACTGTTGAGTGGGGGAATGTAACAGCTTCATCCCAGTGCCCCACTCGCCTGCTTCCTGTAAATGTGTCCATGGCTGAATGCTCCCATGGGTCTCAGTCTGACTGACTCTACACTTACTACATCTCGGTAGCCGGAAACAGCCCCGCTGCCTGCTCAACCTCCTCAAGGAGCCAGAGAGATGAAGGCAGAGATGGAGGCTGGACAAGAGAGGGAAAAAAAGACTGAGAAAAAAAAAATCAATCTCTAGAACAAATGCAAGTCAGCAGAAAAGGGTGATGAAATAGCTGTTTAAGCACTCTGCAGTGATTTCCATATCCGCTGCTCAGTGTTCCTCTAAAATGTATGAAAACTGCCCAATCACATTGTTTAAATACATCCAGATATTGAGTTCAGCAGGGAGAAGAAAACAGCAGAAACTATCCACAGTTTGGTGTGCTCGCACAATTTGTGTTGTTTAAAGTTCAGGGAACTATTGCAAGTAAAGCAGGACTTGTGACATGCTGAACATACGCATACACCTTATTTTCACCTTTCTGCCGGGTGCACAAATAGCTGTGGTGGCTCTTAAAATATTTATGATTGCACCTGGTGCTGTGTAGGCAAATTCATGTTGTTTGTGTGGGTGTGAGAGTGTGTGTGTGTGTGAGAGAGAGAGAGAGAGAATGGGTGTATTGTGAATTTTATGTTAATTTATAACAAATGTTGAGATTCTCTGAAGAAGGTAATACTTCCACATCCTTGGCAGATAGATTCTCCCACTGACATTCAGTGGAAGAGCTCCAGAGTTTGTCTCTTGATTGCATTTGCAAAACGGTCTTGGCACCCTCTTCTGTAGCAATGAGACCTGTTCAGACATAGACTAACCTGTCTAGACTGTTTGGAAGGACACTACATTTTAAAAGCAATGGTAGATGCGATGGGTCAGAAGATGATTAAAGGCATAGGAAAAGAACAGTATTTTAAAATTATGCTTTTTGTCTAACACTTACACATCTTCAGGCCTCCAAAAATCCTTCACATTAAATCATCTGAGAGGTTGATTTGTTTTTAGGTTGAAGTGTTTGAATCTACCACAAATGTTAGGGCCCAGTCTGTGATGAGGCATTACAAGATGCTTCATTTAAAGGGACACAAGCTCAAAAAAATTGATTGGAAGCATTAAAATGTAGCTAAAGTTGGGCAACAAGCCTACAGACAGTCAACCAAAAAATAGTAATAGGTATAATTAGTTATGTCTAGACATTGCAACAATTCATTTGACTTGGAGTCACCATAAAAGTCATCCTTTCCTAAAATCCCAAGAGACTGTACTGAATTTTATCTGTTTATTTCAGTATTGCAACTGAAATAAAGATAGAAACACTTTAGCTACATGCTAATAAGAGGCAGTGTGTTTCCCCAATTGCCTCTAGATCAACAAAAGCACATATGAAAGGGGTTACTGTGACTGCACAACAGTATCTGTACGTAATCCTGCAACAGTGAGTGTGCAGTCGCTGCGAAGAGGCAGAAGGGGGACAGTTTACACAGAGATTGGACTCAGATGGAGAGATAGCATGCAGAAGTTACTAGAGCCATTTCCAAGTCTACAGCATGTTCTCAGATCCTGAGCTTTACAATTAGATCACAGACACTGTTTACTAGTTCCCTGGTTTACCATTCACACCTCACTTTGTCACACACACACAAACATACAGATCCGATCTGATCCCATTCAGAATCATCACACATAAACACACACACACGCAATCGAATGAAAATAATGATCCTTTAGTTGTTCGTTGCTCTGGATGTTTGTGGTTGAGTTGTTGATTTCAGACGCTCCACCTCGTGCACACATACACACATACTTACACGTTGAGTTTTCTAACACTGCAGTCCACCAGCAAGGGTGGTGATGTCATCCTGTCTGCTGCAGCGCCGGCAGAGGAGGCAAGCGAGAATGGAGAGGGAGAGAGGAAAAGAGGGATGTAAGAAGCAAAGGATGGAGAAGGGAAAAAAAAGGCAACAGGAAAGAAAGGCTGAGATAAAGACGGAGGAGAGGGGAGTTCAGGCCAGAGGATTTTCTGTGATGAGATATGGGAATAATTTGACTTGGTAATTTTGAGCTTCATTATGGGGAGCCTTGCACTGTCTCAGCCTGAGGACAGTTGCACGCACGGTACACGAGAGCGTGTGTTGATACTGCTAATATTAACCATGAGCTGCTGAGCAGGTTATTGTCTTGCTTTCTGTTGCTCCTAACAGTATGATTAATGTGCTCACCCCCTTTTTTTTTGCGCCAGAGCCCAAAGCTTGTCTGCTCTCTACAGGAATAATCAGAGAGACGCACATTCATCTAAAACATACCGGAGTCCAGCGAGATGCAGCAGAGGAATCACCAGAGAACATTTTTAGCCTGTGACATGTGCACTGCACCTGTTCATGTCTGAGTTAGTGGATGGGCGTGGTTCCTCTGCATCCTTATCTCAACACGCCACGCACTCACATCTTGACGCAAGCAGATACACACGCATAGGCATAAAAAGGCAGGACGGACCAGTAGGAAAGTAAATTTGCTGTTACCAGCAGTTTCTCGCTCGAGTCTCTCTCTCAGGAATTCTTCTATGGGTCTTGTAAACTTCAACAGGCTTTTTTCAGGGGGGCAGTGAACTGAGTCTGGGGGAGGTTGGAAGCCTTCAGAGGGGCCTCAGTCAGGGTCACCATGGCGTTACCATGCCACCATTTGCTATGGGACCATGTATATTGTGTTAGGTGGTGTGTGTCTTTGCATCAGCTGTATTTGCTCCTGTTTTGAAGGCAGAATTTTTCTCGCGTCACCATGGTGGAGTTTGCAAACATTTCATACAACAGAAAGTTGCTTCTCCATAATAAAGGGAGCACAATACCTCTATGTTGAAAAGCTAAAATGCAGTTGTTCTTTGTTATGACCCTCCAAATGCCTTTGATTCATTTAATATTTTGGTTTCCTTATGATTTATGGTTTCTTGAACACATGCACAAACATATAGACACATCACATAAATGTATCTATGCATATCCACAAAGATTCATCAGTGGAAACTGTTTAAGGTTGGTGTATCTCATTATGGTGTTCTTTGCTCCAGTGACAGGTGTGTGTGTGTGAGAGAGAGAGAGGACAGGTGGTGTCCTGGGGTCAGTTTGTTTCCCTGCAGTAGTCTTGAGGGAGGAGGTCTGTGGGTTTTAATCTTCTTCAAAGTGAAATTGAATGAGAGGGTCTAAGGGAGAGTGAGAACATGGATCACCAAGACAGCTTGACACCTGTGAGTAAATAAAATTGACAAAGTGGAGTCAGCAGTCTAAAGACTTAATTATAAATCCTGAAATTCTCTCTTACTTTATTATACTATTTAAGTGTTTACTATATCTTTGTATTGTGAAAGTTATCTAAACCAAATCAAAACTTAAGAAATCCTTTTTTTCTTGCATGTGTGTGGGAATGTCCAATCAGTGTTGAGCCTGTCAGCACGTCTATGTGTGTGAGAGAGTGTGACTCAGAGGCTTTGTGCTGCAGAGTGGTTTCCCTGTCAATTGTGTGTGAGCAAACGCTAAAAACAAAAACATCTTATGAAGAGAATGACAATGACTCAGAGGCAAGTGGCCCTCTGCATGAGTCAGTGTACTCACACAAAAGCTCGGGATTTATTACTTCACACACACAATGCTGCACGCTGTGCGAAGTTCATCTGATAAAGAGAAACTCTGCTACTGTATACATTTCATCTCTATACCTGATACGAGGAGGAAGAATCACAGACTTGCAGATAATGCTTTGTTGCTTCAATCAGCTGGAAGTTTTCTGTTTTCCTGCCAGTGCCCATATGTTTTTTTTTAAAGTGACCCCTCTCTTTGCACAGCGCTGTGCCATTGGTGTCATGCTGTGGGTGTGTTGTGTCATTTGTTGCCATGCCAGTACTTCAGGCATGTGGATCCTTTCTCTCTTTTACTCAGGCTCTCTCCCTCTCTGTCAAAAGAAGACCAACAGCCCTGTCACAACAATAGAAAACACAGCACAGGCAGTGTGTTATGAAGTTGAGAAAAACAGTTTGTTTGGTATGTGTGTGTGTGTGTGTGTGTGTGTGTGTGTGTGTGTGTGTGTGTGTGTGTGTGTGTGTGTGTGTGTGTGAGATGGAGGCATTTGGTGTTTTTCTTTTGGATTAGAAGATGCTACTGCGTGAGGTTTGTAAATTAATATATTGTCTGCATTTGTGTGAAAACATAAACAGAGCCATTGGAGGCCTGATTGTTTTCCTGACCAGCATGTTGAGATAGCTGGTTGGATGGAGGGAGGGGACGGGCACAGGGGAAAGAGAGAGAGAGATTATGCAAATGAGATGAAAAAGTGCTGGGTTTGCCGCAATCGAGTTTCTCCCTGTGGTTGTCCAGCGGCTGCTCCAGCTTCTTCTCCTCCTCTCCCTCGCTCTCCCCCCGTGCCGCATGAGTGATCCTGTTTCAGCAGCACCCTGGCCTGCCTGGGAGAGGCATGAAGCCCTCAGACACAAACAAAACACAGACAAAAACAGTAGACGTGCCATGTGCCGGCCCGTGAGCCAGAACTCACCAAACTCTCTCTCTCTCTCTCTCTCTCTCTCTCTCTCTCTCTCTCTCTCTCTCTCTCTCTCCATTCACATCGTATCCCTTTCTCTCTCTTTCATTCACACACACACACAAGCTCAGAGTCCAGACAAAAGAGCCAACAGTCCGCTGGGATCCACAGGCACTCCAGTAGCTGTCTGTATTATCACACTCACCTTATCACCTGAGCAACACTGAGGCTTGTGGTTTTTAGAGGTGGTTAGAGCCCAGTTGAGGGGGAGTCTGCGGACTTCACTACTTCACCTGTCCACCAAACCTCTCCAACACACACAATTTCAAAGAGCGGATGCAGATTTTCAAACTGCACTGTCGAAACAATCTCAAGGGCGGAGTGATATGAGAGGGAAGCTGATGGATTGCAACTGAACGTCTTCAGTCCTTCAAATGCCTCTAAAGAAATATTAACCAAGCTCTGTCTCCCTCTCCATTTTCCCTCTCTGCTCTTCTACTTTATGTGTCTTTCACTTTCTCTCATATCCCTTATCCCCCTCTTTTCCTCTTTCCTTCTCCCCTCTCTTTCCGCTTGCAGGCAGATGCTGGCAACAGTTTTCTCCGAGCGGCCCGTTCTGGCAACCTGGACAAGGCCCTGGAACATATCAAAAACGGCATCGATATAAATACAGCCAATCAGGTGAGAGAGCTGCACATACCCCAGACTGAAATGGTCGAAGTTATAGCTTCCGATTGGTAAACTCGTCCAACTATCAGGCAGCGATTTTCATTTATATGTCAGACAAATTTGTTCAGCTGCAAAGCTGGTCAGTTGTACTCAGTGCTTGGCAGGAAGAGAAACAGGAATACACTCGAAATCCTGCCAGGATTTAGTCCTCGCCTTCCTGTCTGCTTTTTAACTGATTAAATTAATATTCACGACTGTTAACCTCTCATTCAAAAAAAGAACAGCAGTGTGTCAGAGGCTGTAAGATCAGTGAAGTTATCTAAACAGAAAAATCACCTACACTATTTATATGTTGATTATACTGTTTTTACACCATTTGTTGTGTTATTATTTCTATAGAAATGTGTTTTGAGTGTCCAGTGTGCATGACGTGTCAGACTTGACCACTGTGCTGCTCTGTGCCCATCCATCTGCCTGTGCACTCAGCCTGTGCATGCTCAGGTAGACTGTTAATCAGTGGCTGAAGGTGGCAGGTAGAGTTTCCAGGGTCTCCAGGGAAGGTGATAAATGGGGCAGGGGCTTCTCCTTCGCCCTGTCTCTTTCATTCTGCCTCCTTTACTCTGACGGTTGTTCCCAGAGTGTCCAGGATGAGGCAGCATTAGTGGGCAAGGACCGCTGCCCTCAGGCTACTGAAACATGGCCAAAACTGTGTGCGTGTATGTATGTGTGAGTGATTTCACTGGCTCATTAATCTAACTTAGTCATGGTTTCCCTTCCATTCACTTTTGCTGTCCTCAACAATCTGTAATTATTGGTGGTAATGCTTCTGTCAGGACTTCTATGAGGCTTATTTTCAGGTCCCATAACAGAACCTACAGACTTATTCATGTGAAGTGACACTGCGCAGTGGCCATTACCAGCAAACTCCCTCAATGATGATGAAGGGAGACACCTCATGGATTAAAAATATAATTACATGCAGAGTTGGAGTCTGGCATGAAGATGAATTCTCCTGAATCGCATCATTTCATTTCATTGACGACATCAGTTGATGATGTGAAATTGTGTTTTTCTCACTGTTTGGTGTTAATTGTGTTTGAGTTAAAGTGATAATCTGCAACATACCTGTCTTCATTTGAACTGGGCGACATGTTTACATACATTGCTTTGTAGTTATTCACTTAAATGTCGTATATCTATACCTATACATCTTCTAAACTTGAATAATGCTAATGCTAATTAGAATGCTAATGCTTCCAGGATGGATGGCAGAAGTCTGCACATAGTGGCTTTAATGTTGCTCTAATAACAAAAATACCAAATGTTCCCTCAACCTGTTATATTGTTATTATGTCAAGTATATATATACTGAATTGGGACACTCTTTATTTAAATTTGGACAAAGGTACAGTCTGAAAAGTTGTGGATTGTCACTTAAAGCACGCTGGTAAGAGTACAGTTGTTGTATGTACAGTCTGTGGCCAGGAGTTTGGCCAGGCGGAGGCTTGACTGTGCCAGGTGTGTTTCCTTGTCTGAGTGGATATGTCCACTCTGCTCACCAGCACACTACCTAACTCCTGCCTTGCCCGTATTATGTTTTCGCTCCTCTTCTATCCCTCTCCACCTAACGACTAGTCCACTGCTCTCTCTCTTCCTGTTTGTGTACCGGTTTCTAACTGAGCTCCCTTTTTTATTTCTTGCTTTTCCTCCTCTATTTTGCCTCCCTCCCCTCCCCTCACTCTCTCCTCTGTCTGCAGTAGAGTGATGGTGTGCTGTGGTCTCCCCACTCAGAGGAATAATATCAGTGGTGTGGGAAAGGTCCAACCTCACATGTCCTGTGCGGCTGAAGGAAGGCTGTGTGAGGTCAGACCTATCCCACACGGCTCGTATTCTTCCCAGCCACGAGACCAGCGGCCTGCCATCCCCCTCCCGTCCTCCTCCCCGTCCTCTTCCTCCTCACCATCATTAATCAAATGAAAATCCTGATTTTCATCTCTGTAGACATTGTTTTTGCTAATGAACACACCCTGAGAGTGCTGCATGTGTAATGTCCAGTGTAAGTATTTGCCTGCTTTGGTTTGTGAGTGTTTCAGTCCTTTTGGAGAAAAAAAAACACTATTACCTCAGTTGGCATGATTGACATGTGTCTGTGTGCATATGTGTGGTTATATGTGTGGTATGATTAGGAGATATTTGTGTTCAGAGTGTGTGTAGGACCCTTCAGTATGAGGTCTACTCTGCTCTCTCACTCAGAATGGGCTTAACGGGCTGCATCTGGCCTCGAAAGAAGGCCACGTCAAAATGGTGCTGGAGCTACTCCACAATGGAATTGTACTGGAGACCACCACAAAGGTAACCCCACCCACCACCAGACCACCTACAACCTGTCAAAAAGTCCTTCAACCACAGCTTCTGAGAAAATCACTTATGAAACAAAAAATAACCTTTGCAAGGTTAGTCTCATACACATTCCCCATATGAGCACAGTGTGTCAGTCTGTATATGAATGAAATAAATAAGATATAACATTTGAGCTTTATGGTTTCTGTGTCCTGTCTTTATACTCAGCTAAGCTACTAGCTTCATATTTAGTGTAGAAACATAATAGTGGTTAGAAGGTATCTTACGCCCTGCAGAAAAGCAAATATACATATTTCATGAAATCTTGAACTATTCCTTGAACATCACTAAACCTAAATCATCTGGGCCGGCTAAGAGGGGTCACGTGTCAATAAATAACTGTTTATGTAAATCTACATACAGGCATAGATGTAAGAATACAACAAGGTGAAAGGTCCGTCCATATACATGCCTAACAAGTCCCAAAACCACAAACACTTTGTATGTACATGCGGTTAGATCTTTGTTACTGCCCATCGTGACTGTGTACTCTTGCTCTCATGTATCTATGTTTGAACAGAAAGGGAACACGGCCCTGCACATTGCAGCCCTGGCAGGGCAGGAGCAGGTGGTCACAGAGCTGGTTAACTACGGGGCCAACGTCAACGCTCAGTCCCAGGTGAGACTCAGCGCTGCTCTCAGTGCCATCGTTACAGGACACCTACGTGATCTTTACTGCGAAAACCATTGTAGTATCTACTGCAATTCCATCTGTTAACATGTGTCTTTGTTCCTATATTTCTGTGTGTTGGTGTTTCCTCTCTGTGTACATCCTTGTGCGTGCATTTGTGACTGTCTTCCTATCTTCCTCTTGCTGTGCTTGTGTCTCCGCTACTGCTGCTTGTGTGCGTGCGTGTGTTTGTGTGTCTGTCGTGCGTCTTTCTGAGACAGAAGGGTTTCACTCCACTCTACATGGCTGCACAAGAAAACCATCTAGAGGTTGTGAAGTTTCTTCTGGAGAACGGAGCCAATCAGAGCATTCCAACTGAGGTACTGAAGAACTGAGAGAAGTTTTCAAGGACAAATCTCCCAAAATCCTCAATCCCATCCCTGCTGATCCAGGCTCGCTGTGTTTCCATTCTGTTTTTGTGCTCATGAGCCTCTCTCCTCACATCTCCCTCTCATTTTCTCGCCATGAGTCAAGCAGCCTTCTAACTCTCCCGTGCGCTTGCAGGATGGATTCACTCCTCTCGCCGTGGCTCTTCAGCAGGGACACGAGAATGTCGTAGCCCTGCTCATCAACTACGGCACCAAGGGAAAGGTCCGCCTCCCCGCGCTGCACATTGCGGCACGCAACGATGATACACGCACAGCCGCAGTGCTACTCCAGAATGACCCCAATCCTGATGTACTCAGCAAGGTGTGTGTTTATTTCTGCAGATATGATTATACAAATGTTAAATGGGTATGGACATTTGTGTTTTGTGTCAATTAAAATGCAAAGCTAGTGAGTGACATTCACGCCCCCTGATGTGTCTCTGCAGACTGGATTCACCCCCCTCCACATTGCTGCACACTATGAAAACTTGAACGTAGCTCAGCTGCTGCTCAACAGAGGAGCCAATGTCAACTTCACCCCAAAGGTAGGGAATAACTGATGTCATTGGGGGGTTAATATCCGTCCTTGCTGTCTGTTCTCCCTGTGTGTGCCTGACTAAGTGCATCTGTTTCTCTCTGCAGAATGGTATCACTCCTCTGCACATTGCATCCAGACGGGGGAATGTGATCATGGTCCGACTCCTCCTGGACAGAGGGGCTCAGATTGATGCCAAGACCAAGGTGCGGCAAACATCTTTCCTTTGTCTCGCTAAATCTTTGGTTCCCTCAGTATCTCTAATTTGATGCATAATTAACTGAATCACTAACAATCCCCCCTCTCCAGGATGAGCTGACTCCTCTGCACTGTGCAGCCAGAAATGGTCATGTCAGAATTATTGAGATTCTGCTGGACCATGGAGCCCCCATCCAGGCCAAGACCAAGGTAATCCATCTTGATACAAGTAAATAAAAGTCTTTACCTCCCTTAAAAATAAACTGAGCACCATCTGGTTTGGGAATGAAATGTCAAGACAGTTTGTTTAAAGTAAACTTTATGATGGCTCTCTTGCTGCTGCTTCTTGCTTTGAATCATTTGTTTTAACCCCAAACAAGTTGCTTCCTGTTTAGCGAGGCACGAGAGAGCCAACACATTTTCTTGTTTTGCAGAATGGCTTGTCTCCGATCCACATGGCAGCACAGGGGGACCACATGGACTGCGTCAAGCAGCTTCTGCAGTACAACGCAGAGATTGATGACATCACACTGGACCACCTCACCCCTCTGCATGTGGCGGCACACTGTGGGCACCACCGCATGGCCAAAGTACTGCTGGATAAAGGGGCCAAACCCAACTCTCGAGCACTGGTCAGTGACAAACACGGAGTAATCAATTCAGAATTTGCTTTCAGTGTTTGAGGGGTTGATAATTAAATTTTTTTTTTATTTACAGAATGGCTTTACTCCTTTGCATATTGCTTGCAAAAAGAACCACATGCGTGTGATGGATCATCTTCTTAAACACTCCGCGTCATTAGAGGCTGTGACTGAGGTGAGAAAACAGAAAGAAAAGGCTCATCATCATACTGACAATGACTGGCGTGCATTTGTAATATTCTTCTCATTCTCTAAACAGTCGGGCCTGACCCCTTTGCATGTGGCATCATTTATGGGTCACCTTAACATTGTGAAGATCCTGCTGCAGAAAGGAGCGTCCCCCAGTGCCTCGAATGTGGTGAGTTTCCTTCTGAAATCTTCAGACACAACACTGATAACCAACTCACCTCAGTGCTGCTGTGGTTGTTGTGGTGATAAAAGTGCGTGGTTTGTCCTTCTGTGCACGAGTAGAAAGTGGAGACTCCACTCCACATGGCATCTCGGGCTGGACACTATGAGGTGGCAGAGTTTTTACTGCAGAACACAGCACCAGTGGACGCCAAGGCCAAGGTAGAGACTACACACACTACACAATCTAACTACACATCTAACAGAGCGATGTATTCATGTGCTGATTTCGCCTCCTGCACACCACAGCCTCATTTTACTGTTAATGTAAATTGAGATCATAGTGGACAAGCTATTTAGTTAAAACATGATAATTAAATCACAAGAAAAGGCATTTTACAACAGGTTCTTCATGCACTACCGTATATTCAACTATAACTCCCCCCTTCCTGGCCAGGATGACCAAACCCCTCTACATTGTGCCGCTCGGATGGGCCACAAGGAGCTAGTGAAGCTGCTGCTGGAGCACAAAGCCAACCCCAACTCCACCACCACAGCAGGTCACACGCCCCTACACATCGCTGCCCGGGAAGGTCATGTACAAACAGTGCGCATCCTGCTGGACATGGAGGCTCAGCAGACCAAGATGACCAAGGTGAAGCCTGCCTGCTGTGAGGCTTCTGTGTCCTTCAGCACAAATAGCTTTATTCCCCATACTGATATTGTGTCCTCTTTGTTATTGTTGTCGCCTTTGTAGAAAGGCTTCACTCCACTCCATGTGGCCTCAAAGTATGGAAAGGTGGATGTAGCAGAGCTATTGTTGGAGAGAGGAGCCAACCCTAATGCTGCCGGGAAGGTAAGAAAAACAACTTACAGGGTCTGACTGTATGGAGTCAAAAGATGAATAAAGCTTTGTTTGATTTGAACTTTTATTTCTGATTTTGCAGAATGGTCTGACTCCGCTGCATGTTGCTGTGCATCACAACAACCTGGATGTGGTTAACTTGCTGGTCAGCAAGGGCGGGTCTCCACATAGTGCAGCCAGGGTAAATAAAATAGAACTGAATCGCCCACTGTCATTCATATACATTACATATGTTTTTTCTTACCGTAACTCATATCTGTTCTCCAGAATGGATACACTGCCCTCCACATAGCATCCAAGCAGAACCAGGTGGAGGTGGCTAACAGTCTACTGCAGTATGGCGCTTCAGCCAATGCTGAGTCTCTGCAGGGAGTCACACCTCTCCACCTGGCCTCACAGGAAGGAAGACCTGACATGGTCTCCCTGCTAATCTCCAAACAGGCCAACGTCAACCTTGGAAACAAGGCAAGAAACATTGATTTAGTTAATGGGTGACTGTCATAAAGCCATACGTTAGCTTGGTCTATTTTAATTAAAATAAACTGTAACTTCGGTTTAATTTGTTCTGTGTTTTGACCTTGTGAATCTGTTTGCCCCCAGAGTGGATTGACCCCGCTGCATCTGGTGGCACAAGAGGGACATGTTGGCATTGCAGATATCCTGGTGAAGCAAGGGGCTTCGGTCTACGCTGCCACACGGGTGAGTGACCTGCTCAGACTGCGAGAGCTTCATCTTGAACTGTGGGAGGGTTATTAAAGTCTTTTCAGTGCAAAAACTACCTGAGTCCTCAACTTTGAATGACAGTGGACAGTGCGTAAGTGATGTAGCACAAATAGCCTGATGAGCTCATAGCAAAGTGTACATGGCCGAACCTTGAGGGGTTCAGATCCCAGAGGCCTCCAGAGCGCTAAGCAGGTGTACAGCAGGATCTACCAGATTAATACAGATAATAGTTACTACGGTTTCATTTATATGTAGAATTATAACATGTGGTCAGGATGACATGATTAGAGCATTGTAGGCTTTGCATTGGTGTTTGCATTTGTCATGTTGCTCTTGTACAGATGTTTGTTATGCCAGGGTGTTGTTGTTGTTGTTGTTATTGCCTCTCTTCTTTATTCCTAAATGGAGTTTTTATCACTGCTTTGCTCTCACAGTGATTTCACTGTGAACCATTATTTTATCGTTTATGAAATATTCATGAACCATTCACCATTCCCAAATTAAAGGATTAAATCTACATAAAGTATTCAAATTAAAAAGTCATTATCAGACTCTAATGGTTTGAAATGATTTTGTGTTTAAGACTTTTTTTTAACTATATTTCTCTCTCTGTCAGATGGGTTACACCCCTCTCCATGTAGCGTGTCACTATGGCAACATCAAGATGGTGAAGTTCCTCCTGCAGCAACAGGCCAATGTCAACAGCAAAACAAGGGTGAGTGCCTCCCTCTGGTTTAAGGTGAAACTACAACCAGATTAACCAAGGCATGAGTCCCACAGTTACACTATCTATGTCTCATTCATCAGGAAATACACTAACAGTACATTACAAAAGCACAGGTCATGGCTATGGCAATGTTGTTCATTCTTCATTGGAAAGACATGAGGTATTTCATTTCCATGTCTGAGATGCAGTGTTTTGGGGTGGCAGTAACTGTTTGAATGCACACAAATGTGTTGTTATCAGAAATATAGTTATTTGTTCTGTAAACCGAGCAAATTTAGATTTAAGGTTATGTGATCATTATTATTTTCATCACCGAGGGTCAGAAAATTACTTGATATAAAGGTAATTCTGTAAAAATATCAATAAAATATTCAAAATTTCCACCATAGTTCCCAGAGCTGAAGCTGACACAATGGATTTGGGGATTTTTGGCTTTGGACAAAAACTGTAATTCCTATAGTTTCATTTTGGTTTTAAATAAATAGTTGTTTTAGCTAAAGTGAGTTTGTTCATTATACTGACAGCTTTCTTTATATGCAGTTGTGCTTTTTTGTGCTTTATGTGCCTCAGAAGTTTCATGTAAAGGAACACAGCTTGTGTGCTTCTTAATTCAATAATAAATTAATCTTTATATAAAAAAGGGCGAAAATGACCAACTGCACCACATAATTCAGAGAAAATCTGTTATTTAGGTGCATCTTAGATATAATATCCACATTATATATTATTTCTCTCTCTTCCAGCTTGGGTACACTCCTCTGCATCAGGCGGCCCAGCAAGGACACACAGACATTGTGACACTGTTGTTGAAGCACGGAGCTCAGCCCAACGAGACGACAACAGTGAGCATAAACATACCTCCTCTGATTCAAAATGATGCATAAAGTTTTGTTCTGTAGAGATCTGATCAGTCTGATCCTCTCCGACAGAATGGTACTTCAGCTCTGGCCATTGCCAAAAGGCTAGGCTACATCTCTGTGATTGACGTCCTGAAGCTCGTCACTGAGGAGACGGTTTCCATGGTGAGAAGTTTGGAAACGCTACTATGCCCTGTGGATACATCAGCGGCATTATGTGGCCATGATTATCATGTGGAAATACTGTAGCTGTTTACTCTCTCTTGTATCTGTAACTGGCTCCTTCTTTTCCCTCTGTGCCCTGCAGACGACAACAGAGAAACATCGCATGAGTTTCCCAGAAACTGTGGATGAGATACTCGACGTGTCTGAGGATGAAGGTAGAGCACAACAGATATTATTAATCATAAAGGAAATAACCGATTGTGATGATGTTTTTCCAACTATTACTTCCTCTTTCAAGGCTGATGATTTCATGATGTTTCAACTGCTCCTGTAAATATTCATTTTTTTCCGATTCTTTTTTTTTTGCCTTTTGCTTTTTTTTAGGAATAGCACAGCTAACATTAGGTATGAATGTCTCTTTATTTCTCTGTGTGGCATTCATAGGTTGTTGTTGTAAAGTTTGTGGCTCCATTTCAAGCTCACTCTCTTCATCTTATCTCCCTGCCCCTCGCTCTCTCTCTCGTTCCCTCTGTAGTGGTGCTCACTGTGATGGTGGCTCTGGTTTATCATTGGCATGCACCCATAGCACCCATGTCTGTAACCCTGCTATGTCCCTTCAATAACACCCTCATTCTCTAACTCTCTAGGCGCCCTTTTTCCACCATGTCGTGACAGCAGTACTTGTTTTTAAAGTTACAGTCATGGCCAATACATAGAAGTCAGCTGTTATCATGAATATCAAATCAAATTTAACATATTTTTGTTTAAAAAACATTTGAAACCTTCTCTGTGAGCATTAGTGGTACATAGTGGAGTAGTTGTGTCTTTCTGAAGTCATTGCTTTGAAGTGTGTGTGTGTCCACCGTTGTGTCTGCATTTAGATCTGTGTGCATTGTGGTGTTGTCCGTGCACCGCGTCATTTTTAGCTGATTTGTTTGCTTCTGAACTGTGTTGGTTAAGGAGCACACATTTTTGTATTAATGTTGGATCACGTGACTACTTGTCCCTGAAAGAAATTATTATGGGCCCCACTGATTTTCTTGACAAGACACGCAGCTGTGCAGCATCTATGTGTTTGGATTGACCAGTTGTCTGAACAGTGGGATCTATTATGTGGCGAGTACACAATGTTAAGCAAGATAACATTAAGACAAGACTTTGACTATCGTCCGTAATGCTGTTGTCCTGCATTTAAAAACTGATGCTTTAAATAAGACAGTATTTAGCCTTCTTGCAGTTACCCTAATACATGCCAGTATCGCCAGCACTGAGATAAGCTTTCAACCACTCCTGTGCTTATCTGTAATAGGCCAAACGTTATAAGTATATATCAGTTGCCACTAGCGCCAGTGTTGGAAGCTGAGTTAAAAACACACCTGGAACAAACCTGCAGTAGCTTCAACACTGCCAAACACTGCATTTGTTGTAAAAAAGACATCCATTGTTTCATGTCCAGGCAGGTGCCTTGGGCATCAGCTAGCATAGCATTCATGGATGCACTGTCACCATATCATTATGGATCCATCTGCTTGGACAACTGGCCAGTTTTATATGCAAAAAAAAATGTATTCTAAACATGCACTGCAGACAACCTTCATATGCCCAAACAGCAGACAGATGAAGTTTGCAGTTACCTTGTGAGGATAATTTAGGATTTAGCTGCTGAACATCCAGATATTTCCCTCTGGAGTTGGTCAAGAGCAAGAACAGAGGTAAAAGGAGAGTGAATGTTGGCTGATTCATCAGGTGGACAGAAACATGATGCCAAGTACCTGCTAAAATATGTGTGTGTGACTTATGGATGTTTAAAAAAAACTATGGCTATCTAGAGTACCACATCAACACATGTGTGTTTGATGTACTACATTCATCATAAAAGTGACACATCAGCTCACGGATCACCGCTTGTGTCTGCTGCCGCAAAAACACACTGCAGGTTTAACTTTGAACGTCTAAAGTTTACAACAGCACTGACTGTGTTATGTCTTGATATTTTTAGTCCCTTGATAATTCAACTGACAGATTGTCACCGTTGCTCTAAATATAGAAAGTAGCTGAGTCGTCGTCTTAAAGACACATCTCATATCCGGAACGGTAAAATGATACTGGCATGTTATCTGATGCACACGCTTGGATATGGTAACACTTTCGCCTACACAATGTGGCACACATGCACGGACAAAATCCAGGCTGTGAACTGCCTCGTATGAACCTGTGGGAAGTGCACTCCCAGAGTCAAACACAGTGTAATGACACATACGACATCAGTTTGGCACAGGACCGCATGCAGACACCCACACGTACAAGCTGTGCTGATACACTCACAGATTAATACACGCAGGGGAGGACTCACATTTGTTGCAGGTGAATTCTTGAAAATTACCGCATGTTTTTGGGGGTAAGTACCCAAAACCCACCTCTGCTCACATCAAGATATACTGTAGCCGCATTCAAAAGAGAGTGGAGAGCAGCTTTGTCATCATGTGTGTTGTAGTGGTCTGATGCTCTTCTGATTGTGTTTCTATTTATGTGCTTTGAGCAAATCCCCTAACAGGCAGTCTGTGTCTAAAACCTCCAGTTCACTAACTGTTTATTCGCCACACAAACAACTTTTAGGGAATAAGATTACACTGATGTGTGCTCTCTCCAGAGACAGTGCACTGTGCACATTTATATTGCTGTTGTCTCTGACTGGAAAACTCATTTATACATTAATAAGGTGTCCTCTCTTATTTCGGTCAGGGGGTTTGAATCAAAAGTGTTGGTCTCAGCAGACTACAGCTAATTATGTTGGAGTGTTGTGTCTTTTCTGTCGTCTTAACCTATTTTTAGATTTTTCTGGCACTCGGTAGTTAATTTTTTGCCATTAAATAACAATAAGACGTTCAGTGTACAGAGCACCATCACTAAATTCTCATCTCACCAGTCTAACCACTAAATCACTTCTAAATCCTGGGTTGTCATGTTGTCTAACCCCTCTGGTTAATCATCTTGTTCTTTTCTTTCTCTCTTTCTCTGCTGTGCTGTTTCACCAACCTGACCTCGGTCTGTTCGCTCTCTTTGGCATGTTGTTCTCTGAAGGAGAGGAGCTCTTGGGGACAGAAGGGGCCAGGTACATGAAGATGGATGACATGAAAGACCATGATGACGATTTCCTCTCCCCCAAGAAATCACTGGAGTACGAGAGAGGGCTGGGCACAGCGTAAGGGGGGCTGGGTGGGGAAGCAGGCGAGAGAGCCAAGCTGGTAGCCACAAGCTAAGAGGTGGATGGATAGATGGGGGATGCACCATAGACACTCACTAAAACACCAGGGATGAGCCCTTGGGAGGAGACGTATGAGGAAACTTCTTCAGTCTGACTTGTGCTTTTTTCTTTTTGCACAACAGGAATTACTCACCTGCCATTCCCAGGATCCCCCGTGTCTCTCCGGAGACAGTTATCCTGAAAGAACACGAGATAGATCAGGTATTGTACAGGAAAGCCTGTCCTAGTCCAAGTCCAACCATGGCTATGTAGCTGTTTCACTCAGTGTTGCAGTAGTTTAGCTTAGCACATTCCCACCACAAACAAACTGCTTCAGAGTTCATTAGTGACTGAACCACTTAGACCGTTAAGACCACCTAGTCTAATGAGTCGAGGTGTGGTTGTATTTGTCCACACCTGAGTGCTTTTACTGAGTTTACACCTGCCAAGACCAATTGTACCAAGAGGTTTAATTTACCTAGATGACAACATCATGTGTGAAAACCTTCAAATGTGACATACAACAGAAGGTCTTTGTTATAATTTGTCTCAGTCCAAAACTGAAATGCCCCCTGATGTTAAAATTGGTGGATTGTCCCTTTTATTCAAAGACTCACATAAAATCTCACAGTTTTATCAGCAGAATAAATTTTGCTTAGTTGTCAGGGGATTCATACAGTCTCCATGACAACCGAACAACCTTGACCTGCTCATGAAGCCTGTGACGTTTAAAAAAAAAAACAAAACAGTTGGTGCACTTTCAATAACTTTTTTGATACAAAGGGTAAAGGTGTATTATGGGTATGTGTTAATCCAAACACAGTTTAGAGTAAAACATTAATGATACTTTTAAATGACTTTCTTTGAAATCATTTAACCTAATGCTTTTGTTTGACTTTCACCCTTTTTGTAACGCGACATTGTAAATGAGAAGTCCCCCTCAGCGTTTTTTGAAGGTTAATGATGTATCTTCTCCATATCCACTGTAAAAATAGCCCTTAAATAATGAGCACAGAGGCGTAATCTTTCATCATAGCCCTCTCCGTATCACATTAAACAGATGATAGTGTAAGGAATACAGTTCTGGTTTCACATAAAATATTAGGCTAAAAAAATGTGCTCCTGTGAACAGTTTGTCTTTCTGTCTGTTGTAGCAACACACTCCACTTCCACTCCCCAAAGAATATGATGAGGACTCACTGATTCCCAGCAGCCCAGCGACTGAGACGTCAGACAATGTCAGCCCGGTCGCAAGTCCCATACACACAGGGTTAGCAGGAGAAACCGTTTGATTTCAACTAATTAATCGTCTGTTAATGTCAAAACTGGCAGTTAACTGTCACAGTCTTTGTCTGCTGCCAGATTCCTGGTCAGTTTCATGGTAGATGCTCGGGGCGGCTCAATGCGAGGCAGCAGGCATAACGGTCTGCGCGTCATCATACCTCCGCGGACCTGTGCGGCGCCCACCCGCATCACCTGCCGGCTGGTGAAGCCGCAGAAGCTGACCAGCCCCCCTCCGCTGGTGGAGGGAGAGGGGCTGGCCAGCAGGATCATCTCCCTGGGTCCAGCCAGCATGCAATTCCTGGGGTGAGGAAGCAACTGAAACTGGAAATAGTCCAGATTTTTAACAAACAGTTTTTGCCTTTGAACTCTGTTTATTAAATGATGATAGAGTGGATAATGTTATGAGTTATTGCTACGAACCCATGGTTTTTAATATTAAGCAAATTATAACTGAAGTTTGGGGGTATTTACATTACCTTTTTACCTTGTTTTGTTAATATTCCATATATTTTTAGGGAGTAAATGACATTTGTTAATGTATAATTGTTGTGTTGCAGACCGGTGATAGTGGAGATCCCTCACTTTGCTGCTCTGGGTCGTGGTGACCGGGAGCTTGTGGTGCTCAGGAGCGAGAATGGCTCAGTTTGGAAAGAACATCGCAATCGATACGGCGATGAGGTGCTAGAAACAATCCTCAACGGGATGGATGAAGGTAAGAATTTAAATTTGTCATGCTAGATCAGCTCAACGCTCAAACACATCACTTCACTGTAATTTAAATGTCTCGTTTCCTCAGACCTAGAAAGTCAAGAAGAGCTTGGGAAGAAGCGGATCCGTCGCATCATTTCCACCGACTTCCCCCTGTACTTTGCTGTTGTGTCAAGAGTCCAGCAAGAGAGCGACCTGATTGGACCCGAGGGAGGCTCGCTGACAAGTAAACTGGTGCCGATGGTCCAGGCCACGTTTCCCGAGACGGCAGTCACCAAACGGGTCCGGCTGGGGCTGCAGGTGAGATGGGACGATGAGGAGAAGGAAGGAGAAGAGAGACAGAATCGTTAATGCCTGTGTTGCCTGAATAAAAAGCATGCTGGATGTACTTTGGTTGATCTTGGAATGACCCGATCGTATCAGCACTTGAGCCATGTTTTCTTGATCTAGTTATCTGTTTGTTCATTTTGCTTTTCACATTTTTATGGGACCTTCTTTCGCCTTTTATTTCACACAGTGCATGCACTTTGCACCTTTATACGAACGTGGACTGCTCATTTAGTGCTGATATGTATCACGTTGTTTTGTTATGTTTGTTTCAAGTGATATCTTTTTCACTAATGTATTTATGTCACTGGCAAAGCCCTGTATTTAGTTTATTTAACATTCATTTGACATGTCTAAGTTCAATTAGTCAAACATTACTTTAGCATTCTTGCATAAAGTCTTGTGTTTGAGTTTATACTTACTGTTTTGGTATCTTGAATGTCAGGAAGTTGTGCTAAAAGGCTTTTTCTGTTCCTGTTTCCCTTAACTGAAACAGGCAACACCTGAGTTTTCAGTCCCTTTTTGTACACAGATACACTTTTCAGGTTCAAGTTTTCTCAAACAAACACACCAAAGACAAGAAAAATAGTTGTTTAGCACACTTTACCATGCTCTGTTTTACAGTTTTACAGCATTCCCAGCATCCTGTTTTGAATGATTCAAACTGTCTTCTTTATAACAACCTCTTATTAAGTCGTCACCATCTAATGTCCTGCCCCAACATCCTTAAAGCATCAAATCAAGAGATTAGTCATAGCTGTAGGATCAGAATCTGAAGACTTTATTTAAGTTGTTACAGTGATGCTTTTCATTTGCTCTCGTTTCAGTTTCCAGCAATTTCAAACATTTATTAAGTTTTCCACACTTAAAGTACATATATTAAGTGTTATCTTCTTTCATACATATTTTGTAGCAGATGTCATTTTATTAAGCATCACTTTTTCAGATTTGCTGACTTGGGATTTCAAGTTTCAGTTTGCATGTGATTCTGTTTTTCAGTGTGTTCTTCATCCTGTTAGGATTTTACTCCTTTCTTAAGACTGTGATTGCCTTACTTCCAATTTCTTCCATCACTTATAGTTAACAAACTTTAAAAACATATATTTTAAAGTCAACCTTCATGAATTAATAGGTCAACAAGAATTTATCATCTGATGGAAACCTTAATTGTCTGAATATGTTTCAGTAAACCAAAATGAAAGTTAGATAGAGTGTGAGTGGACCTTGTACTGCGTCTTTTTAGACACATTATGAATTTATGACACGCTAAATATGATTTTTAAGCTAACATGTTACCACACGTGCCGTAAACTCTGAGCTAAAAATAGCATACGTAATTGAATGTAAGTAAAATAGACATTTACAGAATAACCTTATATTCATCTTAACTATTTCATTACCTTAACATATCTATTGAACTAAAATGTTTCTGTAGTAATGTCATGAATGGCAGTGACAGTGCCTTTTTCCTTGATATCCATATTGTATTAATGATTGTAAAAGCTTCATGTTAACAGACATTGTTACATTTCCAATAAAAAGGAGTTATTAAGTATTACAAACAAGTTGTGCTCCTATTGTCTTTCTGTTTGTATTTATATTTTAAACCACAAGGTATTTTATTCACTGCGAACTTTCTTTCTCTTTCTCTTCATCTCTGATTTTTCCTTTTTTACCTCTTTTTCCTCATCAATGCCCCACCATCAACCCCATTATCTCATTCCCCTTGTTCTCATGTTATAATCCTTTTTCAAATCTCTATTGCCCGTTCACACATTTCCCTCTTTTATCTGATTTCTTGTTGTTCGATCACATCGTCATACCTGTGGCCATGTTATGAACCCCCCTCCACCATCATTTACTTTCAACCTCAGGCTCAGCCAGTGCCAGATGAGCTGGTTGCAAAGCTGCTTGGTAACCAGGCAAACTTTAGCCCTGTGGTCACTGTGGAGCCTCGGCGGCGCAAGTTCCACCGGCCCATTGGTTTGCGTATACCCCTGCCCCCATCCTGGAAGGAGAGCCCCCGTGACTCTGGGGAGGGCGACACCACCAGTCTGCGTCTGCTTTGCTCTGTCATAGGTAATGCATGCAATGACTGGGAGTTGTGCGGGTGGGTGAGTAATTGTGGGTGCGTTTGTGGTGACAGGAGTTGCCCTGTCTCATCCTGTCTGATTCCCAGGTGGTACAGCCCCAGCCCAGTGGGAAGACATTACTGGCACCACCAAGCTTATGTACGCTAATGACTGCGCCAGTTTCACAACCAACGTTTCAGCACGGTAAGTTCATCGCAACACATACAGAATATCAGCCATCAGACAACAGAACTAACTTTAATTTGAGTCTTTGCCATCTGAAATCATTGTTTCCTCTCAGATTCTGGCTCGCAGACTGTCCTCGGACAGCAGAGGCTGTCTCCTTCGCCAACCTGCTCTACAGAGAGCTTTCAGCAGTTCCCTACATGGCCAAGTTTGTGGTGTTTGCAAAGATGAACGAGCTGCGTGAAGGCCGCCTGCGCTGCTACTGCATGACTGATGATAAGATGGATAAAACCCTGGAGCAACATGAGAACTTCACAGAGGTGGCTCGCAGCAGAGACATAGAGGTCAGTTCAGAGATGAGGGCGGTTTTGTGGAGAGTATTACTGAAAATGACAAGAGGGAGCTCTGGTCCTGCTGTCTATCTTTTTCAAACTTAGGCTCACTTCTGTTTGACATGTTGCAGGTGATGGAGGGAATGCCGCTTCACCTGGAGTGTTCAGGGAATCTCGTTCCAGTGAGGAAGGCCACTCAGCAGCCTCGCTGCTTTAGCTTCCAGGCCTTTAGAGATAACAGACTTCCTGTCTCTGTCAAGGTATCACTATTTGGCTTTCTCTCTCTTCACTGATACTCCACCAGCTCCACCCCCCCACTCGACATAAACATATGTCTTGTGTCTGTGTGTCTAAGGTGAGAGACAGCAGTAAAGAGCCCACTGGATTTCTGTCTTTCCTGCGTAAGTCCACCAAGTATGAGGACAGCCAACATGTGCTCTGTAACCTCAACATTACCATGCCTCCATGTATCAAGGTAAAGCTCTCTAAGTTACCTTACAAAAAACATACTGTGCATTTGATCATAGTCATTTTCCTTGATGATCATAGTCATTTTCCTATGATGAACTTCAGGGTTGTTTTCTTGAGCAGATTGTTGGGAGTGAAGACCGAAGGCGAACTCTGACCCCGCTGGCTCTAAGAGAAAGATACAGCGCTCTAAATGAACCTGCTATGGGTATAAATCTCTTAATCTCACACTTGTAAATGATTATACCTGTTTATTTTCTTAAGGTGTTACAATAATTCAGTCTGCAGCAGTTTTCCATATACAGAGCCATTGAGCCTTGCCATGCAGAGATAATCTCAATCTAACATTTGGTCAGGTGTTAAATTGTCAGATCTGGTCTGGTTTTGTGCAGCATCAATGAGTGCCATGGAGCGAACAGAGCTGAAGATGGCTGTGATTGCAGAGCAGTTGGGACTGAGTTGGGCTGGTAAGTGAACAATATACTGAATCTGTTTTTATTTGCTGTCAATGTTCCATGTTTACCTTATGTCTGACAAGCTTGCCGAGCCCACAGCCGATTAAACAAACTTATAACATGGCAACCAGCCAATGAAACTAATTATTTTCCATTTTCCTGCCAAGAGCGATCGCTTTTTGACAGACAGACTGTTCTGCCCTCACAGATAGAGGCCGCGTGGCGTAGCGCAGCATCTCCAGAACAAGGCTGGGGACTTTAACAGCATGACTCGCAGGTGAAATGAAATCTAAATATTTCTTTCAGTAACTCTGTGTTTTGTGACTCATTTTCCACACAGAGTTGGCGCGCGAGCTTCAGCTCAGCGTGGATGACATCAATAAGATCCGTGTGGAGAATCCCAACTCGCTGCTGGAGCAGAGCTCTGCGCTGCTCAACCTGTGGGCCACCCGTGAGGGCAAGAGGGCCAAGAGTGAGTATATTAGATCTGAGGCTGCTGTGAACGTCTCCTGTGTCCTCATACCTTTACTGTAATTGGTGTTGTAATTGCACTGCTGTTTTATCCTGGAAACCCCTTCTGTCCTTCTCTTTCTCCTGCTCTCCTTCACGCACTATCGCTGCAGTGGAGAGCTTGTACGCAGCTCTGAAGAGTATCGACCGGATGGACATAGTCAACATGTTGGAGGGCCAGCCGCCTCAGCCTGCCAGACAAGGGTCCCGTGATCTTAGTAGACGCCGACACAATGAGAGAGAACACCTCTCCCCTGGTATGACCAATGGTAAGTTCCCCTCCCCATATCCCAAAGTGCAGCCCCTTCCCCATTTCCCCTTTTGCCTTGAACCTGATCCCCCTTTCCAATAAACATATCTCCTGATTTCTGAAAGTCCCCTGAAGACAAAGTGAAGTTTGTTTCCCTCTGAAGTCCTCTGTCTGTTGTCCCCATGTCTTTCTTACTACCTTGTAATGCTGTCGTGTATGAAAGCTGCCACAAACGTCAAACTTTTGCAGGGCTTTACCGCAGCAACATGCAGAGGGACTCAGGACACTCCTACTGTGCTACAGCCTCTGTAGTGTATCATGGTGTAGTGTGTGCATTCAGTGTAACGGAGAGTAGAGTGAAATACACAAACAAACAAAAGGATAATAACATGCTGAACCTCCAGAGTTTGCAAATCTTCCCTAACCGAATAGCCTTTGAGAAAAACACTCCACATAGAGATAGTTTCCTATCATTAGTAGTTCTAATATTACTAGTGTTATTATTGTTGTCATTGTTGTTATTTTGATTATATTAAGAGTTTCGCCTATTACTAATTAAGAGACATTTTAGTGTGATATTTTGTCTATAAAACAACGCACTGTCATACATGATCAGTCCACATAGATCATACTGTAAGTATAGCCTAGCTTAACTGACTCGTCACCAACTGTCAGTCCTCAGTCTTTTACTCCTTTTCCTCATGGTTTTCCGTCACACATGCATACTCTACATCTTATTGACTCCATTTTCACCTCGGGACTGGTGTGAGCTCCCCTTCTTACCGGGACTGGCTTCTGTTGTCTGTATCCAGCGCAGGCGATGAGTCAGTCTGACAGGCGACAGGCCCTTTTCTGTGAAAACTGGAGCAATACTCAGAGATGTAACAATGCATAGAGATACGACCATGAGGGTCAAAGGGTGAAAAGGGAGACGCTCAGATCACAGCTGCAGTGAATCTGATTACCGTGTATCTGTCTTGTCTGTCTATCTGTCCGGCTACCTGCCTCCCAAAGGCCTTTCCTGCTTTGATGATCAGCATACAAACACGGTGGCGCTTTAATTTAGTCTCTCACAGTGATCCAAGTGACTGGTTTCAGGAGGCTTTTGACTTACTGTCAGGATTATGTGCATTATATATTAAAGTGACCAAGCTGAGGACCAAACCTGACTTTTTGTCAGTAGATAAAATGGCCTGATAAATTGAGAAATAATCCAAAAAATAAATAAATCAAGCAAAGAAATGAAAAAATAAATCTATTAACGCGCAAAGAAATTGAAAATAACCATCAGACAAAAAGGTAAAGGTTAATTTCTTGTGCCTTAGATTTATTAATTCATTTCTTTAAAAGGTTTATTTGTTTGTTTCACAGGTTATTTTATTCATTTTATACTAGTTTTACACTTATGGTAATATATATATTTACTTTCCTGCTGAAAGATGGAAGAAAATTTCACTATCTCTGTCACGTCTTTACAATAAATATGAATCTACCACAAGCAGCTGGTTAGCTTAGCTTAGCATAAAGACTGGAAGGAGGGGGAAACAGCCAGCCTTGTGTCTGCTGATTTCCTGAAATAACAGGGAAACTGCTGTTTTTACAGTCTGTTCTTTGTACTGATTAAATGAACTTTAGAGGTGTTGGTGCTAACAGTGCAAGGCTAGCATGATTCTCATGTTTCCAGTCTTTGTATTGAACTAAGCTTACAGCTGTAAGCAATTTTATACTAACTTTAAAAATATGTGGCATTCTCTAAAAGTAAAAATCAGTGGTGAACTGTTTCTTTAAGTCAGGTTCAGTCCTCTATGTAAAGGAAGCCTATTTTTAAGGATTATCAAAACAATGGGGTTTTTTACTTTAGAAATTTTACAGAAAAGCTGAAAGATTGTTCTCTGGAGCGGAGGATTCAGTTATACTGCGGTCTTTATTCAATCTTTCACTCTCTACCTGTCTTTCCCTCTTTTTATCAGAATAATGTCTGTCACAGTTTTCTTATCAGTTTTCCATAATAGTTCTAGTGCACATATATAGTAGGTAAGCAGGGTTTCTTCAAGATGATTTCCTGGTTAGAAGATAAAAGACACTCTAGATTGGGACAGAATAAATCTCTTCATTTACACTCTTCTGCCTGTGGTTGCATGGGGAGTAGTTTGAGTCTCTTTAGGGCTAATGTTGGTGCACTGAATGTCCTTTTGGGAGCCCTGTTTTCATTCCCTGTGAATCTGTCCCTCTCTCTGTGTTTCTCTGGACATGTCATCTGCAGCCTAGCCGTCCTACTCTTCCTCCTTCTCACTCCTCTCCGAACTCTGACCTCATGCCGACCTCATATTGACCTCTGACCCACATCTTTATTTTTTGTTCTTGTTTTTTCGCGACTAGTCGTGCATTTTACTTTATTTTTGTGTTCTTGAGAACCCTACCTTTTTTAAGTGCTCTGTGACCAGTACCCCTCACACAGACTGTGTACTCAGCACCCACTGGGAGGGGGGAGGTGACCCCCACTCTCTCTCTTTCTCTCTCTCTCTCGCTGTTTCTGTCTGTGATCATTACCCTATGTTATGTTCCTCTTTCTCTCTTGCTGTCCTTCTTTTCTCTTTTTCCCACTCTGTTGTTTCCCTGTCCTCCCATCCCTTCTTTCCCCTCCCTCCCGCCTGTCTGCATGTGCACGAGGCTGACTTTCATCGCTCATCTCCCCCCTGTGTTTGCATGGAGACACTGGGACAAGGGGCAAAAGTGACGCCAGCTTTTTGGAAATGACGACTCAAACGCTGCACTGACACCTAACGCCGCCTGACCAACAGACATATATCTTTGCACGGCATGCATACTATGAATGACCCTATAGTTTGTCTATGTTCCTCCTCAGTGATCTGTCCCATGGGGGGGGGGGGTTAAAAAAAAGGCCTCAAACCTTTTTTTGTGAACTCTGACTTGTGTCTGCTCTGTTCATGTATGAATGTTGTGGTTGTTTTGTATGTCACTGACTCTGTGTAAACTGTGTCCATCTGATGGGTTATTTTGTGTGAAATATGTGTCTTTAATGTCTTTGTGAGTGTTGTATGAAGGTCAATTTGATATTGTTCTCCCTTTAATGTCAATGTGCTTATTGTTTACTGTGAACTCATTATTGGTCTGTGTGAGTGAATCAGTGTGAGTGCCTTTATGTGTGTTTTAAGTTGTATAGTGTAAGTGTTCTGTGTCCATGTTCTTCCATATATATGTTTGTCTAATGTATCTGTGTTTATGGGCAATATGGGAATATTTCCTTTACATATATTTTGACATAAGCTTCACTACTTTGTTTTTTTCTGCACTTATTTATGTGTTTTTATCAGTGGGGTCAGGCAGTCACACATATTTCATATTTAACACTCTCTCATTCCACCAACTTCTTTCATTTCCAAATCTCTTCCTTACTCGGTGAGGACTGACAAAAGCAATCCTTTACACATTCATGGCAAAGCAAAGTTCTTGTGTTGTACTTTGTGTGGTCCCCAAAAACAGACTCAAAGCACAATAAGTGTGGCTTCAGGCCCTCATATGAAGTGAAATAAAAAATAAATCTTCATTTTCAATTCAGATATAATGCACCATCCTGAGAAATGTGTGCAGGTATACTCTGTCCAAAACAGACTTTGTCATGTTCTTCAGATATTCACACAAACTGTGTTCACACAAAGGTCCGACAACTTAAATTCATCTATGCATAATGTAATGAATTGTTTAAGATCACATATAATGATATGATTATTTGCTATTATGACTTCATAATAGAAAATATATATGTAGATATTTGTGATTATTAGCCTCTGAACAACAGAAAGCAGTCGAGATGCTGAAAGCGAAAGCAGAAAGTAGGACAAGAGACCTCTCCGGCTGGTGAGTGTCACAAATATCTCCTGCACTCTCAGCATTAGTCCTGCCAGCCATGAATCAAGTTACACCCTGTGCCCTGCACAGTTTTTTCATCACTATACAGTATACACAGTCGGTCTTGCTCTCTCTCTCTCTCTCTCTCTCTCCCTCCCTCCCTCCATGCACACATGCTCATGCAGAAGAGGAATCACCTCTCCTTGCTCTTATATACTGTATTCCTTGCACTACATCCCCTATTTCATCCTGTGGTTACTGCATTTCCCGGTGAAAACGTCTCTACAGCCTTACAATCACAGCACCAATCATACTGCTTTATCTACATTTCCATTCATCTCCTTATCCACACACAATATTCACCTACTTTACTGGGTCATTTTCAGAATGATAAGTATGATCAAGTTACAGAATGGATACAAGGCAGATTCTATGTATATTTACAGGGTAACAGCACATTTCATAAGAGGATTAAACCTTTTCTTTATGCCATATGCAGTTATTATCTCAGCAAAAAAAACATATTCCTGTTGCTGTGATGTTGTGGACTATCATGCCAAGTCTGCCTTTACAAAAAAAAGACAAGATATTGTTACAAAGTGTGTTCAAGAGCAGTAGTAGGAGTGACCTGAGTCCACAGCACAACTGTGTGCAGTTCTACTGACTGAAATATTTGCATTTGAGATACAAATTCAAATTTATGTTTGAGGCAGCAACCATGTGACTTTCACAACAAAAGGAAAATCAAGACGACTGTGTATGTGTCTGCATAACTATCAGGATTACTATAGATTATATGTTTATATAGCTGTGTTATATTGAATGCATTCTAATAAACATATTGTTATGTCTCAATGAGAGAGCAAGCAGCTGCGTGGATTGAGCTGGTGTGCACTAGTGTGTGAGGAGAGAATGAGATTGCCTGCGTGCATGCTATCCAGCCTGACAACAATATTAACCTGCCTGTCTTTTTTGAGTGGATTTGAATGCATGCACATCTTGAGTGTGAGTGTCTGTGTGTGCAAGTGTGAGACAAAGAAAATGAGAGAGTGTGTTTACAGCATGTGTGTGTCCCTGCCGGACAGGTGTGTGTCCCAGCCCCAGGTTGGTGGGGGCCGAGGCAGTAATTCCTGTCGATCTCCCTGCAGGTGGCAGCCAGCAGAGCAGCATCAGTCACTGCTGGGTCCCAACCTCAGTGTCAGTCTCTCTCAGTCCGTCTGGCTGTGTCTGTTGCTGCTGCCGCTGCTGCTCTCACCGTCAGCGCTGGCTGAGCGAGCTTGATAAACCCTCTTCTAAAAGCTGCCCTTGCTCTCTTGTCTTAAGCTCCTTGCACCTTTATTCCAGCTCCTATTGTCTTGGCCCTTCCGTTTCTCCTACCCCACTCCTCTCCCATTTGTCCCTTCAGCCTCCTCTACTCCTCCCCTAGATGCCCAGCTCCTGGGCAGGGGCACTTACCCCCTCCCGGGGTCCCGGTGCTGTGGGGTTGAGGTGGGGAGCGAGGCGGGGGGCCGGGTGTCAGTGTGCCTCTCTCTGTTTCGCTCTAGGTTATGGGCTCGCGCAGGAAGAGCTTCTGTCACCAGCCTCCATGCAGTACAGCCTGCCCTCCCCGCTGGGTTCTGAGCCTTACTGGCAGGAAGTCTCCAGTTTGGACTGTGCACCCATTGCCACCACAGAAGAAGACACCCTCATGGAGATGTCTGATGTACAGGTGTGGCCCTCAGGCAACAGCCCCTCCCTAGTGCCAGTGGAAGACTCCTCGCTGGAGTGCAGCAATGCTGATGATTCAGAGGGTCTGCTGGGGCTGCCGTATGGAAGTCTGGGTCGGCCAGCTAGTCAGGCCAGCGCAGCCAGCGGAGGGGGTGGGGTGCTGAGTGGCTCCATTGAGCTACCTGAAGACGATTCAGAGATGGGTGTTGACTCACTCAGCACTGCCACACCAGCCTCACTCGGGGGCACCATCGCTGGGATGAATCTTAACGGGCTGAACAATGGTCAGGGGTCAGAGGCAAGTTCGGAGGCATCAGCGTTCACCAGCACGACTGGTGGAGATGGAGCTGGAGGAGGAGGAGGAGGGACGGGCTCAGTGGAAGGGCTTTCTCTTGTTGCAGGACAGCAAAGGGTGTATGCTCGGCTGAGTGAGTCACCTGGTCTGAGCTGTGTTGCAGATCGAAATGGAGACAGGTGAGTCAGACCTCTGTGTGCCTCTCAGGTGACAGTGCAAAGTCACAGTTACAGCAATTAGTTACAACACATCTGACTACCTGACCTGTGCCTACTAGGATGTGCTATTAATCCTCATTGTATGTCAGTGAATGTCTTTCTAACTTTTCTTGCAGAGGAAATGACGCTAAGAGGTTATGATGAGTTTGTTTTCCTTGGAGTGAACCTGCATTCTTCATGTACCACCTCCACATTGATCTGTTCTGTCCTTCCAGGTCAGGTAATGGTGGAAATGGAGGTGGTGGAGGCTCTTTCCTTTCCTACCTGCAGGAACAGACAGGCCCTGGATGGATCCCTGTCACCGACCCTACACAAGCCTGGGTGGGCAGTCAGCCCAAACCACGGCAGGCCATGGACACCATGATGTCATCAGTATGTAACGCAGTGGATGGAGACCAGTCCCATGTGTCCCAGGAGGCCTTGCTTCAGCCCGTGAGGGACATGGGGCACTCTGAGATCTTACGGGGGCACTTCAGAGGTACCCAGCCATTCGAGAAGGGTTTGGGTTTCCCACACAGGGTACCGGAGCTGAGGCCCTGGGACGATGTGCGCCTGAAGGGGCAGGTGAGTGTGTTATTGCTCCTGTCCAAATAAGCAAGATGTCTGAAAAGAAATCAGCCTGTAAGCAGTGACAAATGTTGTTTTGATATGAAGACAACACACTTCAATATTTAACAAATAAACAACAATAATGATAATGCATTAGAGTCTGCAGCAATGCTTGCAGCCTTGTGAAGTTGTATTTACCTAAATGCTAATGTCACCGCATCTATGATGCTAATATGCTCACAGTGACAGTGCTCATATACACAGATGCGTGTACTGCATTTTATGGTAAACCACAAATGTCAAGCTCCAAACAGAGCAACATGTCGACCATTAGGAGCAGGACACTAGCTTGGTTGGAAATCAATGCAGTTTATGTACATGAATTTGAACTGTGATGTACCACAGAAGTCAGCTGTGTTTTGTCAGTAATCATGGAGGTCACGCAAGTCAAAAAAAGGAGCTTAACACACACACACAGACGCACACACACCCAAACACACAGAAGCCAGGGCCCAAGATGGGCACAAACAGCATGTCCAGCCAAATATAGCAAGCATTCTCACTGTCCCACTCGTGTTACATGATCCCCACCCCGGTCATTTCCACGTGTTAACTTTCTGGCACAACACCACCACATCACACTGGAAAGGACAATCTTAGCCATGAAAGTGTGTGAGAGCAGAAATGCACTTTCAGGGCCTTTATGAGCACACGTTTGCAAGTAGTGAGGAAGGAGCCGTTTAGTCGCACTTTAGCTTTTGTAGAATTTGGATGCAGTGCTGGATATTAAAAGATGCTTTTTGAGGAAATGTGCCCATAGTGTGGATGAAAAGTAGTTTGTATTCAAGTTAATGAGTACCTGAAGGAAGTCAGGGGGGGTTGTTTCTTACCACAGCATACAGAGCTGTCCAACATACTAGATTGTCCAGAGGTATTTAAAGCCCACAGATCACATGGTCAGGAAGGAGAGAGAGAGGTGGGAATAGAAGCCTCCCAAGGTTGCTTTTGCTTAGATTGTCATTGAGTGGGTAGTCCTGACCTGACAGTGGGAAGGAGAAGGGACAGAGACCTGAGGAAAGGGCCCACAGCCCCAGCCAATGGAGGACAGACATGTACTGAAAAACAAACATCCAAACTGCGACTGAACCAGTGACAGAAGGCTGCAGCTGTCACCTTTCCTCTCAGCTGTGTGGCGAAGCAGGAGTCACTGAAGCCTGAGGGTGTGCAGCGTCGTGTTTGGCTGTTTTTAATTTGCTGGGGATCAAAGTAGGGGCAATGTGGGCCCTGGTGACAGAGCTCCTCTTCAGCTTCGTGCTGCTGGCTTTCCTGGTTATCAGCTGTCAGAATGTCCTCCACATAGCCAGCGGCTCCGTGCGGTCTGTGCTCACCTACATTCACACTCAGCTGGATCGTGAGCTTGGAGAGGTCGAGGGAGTGGCTGATGAGGAGGAGAACGTCACCACCAGAGTGGTCCGTCGCAGAGTCATCCTGAAGGTACAGGGAGAGGGACGGAGAGCAGTCAAGCAGACGTTTGGAGAGAAGATTTTCAGGCTGGAAAACAACGACAAGGGAGAGAAGGAGAGGATACTGTTTGGGGAGAGGCTGAAGGAGGCAGTGTATTTGATCAAATGCTGGAGTGATGCAGGATAGGTTTGGGGTGAATTATTTGAAAGTGTGCATGACAGAAGTGACAAAAGTGCACTGAAGATTAACTAAGGACTAACTATTTAAATTCAATACAATAATGATTAGCGTCCATCCGATTACTGTGGCTAAATTTGTCTCTTGCTGTTACGTATGTAAATAGATTGTCTTGGTCTCAACAAGTTTGTGGCTCTATTTAAAAGCCGTATGGACTCTGGTATTTCCTCCTCGCTGTATCTCAGACTCTGTCAGTGTTAACACAAAATGTTGACACGTTTAATTCAGGTCTGCGCGGCCCTTGTTCTCCCTCACTCCGCCTGAAATTTCTTTGAGCTTATAAATAGCTGCGTAGACACGCTGCAAATTATTAAGCTGCTGTAAGAGCATTGTCATGAACTGTAATTATAAGTGTCACTAAGAAACATTAGCGAACTCAACTCAACCCAACTCTTGGATTTACATGCTTCCACAAACAGCCCCCCGAATACCTCAACCATCTGTCGTTCAGCCGCCTCTCAATACAATTAGTGGAGAAGTTTATGGCATGCAAATAATGACACTGCAGTGACAGCTGTTTTAACGTGCTATTACTCCTTAATTTACTGGGTGCTAATTTTATGTCTCCCCATCCCCAATTTTTATGCTTTGGGAAGTGTCGTCTTGTAACAGGTTACACTAAAATATGAAAATGTTATCTCTTTTCTGTCCACAGGGCGATGAGGTTGAAGACCTTCCTGGGGAGCAAGTAAGCGAGGAACAGTTCACAGATGAACATGGAAACATTGTCACAAAAAAGGTCAGTCACCTCAGTATGTTTTACTGCTGTAGACTTTAACAGGGAGCCACTATTTGTTTCCCTTCTGTCAGTGTCACAATATTCACTCAGCATCTCCCCACTGAATGATTATTAAACTAATAATCATTACAAAATTCATCAGCATTTATCACATACTCTGTATTTATACTATATGTTCCTAAAATTAGAATAGATTGTACACCTTTTTCTCCATAATTTCTTTATTTTTATTTCACAAGCTCTCTTTTCACTGCCTTATTCCTCACTCTCTGCCTCCATCCATCACTCTCTTCCACCCCCCCCTGTGTGCGTCTGTGGATAGATTGTGCGTAAGGTTGTGCGCAGAGGGAAGGGTTCAGGTGAGGAGGGGGTTCAGGAGGTGAGCGTGGAGGGTTCTCTGCAGGACGCCAACGAGCTGGAGATTGATGCTGAGCAGTTCATGAGCTACGCCATCCTGGGCCGGGACAGCAGCAAGGTGGGCTTCTGATCTGCAGACAGCTCTCTGTGAGGCCTTACGACACCTGAGGCTCCCGTTGTTAGCTAGGATGTGCAAGGGAGCACTTTAGAGCCGAAATGGACTGAATTAGATCAGATGATGCAACTGAACAGCATTCATGTAGTAGCTAGTTTACAGAGAACGGGGGTCTCTGTGCTGCAGAGGTGTATCCCCTAAGTATCTTTACCTGCATGAGCTTCAGTACTACAAGCTGAGAACACAGTCTGTGCCTGTTTTCTCTTGATCTTAAAAGCAAAAACCCTGTTTCATTATGTGTCAGCCCCTGAAACACTAGCAAAGATTGGGTGCAAAGTTTGGTTGGTTAATTGTTTGATCGCTGAACTTCTGTTACATTAATATCCACCCAGATATTTTTGCCTCATGTTCATCTTCTGCATGCAAGAGGAACAAATGAGTCCACTTTGCTCTGATTGCTTTGGGTGAAGTGCTCACAGTTCATCATTTTAGTCATCACTAAGCCACATCGACACCTCTTCTGCTTGTTTCCTGCACATTAATGACTGAATGAACTGATTGTGACTCCACGCGGTGGCTATATTTTCCATTTTGTCCCTATCGGTTATCTCAATGACTGACTCCTCTGTCTTTTTTTTTTTTTTTTTTTTTTTGCCTTCATTAAAGTTTCTAGTCCTTCAACTGTGACTGTGTGCTGTATCACTCAAACCTGCAAGGCTCTCTGAATCAGAGCTGTGTCAAATATTATTTACACTCTTTTTCCCTTTGTCTGCAGCGTGTAGCACAGGACTTGGGCTTTGCGCACGTCAAGACAATTCAGAATATTAGGGTTTCTTATGCTTTGTGTATTGTCTGATGTGGTCAAATCCCATTCATGTGAATATTAAGAAATAAAAAAGTAATTGCAGATATTATTTGACACAGGTCTACTTTGAATCCCAAAGATTGTAGATGTTTCTGATGCCCTCTTATCTTCAACTGTCTTTCCAACTGCCACCCATCACTTCTGTCCTTGCTTGACTGTTTACACATAATTTCTTTCTTTTCCCTCCTCTTTTCTCTTCCCTTGACGTATGTGTCTTTCACTTCTCTATTATATCTCCCCTGTTATTTTTTCTTCCCGGCACTATTTCCTCCCTCTGCTCCTCCATTTATGTTTCCTCCACCTCATCTTTTTCCTCCTGTCATGTCTTCTCTGTTTTCCTCTCCCTGACTAACATTCCCCCAACCTCTTGTTCTGCTCTTGCCATTCCACCTCCTCTCAATTCCCACTCCTCGTCTGCCGCCAACCCCCCTCCCTCATCCTGATGTAGCCCGATACTGTGGATGTGAAGAAAGGTGCTCAGATAGTGAAATGTGCCAGTCTGCGGAGAGTTAAGCAGTGAGGCAGACTGAGCGCTGCGTCCCCGCAGGTACGGGACTGACCCACAGTGCCTCACCTCACCTGTGGGCTAGACCATTTAATCCAGTCTGCCTGGATTAAATGCATCTGAATGTACCTTTAATTTAATACTAATGATATGTTCGATGTGATACTGGCACAGCAAAATGACACAGCAGTTAAACAAATGGTTAAAATATAAATTACACACAAAATAAAACAAAAAAATGTTTAGGCCTGTCATTTTTAATTGTATTTAATTGTTTATAATAATTTCTCTGCAAAATATAATCTATTATTGTGCAAATTATATGTTTATGTGTTTCTTAAAATGTCCTATTGTGCACTCAATTCAATGCCATAACACAAATTTGATGCAAACATTTGATTATTGTTTTGCACTAAGTTCTGTCAGGCCAGTTTATTTCTTCATGCATGTTGTGACAAGCTGGAAAAGAGGTTGGCACAATGTGCACTCAGCAAAACAAACCAACCAAAAAGGATCTTGTAATGTGACAGCTCTCAAGGTCAAAGCTGCAAGGCCAGTTGTCCTGTGAATTGCTATCTGGAGCCACTGTGTGCGGGTGTGTGTGCGCGTGTGTGTGTGTGTGTATGTGTGTGTGACTTGCCCTTTCTAACGTAAAGGCCGTGACATTCCTGAGATTACTGATATTTCAAGCGTCTCAATACTGAATGTTAAACCACTTTCGCAAACCATTTTTGCTTGAATGCTTCTGCAGAACTAATGTGTTGTTTCACAGTGTGTTACAGTCGAACTGATTAAAATAAGATACAATTGTGGGTGAAATATAACCACCAATTCAAGCTAATTTCAAAAGTGGACAGTTTTGTCCAGGCTGCAGATAGCAGTTTACATGTCTGTTTGAAAAACACTCACATTTGCACTTACTGCAGCTTGCATGCTCCACCTATGGACAGTTGTAGCTTAACAATGGTGTATTTTGTCTTTAATCAGCACGTTTTCCTCTCCCCACAGAGTTCTCCGCAGGATTCAACCCCTTCACCAAAAGCATCCTACATGGACACATGACCAGCAGCAGCTGACAAGAGGAAGAACAAACGTAAAAAGGCAGACAGACAGAAATGAAGGGCAACAGACACCAACGCTATGACACCCACAGCGGCTGTGCTTGACTATCAGCACACACCGGGAAGAGAAGGATATGGATTTACTTGTAGTTTTTATTACCTTTTTTTTTATTTTTAAGAAACCGTGGGGAAAAAAAACATCTACTACTAGGCTAGAAGCATGATTTCGTATAAAACAAAAACCAAACACAAACAAAACAAAAAAAACTAGCAACCAAAACGTGCTTCCTGTTATCTGTATCAGCATGAGTGACTGCTGCCGCATGGCCTGTCTTTAACTACAAATACTGAGGGGAATACGGGAGGGGGTAAAAGGGTGGGGAGGGATGGGGAGGAGACACTGCTGTGTGGGACAGGCATGCAATGTGGGGTATGGTCAATTACTGGCCCGTTTTCTAAACCAACGGGGGAAAGTTTATCAGTCAAAAAAAAGGAGACTAAATACTGAGAATTACATAATCTCTAGGCAACAGGTTCCTCCCCCTCCTCCCTGCCACACTCTTCCAGCTACGAGCATCACAAACTAGTTTTGAACCTGTCCCAGTGCTCTCAAAGTCCAGTAAAGCTACAATTATCACCCAAGGATATCGGTGTTGTACATAATATCGTATGCACTAAAAATGCTCTACGTGACTGTGTGTTACGTGTGTTGTTTATGTTCTAAGATCCCTATGCGATGCCACTGATGCTGCTGTTTCAGGTACATAAGAACTTCCTCCCTGTTTTTATTTTATTTTCTCCTTATGGTTCGTTTTGGTCTGAACCTGTATATTACTCTATATATCTTGAGATCTTTGTGGGTACAAGAACATACAAAATGTCGTGTCGCTCTGCCTGTTTTAAACGTTGGATTTATGTGCGTCGGGTTGTTTGTTTCTTTGTGCTTTTCATGTGCTTTTCGCCCTTTGCTTTTGACGTGTCAAGCTGTAGAGGGAAGACATACTGTAAGTCATTTACTGTACTGTGGGATTTCTAAGCTTTGGGGGGGCAGGCTTCTGCAGTGAACCTGCCTCCCCAACCTTCCCTCAGAGTGGTTTGCCTTGTGGAGAGGGTGACAAAGAGCTATAGGGTGAGTGACAGATTATCACATGAGATTAACCTTCTCTGCCATCCCACTCCTCCTCCTTTTCCTGTCCCCGCTCCTTGTGTGCCGTATCCTTGTGAGGTTTTGTGTTAATCAGATGTCTGTCTGAGCCAAAAATCCCAAAATCAGTCTTCACTCTTTATCTTGCCCTTATCACCCTACCTCCACCTTTTCACCCCTCCAGTCAGCCTCTCAGAGTAGATGTAGCAGTCCTGCCCCCCCTCCCCTTTCCTCCAGCAGGGGGCAGGATCCCACCTTCAGCAGCGTCTGATTGACCTCATCATGCAGTATTTTAATAACCACACATGAGGTGCACTTACACACCATCTAACAACCACCAGAAGATGTCACTTGACGAGGGTAAAGTAGCTGAATTGCTGGTAACAATGTAGCACTGGTTTGACTGGGTAAAGAAGCTAGAGCAACAGAAAGTGTCATATCGAGGGTCGAGGACGTGTTGAGCTTTGATGTTTGTCTCCTTGGCAGTTCTTTGGGGTGTAGCAAAGACAGTCAGTCACCAATCACTGTGATGAGAAACTGTAATACTGACCCGTAACTGTGAGCCTGACCCTTCCCAGAGCGTGTCTCTTGTTTCACCCCTTTCTTTTGTCTTTTGTTTTGTTTTGTTTTTATTTGTCTTGATTTACTGTCTTAACTGTACTTCAGAAGAAGCAATAACTGCTTACAAAAGGAAAGGAGTGTTTATGACTGTGTTTGTGTGTGTGTGTGTGTGTTTGAGTGTGACAGAGAGAGAGGATTTTAGGATCATAGCTCATGTTCTTCCTGAGATCGGCCTTCGATCTGTTAATCACAGCTTTAGGCTACTCCTCACTCCACTCAGAAATGATGTCAGTACATTAGTGTCCCACATTTTATCACTTTGCCTCTCTAGAAAAAAACATTATTAAGTTTTACTCTAAACTTGGGCAAATACTGGTCAGACTTTATGCCAGCCATCCCATCTGCATAGTGCCCAGTGTCTGTTTTTGTTACTCATCAGGGAATGTAGGTGTGTTTAGTCTTAGTTTTTAAACCTTAACAACATTCGTATGCACCTTCGAAAGAGATCCTATTTGTGTGCGTGTGTGTGCTTCTGAGTGCAATTTTAATATCACGTATTCAGTCCTGGATGTTGGGACACATTGAAGTTGTAATAATTACAGGAGGTAATCTTGCAAATGGACAGAGAGCAGAGGCTCTATGATAATGTGTGTAACTCTAATTCACATATTTTTTAAAATTGATTTACCTCAATGAGCGTGCCATCTCACATGATATCAATTACCTACTAACATTATGTTAGACAGTGAATGCTTTACTATGGAAAAATATGTAAGTCATAAAAATGTTGCAATAATCACCCATCAATAACTGTTTGTTTAGTATGGCTTTACAGCCAGAGATGATGAATGTAAGGTCTCGGTATACTGTAAGTCCTGTTATAAAGTAGTCTTCTGTGTTGGATCTGTACTTTAGTAGATGATAGGGTGTTCACTCTGTGTTGCTTTAACTCAATATCTGCTGTTGATCATCATTGTTCAAAAACATGCATACATATAAATCATATAAGTGGAGAGATTTGAAGAGAGAAGTGGGTTTTGGACACTTTATCAAATATCCCTTCATTAGATATTATTTCTATTTTATTATATTTTTTAAAAAACACAAAAAAGGTTAGATGTCAATAAAGATTACACAGCAGTGTAATGGTGTATTACCCCTTATGTTACAGCATACGATTTGCTCTCTAAGGGCTCATAATTATAGTATGCTTGGGTTGGTTTTCTGAAGCAGGGGCCGCTTATGAATCCACTGTTGATGTCAGGGTTGCAGCGAGTGAGGGATGGGGGTCTGCTGAAAAGACAATAAGGGGGTGCACTTTGAAGTTAGATGGAGTTGTGGGGAGGCTTGGTGGCTCCAATGGCTAGTCTTTCAAGATGACAAGCATTTTTCCTCAACACAGCCTTCCCCTAATTTCTAACCCCCTTACCAAATATAAGACTAAGCCAATTCTAAAGGCTTCCACATGGTGACAGTTTGAACGCAGTTTGAATGGAGGAGTCCAAATGAGTGCAAGGAGAGGGAGGAGTGGTTACATCTGGAAAATTCAGCCCTGCACTGAGGGACTACTGAGACGATGCCATGCACCAAGTTCATGCAAAAATATTAACTGTTGCAAAAACTAGAGAACACATGTATATTCCTTTAGAATGGATTGAAGACATTATTAACGCAATAGCATATTACTCAATACTAAGGAATGCAACTGCGCACATGCACAGAAAATGTTTTTAACATAAAAGGCTATATATATATATGAAATATATGAAAATATATATATATATATTTACTTAGAATGCTATGCACCCTTACTTGTCAAATGGGATTCTAGTTATGTTATGGATGTACTTTTAGCATCATACAGCTGTAGCTACCAAGAGACTGTTGAGTTCTGGGTAATGCCTGCGACCTGGGGATAAATAGGGGTCTTGTGGGTATTTTAACCTGTTTTGTTTGCTTTTTTTATTGTTATGGAGAGTCAAACATGAATTTAAAATATAAATGTAAAAGCCTTTTAATCCAATCAAAACCGAGGACATCTATTGACAATTTACTCTGTACACCAGCTCAACATTTACAAAAATTAATAAAGAAATGAAATGTCTTTGTGTATAGTGTGTATACTTTTGTGTGACATGTTGTCCACATGCATCCAGCTACTGTTGTAGTTTTTTAACAAAGTGCAAACATGCAGAAATGCTCCAGGCCTCGTCTTGTGCAAAGTGCTAAGCAGTCTAATAAACTTTACTTCATCTTATTGGATTTTAGAGAATTAGAAGTAGCAAGATGTTAGACTCAGTCTCTGCGAAACTGCAAAAGCATACGGTATAAAAAGACAAATTCATAGATGGAATAGTGGCTGTGTCCATTAAAAATGCACTTCTTCAAAACCAGTAGCTTGTGTTTGTCATAGATTATTGCTGAAATGTCACTGTTTTTTGTCATCATTAGATAAATTTGATTCGTTTCAGATGATAATTTATATGATGACATAAGCGTTGATATCTGCACAGCCATTGCACAGGCATTGTGTGCCAGTAGGGGGCGGAATAAGTTCATTTTGTCCATCTTAGGAACATTTTCCCCTGCAGCTTGTCTGCTGTCTGTCTGTCTGTGTTGTTTTGTGTGCATGTCGAGAGTGAGTGCAAGCGGAGGAACGTGTGCTCAGGTCCTTTAAACAAAGAGCCTGGACACTCTGTGTGTGTGAGAGATTGCATGTTGTAATGTGACGCATTTAGATACTTCCTTTCATCATTTGCACTTATGAAAAAGAGGTATTTATTTTTATTTATCCGAAAGTAGCCATTCTGTTGAGCCAAAGCAGAATCTGAAACAGGCGCAGTGTGGCTTTGTTGTTTTGTCAAACCAAGACTTTCTGCCTGTTTCACGTTGTTTAGTTAGCTAGTTTAGTTCATTGCAGTTGAGAGAAGATGTCCACTGACTGCCAGAAGACCACTGCTAAGGCCATCCCGTCGACCAGGAGGGTGACCATCAACGACTCGGCGCACATGCCCCATGACTACTCCACGACTCCTGGAGGGACCCTGTTCAGCACGACCCCGGGCGGTACGAACTGTTGTTACACATCATATAAACTTGAATGAGCCGCAGAGATGTTCTGTTACCCACGGTCATACAACATGTATGCTCTTCTCCACACTAAGCAGCTGCAATGTCGGGCATGAAGTGCAGGGATCGTTCAGGCTAACTCCATGAGGTCGGTTGCTGTCAAACGCCTCTGTGCAGAGACAGCTGCTAGCGCTGCTCAAGCTAACTGCTAACGCTAGCTAGCAAGTGTGTGGCCGAGAAGAGAGGACGCACAACGAATAACCGTCTCTAAACCAAGAAAATGACTGTAAGCCAATGCACATGGGTGTTTAATATTCCTACCAGTGCTTTCACGTGAAATGAGGTGTGTTTGCGGGTTTTTTATTGTGGGTTTTTATCGGCTGATCTTGTGACGTTAGCGACACCTAATGTCTGTTGGTGCTAATGACGCTCGCGATGGCCGCACGTCACAGACAACTAGGATCGTGATTGGTGCTTCCTGGAGTGAGCTTTTAAATGTGTTAATTAGTGTTAAACGTGTTTGATATAAGACGTTTTATTGTAGTATATCAAATTAGGATTAAAAATAAAATATAAGCACAAACACCTTGCTTTCTGCGGATTGGTTGTCATTGCTAACGTGGTGTCTTTAGACCGTCCCTGTGCACAGCTGTTGTGCTAAACCGCTTTCTATTAAGCTTTTATTCAATATGAACAAGTTTTTATTTGTACACATTATACGTTATATATTCGACATAACATTGTGTCCCCTTTTGAAAACACTTTGTATTAGTCTATTTTAGTTATAGGATAAACTAACTAACCAAACCACACTTCAGTCAGACGACACATACGCAAATGGACAATTTCTTGGTGGTAAGATTAACAGGATAAAGCTTAAAAAGACCAGCAGAGGACCCTGCAAAGACAAACTTTAACTTCATTAATAAACGCATTCAATCTTAGTTACGTTCATAATACTAAAATCTTACTTTGGGGGTTTGGGTGTTGGAGGAGAGTCAGCGATGGTTGAGTCTTAACTTAAGCAGCTGATGGTCATACTTTGCTGCCTCTTCACACAACAGGCACCAGGATCATCTATGACCGAAAGTTCTTGCTGGAGTGTCGCAGCTCACCCATGACCAAGACTCCTCCGCAAGGTCTGCCCAACATTCCAGGAGTGACCAGTCCTCCCTCCGGAGACACCAATGAGAAGGCCCATAATGGAGAGCTACTGAACAACAACATCGCTGCACCTGACAGCAGCAACACTGGTATGTTTGCAACTTAGTCAGACATCACAGGGTGAGCCTCACATCATGATTGAAGAATTCAATCCTAGATTTAAATGTGAATTTTTGGGCACTGTTAACTACACAGCACTGATTAACTGATTAAACTGTTTTCACATAGTGTTTTTTTCACATAGCGATGATAGAAGCCTGTTTGAGGTCTGAACACAAGATAAAGGAGATCAATTGTGACTTTTCATTTGACTGTATTGTTCAGCCTGAGATTGTTCCTTGGTTAGTTGGTTTCCCTTTAGGAAAATTTCATGATTTTGCTCTAACTACTCAGTAGTGGGTGATGTATCCATCCTGTAAGCACCATTTTATGTTGAAAGAGAAGCTGCGTTGGTAGAGCAGATAGCATTTTTCATGTGGATTGCAGAAGTATGTCAGTTTTAGAGTTGTTTTTTCTGTTAGTCCACTCACAGCACCCTGAACAGCTGCGTCAGTCTCACCTATGCTTGTCACCATTTTCTTGGCTTTTTTTTCTCTTGTCATTTTTGTTGCTGTGGCACAAGAAGAAGATGACAGGTCCATTTTTAACCCTGCTTGGAAACCTTTGGGTGGCTTTGTTGTTTCTTATAGTAGGGAAACTGCCATTAAGCAAGGTATGGGCAGTGTTTCAGAGGTCATAGGTCATAGACCCTGCTAAGACCTGATGCTTTCTTGTTGATTGGGGGGGAGGGGGGGTTATTATTCTTGAATAGATTCTCTTAGACAGGAAGTTGCAGTCCATCATAGTGAAACATTGATTTTGAATGAGGTGTGTGTATTTTGAAAACAAGACAGAGGCAAATTTTAAGGCATTTTGAGGTGGATAGCTGTCTCAAAAACCCATTAGTTGTTGATTTTGTGACTAAGTTTAAAATTAAACAAATGATGATCACCTTTTACTGTCAGTCACACTGTGGTGTCCGCCAAGGCTTTTATTTTTGCACTAGCAACTAATGATACAAGTCCCCCGACCTTCCAGAAGAATATGAGACTGTTTAATTAATTAAGCAAAATAATTAAAATTGAATTATCCTGAAGTGTTTAATTTCTGAAATATTACAAATTTATATAATTGTTTTGTTTTGTATTTTTTAAGGTGATGACTCACAGTTTGAAATGGACATTTAGTTGGTCCTGGAACGAGTGTGAAGATGTCAGACTTACCAACAAGATGCTGTGAAGAGAGGCTCAGAAGCACCTTCCTCTTCTTCTTTTCCCATCATCCATTCCACGAGGGCAGAGGTTCGCCTTCAGTTACACCAGTGTCTTAGTGTCTTGAAGTCTCGCATCATCAATTGCATTTCTTTGTTTTGCCCAGAACAAGTCTGTAATGAAACCTTTTCTGTCTGCCTCAAGACTCAAACCTGACTTACATGTGACAAAGTGTGCCTTCCTGTAGTGCAGGGTTGGAAATTAACTTTGTTCGCCACTGGCGGACTCTGAGATCTACCGGCCACTCAATTAATTTTTCTTCCAGCCACCTTTTTGTTACAAGGAGTAGTGTGAAACTTCATGGGACATAAAATTAAATCTACAATCTTTAAACATGATCATTCAGGAAAATTGGTAATTCTGTGTCACAAGGTAAACATTTAAACTCTAAAGGAAAATAATGACACATAGACATCTGTGTGTGCACACACAGATTGGATGCATCTGAGTCTCTGTAACCAGGACAACCATGAGGTTGAATGATGTCAATCACAGATGCTGATTTAATATTTTTCCTCTATGTCATCTGACATAGGGCTGTTCCCCTAATGCAGACACTCACTCACACTTGTGGGGCTGTTTTTTCCACAGCTGGTACACCTGGGTGTGGCATTTGGACAATTTGTGGTCTTTCTTGTTTTGCAGTTTTAGTTTTTTGTCCCAATAATGAACGTGAACTTTCTGCAGACTCCTGCAATTTAACACCACATTGGGTTTTTTGTGTAGCCTCCTCAAGTGAGACAAGCAGACTTCTGATGCAGTCTGCATTGTTGGTCTGTTACAGCTGCATTATGTGTTTTGTATATGCTGCTTTTATTTACCCGCTACTGTGGCTGGTAAGTCAGCAAAATTCACATTGCAACTGCACAAAATCAGCAGCGCTTCGCAGGTGGCGGGTGTTAATTTCCAATCCTGCAGTAGCGGCTACAAGTTGAAAATCAACACTGAGAAGTACTTAACACCATCAAAGCCTCATCTGTATGAACTGAGATAAATTCATTGAGAAGATCAGTATGAGGGAAAAGTTTAATTGAATATAGCCGAAGTTATAAGCATTCCAGAAGCGTTTTATTTCCACACATTTTCTGACACCTGTCTTCAGATATTGCCTTGAAATGTTCAAGATACTGTATAATTTGTCAGTGTTCACCCAAAGTGTCATACAGAGAATGTAAAACCTAATTTTGCTGATTAAATTTTGAAACAGATTTTCACAGTTTGTAGGGTGACAAAGCATTAAAGCAAACACCATTAAATCAAACAACGCTCCGTCTGTGTTGTGTATTCGATCCTGTGTATTCGTTGCGTAGCCCTGTTGAGTCTTGTTCTGTCGTGTCAGTGGATTGTACTTTTACAGTAATCAGGGTAATGTCTTTATGATCATCAGTTCACTGATCTGAATACACATTTCTCTTGGACGGTGTCATCTGAAAGCACTAAGACTTAAAAAAACATTAGTTATTTCCAGGATTACAGTAAAGATTTTATGACCACAATCAAGTTATTTGCAGTTCACATGATGCCTGATGTGCAGGGAAAAGCCAATACGCAACTTGAAATGATAAAACCTTGACTGTGACAAGTTGCTCAGCAGCCTGTAGCACTTCCTGAGCTCTCCTGATTCAGCACAAGTCATATCAGAGGAATTCCTCACCGAGCTCACTGGCACCTGATAACCTCGGTCAGTGGACTGTATAAAGAGAGGTCAATATACAACTGAACATAGCTGAGAGAAACTCCCTCACAGCTCGATGGGGTCACGTCATCCTGCAACAGTTCCATTAATATATTTATAAGTCTTCATTTGCCCACGTTTGCAATTTTCATTTGGAGGTGGCCGACCATCCTTTGCTTTTCCCTACCAGCCACTTTTGTAGGTAAGGTGACTCTAGACAACAGCTCTGCCATCAATTCTTCCTTTACAAATGTAAGAACATGCGCTGTTGATTGACACTGTCAGAAGGCTATTTTGTTTCTGCTCATTTGTATACATGAGAACAGAATATTGGAAATAATGCACTCCAGAGCAACAACACCACCCACTACAACCTTAATTATCAGCATAAATAATCAGTATTACCTTCATGACAGTGTCAAGAAGAAAATTGTGACGAAAAATAAAAATATATTAAAATATTTGAATGATAATCAAAAACTACTGCGCTGGATAAACCACAACAATATCACACTAGTAAATGCAAAATAGACTTTTATGCAGAAAGGCATGCCATACAGTCACTAGTTTGAACATAGCTACAGTTTTTATCAGAATTAATTTGTAATTATTATGTACTTGTCCTTGCCGGATGAACAAACAGGTTTGTTCAGGATGGAGTTGATGTGTAAGAAGTGACACATGACTTGAAGGTGATGACATGAAGCTTTTCATGCTACTGTGTGTCAAGTTTCAACAGCTTTGGTAATGTTTTATCTAAACATCTTTGTAATAAGTGTCAATAGGTAATGAGGCTATTACAAGATGTTTGACCATTAACATTGTTTTAATAAAAGCTGTGTGAACATACAACATACAACAGTCTGTAGTTTACCAAAGAATGTTAATTAAATCCTGATGAGTTTCATGTAATTTTTAATATTACAAAAATATTTATTGACACATATATTTACTTACTATAGTCACTTTTAACCCATAGTCTAGCTTTTTTGTTGCCTTTTTCACATTAATACACACTTTATTCTGCTTTTCTTTGCTTTTTGCAGTCACCGTATCTAGAGTGATAACAATTATAATAAAAGTAAATAAGTCATTTATAATACATTGATTAACATTTAGCTGTGATTTATGCAAATACCCCATCCAGAATTAAGCACGAGATGCTCATGGTTAAATTATATATAAAAACACTGCTTGGAAGGTGACGCGCAAAAATAAATATGTTCATAGTTCAACTCTTTGTAATGCTACTGTAACACGTATGGTCATACTAACACATAATAATGTGTATCTTATTAGGACCTTATTACCTCTTCACTAATGTTCATTACAAGGACCTCACAGTGCATATATTGCAAATCTGTAACCTGGTCAAATGTGGAAGACACGTCATCTGAATAAAACTGAGAGCTACCAGAGAGCTCAGTCTGGTCTTGTCTTAGGTGGAAGTGTGGATTGAATGGTTTCATCTGATCAGTTCCAGTCCACCCTGTCCTTCCTCTACAGTAGCTTCAGCATCCAGACGTTGACTCTCTCCATTCCCTCACATTGCTCTCTGTTTGTTTGGAGTCTAAATCTCCCCTTGTCACCTCTGCTTCCTGACACCCCTCACCCCTCCCCAAAATAAACAAACGCTACTGCTTCCCCCCCCCCCCCCCACCTTGCACCATCCTTGCATCATCCTATGGTATACGTTTTGCGTTGTTTCACTCAGCCAGCCTGTTTGATCACAATCAACAAAAGAAGCCTGGCCAGAAAAGACACTAATGACATCAGATGATGTTTGTGCTGTAATAGTGCAGAGATTGTGTTTTATAGTTGCAGCTCAGAGTGAATGGAAATCACTGCAAATTAAATTCAGATATAAAATGTCAAAAACAAACTACTGAATATTTTTTAGAGCATTGTAAAATATAAAGTACATTTATAACTCAGAAATATTTGACTGTGTAACCATCTTTTTATCCATCCATTTAACGCCATTATACATTTTCATTTCAGTGTTCATAAATACCCAATAATCAAAAAACATAAAACATCTTAGTCATGTCAAAATAAAATGTTTTAATATATTTTTTCATATTTTATATACAAAATATACATTATAATGTATAAATAGGTAATACATACAACATTTCAAAATGCAGCTTTCTCCTTATTAAAGATATGTACTATTTTATACCACCCAGTATGGATGAAATGTATTCATTCAAACTAAACAATGTTTATCCTGTCATCATCTGTCAAAAGGCCACAAATAGAAACTTTCAATTTAATATTTTAAATTAATGTTTACATGATGTCAGTAGAGGAAGTTAAATTACAGTTCAAGATCATCTGTCTACAGTTGCTCTTGTGCTCTTGTGACTGCAGTGAAACCAGAGATGGGCTGGTCTTCAGTGACAGCCACACTCTTCAACAATCATGTCTTCATGATGTCGCACAGTCAAATCATCGTTCTCGTAGTACAGCATGGAGAGTGGGCTGAGGCGTGTTGGCACGCAGGACGGGCAGGACACTCTCTGTGGATGGTGATGTCGCAAGAGGCTCTGAAAAAATACATGAAAAATTCACGTCACAGATCTACACAAACACATACTGTTTGTTTGAGGTTCTAAGGAGTTATGAAATGAATTTAAAAGTTAAGCTGTGATCTTACCTGCATGTATGCATGGTTGGTGGGATGGAAGGACTCATCCAGTGGTGTAGGACACTCTCCCTCACAGCGATACGCATTGTAGCGTTTGGGGTGCACAATCCACTCATCCCAGCCGATGTGTTCAAAGTCAACCCACATGTCCACTTTTCGGCACAACGGCCTCTGGGCTGGCTCTGCTGCTGGCGCCGCGGTGGGTGAAACTCCATCAGTCACCCTCAGCCTCTCCATTTTGTTTCTTTTGTGGCGTCGACTTTGACTGTCACTGCTGACTCTATCCATGGTCACATACTTAGAGTTCTCCACGGTATGAATGAGACTGTATGCCGTGTGGCCTTCCTGGGGCAGGTTATGTTTGGAGAAGATGACCATCATGACCCGGTTCACAGTTGAATGGTGTATTTTTCTTTGCTTCAATCCCAAATTCATGAATAGGGGCTTGCTTGTCGTTTCCCCTTCACCTCCAGCACTGCTCCCATGGTCGGTGTCAGAATCTCCTGAGGCCTCTTGGCTTGACTCTAAATCTCCCTGATACAGCCAGTATTTTAACAAAGCAGTCACATTAAAAACCTTCCAGGAAGACTTGGAGCTGCTGGGTGATGTGCTAAAACTCCCCAGGAAAAGATGCTCATCCTGGCATGCTGGGCTCTCCAGGTCACAGCTCTGGTCTCTGGAGTGATATAAATCCACGGTGGCACGCTTGGAGCCAGAGAAAGCTGGCAGTCTGATCCGAAGTTCTGCCAGCTGGACAAGCTCACTGGTAGAGATGGATGACATGTCAAAAGTCACTGCCCATCTTTCACCCACTTGGTGACAACCTTAAAAACAAGACAAAACATGTAAATGAGTATACTGTCAGCAGTCTGGATGTTTCAGGGCAGACCAGATCCCTGGACAAATGTCAAAACACTGGAGTGGGAGGGTGAACAGGACAGGATGTGTATTGAACCCCCCTGTGCAAGGACGTCTGAGGGCTAATATACACACCCTCCCACATAAAACAGAGAAAGCCTTTAAAGTGGAATAAGCATTTTGACACTTGCTGGGTTGTAAAAAGGGAGGGTCTGATGGCACAGATAATGCACCAACCAGAGAGCTGCTGGAGGACACAGCACACTGGGGAGAAACTAACATATACAGTACATGACATTTGATGTAAAAAAAAAACATAAACTGTTTACTCACCTCTGGCCATTAGACTTAGAACTGAGTCAGAACTGTGCGCTGACAGGTTGTCACCTTGAATAGCGACAGTGTTGACAACCTCTGATGATGAGGAATCCGCTGTCCTGAAGGAGCGGTACAGCTGCATCATGTACAGAGGGTATCTGCTGTGATGATTCATCGAGAGATTTCTGTATGTGAAACTGTCCTCGAGGCCTGTGTGATATCTGTGGCCCTGAGCGGCAAAAACAACTCCAGCAAAGAGGAGGAAGGTGCAGAAAACTGGCAGGACTCTAGTTCCCATTTTAACTAAATCTCACAAGATCTACTTCAACTATGAGGAGAAAGATCTCCTTCCTTCCTCCAGCTGGTCTCAGGCTGAAATGATGCTATGTGCAGACGGAGCTCAAGCCAGGCCCTTTTATAGTGGGCAGCTGCCCTTTGATGACCCCTGACCACTCCAGGCATCTGAAGAGCCCCTCTGATCACCAGACCACATCAGAGGGGCAGAGAGAGAGAAAAAAAACAACAACATTTAACCAAGGTCATTGTCCTGTCAAAGTGCCTGGTCTTTTATATCCATTCCTGAGCCTAATCCTTTAGAAATGTAAAAATCCATTAACAAATAATACTTTCAACACAGTCAGCGGTTACCACCTCTCTGTTTAGTAAGTGGCAGAAATAAAATATAATTTCATATATAGATGTAAATGAAAAAAATAACATACCTTTGATTATAAAATGGACAATACCTTGAAAAAATTTAAAATGATTTTATTTATTTAATACATGTTTTGTTGTCAGTAAGGAATGTGTCAAACAGTGACATGCATAAAAGCTGATGTTCAGTTACCTGTCACAGACGAGTCAGACAGGATTAACTTTATTTACACATGCTATAAAAAAATGTATTTTACTGAATCTTGTTTCAACACTTAAATATGCAAATTATAATGATGAGATTTCAAGTAGAATAAACAGTACAAGGTGTCAATGTAACTTGGGGTCAAATCTATAAATATGTAAACAGGCAGGAAAAAGACATCAATGTAAAAGCAACATATTACTGACAAAACTGTGTGTTTCTGTAAAGCAGCATGGTCCGGTAGACCATGTATTTGTGTAAAAGACTAAACTTGATATTGCTTCATATCTCCTTCACTTTGTGAGAGGCTTATGAGTAGTTGACTGAGGTCTGACTGGTCTCTTCTGTTCCCACCGCTGTTCTTCTTATAACGCATTGAAGAAGTTCTTTGCCTGTGTATGAAAAGGTATTTTATAATCCAAACAGACCACAAACATGAAATATATCAAACATCATACCCCAAAATACAGTAAAAATGTGTCTGTGAAGATTAGAAATAAGGTCTCAAACATTAAGATGAGGCCCTCGTGTGGTTGTTTTAGGCAGAGCAGCTATGAAGTCAAAGCGCTCTCTGTCAAGATACCTTTGTTATAAACTGCTCCTGCACCTCTGGGTCACTCTGAAACTCCACACTGGCATCTAGCTGTAGCACAGGTATCTGTTTCAACTTCTCAAAATGTATCCTGAAAAGAGAGAGACACGCTGTTCTATAATAACAAATGTGACGTCCCTGGACCACACACTGCTGCCAGTCATCTGTTCACAGCAATGCAATAAACAGCTGCGTGGACAGGCATTTAAATGGGGACTGTCAAACAGGAGTCTGACTAAAGCATCCTGTAATACAGTGTAATGCACGCTGCTGTTAGTCATTTCAGTCATTCCAGAATCAGGTTTGACAGGTTAAAAGTCTGAACAGTTAGATAACAATTTTAAATGTAATTCAGTCACTAAGCACATCAGGTGTGCATTGACAGTGATCATTCAGTTATTGCAGCGACTTCAAAATGTTTAATTAGTGAGAGGAGTGTGATTTTCAGAGGCCATTTGAACTGCACTAAACAAAAGTCTGAGATAGACAAGCCACACAGGCATGAAGACTCCCTCACGATTTACGTGTGTACATGTGAAGATGTATGTGTATGTATGTTTGTACATTCTTACTTCTATTCTACTCCATCTTATTTTATTTAATTTTACTTTATTTCATTATCTCTTTGTTTATATACTCTTATTTTTACTATATTTTTTCGTATGTTGATACATGCTGTTTCCACAATTTATAATGCTACTGGATATCTGAATTTCCTTCGGGATTAATAGAGTATTTATACATCTATGACCTAATTACAGCTTACTCAGTGCTCTTTTCAATAAGCCACTTCTCATGTTGAATATGCAGCTTATCCAGATAGTCCAGTTTCACTCCCTTCTCTTCTTCTCTTCCCCGCTGCTTCAGACGCTCCATACATGTCTGAGAAATAAAAGTACAGCAGATTTGTTTCTTCACAAGTGAAATACAGTAAACACCAATGATGTTACAAGACAGAAACAATAATACAAATATTTGCAGGTTACAGGCTAAACTGATGTGCAGCAGACATGGTTTTTTTCCATTTTGTTTTTAATATTAGATTAAGTGTATCTCTTGAGTGCGACAAAATCTCAGACATTCATACCTTTGGTGGGGCTCTGAGGTAGATGATGCCCTCCAGCTCCACCTGGTGTCCAAATTCTTCAATCAGTAGTGAGTGCCAGTCCTGGTAGACTGCCCACTCTACCGAGTTGATGCAGCCCAGCTCAAACATATTCAGGGCAAAGATGTATCTGGAAAAAACAGAGATTCGAGTTTAATTGCAAGCAAACTAAATAAAAAAATAATATAATGGCAACGTTTTCATTTATGGTCAGTGGATTAAGTCTACAGCTACTTCACACTACACTAGTGTACTCAATCTGGACTTATTTCATTGTCACTTTCCAGTCATGCCCTGACTCACACACCTGTCGCTGTAGACTGAACGCTCATACACCTGGACAGGTGTTCTCTCTGAGCTGAGCAGGCGAGGTGGAGGAGGCTGCAGCTGCGTCCTCAGTCGGCTCATGCAGGAATATGTTTGAAATGTGTAAGACCAGCGCTGAGGGTCCTGGTACATCATCTGCAGCAGGTTGCTGACCATCTTCTGGGGGGACCCACCTGTCCCCTGTCAAAGACACAGGTGGAGATTATGAACTCGGGCTCCTTTGATTTAAGTTGTGAAAATGTGGTCGAGGTCAGGAAGTGTCCACAACCTTCGAGGTCCCACTTTCAATGTTCTGCCACTTGCTGACAGGTTCTGCCATCACCTCCCAGTCAGGACAAGCTGACTGAAGGATTCTTGCAAAGGTAGATTTTCCGACAGCTGATGTTTAAGCGGACAAAATACAGGTGATCACCTATTACCGACAGTCACATCTTCGCACAAAATCAATTCGTGTTGTTTTGTAATACTGTAAATATACTTACCAATGTTGCCCTCGATAGAGACTCTCTTCACTCGAGATGATCCGTTCCCAGTAAAGCCTGAGAGGCACCTTGAGCAAGAAACACTAAGCTCCCCGGACTTCTTCGCCATAGTAGTGAGGGTAGTTGCTGTCCGTGTTATGGCTGTGTTTCCAGCTCGCAGGATATTAGTTGTCTTCCACTGAGGAGGAGGCGCATTGTACCCAAATCTAATGAACTGGTTCAAACATGTTTGTCTTCCTAATTTAATACGGATGAACAGCTCGCATCGACACAGGACGGACATTTGGACAAGCACAAGTTTAACTACATACGGATAATCACGTTTATCTGCGTGTTACTTGTGCTCCCGCTCGCTAGTGTTTCTTTCACATTACACATTACCCCAGAGTTCACCTCATGTTAGCTAGCTAAATCCTCTCTATGATGTAACGTGAACTTTCGATATGAGTAATCGATTTCCAGCTAAAGGTGTAACTATGGCTGTATTCATAAATACATTAGTTGATTAGTTCCCGGAGCGTTCATGCTTTCGTATTATATATATATATTTGCTGCTTGTTAGCAAGCCGAGTCCTGTAAAATCTTGACTTAAGGTGCTCAAATGTTACAAACAGTAGCAACAACACGCACTTCCGGTTTTCGTCTGCCGTGCTTTCACAATAAAAGCTTTTGACAAACTGTATCCTGCCTGTTTATGTCAAATGACATAAATGCTTGCTGGATTTCATACCTTTATCATACACATCGAATTACGTTGCTATGTGTAAATACGGCACAAACTGAGGTGGTGAAAGATTAGAGTATAACAGGGGCTTTCGTTACAAACCCGGAAGTACTTATGCTTTACCTTCAGGTTTCCCCACGTGGGTGAGAAATGTGTGACTTATATTGAAGCATAAAATTAGCAGACGTGACCCGTACTTTTTTTTTTCTTTTACATAGAACTATAATGTTAAATATTAAGCCTACCCACGTGAGGACGTTTGCTTGTAAATATTACGAAGTTTTGTCGGCACCTTTTTCATATTAAATTAATTGTATCGAAAGAGTTAAGAGTCTACACCTGAAAAGTGCAAATGTGTGGTAGTTTGAAATTATTTTCCAGTGTTTTAATTCCAGGATTTGATCATGCATTTCAATCAAAGAAAAATTTTCAAACTGTAACAATCTGCATGAGAATCTCAGATAAATCATAACGTACTCTATGTTTGGATCTCTATTGGCAGTAGTTTGTATTACATTACCAACTGTTTGTGACGTCACAATCCATTAGAAATGCTTTACACACGTGCTATTAAGATTAACTCCAGCCATATTGCCTAGTAACTTGCCATGGTACTTTAATTAAATATGTAGTTATTTAATCATATATCACTTGTTTATGTTATGCTATGGTTATAGTGTTCATAAGAATCTGTGCACATTATAGTTTTATTTTAAGAAAAAGACAAATACATAATTAAAAAAAATGTCATCAGACATTTTAATTTGTTTAGAAAAGCACAATCAATCCATACGGATAAACATCTCAGTCATTTAACAAATCATCATAAAAAGCTTTACAATTTACACACTGATGTTAAAATATTCACAGCAAGGTTTGTTCAATTACTTCTAAAATGCATTTTTATTCCAGCTTTGAACCTACTTGAAATGCAAACATTCTGTGAAACCAAGACCATTTATTCAGAGATGATGATGGCAGAGAATTTAAGTAAAATCACTGGTTAAAACAGAAAGGGACAGACAAACGCCAAGATTCATTTTTGTTCCTCATCAATATTTGTTGAATCAGCAGTGAGTGACTCTTAGAAGGTTTTGTTTTGGATGGTGATCGTTTGAGCCTTCTCAATCTTGAAATCACCAACACCTGAAGGACCAAACCAGCATTTTTTTAATCAAAGTGTTCAGTTACAACAGCAGATCAAAGAAAGTTAATAATCTATTATATATGATATATGTGTATGTACTCACCCTCATTGAGCGCAGTGCCATCAGAGGAGAGGTCCCAGTATCTGCGGTCGCTTTGTCTGGCTTGCTCTCCATTTACCACACTTAGGAATGGTCCCCACAGGCTGGACTCCTTCTCAAAACTGCCAAAATTACTCAGGCTGTTACTGATGTAGGACTTCAGCTATAAAAAGCTGAAATGTACATAGTTACATTATATGAACTCACGTAAATCTGATGTTCTCCCCCTTGAGAAGTTCAAGAGCCTCCAACAGAGAGCTGCCCTTAGGCACAACCACAGAGGAAACAGTTTTTTCCCCACTGGATGTCACCACCTCCACGTTCACAGTCACTTTGGTCTCACTTGGCAAAACAATCACAGGATCTATGGGCTCCAGCACCAGAGTGTCTGTGGAAGGCACACACCATTACAAAAACAGTGACAATATATACACAATCTAAAGTGTCCACTTGGGTTAGAAATAACATTGCACATACTGTCCTCGTTGAGGCAGTTTTTGCTTTTAACTGTCAGGTAGGACTTCTGGTGCAGAGCTGGCAGGATCTGAGATATGGCCATGGGGTTGTGGTATGTGTTGCTCCTGGCATCTGTCCTCATGGCCTCCATCGAGGCATCGCACTCTGTGACTGGGCTGCCCATTGCTAAAAGGGCCTTCAATACAACAAATAGATTAGATTTAACCTAAAAAACAGACCCCCTCCCCATAAAAGACCCAGGTAGGCTGAATAAAAAATAAGGATCCTTACTTGAACTGCAAGGCCCGTGCTGAACTCATTGCCAATGTGACCGTCAGTCCTACGAGAGGCCAAGAGCTTCAGCTTGATCTTGAGGATGGCTGCATCAAGCTGAGTGGCATGGTGCGCATGAAAACCTGCTTCCTTCACACACTGGAGAGCCATTCCAGCCATGGCGTAAGTATCTAGAGTATGTAGGATTAAAAAAAGAGAGCTTGACTTGTAACAAAAGAAACAAAACAAGAAGCTCAGCTGTTACTGGATTCCTCTCACATATAATGCGAGATAAAGATACTATGCGAGATAAACCACTAGTAAAATAAATCTCAGGTAACTTTATGGTCTTAATCTGTTTTGTTATCACTCGAAATGTGATGCAGTGGAACAGGGCTGGTTACATGTTACTCGATTGCAGACCCCACATCTTTGTCCACAGTATACAATGAAGTATTAAATATCCCGATGCTACAGTCTCCAAGGTTTTCTATGTCCATATTGTGTGTGTGTGTAGTCTAAGGAAGTATTTATCATAAGAACTGAGATGCATGTCTGCCTGACTATTTTCTTGCACATTCTTTTTTCGATCAAATCATTCATTTAGGTCCTCACCGACACTCTCCGCATCTCCATGTGTAAAGTGTCCATGTTCGACTGCCTTGATGAGCTTGTTGCTGACATGGTGGTTCACCCTGATGCCGCTCACACAAAGAGCGAGCACACCCAGAGAGTACTGGTAATAGTTGGTCAAAGGGCGGTGGCTGACTGCATTAGAGAGAGGGAATATAATACAACAAATTATTTTAATGTCTTAACAGTCATGTTGAAGAAATTAAAATGTACTTTATTTTCTCCAAAGATGTGACAGATTTTACTGACTTTGGATGGAAACAGTCAACAGCTTTCATCAAATCTTAAATGAAAATTAACACTTTGTATTTATGTACTGGTGTATTTGCCAGCAACATAAATACTACAAATACAAATTCGTTGGATTTCCCTTCTAAAGAAATATCCACCCTAAATAAACTTTGAACTCATTTTGTAGCACAACGTTTAAGAGGATGATGTACACTTTTTTATGACAACAATTGGCCTCCAGGAGGTCAAAGGGAAACTTACAGGCAATATGGTCTTTTTCTTTTTCCATCTGCTTCTTCAGGTGCGTCAGCAGCGTCTCACTCTTCTCACTGACGGTGAAGGTGACTGTGTTGAGGTCGTGGCAGGAGGACTTCAAAGCCAGCGTGTACAATGCTATGAGTCCAACCACAGACTGGCTGTTGGAGAGAGAGCTGAGAAAGACACAGGAGAGGATGATTCAGATGAGAACATCAAGAAAAAAGATAAATCAGAGGGAATAGAGATTTCAAATATTGTGATTTTTGTTGTATCACAAGGTGGCAATACCTTTGAATGTCATTGTGCAAATTATTTTTCAGTCTATTCAGGTTCTCACTCTCCTTCACCAGGTTGTGGTTATTGGAAAGTCTTAATGCCAAGTGGACACTGGGATTGGGGAGTCCTTCCTGCGTCTCCACAGAGCGAAGCAGATTCTTATTGAGTGACAGGAGCAGCTCATTCCTGGATTCTTCAGTATCTGTATTGAAATATTAAAAGACAAACTTTTCCTTAGATACGTTGAGCTCAAACATAAGAGTATTTCAATATGTCTCATGCTGACATAAACATGAGAAGCATTGCAAAACCAGAACTGCAGCATCCGCAGTCGCATCAAGAGGGGAAATAAAGCTTGCAGAAACTTTACAAACTTTAATTGCTTTGTTCAAGTTCCAGTTATCTTTGTATCTCTCATTAATATTTCCCAGATCATTGATCACCATTTAAGACCAAAATGTGCCAGCATTGTCAGTCATTTGACAATTGCATAACTTTTGTTAATGAGAAACAATATGAAGGCCATCCAAATTTGTAAAGTAGGTAATTGCAAAATCAGCGAATGTCCAGACCAGTGAGTCAGTGTATTTGTAAACTGGGTTCTTCCCAGAGGTCAAACAGATCTAGTACATACAGTGTTTTAATAACTACTGTATATGGATTACAAAAGTAATATGTGAATAAAATGATTTAAAAAATACTTACCACATGGATTTCCTGAGGCAAATACGAATAGGCCCGTGATTATGACTAACAACATGTTGAACCACCTTCTGGAAAACACAAACACAAACAAAAGTTGAAGTAAAACAATGTTTGTTTGAATCGTTAAAGTAACAAAAGAGATATACTGCTGTAAAACGGGAGATCCACAGAAATCTCACTGGTATTACAGTTATCACGTATCTATGAAATAAAGGTACATACATTTGAAAAATACATCTGATTAGACACGTAACAGTTACAGACACCGCGATGATAGGTGAATGTTATAAGATCGTTAGTGCAATTTTGTCACAGCAGATTAGTAAGATGTTTGCAGTAAATAGCTGTGTCGTACCTGCGCAGGGACTGACTCCAGTGTGAGGAATCCGAGTTGAGCAAGGACACAGACAGAGACAACAGCCTCTAGTATTTCACTGTCACATGACTCGTCACATGACTCGTCATTTGCGATGACAAAGCGATGAAAACGCGACACGGTCCCTTTAAAACACCAGCCGTTACCATAAACAGGATGTTGGAGAACACTATCTTGTCTCCCGCATGTACTCTTTGATAAAACGAACACTCAAACAAGGGACAGGTGTCTATCTTGGCGTTCGCCTCCCGGTCTCTGGCTACGCTAAACTCCCAATGTAAACCAACATTTTAAGTGCTTACGTAGTTACAGCTGATATCAACATATAAACAAAAAATTAACTCACCGGAAGTTACTTGTTCTTACTTCTGTGTCCTTCTGTGTTTTTTTCCCCATAAGCAAAACTTCAGGGGAGCTCGTCTGTCCTTAGGAACTACAACTCCCATAATTCCTTTAACGCGATATACGCACTTTCTAGAACCTTGACGATTTTTCTGGCGCGACTCACTTTTTCAGAATAGCTAACGTACGTCAGTTAAAGCCCATCCTACCGTTTTAAGCAGTTCACACCACAGGCGACGTCAGTTTGGGTACTGTTTTTGCTTATATGCGGTATCAAAACAATAGGTTAGTAAAATTTGAACCTGTACTGCCTGTTTCTGTGTGCTCGTGGTAATTTACCAAAGGAAAACAATGCGATCAGACGGAGGCTAGCTAGCAAAACATCAACAAAAACACTAAGGGGCAAGGCAGCCGCACAGGTCGGTCTGCAACGATTAATGTTTTTGGATAACTCATGCAAAGTTGTTATTCAGCGCAGGGGTTATGCTGCCATTGTGTTTTAACTTGTCTTGCTATACTAACAGCCAGTTTTATCTATAACGTCGATTTAACTGGGGCATGCAACAATCGGTATGTAGCTAACTAGGTAACCAGCTAGCTGTCCGCGCACAGATACATCTATGATTCGTGCGTCATGAAAGTACCATTATCAGCTTATCTGATTGGTATCAATACTGATCTTACAGATCAGATCGGTTTGTAGTTATCCAGCGGCGTGTCTCCTCAAATCATTTCATCGACTGGACCGCCATGCATCACTCTGCTCCCGCAAGCAGTGAGGTGGGATTTCTGCCAGCCATGTATTCATTTTCGGGCCCCACAAGCCTTCCTGAATTTGACCTCGGACCTCCTTGTGCTTCTGGCCACATGCAAAGAGCAACTCTCTCTAACAAGTATGTAGCTGATAATTTGGGGTTGCAAATGGCCAGTCAGACATACATTGGCAACAGTTTAAAAATCTTTGCAGACGTAACTGGCATGCACTACCTTCTGTTTTGACACATCTGTCTCTTTGTCCCACAGCAGCTGGGAGACACGATGCCTCAGGAAGCACAGGAGGAGGGCTGATGATGAGTAAGAAAGAGATGCACATGAAAAAACAGTATAACTTAACTATAACATCAAATACTAGTGTAGTGATTAATGCCTTAATCTTTTCCTAGGGGATGCAGTGCAAAAAGGAGGAGGTTAATGTCTGAGGCTGAAGTGGACATTTCAGAGAACTCTAACACAAGGGCTCATCAAGACTGGTCTACAGCAAACAGCTGCCCTCCTCTGTCTGCACAACAAACAAGCCCTGCACCTCCACAGCAATGCCTAGCACCTCAGACTTTGCCTCAGCCAGTGACTTTGCCACAGCCCTCGAACATACCACTCTCCCGACCTGAAACGGAGAGCTCCTGCATGGAGATAGAGGCAGCCCAGAGGAAACTTCAGGAGATCGAAGACAGGTATGCTGTATGCATGGTGTTGAAATAGCTGCAAAAACAGGAAAATGTCTGACTGTTAGCGTGTCAGAATTAGATTTAAACTCGAAACTCAAGAGCAAAGAATCCTACCTACAGTCATTTTAGAATCTGTTGTTTTCAGGGGAAACTTATCTAAATAGAAGAATAAGTACTAATACTTGCCCCAGTAAATCCAGACTTCTTAGACATCCTCTGTGAATAGAGGGTACACATGTGGCATCACTATACAAAGAAGTCGCTGCTGTCACTCCTCTGAGTGGCAAACACAAATATTCAGTGTCTGCCAATGATTTATGTAAGTGGACACATAAATATGAATCACACAGCTAAAATGGTCAATTGCTGTGCAATTGAACGCATTCACAGAGAAGAGTAGCGCTTTAAGTGTTGCTTTCTAATGCTTCATTTTTCCTGTGCAGGGTCACAGCAGCTTGAGCGTATTCCAACATTTATTTGATGAGAGGAGCAGTACAACCTGGAAAGGTCATCAATGCATTTGAGAACAGAATATCAACTGATGTGATCTTTGTGATTTACAAATACTGCTTTAAAATAAAGTCAAGTGTAAAAGCTCTTATAAATTATGTGCACAGAGTGATTTATGTGATGGTGACAGGTTTTAATAGTGTTGTGTGAGCTCATGTGACAGCAGCTGGGATGTAACTGAAAATGATTGTCAGTAAAAGTCCCACACTAGAGCAGTAAGAAGTTATCATTTACCACCAACACCTATCTTGTAATTAATTTGTTCATATCAACTCTGTTTCTGTCTATTTCAATTAAAATCACTATCTTTTCCCATGTATTGCACCTCTCCCAATTCATATTGGCCGCAATGGTCTTTGTTTTGCCACTCAGTGGTGGTGATAGGTTTGTGTAGGGGTTCTCCCAACAACACATACTGTACCCTCTATTCCTGTAAGTTAATACTGTGATATTGGTGTATCACAGAATAACACTGGAGGATGACGATGAGGATGAAGACCTGGATGTAGAGCCAGCCCCAAGACGGCCAGTGCTGGTGATCTCTGACAGTCTGAAGGAGGGTCTACAGCGCGGCATCACCGACATCCTTCCCCACACAGTAGCCCAGTCGGTGTATGTTACCCGTGTTTTTTCAATAATACATTTGTTTAATAAAGTAATATGATGATTATTGTTCCACTGATGAGAGTCTCCTCTTTGAAAAGCTTTAGAAAGTTTTTTTTCTACCCAGATTTTTTTGGTCTCACCTGCTTCCTCATACTTTCAGGAGCCATTCCTGCATGGAGTTGGTGTTGTGGAGGCCACCAGAAGATCCATTTTGTCGGAAGCGAAAGGGCCCATTACTGAAACAGCGTAAACAACAGACAGTATCTCGGCAACCCCCAACTCCCTGTCCATCTCCCACCCCTCACAGTTCCCTCGGTCCCTCCAGTCCCCCTGCAGACACACATTCTTCTCTGTACAGCTTTCCTGTGGCCCACAGCTCTGGAGAGGAGGACATGGAGATGTAATAATGCTTGATGACTTGAAAAGCCACGCCAAAGTAAAAAGACTAGACATAGAAAAGGCCATAAAGGACTTTTAACCATGTGAGGTTGGTCATTTCTGGCAAGGCATAATGGCTTCACGTGAATATTGTGCTGTTTTGACAGTTTGTGCAACACATATTTTGCTTCACAGTTACTGAATTTAAGGTGTTTCATTTTTAACCACCTGTAAGATGTAAGGATAGTGCTGACCTAATTATTTGTTTTTTTTCACCAAAAATCTCCAAGGTAACTGTCATGATCTCAAGAATTAAAAAAAGCCTTATAGAAACAATTTATGTAAGTTACATAATGAACCCTTGCCCTTAGAAATATGATTTGTACATAATTTGCCAAAGCCTGTCCAGAGACATACAGATATATTGTAAATATGACTTTATTTGTTTAATATCAGTGTGTAGCACAGTGTGTAGTTCACAGGACTCTAAAGTTGTTCCTGCAGTCACACCTGCTCACAGCATGGCTTCCTGCTTGCAGTTGTGCTTGTTGTGATACAAAGATTATCTTCCTATAGTGCTGAGCAAGTACACTGTCTGTGAGCAAGTCATGGAAATGCACTTTTGTAATGATTTGATAGTAATTTCATATGTACATTAGCAGAACTGCAGTCAGCCATCAAGTGTCATTACTTTTTATTTGTTTTTAAATAAACTCTTGTTAATGTAGAGATTCTGCATCTCGTAGTTGGGTTTCATTCAGTTGAATTGCTTAGTTAGTGAAAGTGGGCCTCCTATTTGATGCAAAGTGAGGGAACCATGATTAACTACTGTAGAGCTCCACAAGTGATCACTCCATAATCTGATCTCATAGTATACATACATATTGAAAACAATAAGCGAAGCGTTAGCTTAATAAATCAACGTTAGCTTAATAAATCAACGTTATTATATTATTATTACTATATTAACGACTCATTCAATGCAATAGCGTCTAATTTATCAAACCAGACTAAATGGAGCACTGTGTCCAATCCGGCGTCAAGGACAATTAGAGCTGTGTCATTGGTTTCATTCATCAGTTCAGTTGTGCAGAAGAGTTCCTGAACCAAGACTGATGCTTAAATTGGAACATAGTTCATAAATGAGTACACAGTAGTCTCCTATTTATTTATTTATTTTTTAAATTTTGATATCACAGGAAGAACTGACAGCACACCTACCCAGAATTAAAGGCTGTTGGAACAGACACATGACTGACAGTTCAAAATAACACACTGCATGCCTGCCAGCAGATATGAAAACCCAGCTCAGTATCAGGCCCGGAAGATTTTTTTTTGTTTTTTGTTTTTTTAAACATCAGAGTGCAAATATTCACATAGTTGATAAAAGATTTAAGGGCATATTAAGTGCTAGTGACACTAGTTTTAATTTGCCAGAAATAGAAAAACATTTATATTGTACAGTTCAACATCATATAAAATTTATGATTATACAAGGGATTTCTACAGGACAATCAGTTTTATGAGGTTCTCTGATGTAACTCACATGATCTCCAGTCAAATGTCAGTTCATCACTTATTCACAGCTCACTGTAACCTTAAGCCATAAAATTTGACTGCCTTCACACAGAGAAATGTGAACTTAATGACCAGATGTTCATTGTGTCATTTGTCACTGTGACCTGCTTGTTAATCTATTATCTTTCACAATGTTACAGTAAATGATTCATTTCTGTGGCCACAAATATAACTTGAAATGCTTGAGACTCAATATTATATCCTTGGTACGTGTAACACGAGTAAGGTTTCCTTAACTTGAGGCTGTCTTAACTGATGAGTTTCTCTGAATCCCAGCAGTGTCTTGACCTTGAGTGATCTACAAAGGAGACACTAGTATTAGCTATAATTATCATAATAAGAGACAATTACATGTGTATCTTATTACATGTACCTCTTAGATGATTAAACATTTTATAAAACTTAGTTCTTAGTAATAAAGAAATAGTTCAGCTGGCCATGAAGTAAGTACTAATGTTTGCAGTATACTTGTTTATCACCATTGGATATGTGGCTAGTTGTTACACTGAATGAGAAGTCAATACATCAACAGTAACCTACTATTAAAACAATGTACTCACTGTTGTAAGGTAGGATCCTGACAAATCTAAAGGGACTGTATTAAGAGGGGACGGGCTCCAGATGCAGGCCTGGTTTTCTTCACGAAGCTGCTTGACTCTGCTCTGGAGGTAACGTAGAAGCTTAAATGAAGCGATGTCTGAGGGGCTGTTGGAGGCAGCAGCAAGGTGAGAGGGAGAGCAAACTGAACTCTGAGCTTCCTGATGGGGGTGAGACACAGATACAGAGAGGGTTTTTGTCAATAAACAAATGAATACCAAATATCTTTAGGTTATATATGTGTAAGAGCTTGGTGTTCACACCCACAGTAAAACATTTACCTTTGCACTGAGCGAAACATCTCCTTCAGGCCTGTCAGGCTCTCTCTGCCTGTCTTTTGAAATTTTTCTGGAAAATGAACACACCTGCTTTTGAAAGGTTGTTGATTATGAATAAGTAAGATAACTGCGTGAAGGAGTTATGGGTTTACAAGTATAATTAATTTTACAACTATGATATATAATGCATATTGGAGTGAGTTGGGGTGAGATCATGCTCTTATAATGACAGTTAACTGGTTAGTAGGTCATCTCGTTTTCACAGACACAGAAATGGGTTACCTGCCCCTTAACAATTTTGTCTTGCACCTGTGGAATAGCACACATTAGGGCAAAACTTAAACATAGAAAGGAAAAATATTTACGATTTCTATTTGACATAGTCTTGGACATTTGTAAGAGAGATATAGCATGGAAGATTACTCATTAAAACATAGAAAAAACAAAATGGAAGTTCATATATTTTGACTATTTTGTTCATGTGTTACCTTTCCAGTTCAGCTGTCAACTCTTCTTCAAACTTGCATGCCAGACGAGCTGCAGTCTGCTCCTTCCACTGTCCCATGCTCCTCTGAACCTGCCTGAGCTCCAGGTCTTTGGCCTTCAGCTGTTTGCGAAGAGATGCTGCAACTCTACCCCCTTCAACTCCTCCATCACGCATATGAGCATAGTTCAGACTGCTTAACTCCTCAATGTGCTCCTGCAGAAATATGACGTGGCATTACAATGCTGTAAGTGATGTGTTCGTGTGTTTCTGTGCACTGATATTAGTGCCTCTGTGACTACATAACGTGTGTAAGTTCATACCTGAATAAGACGCTTCTTTAGAGAATCCAAGGCTTGGTCTCTCTCCATCCTCAGCTGTTGTCTCTGGATGCTCAATTCTCGCTCCTGAAAAGATAGAAACTTGTATTCATGTGTACATTTAATGTGCTGTATTTGCAAACACCAGGCACTGAGCAGTATGTCCTGTCTAAATTATACCTTGTCCTTTCTCAGCTGCTCAGTGATTTGTCTCTGTAAATCAAGGTCCTGGTGTAGATGGTTAATCAAGTTCTTCAACTGCTCTCTTAGTGTTCTCAAGTTTGTAAGTGCCTTGGCTACTGCAGGGCTGTACAATATGACAGCATCAGAATTAGAAGCCAATCATCAACAAGTATTTATGTCTTTCGTATATGTATGTAAGCCTGAGCAGGAAATAATACCTTGGAGGTAGTTGCATAATACTTTGTTTGGCTCCACTCTGTTCCACTAAGAGGCGGAGATGCTGGCACTCTGCTTCCAGCTCCTGGGCCCAGCACCTGAGCTGCTGTTCCAGCTCAGCTGTGATTTGGTTATGGCTGCTTTCCTTTTCTTCCAGCATCACCCCGAGTCTGTCAGCCTCTTTCTCTGCCAGCTGAACTTCCTTCTCCAGCCGCAGCACTGTCGTCTGACTCTCCTGTGACAAGAGACTACACCATGTCAGCTTTTCTGCAACACCTTGTCTCTTTATGAGTCTTCAAATGACTGTTTTCTGTGGTTTCTCGCACCTGTGCCATCTGTTTCTGCAGCCTCTGCAGCTCAGCCTGGTGCTCCTCTTTCAGTGTTTTACAAACAACAGCCAGCAAAGACTCCTGCTCCCTCTGCTGTGCACAGCTTTCGCTTTCCAGCTCCTGCACTCTCTTGCAGATAAAAATAAATCACGCAAAGAGGGAATGAACATCTACTTTTATTTATTTTAGATGGTAGTCACATGTCATGGTAGGCAGGTCACCTTACTGTTTTTAGCTTCCCCACTTTTTGTTGAAGAGCCAATGCTTTACTCTTCTCTCGCTGCATCTCACTCCTCATGTTTTCCAGGTTCTTCCTGTTCTGCTCTTCTAGTATTCCACACTGCACCTGCACAGCTTCTACCTGTTCTGCCTCTAACTTCCGCCTCTCCTCCTCTTTTGCTTTGTGCACCTGAATAAGAGCATACTGTGCATTTCTTGCAGTCATGTTGAAAAATTTTGCATATTTTAGGCAGAGGATCAAAGTACCTTTTCCAAGGCCTCTACACGCAGCTCCTCTTCACGGCTCTTTGCTTCCTGCTTCTGCTCCTCCAGACGATCTCTCAGCTTTTTTGCCTCTTCTTCTTTTAGCTGTCAGAGGAAGAGAGCATCACATCTTGAAAGAAAGTATGAAAGAAACTTTGAATAAAACACTTCTGTAATGATGGATTTCATGTATCCAGGGAAACACACTGACCTGAATTGAAGTTTTCAAGGACTCAATGTGTCGTTTGAGAGACAGAGCTTGTTCTCTTAAAGCGTTTGCTTTCTCCTCCTCAGCCTGCTTATTAAACTGAGGACACAACAGCCAGATTAACTCCTGCATCACTCATTAAACTGTGATGATGTCACTTGAAGAGTTTATATTTTCATTTTACAGGAATGTTTGTTACCTTTTGAACTTGATGCTGATAAACCAAAGACAAATCTGTCTTTTGCCGCACCATTGCTTCCTCCTGAATTAAAAAAAGAGCTATGATGATTTTAAACTTAATGTTACATTAGAAGAAAGATGACATGAAGACTTCACCTTAAAAGGCCTTAGTTTGCCTCAGCACTTGCCATCATTTTATGGGCCTGCTCCTGGGCCTCTTTGAGCGCACTGCAGTGCTGAGTTTTCAGGTGCTGTAGCTCCCCCCTCAGTCCATCTCTTTCTTCTTGTAAGGCCCCATGCTGCTCTTGTAATTTTAGCAGCTGCAGGTCCTTCTGGGCCAACATCCTCTCCAAAGTACCCACTCTGATATTGCATTCTCCCAGTTCATGCTGCAGCTCACCCACTTGAAACTCTACTGCCTGATAAAGAGAGATACATCAAAAGCACTGCAGCTAGTTAGAAAATAATGAACAGACAAAATGTCAACAGTGTCTTATTTGCTCAATTAAAATAACAGTATGATGACAGTTGGCACCACCTTGATCTGATCCTTTGTCTGTCTCCGTTTCTCCTCTAGACAAGCACACTTGCTCCTCAGTAGACTCTCTGACTCTGTGACCCTCTGGAGCTCCTCACGAGTCTCCTCCAACTTCTGCTCGAAAATCATGAAAAGTTCAGAGATATTTCTCTCTTTGATATAAAAAGAAGAACCATCTTTCTGCAGTTTCAACCACAAAGAAAACAGCAAAACTAAGATGATTCATTCACAATATAGTCATTGTTAACATGTATACACATAATATTGTCCTCCAACAATGTGTTGCAAAGTGCAAAACAATGTGGTTTTCAATGTTTTTTGATGCTTTGCAATATTTGTTTACATTATTTATGCTTTTCCATTAAGTGAACATTTTTGAATACGTTTGAAAATTTTTCATAATAAGAAATTGCTGATTGATTATAGTGCTACTATAAACAAACCCATTACTAGACTATAATTCGAATGACTGAAATAATTTTTATGTTATTTAAGCATCTAATCCATCAATCACAAATCATTCTAACATGAAACCAAAATAATTTTAGTTATAATTTTAGTTTTAGTTATAATTATAGTAATGTTGTAATTAGTTCAGCTTATTTTAATCATGATTTGGTTTATACAGGGCATTAAGTTAGAAATATTCTGCTTAACACAGTACTTCATGCATGGACTCTAGCTTCTCTCTTGCGCGTCGCTGTTCAGCAAACAGTTCTGTTTTGGCACTGTCCAGCTGCCTGTCCATCTCCTCCCTCTCCAGCACTGTCATGACGACACTGGGCTGTTGTTGAACATTGGAACAACAAATAAGTGTAGAATTTAGGAAAAAACTTAACCGATCTGTTAAAACATGTAAAACAAAGACATAAAGCTTGGTTCAGGTCTTAATACTCTCTCCATGAAGGCTCCATCCTTTGGAATCTCTTTATACTGAGGTGAGTTCAGAGTTGTGGGTTCTTCTTTCATGTCTCTTATCTCAAGGATGGATGTGATGTCTCATATACATGTGCACATGGGTTTACACATGTAAATATAAAAACATTCCTCAAATTGTGCTAAATATGATCCTAAAATACTCCTGGAAGCTCATTCTCACTTGTGGGAGTGTAGAGAGACGTTCTTTCATCTTGGTCCAATCAGCCTGCATCTTCTCTGATGTCCTCTCAGGCCTACATTTCCTGCTCCAGTGATTCATTTCCTCATCTGTGTCCTTATCATTGTCTCCCAAAGAACACACAAGTCTGTGGCACACAAACATTCACAGTATATAGCATCACTGTCACAAATATATGCAAAATGAATACTCCAAACAGTGAAGCAAAGACCAACATGTTTTTATTGCTCTTGCACTCGGTTTACCTGTTAGTTTCTCTCTTATTGCGCTTTGCTTTACGGAAAGAAGGCCTTCTGTTTTGTGCATTTCCATGAGAAGATCTCTGACCTAACAAACATAAAAAGGTGACATTCAATGATTAAATTTATTTAGTTGTATCACTTTTAACTCATTAAAGATTGTACAGTCAGATATTTTCCATTACCTGATATAGTCTGAGGTTCACTCTCTTCCTGTGTGGGTGTATCATAGTCACTCTGGTGGGTATAGTCATCCACATTGGTAACAGCCTGAATAATAGAGTGCCACCCTGGGAGTGGCAGGGTTAACTGCTATTTCATTCATATTCAAACATAAGTATGTCTGGTACTCAAATAAATTAAGTTTGTTTGTTAGTTTGTTTTCAAGCATGTCTTGATTTTCATCAATTGTATTAAATACGTTGTCATCGGTATAGAAGGCTTGCTTCCCTCCATGTTTCTCTCACCAGGCCGCCTGTGAATATGCTTCCTAACTTGTGCTGTGCAGACTGAGTCAAGGTCACTGTCAATGGACACGGTGTCAAAACTCCACACAGGTACACCTACATAGGAAACAAGCAGGCTATAATTGCTGTTTGCAGTGAATGAATGTCCAGGAGGATTAGCCAGACTGTGCTTGCAAATGCGGTGTAATCTGTATCTGGTACCTGCCAAGCATCTGGCCTTTGGAGAATGGCTTTTGTTCTGCTGCAAGGTTTCATGTTCTGCAACAACCTCTGTTGTGTGAGAGACTAAAGGAGGAGGCAGACAAAACAAAAGAGGACAGGAATCAAAGTGTGGTGGTAGGTTAATGTGCTGCTGATGCTGCAGTGTAAATTAAAAACAAAACAATCTGTTACAAGAAACATTCCTGTTTTCCTTGGGGATAAATATGCAAAGTTTTCCTTTTGCGTGTTACTTAAAATTAAAAGGGTACATCCCCTTGCAAGCATGAATGTGCTCCACAAATTTCATTCTAATTAGAAGTTGACATTTTGGGTACTGTAAAACCTCATAACCAAATGGAAAGGTTACATCCTCTGGTAGTAATGACTAGGCTTCATAAATTTCAAGGGCACTATCCTGCAGGCGATATATATATCATCAACAACATATATGGAAATCAAGTTGTTCATTTTCCAGATAATCTGTTAGGGACCATAATATTAATTAAGAGGATCTTTTGGCTTTTGCTCTAGAAGAAAGTTCTTAAGTCTTTAAATTATTAGTAATAATCCTTAGTGGGACATGACTTTTCATACCAAATTCAAGAGATGTGTGACTTTTCTCTTAATCCTCATGTGTTGGAACAGTGAGTGATAATAATAATTCTGCACATGTTCGACAGCTCTTCTCAGTCTCTCAAGAGTTTCTCAAGACAGTACTCACTGCTGCCATCATCATCAGGTCTCTGTGGGGTGCTGTATCTCTCTCCAGCTCCTGCTTTCTCACTACATGATATATTTACTCCATAGCTGTCAGAGAGACATTGTTCCAGCTCCTCTCTTTGACATGGCTTGTTTAACTGGGAATAATGAGCTGTTTCTGTGGTTTTAATGTTTCTCGCAGTCGTCACTGTTACTCTTCTGTCAACATTAAGCACACTTTGTGTCTTTTGTTCACCCTGCCAAGTATCACAGTCAGATATGTCTGTCCTCTCTGCCTCTTCTTTATCTGGTTGCTGCATATTACTCTCTGGCAATGCCAATTCAACCATCTCATCTCTGAAGCGTCTGACAAAGTCCTCAGTGCAGATGCTGTCTGAAGGAGGTTGGGTTTCTCCTGCCATTCTTCCCTCGTTACAGGTGTCTCCAAGCAGCCTCTCAAGCCTCCAGATGATCTGCTCCCTCTGAGACTCCATTTCCTCCTTGTCCCTTGTCCTTCTCTCTAACTTCTGTTTAGTTTCCTCATGCATGACCGGATCTTTCCAGCAGCCTGTGCTTCTCTCTGGGGGGAAGAACAGCCGAGAGATGGGGTGGTTTTGTAAAAATGAAAAGATTCCTGTTATGCTGCTGTGCTACAGGGGGCAACTATCACAACTGTTACCCAATTAAGACAACTGGCTTGACACTAATATTAAAACAAATACTGGACCATGTACACATCTAATACATTTTCCTTTTTGTTTTTGTTTGGGCAAAATCAAACACATAAGTTATGTTGACCAATAATAATAACATATTGATGAGCAATAGTTAATATTTCTACTACTGTAATCAACCAACAGCCTTTAAAAACAACCTTCAAGGGTTTAAAAACAAAGAAATCAGTTTATTATAGCATGGACAATATTACCTGATGTTTGCTGCATTGTAGGAGTTTGTATTAAGTCAAGACAAGACATGGGAGTATCATTTGTTTGAGTTGTACTTCCAAGGCCCGTGTCTTTGCTCAGAGAAGCTAGAAAAAAGACATATTGTCACCTAAACAAAATCTCTACATTAGGTATGGTGCATGTCTTAGGGCATAGAAGAGCTAATTACCTGCATTGCTACAGTCCAGCTCTCTAGACGTTCCCTGATGTTTCTGGGGCCAGACCTGCATATGTTCATTAATCACACTTATTGCTTAAAAATGGATTCCCAAATACACATACACAAGGCAAGAACAAAGAGAGTGGTGGAAGAAAATTTCAGACATTTGACATCAGTTAAAACAAGTAACCTAAAGTACCGTGGAGTAAAAATACTTAAAGTCCTGAATCCATAATATTATTTAAATAAGAGCACAAAAGTATTAGCATCAAAATATACTTTCGGTACCAAAGTCCTAGTGGAAGCACCCATTTGATAATCACATACATTATATTATTGGATCATGATCTTTAAGGCATTGATTTTACATTGACCTAATCTTGCAATTGGTAAAGACGGGGTAATTTTTAAAAGTAATTAGTTGACTTGTCCATTGTGTTAATAATCTAAATCTGCAAAATAAGTTAAAAACCCCCCCAAAAACAAATGTAGTGCAGTAAAAAGCAAAATAGATGTAATAAGTGGCATAAAAGAGACAAACAATGTAAATTACAAACCTGCAGTTTACTGAGCTGATCATCAATAGCATCTAGGAGGAGATCACACTGGTCAAGTTTGAGAGGGGAAGAATCCAGTCCAAACACACTGCTATTGTCATTGAGATCTGTAATTTCAGATGAAAGGGGTCATCGAGAGTTGATGCAAGCTCCAATCACAGAGATACACATTGTCAAGAAAAGCTACTTATAAAGCCTCACACCAGTGCAAAGCAGCTCATCTGTGTCATATGCATCTCTCTCTGCTCCATCCTGGCCTCTGTCAGCCATGTCCTATTGCAGAAGACAAATTCAGACATTAGTCAGTACCATACAGACGTAACATCCCCATCCCCTACCTACCAGTGGTTCAGGCTGACTGGGTATAGAGTGGGGGGTTTATGTTGCTCAGTTGTCCAGGAAACCAGGACAATTTAGCTTGTTAGCAAGCCAAACTGACTTCTTTTCACCAGAAGACTATAAATTCCTGTGCCTTTCTGTGACTCCCACTCCCCAAAATGAACATTAAGTTCAGGAGCTGTTCAGATCAGACCACTATAACACTGTAATGCAGGATTTTGAGAAGTAAGTTCTCAGCTAAGCTGCTCAGAAGAATTTTCACATTATCAAGCAATTTACCATTAGTCCAGGTTAGATTTCAAAACCCTTTAATAACACCACTAACGTATATAACACCAAGCTAAGCTAAATCACAGTGGCTAGTCTGTATGACACCCGATCATGACTGTACTGATATTTACCTGTAAGAAAACAACAAACCATTTTTAAATCCTAAATTAGTCCATCGCCGTTTTACTAACTTAGCCATTTACTTACCTCAAAAGGACAAACGCCGAGACTTTTAATCGATGCTGATCTTGAGTGTGCAGCGCTGGAGTGCACAGCTGCTCCGCTCGGCCTTGATTGACAGGACCTTCAGTTGGTTGCCCAAGAAACGGTCAAACAGCTCTCGAGCCGCATAGAACGGTGAGCCTTGGGAGGTGGCGCCCCGTCGCGCGCACAGCGGAAATATTAGCGCCAACTAAATAAAACTAATAAATAAATGAGGATATTTTTTCTCATATGTTTATGCAAATTAACAGTTTCACTGTCCATGCTATGATTACTCACATGAAGCTACTAACAGGGTGTCAAACTTATAGGTGCCACATACAGCCCAATTTGACATCAAGTTAAACCAGTAAAACCACTGCATGATTACCTGCGATTAACAATACCTCCGTATCATCCCCTTTCTTGTAGTGTAGAGAAGACCTATATTCTTCAAAATTTATTAATGAACTGTCAATTTACAAAGCACTTGATGAGCACCCTAAATTGTTCCAGTTTCCTCAAAAATTCAGGACCTCAGCATTGTCTTAAGCTGTTCTTAAAATAGGATTCATGGGAGGACGTTTTGGGTATTCATTTTTATATTCGGTTACATGAGTAAAAAAAAATAAGTATATGCCTGCTTTTTTGAAAATTTGCACTTGACTGGGACAAGCATTTTAAAACTGTAAGAATGTATAACTGCAGCACACTACATCACACAAGACCTCCATTGAGGACTTGAAAACTGTGCCTTTGCATCCACAGCACATATTTAAAACGGTTTAAACATGTCTTTCTCCTTTCCTGGTGGTCAATAAAAATGATCTGGACTCACTACTGCACTTAACAGGATGTAACAACTTTTGTATCACACAGCATCAGGAATGAAGCTTCGGTTGATTTAACACATAAAACAACCTCTAGAAACTCAGTTTTACTCCTCTTAGTTTTCACATTGTTAGGCTTTTTTCCATTAGAAGCTGAAGTTAGAGACACCTTGTAATAAAACTGGCATAAAATCTCAATTTTATCTCAATTCATCACATATTTTAGCTGTTGTGGTGTGAGAAAATGAAGCAGACAGGTATCCAGTGTCAACAATAACAACTTTATTATCTTCTTTTTTCATTATTGTGTCTTTGTTGTTTAAAGACCGTGTTATATGAGTATAAATTAAGGGAGGAAATACACAATTTAAAAAAAAAGAAGCAAAACCTCAGTTGAATCCGCACGGTACACCTGAATACACCTGTGTGTATTTGGGGAATAAGAGTAAGAAGGCAGGTCAATTACCTTTGACCTCCTGTACCAGGCCGCTGTTGTGATGTGTCTCATAACTCTCATCATACAGATTATTAACATCACCCCTTTCTCAGGACAAAGCCGTGAGTCACAGTCCAGGAGGAGCAGGGTTTCAGACAAGGCAAGACAAATCTCCCCATCTCTGTTCCATGACATCGGCCTCAAAACTGAGCAGCATTGAATGAGAAGGAGAAGTGTGCCACACAGCACACAGCTCAAACCCATTATGCATACAAATAGTATGAAAACACCAACATAATAATGGCACCCGTGAGAAGGTAGAAATCAAAAGAGAAAATAAAAGCATAAAAATTAAAGCTAGAAATCACACCAGAGTGAATTAAAAGTTGAAATGAGAGAAACTATAAGAGGGGGGTTAACATTAGAACCCACTGAGAGAGGGAAGGCAGATGAAGAGGTTTTTATTAGTCTACAGTGCACTTTCCACATACACTTTGGTTGTTTTTTTCCCTTTCTTCACGAGGCCGACAAATATTTCTATTTGAAGCAACAACAGCCGCATAATGACATTTCTACGCCTCACTGTGTTATTGCTACAGCTGTCCGATACTGTACAAGCCCATACTGGGGCAACTCCAGTCACAAGTCACCATCAAGTACTGAGGTCATGTTATTTGGAAATACATTGATTAAAACATATGATGAGCTCTCCACTGTCATTCAAAATATAACACATATTCTCAAATATAAAATCATCTCAAAAACAATATATTAAGGTAAATCTCTAGTAACCTCAAATTGATCGCTGAGAGAGGAAGTCACAGACCAGTTTTCTGTACCACCATTCAGCACTGATCTGAATCCTCTCAGATGGCACAGCTGTGCATGATGGTACAGAAGTACCTGTACAATTTTCAAGATATATCAAATAAAACAGCTCGCTGCAGCAATGTCCATCCTTATAAGTGACGCCTTTGATATGATTTTAAATGTATGGAACCTCTATCAATAGCTTGCATCTGAGTACATGCTTGAAATTGAGTCAGTGTGAGTTGGTTAGAACCAAAGCAGTAATTAGCAAAAATGTGAGGAATAGTTTTTGGAAAATATGCCTTTTTTGGCTAAAAGTTAAAAGACAAGATTAACAAAAAAGCTCACGTGTCTGTTCCACACTGGGCTAAAACCAACAGCTGGTTAGCTTAGCTTATCTTTGAGAATGAAAAGCCAGCTGGTTACTTCTGAAGGTAGAAAATCCCAACTATCAGAACTTCTAAAGCTATTTAATTAAAACATTTTATAGCTTGTTTGTGTAAAACAATTTGTATAATCAGATGGTTAACATCTGAGATTATTTAAACAAACAATATAATATGTTACCTTTGGACAGAGCAAGGCTTCGATCTGTTTCAAGTCTTAATGTTAAGCTAAGCTAAGCAGCTGCTGGCTCCACCTTCATATTTACTATAAAGGCATGAATAAGGTTGCAATCTTCTGAACTAACTCAGAAGCATGTTTCCAAAAATGTTCAATCTGGACAAGAGATTTTAGTGATTGATCAAACTGTGCTCATGACAACCACAAATCAAAAATGCATTAAAACATTTTATGTATATGGGCAGAAGAAGCTTCCTTTGTGCAAAAACAAAATAACATCATTAATGTCATTATCAAATAATTAATTCACTGATAAACAATCTCACAGATAAACATGTTACATTTTATCAGCTCATATTATGATACTGAATATCACTCTATGTCAATTTATTTCTTTTCCAGTGCATTTTTTTTTTTTTACATCTTTATGGCCTACACATCAGAGGAACTGAACCACGGTTACTAATGTGCTAGTATCAAGGACTCTATAAAAAAATATTTTCAGTGTTTTAAGACAGTTTTGGAAATATAAAACAAGAAATCTGCAGCCAAATTGAGGGTGCCTAAGAGTTAACATCCATCTTTGCAGAATCAATCTGGATTAAAAGTTAAAATGACAGCAAATCCTTCAGGCTCATTCAGTCTTTTTTTTTCAATCCAGATTTGAACTATGCTGTACAGATAACTTAATACTCAGATTAGTATAATTATTCTTCATTATACAATATCATTCATTTATCACAAAATATTCACACAAATAGACTAGAATGGTAGATACAATACCACCAGCCTTAAATTCTACATTCCTAACAATAATTACAAAAAAATACTAATTGGTTTTCAAAACTCTTCTCACCAGAGACGTGTAGTGCACAGGTCAGGGGACTCTCCCTTGTTCAGTCACTTCGAGGCAAAAGACTGAAGGTACCTTCGCAAGCTGATCCCAGATCAGCATGCCCACAATACACTGAGTGAGAAGAGGACACGTGTTGAAACTGGAGTGGCAGCTGGAGGAGTCCTCTGTGGCTGGAGCTGACAGCACAGTGGTGTGCGACAGGAACCAGCCCTGTCTGCCTTTATAACCTCCTGTCAGCTGAAGCCACTGTGGACCCCTGAAGGAAACCGCTCCAGTCTCATGTACACTGATTCTACTGGAAAAGTCTGAGCTACAAACTAGAGACAGATTAGAGGCTGTGGAGCTAGTGCACACAAAATAGACCATCGTCTTGGTGGATGTATGGTACCGTTTGGGAAAGAATGAATGTCTCAGTGATTTGGTGCAGATTTTATACTTTGATCACTGAGAATGATGTCAATGAAAACGGTCACCATGGATATGGTATATCTTGGTATGGGAGTGCAGCAGAGAACAAGGTAAAGTACACATAAGAGTAAAGGTTTTTCTCAACATCAACACAGATATGTACTACAGTAACCTATGGTCAACCACAGTGGAAAGTGCTAGTTCAGTTCTTTGATGGAGGTTCCTACTGGAGTGATATGGATGTTCAATGTTGCACTGTTACAACTTAAAGGACTGACTACTGCAGACGCTTACTGATCAGAATCACAAGTGGAAGATGTCTGAATTAAGTTTAGATGACTATAATGCAATGAAGCACAAAGGCATTTTATATTTGAAATATGAACTGAATAAGGAGTCATACTATCTCTACAAGGATTATAATCTAACTGACAGACTGCTGTTTCAGGTATCAAGAGGGGAACTCTCAACATCCAAAAAAAAGAAAATATATTTCTGCACTGCTGCATATTTCATCAGTTTAGTCAAACCAGCCTCTGCGTAAGAAAGACTAGCCAATCTAGCCAATCAAATATTAGCTGTAAGTGTTGAAAATTAAATAAATAAGACATTATGCAGTAATCAGTCAAAGCAACAAATGCAGACAAAATAGAAAATACAGTCATAAAGTTGTGGAGTAATCCAATACATTTTAAAACACGTGCATTGTTTATGAAATGTTATTTCTTCCTGCTCATTTTTATGATGAACCTTTTTTTTGTCTTTGTGATTTAAAACTAAAGACATTCCGAAATCAAATAGTAATGGATAATTAGTAGATATAACTGCAGGAATTAAATAAAAATGACTGGCAATAAATATGAGATAACATTTCAAACAGTAAAAGGAGCCGAGTATAAAACATGTACTGGATTATTTCACAAGGTCATGCTTTTGATACCAGCTTTGCCTGTAGCTGTTTGTAGAGATATGTTTTTAACAGAATGTCTTTTTTATTGAATTTGTTTTGAACACTTTGTGCCTGCATAACTGATAATGAAATTGAATAGACTAGAATCGAATTTCCAGACACCATTTTTCAGGCTTCAGCCTCTTTCTGAAGCAAAAGGGGCAAATAATGAGCACTTGAAATACAGGGAACTAATTTAAGATTTAAAAAGTAGGTCTAGTGTAATCTTAATTGTGTTGAATAAAATGGAGGATGAGGGCACTTTTCTTGTCACCTTCAACACTTTTCCTTTTCTACGTGCCCATGTATGAATTTGTCCCTGTAAGCTGTCAGTCGTGAGCTGCTTTGATATGGGTTCCTGTCTAATTTGTAAAACTCTTAAATGGGGTGAACACAGAAAAGTGCATTGTGATTTAGAGAGCACCTGATTTCAGGAGTGTATAGGTGCGTTTATTGTGTGGTGTTCCATCTCCAACACCACCTCTCATCCACATGTTATCTCACTGCTGTTTTAGTATAGTGTCAAAGAGGACTTTTTCCCTCTCAGTGAAAACAGAATGAGAGTGCACATTTGGAGGTACAGTGTATTTCGAGAGTGTGTGAAACATACACATTCTCATGCTCACAAAGGTCCACATGGTGCTCATAATCCAGCTACGCCCCATTGCTTAAGGACCAGAGGCAGAGCAGTTCTCTGTCTGATGAGGTGAGGAGTGATCCAGGGTGAGCTCCTGGGTTAGAAGATGTCAGGACACATGCTCCAGTCCTGTCTCTCCTTCGCCTCCCAGTAACCTCCCTTGTACACAAAGTTTGTCTCTCCAGTGACTGAGTCTCTCCTCTGGTGAAACCACAACGGCTGGTAGCCTTCGTATTCTCTGCCTGTGGGAGGAAGCACAGGTGTTAATCAACCTGCCTAATTCAATCACGCTCCACAGGAGAAGCCACACTTGCAAACAATTCACTGAGCGATCAATTTGCCTTCATACATATGCATTTATATAAATATATATATGGGAAGCAATCAATCGCTGCTCATTGCATTTGGGAAAGCTCCAAATGTAAACCGAGCTCATGTAACGGTGAACAAGTTGAACTCAAGAGCGTCAATAAAATATAAATTTGCACAATATGTGCGATGCAAAAACCTGGATCGATCATGGTGAAGGAGATAATTACAACAGCAGTTTTGGAACTGCCTGAACTGAATAATTCATCTGCTTTGTAATGCACAAATCCAGTCAAAAAAGGGAGAAATTGCAGCTTTTTTATGTTGGAACATTTGTACATAAGTAATGGTCTAAAGTCATACGGCTTTTCTTTTCAGCAACCATCCATTGTTGTTAAATTCAGGGACCAGAGCATAAAGTAAGTTGCTTACTGTTGGTCAAAGCGCCAGAAATGAGCCAACAAGCAATCGAAAATACAGGATGTCACTGCAGTGCAAATTTATCACTTGCTAATGTGGCTTCACCATAGCACACTAGGAATACTTTTAGAGTTGTATCTGTTATTTCATGTAATATATTATTGAGGCCAGTTCTACATGAAAATGTCACATGTATGCAGGAAAAAAGTGTTTTTTTTCCTGAGTCATTATCTGGAGAAGTTGACATGAGGGGGGGTATCATGCAGTTCCCACACTGAGGCAGACCACACAGAGGACACACAGAGGATGAAGAGTGTGTGTGTGTGTGTGTGTTTGTGTGTGTATGCCTGCATGTGTGTGTGTTGTTTGATTGATTGATTGCGTGTGTATGTGGGAGTGATGTACAACAGAGGGGCACAGGGCAAGCCCCACTCACCAGAGTCATAATCACACTCTGACCACCAATAGGGGGAGGAAAAGAAAGACAAGTCATGGGTACATCGAATACAGTCTAGCCTACACACAACACACACACTTACACACACACACAGGAATGCCACCAGGATGAAAAGTTTCTGCTCCTCTTTTGTGTCAAACCCCTGACATCTGACCTGCAATAGCTGTTTTAGTCACTGAAATAAGGACTACTTCTGTATTTATAGCTAGGACCAGCTAGTTTTATAATAATATAATATATTATATATTGTTACACAAATATAAGTTTTCTTAAAAAGAAGAAAGTCCGTTAAATAGTATTTAGATTTTATATGTAGATTTATATTATTGGCAGCAGTTTTCATTATTTCAACTTTGTTTTAGAGAGATTAAGCTTTTTCATCAATCTGGTATGGAAGATAGCCCCAAAAAACTACAATACCCATGTGCCTCAGCAGCCATTGCTCCAGAGAGGTAGTTGGCTAGAGGTGTAAATCAAAAATTATGGCAAATCAAAAATGCTTGGTTTTGCACTTGGTTCTTGTTCAACGGAGTACTTGATCTTTGGCTTCTTACAAATAAATATTATTTTCTAATATTATTTTCTTATTCCGTCGTTTATCTCTGTAGTAATATAAGTTTAAAAATAATGGTGAACCCTCTAGTACTCTAAAAACTTCCTCCCACTTCACAACTCAACTCCCTTCTTCTCTCTTCATTCTTTCTTTATCCATCCTCTCTACTTTCATGCAGCACCTCTTTCTTAGACACCACACTCCCTGTCCTCCATTTCATACCGTCATCCAGAGCATCCGACGCCTCTGCTTCCCTCCTCCTCCTCACAGCTCTTTGTTTCTCCTCTAGTCTTTGTTTTTCTGAGTTTGCTTCATCCCACCGCCCTTCCTCCATCAGCCTCTGGTCTGGTCTCAGACGGCTGTCGGTCAGTCCAACTCCTTCCTCCTGCTCATTCAGTGTCAGGGCCAGCGCTGAGAAGTAGTACATGTTCTCAGCATTCTCCCTAACAGAGCAAGGGGAAATGAATATGAGTTACTCAGTTTGATGCTCTACAGTCAACGACAGTGACTAAACATTGCAGCTGTTACAACTATTATTAAACCACTATGACTCATGTATTGTATTGTTCTGTGTTTAGAGGTGGTTGTGAGAGAAGAGCTTACGGGAGAGGGTATTTCTTCCACAGCAGTTTTGGGGACAATGTCTGATAAACGGTCTTCTGCTTCCCCTCTGATCCACTGCCCCCTCGGCTGCTCTGAATGATCTTGGCACTCTCTATTTTATCATCCCAGGTACCCGAGAGGATGTAGTGAGCCTGGCCAGCACTGTCTGCCACCACACCGGTCACCTGGAAGAGGCGAAAAGAAATCAGACAGATAAATACCAGAGGGAATGAAGAAACAAAAGCAAACTGTTTTTCTGTACCTTTATCACTATGCACTTTGCACTCAATGTTAAGCATTTAAATGCACAGCCCCCACTAGGTAGGAGACTAGTGAAATAGTCTCTCCCAGTCATTACAAAGGAAGGTAGCATGTGTGCCCCATTTTTAGGTAATTGGTATGGCTCTAAAGGAGGTTACTTTACCGCAATGTGACCTCATACAACAAGCTTCTGCTGTATTACACTACTATAAGTGCTAATATATTTGTTGGTACTGTCCAGCAGGAGGCAGCATCACACAAACAAACCCCTCATTGTATGACATCATGCTAGGGTTGAGTACCAGTGTGAAGAAGAAGCATTTACCTTTCGTGGTACATCCCTGGAGAAATAACTGTAGGGAGAGAATTTGAGTTGGCAGGTCTCTTTGGTCCTGTGATTCACAATCTCAATGTCCCCCGACTGCACAGATACAGACACACACATGCAAAGAATGAGAGAGACAAACACACACAGAGAATTATCACATATTAAAGCAATTAATTCACAGTGTGTTTACAGGGTAGACAGAAAAATATCATATACAGATAAAAAAGGCAAAGAGCACAGCAGTGTTATCAAAACACTGAAAACATAGTGGTTTGTGGGGGTCCAACCTAAACCAACATGCTTCTACTGAGTACTATCTCAAAGACTAGAAAAACCTATTTTATCAATATGATTTTAATAAAAGCCTTAATAGCCTACATGAACACACTATCTGCAAAAGCCAGACCACATAATTAATTTTACATGAGAGATTTTCTGGGGTTTTTTGTTTTTTCTCATTGACTCATGCGGATGAGGCTGTGTCACAACACATTTTTCACATTTTCACATATTTCAATACAAATTTAACAATGTCAGGAACTATGTAGTTGAATGGACTGCTTATTAATCAAATCTGTCAAACCATCACCACCCAGTACTGACAAAGCAGAATGGCTGAGATGATAAACTAACAAAGCTTTTTACATAAGTTTATATTTAACTGATTTGGCTGCTTTTTGTTAATGAGTGTTGTTGTCTTAAGGATAGTCACGCTGTTTTACAAAATAAAAAGTGTTAGTCCATGTTCATTGCTGTGTTCCTGACAGCCCTGTCTGCCGTGTAGCAGCAACACTAGAGTGGGCAGCAGCAGAATTGTTGGCATAGTTTTGTATGGAGTTGTCTGACTGACCCCATTCTGCACCAGAGGGCAGCAGAGTGGCAGAGTGATGCACAGAGGTCCGGGGGAGAAGGCAAAAGTACCAACTGGAGGAAGTAAAATGTGTAAATAGTGGTAAAACTTTTTCTTGGTGGAGAAACTTAAGTAGGAGAGGGACATTTCTATCAAGTTGGTATTGTTTTTGCTTTGCTAATATTTTTATAACTGATGCCAAAAGCAAAAATAATCATAACAGCTCATTTGGATCAATATCATTGCATATTATCTGTTTTTAAATGACAGTAAAATTGAACTGAATTGACACTACACAGGTTACTGTTAATCACAGACACCAGCATGAACACTGTGGAGTCAACGAACCATACCATAAAGATCATAAAGAAACACTGGCTGTTTATAACCATTCAATATTATCAGTTATTACTCTTTAATAATTCAGAGCTGATATTCTTAGAGTACACTGTACTTTTAGTCCACACAGTAATAACCACACAGTAATAACCACCATATTCTAACATACAAACACAAAGACACTGGCAGACTGACATGCAGCATGAGCAAAAACAGGAAAACGAAGAAAAAAAACTTTTAACTTTTAAACAAATAACTATTCAGCTGAGACAGAAATGCTGTTGTGAAGGCTGCCCCTCCCCCTATATAACTGGGCCACCTCGCAGAAAGAGGAGGCTGTTATTTTAGGGTGTTATTAGAGATCAAAGCTAAAGATAAATCCCTAGAGATTGTGAAGCTCCTTATTCATGTACTATAAGGCTTTGCTGCGATTCTCTTATTCACAGCACTCTGCTTTGCTGGTCTGTACAACACTCTCCTGTAAAACAGGAGGGAAAAACATCTACAGGCTACTCCACTGGAAGATCAGAGGTATTCTTGCAACTTTGTTGGTTTAGAGCTGTGGATGAATGAATGATACCAGTGAGACATGCTCACAAACTGACCTGGTCAATCCACAGCTTGCCCACAATTATGTTGTGCACTGTGGAGGTGACCTTTCTCCACACATAGTGGTTCCCACTGGAGTGGAACTGCAGGTGAATGGCACCTAGGGAGGGGACAGAGACAAAAGGCTGTAAGAAAAAAGAAATATCATATCTGCCTTTGTTGATAACCTACAACTGCAGACCAGAGAGTGACATGTTAGATTGTTTTACTTTTGTGATTCTAAATCTGTTTGTGAGCAGCTGAAAAAATGCTAATCAACACATTTCGGACTGTACACAGACAAATAGATTTCCACCGATTTCCAGCAGTGGGAGATTGATAACATGTATTTGACTGTAAATGCTTTCCACTTAAGAGCTTTTTCTATTACATGGCACCTCACAGCAGGCAGGAAGTGAGACAGATAAATACCACTGCATCCCTTAGCTGGACCTGCATCTATCAAATCTCTCATTTATCTGAGCCAACAGACCCCTGTTCTCCGCCGTCCCAGTGCAACAGAGAGCTCCCTTTATACCCATACTTTATGTATGTGTCAAAAGGGTCATAAAACCCTCCTGATTCATTCTCACACCCTTTCCTCTGGCTTAAGATTGTGTGGGAGGCAGCCCAGGCTTTCCTTTTCCTCAGCTAAACTCTGCCCGGCATGGCTGCAAAATTTGCATGATGGAACCTTTATTTACACGTAGAGTTTGTTTTCTTCCCCACTAAACATGAAATGTCTCACCCAGAGGCATTATGGAGAGGTATTTGCCACGGAACTTGCTGGCGATGGTGATTTCCTGCCACAGGGTCCAGCCTCGTTGGGAAATCACATGATGTGCAGCTGCAGGGGGGTGATGGCTCACCTAACGAGGAAGATTGACATAAAAATAAAGAAGAATATGGGAAATGTGTTCATTTAACATATTTGGAGAACACAAGCTGACCTTGTGTTTGTGTGTCATGTGTATGCACACACATTAGCAAGCAAACAAAAACTGCCTGTGGCTGTGCTGCCCCTGGCCGTTACCTGCTCACACAGCGAGCGGTAGCCAAAGTCCTCCAGGCGATCGAGCTCATAGGTCTCACCCAGGAGGGGGTTGAAAGGTTTGGCTGTCCGATGGACTGTGGTGGAGTAGGACGAGATGGAGAAGGCGGCGACCAGGCACATCTGTTCTAAAGAGGAATCGCAACGCGCTGCCTTGTCCAGAAGCTCGTGATACTCCAGGTCCTCGGTGAGACGCTGCAGCATCGACAGAGGCTCGTTGAAGTTTACCTGAATGGGAGGATCAAGAAGGCATCAGACACATGTAAACCCACTTCTGCATGAACCAAAACAATGCTTCTTATACGTACAGGCATGGGAATTTTGGAGAGCTCTTTGCCAATGCAGTTCTTCATGATGCTCCACAAATTGAGGGAGTAGTTGGGCTTGTCTGGGATATGAGTCCGCCTCTGTTTGCGGGGCTGCAGCTCCTTCCCTGACACGTCATTACAGCTTGGAGACATCTGGAATTAGGTGGGGAATGAGAAGGTGGTAGAAAAAGAATATTCAATATATACAAGTATGAGAAACACTTTCAGCTTCGTGGACAGCTTAGCAACGCATCAGTGAATGGAGACAGAATGACAGAGCTAGTGAAAGTCACAGATGTGTGTTAGAGAGAAAAAGAAACAAGGGAGAGTAGAAGGGAGAGAGAAGAGCAGATGTTTTGCTGGTAATTAAGATTTAGTCGAATGATGCAGCTGTGTATGTTGAAGCACCACAGGGTTGACAATGACACCATAGGAAAAGATAGACAAAGTGTGTGTGTGTACATGAGCATGGGATGAATGTCTGGTTGGAAAAAGACTATGAGCTGCGAGCTTTCCAGCAGCACAAATGAATCTACACTGAGATTACAAAAGTCAGTAGCACTCACAAATGTCAGTCCTATTAGTCAGACTTGTTTGGAGGACAGACACTTACATGGTTGTCCTGGTTCCAGTCACTGGGCTGACCTCCGCTTGCTCCGCTCAAATTACTCTGAGATCGCCTGGAACGCAATAAAAATATTTTCTACAATAAGCACCGGACATATAAACTCTCTCATTCCCCACTTGCTGACACAATATATACCAAATGCACACAAGGGAGCAAACAGATTGCTGGGTATTACAGAGAAATGCGGTCTAACAGTTTCCATCATTTGTAATGGTGCTACTGGAGTTGAGGGATATCTTACAAGAGATGGGCCATAACAATGATGAGGAATAAAACACTACAAGTACAGGAAGGCTGTGCAAGCTCTGCAAAAAAGGTGTAGCTGCCAGCAGAGGACAGACTCCACCTTTTTTTGCAGAGTGGTGGATAAATATACAGAGAGAACCAAAACAAAAACTAAAATTAGTTTATTTTACTGCAAGAAAGTAGACAGGGGCAAGAGTCTTATGTTATTTTTATCTGTGTAAGTCAAAGTGAACACGTGACAAAACGTGAAGGGCATGCGACTGTGATTTGTGTGTGTGTGCGTGTGTAGGTTAAGTTGTCACACCACGAGGCATCATCAGAAGCTTGTTCAGCTGTCAGCCAGAGTCAAAGTCACTGTTGTGACAAACTAGAGCATCCACAAAAATGTTTGTGTTGTGTTTACACATGTACACACTTAGACTTAATATGAAAGTCTATTCTGCTGCTGCCCACTCTAGTGCCAGCCTGTGTAACAGCAGACAGCGCTGTCAGGAGCACAGAAATGAACATGGACTTCAACAAACACTTTTTATTTTGTATAACAGCATGACAATCCTTAAGATGTTAGCACAGGGGCTCTTAGGGCTTAGCAAAGCATTGTTCAACAATAACAATCACTGACAAAAAGTCCACATGGTACCTGTAAAGCCGCCCGTTTATGACTGACCTGTGCTGCGTGTTCTCAGTGGCAGTCACTGTGATAAATGCAGGGGAATCCTCCATGGCATCAAAGTACTCAGTATCCTCATCTTCATCACTCGCCTCTTCTTTGTGCAGCCTCTCACTCCCTTCTGTCGGGACATATACATTTGGGAGTAAGATGCAAACAGCATTTAGAGCAAGCAGAACCAACCATTACATGGAGATGAGGTTGTATTCACAGAGTTCAGGAGTGAGCAGCGTATAATCACATACCCATGGCGATTAATCAAGGAATAATCAGCTTAGTAAAATTGGCAATGTTCCTGCTGGTTAACTAGCCTGAATGATGCGAGTTGTTCTGAGTACGTGTCTAATATTCAGTATCCATCATTCAGTCATCTGTTATGTGTAACAGACAGAGATGTTCATTTCCGTATATCAGGTAAACAGGGTACAGAGTACGAAAAGTGATTGTATTAAAATATAAGGGTGAACTGTGACATTACGTCGCCAAACAATCACCAATATAAAAAATATCTCTTTGTATTTTTCACTAACAAATGTTTAGAGGTGCTTTTATTTAACACTGATTAGTGTCATGCATTCAGTGCATTTAATAAAAAAGATATAACCTCCATCACCTTGTCGTAAACAAGCAAAAGAGATCAAGGATGTTTCTCAGCAAAGTCTAAATGAACCACCTGAGCTTTTCCGATGCTCTGCTTGTATGGCCGAGGTATTATTAAGTATGGGCACCTTAAATAGCGTTGAGGGGAAGGGACTCACACTACATTTTCATGTTTTGTTTTGCTGTGTTTTGGGAGGCATTTTAAGCTCTAATTATAGATAGAAGTGAATCTGGAAAAGAGGGAATGAGAGATGCAACTGAGGTCTCCAGTTCAGCCAGTCTATTCCAGTGTTAAAGTCAAACTCTTGGTCAATCCATCAACTATCTCTTTTTATGCTAAGCTTCACAAAGTTACACTATTTCCTGTTTTGGTATTAAATGTTGCTTTAGGATATTGGTAAAAATGATTAGTGCTGTCATTTTTCTGGCAAAGACAGTTTCACACATGTCGTTGTGTCAGTTAAAATAATGTGTTTCTCCTCGTTGAAGGCACAAACACAGGTATGTTTCAGACAAAGGGTCAGAAGATTTGACACTGAAAGAAATGGCATTAGATGAGAGGTCATAGGGGATCACAATCAGGAAGTTTCTTCCTGTTGGAGAATGCATGTACACAGCAGACCTAATGCAAGCCTGGCTGTTCGTTTTCAGGATATGCAAGTTACAGGTTCAAAAACAAGGAAATTAACAAATGAATAATCAGACTGACAGGAGACCTTCAGCCTTTGGTAAAGTATATTACCATCTCTAATTGAACGATAATCCAATTCAAACCTTCTGACACAACTTAAAATATCCCGCTTGCACATGAGAAATGTCTCTAATATTGAGCCTGAGGTCACACATGACTTTAAGCCAGTAAATGAGGTCCACAGGAGTTAACACAGAGACAGGCAGTCTCACCCTTGTTGGCGGTAGGGGCACTCGGTGTGGAGGAAACGAGCGTAGGCGCTTCTCTCCACGCTCGCTCCAGGCTGTTATGCTGCTTGGCTAGCTGCTCAATGGTCTCCTCTAGGTGGGTTCGCTGCTCTCGCTCATACTGCAGAGCCCGCTGCCATCTCCTACTGTGAGTCTCTGCTAGGTCCAAGAAGTCTCGACATGCCTGGGGAACACAAGTACACAAACACGGACAGTGCTGAAAGTTTAATTTCTATAACATACATCTTAGAAAAAAATCTGCTGTTCATAATTCTTAATACAACAGAACTACAGAGTGTCCTCAAATAACTCTTCTCGTGGCTTAACAGTACTGACACATCATGGAGATTTTGTTAAAAGAGTGACTTCTGTTCAAATCCAGGACACACCTTAAATCAATAAAATCATAAAACCTTTATGAATAATTCCACTTCATTTCAGTCAGCAGAAAATGCTCTACTGAAAAAAATAAATCTTTAGGATATAACTTTTCCTGACAGCTTACATCATGAAATAGAGAACACCAGGATGGAGGAACGCTGTAAAGGCATTCATGTCAGTCATCGTAATCAAGGCTATTTATCACCATTGTTTCGAGCAACCATCAATATGTTAATTAGCCTTCTGACGAGCATTTACTAGGTCTTCCTGCTGTGTCAAATGTGCCTCGGAGCACAGCATAAACACAGAATTCATCAGTGAGTGATGAGTCAGAGGTTAAACCTCTGATTGCATGGCTGACTATGAGTCATTGTTGCTGCCTTGCTTTCACTGAAGACACAAGGAGGGTTATTTCAGATCAAACATATATTTCATGTCAGCATTTGTTCGCTTTGTATCGTGTGTCTGACAGCATCTTCTCACAGCTAGCTCAAAGGTCAATGAACCTAAATACCTCACAGCTGACAACATGCATGATGAAAATGTCACGTGACTGTCATTGAGCTGTCAGCATAGTAGGCCTCAAAGGAGGGTTTCTGAGTGATCATTTTCTAACTGCTTTTCTGCAGTAGAGCATTTTTGTGGTATTTTGTGGGGGTTAGTCATTGTTCTTCCCACGAGTGCATCAACACATGATTACATATGGTCCACTCAGTATTTGCAGCAAATGTCTCTTTGGGCACACAACCAGAGGGGCTGTTGAGATTCATCTTGAACCATTTAGATACAGTTGTGGCTGCAGGCAGAGAGCTGGAGGGACAAATGTGTCAGACAGCTCAAATAATCTCTGTTCTCTGGCTGGTGAAAGCACGACCAGGGTGCAGAGTATCACTTTTAGGCAGAAGGAAGAGAAACAAGGGTGCGGTAACATCTGACTCCTTCCAGAAGGCAGGATACCTGTCCGTCTGCTGCAAAAATTCTTTTCAGCCCCATCCCTGTTGCACGCACACACACACACACGCACGCACGCACGCACGCACGCACGCACGCACGCACGCACGCACGCACGCACGCACGCACGCACGCACCATCTTTTGCACTGATACACCATCAGTTGTCATTTAATAATTAAAGTGAGCTATTTCTAAAAATCACATTATGATAGATTTATTATGTGTGAGAATGATTGCTTTACCTTTCAAAATATATTGTTCTAACATTTTACCACAAAAACTTATTATTTAATTGCAACATGCCAGGATCAGAAACAACACAATGACTATTACAATGGCATAAACTGTCCATCCTGAACATGGAACTACGATAAACATTCACTGATCCTTACACATGTCAGACATAAATAAAAATAAAAATACATGAAAATAAGCTTGTCGTATTCTCCAGCAATACTAATTCACAACTCATTATATTGTATTATTTCATAAGATGCAATACCACACCCTTGTTAACAAGCATCCTTTGTGTGTTCAGGCTGCCCAAAGAAAACAACTTTAATTTGAAGCTAAAGCACAAACCAAGAAATCTATTTTCTATTTCATTCTATTTAGCTGGAAACAATATAAGGAAATTACACTAAAAACATCCAGTCAATTGCTTACCTGCATCAGTTTTGCACAAGCGTCTAAACATCAATGTCTGAGGCTTTAAATGTTAGAAGTGCATGTGACGTTGTGGTCCACTTCCTCAGACTTAACCATGATATGAAACTCAACACCCACTTAAAAATCTACAATAGTTCCACTTTTTTATGCTGAGTCTCTGGTACAAATACAGACTGCATGTGACTTCTGTTGGGGGGGGGGGGTAAGACAGGGGCTGATGAAGGCTGAATGAGTGAATGGGAGGGGATGAGTAAAAGGTGGCATCAGCCGTGTCAAATTAAAGCCCTGGTGCACTTTGCACAGTGAGGAACCCAGTAAAGAATACAATGAACTTGAGTAAACATTCATGTGATTAAATGATAATACTGAAAGTGGTGAAAGCTGCATTGCTGCACGTGCAAGCACGCACGCACGCACACAGGGAAGAGCCTGGATTCAATGACACACATGAGTTACAAGTTACATCACCACTAAATGAACTAATGCAACCCCCTTGTTGAGCCAGGGTCAAATCACAGAGAGCATGCAGTTGTGTCTTCCCATCATGGCCTCCTTCTTTCTGCAAACCCTCGTCTCTTATTATTACCTCCTTGCATGTATGGCCCAATTTCTTCTGAAAAGTTCATTAAGCTAACTTTACAGTGGCCGAAAATATGGCAGCCGAAATACAAACACGCAGATCCTGAAGACAGAGCCATTTACAGGACCAAAAATCATTACTGGGAGTTAGTGGCAGCACTTTTTCTCATTAGAAACACATTCTTGGCAAAACTAATGGTATTTTAATGAGTTAGGCAATCCAAGAGGGTCTATTTTATTGCTTGTCCAGTAAGTTTCAATTTCCCTTCCCAATTAATAAAAAAATGGATGACAAAGAGAAACAAGGGGCTCATCATTTTGAGAAATGGCCTTTCATATAATTAAAAAGCAATCTAGATTGTACTTTTTAACACTATGGCTCAAGTCTCTTAGCTGTGTTAGTACACACTTCAGCATATTCGGAATAATAACTTTCTGCTGTCTGAATTCACACCTAATCCTAAGGTCACAGTACTGGCACTTTAACCACAACTGGCTAAATTATTTTACAAGAAACAGCCAAAATTTTAATAGAAAATCAGTCAGGCATGCATTGTAGTAAAATAAACATAATAAACAATAGAAATAAGAAGAAACACAAACCTTTTGTGATTATCTGCTTTTAGTCTCAGCAGGTCTCTCTGCCTAACTGTAGTCCAGAAGGGTCTTACATTCCTCACCAAGCAAGGGGGGAGGCAGGTTTGAGAGGGGGGAGCAGGGACTATTCCTGTCTCCCCCCGCCACCACCCACTATCATATCTAGTATCACTCCCTCTAGACCTCAACCCTCCCTGAACTCATGTCCACTACTAACATACTGTAAAGCCCGAGGTATGAACCATTGAGGAGAGTGGAACAGGGCCAGATACAGTAGAGTGTTTCTTAGTCTGATGCTGGTAATCAGATCCAATACATAGTGGTGACTGAAAACCTACTGTCGTTTGTTGTTGTGTTATCTTAAATTAAGTTTTTACTTTTCAAATTAAAAATATAATGACACGGTGCCATGTATGTTGTAGTCCTCTGAAGAGACATTGTTTATGATTTAGGGCAATAAATACAATGGACTTAACTTGAACAACAGAAATGCTGGCATTCTAAGTGCATTTATTTTTGATCATCATTTTTAAACATGAAGTCAGAGATGGTTATGTTTAAGGAGGTTTAAACAGGATCTAGAAGGGCCTAGAGCTGCCTCCTTAAACCTGCAGCCTTCATGCCTTCACCTCACTGGGTCTTGTTTAAAATGCCACACTGTGCACTGATCTCATCTCCCATCACTCACTAACCAGCACATTATAGATGACTGCCATTCCTGTCACACTGATCATGCAAAAGCACGCAGGACGCAGGTCCCTCTCTGCTCACAACTCGTCTGCCCCAGCTACTTACATTTATCATAGCATTGGAAGTGATGCGGAAGAGAGTGGCTCGCTCATTGACTGCCTTGATCTTCTCCCCTCCCTCCACAGGGACTTTCAGACCCTCAAGTTCACTCAGGGAACGCTGCAGGGCCGCCCCATGCTTAGCGATCAGGTCATTACATGTGCTGAGGTCATCAAGCTTGCTGACAAGTATCTTCAGGGTGCCCTGAATCTCACTCCGGTCTGACTGGGATGTAGGCTCCTCGTCCCCAGAGTCATCTGGAAGTAAGAGATCACATTAACACCATCTTGAACAAGAGAGGGTTATAAAGACAAATTTTTCTTCACAATTTTCTTCAGGATTTTTGAGCAAAACATCAGCTACACAGATGCTGAATCACAAAACGTGTGCACATCCTTTTTCATTATACAGATATAGACAGACATCTGAAAATGATTAAAAAAAGACAAACTTGTGGTTAAACAATGAAAAGACAAATTGCTAACTATGTCACTATGACAACAAAACATTTAACGTTGATTTGTACAACTGATAAAATTAGAGTTAATTAGACAGCCATTAGTCCGATTTTACAGATGGTTTCATAAAACACTTATCAGACTGTGACACAATGACTATGACTGACTCTGACTGCAGACATCCTCATAAGCTCATCCAATGTAAGCGTAAGCTCTATCATGGCATATAAATACAGATGGCTCATACCCATGAGCCTTTGCAGTAGCAGCTGCCGTACAGGATGATGTCAATAAAAGAGAGGTTACTCCAGCTTATACAGAACATACAAGAACAGTGTCCTACCATTACCCATACATTACACACGTGTGTATGCACACAGTGCAAGCACAAGCCCACAAATAGGAAGACAGAAATATACTAAGGCTAAAACTGAGGTCCATAAACAGTCTGGCAACATCGTATGAGGAGCAAATCCAAAAAGAAAGAAAACTCTTTATTATTTTAACTAAAGTTGATGGGATGGCTAGTTCTAAAATAATTTGATTATACTTCTTTTGTAATATTTTTATATGACAAAACACAGGGGAACTTGCATGCTGGATTTTTAACTAAAGAAATATTTGCACACCTGTGTATCAAATATTATATATCCACACAAAAAATAATTCCCAATAAACAAGCACCGGTGTTTGTGTGTTTTTGGTTTTAATAAATGAAGATCACAAAACAAATCCATATGACTGGGATAATTAAAAGTGCCTGCTTCAGTGCTGGCGCACTCACTCTTGACAAATTTTGGCACGCTGAAAAGGAAAAACATCACAACAAACCAGAGGAAGGACGATGTAAAAATGTACTGCTTCTGCTAAAACTGCTAAATAGGTGGCTTCCCAGTAGGAAGTTAAAGGTTCAAATGCAAAGAGAAAGTCTCTCTGCCCTCTGATCCACCTTGTTGACTGTCTAATGCTCAAATGTCTAGAAACTGCTGTTCTGGTGTCTTCTACACCCCACTGTGCAAAGTATGCTTCGTCACACAGAAAATGCCTGTTATGTAGCTGATAGCAGAGACTGTCACAGTCTTGGTGAGAGGCAGCGCTACAGCAACACTTTCACCTAAGAACATGGCAACTGGCTGTGACCTCGCAGTGGAAGAGACTATCACCTCTGTCAAGTCTATTTACAACATGCAAGTACAACATGGATCTCTGCCTAGGCGATGCTGGTAGTCTGGCAGTCTCAGGTCAACATCATACAATGGCGACATACTTGGTTCAGATTTGACCTTTGACAAACAAGCAGCACAGAGATTTATCCACACTGGACTGCTCATTAAGTACAACTGTTGCTTATCATCTAAAGACAATGTTGTAAAAACAGCATTTATTACTACATCTTATTTAACATTAAAAGCAACAGTAGCACTTTGAACAATGCTGTAACAAGTTATTCAAGGTGAATAACATTTTTGAGTTCTGCAGTAAGAGTTCACACTTCACACAAGATTTTCCATTGTTTTTGACTCACTAGTCAAAGCAACCATCAGTTCTGGTCATATCACACGCCACCATGGACTGAATACCTGAGAGTGAAAAACGTTGACACATGGACACTTGCGGTTTAACTTAAATTAAAAATTATTATATATTCAATTAACAGTTTTGATAAGCGCCAATATTTTTCTAGCCATGCTTTGCTGGATGGCTTTAGAGATGGTAGAGTTGATCAGTTGGTTCAATCTTTGGTCAAGACTAAAATGTCTTGTGCCACCATGAGGCTGACATTTACATTTTTTGGCACCATATGTCACCATAATTACTTGATGGATTGTCCTGAATTAGGGCATCACCCTGAGTCAGTCAAGTCACCTTTAGGACAAATTATATTCACCTGTCTTTTTTATATGCATAAAATATGGTCAAAATACCATTTGACCCATTTATCATAATTTGCCTTATCAGCCTTCACATTGGTTTCAGTGCTAATTAGAGAATATTAGCACGCTAAAACATTAAATGAAGACAAACATGGTTAAACTGGCACAAAATTGAACCTACTAAATAGGTTCTGGATAGACTAATGTACCCTGCCATTACATGTATTGATCATAAATAGAATGGGGTTAAGTCTTCTCATGTAAAAGGAAAGAGAACCAAGAAGGGCGTCACAGAGGAGAGAAACCAGGGGAGTAAAGAAGAGAAAGAAATGGAAATAAAAATATCTCTCACCATGTTTGCATTCCTGGGCATCCATTTTCACCCAAAGGTAACCAAAGTTCAGCCAGGAAGAAGTAGCACACACAGGCCACTGAGCTCTATCCTCAGAAGTAATGTGTGAACATGGTGAATAGACTTTTAGAGAAACACCACCGTCTGGTCATTAGAGACAAAAACAAGACAGTCTAGCCAAAGGTCAATCCAGCCGCCCTACAGCGACAATGAAACCTTAAGGGAACATGCATCAGAAAGTGACACTAGCATACACCCATTACCAGCCAGCAAAAGAGTAGGAACCACATTAAACTGAATTTCAGTAAGTCACTGCAGAGAAAAGCAGGTAAAGAAAGCTGACAATGTAAAATCAGAAAATTGACTGGAGAGTCGATAGACGGGCAGCTGCAGTGCAAAAGAAAGCGAGACGGTAAAAGAGTGAGAAAATGTAACTTTAGAGAGAGTTGGGGAGGATAATGAAATAAGGCTTAAATTGATAGAGTGTGACTATAGTAGAGCAGCTTTAAACAGATAAGTTGGTTGGTTAATTGGTGTGGTTTTGAATTTCCTCCCACGAGGCAACAATAAGCCTGTCCCGAATCACATTTGAGCAGATACATAACCTGTAAGTTCAAAATGTGTCATCTAAAGATTTTTCTAAGACAAAATTATTGAAAGAAATTATCATATGAAAATGCTAAAAAATATAGTTATGGACCTGACTGACTTCTGCTCCTTATCCAATTTGAATTATTTTAATTTGCAGCACTAGAAATGATGTATAATTACAACGTTTAATTTGGTTAATCTGTATGAAAGAAGCAGAGAGTGAGTCTCCTCAAGTTTTAATAAGTGTAAACAAGAGACGGCGAGTCATGCATTAACAAACAACTAACCAGTGTACATCTAAAATGCCAGCAACCAACTAATAAGTTTCTTTGTAGGTTGCAAGTTTCTTGTGAAACTGGTACATTAACACAACAGACAGCAGAGGTCAAAGTTAGAGTGGGAGTTTCATGGACCAAGGTCTGGTTTGCTGAGTGTGCGTAAGGTAAAAGACCTTGGTTAAAGGCAGGAGATAATGAATTGTGCCCTCAAGATATGTATTAGTCAGAATTGAATGAACAATCAGTTGAACACAGGAGAATGATCCACAGTAACCCCCAATGAAACTATTTTCTGTTGCGATGGAAAACCAAGGTCACTGAATGGCAAAGTCACCACTGACTGAGCTACAGAGAAGTGCTCTGCATCGTATCCATATTGAGAGTGTGAAATTACAGAGGAAGGTCTGGATAATATTAGGATAGTATGCAGTAAAAGTATACCTTTGGAGGAACACTGATTGGTGGTTAGACATTTCAGAGGTGTTCATGCAGGTACTATGGCAGAACAAGCCCTGAACCCATTTAAGATAATGATATTTTTCTAATGTTAAATAAAATGTATAGTTGGGACATTAAAGACTAAACAAAATTAAATGGCTGAGCAAAGTCATTTGCAGTACTGCAGTCACGCCTTGCTCTTATTATTCACCCTCATTCTGCCAGTGAGTTCAGCAGCTCCAAGCGACGCCACTTAAAAATAAACTGTCACATGTACCAAGGAGTATTTGTTCTGAAGAGACTCTGCTTACAGCTCGTCACCTGCAAAAGTAATTCTGTTTTTAAAAAAACCCTCTCTAAAGCAAGCTGTGAGTTGAAAGAACACACATTTTGGTCGTTGGTGCCACTTCATAGACAAGCTTTAAGAACAAGGAGAAATCTGAAGTGAAGCTTCTACAGGCATGTCAGAAATGCCCTTTCTGCAATGTCCCTTTGGTTCACTGAGCCAGATCCTTATAGCATTGATAAAATGTCAAACAATACTGGCCAAGTTTGAATACTGGAGAAGTCTGAACATATCCTATCACCTGTATATCACTCAGTCCTGTAATAAAAAGTGAAGACTGGCTTTTCCACTAAACCAGAGTCAATGAATAGCCAATCTGTGTGGTCTGTGCATCAGAGTCAGTGCTTAGCTTGCCCCCCGCACATTTCCGACCCCTTCCTTCCTGACAACAGATGTGGATGGATGGCTCTCTGTCGCGAAGTCGACACCACGAGGCAAGGCCAGGAGCCCATTACCACGCCAGTCATGCCTCAAGGGCGGACTGCCTCCCCCTCCCCCACAGCCTACCACCTGCATCAACATGAAGTCTGTTTTCAGTTCCCACCATGTCTCTATTGAACCCTTCAGAGGATGATTTTATAATTTAAGCTAATGTCTGCGTGAGCCAGGACCCAAGTTTACTGGCTCATCAAATCACAACACGTCAGCACATAAACACACATCAATCATCCTCCTCAGCATGTGCAAAGCCTTCTTGCCCTTCACTCCTTCCTTATTGTCCATCTCAGTTTCAAGCACGAAAGGGTGAGGGAGGAAGAGAGAAAGCAAGAGAATAGGATGTGGGAGAATGTAATTGGGAGAGCACCACTGTCAGGGCTCTCTGCTTGTCCCTGAGGACAGGCTGTCAGATCAGTGGAGCCAGGCCTCTGGCTGACAAGACATCACCCTGTGGCAGAAAGATGTGCACATCGAGCCGCCGAGCACAAGGGAGAAATGGACTGCCCCACTGGATTAAACATGGTATTTGAACACACTCAAAGGCCTAATCAAATGGAGAATGAGTGTCGGAAAATTATAAAGAAGCTCACTTTTATTTCTAATGGTAATTAGAGCTAATTTTAACAGGTCAGCGTCACCATGAAGCTGTGAGCTATAGAGCACATTGACACGACAGCAGCAAAGATGTGAGGCCGTAATGTCTATACTGAATGTGGGTGTTGTCAATCTGTGTTACTGTTTACAACATCACTATAAACTATTAGCAGAATTCATTTTTATCCACAAAATGTTTTTTCATAACTCAATCTCTCAACTCAAACTCAACTCAAACTTTGTTTTAGGAATGAATGGGATCAAAACAGAGATTTTGTTTTCCTACTGTATCTACTCACTTACCCATTTATTAGTTACGCCTAGCAAAAAATAACAGCCCTGCAATAAATCCGACTAGAAATTACTTTAATATAGTTTGTTTGTATTTACAGTTATGTACAGTTATGTGACAAACATGTTTTTCTAAGAAAGTACCACAGTGACTTATGTACCAAACAAAAGTCGTGAGGCATAAGGTGGGCATAAAAAGCAGAGAACTTTGACATCAGAGACTGGAGTTCACATCTTGAGTCCCCCCACATGAGGTTCAGTTACAGCAACAAAAGCACTTTGGTAAGCTTGGAGGAAAATGGTAATTTAGGATAAATGTTCCTCAATATGGTGATAAAAACAGCATAGCATCATGTTTTCTGTTCCAAATTCACTGTATATAAACAGAGACAGTGTTGATAAGTTCTACCTTCATGGAATTCATAATGTCATTATTCAACTATGGTCATGTTGGGGCTGTAGTTTGTGACACTGTTGATTTAAACTGTGTTATAATAAGAGTTTTTCTAATATTTAGTTGATCCCAGTTCATATAAATGAAGTAGAAAAACTATTGGACATTAGTTTCAATGAAAATTGAACATCCAACCATCTGGATATTATTATTTAAAGCAGGGTTGCTGTATTAAACTAGATTAGTTTTAGCAAAGTTAACTAAATAAACACAAAACTGAGAGTAAAATATACAATAACACATAGTAATATGTTAGTTGTTTCTCTGTTTATGTGACAACTTCATCACATCACATTATTTGTATTGCTCGAGGGTCCAGATTTTTGCTTTTGCAAAAATGATGTGATGAAATGAAACATCGCTGTTATCAGATATTGATTCTAATCAGCGAGCATTAGTGCACATGCAATCTGAAGACCACTCTATTTTTAGTGTAGAGACAGTTTGTACCTGTGGTTGGAAAAGATGTCTGTTAGCAGTGAGAGAAAAGACAGAGGGAGATGACTGTTTTGATGGAGAGAACAAGATAAAAAAATATATGAAAAGTGTATCAGAAACAGACGAACAGGCTAGATGAAGAGTGAGGATGTGTCCCGAGGGGGGAGAATGTAATCCTGGCCAGTAATTGCTAACTTGCTCCATACCTCTCCTGAGATACATCACAAGGAGACAAACAGAGGAGACAGCAGGTTAAACCCAGTAACACAGCACTCAGCTCTCCACAAGCAAATGAGAAACTGTGAGGTGCAACTCATCACTGTCCCCAAAGCTCTGCAGTACAGCTCTGGCCCTGTATCCAATCGAACAGCAAACAACAAAAGAAAAGATTAACAGCAAACCGCTGCAACCAAGCAATGAGTCTGAATTCAGTAACATTTTATAAAGTGCTAGGATAGACAAAAAGAAAAACGATCAGTCTGCTGACTCCTATACTATAGATTTGTATTCCTTTATGCTGAATATATTTGATAAATTCCCAGTTGGTGCATCAAACCTGTGTAAGGAAAATGGCTCTTGCTTACTGCATAACTCCTACAGTCTGAAGGTTGAGGTCATTAATTCTCTTACAACCTCAGAATACTAAGGGAGCTCATCTGCACAAGTCTGGTCACTGTGACAGGATTTCCAGGATTTTACTGCAGTAATGAAAATGTTTGCTGCTCTAAAGAGACAATGAACCATAAGCAAAATGTGAAGCCAGTGTTTACCATCTAAAAGTGTCTGCATTGATATCTTCACTGTCCTAAATACACTACATGGATGAAAGAGTTTTCATCACTGAAAGGCAAAAGCTTAATTAATACCTATGTAAAAAAAACCAAAACTGTAATCACACATTAACTGAAGGCATGCAGCTGCTCAGCCTGTGAGAGGAGGGTCTGATGACAGCTGGTTCATCAAAACAGTACTAAAACAGTAGCTATATTAAAAAAATATGAATGCTTGTGAAAGACCTCATTATCAGAGACACAGCATCAGATGCATTTCCACAACGCAGTGCACAATACTGAGTTGTAAAAAAAATCACTTTTGTGTTGCAACTTTATAGTAGCAGCTCATAAACTCGTGCATGCACACAATCAGTAATACAGTGACACAATAACACATCCTTGAGATGCAGCGTTATTGTTATAATATTCAAGTTAAAAATTTTATTTTTTTTAATGATAAAGTCTTTTTATTACACTATTTAAAGTTGCTGTTTGTTGTTGTTTTTCAGTGTATTTACATTCTGTAATTAACTCTTTATCAAATGTTTGTGGCGGAGTCAGACAGTTTGTACTAACTTCAAACTGCACTTAAAATCAAATGGGATTGACAAAAAATGAACCATACATAGTACCATATTTCTAAAGCAGTACTGTATGAAAGCTGTACAAAAACCATACGTGTCACTAAACCAAATGTACTGTATTCCTCAAAGCAGTAGTGCTGAGGTGATATTAACCATTAGACAATTTGTAAACTGCCAGAGATTTACATACTGTTTATCCTGAGGTGGCTCTCCCTTTATATCTCTGACTGTTTTGTCAGGCCATCGTGGACAATTTTTCACATCAATGAGCTGGATTGCTTATGTGACAAAATGCCTTGATTGGTCAAATATTGAATTCACTACCTCAGCCAATAAAAACATTCTGTATACATATTTAGTCAGAGACTCATTTGTCAATTGATTTCCAGATCATGTCACTAGTATTAAATCCATATCACCCGATCCCACTAAGCTCTTGAATGACAATTTAGCATTTATCACAAGCAAGTTTGGACAAGCATTTTGATCTTCTATTTGGCTATTCATGCTTTTGATAAGAACTCACTGTGAGTTGCTGCTACTGTCTCTCATTGAGCACCCTGAAAATGTAGAAAGATTTAACACGGTCCTGACCCATTAGACAGCACAGCCGGATCATAGCCAGATCGTTATCCGTCATGCTAATTGTCACAGTACAATACTGCGAAATAATGAGCCATGAAGGTTGCCATCAAACCAGAAAAGAGGTGACTTGCTCCCCAGAGGAGTAGTTGAGGTGTCTCTGAAGTACACTTAAGTTATGTGCATTAATATTTGAAAAATTAATAATGATTGGGTCCCGACCCCTGTGCTCTAACCCTCTTAAAAATGCATGCAGTATGTGTAGTGACTATGTGTGTGCGTAACTAGGGACACATGAAAGTTAAATGTCATCTGTCTGTGCACACTGACAAAGTTTTAAATACTTCACTGAGGGCTGATTATCAAAGCAATGCGGAATCTCACATAGTAGTTTTACGTGTCCACAAAACACTCAAAATAATTGTGACCATCATAGCAGCCCAAGTACGCCAAGAAATTTCCACTAGGTAACAGCATTTCAGTGTCCCACCACAGATGATTCTGCTAATCACCTCCAATTTCATGAAATACACAGATGTTTCATGGACAGGGACTAAATTTTCTATTAAAATAGATATGAAATGAGTGATGTGAATGGCCAGACAAACAAAATACAGTAAAGGTGCAATTAAAACATTACAAGAGACAAGAGAAGTTCTCTGTAGATGCTTTATTTATGTTCTGGTCTTTTATTTTAGAAGAATAGTGTGTATACATGCCCTAAGGCCTGCACAATCATTTAAATTTAATTAGACAGAAGTCACAAAATCTTTCAGAGGTTTGTCAGATAGCAATCAGGTTTGTTACCATTCAAGAATTCATCCTTGTGTAAACTAAAAAATTGACTTTGTCTTGAAGCTTTCTTATGCTGCATTTGTTTTTCACAAATCCCAATTCCTGCCTAAAACTGGAGCACTGCCTTCATGACATCTGACAAAGACATGGCTGTCAACAGGATATGATTGTTTGGCATGTGCGTGCCTCCAGCAGTTCTCTGTCATGAGGTGCGACATTGTAAGGCAGTTTTATTTGTTACTTTTTCAGCAGTGGCCCAGTTGGAACAGTGAGCTCTCCAATTTACTGAGCTTAAGTGGTTTTTACTGGCCCTGAGCCACAGTTAGCCACTGTTACTGAACTCCATCTGAGTCACTGACATGAAACTATGTCCTACCAAGTCTTTATTTTGATTGGTACAGATGGATTTAGTTGCTTGGATTTAAACTTATATAGTTGATCTCAGTGTTGGTTAGTTCAGAGTTTAACTTTCTTAGTTGATACATCTGCCAGCACCTAAATTAGTAGTTCAAGGACCCAATGGAAAAATGGATTTAGAGAAAAAGAGTGCTTAGACATCTTTACATTACAAATTATTGACCCACACTAAAAATTTGGAGATGTTCAGACTATGTTCCCACAAAAGAGATAAGTAAACGTATTAAACTGGCCATTGTTTTAAAATGTTTTAATGTTTTAATGTTTAAAGCCAGCTGTAGAGCTACTTTTGTAAAAACTTGCATCAAATGTCAAAGTCACAAACTCAATACACCTTAAATCTACATCATGGTAAATGGATGTTTGATGAAATGCAATAACATGTCAGACTCAAACAATGCACAGTAACTGTTCAGAATTAATGCAAGATTTTAACAACATCAAAACACATACTTGCTACATAAAAGGCATTATGATGAAGGCTTTGGTCAATGGAATTATGTTGTGACACTATAAGAGAAAATCTTGTACTATAATCTCCTTGATGTGTTGGTTCTGACTCATGTTCCCATAAACGTAATCAGGTCTCAACATTCATATTGAAGAGAGCGTGCAGGAGCCTACTGTGAAAAGTCTTAAAACAACACGGCTTTTATCATCTTTGCCAAACTCATTTCAGTGAGCAAACAGGTAAAGTGAACAGACACAGAGAGCCCAGGGCTTAACAGCACAGCTGCTTGACTCAACACTGCCCAACTCTGCCAACGGCAGGAAACCATAGATAGAAGTGAGAGAGGTGGAAGTACAGAACAGGATGAGACAGTGAGGAGCAAACGTATTAATCCACACATTTCTATATTGAGCCTCCAAAGGTAATAAGTATAATTATATGAAGAAATACGGGATGCTATCAACTCGCCATAACGTGTAATAGAATATTGATTTGTTCTGTGCAAAATCCTTTACCATCTGGACAACATGTTATGCAGGCTTATATTACTTGTGAGTGGACAGTGCAAATATCTTGTTAATGTGTAGTTCTACTGCCCTTATGCCCTTACTACTATTATGGCACAATAGCACTCAATGGCAGCTTTTACCAACCTGGGATAATATACACCGTGCCGCATTTTGCAGTTTCTGATGGTGCAATGAAATCTTCACACAAAATATGCGAACACAGATGCACGTTGCCAACAGGACACGTAGACCTGGCAGGCTCCGACTCATCCATATGCAAATGTGAGGTGGAGCAGGCGCAAAGAAAAGAGAGGAAATGAGTGTGAGCGAGTGTGAGCAGCACGGGTAAAAGAAGGAAAACGGGGAAGGAGACTGCATGCAGTGAGGAGTGCAGGAGAGGGACAGACTGCTCTTTTTACAGCATGAAGCGCTGCATTGTTGATGGAGGCTACAGGAATGTGAGCATCCATGGCGACAGATGACAGACGCCAGGGAGAGGAAGACGGATGGAGGAATGACAGCTACCTCTCAGACGTACAATGAGGAGGAGATGGCAGGATGACGAAGGTTTTGTCGTTGGACAGATGGAGACGAGTGTGACAGCTCTGTGCTCCTGTGTTATAGCTTTAGCTATAGCTGTACTGACCCTGGTTGAGTTTACTCAGGCAGCCCGAGTTGCAGAGGGAGCGGACCGTCCCCGACTCCCAGCAGCTCCGGCCCTTCATCCCACTCTCTGCAGGCCTGATCCCACTCCACGCTCCCTCAGACGCAACGCTGCCCTGAGCCACTACATAATCCCAGCGAGGGGGGGCAGAGGCAGCGACTTTCCCTGTTCAGCATTGCAGCGTGCACACACATACATGCACACTCCAACACATACACACAGTACACATGAAGGGGAGCGATGCAGGCGCCCCCGCTTGTAATTCCTATCCCCTCTCCTGCATTGCTTCCCCTTCTTCCGGAAACGCACTCAGGATACACACATTCACAAAGCTCGGCACATTTACAATTCTCCTCCACATGCTTCTCTCAGTGCAGTGCAGATTGGAGAGGGAGGGAGAAAACGAGGGAGGGAGGCAGAAAAGGAGAGAGGGAGGGAGTGAAGCAGAGAGGAGATAGGGCTCGGCAGCCAGCAGTCAAGAAGGACCAGAATGCATTGGTTACTCTCTGCAACCCCCACCCTGCCATCCCCTGCTTTTGTTGTTTGACAGAAAAAGCCCAACTATTCTAGGAAAGCTGAATGGCAGAGACAGAATTAGGCAAGAGCTATGGTAAGCTTATGTGTGATGAGGCGTGGGGGATGAAAAGATTAAGTTTGGATATATTAACTCAGAGTGATGCCACTAGACCAAGGGTGAAAGTTCAAATAAAACGTCCTTCAACGAAATGTCTGTTTCCTCTCCTACTGACTGATATGTTCCCCCTCTGCTGTCCTCTGTCACATCATCTTCGCAGTTCTCAGCACCAGCAATTGATGGCCCACTACAAATCTGACCTCCCACACAAAGGTCAGTGACACTATACAAACGCAGCACAACACTACTTGCAATAACAAGCCTCACACCCTTCCTTTTTTCAAAGCACGAAGGTATTACTGCCAATCCATATACATAAAAATGTACTGTAACACAAGGTCACCTTCAGTTAACTGTGGGCCTCTGTGAACAGGTTACACTGATTCTATGTAATTATTTCATCTACTGTTTATTTACTTTCGGCACAATCACATTATAATACACGGTTGTTATTGTAGAGTACGGTATGATTCAGAGCAAGTTAATAGAAGATAATACAAAGAGTTTGATCTCCTGTATTTCAAAAATAAATAACAATAAATAGCTTTGAGCATCACTCTTCATTTAATAATGTATGCAAATGTGTGTTTGTTATTCCGTAATACATCAATATCTGAAAATGTCCTTATATTATCATAATAACAATGTCAAGCATATCACACAGTGTATCTGATAAGGACAGGCCACTGTTTCATGATGCAACACACATTTCTTCTTCTATGTGTAACAGCATGGATAAAATGCATAAAACAGCTGTGCAAATTAGGCCAGCTGTATACCAAGTCCTTCCCTTGACTGAAAACACTGCTACAGCATCACATGGGCCTTGTCTACTGTAATAACTACGTGCAGTGATTCTGTAAAATATCTGGTAACAGCAAAAACAGGTAACAGGGGAGGGCTGTGGTGGACTGTAAGTGAGGTGAGGAAAGTGCTGACAGGGAGAGATTGTTGGACTGTAAATAAATAACATCCCCTAAATGTCCCGGGGCATGTTCAAGGGGGCACCGAAGCATGAAACCTCAATTAATTTCATAGTTGACCTTCATCACGTCTTTCCTTCAATACAGTTAAGTTTAACCATGCAAAGCGAGCCCAACCTGACTGGTGAAACAAGACAGATTTGTGTGATGCAGCTGCTCATGTTACCAATGCCCTTTAAAATACAACATCTTTGGGTAGTGTTTTAGATGCCCGATTTTCTTTTGTTTTGTTTTGAGTCATTACTCTTAATGTAAAGCTGCATTTTGTGTATGACATGTGTATGATAAGTAAATAAAATTAATTACCATTAACATCATTTTTCAATTAAACCGAGATACATGAAATCGCTGTAAGGGGTGTCTGAATTCATAGTCTTGATTTAAAAGTTAATAATTTCTTGTATTCTAATATTTTATCTTACATTGTGAAATTATATTATACTGTAATTATACAGTATATACAGCATCCATAGAGTATTTTCTGCAAAAATTATTGAGAGTATTTTCAGTGAACAGTACTTATATACATACCACATGTACATGCATATAGATAATTAAAACCCAAGCATATTTTTTCATGATTTACATTTTAGAAGTTGAAAAATTAGAAGGAAAAATTAGAAATTTAACACAACATGTCCCTGTTTATTTACCAGAGAAGAGAGAGTTGAAGCCAAATCATCTCAAAGACAAACTCAAGTGAAAGAGGGTGTTTAAAGAGCACCAGTTACAGTCTTATTAAGCCAATTACTGCATTAAGATCCAGGAACACAAACAGTCCCCACAGCCTGAATGCACAAGCACTGAGCTCATTAAAACCAGCTCAAACAGCTCAGGTCAAGACAACCCTTTCATCGCAGGAAGGAGCTAATATTAACATGAAAATGACTTTTTAGAAGTCACATTCTCATTTTGAGACCGTTTAATACATTATGCTGTGTCAATTTCAGCAGCAGTGGCCGTATAAATGTTATTGATCCATGCCAAAAGACCTCATTATTCTAGACACTGTGCTGCCTCCCTGTCACTGAGGCAAGAGAAGACAACTTGTATGTAAGAACCAAAAAGACTAAAATCGACTGCAGTGAAATACAAGCTAAAACTGAAGGCTCCTAATTGACTGACACTCCTCCTGTGGCGATAATAACCTGCTAATCTAAAAGAGGTTGAGGATCTTTAATTAACCACAAATGTAAGAGTTAATGGTAATTGCTTCCTCCATCGGCCTGCACTGGAACATAGGAGAGAAGCCATGCATCAACTTGATGATTTAGTAATCACAAACAGACACAACACAGCAGAGTGAAATTACAGCTGACTCTCCATACACTAGGGCAATGAATCATCCAGCTCTGCGTGCACTTAGTCATCACTGACAAATAAACCCAAGTCCAGGTAGCATCTATGCGAGACAGCTATTGGTGCTGGCGCCGCAAGTACCTCTGCAAGTTGTGCCTTTAAATTTTGGCCTTCAAAAATATCCCTGCACGTGTCTTGAGACATGTGGAAGCACTGCTAAAAATGTGTTTCTCATTCATATGCAAATGCAGATGCTCCAAAATCTTGATTCTCTGTAGATTATAAAGTATAAGGCTCTACCGTCACGTCTAAAAATACAACTACTTGACTTCTGCAGCACCTGCCACCACCATTCAAAAAATGTAATAATAAGAGTTACAGCAAATAGTATCTCCTGAATAAATATTCGACTCAAGTTATTTTTTGGATGTGAACCTTAAATTGAAGAAGTTTCCTCGGGAGCAATAACCTCAGCCAAATGTTTCCATGGCTGCTGACCAGAGCTGCAGAAATGAGAAGTATTTTGAGCATTTGCTCATTAAAGAATAGTTTCAGTTCAGTGATATTCGTGGGATGTCTTGCCTGTAGACTTTAATAGCCTTAAGGTCAGGATTCTGACATCCAAATACTGTAGTAGAACTTGATCAGTCAAAAACCTGCCATGGAATTTCTGTGCTGGTGTGAGTCGGAAACAACCTCTTGTTAAGGTTCAGATACTTTATACTACTTTATATGTTCCTTTATCAGATTAGATTACCGTCAAATCATTTAAACTAAGAAGTAGACGTGTGTGTGGAGTGTTTACATTTTTGTTAGGAGGTGAACTACCCAATCCTTCTGGATTGTTTTAATGACCACAACTGTGTACTTCAGGATTGTAGGTGGGGATAAACTGTACGTACAGCCTTAAAAAGATGTTCCTAACAATCTAATAAATATCCTGGGCCATGTTTGTCAGGTGAGGTCCTCCACAAGTACACTAGTACAACTATCCAGAAGTGCTCCACCTCCCATCTGCACTCTACCCACTCTCACCATCTTAGTTTGGATGCTTTGATATGTGGTGGTAATCTAATTTCACGTTCCTGTAGAATTTCACAGAACCATTAGAAATTCATCAGTGGCCGCACGTTGTCTTGACCCCGAGCTGGCGAAGTCCTAAACCACAAGGATCTCACCACCACGCTTAATGAAAGGACAGGGTCCTGGTGTTTGTATACTTAACTTTATAGCTCCAGAAAATATAACTTTGTGTCTTTTTCTTGCAAACATGTTCACTTTTGCTTCTTAAACATTGTTTTCACTGATATGTACTTTTGTAATTACCTTTATAGCTAAACTGTTTTGAGGATAGTTAAATGTGGTGAAATGTTTCTATTTGACCTTTATAGCCCAAACTATTTGAATTTCAATTTGTTGTAATGCATATGTGTCAGTACATGGATCACTTTACTAAAATTGCACTCACAGACACTGTTAGCCTATTTGCTCACATACATCCTGCACTGCAAACCTGTAAATGCTTTAAATATAACCTATAACAGTACTAGTGCTTATCTGGACAGTATTTTAACTGTTTTTCTTCCATGTATAACAGAATTAACAATGTAGTCTAATTATGTGAACTAAACTTGCTTGACATCATCTGTCTGTACCCAGTAGAGTGACGGCCTCTGCATCACTCCTTCAGTCTCCATCATCAAGTCAGACATGTCACCAACACCAACAACATTTACGAACTAACCAGTCCAAATGTTACATGAAACATCTGCAGCTGTGGAGACAAAGAAGAAAGGTATCTCCCAACATCTCCACATGGCTGCTACCTAATGTAGGCTGACTCTGGTCTATGCAACAGAAATGGCACAACTTAGAATTAAATGAAAGAAAGCTACAAAAGATGACACAAAGTAATTACAAAACATGTTTTTTATATCTGTGGATTCATTCACAAAATATTTTCTTCACTTCCAGTTTGTAAGCCACAGACCAGACCATCAAAAATGTAGCCATTGGGTCTCAGACTGTACACCTGTTTACTATACTGACTCAAGAGCAGGGCAGATACCTTATTCAAAAATTACATTTTTTCCAATCTCTCACAGCAGTTTTAACAAAAAAATATTCAGCCCACCGTGGCATATAGCAGTACTGTGGAGAAACAATCAGAACCCTTGTGACCAGTGTCATAACACAGAAGTCCACTGAAAGGATAAAAAATATGAAAATAGAAAATGTGAACACTAAACTACTACTATCCAAATTGGCTTGGGAGACTAATTTATATTTCAATGACCTTCCTGTAACTGCGCTCTCAATTTCTCAACTTCTCCTCGCTGCTGATGAAGCAGAAAGGCTACAGAATGAGCGACAGAGAAAATCCCCTTGTCGACTGGGACACAATGTGAGTTTAATAATGAATTCAGGATTCATGCAAGATGCGGCAGGTCACTGGGCACACTTGAGCCATACAGTGCACATAAATCAGTGAAACAAAGGAAAGCACAAGAGTAGCAGTAATGTGGCTTGAATTATGTAACAATGCAGTACTTGTACAGTAGCACTGCCCATGTTGTAGTCAGGGTTAACATAATTTATAGACTCATTATACTGAGTATGATTGTCTAACAGCAAAACACCCGGGTAAGGAACTGTAGGTGTGATTATTCAAGGACAACATTCATTATTTATCTTGCTTACACTCACACACACAAAATCACATGAAGACACACACACACAAAGCCACACACATATACGCTACATAATCAGGCTCATGTGGCCTCTCTTTAAAGATTCATTCCAGTTATTCACAACCATATTGTCCTGGTTCTGGTCCAACTAGGACCCTGATGGTTTCCTGTCATACTGTCAAGAAGCACAGGTAACGTGTGAATCAGTCCTCTAGGACAGACAGGCAAACAATGCCTTTTCTGACACCTACAACACCAAATACAGCTACAGTGTTATCCTCTAAACCTAATAAACATAGAAATTAAAAATCTGTGAACATGACTACAATGTCATTTACAGAATTTGTATTAAAATGTTTTTGTTGACAAAAACAGGAATAACACCTTGAAAAAAATCTAAAACCAAATTCTGTTGCTACAATTTTTAAGTTCCGATGTGTTTCATTGTGAAAAATGTAAAACATTAAAATTCCTGCTGTTTGCTCTTTCGCAGGAAATGGGATCTGTGGTCATTCACAACAATTCCTCAAACCACTTCTGCAGCATAATAGCAGGAGGACAGTTCACTAATGTGCAGAAACCACAACATATATGCTGGTTTGTGATTTGACCCAGTGCCTTTGCGACTGGTCTTGGCCAAGAGAGCGGGCTTAAACATCTTTGCGTGATAAAATAAGATTGCCAAGTGCCATCTTTAGTCTGCCCAGACAGCCCTCCATTCAGCCCTCTTGGGTTAAAAAGGTACTGTGTAGCCCTGGAAGACCAGAATAAAAATCATGAGGAGGTGAACATTACAGAAGGAAGGAAGGAAAATGCCAAACAGGTTTCAATTAGTAATAATATGCTAAAGAAAAACCACATCATATACACAATGGAACTTTAAAGAGTAAGTCACTCCAGTGGAAGAGGCAGTAGGTGGCATGTAACTCCAAGATCGAGTGTGGCCAACAGAGGTGGGTGGGACATGCAGTTTATGGAGTGAGTGTGAGTTTAGAAAGGTCAAATCCATTATGAGACAGCAGAGGATCGATCTCACAGGGACACTTGGATGTTAAGTTCACAACAGATTTAAGAGACAGAAAAGGCCGAAAGAATTTAAGTATGTCTGGAGAAACGTGATAAAAACAACAATAAAAAGCACCCAGAGGACGATTTTTGGCAGGTTGACTACTTGGACAGCCACAGTGTTTGTGATCTTGGCTTCATCTGGCAGTGATGTTTGTTATGTTACATGACTGAAGCTGACTCTGATCTCTCTGTCTCCATCTCCCTCGTCTTTGGGGACTGAGCTGATCCAGCAAATCGACCTCTGCCGGCACGCGCTTTTACATCCGAGACAAACAAGGACAAGCGATTCGATACACGCCCGCTGCAGAACTAACTGATGAGGCTGATAAGCATACCATCTGTCATTTCATAACAGCCTTTCATAAGCTCAGAAAGCAATGCATGTGATAAAATACCATAATTAGATTACTACAGTAGGTGTGTCTTAAGAGACTGAATTCAAAAATTAGGAAATCATTAAAATCACGTTATGAGTCATGGAATTACTGCGTTCACTTTGTGGAAAGGATGCAACTGTCACTATATATGTTGTCTGTCTGAATTTATTGCCACATTGACTGGTGCAATAAAACGAACATGGCATACACTGGGTGCTTCGAGTACACACGGAAACAAACAACCAGAAATATTCATCCTTTTCACAATGGGAAAATGCATACAGAAGTAAATCTTCACCAACATATTTAATAAATTATAACTATTATATTTAAAAACATTTTATGTACAACACTTATTCACTTCTGTTTATCAGTTTCAAAGTGAAGTTTGTCTCCTGAATGTGCACTACTAATTTCTGGGACAGATCTCTGCTGTATGTAGCCTCTTTCTAATGATGGAAATTATACAGATCCACCACAAATTAGCCAATGTTCACCAGCATACTGTAATATGACCTACAACATTTCTACACAGCAGCATCTGATAATGTTAACTACAAGCATGTGTGTACAGACAAACAACATAAACACACATTCCTGAGTACATGGTAAATGGAGGAAAAGCAGCATACTTACAAGAGAAACACTGTGCTTTTCCCTGCCTCTAGCTTTCCCCAAAATCTTTGCAGGACAATAGCGATGTATTAAGAAAAAAGAATAAGTGGAGAAAGCAGTGGGTCATTCCATTTAGGACCAAAACCCCGCTGGACGAAAAGCAGAGTACATGGCTTACGGAGAGCGAAAGAGAGGAGGGTAGGGAGAAAGAGGGAGGGGGTGGGAAAACCAGACAGCGAGTGAGAGGGTGACTGGAAGAGAGAGGAAGAGCGAGTGCCTGAGCGAATGGAGGAGAAAAAAACTGAGACAGTAGGGACCAGGAGATAGGGAGAGAGAAGGAGGGGTGAAAAAGATAAATGAAGCTTGTTGAAGGAGGCAGTCCTAATTTGGCCTTATAGTGTTTCAGGACCATGGACAGAGAAGCACCTTTTACTGTAAAGGGGGAAGAACAGCTAGGATGTGAAATAAAAACTAAAAGAAAAACAAAGGGAAAGAATGAGAGCAAGACAGCAAGAGGATAAATGTAAATATCTGCAATAACAACCAGTTCACTCTCACACCAGAGTAACCAGAGTCAGTTAAAGTTAAACGTCACGCAAGGACAGCCAGATTGTCTTACTGATCAAATGCTAATGCAGATCAATGAACTGTTGTTGGAGAACATGAGATACACATCAGTTTGCATGCTAGGCACACGAGGGTCATGTGCAGGAAGAGAGCCTCTAATGTGAATCAGTAGCTGCTCCTCTTACTCTCCTGCCTATCTCAGCTGTATCTGGCTGAACTCTGCTAGACCTATAGACTGGATAACTAGTGCCAGCATTGATGAATTCCTCATTTTACACCAACTTCCACTAAACAGTTCCTGTATCCTCTAAAAATTCACAATGTAAGCAGCAATTTTCCAAAATTTAAATAGAAACCACCTCTGGAACAAGTGATTCAAGGGGCTGCGATCTCACTCCTCACAGGCAGCGGAAAGAAAGATAATGAAGCCGAACCCACGAGAGGGGTTATCTTGTAGTGTGAGGAAACACTGCCACCTGCTGAACCAATTTCCTCAGACCACAGTCAGTAGCTCCAGTGAGCTTTTAGAAATCCAATCTCAGGGTAAATTAGAACAAGATGCACTCATGGAAGGACAGGCAATTTAAAAGAGAATGCCTGTAAATGGAAAAGGCTGCAGATGTGACACCGGTACTAATGAAAAGTTCAAGTAATTGATTCGTGGGTTCAGGTGAGCTGTATATAGACAAAATGCTGCTCCTGGGCAAAGAGAGACTTGAGATTCAGGTTGAGTCAGGAGTATATACTGGACTAGATTAAAATTTTTAAAACAGTATCAGAGATAGTAATGAATCAAAAAGCTACGTCAAGGATGTCAAGTTTTAACTTTTGTCTCTGTCTACGTACATGACGTGTCCTGGACGTACACTGAGCTCTTCTGAGGAGACTGAAGCTCTTTGTTCCACCAACTGGGAGAGCAGGCTAATGAATGTGGGCACCATAATGTTGATCCATGTTTGTTTAGCACCATAGACAAAGAATAAGATGCTCCAAAAGAGCCCTGTGATAAAATTATCTACTAAATAAATTTTGAAAAGAAACATATGAAAGCATATATAGTCATTCACTGTGGTATTGAAGCATTACTGTCAGGAGGAGTTGCATTAACAGATACTTAATTTTCTGTACAGACTTGCATAGTGTTCCTTTTCTCACATTCTCTTTAATCCTCCTCCTCCCACAGATAGATTAGCTGTGAAAGGAAAAACACAAAAACACACACGTATCCTTTCTCTCAGCTTTAAAGCAGTTACTGAATCAAAGCACAAACAATTAACTGCTTCATAAAATAAAAGTGTAGTGCATGGCAGGCAATTATAGCAATTAAATCAATGGAGATTTAAAGTTTTACGTTTTAAACAAAGTATTTAGCAAACACTTTCAGGGCTTCTGAACTTCTTAAAATCGACAGCTTGCAATGGAGGCAACAGTGAACGTGGTGTAGCAAATGGAAGCTGACTCATTCCATGTAAAAATACAGGAGAAGGTGCCTTTGTGTGTATTCATGTATTCAAATGTCAACAGTTTGATGGGTGGGATAAAAAAGTCAGTGGCCAAAACCAATCAAAGCTGTGTCAGGAAAGGCTGCTACTAGTGTACAGCCACAGTTTAGAAGTGTGCATGTTTTATATTTTTGTATAGATTGGGTAACCAGCAAGGCAATCAATTAAGATGGGACAATATTCATTACACAGGCATAGTGGACTGCCTGACTGCTGGACATTGGCGCACAGTAATTAAACATGACACCAGAACGCTATAGAAATGAGCATACACACAGAAACAAACACACACAAGTGGGTCATTCAATAACCTAACCTTTCCAAAATACAAAAATACCAACATTTCTCTTTTGCTTACTGGAAGTGGTGAGTTGAAAAGCACTCACGTTCTCTCCCAGTCTATATTTGGTGATCTGACTTTCAAATGGAGGCCAGAGGAATATATAGCCTGTCTCAGTCTCTGTAGACCTTGTCTGCAAAAGACTGGTGTAGAAAGGCTTTGGGAGGATGCCAGGGTGAAATGAGAAGAAAAACTGTCCTCCCAGGTTTTTCCCACAGCCTTTGACCAGCAACACTTAATACAACCATACAAAATAAGTCCCCTTGGAAAGGAGAGTGATTTGTTGTCAGGAGGAGGCTGAATGGAAGCCTGGTTTGCTCGGTACTATTAACATACTCCAGTTTGTTTTCCAACTTGACTGAGCAGACGGCGCTGCCCTCTCCTGGCTCACACTGGAATCTGAATTACTTTAAAGAAGGAGGGTGTGAGCTGAAACACCAGCTGTGCTGAATATGAAATGCCAGGGGACACTGGAAAATCAAATATATCCAAATATCTAGGCTGGCCTGTGGACTATGCTGAACATGCTGAACCGGTGCCAAACACACCTTTAACCTTGAAGCGATCTTAATAACTGATCTAACAAAGTGAATACACACTCTTGAATGTTTGCCCAAGGCTGTATCAGCCCAACCTTTATTTATCAAGGTTAACTTCTGACCATTAATGTCCTTCATCAGTGGCACATGGGTGTATTATGCTCTAACAGTTTTGACTATGAAAAGAATGCCATGCAGCTTAAATTTTCCATATAAGTAGCTGCTTGCTTCAGCTGCTCTTACCTGACTGATCGTTCATCATGCGGATGGCTTTAGCTTTAGCCAACTCCAGTGCTGTGACCCATCTTTGTCGCTCCACTTCTGTGCTAGCCTTCAGGTGGTAAGTGCGTCCACCACTGCTCAGGACAATATTGCAGGCGTCCTCTGTGTCGATGTGTGCCGTGGCCAGGTTGATTGTCCCACGACAGGTATGGGCCATCTCTGCCTGCGTCCTGCAACAGAGTAACAGGCAGAAAAGGAGACAAAGACACAAAAAGAGAGAAAGAGCTGAAGAACCTGGTCTAGGACGTCATTTGTCATAAGATTATCACATTTAGTTATAGTAAAATCAATATTCATATGGCCAAATAGCACAAGCAGGGAGGCAAGGAGGGAAAGAATGCACTGGGTTATAGCAGGATTCACTTTGAAAGCCAAGCAGGAGTAGAAATACTTGGTCCTTTCACTCACATACATTCATCCATTCATGATAACCGTGCCTTAATGTTAAACATATCAGATAGTTCGAACTTACACTTCACATAGTATGACCTGCCTGCCCTGCTGTGAGTGTGCTGAATTGTGGGTACTCTGTTTAGCCTCCACCAAGACCAACTGTTGTACATTCAGTGGGCCACAGTAGTCGATATAACAAGGCCATTGTCTAGCTTCAAGCCTCAGTAGTGAACAAAACCAAACAATGAATAACAGCGTGAACAAAGAGAGAACAGAGTGTGAGAGGTGGTAAGAAAAGAGAGATAGCGGAGGAGAGAGCCACAGCAGCAGAGTAAGAGATTAGAACAAAGAGCAAAGGCAAGAGAGTGCTGTAAGTAAACGCACTGTGCAAGTCTAAGCCAAATGTACAGACTGTACATTTCCAAAAAAATCTTCTAATAAAACTAGTGGCTGCATGGTTTGACAATGCGCACAACTGCAGTAGAAATTTTAATACTGCTGTTCCTCGAGCTGCTGTTCCTACAGCAGAAAATATACTGTAGAATTTTTTAACTAGCACAGTCATGAGACACTTATTCTACATCAGTTTTTAAGTAAGGGTCTTCTTAAAACTGAGATATTTAAACCAACATGAATAACTCAAATAAAATTCAACAGAAACATTGCGTCACAATCACAAGTGAATGGTGGGAAGCTAGCTGCATTTCTGTTACAGTTAGACAAGCTAAGCTGCAGGGATGGACCATCATGGCCCTTAGAGAGCTTAGCATATACAGGTCTTCACTGCAGCCACAGACAGCTGATTTTTCTGATTAACACCCTCGATCAGAGAGCAGCAACTAATCAGCGAAATCACATGCTGTGGTGGATGTTTAAACAAACATATCCACAACCCTCAGTGTCACATGATTGCCCATCCATACTCTTGGAAACAGTCCCTTTGAAGCACGCAGCCATGCAATCATGTGGATGCGTCTGTATTTGTCTGTGGGTGCAAACATCCATTCATCCATCCTCATTGAGCCCTCACTGCCATAAGCAGCTGCCACTCAGCAGCACCAAGCTCTCCACTAGCTCGAGACTCAGTCGACACTGACAAGGTGGCTGCTGCCTTATTAAGTCAGAGGTTGAAGTGTATTTATAAGTTCTGCCAGGCAGAAAGTTCCCTCACACTGCTTCTGCTGGCTGAAGACAAGACTTGTTATAATGCCAAACCAGAACAAGCAATTCAGTGTGCAGCTCTTCTGCTGGCGCTCTGCGCACATCAGTTGTGTAGACAAGACTGCACTGGGGCCATGCAAAGCCATGCGGAGTGCAGGCAGAGATCCTGAACAGCCCAGTATCCAGCCGAGCACAGCCAGTCTCAGCTGCAGAGTCCTGCCTGTAAGTGGGTCAACACAGTGAATGTGCTGCTGATGAGTAAGATGAGATCCCTGCTGATCGTTTCTGCCCTGTGGGGAGGCAAGGCCATGCAAGGGCCATGAAAATATACAGTCAAGGAAACTACAAAAGCTGAGAAAGAGAGATAAAGACTACAGGGGCATTAAGGTGCAAGTAAGAGATGGGGCAGAGGTGTTGGGGGCAGATGAGGGCATGAGAAAGGGTCCTGCATGGTGCGCTAAGCCAGGAGAGAATTGCAATGCTTTACCTGTCAGTCCCCTGTGCACATATCCTCATAAAACACAAATCCACCGATCTGGAGCATGTAATGACAGGACAACAACGAGTGAACAACACAGAACAGATGGCCATAAGCATGAGAAGACATACACAGGCTGGCAGAGGAAATAGGACACAGTACCCAGAGCATGAGAATGTAGATAGGTTTTGTTGTGGCTGGGGGCTGAAATATCACAAGACATGGAAGGAGAAAGCCAGAGAAACGTTGGGGAACGAGTCGTGCTGAAGACAGAAAGGAAACATAAGACAGGGAAACCAAAGCAATGATACTGCAACATGGACAGCATGACATGACCTGCTGACAGACTGAAACAATGAGATGCTGAGAATGTGGCTAGACACCCTGCTCCCTTCAACGTCACACTGCTGCTCTCACCTTCACACAAAAACCTCCCACAAAGACCACCCAGACAGACAGGCACACAGACACTTTAACACACACACTCACATTGTAGCCTAAGACCGATGAGAGAGCCCATTAACAAGATTAGATCACAGCATCCACATCTCTTGGTCCAGTCACTCTGCCAATGTGCCAGGCTAGTAAACAGGGTTCAGGCCAGGCTTTACCCCCCAGCTGGGCCCAAGGTTGGCTAGCTCACCACTCTCCCTCCACGCCTCCGTGCACCCAGGCGCTGAGTGAGCCAGCAGCAACAGCATAACCCAACTCTCCAAAGGGACACAGATGGTGGTGAACTCCCATTGAGCACTTAAATTGCTACTATCTAGTTACTCACCTGCAGCTGAGAAGGAAACGTGGCAGGCTGGCTCTACTATGAAAGACAGGGCTGGATTCACTGATATAGCAGCTCCAATAGCACTCAAAGCTTTAATGCCCCATAATCTTCCCCAAAGTACCAAGCCAGATTTATTTGAAGATGTGAGTAAGTAGTGCTGAGAGTATTAAAACTGGGAGGAAAAGTCAATTAAGAAATTAAAAAATGGAAGAAGTTGGGAGAGAGAGGGAGGACAAAGATCTTGTCACATGTTCTGCTGAGAATGGCACAATGAGGCTCTGTCTTTGGTTTAAACTAGAAAAGACACAAGCTGATGTGGAATAAAAAGACAGCCAGCCTTGCAGTGTCGCTATAAAACTCACTACAGTTTAATAGGCGCAAGTACTGCATGTGTCAGTCCGTCCACCAAGCCAACACATCGATTCTGGTCCTCCAGTGCCCTTTGGCTGCTCAGCTATAAGTTGGAAGAACTCTGCTTTGACAACAACAGGGTATGAAAGTGACCCCTCAGGTTATTGGCTAAACCTCTAATTGGCAGTCAGTCACTATTGATTTGAATATGAACTGGCCTTTTAAAAGGGCAAACAAATATTGACCACTGAAAATCAAAGAACCGATCAATGCATGTTGGGCTACATTTGAAGGGATGTGAGTCACTTGGGCATTTAAGTGCATCCTCTTATGATCAACTTTAATCCATTATGCAATGTCCATCCATCAAATCAGTTATCCAAAATAACTTCATGAAATCCTCAAAAAGGGGACTGCACGTTTCTTTTAGTGCTTCAACTTAAGAAAAGAATGTCAATATGACTCTAATAGCAACAACTTTCACATTATCAAAGTAGTGGTAGTATAATAGTATGAGGCCATTTATAACTACCATACTTCTGTGTATTCATTCAATAATTGTAGGACAAGAACCAAAATGTTCTGCAGACAGCGCAAATCTGAGCTGCAACACAATTATCACTTGACATACAGTGAAGACACTTTAATTAACATGTTGTCACATTTGTCTGACTGTTTCCCTTTTACTTCACTCACAATAGAAGTGCAGATAGTCGGCCAGAGAAGGCACAGACAGAGGCACACAACGCCTGAAGTCTGAAGTCAGACACACACAATGTGGTCTGCCAGGAAGACATCAGCGGAAGGGACAACTCATGTGCTTCACTGCCTGTCTGTGCTCAGATGCCAACGGGCTACCTTTACTTCAGGGACAGCAGTCACTTTACGGTGTAATGGACTATTAATAGAGGGTAGAGGTAATAGGCGTCTTTTCTTTCACCACAAGCTAAGGCTCTGGCTATCAACCCTTTGTGTCAAATAACAAGGCAAACAGGCTGCTTGAGGAAGTGTGGCACTGGACTGTAGTGTGGGGTAAAACAGTTTTTCTGCAGTCACTATCAGTAGAGAATGTTTTCCATTAAATCTGAAAATGTATATATTTGCAGAGTGCATTTCTGACTGTTAGAATTACGGGGAAACATCATGAGCCAAAATTTTACCTTGCAGTTAGAGGTCCCAGAAGCAAAACCCCATACTAACTTCACTCTGAAGAAAAGCCTTTGAACAAGGCACTGAAGCCTGCTTCATGGATGATTTTACACTATAACCCTCCAGCAAAAGATGACATTTTTAATCAGACAATTATCCTAGAGGGATCAACATTGCGTGATATAAATGACTTTTTATTACAGCAAGCAATTCAACTTTGCATTGACACATCAAGCTAAAAGACTTTTATTAATCATATCTGATTTGCGAACGCATTTATACTTCACAGTCACAGCTTTGACTAATAGCACTGTTAGCAGAGGAAGGTTAACTCCACTGGGTGCGCCTTCATTCTGCTGTGAACCATTTAATTAGGAAAACTGGGTCAGACAGGGTGAACAACTGTTGCAATAAATACAACATCTCTCCTTTTATGTGGACTATTCATATAACAACAGGGTCTTAGCCCTATTTGCTAAATACCCTTTCCAGAGTGCAGGAGGTTTAAATGTTGGGTCTGCTCGTGAATTGATATTCTGGGCAATAGAGACACTTTAGCAATCAATATTAAGTTTAAGCTTGTAAAACCTCCTTCATGCTTCAAGGGCAGCATGACCTAGAAGGCAAAACAGCTGAGTATCTGAATGTCTGAATGAAGTCAAATGGTTGCAAGCAAGATGGTTAAAAATGCAAGACACAAGCCATGAAAGAAATGAAAACTATCAAGCTGTTGTGTGACAAAATAATTACACTAATACAGTTAAAGATTTTTTAGAACACAGCATCTGAGCATTTTTCATCCATGAATGAGCCTGGCTCAGGTTAAAGCTCTGAAAATGCTACTGTATGGACTATTATCACACATACTGTTCCCAAGGTCAAGACTGAACTTTTTCAGACCTTGTGACAGTTAATTTACCTGCAGGAGAGTTGTATTAACATTACACTGACAGTATATTGTTGTGGTTGTTGCGTGGGGGGAACTGAGTTTTTATTTGTTTTCGCACAGTCGATTAACGATAAAAATTTTATTTCTCAGCTTAATGTCAAAGTCGAGTAACGTAATCAGACGTTCAACATTATATATACAGGACTGTGTTGATGCAAACTGAGTGTTTAGTTCTGGCAGAGAGACTACATGTTTGCTACCCCGCTTTATAATTCACTATTTGTTTATTTGTCGTGCCTCCACAGTCTCACACTCGCACACACACGCACACACACCTGTGGAAACATGACTCTCCGACAAGAAGCACCTGAGCCACAGGTGTTAGGCTATTGTACAGCTAACGTTAGCTCACAGCTAGCAACTGCGTGATCAGCGAGGACAGAATGATGACAGCCACCATGTCTTGCAACGTATCTCCTTACAGTGATAATACCGAGTGGCTTGGCTCTGTAACGTTAGCTAAAGCTAATGTAATGAGTGAATTAATTTTGCGAAATGATACAACGCTCACGTGGGATAAAAAGTTGAAACAGAAACATGGACATAAGGGGAGATAATTTTGACGCCAGCCTTAATTACTGTTAAAAAGTGGTTAATAGTATCAGTGACAGTTGGAGCTTCAACTGTCACTGATACTAGCGGGCTAGCTTAGACTGCTAGCTAACGTAACGTCGGTTAGGTTATTTGCTGTAGCCACATTTCTGACACTTTACCGAGTTAGACACCTTACTGCCATTGCTGCTGTGTGTGTTTCTTTCTGCGGTCCGCCATAAACACTCAGGTAGAGTAAAACGTCCACGCTTCTGTCACTGTCAGCTTTAAGTAAACAGCTGACTGTCTGTTTAACAGCTAGCTTTAGCCTGCTGCTAGCCAGCTGAGGCAGCCAGCTGTAGTGATGCGCTGACACAGACATTACTGTATGACTAGCTGTGCGTGCAACTGGCGTTTATTTTAAGACATCCTACACACCGCGTCTGCAGAATTTACCTGTAATATGAAAGTAGGCCATTGCTGAGGACGAACCATCGCCGCTGGTACCCTTTCAAATAGTTGGTCCATTTAAAAAGCCAGCCTTTGTAAGTGTCCGACCCTGGTGCCGGGGCCGCGGCAGAGGCGGATGCCGAGCCCTTCCCTTGCTCGCTCATCCTCCGCTCCGCCGCACGCCGAAGGGCGCAGGATAAACTGGGGACAGTGAGGCTACCCCACTGGGACTACCTGAGCGAGGACGTCGTCACAGACGGAATGAGCTCGAAAGAGGAGGGTTTGGTCTTGGGCGGGAGAGACCACCGTAACCCCCTTTCACATGACGCCGGAATGGACACCGAAGGAAGGACGAGAAGTGATGCCAAGACACTTTGCTGATGCAGACTGCAGAGGATTCAGAGCACAGAGCTGGGCTGGATAGAAAGGGCATTCCTACATGGCGTTCGTACAATCTGATAAGGCTGTCACCAAATCAACAATGATTTCCATGACGACAGTGCCAAACACTTTTTGGCAGTAATACGAGGAGGGAGCGGCTGCAAATGTGGCCATTCATGAAGTGTGGACTTGAATGGAAATGGCCGCTCTATCAACACAAGTCTATGATTCAGACCTGCACCACGTGACGTTGTTATCTAAACATTCCTAAACATTTGACATGCGGTTTAGCTGCTGATTGCAAATCTGATGCTTGTCAACAGGGTAGACAGATGTAGGATAGACAATAAAACATCATTGCAACAAATATATACACGTTCATTAAGATACTCATTGATGACAGTGCACAGAAATCTGGCACCTAAATACTTGTATCACATTTGGAGTTCCGGATATAAAACCTGTTGAACGACTTTTGGTCATTTCTAGCAATGTCACTTCATATTAAGACTCTTATCTTGTTTGTTAATAACGTCATATTTTAGTTTATAGTGTGCTTGTGTGGTTCATACTCCCATACGTTCATTCAAAATAAAAAATCCCATTGTACATGATCATAGATGGGGGGTTAAGGGGGTCAGTAGTAGCCTGACAGCAGTCCCCTGGGCTCCATAATAGATTAAAGTGTCAGAGGGAAATTGAAGATGGATCGAAAGAGCCATCATATTTTTGAACTATCATCAGCCAACCATTAAACAGGCTACACATGCAGCGCAATGTCATGGATGGTTACTCGTTAAATTCCTCAATTACTTTATTTATCACATTGCCACCATCAGTCAAAGTCTGGCATTATGACATTGGATGGATAACATATTTTTAATACAATCAAAAACACATTTTAAGGACAAACCCAGTAACTCTAAGGGTTCCTTCTGTGATGCCTCATCAGCTGTCTGCCTCTGATTTGGGTCCTGATAACGTCATTTTACCACAAGGTGGCAATGTTGTCAAAATGATCTTTGTGTGATATAATTGTTGCACAAGGTTTAAAAGTGACCTGAGTGATGTTGCTGTTCTCAAATGCATTTAATAATTCACAATGTGTTAAAAAAAAATACTCACAGTACTAACACAGTAAAAATACACACAAGTAACGTTTTGGATAAAAAACTGTAGCCCTTTTTATTTGGAAACGCGCAGCAGACAAACTGATGGGAACTCATGCTACACACAGTTGCTTTCTAGTGTATCTCTGCTACATATTTCTTTTTTTCACTAGAAAAAAAATACACACAGCCATCTGCCCTGATTGAAGGGTTCAACACTACATCTTGGAGAGAAACATGAGCTTGTGCTCTCACATGCCAGTGAAAAACGACCACATTCACTCCACACAGCTGCTCATTACAGTGTCAGAAAACCATGTATTACAAAAATGAAACACAATATCAAATTTAAACATCAGTGCAATTAAACCCTGACCCGTTGGCTCTACCAACAAAAGCATGCAAGTCAATTACTCTATGAATCACTCTTATATACAATAGGTCTGCATACTCTCAGTGCAGCCATATTCACAAACTACCTAGCTAGGCCTAATCAAATGAAAAAGCAACTGTTAATCTCACAACATTACCAATTAGATAATATTCAGATACTGATATGAAAGCTTTATTAAGGTTCCCTGTGTCTGTGATGCACTCATGGGGTATTCTGTGAAAGTCATCAAGCTCTGCTTCATTATTTCTGCAGGATATCTGAGCGTGGGAGGATTACATCGATTGTGGAGTGTTTTTAATATAATGTGGTGGAACATATAGTCAGTCAGGACACCCCTGTGGGATTTTATTGCTCCTTCCTAATCCTAAGCTTTGACATCTGTCGCTTATCTTCTTGTGTCCTTTGCTTGCCTGAATGTCAGCTATCAAACCTGCCTCTCCCTGTCTCCCTCACTCACTCGCTCTCTCTCTGTCACACACGCAGACACACAGACAAACAGACACAGACAACAGAGACACACACACACACACACACACACACACACAAACAGACATCCACATTGCATACACAGGTTCTTGTTTTAGGCTCTGCAGCCTCCTGCAGGTCCCCAGTTCCCTGGATTTAATGTATTCATCAGAAACAGACACTGAGTGAGGGGAGGGAGCAGATTAAAGCCCTACAGTACATCATGATAAGGACTGCAGTATTTTCTGCTGCAAGACAACCTTAAAACACCCTTCGTCTGGACAAACAGCTTTTACCGTAGGCCAAGTTTGAAACAGGGACAGTAAAGGAAAAAATATGCAGTCTACTTCTCAGAATCTAAAATGAAACACCATCTAATCGTATCTGTACATTTCGAGATAATCTCCTCAGACGTGAAGCATTAGCTATTTTTTGCTCTTTATCGTTCTTGTTGTCTATTAACCACACACCATCAAAGAAATCCACATATCTCTGGCATAAGCATCTGCTGTTGACCTTACTGAATATGACAAATTCAAAAGGAAGACTCGATGATATTGCTGCCTCTCCATTTTGAGTCTCACAATCAAAGCCTCTATTCTGTCAGGCCCAGCTACAGCCACCAGACAACCCTCAATAAGCCCTGGCTGCTGTGTAATTTGGGAAGCACAGCCTCAGATGCCTAACTGTCTAGCTGATGTGAGGGAAAATAACTGTGCTATGGTAGTCATATTGATTTCCACCTGCTTCCTCTGCTTCTACCTCCCTCCTTGCATCTATACATTTGGTAGAATTGGACTAGGAAGTGGTTGGATGACCATATGTTAAGTTTTTAGTGTCTTTTACAGCGCAAGAGTCTAATAGACCTCATTATGAAAAATCAGCTCAGTAAGGCAGGAGGCCACGGGGTATATTTCCAGCCATTTAGATAAAAAGTCCTTTTCTCCACTGCTGCTCCACTCCTGAGGTGAGAGGGGTGAAGGGAGGTCTCTGGGTCACATGATGGTGCAGCGATTCCTCTGTAGCGCCCCCTGCAGACGAATGGAGGTGTGGTTTTGGCGCATGCCTCGTGCCACAGCGATGCCCAACAGCTCTTTGAAGAGCAGGACTACATGCCAGTTGAACTTGGCAGAGCACTCCACATAACCACACTTCCATGTCTTCTTCACCAGGACTGACACTGCCCTGCGAGGCATGAAGCGCTGCCGCTGCAAATCTCTCTTGTTGCCCACCACCAGGATTGGCACCTCACTGCTGCTGCCTTCCCTGCAGGAGCATGTGAGAGGTAAGAAAAAAATAAAAAGAGGTTCATTTCAGAGAGCACAGTTATCATCTTGGTGTGTGTCACAGTGGTTGGCTGGGCGTGTGCAAGATGTCTGTGTGCAGTTTTTCCTTTTTCTGAGGTGTGCGGGGGTGGACTGGAGGATTACAGCTCACAGGCTCAAGGGGCCTCCCACCACACTCTGCAGCGACTGGTTTACAGCATTATTATATGTGTAAAACTGTATGGCAACCCAGAGGTAGACATAAATTAGAGATTCAAGGCTTTTGTTTGTAATCCTACAGTGTTAATGAAGAACACATCCAGGAGGACGTCATCAAGTCCAACCGTTCCCTACAACACCTCATTGGTGATGGTTTGGAAATCCAGTGTGATGCTCCGCTTACAAAGGAGAGAACAATGTAGAGAAAAGTAGTTAGAAGAGAAAATCCTGGATTAGATTGTAGCGCAAATGCCATGAAGGAGAGAAGGCTGATTATATAAATCCGATTTCTTACAATGAGATTAATTTTTTACTTTAAAGCCTTTCTGATTGGTTTTCTGCCAGTGGAGGTCAGTGGAGCTTTAAGTGGAGTTGAGAGCTTTAATTATTGTTTTTTATGACAAGTAATAACATTCTAAAACTATATAGGGTCAAGTTGAATACACCAAGAACTATTAAATCTAGTACATTATGCAACTTGAAAGAACAGTAAGGACAAGACACCTGCTGACTTGCTGAGCTCACTGTCAGCTGAGGTATTAACCATAAAAGCTGCCGCCTTAACAATTTATCTCTTGCTCTGATAATGAATAAAGCAATCTTTTTTGTTACATGGTGCCTCGTCTTCTGACAAGGCCTTGCATACTTATGCATATTTGCACGTCTGCCACGACAGATGGACAGATAGCTCGACGGAGAGGACGACACAGAGAGAGAAATGTACACTACAGTTTTCAAGCCTTGAGGCGAAGTTCTTAAAGATACAGGTTTGAAAAGCACACCACAGTAATCATCTCACTTTTCTCCTTTTCACAGGTTGTGCTCACATAACAGACTTAAAAATATCTCCTAGAGCTTTCGTGTTTTAGCGGGACAAGATGTACTGCAATGTGTGCTAGTGTTTCTGTGCATCTGTGTGTTAACATTGAGGGAAACTATACAGGAGGGAAAGACCCTGTTATAATGTTCACTGAAGTGAAGGCAGGCTTCATGCTAGAGGGCTGAAAAATAGATTAGAAAAACATGATTATTCTGGTTGTGAAGGGATTTTGTCAGAATTCTACACATATATTTTAAAACTAAGTACAACAAACTGATTTCTTTTTATGTGACATCTACAGTACAGCCACTGTGTGCTCTGAAAGCCCCTGTTATTCACAATTTCAGTTCATATACAGTATCTGTCCCCTTCTCCGCTCATGCCGTCCCTCCTCCAGTCTGACCTTAGATCTTGGTCCTATGATTATACGTTTCACCTGTTTTTCATTCCTCCTGCTTTCCCCTTTCCTTCCCCAGCTGCTGGTGATAATGGTTTTCTGTCATGGGCCATAAACACTCATTGTGGACACATTTGGAGACACAGGAAGGTGAAGATGATGTGCACAGTGGCAGTTTAGACATGTAAAACCTAGCAGAACAAACGGGGCCACTTATTGCACCTCTCAATATGTAAATATATGCAGGTGTGCCAACAGCAAGGTTGATAGAGCAAGTGATGCTTTTTCATTTTGTTTCTCCCACTAGTGTTGGGTCCTTTTTTTGACTATTGTATTGGTTCAAACCCAGACTTTTATTGTATCTTTCTCTGATTCTCAAGCCTCTTGTATTTTGCAGCTCCTCAATACAGGCAGAAATATCCCCCAAATAGTCTTTAAATCATACTCTCATACAGCAATGCCAGAACCAAATGTCATTACTAAACTGTCAGGATGCAGGGAGGAGTGTGCTGAATTAAAAGATAGCACCACAAGCAGACTATCTGTCACTGTCACACTGTCACAAACGTGTAATTGTACGGCTTTGTGGCAGGGCTGTGAAATTGCATGCTGTCTCCAGATGGGTGACACTGTGATGTCATTAGAAATCACAAGTGAGGATTAACAAGCTGTGTCTCAGTGGTTGTATGCTCACTAACTGCGGTTGACCATACCTGTGCTCCACAATTTGCTGCCTAATCATCTTGACATATTCAAAGCTCTCCACGCAGCAGATGTCGTACACCAGGATGTAGGCGTTGGCATTGCGAACACCCCTGCAGCGCAAATCCAGCCACTCCTGAAGGATAGACACACAGAGAGATAAACATGAATATACAAATAGTTATGTCATAAAGAATTTCTTGCCATGCTAACAACTTTCTGAATGGCAGTGCTGGTTAGTTCTCATCAGTCCATCAATCACCAGCAGACTGACATATAACAGTTATTAGATGGACTGAGATGAAATTTTGGTAAAGATGTCCATGGTCCCCTGGTCCCCAGGGGATGAGTCCTATAGTGACTTATAGTGATGATGATGTGAAACATCTCAATTTTCTGGATAGATGGGCACAGTCTATTGTACAGCCACACAATTAAACCCAATTACTTTGGTGATTCCCTGATATTCCTCTTACACCACCTTAAAGTTGACATTGCAAGGTTTTAGGATGTTTTAAGATGCAATCTTGGAAATTTCCTTCTTTCTCTGAACTAATATCCCCTCCACCAGCTGATTTTTTTTAACCAACAATATGCCAAATACGCCATCATAATTTTTATGTACCACCACCAGATCAATGTTTCTATCTGTCCAATACTTTGTTTATGACCAGATACCTAGAAAACATGGACATGCTGATGTTTGCATTCAGCTCAAAGCACCACTGTGCCTGACTACAGCATGATATGTCTGCCAGGGTATAATGCATCTACTTATTCGGTCCATTAGTAGTAGAGTGCAACTAGCAGATTAGAATGTGGTTTGTGTTTCTGTAATTATTCTAAGGCACTTTGGCTTAAAGTCATAGTTCATCTGCCTCTGCTGCTCAGCCTCTGTGAAAAAGTGCAGAGTCAAATGAAGTCTTAGAACTGGCATTGCTCTGGGAGTCTCACAGGCTAAGAAAGTCATAAAACATGGTGACTGCTTGGCAGTAAGCTCTGCACGGTGCCCTAGCTACACATGTTCAAGGACAATGACAGAGGTTACAGTTTATAAGAGATAAACAAACAACAAAGCCTTCTGTCGGGAGAAGAAAAAGAATCATCACATACTACTGTTTAACTTTAGTTGCTGCTTGACTAAGCTTTGTGAGCTTGTGCAACATGCAGTGGGGCAAACAGTAAGATTTGTTTGATGAGAATGAGTTTCAAACTGTACCGAAAACACAGGACACAAATGAGCACATTTGCACCTTACTGAGTGAACAGTTGCCTCAGTAGAAACACACTGACCGACTCCTATATTCATGCTGTGTTTCCCAGTGCTCTTACCAACCCACTGCAACAACTGCCACCGCCTCTAACAGCATGCAATGAATTTATGAGCGTTTGAGCAGATAAAAGAGAGAAGGGAAAATAGAGAGAACTTCAGGGGTGGGAAGAAAAGATCTGCTGAGGGAAGGAAATGAGAAAACAAACGCAGCCCTGAGAGAATGTCGAAAAGATGAAAAAAGCAGCGGTGGATCAAGGGATGAGCAGACAGGATGTCAACATAACCTCTGGGGTGCAAACACACAGAAAGGGTCTAGAGACTTCTCAGACTGTCAGGAGGTGTGTGCAGGTTAACACCTACTTCGCTTCTGTTGCATTCCAGTCAGCTCCATTCAACATAATGTCACATGTAATCAGAAGTCAACGGCTCTCATGAAATATTCAGGGATTAAACTTACTAGTGTAAGTATTTCATCAGGTTCTTAAAGGAGTAGTTTGACATTTTGGGATTTTTTTTATATTAGATCCTGTCTGATATAAAGCTATAGCCAGGAGCCAACTAGCTTAGCTTAGCATCCAACCTAACACCTGGCCTGGCCTGTCCAAAGATAACATCTGCTCCACATCACCTATAAAATCCAGTGATTAACACATTATCTGCCATTTGTTAAATCTGAATAAAACTGGAGAGTAAAAATATCAGTTTGTGACTATGGCGGCGTATTTGTGTCTAAAAATCAGATTTCACAAAATAGCTTTTCCTGTCAGTCACACTTATTTCAACATAACACCATGCACAATCACCTCTGATACTGTTAGTTTTCTTCATATGTTGTAAAGATTTTCAGATCAGTGTAGTTTGACATGGCGAATAATTTGGCTTTGTGTTTGTTGACTGATGCACCTGCACCTCGGGCACAGATGATCTAGCTGCTCTGTTTGCGTGCTGCTCAGATATCAAAGTGCTGATAATCAGGCCTCTTTTCATTTTTGTGCATCTAATTAGCATTGAGCTAATACAATCTTAGTTTGTGGCAGCATTTCTGGCAGCGTTTGCAATGACTATTGATTTGATGGAAGTAATTTTACTTTACTTTAATGTTTACTTTTTTCTTCTCTCCTGCAACAGCTTGTGCAACTTGAAATATTTTGAGAAATCTATCACAAATCTGGAGAAAACAGGCTATTCTGTGCTGTTTCAAATCAACATACTTTACAGGCAATCTGTGCAAATAAGATCAACTGATAATCTGTGACAGGAGGCTAAGGGAGCAAGCGATGATCAGTGTAACGTCTAATAATCATAACGCTAACACATCTGTGTCAGCGAGGCATAATTTGCCTTCATTTAATTTGGAAGAGGGTGTTTGTTGGTTTGCAAGTGTGAGGAAGAAACAGCCTCACACATCAGCAGGGAGATAATGAGGCCGATCAGGCACGGAGACAAACATGTGGCACGAAGATCGCTGCCATCAAAAGCAAAAGAGAAAGCGGAGGAAGAGAGGAAGTAGGGGGGCACTGTGTTGTGAAAACTGGTATATATGTGATTATTTCCTCTGTGTCTATCCAGATTGAACCTGTGTTCAAAGACAAGGGAAAACATGCCACAAAAGGTTTGATTTCTCCTGTAATTTCTCCTTGACGCTTCTATTGTAGAGTGTCCAGTAGCCTACAATTGAAATCTCAAGTCGTGTCAAGCCCGCAAACACCCAGAAAACATTCACCTATTTTTGCCAAACAAACACAACACATTCCCTGTCACAACACAACTTATCATCACAGCGAAGCCTTTCTTGATAATTGAGGCAATTGACTACGTGAGATGCACACATTGGCTTCAGTTGCAGCTTCGCATCCCTCTGGGCCTAAAAATAGCAGCTCGTGTTCTCATCTCATATCTCTTTGTCATCCAAGTCCTGTTTTTAAATGTGGAGGAGGGGCCAGAGACAGCAACACCACTTCTCCAAACCCAAACAAGAGGCTAAAATAAAGAAATGAAGGACAAGAGTGCAGCACCGTGCACAGCTGATAAACTGAGATCAAAATGCATTTAAATATGCATGTGTGGGCATGTTTATTTGTGTGTGCTCACAGGATGTGAGAGTGTGCTTGTGGGAGCGTGAATGTGAAGTGTGGTGCCACTGTCTGTATCCTCCAGTCGGTCTTCTTAACAAAAAGAGCATCTCATCCTTCGCTCCTCAAGAGCCAAACAGAACACGTTTCCCTGACAACCACAGGCCATGGTCAGTTTTTAGCAGGCTATGACAGGGCGGTCGTGTCTCCTGATATTAATGGCGAGAGCTTAACTGAAATGAGTGGTTGTGATAGATCAATACTCGAGCACAGGAGGGAAGATGGTGTAACCTGTTGGGGGGAGGGGTGCTGAGCAATTAGAGATATGTCACACATAGGCCACACTGGCTGATTTACAATTAAAATCTATTACATCCCCTGGGGATGAAACTCCCATTAGTCAATGGTGACCTATAGCCTACCAGACAGCCGTTCAAATCTGTAGGTTTTATAGTTCATTTGAGTAATTCACTTCAGCCCGTTTTCATTTCCTTATGCCTACTCGCAGAACAGTTAATCTTAGGAATTTAAGTCATACTTTGTTGATTTTAATCTGTTGATCCTTAAATAAGGATTTACACAAGTTTAAAAAGCTTCAAAGGAAGACTGACTGACATCTTTGGAAATGCGCACGTTGCTTTCTAGCTGTGTGGTCAATGAGAAGACAGATACCGCTAAGCATCAAGCTACAGCCAGCCAGGTTAGTTTAAGAGTGGAAATGGGGGATGAGATGATATGAGAAGATACAAGTTGATCTGCAGCATAATAAATATTTGAAAGCAATGCAGACCATTTGAGAGTCTTCTATTATATTTTAAGTTATAACCTGGAGCCTGAAGCTTGTGTTTTCTTTTGGACATTTCAATCATTATGCAGAAAAAGTGTTTCATTAAGAAAAGTAAATCTTCACTGAGTAAATCGTTTATAATTCGCTGAATGTTTCTGTTTTCTTTGATCACACAATCATTTATTTCACTTTCAAGAACTTTGAAGACACCATTAAAACCTTCAACTCATACAATCAAAAACTTTGACACATGAGCACAGATGGTTATGTCAACCTCCCCTAGCTTTGCAGACGCACACATGTGCACGCACACTGTGTCTGCAAGAGTCGAAATGACACAATGTGTGACATGAAATACAGTAATTTCCACCTTGTTATCAGACCCAGTATCGACAGAGATAACGGAAAGAAATGTCCAGAAAGAGCAGGAAGGGGAGAGGGAGAGAGCATTTTGTGTGGGTGGAAGTCATGGAGATACAGGATGGCAAGAACAAAAAAAAAAGAACAAAAGAACAAGAAAAATAATTTCTGAATTCACCGTCAGGCTTAAATCCATCTGTCATCACATCCTATTGACACACTGTAACAGATGCTCTCTAAACGCAATACTATCGGCAACAGACAGACATAACGCAAAGCAAACAAATCATTACACCACAGCTTCACAGTTAGATAATAGAAATCTTGCCTGTCTCCAGCATAGGAGAGGATAAAAAATGGCTGTATATGTGGTTAAAATGGGGTCACAAGTAGCGTGCCAGAACATTGGCGCTCTTCCTTCAAATATAATCTGAACTGATGAGGAATTGCCACGCTGCATAAGCATGGAGGCGTACTGACTCACTCCATTCTGCAGCTTATTCAACACAAATTTCAGAGGACATTATAAAACCCATTTGGTAACCCTTATTTTGACTGTGTCCATTAAACTCTGTGCAACCTTTCTAATTGACTGAAGCGAATGCCTACTGTCTCCTCCTCTGTTGGACATTTATTCCCAGCATTATTTCAGCGGGGAACTGTGCTTCAATTCAATCTGCTGTGTACTGCAAGTAAATTTCAATCAGGTTCTTTTGTGCGGGCTTTCCTTCCTGCCCATTGTGTCCACTGCCCCTGACCCCTGGCTACATCTCTCTGCCTACAGTGGTAAATACAAAGAAGGACGGTGAGTCAAAAATGCCCTGTCTCTCATCGTTGATCTCACTGTGAATAGAGGACGTCACCAGACAAAGCAAGAGAGCGGGCTCCTGAACAAGCAGGACATGACAGGAGTGGGGAAGAAAAAGTACAGCAGGCCTCGCAGGGTTGTTCCTCAGCAAATGAGCGACCATAAATCTGTCTGATAGAAATGTTGTGGCAGCACTCGGCTAATGGTTTTCTCTGCCTGTATACCTTCCACAAAGGACCTGCCAAACAGGCGCTCACTCACCGCGCCACACTCTGAAATGAGCATGAAACACTCACACTGTATGATACAACATGATCTCAAATGGTGCTTAAAAGCGTCTCTCATGTGACTCAACCTTTGGGACGTACACTAACACTCCCACATGTGAACTCATGAGACTCATTCTGTCTTATTCCTGCTTTCTGCTCACACCTACCAACATGTTCCCTAATGGGGTTAAACGCTATTTAGCAGAAGAAAGGAGATACTCAATCAGTCTTTGCTGAGAGTCTCTGTGGGCAGGAGGCAACGAAGCACTCTGCAGACCTCTTAACACTCTTTAACAAAATGTTTAATCTGGTAGAACAGCTACATGTGATGCTGCAGCAGCCTGACAGGATGATCGCTCTGGCTTCTCAGCCTGCCTGTCAGATGTTTTCTGTGTTAACACCCGGCTTTCTGAGCGTACAGCAAACCAACACTTTGGGAGGCCTCTCGATTGAGCTGCTCCTTTTTTTCACGTCTCCTCCTTGGCCTGATCTCATTTTCTCAGTGGCACCTCGCCTGTGTAGATAACCACAACTGTTCTTGGGAGGGCTATGTGTGACACCGAAGGGGAGAAAAAGAGGGGGAGGAGGTGGAGGAGGAGGGAAATGTTCAGCAGCAGCAACAGCAGCAGAGTCAGGTGTGGTGACCTTGGAGATTTCAATCTTGAAGCCGTTACAGCCTCTCCACCAAGGCTGCAATGGACAGGAGTCAAACACACACCTAGAGTCCACAGGGGCCTGGACTGGGGTGCACTGTATAGTACCAGAGGACCTTTTTCACACTCATACTCATACTTTTTTGTGTGAAAACCACACTCATGTGTTTGCTTAGTCCACAGAAGCTGCAGCCAATATCAGTTTTCAGCAGTCTGAGCGGATATCTTTCAAAGCTTTTTCAGTATCAAACTCTCTCATTCTCACACTGCTGATGCATCATAATTAACTTTAAAATATTTGTGGATTTTCCATTGAAATTACATGGTGAATATGGAAAAGAGAAACAATAATATAAGAGTATTTTGGTGTTGTTTTAAGACAAACTTGAAAACATCTGAACCTGTCCTAAAAGAAACAAACTTCCAGAGATGAAAAACCACATAAACAGGTTGAGATAATGCCTCAATATCCCCAGTTCTTTGCCAGGGAGAGTTTAGCAAAGTCACTACAAACCTTGAGCATTTGGAGTTACAGTGCTTTTTTGCTATGATCCTCAAATCAGATGCTTCTGCGTCTAATGAGGTGTGGCACATGACCTGTGGCCATGAATAAAAGGGCAGTCTGTTCTATTTTTAAACTGGGAGTTTAACCAGGTGCTTTGGCGATGCCTGCAACACAACCCTGCTATTATTTTCTGTGCATACAAGCCCGATCCAATCACCACTGCCAGCGTTACACTGTCTTGAACTCATCTGAATATATTTGATGGTTGCTCTTAGTTGCAAGTCTGCAGAGGACGTGATTAATAAACAACAATAATATGCAAGCTGGCATTCCTTCCTCATGAAGGGGGGTTGAGAGAGAGGGAGTTTACAACGTCAAAGTGAAGCTCTCTGAGGCTTTAAGTCAGTCGGGTCTCCATAGCAACTAGTAGACTAGGGACATCTGATAGTGATGGAAGAATAAATAAAATTGGTGTTTGTGTCTTTGAGGAATGCCATTGGCTGCGAACAGATGGGCACTTGTAAAATTAAGCAGAGATTAAATAAATGGGATGTGGTTTCTGGCAATCTGAGAATGGATCACCAAAGCCTGAATAAATCCTCCTCTGATGAAGTTAAATCTTTTTTTTGGAGGGGACTGTCTAGTCTACATCCTCACACAGAAACATTATACCTGACTGGAGCTTGACGGAAAAGAGGAGATTGGCGGGACGTCCAAAATCTTCAGCTCATACATGTTCCCGTTCAGTATGACGGAGGGTCTGTACACATATCTGGTCCTGGTCGGCGTGTACACCTCCGAGAAATCGTTATAGATGAACTGGCGGATTATAGAAGTTTTCCCCACTCCGGGAGCACCGATGACTGCGATACTCAGCGTCTCCACCATTCCTGGAGCACGAGTTCAGCACCATGGACAGCGACGACACCAACGACAGATGTGACCGTCCAGAGACACAGCTGGCCGCCGCTGTTTTGTTGCCGCTCTGATGGAATTCAATCCACCGCTGCTCCCCCCCCCTCCCGTTTAACCAGCAGCCTCTAAATCGCCTCAACTGGGTTCAACTACGTGCAATCAGACAAATCGATGGCCGCACAAATCATCCAGCCGTCGAGCAGAGCGAAGAAACTTTACCTCCAGGCTGAGGGTGCAAAGAAAGGAGCCATGCAGCTCGGAGGATGTCAGAAATAAAGCTCAACCATGATCATGCAGATGGAGGGATTTTCGCTGCCTCTGCAATCCAGCACACACAGAGAAACTCTTGGTTTTCAGGGGACATCCCCAGGCGACCTCGTCCCCCGAGAGGAAGCGTAAAAGTCCGTCCTTGTTGTCTCCACATGGACATAATCTCATCCAGGCTAGACTCTGACCTTGTCCAAACGCACAGGAGCCCTCGGTTTCTTCATTGATTATCTCCTCCGCACCTCTCACTCATTTCTACCGATGCACCACCACCGCGCTCCTCCATCACAGGGAGGAAGGGCGCACAGCCGCCAGCCTCGCAAATAAGCTTCCCACGTGTTCAGAAATCGCATGCGACCCCATAATCTTCCCTTTTTTTCGATGACAAAAAGATAGAGCTCTGTCTGTGCGATTCAAAGGTGAAGAGGCAATCCACGCAGCCTGCAGACGTGCGTCTTCTGTAAAGGCATCTGGAGCCTATTAACGAGTGTCTGCCGTTGGAGAGACATGAGCTGGTGAAGACTGCTCTCTCTCTCTCTCTCTCTCTCTCTCTCTTCCTCTCCCTCTCTCTCACTTGCAATATCCCCTGCCCTGCTCATCCAATAGGATCATGTCGTGCGCAAGGCGTGTGAGGGCTTTATACTCCCATACGCCGCACATAAATGGCAAAGGAGTAGGCCACACTCTATACATCATTTTACCGTGAGGGTCACGGAGAAGCGGCGCAAGACTGAACATCATATCTCTGAGGGACACCGCTTATTATTGGATAGGGTCCTCGGGCAGGGCAGGGACGATGAGTCCCATCAATCACAGCAGCACACAAACACCACAAATCCACTCAAGTGACGAGTCTGAGGAGCAAACACTATACATGTTACCGACCCTCTGAATAACTGGAGAGGAACAAACACAGTTTTCCAATGTGGCACCACTTTCTACCATGACACCGTTTATGGGGGCTTTCTAAGTTCTAATCAAAGGCTTATTAGAGTTTAATAAATAGTTGTAATGCTTTGTGGATCAGTTCTAAGCTATTAATAACAAAAACACGGTTCCTTGATTGCTAAGCAGGCAAAGCAGGCAACTGCCCTGCAGCTAACCCAAAGCCCACAGATTCAGCACATGGCAGTTGTGCTGGTAACTGACCATCAATTCCAGTTACATGGCAATTTGCATATTTAACACACAATAAGGTCCTTAAGATGATAGTTACAGTAGTGAGAGGAAGTGCTCAGATCATTACTAAAATGAAAGCAGCAATACCAGAATGAGAAAATATTCCTTTACAAGTAGCCTGCAAAAGTCCTGCTATTACACAGAGTGGCCCATCTCACAGTAAAATAGATCATGTCACTGGGTCATACGCAGTGATGCATACATGTGAGAGCATCATTAAGGTTGCAGCAGTTAAAAGTAGAGCTACATTGACTGTATGCTACTGGGTAGCTTATAAAAAAGGCATCATAATGTATTAGTACATTATGTGTTACTTGTATTGTCAGATACAATGTAGTGGAGTAAAATGTGTGGTATTGGCTTCCACAATGTAGTAGAGAAGAAATATACAGCAGCATAAAATGGAAATACTCAAGTATCTCAGAATCATACTCAAGTACAGTACACATGTACTCAGCTATTGTCTATTAAGAAAAACCTTTAGGAGTCCAGGTTGGTGTTTGTTAAGGATGGATCAAAGCTGAAAACTGGCTGTAATCCACAGGGACACCAAAGCCCTGGGATTCAATATGTGGTAATTACTTTGTGCTGGTTTCATTGATTACAATTACATGGATTTGCAGGAATAAAGCGCAAAATAAACTGACACACAGCAAGGCCCTAAAGTTGATGATCATGAGCCCCTGTCAACTAGAGGGGCTTTGTGCCTAAATATACGTTTGTAGTTTTAATATTTCAGTTGGTATTAAGTTTTCATTCGTTTAAATACATTTTAGTTTTTATTTATGTTGTCACAAACCAACAGCGGCAAAGCAAACATGAGGGCAAGAAGTCTTCACCGTGGTTAATCCAGAACTGGTTTTTATCCTTTGCTGTTATGTTGTTATAAATGTTGGTGATTCATTAATAAAGGGGGGGAGGTGAGGAGGGTTGCCTTAAGTCTGCGCTCATGAATATTAAATAAGTTGTCTCTAAATGGATTTTGGACCAGATTCTCCGGATCTTTTACAGGAGAGTGATGAAATAAAGAATCAACAGAAACACAGGAAGATAGAAATGCAGGAAGATAGAAATGTTTCATAACAAGGAAGCTTAAAAGCTGTTCGTACTAATGTCTGAGAATCAATCAATAACTCATTCTTAACTGACTCATTAACTATTAATAAAGCCGTTAGCTAAATCCATAAACAGTTTATAGAGGATGCTGCATTTGGAAGCACTCAAAGCCCATAAAGAAGAAATCTTCATGTGAGCCTGTTTGCATTGGAGTGGCATTAGAAGCAAGTATGAAGTCTAGAAAATGTTATTGATTTCTTGTGTTGTCATACAAAGTTAAAGTGATGTGAAATAATGAGCTTACTACCAGATATGTTCATGTGATAAAGTTCATGTCCCTTTGAGCATTAGTTTTGTCTCTAAAGACCGGACTAGTGTCACATGGATTATATACAGTATTTTATCTTTAGAAGACACACGTGAATCTAAAATGAACTCCAAATTACACTGTGGGTACTGTGGAGAGTTTACATTTTACATTCCTTTCTACTTCACTATGTTTCTGCAGCAAATATGGTACGTTTAACTCCACTGTACCTATCTGACAGCTGTTGTTGAAGGATCAAGCTTTCACAGACAAAATCTATTCTCAGTAAGATGCATTGTAGTTTGTTTTATATTCATCTGCCAAACTATGGAAAACCTTGTTAAAATTATACTACTTTTGACAATCTAAAAAACAAAGAAAAACAAAAAACACAAAGTAACGCATGTGTAATAATGATCAGTGGGGTCATTTTACTGTTTAATGAGTACTTTCACTTTTGAAACTTCATCTGCCAATGCCTCTGCATTTAAGTAAGATTTTGACTGAAAGAAAGACTTGTACTTGTAATGGATTAACTTTGCCCTGAGGTATTTATATTTTTAATTCTGGAAAGATTCTTTTAACAATGGTTATAAACTACTGATTGCATGTTTAAATGCGGGTTGTGAATGCATCACGAGGCATAAAGTGGCCTAAAAACATATGAAACAGCAAAAACATAAAACAGTATTCAGCCTTCCATATTGGGAAGTATACTGTGTATGAAATTAAACTTAACTAAATATGAAAATATTTTTGATCTCCATATTTTTAATATGTTGGCTATAAATCTGGTTGCACTATTGACAGTTGACAAATTTAAAATGTAATGAGCAATTTACTGAAATCAACTTTGTCAGTAATAAGTGCTCTTTTATACTGACTGGGCTTTTACCAAAGTGCAATGCAGTGGTGCCCCCTACTGGAATGCATATATCAGAAAGGATCAATATTATAGGTAACTCATTAATAGGAGAGACTCTTGACATTTGGCACAGCTTTGGACTACTAACTCCTCTGTGGTCACTAAGTCTGCAGCTGCCCTTTGTCATTCACAGAGGAACAGATCTTGAAACAGGATGCATTTGTCTTGACAATTAGGTGATGCAGACTTTAAAGACCCTGTCACCACTTCAGTGGAGCGATTCCCACCTCAAAGATGCACTTGGCTGTGGATAAACGTCAGACTTCAGCTGTGGCTCAAGGCTGAACAACAGCAAGAGACTTTGTATGCAAAGCTGAGAGGGCTGCCTCGACTGACACGCTGGAGCAGAGCTGAGCGCGCCCATGAGAAGAGACGTTAATGCCTCAAAGGTCAGGGATGATTACAAAGTATGATGTGTGAAAACAACGCACGCTGGCTTCCAGGGACTTTGGGAAGGTGAACTTTGCTGAGCAAATAAAACGGCGATAACGTTTTGCATCCTGCGACAGTGGGACTTTGGCACCGGCAAAGTGCCAGAAAACCATCTTTGCTCTGCATTTTTTAAGTTTACCATCAGGTCCAAACATAAAAGAAAACACTGAACATGTGAATTCGTCAAGACTTTTAATAGTTCTTTTTCAAATGAAGTACACACAATGAACAAAATCATGTCAATCAAAAGCATCTGATTTAAACATTTGATTTTTTTTTTTTTTTTTTTAACAGCATTTGATATGAATCAGCCGTCACCACACACAAAGACACACTCAGAATACACAGCCACCTCAGCTGTAATCTTTACAAGGCGTTAGCAAAAGTGCATACATCCTGTAGAGCCGATAAAAGGGCTTCAGTGTAATGACTCAGAAAAGGAATCCAATTAATCTAGAGTCTGCAGGCAAAGCCGGAATACTGGATGTTGTTCTGGCCTCTTTTTTTCGGCTAAGACAGCGTGCGACCTGCATGTACACTCATCACTCAGAAGTGTTACAAACCATGACATCGTACAGCTGAGAGATATCTCACCTGAGCCTTCATCTCAGGTGGGCATGGTACTCCAAAAGCTGCTATGAGGATACAGAAAGAGCAAAGTGGCAGAGAGAGACCCGAGTGGCTGCCGCTGATGCAGGAGGGGGAGCAGCCAATACAAAACCCTCAACACCTGAGGCTCTCTCCCACTTTGCCACATGTACGCTAACAAGACTACAAACACAAATTAAACCATGGAATGACTAAGTAAGAGAGCAGACAGCAGGCGACTGCTGCTAGTCTATAAAATGTCCAGATGTTGATGTTCAAATTAAAAAGGAAACACACACAAACACACTCACACCAACAAACAGTTTCCAAGCACACATCAGACAGACGCTCTGCTTTCAGGGGAAGGCAGGGGATACGATCCCACTGCTAACCACGACAGACACTAAAGAAAACTCTACAAAATGACAAAGACAACAATAATGTAGTTTTTATATTGTATTTATATGTCTGCTCTAAGGCCCCGACAGCCACCTTCCACTCCACACAGATGCGGGGGGAGTTAAAGCCTTTTTCTGCCGCATTTTAATCGAAAGTACCCCAAATAAATATGCCGACGGTGGTGATTCACCTGCTGATTGCAGACGCTAAAAATAGGCTCTTAATTTGCAGAGAAATGGGGCTAGATAATGATTAAAGAGCCTCATGCAGAGGAAACTGTCACGGGAATGCAAGTCATACAGCCGTCTGTCTCCAAAATAATAAAGGTCGTCACAGGACGGCCCCGGCAGGGATGAGTGGGGGATCTGCTCAGATGACAGTGTCCATTTAGGAAATAATGAGAATGCTCTGAAACTGAAACTTGTGTGTGAACAAAGCAACAGAAAAAGGGACAGGATAGTTCAAAACAATGACCCAGAAATGTCTGCAGTCTTAGGAGGAAAAAAACAACAATTAGCGCTGGGGATAAAAATCATTATTAACCATCCTAATTTAACAGCTGAATGACATACAGAGCGCAGCCTCCGGGCCCAACACAGCGGGAAATGACTGCCACACCGCGTGAAGTTGTGATGTGGTTCATGGGTCAGGTGATGGAGAGCAGGTGGTGGTGCCAGTAGTCTGCGCGGGGCAGCAGCTGGCTTCGATGTCGGGCCGTCTCTCAGTTCTTCAGTATCGCTTCGTAGCTCTGGAAGACACACTGGGAAACCTCTGGAGCTCTGCACTTCAGAGAGATCTGGCGGAGAGAAGAGGTGAACAGTCGAGGGTTTAAGCATGATTTGACTCGTGAGCCTGTCCGGTACCACAGGCAACAAGCCATAAAACGTTAACAAGAGACACCAAAGAGGAAGATATAGTCAATCTGATCATGTGGAAACACAGCAGCTGTTTCAATGACAAGTTATATTACAAAATGAAGAGAAAGGTGAGGCAGAAGCAAATTGCATTTACAAACCAGACAAAACAATGCAGTTCATGTCAATACAGTTTGATTTTTCCGTTACTTCAGGAAGGAAAATGTTTGCCTCTTCCCTCCCTCAGTCTCCACACAATAGTTTAACAGAGAGGCAGACACAGCACCAGCCCACACTGCCAAAAACACACCTGAGAGCCCCCCCCCCCCTCCCTCACGTGAACTCTGGACAATGTCGGCGCAAATCAGATCTGGATATCGTCTGAAGTCGCCCTTTCACACATGTTGCACACAACCAGAGATGTCTGTCTCTGAAAGACATGTTCTTGTCTACTGGAAGTAACGTTACTCTGCCTGGATCAGGTGTTGCAAGGTGTTGCAGCTGGGGCAGATCGTGCAAGAGGAGGAGGAGGATTCATCCATAATAAAGATGGTTTTTGCTTAAATTACTAGTACAGGTATTTGAACATATCTGCAGCATCAAGGAAGATGCATTGTGAAGTGCTGAAAATAATACACATGCAAGCAGAAAGGGGTGCAAAGCAGCTACAATATAAAGAGCAATATAAAGAACACAAACAAAGGAAAAAGGAAGAGAACAGGAACTTTGTAAGCTCCCTAAAACAAAATGATGGAACGTTTCGACCTCCAAGGTCTTAATCAGGCAAATGTTAGATATAAACACATTATTTCTTCTCTTCCATGAGCTTTCACAGTTAAGAAAGAGAACAGAGGTCTCCTGAACTTTTTTCAAGGAGACATAATTCATTAGATTTCAGATTTAAAAAAAACAGCATAACAGTCTTATCGGAAAGAAACAGAAATATAGACAGAAATATAGATACATAAACACACTTGAGAAAACAGAGGCGGCTCCTTCGCTCTTTGATGTTATTCTCTGCTGGGAAAAGGTTTAGGATTTGATTCTGCTTCACAAAGTCAGTTTTCTCCCCACCAAAAATCATACTGCAGACGTTATTTCCTCGTATCCAGAAGACACGATCTTTACAGGAAACACAAGGCAGCTGGAGATTTGCAGTAACTGTACCCAGACAGATACGGCCATGATGTTGCACTGAACACTTGTTAATAAATACCAAAGACAGTTATTTTCAATATGTCAAAATGCTTCACTAATTAACTGTGACTCAGTCAAAACCAGCTGCACGTTGTATTCCTTTGTGTGCTATCCTAACACCTACTCATATCTGGACATTGTCATCCATTCACTGGAGACAGCCTAACCTAAACCCAAACCATATGCACTCCTTGCCCAGCGTTAGCCAGGATCTCAGAAATGACACTTTGCCACAGCAGGACTGAGATTTGGCCCCATTAGGACAAGTGGTCCCGACAACATTGATGTTTATGCTAGTAAAGGTCCAACTGAGGTCACAATAATGCATGCACACGCACACAGTGCAGCCATCTCTGTCTTCATGGAGCAGCTTTGCCTCCAAGTTTGCTAAAGATAACATCTGCAGACCCTCTGCGGCTGGTTTTGAGTATCAAATACAAACAATGGAAAAAATAAGAAACTAAATCCAAGGATATCATGTCAAAGTACGACTTTCAGTTGACCTCAAATGTGTTTTGTTCTTTCCTGTAGTTATGAAAATAAGACCCATTATCAATATTCTTCAACATACAGCGTACAAGTTCCAGCATCGTGTCAACAGTGTAATGTTTCCTCTCTTGAGGCTACACCATTATTATAGTTAATGTATATTTAGATCAAAATAAAGGTGATGGAGTGTGCTGTGGTACATGCCACAGAACTGCAGTGGAAAAAACAATAATACTGCGCAGATCCTTAAATCGTGCCTCTGTGCACTCAGCGCTCTTTACTAATGCATGCTGCTGCTGGCAACATTTAGGCAGCCGCTCTCCTGTCAGCATGGGGTAAGGGATGTGAGGAAATGCGTATGCTCTTGCCACGGTGTACAACCAGCTATTAGGAGAGCTAGAAACTGCGGCATTCATGTGTTCAACTCAAGGTTTGCTGCTAGAATATTATTATTATTAGCGATACAGATGCAAGGAAATAAGTGTGTGTGTGTGTGTGTGTGTGTGTGTGTGTGTGTGTGTGTCTGAAAGCAACTGACCAGCCTGAAAACGCTACAGGAGCCTTTTTTAAACCCTGCATAAATGGGGACCTGGAGCCACTGCAGCTCTCTGATGCAGCAATGCAGAGCTGCAATATGGCAAAGGAAGGTGACTGTTGAACGCATGATCACAGTTTGATAAAGTGACGTGAGTCTTACTCCTAACATTAAACATGAAATATAACCCAATACTTAACCCTTTTTTAAACACTGTTTATAGGGCAAAACTTATTTATCAGGTCAGGGTGGGGTCAAATGGTTCCGACCTTGCCCTCACTATTTAATAGTTGAAAGTAAGTATAATTAGACTACACAATCTTTCAGGGAACATGATTTAGATAGTTGTACAGTTTATAGGTTCCTGGTTCAGTTGAGAAAACAGTGAATCTAAGCAGGTGTAGAGGGGCAGCAGATATATCTGTGTGGCCAGCACTTTGGTTTCCATTTCTGTTTTGAAATTCACTTTTTAACCAAAACCCTCAGAATCACCAGCTCAAGAGGTGGAGAGAGGGGGGGGGGGGGAAATAAATAAATAAATCAGCCAACATCACTGGTCGCATAGTTGCCATGGGGACAGGAGATTGCGGATGAGAACACCATGCTTCATGTCAAAAAGATAAGCAGTGTCCCAATTCTCCACTATGAAAACTATAAAGAATACATGAGTGCCGATGGAAGTGAGTCAAATGAGTGAATTCGAGAATAGGTTTGGGCAATACATCAATATCATATCAAATCTGACATATGAGACTAGATATCAACTTAGATTTGGGGTATCGCAATACTGTTGTATGGCATTAGTGTTGGCTTTTTCTGGTTTTAAGGGCTGCATTACAGTATTAAAATGAACTCGGCAGACTGTTCAACGGTTCAAGCCGTTCTATATATGCCTTCATCCACATTACTGATGATTATTTATCAACAATCTCACAATATCAAATCACAAGCCTTAATGCAGCTTTAACTATAATCTACATCTTATATAACACCAATGTAAGTAATGACGATGTGAAAATGCAAAAGGTGTCATTTGTTTGGTTCACTCCATCCACTCTCATAGTGTTGTTTTCTTCCAGGCCAGGCAGCTGTTTTCAATGAAAATGCTCTAAAAACCCAATGCAGACTACCTGCCCAGCACCAAACAGGCAGTTAACAACTATCTGGCACTCACTAGCAGCAGCTTGAGATACTTCAGGCAGGAGTTGGAAAAAAACAAAACCAGTGCTAAAAGAGGGTGAATACTGGCCAAAAACAACTAAAATGAATCTCAATGTAGTTCCATAACTGCAGGATGCTGACAAGTTTGCCACATCCCATTGGAAGCCACATATGTCAAGGTTGTGTTCAGGTTGAAAGAGAAAGTAAAGTCTTTCAAAAATGTGATAGTTTGTTTTCCTCAGATCTCGCATTGAGCTGGCCAAAATGTGGATTACTGTGCATCATAATCTAGTTTCCAACTTGAGGTTCCTTTATACTCATCATTGTGGGGTATTAATGTTCTTTAAGACTGTTGTAACATAGTCAAACTGAGCTAGAATCAATACAGGGTATGTAAATGGGACAAACGTTCAGGCAGTGATGCATCGTAGGTGAGCTGAAGCCAATCAAGTTTGGTAATATCATAAAAAGCTACAAAAATCCAACAATTCATAGCAATTAATTAAAATTTCATAATTATGTTTTAATGTCTCATCTTCAAGAAGCACAATAAAACCTAGGAAATACATGGTGGCAGGGCTGCACTTCTTCAAGTCTAAAAATAGCAGCCGACAAAAGGCTTTAGCAGCTTGGCTTTAATGTGCCGTGCCAAGAGAGTGCAGGGACCATGCAGCAGCCAGCAGCTCACAGAGACGAGCATCAGAGTACACACTGTACATGCAGCTCGCTTAACTTGGAGGTCCAGTCTTCTCTTCACTGGACAATTTATGATCCATCCGCAAAAATGAGGGGGGCCTTTTCTGCCACACCGAGGAGAAATTTGAACTTAAAAATGAACATAAAATCAAAACGACAGAAGGAGCACAGAGCAGAAACTCCTCCTGAATTAATGAGGTTACATCACAAATGGACGCACGGGGGAAATAAAAATGCGACTTGTCAAAAGCGAGAGAAAATGAAAAATGCACACCGCCTCTAGCAGAGAAAAATTTGCTCTGAATACATTCTCTACAAATAACCATAAGTAAAAATTTGGTTTCACTTCAGTCAATTAATCTCAGGAAATATTAAAGAGGCATTTTTCTAAATCTCTTACATCTCTCTACATCTGGTTAGGCTATGTACTGACATGCTAAACTGAGGAAGGTGTAAACCAATTTAAATTGTTACGATTTAATAAGCGAGAGCTGGCTGACTGACAAATTGACTCGTCTAGACAGGAGAAAACAAAAATACAATTATTGCCACCTTATAAATAAAAACGCAATCTGAAAGCAGACTGAGTGATGAGCGGGGAGGACCGCCACACCAAGGTCATCGTTCTGGACCAGCCATGCAGAATTTCTAAGCCAAACACGATCCATCAAGAGCACAGACAGCGTGTCACGCTGACAAAGCAGAGACACGCAATAACACAATGGGCAACGCAAACAAATGCATGTGCACAAGCACACAGATGTGTCACCAATACAAGCGCCGCAGTCCAATCACTGCAGAATCAAGCAGCCTGCCACCTTCAGCACGCTCACCACTCATTAGTGCACATCAATCTCATTCATGTCTCTGCTGGGTCATTTGTCTCCATCACTGACAGTCAAATGTGCAGTGATGACAGTGTGTTGTTAACTCCATCATACGCACTTAATTTAACAAGTCAGGCTCCACTTTGTGCTGAAGAGCAGGAAGTCCAGGTTTGGTTCAGTAATCCCTCTGATTCCTCATTCATGTTTATTATGGGACGAATCGGAAGCAACAGACGTTTCATGTGTTTTAGTAATAATGAGGGCCTGATTACAGCCTCCAAAAACAGCAAAAGTTCTGCATTTTGAGAGTGTAGCTAAATCTGGTCGGATGTAATCATAGAGAGTGACAGCCCTTGCACAGTGAATTGAAAAAGGTGATGACCACCCAGTTTGGCCCTGTATAAAATCTACTGACTGACTCATTGGGTTTCAAGCAGTAATAAACTCTCATCAACAGGATCGTCCAGTCCTGTAACACTCAACACTTCCACTAACAAAACCTACATGTAAAGAAAGAGTAAAGAAAACATGTATATTTGGTTTGGTTGGAGTTGCACTTTATGAGTTTATTTAAAAAGACAAAACCATCTCCTCAAATCCAGTAAGTGTGATGTTCGTTCTGGTCTGTTTCACCCATTTTACCCCAGGACAATATCAAGCTCAGCATCTTCAACAGAAAAACTTGTTCTTCATTGTGTGAATGAGGCCCCTTGATAAAAGTGCAAAAGGGTGTCACTACTTCTCACCAGCCATTTCCTTTGGTAGTAAACACTGATATCACTGATTTTGTTGTTGAGAGAAAACCAGGAGAACAAATATTCAATTTAACCACATTTGAATTTATAAACATTCAAAACACTTATTGTGTTTTTAATGTAAGGACTTGCAATTTTCATTAGTCTATTCATCTTGATTGTGCTTCTCAAGTTGACTTTTAAAATATTCATGCCAATATTGCTACAATTAACTCTGTGGATGATTATGAAACTACTTAATGCCAAACAACTCACCAAAAGCTTAAAATGGCTAAAACACTGCAGCCAAGTCCAGTTGTTTTCATCCCAAACCAAAAACCTGCCAACCTTACCCGTCCTTATTTATCAACAATGTCCTCACAATCTGAAATTCTGATGGTGCAACTGAACACCACATCTGTGAACCTCTGTGGTTGCATGCCACCCGTAGCATGTTCCACTGTCAAAGGTTTTGATGGGCTGATACGTGTGACAGTGTACTTGTTATGTCATTCAATGGCGGTTTGCATTTAACTGAAACTATTGAATTTTATCAAGTAATTTCCTTATTGCTATTGATGAAGGGTCTTTTGCCAGTACATATCATTTTACCGTGAGTAATGCTATTCACTAATACAATACTTGCCGTGTAGTTTGGGTTTCCTGCCTGCACCCTCAGCTCAGCCAGCACCCAGATACCATTGGTGAGCTTCATCGACTGATACAGCATGTCCTGGCTCTCCACTGTGCGCTTGGCTATGGTGAAGACGTTGCTACCCTGCAGTTTGTTGGAGGCTGCATCTGTTGAAGGAGCAGAATCAAAAATGAACCCAACACAGTCAATGTTCGCGCTGTTGAACTTGTACCTTTTAAACCTATCTGACCAAAGCTATAGCTTTTTAGTATTCAGCCATTAAACAGTCATTAAAAGTACCAGACCATGCAGGATTTCTTTTTCCATTATTATCCCCTAAAATTTCACCCTAGGCTGTCTGCGCAGCAAAGATGCAGTCACTAATTCGAAATAATCTTTTCTCCTCAGCCCGTCTTGCTGCTGCGCCCCAGTAGGATGTGAAACCCTCTTTGTTCATGAAGAAGAAATTTAATCTGTGGGGGGAAATCTCCATTAAGCTGTCATTAGGAATTCTTCTCCAGTTCAGCTGCTCTCACGCTTGTGTGAAACTAAATTATCACACGTAAATAGGGACTGTAGCTGATGAGTTCTCATCAAATACAATTTGCTTCATTAGAGATGATTTGGATTTGAGATCGCCACTGCTCTGTTGGGCTATTTTCACATGTAGGGAAGCTGCAGGATATGTCTAGACAGTGTAGGGTTCTACAGGTAGTGCACTCTTCTTTCTCTTTTCATCCTCCATTACCTGAGTTGAGATGGCAGTCTTTGATCTGAAACTGGGACTCGTTGTCATTAGGAATGTCTTTCCATGTGGCAAGGAACACCTGTCGCTCTGTTGATGAGGAGACACAATCACTAGGTGAGTCCAAAGCCTTAGAGCATACACTGAAATGCACGCAATGTGAGAATAACAATAGGATTTGTGGTAAAGTAAATGGACACACTGCAGCGAAAAAAAAAATGCCAAAGTCGTGTGTGAGTAGTGCGACTCCACACTTCACCAGGTTTCCTGCTGTGGCTCCGGAGCATTAGCTCGCAGCCACTGGCAGCAGTCATGCTGGTAGCCCCATCAGGAGGCTCCATGGGGAGAAAGGCCAACACGTTTCCAGAGAAACTGGAACTGGTCTACAATCTGGGAGCAATTGTGCAGCCCAGACAAGTTCACACAGGCAGACAGTCTTACACACATCTACGTCAAGCCTCTCCACATGCTCATAATGTTTTCTTGCTGCAAGACTGATGTCTGTTTATGTTGTTGACGTCAGCAAGGTTTTGAGGCTATTGAGTGAGGAGATTTAGCCAAGAGACACTCACCCATCTTCCCGTCCTCTACAAACAGCATGCTGATGGGGTACTGGCAGCTGAAGTAGAATACATCAATGTTGTTCTTAACAGCCACCTGCGAGAGTGATTACATCCAAGGAAGGGGGTAGAGGAGGATGACAGGAGGAGAAACAAGAAGCAATATATGGGTAATTACTTTTCAAGTGCCCTTGAAGGATGGGCATTGCTGGTTTGTGTGCACTGTTTACCGAACAAGAGGGCTGCAGTCCACAAACACACAAAGACAAACATATATCCTACATAGGTTGCCATGTTTAAGATTCTCACATTATGATAACAGTCTCACAAAATATAATAGTTTCATGGTGTCACACAACCATCATTAACATCATCATAATTATTGTTATTTACTTACTACCAATTCAATTAATATAACCTAAAACTGTTTACATACTGTGAAACAGTATATCATTGCAACCCTAATCCTACAATATCATGCATTTGCTTTCCTGGCCTCCCTTCATACTGCATATCACAGAAGGAATGAGACTTTAATGTGTTCAAGAATTATTATTTCTGAGCTAAATATATAAATTAGTTACCATGTATTTCTACAGTCTTTTAAAAAAACTTCAAAAGATGGTCTAAATAAAGATAAAAATATAGCCGATAAAAATAACAGAGGGCGGTTAAAAATAAAACGCCACAAATAAAAAGATAAGAGGCAAACAGGAGTGATAATGAGAGAAAACAAAAATGGCACCTAACAGCATGTCTGTATTAAAAAAGAATCAGTTTCAGGGCTCAGACAGGACCTTTTAAAATCAGCGGGCCCAAAAGTACAAGACCCGGAAACACAAGAAAAAATGCGGTACAGTGACGGCACCTGAAGTAACAAGCGACAGCCAGTGGTATTGATCAGGCCGCCAACAAACTATGTGCTGAGAGAAGGACGGTGAGTTCGCCCAGGGGAGAGCAGAGGAAGGACTCGTGAATAATTCATTAAGGTGTCTTTGTCCTGGGTGCAATGCAGGACTGCCAGTAACACGGCAAGTTTATACATAAACTACACAAAGAGTCATTCTGTATGTTTGTGAGTTTGTAAAAGAGCTCTATTATTAAGTATAAGAAGAGGTCAGACACCAAATCCAACTAGAAAGGCTGCTGTACTCCATAATTTATAAGATACTGTAGTTCATTAATCTAATACATCAGTGATTATGTGACATTTTTGTGCTCCCCAGTACCCCAGCAAACTGGTACGGATTCCTCTTCTTGAAGTAACGTCCACATTTTGAGGGACTTCATTGGCATGAATTTATTAATTTGCCTTCATTGGTTTCAGCTCCACAGAGAAATCTGAACAAAACCCAAAATGATTAGTTAATTAACTGAACAAACCTGTAACTATTTTGATCATCATTCGACCATATCTTTTGTTTTTGAGCAGTCTGTAGGCAAAAAAAATCTGAATTTGTCTGTTTGCACTGTGGAAAATTGTGATGGACACTTTTAATCCTTTTCTCACATTTTACCACCAAATGCCATCAAGAAAATAATTGACAGATGGATCGATATTGCCCCACCTAAAGCCTAAGAGTAAGAAATCATTACATTTCTTCTAATTTTTTTTTTGCTTTCTGTCTGGAGTGGTAAAAATATCCAAAATTAGCAAAGCATTTTTCTAAAGTGTGATGATTTGTGATAAAAGTGTTTCACTGACAGTGGCAGTAAACCAGAGTCAAAAACAGATCAGTACTTAGAAGAGCACTCAAAATAATATTCTGGGATGTTATTTTCAATCAAGACCAGAAAAAAAAAGAGACAAAACCCTTTCAAAATAAAACATCTGAGAAAATGTCAGAATGGACAACAGTTCACATCAAAGCTGGGCCTTGAGGCAGCAGAGTAGAAAGGTTAGTAGGGCTACTGAGGCCAGAGGAAACAAAGGAGCTGTGGGCTGTGTGACCACTAATGACCGCCCCCACCTCTAGCATCCCCCTCGATACTCTTATCTTCTCTCTACAGCTGCACACAGTAGCCATCCACCATTCTGCCCAGTTAAAAGAACCACACTGATCAAAAACATCCACCCTCTACCGCTCTTTTTACTCACAACTTATCACAGCCGCTCTGAAGCCTGTTTCATGTTTTAATTCTGTTTTATTCACAACATGGGAATTCAACAGTATAAGTGAACAAAACTGAGGATGCATTACTAATCGGTTAAGACAACATGGGCACATTTTCAGGACAAAACTGAATGGCCCCAAGGATAAAGTCAGGTCCAGGGATATCTCAACAAGGACGATTTCTGATGCTTTAGTCCTGAAAACTTGGGCTATATAAAGATGACTAAGAAGTCAAAACACTGCCAAATTTGATGTGGAATTTGAGAAATTAAGATTATTTTTATTTAATCATTAAAAACTTAACAAACCAACTCTATTTACATTACAAAGCATCTCTGACAGAGTGCTGTCACGATGTTCGAGGCCCTCGGCCCAGTAGGAAGCCATGTTAGGACAGAAAACTTGAGGCATCGGTGTCCTCATGAGGCCGTGTTCAAACAGGATGGCATAAACAACAGTGTGCTTCTGGTCTGTACACAACATCAGGCAATCATCTTGTTGACAAGATGCATCACTGTCAAGAGTGTGATGCTCAAAGATTCAGTCCATAGTGAGGATTCATGAAAAATTTAAAACGAAGCAGCAGCAACCAATAACCAAAACTAGCAAAATTCAGGGGAAAGGAATCTTTTGGAGATGTTACCTGCAGGTTACTGAGGGGGTCCATCTTCATGACAGGTCCCACAGTGCTGAGGGGAAGGGTCACTTCGATACTCTGGTTAGGGCTAAGAGGGGTGAGAACCTGGAGTGGACCAGCCGGAGCAAGACCGAAGCTACAGAGAAACACAGAGAAGGAAGAAAGTCAGAAAACGTGAAAATAATCCGAAATCTAAGCTGGCTTGATACATGATCTTACCTGTTTCTGTTAAACTGGATGGCAAAATCAGTCATGACACTCATAGCTTTATTAGTGAGGGTCATTTCCATCTGGATGACGCCAGCACGACGGGCAAATGTGCCAGATATCTCCAAACCTTTGGCCTTCATTGCAGGAAGCCAAACCTGAACACAGAAAAGATCAGTTCTTTAAACCTGGATCTAACCATCATTCTACAGTAAGTCTCATCACAGCTTATCAAGACTCACTGTTTTAGGAGGGCTGTAGGCTCCCATGGGCATACCGACTCCACCTCCAAGATCAAACAGGTCATCCAAACCTCCACTCACAGGGGCATTGAAAGAGGCTGGCATTGCAGCAGGTGGTGCACCAAAACCAGCCCCCATCTGCAGGTCACAAAGTAACACGTTACCCTAACACATTCAATGTCACCATGTGTTGGGCAATCAAAGAACCTCAGACAAAATTACTTACAGCGGGACTTCCTCCAAGGTCTCCGCCAAGCTGAGCAGACAGGGGGGGGGGGGAAGAGCGGAAAATTCAGGTTAACCATTGATGCAAAATTAAATTATATGATGGAGGGTTTGAAGAGGATGGATGGAGGGGTGTGAGGGTCTAATAAATGTCTTTCTGTGATTAATGACAGCTATGGGGATTCCACTATGAACAAGCAAAATAAGGAGGGGACATCAGTACAGATTTTTGGTCTTATGCAACTGACCTTTTACTGTCAACACGAGTTCAACTGTGTAGCTATTGAAATCCGATAGGTTTTGTTCAAATGCTACTCACTAAATGTGTCTACTGTGGTGATGAAAAGGTTGGGGTGCAGTGCTGGTGCAAAGACATATAGTGATTCCACACAATAAGAAAGCTAAACTACTGTGTACAGGCAACAAAACCTTTGTCAAAAACCTTGCCTAAATGAAGTGGGAAACATAAACAGTATAATATAAAGTGCAAACAGGCACAGATGACTGCTGGGGAGGACTATTCAGAGGACACACTGGTACAACAGGGGACAAGAGAGTGGTTCTAAGCTGGTGCTGGCCTGTACTGGTCCAGCGTGGTCCCCTGGACCAACCTCAGTGGGGCTGTAATCTGGGGGCGATGGGGACTGATGAGAGAGCTGAGGTGACTGAGGAGTGTCCGTCCGCAGGGGAATGGGCGGCTGATTGAAACATGAAACACATCGCAGAGCCCAGAGATAAGAACAGAGGTGGACTAGAGGATTTAACAGCATGCTTACTGTAGATATCATGATAATAAAAGGTGATAAATGATGAATGAAAATGTCAGAATGATGTATGAGAACTACAGTAAAATAGCACTGGTTAAATTAATCCTCTAACATGGCCTGACATGGTTTATAAATGTTGTGCCCTCTCCCTCCATGTAGTTACCGGCTCAGACTCATCCCCCATCTGCCGATGCAGCGTTGAAGAAAGGAAAACACACAGGGGTCAAAACAAAACAAAAAAAAAAAAGCACCGAAAGGCAGAAAAAAAAACCAAACCAAGATACATTACCATCTCAAGGTCCCACTGACATTAAGCCCATTACTGAAATCAACAAAGCTGTGTTATACCAGCCAATCAGAGTCTGACAGCTTCACTCAGTGTTGTTCTGAGGACCTACCAAGCTGTCCAGTCCACCTCCAAGAAGGTCCATTGCACCCATCTGCATCCCAGACGAGGGAGCTGGTGGTGGTCCGGTGGCAGTAGGAGGTGTCAGGTCCAGATTAAGCAGATCTCCCAGGAGGTCTCCTTGGGATGGGATGACAGCAGGAGGTGCCTCAGAAACTCCAGCAGCAGAGCCTGTATCTGGGCTTTCAACACTCTCCCCACTGACAGAAATTAAAAAAAGGAACTGATTAATTCAAACTGAGCATTTGATGTCATTAAAATGTCATTTTGCACTCTATATTTTCAAATACACTGTTACGCTAATTTCATTTTAAATTGCTGATATAACTCCGTCCAGTCTGTTGAGATAAACAAGTAGATGTGATGAGTTGTATTTAAAAATGGTAGGAAGGAACAAAGAACAGCTGCACAACTCGAAATTGCTGGGAAATGTGTCACACAGCAGATTTGAAGGAAAACATAATAGCAGAATCAAGCAGCTAGGTCCACTAAAGTAAACAAACCCCTTCGCCTGCAGTGTTAATGTGTGTGTTTTTGTTTTGTTTTAAGTGCATGACTCACGATCCAGCACTGCCAGGGAGTCTCTTGTGCTGAACACCGCGGCTGCCCTCAACAAAAGCACTGGGAGGCTTGTGGTAGACAGAGGCCAGAGTACCAATGTGGCAGATGAGCTCCTCCAGCAGTGTGGGCTCTATCAGATCAGTCTCCTCAGAGATCAGGGGCTTCTCAGCCAGAACCACCTCCTTTGCAGCCACAGGGTCTGTGGAGAGCAGACGCCAGTAGATGTAGCCACGGTCCCTGAGGTCTGGGTTATCAGAGTCCTGCAGAAATAAATGGAGGCATGAGGAGAAGGGATTATTATTCATGGAGCTTGTTTAATAAATTCTTAATGTTAGTCTCTTTTCTGCCTTGGCCCTGATATGAGCAACCGAGCAGTGAGTCAAAGATCTCAAAAACTGAGTCGGCCTTAGGAGCACTAGGATTTTGCTAATACATTGGGGCGACCTGACACTGTACATTTCATTACCATTGAAAAAAGAGGAGAGTTCACAGGGTTTCAACTAAATCTACACTTTAAAAAAAAGAGAGATTTACGTGTGCAGTGAATAACAGGTACATTTTCTACTTCCTGCCTGCCAAGAGCAGGAACAAATGTTAAGGATTGTAAATTTGTTTCCTCCACTATTCAGTTTATTGTTGAAAATAAATCTATAGAATCACAGTAACAAGTCCTGTAATATATTCTTTCTTCTTTCTGCACATGCATGATGCACAGACACACTACAGCTACTTTTGAGCATAAAACTGCTAATAGGTGTATTTTTATTGAATTATCATATTAAACTGACAACTGATAGAATTTTGCACATATGACAATACATTTTTTGAAAGCACCTGCTATCTAAAATCATTGAACAAGAAGTTTATACACAAGTAGTATAACAACAGAGTGGGCTCAAACCACTGCAGTCATTACTGAGGGAAGTGCAAGGCTCAGATTTATGTTGCAATTACAATGCCCCAGGGTCCTTGAATGAATGAATGATCAGGTAATACAGAATACTTTGGAAAACCAAAAGCTACATCTAATGAGAACAAATTACACAAACTAAAGGATGAAGACATAGATAGACTGGAAGGTACCCCAAAAGTCAAATATCTGTAGACAGAGATAATGAGAAACATAGAGTTACGTGTTGTACTGTGTTATTTCCTCACCTGTGTGGCTAGGCTTAGCACCTGCTGCACGAGCTCCTGGGTCTCAGTGGGCTTTTTCAGGAACAACTTGACAATTGCTGTCAGTAGCTGCAGCTGCACCTACAGGACGCAGTGAACACATTCAGTACGTGTCACACCTGCTCATATGCTACTTCTAAAAGCCACTACTGCAAGTACAGTGTGACCTAAAATTATAATAAAGTGCATAACAATGATCCTTTAACACTGAAGTATGCCGAATAACAGTAAACACAAAACAGATGAACAAAGTTGAGCTTTCTTTTTTATCTCAGGGATTAGATTTCCCCTGGATCCTACACCATAATCATCCACCATAATCCAAACAACAGCACAAAAGGGAACATTTTATACATAATGCATTGCTTGCTACCCACAAAAAAAAATCACTGAATGTAATCACAATAGTCTCTCCAAGGCAATAATATGAGAATTGATCTGTTATTTAGGGGGAGTCATCTAAGCAAGTAAAGTCTGGTATGATCCTACAACAAACTGTGACAGATGACTCTTCACAGTGAAGGTTGGCTTCTCTGCGTGATGCGTCTCAGCTACATAATAAGTTCCAGTTACTGTAACGTCTTATCATTAAGCAAGATTAACACAGAATATTGTTCACATGTAGGATTCTTCCATTTCTTTCACAGTTACCACAGACAGTCAGTTAAACCAGAACAGCTCTCTGTGGTACTTTGTTTATGGCATGCCACCTCAGTTTTCAGTGCTTTGCAGCAGCTACCCAAAGACTTTAATTATTACAAAATGGAAAAGTAAACTGCTTGCTGCCAGCACTGACAACAAACTATTGGTGCCACAACAATTAAAAATGGACTTCACAGTTTTTAAACAACAACCTCCATGTGCTCTCCTAAACACACCTGAGTGCTTTCATCGTGGAAACCCTCCAAAAAGCTCTCCAGCAGCTCATCGGCATTGTCGATGCGCTCAGCGTACTCTCCCACAATCCAGATCATGGCAGCACGTGCCTCAGGCTCATCCAGGGAGTCCAGGTTTTCACACAGAGTGGCAATCACACTCTCATACCTGGACACAGTCACACAAAATAACATATCACGTGCACTAAATTTTAACGCAAACAACATCAAGAAAATTAATATAACTGACGTAAAACAGAATTTGCTTATTTTTGTTCCCCAGGGAACAACAACGAAACAAGCTGGCAGATAAACAGCCACCGCATGTCAGCAGTTTATAAAACATGGCAGCAAAAAACTGCCTACTTTAACACCCAGGAGACACAGAGCAACATTAGCATTACTTTGGAGTCGCGTGCTCTGGCAGCCTGACAAATGTAAATCGAATATTCATGTACTTTTAGCTCTGGGTTAGTTTTTGGGTCCTTTGCTTGCTAGATGCTCAATTAACCAGTGTTTTCTGCAGTGGTGGGTGAATTCCTGTGGTTGAGACATTTCTGATCTGGATGAAATGTTTGATAATAACCAATTCTATTTACATAATGGGTTTGTTACAAGACGTGCCAAACCAGAAAGATTTAGCTGATGTCTAATTAATAGAAAAGGCAGAAAAGTTTGAGTGGGTAGTGACTCATACAGCTAAAGGCTTGAGCCATACTGAGCTGGAAGCTTTGCAAAGCTGCTCCCTTGGAGACTCACGACTCCATGGTGATGTGTGGGAGAGGCTTGTGTCTGGCACATGAATCCACTCTGTTGGATCCACAGCAGAAGTCACGCTCGGGCTAAATCTGCCCGACCTTTGGCTAGGTGCAATCAAGACAGGGTGTTAAGTGCTGTCCACTAAAAACACTCTGAGTTACTCAGGACAGTCTTCTTGCTTGAAAGCTCTTTTGCATGCTTTCTGGGATAAATGCCAACCTGAAAACACTTTTTGTCTGCGTAATGAGCTTTCAGTCTGCCCATTTAAAGACCAAGTGAAAATAATCTGAGGGTCAGTGAGGTGCGTCAGGGCATCTGCTTGTGTTTAACAGCGTGTGAGTAAACACTATAGCTCAGACAACAATGCAAAGCATCTACACCATATATTGAAAAATGTCTCAATTCGAATGAGCAGTATCAACAAAGAAAAACTATGCTGAAGCTCATGTGGGAACTTACTTGTTGGGGTACTTGCGGAAGATGTCCTTGATAACCACAATGGCCTCTTGCACCACATAATTGACCTTCGTCTGGATGAGGTCTAGCAGTGTGCTGACACAGCGCTCTGCTGATTGCTATTGAATGGAGAGGAAGGAAAGAAAAAGTCAGATATGATAGCACTACAGATTCAAAACAGCATAGAGAAGTTCATACAAAGTGAAAATGTATAAATGTGAAAATGAAAATGTATAAAGAGCCTCAGTGAGGAACTAGCCAGTTTTCTAGTTTAACTTTAAGTGATCAGGAAGAAAAGAAAATCATGTAATTTTGGTCACATTTTCAAAGTAAAAACAGATGTATTGAAATACTGAAGTTAAGTTTCTTATATGTAAATTACTTGAATTTGCAGAGAAGCTTTATACATTTAATTTGAAGCCTGGGCCAAATGAATTATTTAGATCTTAACATTAAACAATACTGTGTCCCTTGTATGCATGTTCTACTGAAATTATACGTAAACATAATTTATACAATCATATAAACCAATACTTCATATCTGAACTGCATCGAATGATTTGACCAATAAACCAACCGGTGACATTGTGACATCATCTCCACCCACCTCTACTTTGATGGCACAGCGGCCAATGGCTCTGACAGCTTTACGGACAAAGTCCACATCCACCTCAGTGGCATACTCCTTCAGTTCAGCCAGGACCTACAGCACAACGGACGAACAGCAGTGCCACTTATCAAACAATCATGTGAACAGCATCTATATATAATATAATACTTTTCTAACATGATGATGTACTACAATTGTGAGTTTGTTACCTGGGCAATGTTGGCTTGAGATGCTAGGCGGATCATGATGTCCAGCTTCTCCAGTTTGACATAGATTGGGTCATTGTACTTTACAAAGAAAACTTTCATCTCATGTTTCAGGATCTCTGGGCTGAAGAAGAGCATAAACATTTATTGTTATTTTTGGCAATCTACTCACAGCAACGCAAAATGTGATATAGTAAAATCCAACTGAAATGTTTCATGCTTTAGTAGACACAACTTTTATGAAATTCACCACAATAAACCACATTTACCGTCTCTGTACGATGAGGTTGATGTTTCTAAGAGCCACATATTGCAACTCAGGCTCAGCAGAGAGGAGAGTGACCAGTGGAGGGGCAAGCTTCTTCAGTAGGGTGCCATAGTAGTCCAGGTCTTTAGGCAGCATCTCCATGAACTTCATTAAAACTTTAACTGCTGACAACACCACTGCAGAGTTGGCATGTGAGAGGCGTGGGGTCACACGCTCACAGATGCTGGCAGATGTTAATGTTATCGGGAGAAAAGGAGCAGAAAATGAGAAAAGGTTTGCTGGGAATATTTTATAACTAGCACGCAACATTATTGAAGTGCTTTTCTCTTACCTTTGGGACTCACGGTCATCACGAGGCGTGTAATTGGCCAGGCAGTCAAGAATGAATATCTGTCCCCACTCTGTACACTCATTTAAAGCTGTCAGCAACTTGTTGATGGTCTGAGGGTTCAGGTCCAAGAGATTACTGTTTGGGTGAGACTCTGCAATCTCAGACAGCGCTGCCACTGCGTTTGCCACAACCTGAAGGTAAAGACAAGAGTACAGATAAACAGCATTAAAAAAAAACAGTAGCCAGCAGCGACATCAAGATATAAAAGAGAAGTCCTTGAAGAATTCTGGCACCGTGCTGAACAACAGATTTGCCAGGGCTCATCCAGGCAGTCCAGGTTTTCTCATAGCAGGGTTTATCAGTGAAATGCAAAACAGGTACTTGTAGCCAAATGTGTCACCCTTAGTAAGAAATCTGCCTGATTCAATAGCTAGCAAGTAGTCGTACCATGGGGTTGGAGTCTGATATGAGGTCCTTTAGGGTATCCAGGAAGCCTTGGTCCTCCACCAACTGGGCGTTGATATCATGGAGCTTTGCTACACACACAGCGGCCGTCTTTCTCACATACGGGTCTTCATCCTTCAGACATTTCCTCAGCGGCTCGCAGAGGTACTCCGTGATCTTGTCCACACGGATGCAGCCCATTGTACGAACAGCAAGGGCCCTGATTAGAGGGTTAGGGTCTTCACAGTCCTAGACGAGAGGTTCACAGATTCATTTGTCAACGACTTTTAATTTCCATATCAGAACACATTACCTGAATGTCATTTTAAACATATGTAACATTTGTGTGCATAAGCAGAATTAAATAGGCCTATACTGAGCTACTGTAGTATAATAATGAGAAGAAGATAAATCAATCTTAAATGAACACAGATGGCTGTATTTAACCTATGCTATGGTTTGATGAATATCCCATTGAAGTAAAATGAAGTTCAGGTCACTTTACACAGGTGTACAGTTTATTGCTGCCCAAAACAGCAGTGAGTGGGTTTGAATGAGCCAGAGGATATTACAAACTATGAAAAGATCTATACCCCTGTACATTAATAAACGCTGCCTGAACTTCTACAAAAATATTATCCCAGTAAAACTGAGGCTTCCTTTTTTAGTTATTTTGGTTCTAATATATGAAGAACTCACCGAGCTAGCTCTGATTTCACTGATTTCTGCACTTGAATGACAAATTCCAAATAGATAACTTTGTATAGATTTTAACATATGACGACAGCTTTACCTTTACAAAGGTGTTAACAGCCATGATAGCCATGTCTGGCTGACTCTTGGCATAGTTCATCAGGTAGAGGTAGACCAGCTTTTTCAGTTCCAGGTTGTCCGTTTGCATGCAGTTCACAACATCTGGGAACAGAGCGCTGAAGGAGGGACACACATGTCATGTGACAACTGACTCCAAATGAAAAGTGACGTGCTACAGTGCATTATTCCGCTGTGGGTTTTTCTGACATTCATTTTCCCAGACTCACCTGACATCTTTGCCAACTGTCATAGATGCGATGACCTTCTTAACAGCCTCCTTCTTCTTTTCTTTCTTATCACTGTTTAGCTCCGCCTTGAGCTCAAAGATCTCCCCTGTACACAAGGGAAAAAGATGAAATCACTAATCGTGTAATCTATTTGTTACCTATGGGGTGAAAAGAGGGAACGTGCAGCAGTGTCCTCTTTTCACAACAATGTACAGGGTTCTTTGTCAAAGCCCCTCATAAATATAGAAAGGGGACCTTGACATCTCTTTAAGGTTCTTAAACTGTTTGTTGGTATAGCTTATAAAGGGGAGTAAGTGCACATACGGCAAGCAAACATCTTGATCAGAGTGCATGATATCCAAGGCACCTTATAAGCCTTCTAGTGGTCTAGCATTAGAAGGCTTTTATCTTAAAGCTGCAGCAAGGAAGTGGTTGTTCAGCATTATTATTAGCTGAAATCAGAGTGCACAAGTCACGCTACCAGACTGTTGATGAGACAGGCTGTGCGATTATTTAGTATGTGTGCACTACAGTGCAAGCCATTTGGACACAGCTCAAAGCACTGAATATAAATTTGATTACGTGAAATTTTGCATATCTTTGTGTTGTGATACAAATTAAGAACAGAAAAATGTTCTTATTAATATAATGATCTGATTTCAGCCACCACATCCAGAGAAACTTGTGAATTGTTGGACAGTTGGTCACCTGCTGATCTCTATGGCAGTGGAGATGTCAATCATTTTAAATTGTGATTGCCAAAATACAAAACAATATGTATACAGCCTAGTTTTTTTTGTTTTTTTTTTTGCTTTTGTATGAAACCTAAAAAGTCTCAACTGTATTAAGTGTATATTTCAGTGCAGAGTCACTAAAGTGCTTACAAGCATGAATTTTGTTATAAAAAAATACACTGTTGGTCCATTGTCAATTTTGGGCTTAAATATGAGATACCTACTTAGAGTTTCCCAGACATTGTAAACCACTAATCACTTCCAATCTCCTTCAAGTCGTTAACAGACTGCACACAGCAGCATGAGGCAGAGTCACAGGAAAAGCAGGTACTTAAAGAAACCTGCTCTTTTGCTTCAAGCAATCCAAACAAACATAAGAGAGATCTATACACAATCACTCCTAGGCTTCTGTTTGCATTTTCTAAGTCCTGTGTGTGAGAAAATACACAGTTCTGGGTTTTGTGAGGAGCCACACAAACACAACAGGAGGCACAGCGGGACAGTTAAATCTGTGACAGTTAATACTTAATATGTCTAATCAGATTTGCAATAACCAGAGCTGTTCAGTCCATCATCACAATGTCAACACAAAGCAGGGTGACAACATCTTTGCTTCAATTTTCAAGTTAGGTATGTTGAATGTTGGTTATGGCATAAACATATGCAACAACTCAAACTTAATGGTTATGCGCTCATATTTTGAGGATCACTAAAATCTTACACTGAGTAAGAATCTGGGGCTGAATGATAAAGAACATGTAATGCATCATGGTGTTGTGAGTATATCAAATGTATGTTTTCTGAAACTACTGAACTGAGCTTTTAATTTACTGAACCACATTAACAACATAAGACACACACAGGTCTAACAATAATTCACCACCACCCAACTGACTATGCCGCAGAAAGCACTTTAATACAATGCATGGGTGCTAGCAATGGCTGGGAATGGGATGTAATTAGTGAGTTGGTTTCCATGTTAAATAATTTATCTTATCCATTAATAAATAGTGAGCTATCAGACCTTTCTTGGTAGTGGTGAAATACTTGGAGTCCGTCATCTTGGATCCAAATTGTCGATTCTCCTGCAAAAGAAAGCGAGGGTGAGAAAGGTGGCTGTGAAACGTTTTCCTGAGACGGAAACTTGGACCATTACAAAAGCAACAGGAAATAGCAGAAGTGCAAGCACAGGGAAATAAAAGGAATTCCTGTCTTCTCCTGAACAAAGTGATCTACAATAAGACCAACAATAATATCTCTTATTCAAACACAAATCTTGTTGGTCAGCAGTTAGGTGGCCAAAAGTATCTGAGTCAACTTCAAATGTGGTAGCTAAATGATTTCCTGTTACTGACCCATTGCCTCTAGGGTTAATAGCACATCAATAGCAAATCTCAAAATCAAAATCAAAACCATTTTTCACTCAACGCCTTTTGTCTTTGGCATGTGTCTTATGAACACTAGTGTACAGTGAACATTAGGAACATGTGTCAAATCCATTGCATTTCAAACTACAGCATGTTAGCTCTGACTCTTTTATTGCTTTCCTCAATATACAGTAAACAGTTTTAGGCTACAATGTTTAAGACGACATACTGACATCGCTTTGAAGATGCCCTTATCTGAAGTTACAGTACCAAAGGATGGCATCTAAGTCAAAATTATTATAGTTTATATCATTCACTTCTCATTCATGTGACCGACTTCCTATCAAGGCAGAGAGTATGAGAGAGGGATAACTCTTTGGATATAGTACTTTTCTTGCGCAGAAACCGTTCTCTTTCATAAATAGAGCAGTGGTTTAAAAGTTAATATTGAACACTACCTTACAAGTGTGGATACAACAATGAAACTGCTATCAACTCTATTTTAAATAAAGTTTCATTAAATTAAAATTCATAATGATGCTAGCCAAGAGTGATTTAATAGCAGAGGCCTTTCGGTTATTGACGTTAACTTGCTAATTGTAACAAGACACCGCGCTAATAAGTTCAATTCAATTCATTTAATTCGCCTAACGTAGCAGTTTCATCATTCATTGCGCTTCAGGTAGCTGTCAACATCAGACAAGTTAACCAAATACGATGTGCTAACACAGCTGACGAGGTAGCTAGCAAGGCGATGCACCTGATTACGGCACGACAATGTACGACAATAAATGACAATAAACGCGGCTAACATGCCATGATGACAATGAACTAATACCCTACTCTTAAATTATTTCCAGAGTAACACTACAAGTACTTGGCCCAAACTAACATTGAGTTCAGTTGTTAACTTAACCAAAAGTACAGGAAAGGTTCGCTAGCTGGCTAGGCTAATGTGACGTTAGCGTAGCAGCATCGAGTGTGTACAATGCCGTTGAACGAAAACTAAACTATTAAACGGTACAGTAGAGTTAATCAGAGTTGTCCAGACAGTTCTTCAACCAAACTACTCACGCATAACTGATTCGCCCATTCCTGCATGTTTGCAGTAGTTACGGTTAGCTGAATCAAACTGATGCTAAAGGCTAGCTGTCTGGTCCAGTGTCTCTGTCAGTGACGGCTAGCGCTTGGCCACTTTTCTAGCTTCCACAGCTGAGACATGACCTTCTAAGTACAGGCTTAAGGAAGCCTTTGCCGGGATAGTTAAGCTCTTAATCTATCGGCCTGGTTTAAACCGTACCCATCGAATTAGTGTTACCTTCTGGAGTTAAAATTAGACTCGCAGCACAATGAATTTGGAGAGAAAATCTGCTCAAACACCTTACCGTGACAGGCGTAGTAGGGGCTGTGATGGCCTTCGTCCCCTCCCACTTGATTTACTTCCGTCTTTTCACAAAATAACGTTTGCAAACTGACATCGGCGTCAGCTTTCATTCATAGAGGGCTGTCTGTAAAAACACTATCAGCTGGGTCCTTTTCAATATTTCACAGCAGGGATGTCTTAAGATTAGCACTCCATTGTATGCTGCATCACATGTTCATTGACCTCTTATAGTTAACAACATAAAGGGTAGTTTACAAAATATTAAAAGCAACTTATAATTTTAACACAAAATTACAGGAGTAAAGCAGTTTTCCAGTAGTTACTGGAAGATAGCCTTAGTAGCCATTTTGGTTAATACTAATACTAATGCAAATTATAGCTATATGGAGGTGTTTCTCACATTGTAACCATGCCTCTTGACAATTGCTATAATACTATACAATGTAATAATAATAACAATACTAATTATTATTGTTATTATTATAAGAAGAAGGCAATTTAAATTAATGCAATTGAAGGTATTCCTTGTGACTACAGATGAGAAACACCTCTGAGTATGATGTTTAAATACTCAACAGCATCACAGCCTCTAATTTAACATTGTAACCTGATAAAAACTAGGGTTTATTGTAAGAATGTGTATTAGTAGACATTACTAATATTAGACTACTAAATTTATTTTACCAAATAAACTGGGTAAGAGTAGGTGAAATTATAAAAACTTCTGGGCAAATTACACTTCTGAAGGTAATTCTGAAGTTATTTCTACAGTGCCTCAAAGACAGGTGAGGTAATATGATATTCAGTTTTGTTGCATTTGATTCAATTTCATACTGCAAAATCTGCACAAGGTGTTCATCAGAAATCGCTGAACCTGGCTAAAGGACAGACATAGTGTCTTACACCTTGTGCAAGAAAGACATTTTGTTTCATGTATACAACTTAGTAAATCACATTGTGCATGAAGAATAATATTGTCGTTATACATTTTTACATTTTGGGCTTTCTCAGAAAGGCACTGCAGAGCTTCCTCCAAATCAAATCTGCTCTGCACACCATGGATGATGAAAGCTCTGCCTGAACATTTTATCAGGGATTACTCATAAAGTTCAGAGGAAAATATTTATTACAAGAACAACTTGACAGCATTTTCAACTTCAAAAAACAGTGAAATGTTGCAGTATTGCTATTTCATACATACAAAGTCCACAATGTCAAGCAATCTGTACATTTAACTGACGTTTTTGTGAAAACAACATTAGCAAACAAGAATTTGATTGATCAAGAACATTCAGATTTCGCTGATAAGGGATAGAGAGAAGGAGAGAGAGTTTCATAGAATTTGCATGAAGTTGTGCAGGTCAAAGAGCAGATAATTTAAGGACAATCATTTTTTTTGTTATTAATAACCAAATGCCATGGCATGTTTGTCTGAAGTCACAGTTCACGTAACTGATAGATTTTAAACACCAGTTAATCAAAATGCAAATGTCTTCAAATAAGCTAAAACAAATTCAAATTTAAAACAATGAGAATATCTAAAAAATCTTTTTATACAGGTGAAACTGGCTACATATTGGATCAATGTAGCACTAACAATACTGATACATCATAAATTATTCGTAACAATTAATAAAATCATTACACCCGATGACTTTATTTCTGAATATTGCAAAACAGCCCAGATTTGTTTAGTTTGTAGCATTTTTAAACTGATAATATTTCAAACTCATTATTATGTCTCTTTGCAGTTTACTGGTGAAAATCATAAGATACATAATGTTTCTATGTGTTGGGCCTTGTATCATTTGGATTTTCCTTAACTCTTCAGGCTCACTTAATAGTACTTGGGACACAGGTGTCACTGAAGCCTGATGAGGCTTAATTTCATAAATAAATAAATTAGACCAACATCACTCCCCTCATAGCCTTGACTCTGTACATATTCTCATACAGTATGTACACAAATATATGCACACTCTTTTTTTCTAGCCTATTCCCTGTGTCAGTGCCCTGCAAAAAGATGTCATCAGCATTTTCTTCTTTCTTTCTTTCTTTCTTTCTTTCATGAGGTTTCTGCAGGGTGCTTACACTATAATTCCCTTACGTTCACTCTCAGATATATTTTACAAAATCCACACCTGTTTAATACCAAAAACAGTGGAACAGTAGCTCTGGAGTCTGGCCTTTCATACCCTTAACGACTGTGCAAGACCATCACAAGAGAACATATCCAGTTACAGTATCTATTATTCATGTACTGTTGCACACACCCGTGTCAAAATCATTCTATCATCCACCAACTTCACCTTACAATACCACTGTTACTGAATCCAATCAGCACTAGAACATGTCATATCAATAGTAAGGGAAAGAGAACTGTGTCAGGAAAACAGAATCTGTTTTTAATATGAATAAAACATGTCTTCCTTTAGCCACTAGATGTCACTATTGATAGTGCCATTGTGTCTTTCAAATCCACCTGTTAAGTAGGTTATCTGGCTTCTTGTGTTTCAAGACAACTAACAGGATTCAGAGGCAATAAATTATACATCTTTAACATGAATCGTATGTCTACATCAAGTATAATTTATGCTTAGAATTGGCAATGTTCCTCACTTCTTCCACATTCACACTCAAACTCCAAAATTTCTATTATCATAATGATGGCAATGTAGTGTTACCGAATAGACCTTAGTGATGTTCAGCAAAAACATTCAAAAACTAACCTGCGAATAAATTTTAAGGCAAAGGGAATTGTCAAGGCATTTCCAACACCAATATTGCATAGCTAAGGCAGCACAGGACTGATTACAGTGAATATGTACATTAAACTGTATATTCAATGCCTTTTATACACAAAATACCCACATCTATCAGTGAGCACATCAATATGTATTTACACATTCATTCTCCTCAGCATTTGACTTCTGCACATATGTGCGTGTATCACTGTTTTCCAGAGTACAGCTTAGTCAGAGGAAGAGCTCTCAACATTTCTGTTTCAGTGACAATGACACAAAGTAATCCAAACTTTGCAGCTCCTCATATTTTTACACATTATCCACTTTAAAAGTAGATGTAAAGTTAAAATATTTTACTGCATTAAACATAATGTCAAAACCTGTAACACATTAAGCATTTAAAAACAAATATAATCTTAACCACATAAGTTGTTTTGAAAAGGTGACTTACATTAATAGCAGTTACAACTGTACAGAGATTGGTAGTGCACGTTCTGTTCATAAAGTCAGAAGAATGGTACCATTGTCTATGTTATCTATTAGAATATTGTAAATGTGAGTATAATGAGTCATATGTGAAGACCACTGATGTAAAGAGATTGAAAATATCACAGTCATACCAGTATTATGACTATCAAGGCAAGCAGAGATGCTGTGGCAAACCACAAGAGGGAGCCAATCCATCTGACTAAAGGTTTAGTGTTTACACTGGTTGTAGAGTCTCAGCTTCAAATCCCTGGCACTTTACCATGCCCCTTGATGGGGCACATGGCAGCACATATGCTCTCTCTCTCTATCTCTCTGTATCGACCATGAGAATTTCACTCTTGGGAAAAAAACAACATTGTATGATTGGCAAAAGCATCCCCATGCACACATTAAAATTACAGTAAAAATAATATTAAAGACCGTTCCTTTGGTAATAAATAATTTGGCTTGAGTGCAAAATAAAAGCAACGTGAACCCTCTGCATTTATCCAGGGGTGAAACTAAGTGAAAAAGAAGTGTTAGACATGCAATTAAAACAGTCTATAGCCCAGTCTTAAGTTTTGTTTTTTTTACACAGTAGTCAGAGTTCATGACAACCACCTCACTTTGTGCTACATCCAAGCTTCAGTGTCCAGGCTCCCTGACTGACCAGGGTAGGAGCACTCTTTGTTGCCCATAGCTGGGGAACGTGGTTGAGGATGAATCATATCTGCAAAGGCCTGGTGCAGGCTCTTATATGTGGCTGGACGACCAGTAGAGCGTGAGCTCTGGGGGGACAGTGGTGGGGTGTGACATGGGGAAAGTGTGTCGTGAGCCTGCAGATCTCTGTAGCTGACTGGGGTGGGGATACGTGAAGGGCTGTTTTCTGGCCTGTTGTCGATGCGAGGCTTGATCCTGGTTCTCAGTTTGTGCTTTGAGATAGGGGCTACTCTGTCACCCCTCTTTTCTCCTTTCTTGGTCTGCAGCACTTCTTTATCTGTGTCCCCATTGGCCAGGGGCGAAGATGGTGGGGGAGTTTCAGAGCGGGATTCACTTAGGCTGAAGCACATGGAGGAGTTTTCACTAGAAGAATCCTGGAAGGAGCAGTCCTCAGAGGGGGGAAGGGGTACAGGTGATGGACAAGCCTCCGGTGGCGGGAGGTCATCACTGCCATCACCATTTTCAAGGTCATACGGTAAGTTTGGCTGGTGATTCTCCAGAGGAACATCACCCTCAGGCCCTGTACCCCAGCCAAGCTGTCTCTGCTGGCCTGTCAGCCCCGCTGTGGGAGGAAAACCTCCATGGTCTCCATTCATATTCCTACAGTGGTAAGCAGGTTGTGAGGGGACCTGATTCATTAATCTGTCTGACTCTGTGTCTCTAAGACCAGGCAGGGAAGAAGGAAGTTCCCTCTCCTCTATGGAGCTTGAGATGGCTGGGAGCTTCTTGAGACCTCCTCCGCGCTCCCCCCAGCGCTCAGAGTCTCCTTGACCAAAGTTGTATGGTCCTCCAAAGTTGTGTCCATAAAGTAAATTTAAGGGGTCGTCCAGTGGAAAGTGACGGGGATTAGTTCTCTTGGATTCCCTGAGGTCGGGCAGAGTTCCTATCTTTGCGCCCACATTCAGGGAGGAGGAGGAGGAGTTGGAAGAGGAATAAGCAGAGTCTGTGACATTAGGATCAGCAGGTGCTGGTACTGAATGAGCCCCAGATCCATGCAGTGCGGCTCCTCCTGGGGCTCTGCTAGAAGCTCCTCTAGCCTGCTGTGTATTGGCCAGAAACTCAGCCTCAAAGCTGCGATACAGGTCCTGCTCCCTTTGCGGGTCTAATGTTGGCAGCATCTGGAAGCCAAGGCCTAGCTCTTCCTCCTCTGGCTCCTGGTGTTCAAGGCCAGACCAGTTCCTATGGTGGCCACGCCCTGCAGAGCGAGGGCCCTGTAATGTCCGAGAGGAGCGGGCAGCATGATGGTGTGAGTTTCGTGGAGATGAGTGTGGTGAACGCCGACCTCCTGAGTTGACTGGTGGAAGCAGTCTGCCTTTTCCTATGGAGGGTGAACGAGGAGCAGGAGGTCTTGGAGTAGTTATGGTCTTCTTGCTGGGGCTACTGTTGTTGTTCTGGACCACTTTAATAGGTGAGTTTGAGCACGAGGATGATTGCCTCTTGGTGAACCCACTACCTAATCTGGGAGAGGATGGGGCCACTTGTTTCGCCCGAAGGTCCTCTCGTCTGTCTGTGGATGGGGGTTGAGGTTCTCTGTAGCAGGAAGCGGGTCCTGGGCTGGCATCACTTGACCGTGTACGGCTTGATAACTTACTCTGGCTGTGGGAACGTGGAGCGTGGAGCCTTCTTGGGCCCTCGTGTCCGAGAGAGCGTCCCCTCTCAGTGCGGGATGTTCGCGATCCATCAGTGGATCCTTGTGGTGGGTTGGGTTTGAGTATTGGAGCAAGTGCAGGACGTTCCCGAGACTGGCTGCGTGCACGGGGAATGGAGGGGCGCAAGGATGGAGTCTGATTTCCACCCGCAGGCCTCTCAATCATATGCTTCCCCTCTTTACGATTCACAAGCAGGACTACTTCCTCACCAGAGCGCCGTGAAGCACCACTGAGAGAGTACCGTCCTCCTCCTCCTCCTCCTCCTCCTCCTCCCTTAGAGGAGGCTGTGGAGGAGTCACTATCTCCAGACAGACGCCTTGTCACAGGTAACATTGTCTCCTTATTCCTACAACATAAGAAGAGTCATTTAGATAAATAATTTATTTACGCACACAGATTAGTAGTGCTGGGTCTTACAGATTTTCTAATCCAACACACAGCACTGCCCTTTCTCAAGAGCATCCTGCTCGGCTGTCACGCACCAGTAGGGCCATCAGGTTTAACTGTATAATCAGCTCATGGGGTTCACTTACAGGAAGAGCAAACCTGGACAAATAGACAATAGAGTGTAATACAGAGCTTGTTTGAGCATGAAGATTTCATATAGAATTGAAAACAGAATTTTGTTCTGTTTAAAAACTAAAACTTTGTAGTAAATGAATTAGGTCAATTAAGAAATGATGCAGTCTTGTGTTTGGATTTCTGGTAGGTAGTGAAGAGACTATTTTGTTTTCATTAAGATCACAGGTTTTGTGTAATTAGCACTTTAATTTACCAAGTTTTTAAAGTTACCTCAGATGTAAGCTCTGTATATATTCAGGGATGCTAATTTGCAGTAGGGAGCCCACCTGTTGACCTACTTTCCCAGTTAACTGTGAACAGTTGTCTGGGGATAGTTGTCAGATTAGTCTTCATCTGGTCTGGTGTACTTGGAAGGGGATGCCCCACCCACACAGGGTTAATTCGAATGAGCTGTTGTTGCCTTGACGTCTGGTCTGAGCCATCGGTCGGTTAGAAATGATCCGCATATTGGTTCGAAGCCAAAGCAAACCACCATTCAGCTCCAAACTGTGTTGAACACACTCTGACATACTGTGAAGGTATGTGACCAATTTCACCTTTCACCAGTTTCATGAAGAGCATAAGCAGATCTTATTGTCCATGTGTTACCACTGATATGTCACTTCAGAAGCACATCAAACTGATGTGTGGTTTCTTTCGTCACTGGCTTCATACTAATTCAGACCATCTGTTTGCCATGGCAAGAGAAGAGAGGCTTTAGCAACAGCTCAAACAGAATCACAGCCTACTTTAGGCAGTCGGTGGTCTAATTTACTGAATGAAAGCAGAGAGGAGTGGGGAGAAAGGAAAAATGTGTGAACATGTTTAGCACCTAGCTTTTAGCCACTAGGATGTGCTGTGGGGTGGCTGTGTGAGACAGATTTATCTGGGCAATGTCACCTGAGATTAGAGAAATCTGCTCCAGTCTAATCTGTGGCTTCCTGGCATGTGTATTTGTTGTGTATTTTCCTAGTTTGTTCACTGTCTGTGTATGTGCATGCCCTTTTGTCTGCCTGTTTGTCTGTGGGCACAAATGAGCAAGTGGTAAACCCTGAGCCTGCCAGGCTACTTGAGAGAGAGATTAATTTCTTATCATGGTAACACACTTATCCTAACACTTATCCGCACACTTGCGTAGACAAACACATACACACACGCTCACCTGAGAGGATTAAAGTGGCGGGGTTCTGAGCGGTCCCGTGGTGGCCGGGGGAGTAGAGTGCGTGCAGCACTAGAGTCAAGCTCAGTGGACCCGGCGGAGTTTTGGGAACGGCCGGGTCGCGTGGAGGAGGAAGAGGCACACGGAGCAGAGGGGGGCTCCAAGGAGCGCCTGTCAGGAGGTTTGTATGGTGCGATGCCGTCATTTCGCCAGTGTGGACCTGGACTGGTGGAGCGGGAGGAGTGAGCGCTTGAGGACTTGCTCTGGCCTCCCTGACCTTGACCGCTGGCTTTAGCCTGGTGGTAGCGGTGGGCTGTGGAGACAGAGTGATTAAGAGTTAACCTATAACCAACATTGTCAGACAGCCGGTGCAATAACAAAGGATTAAAGCAATTTAGAGGTCCAAAAATATATCATAGCATAGCAGCAGTAGATGACGTATTGTATTCTTCCCGGACATCTGGACCAAACAAGATAAACGCTGATGATCCCATCATTTAGGGAGAACATTTATAGAACACGAAAGGCCCAACTCTGTAATCGCTTAATACTTTGTGATTTTGAACACTGTCTCTCGGGGTTAGAAATGTAACACCAATTATGATATCAGCTAGTGTCAGCTGTCCAGGCCAGGCGCTCAGGCCTTGACATCACAGCTTCAGCAAATAAGGAGGGATGGTCTCACCCAGCATAGCTATGAATATATCACTGAGCTCTGTGCTGCTAATCAAAGTCAGTGTAAACATTGAAGGGTCAGTATGGGTTTCAGTTCAAAAGGTCTTTGTTTTGAGATGAGCTAAGAGACAAATGCGTTGTGGGTTAAGGTTGCTGTGGAGGAATTAGGAGTCAGAGTGACTGCACATATTTTCCATGACAAACTTGCATCAGTGTGCAGACCTACATTTCCTGGCTCAAAGTCATTTTGGTCCAGCCTCAGTGTGAAACAGTCTGATTCAGTCAAATCAGTCAACAGCAAAATCAGAATAAATGAAATTTTAGTTATATGTCTATGCTGAACATAGTAAATTGGGTGTGACTCATTTGTTCATACTCTTAAATGTATTGTGACTAATGCAACACAGCGACACAATAATGATAACGTCAAAACAATAACGTTGTTTTGTAATAGGCTGACGAGGAATAGGAAATGACCTCACCAAAAGCAGCACAGCGACACGGGTCATGCTTGTCCAAATAGTGCTCTAACGTGTCCCAGCCCCCTCCAACACGCACCATCACATGAGTACGAAGGACCTGAGGGAGGAAAAGAGAAAACAAGGCCTCAATAGATGAACAGCAAGCAGCATACACATTCACGCACAAATAAAATGGCTCAACCTCTTGATATACAGCATTGCCACACACACTGCACGAGTCAATAGATATGTAAATTCCACAAGTGGGGCAGCTTGCTGAGGGCTGGCCGGCCATCAGTGTTACATAACATCTAGATGCACCCCTGCCTGCGCCTCTGCCTCTCCCTCCCCCACACCTCCTCTTTCTCCCCACATCACCCCCAGCTGCTTTCATTTTAAGGGCTGTTCATTGCCATGCCAACTCACAATTAAACAGAATATGGTAACATAATAAAGAGGCAAAGTGCTGTGAAAGACACTCGTTTTTTTGGCATCTCTCTCCCCTGCCTCTCAGCTGGCTTCCCCATTTTTTCAGAGGGTAGCAGGGTGAATTAGCATGGTAACAACTCACCCCTGCTGTCCTCTCAGCTGAGAGGATAGGGGGCCTGGATAGCCAAAACAGAGGGGGGGGTGGTGGATATGTCACTTCCTACTCTCTTCTGTTCTCTGAGATACACACATCCACAAGATCAGACCAAAGAGCCTAAGTCCCTCCAGGCAGTAGCCGCCTTCGCTGAAGCAATACAATCTGACTGATGCGTGAGCCCTGTGGGTGCACCCTGCCCCGCCTTGGGTTGTGTAATAGGGTCTGTCAGCCACATGTTTTAAAGGTTGGACCCGCATCTCAGAGGGTAGGCAAGGCAAAGCCGTGATGTTACATCTGTGTGGTGTGGCACAGAGTTTATTTTCACCAAATCATACGTGGCCCTGCATCTCATCTCTAGGTTCCTGACCGTGGTCAGAGAGAGGCCACAGACATGGCGTGTGCACCAAAGTCTGACCCCACCTTCGCTCAAACACAATCTCTGCCAATCCACTACAAGACTTTTCATCGGCCTCGCTCCCCTACTACATCAAATCCGTCAAAACAGCTGATCTGCTTATCTCTATCAGACCTGAGACTATAAACTGCTTACTCTCCACTGCTGTGGCCTTATGTCAGTAACAGGTTTACTGTGTGATGCTGTGTGACCATCATGCGCCAGGAGTGAAAAGCAAGGCCACACGAGTTTCACGTCATATTTTGATCACCACTGATATAAATTTTCACATTAGAAACATTGTTAAGGTCCACTAACAGAGACAAACTGCAATGTAGAGACATAATGTTAGACATTTTTGCTTTGTTTACAGAATAGATCTGCTGTCATTTCTGACAAATAAACCAATATCTTTGTGTAACAGTGGCGTTCATTTAATTTTCTTTGCACTCTCGGAGTCATCTAAGAACAAAATATGATCACAGAAACAGTAGAAAGTGACATAAATACTAAACACGGTTGACAACGGTGACTCAAAGACAACCACAGATACATATGCCTATGAGTCTAAGCTTGCAGCACAATCAGAAATCTAGCAATCAAAATTACAGTTTAAACACATGTATGATTATGTCTTTCTGTTATTGCACTGTTATGCATCATTTGTTTCCATTTCCAACTAGTTCAGCATGCTTTTCATGTTTTATACATAATACTGCAGCATGACTGAGGGTGTGCAGAGGCTAAATAGATGTTTTGGGACCATGTTCCTTTAGATCTGCGGCTCAGCTGCTTAATTTCCCAACTGCTGAAGGGGCATCACAGTCTTTAACAGCATAGAGAGAGAGAGAGAGAGAGAGAGAGAGAGAGAGACCCAGTCCCTGTTTCTATGGCAACAGTGAACAGAGGGACTTCTTGTCATTATTGCGGGGGCGGGCTGAACCAATTTCTTCTTAAATCTTGCTGGTGAGTTCAAAAATTAAGACTATGGTTCATTTCAGCTGTTGTGCCCCTCGACTGAAGGCATCCCCTCCCTCTAGTGAGCCATGTCTCTGGGGACAAAGACGCCTTATTAACTCACCCCCTCTGTTCATGTGGCCTGTTCGACCGTTTGCTTTCTCCACTTCATCCCCTCGTTCAGCCCGAGATCATTGTCAGAGCTTTGGCGACTGAATAAGGGTTTGTTGGCTTTCAAAGCGGCTGCCCGCTTCCTCCCCTCAGAAGAATAAGGGAAGTGTGTTGCCGCACATGTAGCTGCTGGGGCATATGCATAATCACTGTCATCCCCAGTGAGGAATCAGGAGAGGGCGGAGACAGAGGGCTAATCTGACAAGACATGTCTCAGACAGACACACACAGGCAGGCACATTTAAATATATTAAAATCGGTGTTTGAACAGACAAACATGAGCCTTCACAGATCAAACCACTTTATGCTTTATCTAAGGGACTGTAAGAAAATTATTAGTAGGGAGGAGAAGGCAGAAAAGAGGGAGGGTTACAAGTTTTTATTTTTAATGAAGAAGCGATGGTTTGATTTTTTTGTAGGTAAAGCAGTACATTTTTTATAAATTATAATTCAGTCTCTCCTTGCAGGATTTTCTTTGCCTTTGGTGTGCATGTTTACCATGTATGTGGAAAATGCAGAAAGCAAGACTTTATTTAGCAGAGATGTGCAGCTTATTTTGCATAATAACAGCGAGTTAAATCAAGTAATTGCATCACATAAGGTTTGCATACATTTACAAGTCCACAACAGAAATATTTGGTTAAGTTTCATATTTATTTGAAATTTGCTAATTGTTAAATGCTAAATGCATTTGTGGAAATAACAATTCCAATTCCATTAATATATGTTTTGTGATTCATGGTGTTACCATTTGGACCAACTCAGCGCTATATTTTAAGCTTTTATGTAGACGGTATTGCAAGTCATAGCAAGGGTCCAAATAAGGGGGGAAGTATAAAATTAAACTCCTCTCTGCACGCAAGACACAATAATTGTGTACATTTCCTTGCAGATAGCTGTGCTATTTTTAGTACACATGACCGTGTTTGTAAGACTTCTTGAACAAGGTATAACTAAGGTATAAAAGATGTTTCCTACTGAATGTGCAAAACATTTTATCATCTCTGCCGGATGCTGCTAAAAGTGGGGAAATATTGACAACGTTGCCAGTCAGGGAGACGTGTAATGTAAATGCAGACAACTTGGAATGCCATCCAAAGAGTCCATTAATCTGGCTGGGGTTACGTTCTAGGTAAGCGAGACTAAATCGATCCCTGGTATCCACCAGCCTTCCTGTCCAGTCCTGTGGGGCCTGATGTGGGTACAGTGGCAGTTCCTAAACTGAAACTGAGACAAACAGTCTAACAGAAACAGGCAAGAGCCAAGATAAGGGCCAACTCAGGAAATTACCTAAAGCTCTAATTGTGTCTCAGTGAAAAAAGTACAGTGCTGGGAGTGGGCCAGATGAAGGAGGCTTATAAACACTCACATGAGAGAGAGGGAGAAATCACAATACGGCTGCATACACTGTACACTTTACTTGGCTTTCTGGAGGCATGCAGCTGAGAGGTTTATCTGCTGCAACATAACCTTGTTCTCCTTGAAACAACATATGACACCATATGCCAGCGCCGTATGGCTCCATGCAGTTACTACAGGCCTTACAGTCCTCTGCACTGTGTGCCAAAGTAGCTTATATATATTCAGCTAAACCTGTTGTATTTAACTGACTTAAAGGATAATTCAGGTTTATTACAACTTTATTATAGCAACTCTACTTTTTAAGGTTTTAGCCATTGTTTCTATTAGAGATCTGGCAGCATGGCTACAAGGAGTTTGAGGGTCAGATAAGTACGACTTTATCTGAAGGTAAATGAGTGAAGACATCGGGAATTTTGCAAGTAATTGTTCACAGCACGAGAACACTGTGTGTGTGTGTGCACAGAAAATACAGCAGGTCAAAGTTCAACCAGACAACCATCAGGAGCCAGAAAACAATGATCTGCAGAAAAACACACAAAACTTTGTTAAACCAGGAGCACAGGCGGGTGATGGCCGTTAGCCACAGATAGTTTCATTTTATTCTATTTTTAAACTTCTTTTAACCAACTTGCTCTGTTTAAAACCAGCATGATAGTCGTCTTTATTGCATTGTCTTTATTTCTCGGTACCTTAATATATAAACATAAAACAAAGACTTATTTCCACAGTGGCAGACTATTTGTGGCACTGAGGGCCTACCCTTATGAAGATCAATGCACTGGAGTCTCCGACTTTGTACTTCCCCTCTGACACCTTGATCATGGGAAACTGAGCTGGACAGGAACAGCGGCCCAGAATCTCACGCACCTGAGGAGAACAAAAGACAGCAGATTAATATCCACAGGAGAAAAACATGACATACACATCCGAGAGGAATCTGACGGTGATCCCTTCCTGTTCTTCAGGTCAGTGCCCCCACATGAGATCATGCTTAGTCACAAACCTGTAACTGTAAATCTGTGGCCAAAGCCCTGCAGGTCCTGACTGCTACATGTCAACAGCACAATGAGGCTGTTTTATGGTGTTAGCAATGAGCAGCCTTGGCTGCCAGAGTGTATGAGGGTGTTGAGTGTGTGTGTGTGTGTGTGTGTGTGTGCGTCATCTTCCTGCCAAATCTTCTCCTGAAGCACCTACTGGGTTGACACAGTGCCCCGCCCAGCCTTTTACCACAATAAAAGCCCTGCCTCATCTCATCTCCACAGAACATTTTGGTTATTTAGTTCTCCGCAAAGTGTCACAAAAGCACCAAAATACATGTGTGGACATGCTAATGAATACTCTCCCTCTCTAGGCTGTTGCGTGACAATGTTTCTGGTTGTGATGTCATTAACTGAGCAGAAAGAGAGCACAGAAACCAGACTGGTGGTGGTGGTGATGATGATGTCAGCAGGCCTGTGCTGCCAGCTGGGATTTGAATCGGGAGAGTCAAAGTCGGTACCCTTGCTGTGGTTGGGGGTGCTTATTAGGCAACTGGAGTCAGACACAACTGCAGGGTGGAGCGAGAGCTGCTTGTGTTGCATGGGCCTGAGCTCTGGCAGGATTGGGCAACTTTGATGTTTTTCTTGGCGTCTCTCTCAGACAAAAGGCGTATGCGTGCTCGTCGACCACGAGGGAGAGAGAGCAAACCGGCAAAGTGGAAGGAGGAGAGCGCAGGAAAGAGAAGAATAACTGCTCCATAACTGAGCGTGCAAGGGCAGCCATTACAAAAGGGAGGAGGGTGTTTTATTGATATTTGAGTGGTCAAATGACGTGTTGGAGGAAAATTTCAGGTTGTGAGCTCCCACCCATCGGCTGTTTACAGTACCTTTCATGCTGTATACAGGGCTGAGGGGATATGGTGTGTGTGTATGAGCAGGATCGCCTACAACGCCTACATTATGGTGTATCGAGAAGATTAAGGAGGCACCTTGTTATTTTCTTGAAACAGCACCCTTCTTTTTTTCCCATGCTTATTAAAGAGGGTGGATTCATTGCTAAGCCTCAGCATCTCACCTGCGTCTCTGTTCTCCCTCTCACCTGCTTTTATCCAGCCCTCTTCTTCTCTCTCCGCCTCTCATCTACTTTGTTGCCTATCGAGCCTTTATTTTTAGCCCGTGCACTAGCTGAGCAGACCTATATTTGTCCTCGCTTTCTTTGTTTTGCTTACATTTCTACATCTGCTCACTCCCTCTCTTTCTCTCCACTCTGTCACTCTGTCTTTCTGTCTGTCAGTAGGTGGACAAGCCCTGTTTGGAAAAACCCCAACCAGTGAGTTCATGGAAAGATTGCTATGGCAACAGACATACACATAGCCTTACCCTTCCCTTTTTAACTGTACAGTTTGCCTTCTTTTTTCATTCTGTCTACAGTAAAGCCTTTCTCTCACCCAACAACCTCCCCTTGCTGTTTCACATACGTTTTTCCTCCAGAGGGAAGGTGAAGGACTCCCATACAGTGTCTCACTTGAAGTGTTTAATAATAACCTAATCAATAGCAGCCCTGACATTTGAAATATTTACTCTGTGGAAGCTTCGGCACGAAATGTGTGCACTTCCCATGTCTTCGCTGTGTCAACAATGGACTTGCTCAGACACACTGAAACCAAAACACACAAGCTCTCACACACCAGAATGAGATAAAAGGGGAGGAGAGAGCGACAAGGTCACGCAGGAAACATGCGGAAGTGGAGCTGGAACACTGTAAAAAAAAGACTGAAGGATGAATTATGGATGCATGCTGGTCAAATGAGACACTTTCAGCAAGAGCTGCAGATGTCTGAGAGGGAAAAGAGTGAAAAGCAGAACAATCCAATCCTCGCCCCTATACTGGGAATCTGCTGTATCTATCTTAAGATAGGAATGCAGAGATGTTTTTGCTTGAATAGAGAGAGAAACATTTTCCTGATTAAAATGACAAAACTGCTAAATTCCCTGTGAACTGAGCAGCTGGGTTCGTAAATGCACAACACCACTTACAGCACACATTGCTTTAATGATCCCACTGCTCAGATCACGTCATATCTACTCAGCGTGAGTCAACAACCTCTTCGTTCTTTTCCTTCCTGACCTGCAAACATCTTAGGAGCCATTCATGGAAGAGATAGGCTGAGACTGAGGGCTAAGCAAACCCTGGGGATGAAGAGAGGAAATGGGAGGGGAGAGATAAAGATTTTATTCCCCATTTTCTTTGCTGACTTGAAATCTGGACCAACATGATACACAACGAGTGCAGTAGTTCCACATAATGATATCTGAACGAAGGAATGTACAAGGTTACCAGAGTTGTTTTACTCTAATAAGTATATTTGCTGTTGTGGGATTTGAACGTACTGGTTGTTATTATGAGGATACACAAACTATATTTCTGGTTTTGTGGCTCGGATTTTGAGACTGAGATCAAGATTTCATAAGTTGAACTCAAAGACGCCACACATCCGTTCGACTTAGTGTCAGTGCTCTGCCTGAGTCAACAAACAATGCATAGCCACACAGTTTGCTCTAGCACAGTCATCAAACAGAGGTGTGTTGGCCTGCTGCAACTGGCTCCTTTTATGATTGCGATGTGAAGGATAATTACTGCCAAACTCCGACAATAAAAACTGAACATTACAACAAGTCACTCCACAGGAATTTACACGAGGGTGTTTCCAGGATTTGACTTAGATTGGAGGGTTTACGACAGAATACATGCTACTTTTAAAAGGTAAAGAAAATGGGGTGGATTAAAAGATTACACAGGCACATACGGTACTTTCAAGGTGAATTTCAAAAATGACAACAAGACTCTTCTCTTAGTTTATCTTCTTGCCTCGAGGAGCTCCTGTCATGACTGGAAACTTCCCAAGATAAGACAACCTCACCATCAGATAAACACAAAGAGAGATGAAAACTATGCCATTGGGGGCGCCTGCTTGGCAGGACGGAGATTTTTTTTTAACTTAAGGGATTATTGCTCCACCACCCACAGTAAGCATTCCTCAAGCCTGTGAACACACGCTGAAAACAGCTACATATCTATCCTCTATTAAACCACTGGCCTGACAGCCTGTATAAATGACTCCTCTGTGGACAACCATGCAACATCTCATAAACATGGAACAGCCTCCTTTGCACAAATTATCTCTTTAATCAACCTGGGGGCTGCCGTGAGGTGACAAGTGACTGAATGAATGATGATAACGTCGCAGCTGCAGCCCAGAGGGGACAAGCTGGAGAGGGAATCATGGAAATTTACGTATTTAGAGACTGTTAGCATGCTGGTCCAACAGGCTAGACCAGCAGAGATGAGACGGAAAAAGAGAGTTGGCTAAACGCCTCAGGGTCAGGGTATGTCAGTTAAAGCCGGTAACCCTCCATAGGGAGACAAAATAATATTATCATCATCATCAAGTTATGGTCATAAATGCAAAAACAAAGAATGCATTAGAACAGTAGCTCAACAATTTATGCTTATTTTCCTCCTGGGTGAGAGATCAGAAAATGTGTCTGTTTAATATAAGAATACAGTCAGCAGCTGGTTACCTTAGCTTATCCTAGCACAGACAGTGGAAATAGGGCTAGTCAAAGGGAAAAAAGGCTTACTTATCAGTACAGTGTTACTTAGTGATCTGTAGATGTGCTGGTAGGTGGAATTTGCTCCATATTGTATTTTGACCAGGGTGAAAATGTGTAATCACACTTGCTCCAGGGCAGGCCTCATCCAATGCCTCAAGGAAACCATTCTCGGAAAATCGATGCCTATCATCTGGCCACATGAAAAACTGTCCATTGGGAGGGTGCTTGGTGGATATGGGAATCTAATGGACATCAAGTGCTGCAAGGTGTATAACTCTATTATTCATCAGCCTCAGTGAAACAGCAGTGTAATCACCCAGTGCAGGAAGTTAAATAGCAGGCTACTGTCTAAGTCATTTGTTTTGATGAGACTAAAGGACACTCAGCACTCTGCTGGAGGCAACTGATGTTAGAGGAGCTGATGCCCTAACAAGGACAGTATCCACCTGACTGGCAGGTGCGCACGATAACCAGGCTACACACAGAGACAGAAGCCTATTCAGATAAGCACCCAATTAAATGATCATGATGCAAACGACCAGCTGATAGCATCACACACTAGATTAAAGACATGAAGCAGACATGCAAAGTGCAGAGTAAGCCCTTTCCACATGGACCATTTTGTATGGAAAACAGTGAGGAGGAGTGAGATCCTGCCTGTGCTGGTACTCTGCAAAATCTGGAGGGTAAAAAATGTTAAAGTACTAAACCCCTTAAAAACACGAGCGCATGTGACACAGGCAGCAGAAACACTGAAGGGTGCCACGCTCTCTCGGCAAAGCGTATGACTGTGACCCAATGCAAAGCATGATGACCTACTTTCTTCTTTCACTCTGGCTCGCTCACTACTGTAGCTCTCCCTCCCACAGTAACATCCATTCTAGTCAGGTTTAACAGAGTGTACAGTAAAGTCACTCGAGGCACCCTATCTGTTGTTTACTCCCCTTTTTTTATTCCCTGAATGCATGAATTGGCCCATAAGGTTAATGGAGCAGACTGTCCCAATAAGCATAATACACACATTTTCTCTCTTTATTCTCCTTTTGCTCTGCTGGTGTCTCCATCCAAAGTCTTTGACAGAGCTGTCAGCCCTTGATTACCTCTCCGTCAACGTCCTATTCATATCTCCCTCTTCGTTGCCACCGACAAGACATAGTGTTGTGCTCTTTGCTTTATCATCTCTGGCGGAGACCGGGGTGGGGGATGGGAATAGGGGCTAGCACATGTATGAACTAAACAAGGCCTGAATGTTGAAGCCTGGGGTGAGAAGAGACATGAACCAGTTTATATGACTGAGCAAGAAGAAGGAAACACGCTAAGGAAAGACGGCGACAAAAGCTGTAATCATATTGTAATGCAGAGATGCCTGTGCACGCTGTGAAAATAAGAAGAGTGTGCATTAAGGAGTGTGTGGGTGTCATATAGACTATTGCATGTATGTCCATTTGCATAGCTATGTATGTGTTTTCACCACTAAGCCCAGGGCCTAATTGCAAGACCTAGAAAATATACAAAAAGGTCATTTTTTAGTAGTAGATTACCATGTTTCTTGACCTTAGGCTGGTTGCAACGTATGAGAAAAAACAGATACAAGTCCATGGTATAATCCCTATATTATGGATAACATGAAAGAAAATCCCCTAATGCAAAGGATAAACTTGATGTAGGCATATAGCAATGTGAACCGGCTGCTGTCTGTAATATTGTAAAGAAGAAATGTCTCCAGGAGTCTGGGAAAAGGAACATTTATAATTGACTCAAACTATGACGAGGGAAATGCGACGCCAGTCACTTCCTCAACTTCGAAGTGGAAAGCTGTGCCACAGTGAGATGAGTAATGACACACGTAGGGGCAGATCAGTGGGAGACACAATGATTGTGAGTGTTACAATGTGTGCACAGAATGGCGTGTCGTAACCAGGCCAGTAAACTGGATAGACAACAGCTTTCTGAAGATTAAATATCTATTGTATTGCTGACGTGACACATCAACTGGTTGAATTAAGAGTCAGAAGTTAACTGAGTCACATGAGCCGACTGTACTGAGGACAAATCACAACTTAAAATATTTGGCGTTACATTTTTCTGCGATTGTAACAGAGCTAGATGTCCTTAAAGGGACATGTACTTAAAATGATTCTGATGTTTGTACTCCTACACAGCTTACTACATTCATTAGACTTATGACATGCAATCCTATTATCGCTACACTTGTATTGTCTTGTTTAACTCAACAAGAGGATTAGTTTGATCATCCAACTGCTGCACAACGTATAGAAACACAAACAGCTGCCACATCTACAAATCGCATTGAGATGCACAGGAAACAAATGCCAAATGTGTAAAAAACAGAATTCAAAGTTGGTCTTGGTACGTGATTCTGAGTAATAAATGCAATCCTGTGTACTCTACTACAGCCGTAGGTATGAAAAACCTGGATGCATTGCACAAATCACATTTTCTCTTTCAGATTTCATTGGATTGGATGCATTATGTTGGTGAATACATGTCACGACAGCGTGCAGGTTCGTGTGCAAACGTCCGTTGGCTCACACTTCTGAAGAGAAAACACGGAAACTAAATGGAAGCTCTGCAGCAGCGTCTGCAGCTGCTGTGCACATCTCTGTAGGTGTTAACGGCCTGTTAATTAATTGATGACATTTCATCAATAGTATTATTGATTATGAGTAGGGAGACAGTGCTTGGATTGGTTGAGGAATTGTGCATTTTTAAAGAGCTGCTTCAAAATTAGATTTCAATGAAAAATAGCTCAATAAAGTGAAAATGAGTATATAATAATGAAAATGTTTGTCATGAAATATGAAATAATACATATCTTGGTTGATGCAGGAAACTCGCCTCTGCCTACCTGGCTCAGTGAAGATGACGCACAGTCTGCTGTCACCAATGAAACGAAGCCCTTTTTACTTTCTTCCTTTCCCCTCTGAGATACTCATGACTACAAGCAATGAGGTTTCCAGTAATAACGAGACACTAATCTCTTGTAAGGTTACTGAATCAGCCAGGAATACAAAGAGAAGCGCACACAGGCATTCTGCAGGATAAACTTGTGACTGATGTTATGGAGGACTGACGTCTTGCAGCAAGAACTGACCGGGTCATTGAATGAGCAGACACTGATCAAACTATTTTTTAAAAATGTGGATTTTTGTTTGGCTGTTTGCTGGTAAATTTACCACGAGCCAGGAAACTAAGAGGTTGTTCTGTAGAAACCTGTTTCGCACAGGGTCTGGTCTACAGGCAGCTAAAGCCATTCGACATGGATGTTTAAGGAAACACTGTAAAACAACCTGTGTGATATTGCACTATTTTAATATTGAAGCCTCTGATCTTAGAGTTGTTACTCATCTGAAGGGCTGCATGCCGCTGATGTGGGCTCTTCTGTGCAGCCTACATGCAAGCGATTTTGTAAGACTGACAGGGAGCGTGGAGGAGACGACTGGGAATGCCACTTGCTGAATCAGCCGAATGTTTGTGACGTGAGGGTGTGGATGACAGAAACAACAAAGACAGGCGTGCGCTCTGTAGCTTTTCTGTGATCTTTTTGTCCCAAAATGTTGTCCGCTTGTATAATCCCCAGGACACAGTCATATGAGCGAGACTGTGCAAACTCAGACAGTCTGGACATGAACAGCGCACATCCTCCTCCACATGCTCTCCTATTTCTGTCTGTGGAGGTCACACCAGAACCGCTCTGCTCTGTTGCCTGACCAGCGCGACTGTGACTGTCCGCTGTCCCCCCTCCTCCTCCCTCACGTCTTTGGTGCCAAAGACGGACATTGTTCTTCTCGTCAGTGTGAGAACCCTGACTTCTCCCCCCACTCACAACCCAAGCACATGTTCCACCGGGTGGTCTGTCTGCTCATTAGTTTTGCCCTGATGAGATCTTTGACTCTTTCATGTGCTCCTGTGGCAAAGGTCAGCCAGTTTAACCGGACAAGTGACAAGAGCTGATGGTTTGAACTCAAACTTGACAAAAGAGACACATTGAGTCATGACGGAGCTACAGATAAAGCACTCAATTAACAAGAAACTAAATGAAAGAGGCTGGAGGCTGGAAAATATTTCAATCTCTGGCTGTCTCTTACTGAGCCAGAGCTGGCGTTTCTACAAGAATGACAGAGAAATGTCACTGAGTTGACCTGTGACCTTTCCAGAGCCCCCTGTGGGAGAAAGCAAGAATGTGGGTGTCAAACACACACCGACCCTCTACAGGTGAGAAGGAATTTAACAGCACAGTCATGCATAGATGCACACACGCGTGCACACACATAGGGCGCCTGCCTTTTTCATGGCACTGGCATGATATTTTCAGAGAGGGAGCTTCACTTTTGACACATTTCTGTGTTAAACTGTGGGATTGGTCTTCTGTCGGCTGCTTTAGCACTAGACAACACAGTGATTATATAGATACGTCTGAGCAAAGTCAGAGGATGGGGCTTGCGGGGAAACCGTTTTACACACTAATGTTATGAGTAGTGATGATTAAATTATCTTGGAAGTGAGTCGTAACATCGTAACACCCAAGTCTATGGCGACTTGGATGAATCATAATGCAGCTATGGCACATTTCAGCCGGGGTTATTTGGAGTAAGTTAAAAAAAGATACCAGTTCATAGCGTCTTATGTTTTTATGTCTTCAACTCACCAACTCATCCAAATTTCGCATGTCACATAAAACTCTCTTCTGCTGCCAGATGAACGGCTCTGGGTCAGGCTCGTCCTCATCCTCCACACTCTTACTGCTCTCCTTCCGACTGAAGCACCTGCTGGGCGGGCTTTGCTCAGCGGGCTCCCCGTCATCGATCCTCAGGCTCTCCTGATCTCGGATCTCCTCCTCGATCTCCTCCTCCAGCTGGATCAACATGGGGGCCAACATGCCAAACTTGGATCCACGTCGCGCCACCTCAAGGAGGCAAAGAACAAAATTCTTCTCGTTGCATCTCTCCACCAAGTCGTTGGTCTCAAACATGAGGACGTCCTTGATCCACAGCTCCTGCCTGCACCAGGTGATGAAATTGGACACATTATCCCGCGCCAGGAACGAGCCGGGGACAACGTTGCGCGACTGAAAGACAACATCTTTAGATGGCACCTTCATGGACTGTGCAGCCTCCGGGTATTCCAGCTGGAACTCCTGTGCGGCGCGGTTCACGTTGTTGGCGTGCCGACAGAGGGCACAGCCCGTCCCCAGCCCATCCATAAAGGTGTCCGCAGTGATATCTAGGTCGTACAGGGTGTTCAGCCATTCAGCCAGATCCTCCTTCATAGCATACAGGTATTCTTCGCTGGATTTAAAGGGCCTGATACTCTTGGAGGCAGCGGACTGGATGTTGCTCTGATCAGCCATATTGTCGGATTTTAAAGCCTATCAATAAAGTCTACTTTATAATTCCCGATCGTCTCATTGCACAACTGCGCTCCTAATCTCCATCCGCGTAATATAGCGAAATAACCGTGTTGACGCACCCATGCCGATGTGCATGTGTGGTTTCTTATCAGGGCTCCTTGAAACCAGGCTTTGTGTTGTCACAGGCATATCGGGATGCAGAGTGGCCGTGGCGCATGGATGCGTTTTCCGGATGTTTCTGCGAAGCCAGTTTCCTTTAAAGAGCGCATCGCCGGGTGAGAACGAGAGCCGAGCAGGCCGGGACGCCGACACACACCCATGCGACGGGTAGTTAATCCACCCGGTGGCCGGTGGGTCCTCTCCCTCTCAGAAATCCACGTGTCACCATGTCTCTGTGTCAGCTCATCGACGAAATCACGACTGAGCGGCGCTGAGTCCGCAGCTCATCCTCCCTGCAGATAGACCCGCCTCTCCAGCTGAATACGTTGACCTGCTGTAGCTTAGAGCAGCAGAGCGACTCGGTGGCACATCCCATTATGAGGGATCAACGCCCGGCAAGAGGAGGAAAACTTAACCCCATGTTCACCAACTCAGCACACACTCCTTAGGAAAGTGTCTGCTTTAAATGCTACCGTTTCAAACTCAGCAATGCATCATGCTTGATCTTCTGATCATGTTGGTATGAAAAATCTGAATCTGCACAGTAACAGAACAAAGAACAAATGAATCAAACTTGTATCAATGCCAGACGTATAATTGTGAATCAGTTTTGTTCATTTTTCCCAGAAACTGTCAGCAGTGTTGATTAATTGAGGTCCACTCCGTGAGAAAATAAGACATCCATTTTTACGATATTTTTCATTTGTGCTAACACATAAAGAAGCTCCACAGTCTCTCAATAACGAAGCCATTGTGTGGTCTCTTTACCAAATAGCCTGAAGTGAAGAAGGCCAATAACGCTTGCATCTCAGCATCATGAGACAGCAGCTCTGCTTAGTGCTGGAAATACCTTCCCAAATGTACAATCTTATCAATGATTAAAGAATGTGATGAAGAAGAAGCTCTTCTGTCTTAAGTTAAGATTTAACAGCCTTGTCTAGATCTCTTGTAACTTCTGTAATGAATGTGCCATTATTGGTTTGTAGGAGGCGCTGCACAAATCAAATAAATCACACCTGGGAGGATAGAGTCTAAAAAGCCTGAATCATCAGGAGATTGGGGGATTATAAAGGAGACAGTAAGACATAAACTACAGTGTTATCAAGTCAAGAACGGAAGCTGTAAACAGAGGTCAAGACAAAGTAGCCGATTCAAGAGCACATGATGCGCAGCATGTGTGCATGATAGGAGGAGATTGAGTCAAACTCTTCTTGATACTGCTGAACTTCAAACTGGAGAATAGAAACTTGGGTCAATCTTTGGTGCAAGAGACCTGATTTTCAGGTTTAAGTGGTGTTTTAAAATTTTGAAAACAGGCGAAACTTGCCTCTGGCTTTAAAGAGACCATCTGTGATATAACTGTAAACAAAAAGGGGTAGGCTCACCACCAAAATCTGGAGCACATGATTAAAAACTGCTATGAATGCAGAGGGGTCTTTTGATTTAACCTCAGCTCCACTTTTCTCATGCTGTTGAAAACTTTACAACTTTACATTTACAGTAAAGTATATCAATTAATTGCCAGAGCTTCAGTTGTATGTAAACAAACCTGGAACTTGTATGTGCAGAAACATTTCAACCTCTTAGTTTCCCCCTCTAAAAATTGTTGGATCTCGCCTCCATTGGAGCAAACCCGTGTGTTCTCCGAATGTGTGATTGTTTGAATTTAAGCAAAGCCCAGTGCCAAGAAGCAGGGCTTGTTTTCATTTAAAAAGAGGGATGTGTCTGTTTAAGAGAGAGAGAGAGAGAGAAAGAAAGGAAGGGAGGGGGCGGAAGACAGATAGAGAGAAAGAGTGAGGGAGGGAGAGAGAGAGGGAGAAGGTGGGGGTTGATGAGATCATTTTCTGGGCCTGGATGAATCAGCTTTTCTGTCAGTAAAGGGACAGAGAGAGAGAGTTCAGCACTCTATTAATCCACATGAACAACTGGCCATAGCAAATGAGAAGCACTTTAGGATGTCAGCTGTGTCAGGGGCTTCCCCTGAGGAATAACACAGAGGGGGCATGAGACAGGAGATTTGACGGCTGTACCTGTACTGGTAACAAGATTGTGAGGTCAGACGACTTCTATCATTCAAAGGTGTGAAGACAGAATCGGCAAAGCAGCGAAAAGGCAGGAAAGATTTCGTGTCCTGCTCTAAAACACTCTCTTCAACTTGGATGCTCTGAAACATAGCCAGCTGCTGTATTTGCAATCATTTTCTGACATGTGCAAAAACACACAGATGTGCTCACTGTAAGCAAACTGTAAGTGCTATATAGGGAATACTGCAACGGATGTAGCAAACTGTGCCATCAAATGGTTGTGACAGAATCCTACGAGCAGGATTATCCAGTGGTAACTGAATAGGTGTACGAAAAGGAAAACATCAAAGAACTGTGGGATGGTGTTAACAGATGAATGTTTGCCAGATGTTAAAGATAACGTTCCAAAGATTGACATCTGTGATTAATAACAGCACTTAATTCAACTTGATTGCCTCATAAGAAATACTGCTCAATGTGTGTAGCTGCAATGGGAAACTATGGGGGGAACAAAACAGAAAAACATTTAAGGCATTTGTGATGTCTTGTGAGGTACTCTATTCTGTTAGAGTTGACACCAGCATCGAGATCATTGTGTATTTCTGTCTGATTAAGCCAGCAAACTACTTTAAAGCATAAGCAAAATACCGACACCTTACTATGACTGTTACTCAAATCTGATGAGCATCTTATCTTGAATTAAATCATTCGGCTTGAAATTCTGTATTCTTCAGGACAAGGAGACACAGCGTCATTGATGCAAAGCACCAGAAATCAGACAGTGCTCTCTGAGTCAGAACTGCAGCACCCAAAGTTTCAGTTCAACCCCCGCCACCTACTGGTCAGAACAGTAACAGCAGCTGTTCAATTATACAGATGTGCTCCATCTGCAGCAAAACAAAAACGGGAAAACACTGTACTCTCCATCTAAAAATGGCAGCTATGCTCTCCAGGAAAAGGAAATTGGCATATTAAACCACATAACCAGATCAAGTCCATAACCTTGTGGGTGAAAATCTAAAGAATGTTGAACCACAAATCTTTTATTTATGCACCATAAATCATCCTACATTTACACCTCCTGGGAGAGCAGTGACGCCAGATACTTCTGAAAGTCATCGCAGATCAGAGGAATATAGCTTTCGCTTAGAGCTTAATCATTATCTGTGGTGGAACACATATCCAACTGACCGACTCTGTCATGTGACAGAGAGGTAACTGCTCTGATCACATGTACTTTCACTAAAAATGATCTTAATCTGAGAAATTCATGTGGTTAAAATACTGATTTGTTTGTACCAACAGTTAATCACTTCAGCAGCCGTAAGGACCTTCACTTCTTTTCCTTTTGGCTGTTGCTTTTGATTGCATTAACATATCTGTGTTATAGTTTTCCTGTAGAACTCAATTTTGTAAAGTTCAGTAAATCACATGACTCTTAAACATCAAATCAGTAAAATTTTATTTCCCAAATTTGTCATCATACAATTCTCAAGTTATGGGAGAGGGGAAGCAATTACCTTAACGAATGAAAAATGTCTTACAATACAACGTAAAACCTAATCTGCATATTTTAAAAAAAAAGCAACAACAAAAAAACGTGCACAATACAGGGTGTAGCATAAAGACTGGTAAACTAAATTAAAAAAAAAAAAAAAAAGGAAACACCTGTTGAATAAAACTGCAGATGTTTGAAAGCAGTCCTATAACCATCAAAATATGGAATCATAAATTAAAAATTCTCGTCTTAAAAAATGAAATTCCACAAGAGGAACGGCCATCAAGTTCTTTAGTAGGGTCTGTCTCTGCGCTCCTGGCGATGGTCCCTAAAAAGATCAAGAGAAGAGAAAAGTGGTAAATACAAACTCTCGGTCTTCAGTGTCCAGTTCACAGATATTAAAATAAGTTCTGGTTTAAGTTACTTAGCTTTTTCCTGCCTCGAAATAATTACAAATTATAGTAAACAATCCTGGAAATATTCAATGGCAAGTGCAATAAAATATCTTAACCATACCTCATATCCATCTTGCCACCTGGTGGGCCCATTCCTCTTCCGCCTCTACCACCCATTCTGTCCATGGGTGGTCCTCCACGCCCTGCACCACGGAAGCCTCCCCTATCCATTCCACCGCGGCCTCTGAATCCACCACGGTCACCTCCCCAGCCTCCACGGAAACCTCCTGGGCCACCTGGGCCTCCAGCTCCGGCTGGACCACCGCGGTCCATACCTCTGCCTCCACGCATTCCCATTCCACCTCTTCCTCTGTCACCTCCAGGGGGAAATGGAGGGCCACCACCTAACCCTTCAGGTTTGGGGGCTTTGCACTGGTTGCACTCCATCCTCCAAGCAAAGTTCTGGTTGCCGCAACCCCTGAGAACACAGACCAATAAACTACTAAAGAAAACTATTTTCCCCCCTTTTTTCTTTTAAACCTAAGAGGGATTCAGGAATAAATGGCACTACGAAGTAATAAATACATACGGGTTAGGACACTCCCAGTCTCCAGCTCTCTGCTGCATGTTGCCACCTGTGGGTCCACCCCTGCCCATACCACGTGGACCACCTCGAGGGCCAAAACCACCACGGTCTCCTCCACGACCCATCATACCTGATAAGACAATTGTAGCACTTTACAGTTCAATTCATTATAATCCTTCCTTTTTATTATTTATGTTTCAGCTGCCGCCAGACATTTTACTACCAAAATGTCAGCTTTTTAAACAAATGTTCTCTTTTGAAAAACAGTGTGAACATGCCCTTAAATAGTCTAACACCAACATAAACTGCTGAAATGTACCTCCACGACCCATCATGCCGTCTCGCATCGGCATGCCACCCCTCATTCCACCCATCATGGGCTTACGGCGTGCCATGGACACTTTCAGCCTTCGACCTTGGAACTCCTTACCTAAAAATTTCAAATTAAAAAAAATAAATCAAGTTATCAAACGGGTCATTTATTTAAGTAATTTTGTTCATGTCTGATGTGCCAGTCAATGAAACACACCATCAAAGTGCTCCACAGCTGCTTTAGCACAGATCGGTTCTTCGTAGGACAGGGTAGCATCTCCCTTGGGTTTTCCTGTGTCCTTGTCTGTGTATATGTTAATTGCAGGCTGGCCAAGTCTGCGGTTAATCTAGATGCAAAGAATTAGATTTTGATTAGTTATAATAATGGTTTGTCTGATAACATCTAGAGCAAAGAGCTATCCTTACCCTGATAGGACCAACGTGTTTGAAGAATTCAGCCATCTCCTCCAGGTTAGCCTTCTCGGTCAAACCTGTGATGTAGATTGTGCTGTTCTCAGAGTCATCCTGTTCTTCCGGGCGTCCTACAAAAAAGGAAAAATTAAAGTTAAATCAAGTAAAGGTACAACACATAAAAGTAGTATACACAACCACAGCCACACGGAGTAATACAACTAATGTTCTCTACTCACCCATATCACGCTCATCGTTGCTCATAGGTCCTGTAGTCCATCAGTCAGGGGGAAAGAAACAGATCGAGAAAAGTCAGTTTGTGCAACTGAAGTTCAGTGTTTAAGAGCACAACACCTGAGGAGTACTACAAAAGGTAATCCAGACACTCCCTGATAAACGCTGTCAGCCATATTGGGAAGGTGAAACTGGCACCTTATGGTACACCACAATTGCCACAAGTGATATTTTGATTTGAAAATAGAAAAACTCGGACCCTTTGGCAAATAGTTGTGTAAAAGCCTCTAAGACCAGTTAGAAATCCTCAAAAAAACAAAAAACCCAGGAATTCAGCTCAATGGATTTGTTAAAACGGTAAAAGACACAGTTGTGTGGAAATTTGCTATTAACCTGTCAAACCATAGGCAGAGATTGAATAATACCAAGTACCCCAGAGAAAATGGTCTCAGGCATTGAAAAAAATCCAATACTTTCAGATGTGATCACGTAATTTTTCTTGTCATACCACAATGTAAGACACATCAATACTCGAAGCATATTGGCTCAAAAGTTTAAGGCTTTCAAAAGGACTAACCAGTGTAATACTCGTTAACTTACCACCAGGCTTACTGAAGCCACCTCTGTCTCCAGCGCTGCTATGGGGGAATAAATGGAGATATGAAGGCGATTTCCCTTTTACAGCCACTTCCATGGCTCGAGCAAAGTGGCTTGATTGAGGGAGTAATCAGAACATTCCAACTAGCTGAACAGTAACTATAAACTCCCCAAAATTATAATACACAATCTAATCGGGGGATAAGAGTTTTAGCTATGTGCCATTCCTTAGCTGGCTTAGTGACAGTTTTCAGTAGTGGATACATTTGTGCAAAAATATGAATAACTAACATATTTTCCTTTGAAAATGTGACAAATCCCAATAATTTGTACACAGGTACAAAGATTTCAGATGCATTGATGGCACAGTTCTATCCCAAAAACAAGCCAAGACCCCAGTAACATTAAGTCTAACAAAAGTTACAGCTGAATTCAATGTGAAAAAATGCAAAAAATATATATATATATATACAATGCATCTGAAATTTCACATGATCAGGTGATTACATTCACCAAATAAAAACAATAAAAAATACAGTGATACATTGTTCAAGATAAATTAACACCAAAAATAAATGTTTACAGGCTTTACCATGTTAGCGTTAACTTAAACACATAGATGTTGTAAGTTCATATACCCATCATGCTTTTAAAAAAAACAAAACAAAACACCATCCTCAGTTCTTGAAAAAAGGCAGACCCCGAATCTTTGTTTAAGCTCCCTCCTGCTGCTTAAGCTGGCGGCTCTGCACTGAGTACAGATACTTTTTAGAGAATAGATGGATTAAAATGGCTCTCACTGTTACCTGTACGGTATAAATGTGACAAAGCATGTTAAAAAGTGGTCAAAAGAATGTGATCAAACATTTGTATTCCAAACCACAAAACAATTTTAAACATTTCAAAATGACATAATGTGCAAGCCCCAACCCCCCCAAAGAACAGACAAATATACCTGTGCAGAGCTAAAATTTCCCTAAAATTAAAATTTACTATAAAAAAGTTCACTGCTACACTTGGGTTAAATGTTCCTTGGATTAATTTCCTATTTAAAGCTTTTTTGTTTTTGGCCATTCTTGTGTACACTACTTGTACAGCAGAGTGACTTGAGTGCCCCGTATTGTTAAAAGTGTGGTTGTGCGCAAGAGTATTCATTATACCGAAAGTCACCAAAATAAAAATCAAGCAAAACTCTGCATCAAAAAGGTTCATGCTCGTGAACCTGAAAACTGTCTAATAAAAATCTATACATCCTTTGTAGAAGAACACCTCAAATAACGGATGATTCTTGTGCCATTTCAGACTTTATCATTCAAGATAACCGCTTTTCCCACAACCAATCCTAAGAAAAGGAAACCTGTCACGTCTTCAAGATTTTGTACTGAGGGGTGTCTGTAATGTGTTTGGGAAACCAGGTATACTGATTCAGAAATGCAGCTTTTGAGTTTAGAAGCAACCAATCTAAACCAGACCAATGTAAAATACAACCTCTGTTCATCTTTTAACCCTGACTTTCTCTTGATAACAACAAAAAAATCCCCAAATATCACGCTATTTGAATTGGGGTTGGGTCAAACCACTTCTGGTTATAGAGAATAGTAGATGTTACAAACTGATAAGGAGGATACTCTGCAATCACCCAATCTACATCAAGAGCAAATTTGATGGCATTTCAGTGATGACCAGAATAAATGTGTCATGGACCGGTGAAATCGAGTTCCAACCTCACTATCATGGGGTGTACATATCTCCATGTAATATACAATATCAAAAATTATAAATACACATGAAAGCCAGTTTTTGTAGCCAAGATTTTAGACTGAATCACAGCACACCAAATGCCATGGACTGCGTCTTTTGCATTGTCTTAACGTATCTGCACCAACAAAACCTTTAGAGTCTAAAATATTGTAACAGTGAGCAAACATAGCATGTCGGTTTGCAAAGTCTTAATTAGCCCCACGTTTTCCTGTGTCTTGTAACATCACTTTAGTCATATTTCTTTCTATTTTTGTCAACTTTGTCAAGGTGTGACACCATAAAATTCTGCCAGTACATGGCTAAAAAAAACCCAAACATTGGATGTGTTTCCAGAAATAAAGAGCGACTTGTATCAAATTTGCTCTCAATGTGTTTTCACTGTAAAGCATGTTTGCAGTTTGAACTGATGAATCTTATCTTGAATGGATATTGAAACACTGACCACAGAAATACACTTAATAGATTCAACAACTTTTGGTACAATTGATGGCATTAATGTTGGAGCTCTGAGCAACACGACAAAAAGGTTACTCACTTTCTTAGCCTCTCCGTAGTTGATGCAAACTGAGGTCATGGAGTAACATTAGCATATTTGACTATGTCCAAAGTGACAATTTTTACTTTTTGGTATAACTTCTGTGGACCACTCAAATGAGGAGAAATACCTAAAACCAACCACAAACTCAGAAAAATAATGTATTTGTAATCAAAAGGAAAAACCTTGTCTATAGAAAATATATTGACCCAAATATAGGACTTGAGTAAAAAATAAACGTTTGACTGCACAAGGTCAGAGTCTATTTATAAGTTCTTTAAAATAACAATGTTTTGGGGTCTTGCACGACACACTAAATTTAAGTCGAGGATACAGCATAACAATAACTGGAAACAGATCTGCAGGATTTATGCAACTTCTAATGGCATTCTTCTTGGAGTAACTAAGTGTGTCACCCTACAGGGAGTGATACACCATAAACAGATTTAAAAATTATGCTGCTAAGATACTGAAACAGCATTTGAACCTTCCATAATGAAACCCATTGTTGTTTTCCTAATATGTAGATATGATGTTCTTGCAATACACTTTTATTCTCTAATCAATCCTGAAACCTCTCTTTTTAACCTTTTGATTTTGGCTCATAATCAAAATTATGTTCTAAGATGTCAGCTTTCCACGCTAAAATGTTTATGCACAGGCCTCTGATCACAATTAACATGTGATTTTCTTATTTTTTATAAAAAAGGACATACCTTTTTCTTACCTTTGGCCGAAAGAGAGGCAGGGCTGAGGGCAATTAGATGAGAATGGGTATAATTATCGCCTGTGTGTTCACGTGTATAATAACGTGGGCCTCTGACATTATTGGAGAAGCACATACTTTATCAGCTTAGATTGCTGAGAAATCATGAACTCTCCATATAATAAATTTGCATAAAATGGCTGATGTTACTTTTGATATTAAATTTGGGATTTGTTCAGCCCTGCCCCACGTGGCCACAGCCCCTGTAGAGTCAATAGACATGTGACATTAAGTGCTAAAGACAGACACTTACCCCATGCCTCGGCCCATGCCGCCACGCCCACGATGCATCATTCCACCTCGATCAAAGCCATCCCTGCCAGGCCCCCTGCTCTCCCCTGCCCCTGGGTACCTTGAAGAATCAGAGCCTGAGTAACCAGAACCGCCACCTTGGCCATCCTGTCTGTAATTACCTGGAGAGGGGAAGAAAAAAAAAAAAAAAAAGAAAAAAAAAAAATCACAAATGCATCAAAACAAGTACTTAACATTGATTTTAAACTGAACTTACCAATAGAGATTAGTAAACAGTGATTAGTCTTGGATGGAAAGCAATGCTTACTGTAATGGTTAGACTGGTTGTAACTGGGTGGTCCACCTTGCTGGCTGTACTGGTTTGCTGGAGGCTGCCCGTACGAACCAGCAGCCTGGGGAGGGTAAGCAGGAGGAGCCTGTTGCTGCTGCTGGCTTTGCTGCTGGTACCCCTGCTGCTGCCCATAGCTTGCCTGCTGGGCCTGGTAGCCAGGCTGTTGCTGGCCATATGCAGCTGGCTGGGAGTAGCTGTTTTGGTTGTAACTGCCTGGCTGGCTGTTGGCATTGTAACTGACCAAAACAAAACACGATAATGCATTAAATAAAAAAACAATTTCATTTTTGTGGCATTCATTTGCTATTTAGTTCCTTGCTGTGGTGCACATACCTCTGTGGTGCAGTGGGAGCTGCCTGCTGGCCATATCCAGGGTAGGCAGACTGGGCAGAATACCCTGGCTGAGAGCCATAAGACTGGGAAGCAGCTGGAGCAGCAGCGGCAGGAGTACTGTCATAACCACTGGCTCCATAGCCCTGGGCTGACTGGGAGTAGCTATGAGTGGTAGACTGGGCAGCAGGATATCCAGCTGTAAAACAGATTAAATGGACATGCTCAGCATTATGATCTACAAACTGCACAACTAACTGATATGTTGCAAGCACCCAACTGTACTTGCAAAATATTGTGCAGTCAGACTGAGATAATAGACTAAAAAACAAACAAAAAACACTTTCAATGTTTCTGGATATCCAAAGTGTGCAGATTGTGCCATTTCTGTATATTTCATTCATATTTAGTCTTACAGCATTCAAATACCATTTTTAACACAACTTGCTCTTGGCTCAAATTTGTCCTATCCAACCTAGATTGTTGCAAGTACTTCCAAAATATAACCATATAGAAATAGGTCAGTGCTCTTATTTTGATAACTGACCTGATGCCGGCTGACCATATGAGGATCCATACTGTTGTTGCTGCTGGGGGTAGCTTCCAGCAGCAGGTGTTGTCTGGGTATATCCACCATCAGCAGCTGCAGGCTGAGCATACGATCCATAATTCTGTTGCCCATAGCTCTGCTGAAAAGAGAAAAAAAAGCATGATTTATCAGTTGGGTATAAGAAACACTGATTATTCTTAGAGTCTTGGAGAATTATTTTAGACTTGGACCTTAAACATGAGTATAAATAATAATACCCATACTACCTCACTGTGTCATTCAGATCAGCATCACAAGATTTACTGCAGTAGGCTAACAGTTATGTTTGGATTACACACTCAGTCACATGGTGTTCAGTTTATCCTCATTAAATAGTGACGGTGTATACACATTCAGTTTTTTTGGGTCAAGTTTAATTTTAAACTTTTTTCTTTTGTGAAGCACTTTGTGACATTGACAACAGCTTTACCAAACAAATATCTACTTAAATCTGTGATGTAAAAATTAGAACCAAAAATAAATAAATAAATAAAAAAATCCAATCCAATCAGTCCAATGATTACCCTGCTATGTTAACTCTCACCTGTGTGGACTGTCCATAATTTTGTGAGGGCTGGGCAGCATAAGATGCATACCTGTAAAAACAAATCAATTTTCTGCATGAGAAGATATATGGCCTCCCTTAAACCTGGGCATATTGTGGATACTGTGCTTTTTCCAATTCTCTATTTCACACATATTCAAACAATATGCATGCATGGTGTTTTTTCAGCAACTACTTCGATCACAACATAATTCATTTTCAGTAACACTGAAGTGAAGCTATAAACCCATTCCACAACGTTACTTCAGATGCACCCTTAAAAAAATAAAACACAGGGCATTTAAACGCTTTATTGAGTTATTTGGAGATGCTTACCCTGGCTGGCTGCTGGTCTGGTTGTAGGAACTGTAATCTGTAAAGCCGACAAAAATACAGTTTGTTAACGCCAATCAACGGCGCCGCATTCAGACAAAACATTCTTTGCGCGCGAGCCGCGCTGCTAATGCTAGTTACACGTTACAGACCCGTCGTTAGGTAGCCATTCAAACACTCCTAGACAACGCTTACTTGCACAATCCGTTCATTAAATAATACGATGCAGAAATTCTAACCGAATTGTAAAGAAATATTTGACACATTAAGACACAGTTTTTGTAAAAACTGTAATATGGCATCCTTTATCAAGCTCGGTATGCAGAAATCTTAAAAAATCATCCGGCTGAAAATACCACAACGCCTCCTAGAACTAGCTAACATGACTAGGCCTCATGCCTCGCGATAGCTAATGCTAAACGATACTGGATGAGAAGTCAAGTAGACGAATTTTGCCGATGTACTCTCTTTTAGAATCAATTCACGTCTTAATTGTTTAAATCTAATAACGCAAGTAATCAAAAACCAGTATAAAAGATAATTATTCTCCACTCACCCGGAGCCGACGCCATTTTAGTGTGCCTGTGAAAGACGACTGGACAGACTAGAGTGTGTTGCGGGAGAAATCAACTCCTCTCGTCTCATAAACCTAGAAATCTCGCGAGATATACGCGTCCTAGTTTGAAAAGTGACAGTCACTATTTAATCACTTCATGTGTTAACATTAAATGACCTAATACGATATTAAAACGTTGTTTGATACATTTCTAAAAGCGGAAAAACATCATTCTGGACTATATTACCAGTCATTTAAGACGCCTAAGTAGGCCTACATTTATTTGAGAATTTAAATTTTATACTAGGTTAACTTATGCATATTACTGCTATGCTCCACTACACGTCAGAAGGAAATATTGTAGATTTTACTTTGCTAAATCACTTTTCCCACTTTTTTGTCTGACCAACAATCCTAAATCAAAATAAATTAATAAATTAATATAATAAATTTACTATCATGTAAAACAGAGAAAACCAGTAAATTATCACATGTGAGAGATGTTGGATCCTGACAGTGTGTGACATTTTTTGATTGATGACTTTAATCTATTCACTAAATTGTTGCCAATTTTATTTCTGTCCGTTAACTTATCGTTTTTCTCAAGACAGGACCCGAAAGTATGACAAGATGAATCCGGTTGTTTTGTTACTGTAATGTGTTGGTAAATCCAGTAGGTGGCGGTAACGCTGCTTTACTTCTTTTTCCAAGGGCCAGCGCACACAAAGAAGAAGACGACATGACGCAGCGCGGAAGTGGGAATCCACTTACCCTTCTAAGTAGATTGAGACCTACACCGGGACGTTTCTTATTTTAAATCATTCATTCGTCATGCATGAGGGACATAATGATAATTTCTAATATCAGTTAAACATTGTAGACTCGTCTGGCGAATACAACGCGTTCCTTGTCGGTGTCAGGCAGGAATTGACACGATAATTGCAGATTTTGCAGCCAGTAACCACAGTTGTAAATTTAAACTATGACGTTAACCCCCCTATTCCTAATAGTGTAAGAAGTAAACTGCGTTATATATATACGTAAATGCATTTATACGTATTTTTATGTATTTATATGGTTGTTCCATTTCTGCATGGCGTTGTGCTTGTTATAAGTACATATGGATGCTTGTCTACCAGAGTTATGATACAAAAAGACACGAGTGGAGAAATTACAGCTAATCCGAAATAATGTTTGATCGAATATTGTCAGCATGGTTTGGGTTTCGATCAGATCGCCCTGGCTTCTGTCTGGGAACATGTTTATTAATAACATCCACGCTGCTAATGTACACCGGGGGCATCCAGGCAAGTCTCAGTTTAGGTCCAGGGGGAGACTTCCCAAGGATCATAGGTAACTGTGCATTATAATGACGCATTTCATGGGTTTACACGCAAAGCTGATATTTAATTGTTGCTAAAATTAATACAGATAATGCCGTTTCCTTCCCCAACCCCATTTCTCCTCCTCAGATGTTTTCCTGTATGCCTTGAGTCACGATGACATGCCCTCTCTGCTGGTCAGTGTTGCTTTTCTGCTGCTGGTTGGACGATGTCAGGAGCGTCGTTGGGGAACATTCGCCTTTCTCGCCCTGTCAATCCTGACAATGATTATTTTGCCTCTTCTTTACACCCTGGTCCTGTTTGTCGGTGGTGGGGAGGCAACTCGGATCTGTGGTTACTCTGCCATCCAGCTGGCTCTGTTTACAGCACAGTGTCGCCAGGTGACACAGAAGCGGGTGCTAAGGTGTTTGCCAGTCTGGTTCCTCCCCTGGCTTCTTCTGTTGATTGGTCTGCTGCTGCTGCCTGGGACACCTGCCCTGCTTCAATTCTGCACAATATGCATTGGACACAACTGTATCCTTCCCTATTTGCACACTGATGTTCTAAATATATTCGTCGACAAACATAATCTATAAACACAACATATATTATTTTATTAATAAGATTTCTACCGTTCACTCTCACATCTTGTTATATTATACTTAATAGACCTCTCAGATCATCAGTCCTTCATTGGGATGTTACAGGAGCTGGAAGAGGCCAGGGTCTTGGAATTGATTCCTGATTGGGCATATGTTCCCACCTCAGCCCAGTTCAGATTGCCCACCTACACTACCTCACAGAGGTGTGATGAATGTTTGCTTATGACCAAAGTTTCAATGAGTACTCACATCCACCATTTGCGTGTATGACAGTGGCAGATTTAATCAATGTTGACTTCATCTGTTGTCATAGATCTAGATCGCCACCTCAGAGGATGCCTGCGGATCAGGCAGTTGCTCCCCCCACAAGGGATCCCTCTGTTTTGACTCACCACCCATGGGTGGATTCAGTGCCTGACTGGATAATGAAAGAATCTACTTCACAGACTGAGGCCGAGCTGCTGGAGGAACAAATGCTAAGGGCAGGGATACTGGCCTCATTACAGGATGCTCCTGACAACCCTGATGCAAAAGTGGAAGTGCCCAAATCATCAGTTTCCTCTCTGCGGTGTGTATTTATCTTCATGTATATCAAGTTTTATTTTCTCTAAATGGTTGAATATATTTAGTTAAAGTCACCTTCTTCATTTCTCATAGTTCATTTATGTGATTCTGCAATCATCTGCAATTATTTAAAGTCTACTAAGATCACTGTTTTCTTTCAGACTCCAGCAGCTGGAGAAGATGGGCTTCCCCACAGAGAAAGCTGTAGTGGCACTAGCGGCCTCAAAACAGCTAGATGGCGCCATTTCTCTGCTCATTGATGACAGTGTTGGAGAACAGGCTGTGGTTGTGTCAAAAGGGAAGAGCTCCTTGCCACCACAGAGCACCTAGACAGCCTCACTCCTCTGGACTGAACCAGTGTTTGCTCTTGTGCACTAAACTGGACATATGTTTTGCTTGGGTTTTGCTGAGCTTCAATATTATGCTGTATTCTCCCTGTGGGCTACTTGTAGAGCTATTTAATGATCAGAATTCCTGTGGAAAAGTGGGAGGACAGACTTGAGTTGCTATTTTTCCAGGACTGCAAGTCTAATCAAGAGTAAATGAAAACATGACTGCTTTGGAGACAATTTTGTATCATAAAATGTACATCGGAGAGAGTGGATGTCATTTTATGCTGTAATCATGTTTAATGAACACTGACACAAATGAAGAGAGGTGACATGTTAAAAAAGAAAACAATGAACATCATTTTATTACACCAATCATCTAGACGGGATTATCTCAACACAGTAACACAACTGCAAGAAAAAAACGTTTAAAATATGAAATGGTTACACAACAGCATACAAAATAAACTACAATTGATCATTTTAAATAGTATCACAATAAGTTTGATAGATGAAAAAAACAACATCTTTTCATCAGGACAGTTTAAGCAGTTTACCAACACAACAGTGGTAAAAATATGTTCAAGTTCCATTAACAGTTTTGTTATTTCCTCTGTGTGTGTGTATCAGAAATCTTGAAGCCAGTTTACAGAGTCATTTTTATTTCAACATGTTTGGTTACTATATATATATTTGTATTGTTTATGACAGCTTTGTTGATATACAACCAATTCCAAATACAAATATTAGTGCTTTTATTGCACAGATTAAATGTAAATATACTATTGTGTATTAAATCAGTCTGTACTTTAAGGGGGGAAAACACAGCAGAAAACTACAAATCACTCTTAGCAACACATATCTCAGTTAGAGTGGAGATGACTTCATCTTTTAGTGCACTACATAACATTGAGTTAAACAATATGATAGAAGTATAACAAAATGAATATTAGAAGAAGAGGTTTGTGTGTGTATTTGTGTCCCGTAAACTGTACATGCGCAATATACTTAAATAGTGAAATCTCTTCAGATTGCAGTTACATTGTGAAAGCAATACAAACTTAAATCCAGTCTATTACCTCACATCTGATTCCTCCTTTAATTGATTACGCTAAATGACCCTTATTGTCCAGAGCTTTCTGTAGCTCGCGGAGCAGCACAGAAGATTCAGATTTTCCTTTTTTCAAATGTCAACATCTTCGTTCTGAGGCCTCAGTTCTGTAGCCAAAGAAAAGAGATGCAGAAGGAGCTGCTGGGTGTGTTATGGAAAGATAAGTGTTTGGAGATGAGTGAGGGGTTTGGGGTGGGTCAAATTAGTTCTCAGGTTCCCGATGGAGGAGGGCATAGTGGAGTATCAGTAGAGTTTCCCTGAGGTGTCCCCCATCCTAGATCTGATGGTAAAGCCCAGAGAGGGTATCAGATAAGGTCTAAATCTGTTGAGTGCCGATGAGACCTATAGGAGGGGGAGTCAACCCAGCCTGTGATCCTCAGGGTGAGCAGGGAGGTTGGGGGGAGGCTACTTCCCTCGAACCTTGGTGTCGGAGGACAGAGGAGAAGCAAGACGATATGGAAGCGCACCTGCTCGCTTATCTCTGTAGAAATTAGGGGAGGCTGTGCCAAACGGTCCATCCCCAGACCCTAGATCAGGCTCTGTTGAAGAAAGACATCAGTTGGAACGGGGCCTCCCTGTCCATCAGCGTGTGTTGACATGTGCACTCTGTCTATTCTGATGTTAATGTGGAGGTGTCAGGAGTGGGTTCTTATTTTGATTTGACACCAGTGGCCAAGTTTTTATATCATAACCAATAAACTAACTAGTCAGAATATTCACAGGATTCATGTCTGTCTTTGCTCGATTCTACTGTAAATGATGTGCTTCTGGCCAGTAGGGCTGCAAAAATTAGTTTCATTCTTAGTAAATGTATTTTTTCATTTAGATTAAGTGTCTTGTCTGTAAAATGCCAAAAATAACAAAAGCGTCTTCAAATTGGCATTTTTATTAAACTACTAAGTCAAAATTCAAAGATTTCATAATTTGAGAAGCCAAATTATTATCTTATTATTATTATCTATTAAAAATAGATTTTCTGTCATTTGCAGCTCTCCTGGCTAGACCTGCATACCTTACATCCAGTAAAGCGTGATTATTAAACAAAAAAAATAAAGCCCCTGAAAACATTCAAAATCTTAATTTTTGTTGATAACATTCATGACTAAGTAACAATGATCACAGTCAAAGTTTAAAAACAATCTTAGGTATTAGTGATTTGAGTTTATTAAGAGTTTTACACTCAAAAACTCAGCTTATCTGCTTCTTTGGGAATGCATTGGGGTGGTGGTTTGATCACATTTGATTGCCAGTGCTTGTGACATCAGCAACCAAACAAGTGAACTGTCATCTGACTTTGATTTGAATGTTGCTAAATCCTGTACGTGAGACATCATCCTTTTCCAACTGAGCACCCACCCACTTTTAACCAATGACAAGAGCACCAAAAAATGCACAAATACACAAATATCTCATGTGAAATAACCCAAAATATTGAAGCTCTGGCAGAAAATAAGACTACCACATCTCTCATTGTACACTGACTGAGTAACTATGATTTTAGGGCCAACACAACAACACAGTTCATACATATGGATACATTTCTAAAACACTTCTACTTTTCAGTAACTAGTTCAACATTCAGCAGTTAAGTAACAAGTGGTAATCAGAAAACTACTGCTTCTAACACTCGATCGAAACTTTCTAGATGCCGTCAATAAAGCTCAGTAAGGGCCGGCAGAGCTGTGGGTGAGGATGTCTCAGCGTTACCTGGCCAGATGATAGCCTCCAGCAGCGTCACCCTGCGAGCCAGAAGCTCAAGGTCTGCCTGCAAGTCGTGGAACATCTGCAAGCTAATGTCCTATCAGAGAGTAGTGACATGGGGACTGTGTGAGGGGTGGGTGGTGGTGGAATCACCGGCCCGAGTCCTGGGGCTGCTCACGACTGTTCCCACTCCCTGTCCGAGCAGTGGAGTAAAGTGGGAGTTTGAGGCCCCCCCCCACGTTTGACCACTGCCTAAAGCTGACCCTGCCTCAGGCCTCCTACTCACCATGAATACCGATCATAGTCTCAAGGATTAAAACCCTCTCGGCTAAGATCTTCAGCGCCTCTCTGATCTGATGTATTCCGTCCCCCTGTGAAGATAGATACAGCCGTCAAGGTAAAGAGCACAAGCCAAAGAACTGCTCGCCAAGATGCAAGTCATTTATTTCTGTCAATACAGTTCAGCAGTTAGAAGGTTAAAACAGTCCACATATTTGCCCAGCACTCTCAGACATATCTGTTCCCTGTGTTTCTCTGTATCTCCCTCATTCTCTGGCCATGCTGCTACATGAAGTCTGCCATGCCTGGCTGGGCAACATCAGCATGCACATTACACAGACCAGCCTTGTGTTGGTGACATAACACAGCCGGATTACACTCTCCCAGGGTTTAGATCTGATCATGCCATCTGCATTCCTTTTGGTTTGTAGCAAAAAAGCCAGGCAAGTTTTTTTTTTTTTTTTTTTTTTTAGTGCTGCAGCTTTCATACCTGATGTTGCAGTCACAAAAGTTACCCACTGTTACCTGACAGAATGAAGCCAGTGTAGATTTACATTGAAATCTAATTTATTTATGTTTTGTTTAAGAAAAAGAGGATGGCTTCATGAGTCATAACCTTCAAAATAACAACAGAAGTAGTTGAAGAGGAGAAGTAACGCAGACAAAAACCATCACAAAAGAAGGCATGCAGAGAATAGCTGAAGCTTTTTTGGTGCCCAGGTGAGTGATTCCCACTATGAAATGCTCTTGTTAGTAAGACAAACCAAACACATACTTTATATTTGAAGAAAAAAGGCAAAGTTTGTCAAAGTCACATAGTTACTGGTTTTATGTAGAGATGGTTATGTCAGTTTGTTGGTTGCTTCACCTCTTTGGCTCAGATTGATGAATTTGTACAGCCATGCTGTCTGACATGTCTGTAGCATCCACACATGGTTCATTTTGGTGGCATTTAGTGAAATATCTGGTGGATGGATTGCCTATAATCAGTTTTAGTGCAGGTTAACATTTTTAGGCATCCAGGTCTAATGTTTTTGGCCAGATAGTCCTGAATGGACGAATCAAACGCAGGCCCTAGAGATGTCTTTTCACCGTAGGTTCTCCCACACGCTTGAAAGTGGAGGTGTATTTAGGTGCAAGCTTATGGCTCTTTAGTCTCGCTAACTGAGACTTAATCTCTAAATAAAACTTTGTGGAAATTAAAACTTTGCCTTTTTTCTGTTTTAACATTACCATATTATTTCACATCCAGAGAAGAAAATTCATGAGGTGCAGTAGTTAAAAGATGAAAACATGCAAGGTTGCATTGTGGGATAAAAGAGGATAGCTGTATCCACTCCACTCACATCAGAGTATGACACCTCTAAACCCAACAGGACCCACCACTGACACATGGAGTCATTTGGCATATACATTTCACATGTTTCATTAAACAATTATGAAGTCTGTAAAATGGATAAAGTCAGATAAAACAATTATAAATTTGCTTCCTAACAGACTTTACTATATTCTATGTTATTTCACTCAGTCACAACTGGTGCAAAGTGTTGTTTACTCTTTTTTCTATATGTATATGCCAAAGTCAGATGCTGAAAAGGTGACTGTGAAAGGTAGCCATGGGGACAGTAGCTTGCAGAGGGAGTCAGACAGCTTTAGGGTCAAGAGGACAGTGTCGTGACAGGGGACAGCAGTCCAGAGCACACCCCAAGAACCGACAAAAACAAAAACACATTAACACCAAAAGGTTTCACACACTGTATCAGACAGATCAACAGCTAAAAATATGTATAATCAAACAAAGACAAAAATGTAAAACGGACACTTTATGACCATCAACAGGGAGGAAATTATGGAGTTGAGAGAAAAAGAGATGCAGCTGAACGTCACTTTGTGGCCAGTCACAGCCGTAAACATGGTGATTGTAAAAAGATCATAACCATAACATGAGAAGAGGGTCATGGTTAAACTTAATTTGAGTTATAGAAGAGACTCATTGCATTGCAAAGTGAACACGTGATGACATAAATAAAAATATCTTACATTTAGATTGCTCTTGTAAAATGAGAAGGAGGTAAAAGAAAAATAAGGGTTAGACAGACAGAGAAATATTTAATGTTCAACAAAGGAATCTTAAGACCTTTAAAAAATGTAAATCATCAAACTAAAGGCAAAGGCCTACTGTCTAGACCCTGTGTAACCAATGTAAACAACCAATAACTACTTTCTTACCGGCAAGCCCTTCTCTCCTGGCTCTCCCTTGGGACCTGGTGCTCCCTGCAAAGAAATATTAACCACAAAAAACTGAGTCCAACTTTAAAACATTAATGAAAGCAGTGCAGCAGTTTACTCGAAGGAAAGTGTGGTCAGTGTGGTTTGTAGTGCTGCTGGTTAGTGTAGTTTACAAAAATATAACCAGCTATGACATGTGTTGATGTTTCCCCTCCTCTATACACTCATATACTCCATAATCCTCAAGGCAGCAGGGTGGCTTACCGGCTCGCCTCTGAAGCCCCTCTCTCCTGGGTAACCTAAAGGACCCTGGAAAAAAAAACAAAATGAGAGTTTTTTTTAAAATGTAGAGTAAATTAAGAAAGCATGATCAAGCTGTGAGCGTACTCACTCTCTCCCCACGTTCTCCCTTTGGCCCCACGGGGCCCTGCGTTCCAGGACCTCCAGGTTTACCCTGTGTTCAGTCATGACAGGAAGGAAATTCAACATGACAATGATGTATTTGTGCCGCAATAGATCTGATAATGTTAAACTCACTGCAACGACTGCAGTGTAGCACTATGCTGTGAGAAAGCTTACGTTCTGTCCTGATGGGCCAGGAGGTCCCACTGGGCCTTTGGGACCTGGCGGACCTGGGGGACCTGCATGATGGTTTGAAAGATTCATGTTAGCTCTCATTTGTAAGACATCAGACCTTTTGAGTCCTCAGCCTGGCATATGTAGCTACAGTATCTGCAGTTTTTATGACTTCATATAGCTTCCGACTGGCTTTCATATGTGGGTTTGTGTTTTTAAAAAAATCTTTTTCTGCATATAAAGTCACATTTGGACTGATGCGAAATAATGTGTGGTTGGTAAAGGTGAATAAAACTGATATTATGTGCAAGTGTGTGTTGGCAAACAGTATATGGAAGGTATACCAACTATCAGACAACATATACTGTAGTACTCTCTGAGGTATTTTTATGTGTACAAGCATTTGACATGTTTGCATCTTTCAGTGTAGGAACCCAGTTTCACAAACACAACACAGTATAAGGTTAAACACTCACCGACAGGCCCGGGGGGGCCCTGAGGTCCTGGAACAGGCAACCCTCGTGAGTCATGGAAAGTGTTGGTGAAGAAGGGGTCTTTTCCTCGATCTGGAGTCGAAACAAAATGTGTGTGTTTAATGGGATCTACTTTCCTGGCTGAGGAAGGGGTTCTCAGACAGGGACAAAGCTGATGAAAATGTCTGCTATCTTTAACTGATATGCAGCATAGTGCTGCTTCACTTGTGTATGGATTATTATATCAATTATCTTGTTGATTTGATTTTACCTTGAAAGGAATCGTTGCCACTAAAACATGGCTCTAATTTAAATAGTTGCTTTCAATGTCAATAAAGTGTGCTGCCATAAAATCAGGTTTGTACTGTGGGCATGCGGTACTTTATGTAAGGCGTCCAGACTCCAGCAAGCTCCACCAACCAAATGATACTCTTGTGGTTACATTTACAGATGGTATCTAGTATGGAATCGAGAAGTGAACCTAAAGAAGAATTAGGTGAAATGCACTTTGTAGTTTTAAAATATGAAAATGTAAAGAATATGTATCTCTTTGTCTTTGAGTGTGTGATTTTTCCGTTTTTGTTGCTGCCGGCCGAGAAGCTCAGCTCAGAGCAATGAATACCCTCTTTGCCTCCAGAGGGCAGTGTTTTCCAACCAACACTCCAGCTTCACCTAATGACTTCAACAGGGCAGTATACTACACTGAAATGTGTTCAAAGGGACTGTCAATAGCAGATCAGTGTTTCACATTCATTAAAAAGTTATTTTATATCTTATTTATGGAATATTCCTCCATATCCACAGTGTAACAACACTGACTGAACATCTACAAGTAAATGAGTCTGCAAAGAAAGGACAAGAGGAAGAGGGTGGTGCACGTGTGTGCGATACAGGAAGTTCACGGTCATTGGGTCATTTTATATTGAGAGGAAACAACAGATCCAATCACAGCATGGGACTTTAGGAGACACAGAGAGAAGGAGCAGAAGAAAGAGGAGGAGGGCCGACAGCCAGAAACATCCTCCAGCTGCCAGAGCACTGCACACCGCTAACAGAGGTGACGTCCAAACATCTCTCTGTGTCTCCTTCTACACACTCTCTTCATTTCCTACTAAAAACGCACTGGGATCAGTGGCTTAACGTGTCCTAACAGTCTTCCTCTTCACCACTTGCTGCTGCTTTAGGAATTCTTCTCTACTTCCACTTTTTGGTCGGCAGAAGGGAATTCCAACCTCCTGATGCAGACGTAAAAGCCAAATAAGCCAGTGTTTTCCAAAGGAAGCTCAGCACAGGACCCCCCCCGCCCCGACACCCCCTTTACGCCCCCTACTGTTACTTTGATGTGAAAGAAATGGCTCACAGCCTCGGAAATCATCATGCCAACCTCAGCGTACCCACAGCTTTCTCCACACAGGAGCCCAGAGCTTACAAATCAGTGCGCTGCAATGTGTTGACCTTGAAAGAGCCGGTGCAGGCCCCCATCTGTCTCTCGCACTCCCCCTCAGCTGTCTGAGCGGCGGCCTACATCTGGAAGTTGTTGGGTGACATCAGTGATGGACAGGTTCTCATCCCAGCATGTGAATTCTGCGTCAACCCCAGACTGTCTCTGCCTCCATTTAATACTCTTTGATTCTGTTCTACTTGGCCGGCAGACAATAAGGAACAAGTAGCAGTTAAAGGATTACCACCATCCTGTCTGTTTCTCATTCTCTTTGTTTCTTTTGTTTATCATTAGTCCTAAAACCTGTGAGAGCTCTCACGCAGCAGGAGGGAACATGTCTGCAAAGGCAGCTAAATACACATGAATACCGGTGGTTTGAAGAGTCAAGCTTCAGGTCTGTAAAGCCTCCATCACCCTGCCTGAGAACAAAGGCTCTCATTGAATCTGCGTACATGCACTCGTGCTAGATTCATTGGAAAATGATTTTACACATCAAAGTCTGTTTACAGGTGTTTGGAATAAAAACTGAAAAGCTACAAAGTCTTTTGTAGCTTTAGCGGGACTTGCAGGAAGTCTGATGAATTGCTTCAAGTGATGTAACTTGAGTCAGCAAAAGTTAGGAGAAAAATAAAAATGTCAGGGAGTACCGAGAGCAAAGAGGCTATATTAGCAACTTCACATCCAAATCTCTGACTGGGCTGTCAGTGGCCAAGTTGTAATTTGGGTGCCAAGTTTTGCCAAAAAAGAGAATGTATTGAATTAAAAAGATGATATCTCTGGTTCTGCTAATTAATTTATTTTTTTTTTAATCAATCAAACTTTTGTATTTCAAATAATATGTGTTGCTGCTAATCGTCCAAGGTCTTACTGTGGTCTGGCTCTGGGATGTGGGCACTGGCTGGCGCTGGAGGCCCTGGAGGGCCAGGTGGGCCTGGTAGACCCCTGTCTCCTGGGAGTCCTGGGGGTCCGCGGGGTCCTAAGGGGAGGGAGGACAGAAACATAACTGTGACTAGGGACAGACATGATGTATGTCATTGCAAAATATGATCTTAAAAGCTCCTTCTGGAGAAAATAATGATGAATGACTGCGGGTGATGTGAAGAGAGAAGGAATAACTATGACAAAGACCAGAGAGGAAACAGATTAGATAAAGTGCTGAATGATACAAGCTAATAATGTCTGGCCAGAGTGTGTGCTTGTGTGTGTGCGTGTGTGTGCATGCACATGTGGAGGAAAATCAGCAGCTGGACAGAGGAGGAGAAGTGTGTGACTCTGACTATGATTTCGTTTCTCTGTAATTAACAGGAGGAGGCTGTTTAATAGTCCAGTGCTGGGAACTTACTCTGGGCCATGGGAAAGCTCAAATAAACACCATTAAAATCTGCAAAGTGTTACTGGCGCTGGTTCATAGCAAATTAAATGTTCCCTGCATACTCACTGCTAACATTTGTACATATGTGTCAGTAACAGCCTGTAGCTGCTCCATATGGGCTAGTCAGTGAAAGTGTCCCTCCTCCTGCCCCAGCCATGTTTTATGAATGTGGAAAAAAAAAAAAAAAAGCACAACGTCTGACCTCATTGTGTGGAACCTCCTGAGGTAATGCTGCCCCCTAAAAACCACCTCTTGCCCTCAGACAGACCCAAACACATCACCTCTCTGTTTATGTACTGATGCAACTGACAATGACAGTCCACTAATTGCTGCTTTGCAAGGTAATGTTATTGCAGCTCTGATTTGACACCTCTGTGGGCCGTTTTCACTTAGCCTCTGTAAACATTGCAGCATGACCGGCTGTGTTTTGGCTGTAACGGGGAGGCTGTAAGCTACAATCTGCTGCACTGTGGATCAAATGGCCGCTCAAAGTGGCTCTTTAGAGTCTATGTGACATTTGCAAAATAATGGTTCCCTAGAGCAGCTGGGGCACGCTGCATCAAAATACGAGTCAAACTTTGCAATAAGACTCTCCTGTAACTTATCAGGACTCGTCATAACGTACAATATCAGTTCCACCAACAACACATCTTTCCCATAACCTCCTGCTCTAAGACATATTTGTCTACATTTTCCATGACATTGGACACGTTCCAGTCATGTGTTTATCTTTCTCTTTTTAAAATGAAAAGAAAAAATCAGCACAATAAGGAAAAGATAGCTTCAGATGCAAGACACAGCACTGTTTCTTTGGGTACTTATGAAGTAATGGAGATAGAAAAAACAATAACACCACAGGCATATGGAAATCATAAAGACCTGGGATTTGTGTATATATAGCCCATGTTCATTTCAGATTGAAGTCACATGGCGCTTCTTGGAGAGTGGGTTTGTAGTTTAACTTTTGCTCTAAATCTCATCTTTACCCAGCAGCAGGCACAGGGAAGGGGTCAGATGTTAGCCTGAATGGAGAGGCACTCCCTTCATGATCCAGAGCAGAGGAATAACAGCCTATAGCGAGAGCAGATGTTGTGACACACTTATACTGCCATTTACTTTATTATCATTCAAGCCACAGCTGCTTGTGGATTTACTTTTTTTCCAATAGGTCATTTATTATTTGTACATAACCAGTGAGTTCTGAATACACGGCACAGATTTACGATTTGGTGCCTGTTCTGGTTCGGTGGCCATGAGCAGAAGCATACATTACATGCAGTCTGAAAAATAAATGCCTTTGCTGCCCACTGAAACTTTTAGAAACATATGATTTTAAGAGCAGACCAACAAAATGCCCAAATTCCAGTAAGTTACCAGCAGGCCTCTTGCTGGAACGCTCCGACATTTACCACCGGAGGGTCTTCGGGCCGACCGAGTGGTTTAAGAGAAAGACAAACACTCCCGAGCAGGACATCAGTTCAGGCTTTTATTGGAGATCTCTCTCATTTTTCTACTGTTGTTTCCACAGGTCTTTGGTCAACAGTGAGCCATTCAAACGCTTTGCTCCACAGACAATAGCTTAAGTGGACGGGCAAGTATATAACTTGCCCTGCAGTGTCTCTCTGAATGACACTCACACAAATCTTTACAACATGCTCATTGTCAAACTGTGTCAATATCTTCTAAGACAAGGGTCATTTGTTTCTCTCAGCTCACAACTGTCTGCTAACAGCGGGCTGTGTGTCCTCTCTTACCTGCAGGTCCTGGGGAGCCCTTCAATCCAGGGGTTCCAGATGGGCCCCTCGTCCCAGTGTCCCCGCGAGGCCCAGTGGGACCTGGCAGCCCTCGAGACCCTGGTTTCCCTAAGAGGAGGAAACAGTCATGAGTAATCACGAAGCCATAACTGCTTTTCATCCTAAATGCTTTTACGTCGACTGAAAGCCAACTATGGTTACAATTTTACCGTCTCTGCCAGGAAGCCCATCTCTCCCCTTTTCACCCTGAGGACCTGTAATGAAAACAGAGAGGTGGCTTAATTGAGAGGTGTAGCTCTGTGGAAATATCTGGCCTTAGAGCACCTGGAAACGCTCTGATTTCTGTCTCAGAAACAGAGCAAAAAGACTTCTCATTACTGTGTTTATGTCATAGTTACGGCTGATTTAAATTTCACTTACAAAATACTTGCTATTTTCATTAATTAAAGAAAAGTTAAAGGCTTTTGGTTTGGTTTTAAGGCAGCAATTTATTAATTTTGACTCAGCCAATGGATTTCTGAAAATGATAGCTGTTGGAGTGATTTCAAATATCTATTGCAGCAGGCCAGTCCTGTTATTAATTAGCCTTTAATGTTAGCTTTAATGCAGATCTCTGCTTACAGTCATGTCAGGAAGTTTCTTTTAGTTTAAGGGAAACATCATGTACGTATATATATCTGAGAGTACTGCTGCAGAAAAAAGCTCCATAAATTGAGTTTGCAAATCCCAAAAATTTGGTGGTGTGGCATTAGAAATAAGAAAGTTTACCAGACCTCTGGAGCCAGCTCCTCATCTCTGCTTTATGCTAGAGACTCAAGAATCCACGCTATGCACTACTAGCATAACAAACCCAAATCTCCACCTGAACTGTTGGTGGTCTAGTTGCATTATGGCTAATGTAGGTAGCAGGTTTTAAAAGGGAAGAAGAATGTGTGGGATAAAAAAGATTATATCTCTTTTTGATCCTTTATGTGCCTGAAAGGGGTGGAGTACTGCTTTAACTATGAATGACTTATAGCACCGCTAAAGCTTTGCTAGTAGCGCTTTGAGGTAACAATGCTCACAATACCCCACATCAGCAGTGTCTGAATATGTCCTACTATTGCATACAATACACAATACACAAAGATTCACAAGAGCCCAAAGTCTCAGTTTCATGCTGTCTACTGTTCCACTGCCTTCTACAGGAAGTAGTTGAATGAGTGAGTAAGTGAGAGATTTTGGACATTGCAGTACAGAGCACCTAGTTTCACTTGGATTGTCATTTTAATATAACTGATACACTTTATAAACTTCTTCTGACAGTGCAGCAGGATTAGTGAAGTAGTTGCAGTCAGTTCTGGGCTTGACTCCAAGGAGAAGACTTTCATGCTCTGAAGTGTTCGTTTACCACATAGCGACAGAGCGCTGAAAGCGAGCAGTGCAGACAACTGGGCTCTTACTCTTGCTAAAGGAAATGAGTGTACGTGCATTGGAGGAAATGGGATATGAGCGGAGGTGAGCAGGTAGAGGGCAGAAAAAAGTAGTCGCAGCTCACAGAGAAAAGCTGCAAGGAGTGATTTCTGACTTAATTATCAAAACACAAAACCCTGGACTCTACTCACTGGAAACATGCACCATTTTTTGACTTAAAACTTATTCATGCATGACAGCGTAATATACCGACCTGCAGGTCCCTGCTCACCAGGAGCTCCCTGAGCGGGCACAGCCCCCATCAGTAATGAGGTCTCTGGTGCAGTTTCTCCCTTACCCTGGAGGTGGCGATGTGATATGGAGGCCGGGGCAGTGAGCAACTGGACCTGGTGCAGGTAGACGTAAGGCAAGCGTGGGCGGGTTAAACAATCATATCATATTTGTAGGTGATTCAAATATTTGTGGCTGAGTGAGCACAGTCCATACCTTTGACTCCAGTGAGCTCAGCCTGTCGCTCAAAGCTGTGATTCGACTGCAGTTGAGACAATCTAATAAAGAGCAAGAGAGAATTGCTTTATCTACCACATCACACATTTAAACATGTATACGTACCTTTGTCATTGTGTTGTATATGAGTATATGACTGCACTGGTGGTGAACACAACAACTACCATGATTCCACACAGCTTCACGACATCACCAGACGCTGATGTTGATGGTGAGACCTCTCGTGACATATTGTGTGTTTAAAGTAGTGACATGTTCACAGTTCTTACTAGAGACTGGCTCTCCTGTGCGTGCAGGCGGGCGGCGTAAAGTGGATGGTTTGCGTACTGCCTCTTGAGCTAAAAGCTGGTTCCCAGCATCTGTAACAGCAGAAACAGACACCGAAAAGGAAGTTATGGTGATGTCTTGACCTCCTATTTCTGTTCATAAGATGTGAGGATTTTCTGCTTTTGTCTCTTTTATATGGTTGGACAAAAGGACACCTGAACATCTGAAATAACACAAATTTAGGACACACACATTTCATAGACAGGGGTATCTGAGAGCTTTGAATGGCACTGAAGATTGTGTCCCATAACTTTAAATAATGCTCTTTTTTAACTGTGGGTGCCATGTGAAACTTTGGATGTAAAATAAATTCAGAATTTTTCAGAATTACTTTGTCAAATGTTTTTTTGGGCAACAGGCTCCGGACAGAGCTGTAAGGACTGCGGACAGCAGTCAGAGGTCTGCAAAGACGGCGGCAGAATCAGCTGAAGAATCAGTGGAAAAAGAGACAAAAACAAATGTTTGTGACTCAGTCTTGACTGGTCCAACTTCCAAATACTCAATAATAGGCTGCAGGTGTCACTATGTCATTTTGTGTCATCAGCCCAGTGATATGACAGTTACACATCCTGCAGGTGAACTTCACCCCTTCACCCCAAAACAGCTGACAAAACGTTGACCAAATGAAGAGAGGACAGAAAGGGAAATCTCAAATCACAGTTGCAGCTTTTGTCTCGGTTACATTTCCAAGAGATAAACAGTGTGCATGCTGCGTCTTTGCCAAGTTGCTTTCCTTTTGCCTTGTTTCTTTATGGAGTATAAATTCACAAAGCCTGGGAGAGAGGGCGTGTAAAGACAAACAATAGTTTCCTTGTGCGGAGAGAATGGGTAGTCTCGGCTCACATTCTGTCTTGCCTTCATTTTATGAAGTGTGGGAGTTTGTGTCCCTCGGTTCTGGATGTTTTGAATGGGCAGACCTTTGTGGAAATGCTAGACTGACTCCTTTGTCTGGCCTGGTCTGGCCTGGTCTGGCTCTGGTCGGCCCAGGTGCTCCTGATACAAACAAGAGGCTGGGTTCAGCACCTCATTAGCCACCAGGAAGCACGTCTTTGCCGTTCAGTGGCCAGCAACCACAGTCAACGCCAAGTGCTATACTAAAAGAAAACCATGAAATAGCACCTGCAGCTCCAGGCCAGTGCCGGAGAGCCATATTCTTCCCAAACAGCCTCCCTTATTGTAACATCACATGTCATGATCCGTCTCTATCCACTGCAGACCCCGGGAAGGAAAGTGGAGAGCTTATTGTCACGGAGAAAAATAAACGTTTGGGAACTTAAGACAGAAAAGCATAACGGGTTTAGTGATTACCCAAAGAGGGGGGAGAGAGGGCAAAGGAGGAGAATGAAAAGTACACAGAACACATGGTTTAGGGTAAATTGAGACTGCTCCAATAATTCCCCCTCCTCAACCTCTGTGCTCATGATTTCAATGTTTTGGGTTCTGGGTATTTCTCAGAGGATTACTAGTGTAGATGGATTTAAACCATGTAAGACCTGAGACTGAAATGTTATGGCATGCTCTCTAGATTGCAGAAAACTCTTCCACGTTTAATTAATGGCATAAACCTCGCAGACAGACGAAGAGAACACACACTTTGATCTGCCCTGCACTCGTCTGTACCGAGCTTCAGTCCACACAGGGAAGACGTCGGAGACAAAGAGAGGTGTGTTTGTGTGTGTGAGAGTACACGCACATGCCGGGGACTTTTTTCTGGAGTTCAGCTCATGTAGATGGCTGCATTCAATTACAAAAAGGGGGGGGGGGGCTCTGGATAGGAAATCTAGCTCTCGCCCCTAACGGCACCTCTTGTCCCTCAAGAGTAAAGAACCTTCAAGCGCCAAGATCCCCTCACCCACACTCGAGCTATTGTATGAAGCATTAAGCCGGCTTTGGCACAAGGACAACTGTCCCCCCCCACACTCACACCTCATACACTCTGTCCTTGTCTTGAAACAACAAATTTAAAATCCTGACGGACCCATCTTTTCTTCTGCATCTCCTATGACAGTGTCTGTTACCTACGACGCCTGTGCTGTAGAAGGAGGATGACTTGGATGTCTCGAGTGTGATCCATTGCTCTCTGGGCCAACAATAGCATCATCACTGCTAATGAATGCCCCCTGATGGACACAGCTCATTGTGTCCACTCTTTGTGCCTTTGTTCTCAGTGGGCTAATTGCCCCAGTGTGTGTGCCTGTGTGTGTGTGTGTGTGTGTGTGTGTGTGTGTGTGTCTGGTGGGGGTCAAAAAATGTGTGAATGTATTTGACCTCTTGGCCCCATGTTACACTGGGCCATAATCAGTGACTGAGTCAGAGCTCTTCATTAGAGGAATACCCCCACAGAGAGTTCAGCAGGCGAGAGGCCGTCCTGACATCAGCTCTGTCCCTCAGTCCACTTTTCTCGCACACTAACCCAAACACACACACAGACACAGACACAGACACACACACAGACACACACACACACGATAACACACAGTTCAGTGATTTATTCACAAACTCTTATTGAATAATCTTTGCCCCTGCTGGCGCAATAATCTCATGGGAGAGGGAGATATGAGCAAGGTCACAGTGAGAAGGTTATCTTTTACTATTTCATAATGAGTGTGTGTATTCATGTGGGACTGTTTATGCTCCAGCACATGATGATATGCATGCAATATTGTGTATGGAGGAATTTTGTAGCAGCAGGAAAAAGCTTTTAAGCTCAGTGATGAGAAACGCCTAAAAGCAAATGAGATTTTACAGAGCACCTACTTTGTCGGACTGAATTGACCTAAATTTAAGTTTATTATGGAGCTCTGCAGAAATCCAAAAGTCGAGAGGAGCTCTCACAGGGTAGTCTCTCTGAGGCTGTAGCCAGGGGCCTAAGGTTAGACAGACCGATGAATTTGTTTGCAGAAATCTGAGCAATAGGTCTGCCAAGCCACACATGTGGCCACGTGGGCCTCAGCGAAAACTCTGACAGGACTTGTTTCTCTGCTGCATCACTCACTGCTTGAATAGATGAAAAACACAGAAGGTGAATAAACTGGACATAATCTTGTCAAATTAAACAAAAATATTGACTTGTCAGTGTTGTTCAGCTATAAAATAATGGGTACAAGTTTGTTTGGGCAAATATTCATAGTGTGAGTCATCCATAGTTTGATACGGCTGAGAGATAGAGATATTGTTCATGATCTGGCTTTACCTCCTTGCTCAAGTTGGATTTTGTAGATTGTAGAAATTGCTGTTTGAAAACACACATTTGTAGACTGAAATAGGTTTTCCACCCTCAAATAACATGACATCCAAAAAGGTTTGAGACAAAAGTGCAACATGACAACATGGACAGAAAGAGAGAGAATGGCATCGCGCCTTGGTAACAGCCTGCGTTTGTGAGCCAACACCACAGACACATTCGTGCCAAGTGTGAACACGGCCGAATGGGGGGGGGTGTCAATCTGAACTAACTGTACTCAAACAGAACTCCACTTTTTTGATTTGGATTCCTCAAAAGCATGAAATCTGTTACTATTATATCATTATATTATTAATGTTATGGCAGCTTTAAACTAAAGCTATTATTATTGGCCTTAAAAACCTACTTGGAACTCTGTTGGTACCACCAGAGTGAAAGCCAAGGGCACAACATCCAGGACTGCAGCTGTACCTCTCACTCTATAAACTAAGGTGTGTGTGCTCTTGTGTGTGAGAGAAAGTGCCTTGTGACAATCACACACACACACACACACACACACACACACACACACACACACACACACACACACACACACACACACACACCTACACACACACACACACACACACACACACACACACACACACACACACACACACAAGCAGTATTATTAATGGGCCAAGGTCATTCCTTCAGTGATACTCTCCCAGTGAAAATAAACCAGAGCCCTCATGCTAAGAGCCCAGTTAGCGCTGCCAACCATGGCCCTTAAACACACATCTCACACTCAGCTGCACTGACTGCCTGATCCTCCGAGCTCATCACCCTCTGAGGTTTATTTGTTCTCTGCTTCTGCAGGAAGATTCAGCAGCTTGCAGAGAAACAGGCCTTAAGGAGCTTTATGGAGTACGAGTGAGCCTTTTGTTGTCCTCTCATATGGTGAGCAGAAGACAGTGGGTGAATATATTAAGACAGGGTGAAAGCAGGAGTTGTGTTGCACAGTCTATAAAGGCTTGTCTGTGCTCTTTCCTGAGTCTAACTGGTAACTGTGTTACATCAAAGTCTGAGGAGATACAGCGCAGGGCCTGGCAGCAGATGTGGACGCAAACATCAAAACACACACACACACACACACACACACACACACAAATACACACACAGTGCAGTGAGCAGACACAGCAGAGTGCAAGGTCCTGATCCATCTCTGTCTGGTCAATTAGCTGAGCTCAGCGCTGCAGCATCATTAGTGTCCAGGTGCTGACAGCCAACCAGTGGAGGCGTTTGTCTCTGTCTCTGCACCTTTTCAGACAGACTGGATACTGCTGCTGCCTTTAGAGCAACACACACACACACACACACACACACACACACACACACACCTACATATATACATATACACACACACACACACACACACACACACACAATCCACTCAGAGAGAACACTGTACTCCTTGAAATAAGCCAAGAAAATAAAAAGGTGGCTACTTTGAACATATGTTTGCTGAGCAAGCGGTTCGTCTATTTTTGAACCCTAAAGAGACAAATTGAGGTGATGTGATCCTGGTACTATTTCGTTCCTCAACTCTTCTCTTTCTGTTCTTGTTTAACACTCTTCCAAGAAACTACTGTGTGAATCCCAGTGATTGCGCATTTTAAAAGGAACCTACTTGCATGTACAGATGAAAAGACAAGTTCCGTTTCTTTATATCCTTATCAAATTCAGTATTTTTGCAATCAGTTACTTGGTGCTCTGCCCAGTGCAAACCTGCGTCTGAACCCCAGTGTTTACTGCGTTTTCCCATGGTCGCAGGTTTCTTTTATTAGGTGATTGACTTAAAGGGTGGGACACACTTCATCATTTCCTTCCTTTGGAATTGCAACTCTGCCCCCCCCCCCTGTCTCTTATACAACGCTGGACAGGTTCAGCTGTAATTACAGGTGAGAAGGAAGTGCGGCCTTGCTTTAACAATTGGCCTGATGATTGATACAAGAGGAAAAGCTGAGCTGAGCGAGACTGAATCCTCACCTCTACCCTGTGTTTAGGTTGAAAACAAGTGCACCGAGGCAGTCGGACTACATCTGCTCCGCTTTACAAGTGTAGGTGAGGTGTTGCAAAGACCTGCTGCAAATGAAACCATGCTACAGCCTCCAGGACCCTGAGGTGAGAGCGTGCAGGGTCACAGAGGTTTTCACCTCATGCACACACATTGCACTTCATCAATCAGCACAGACACTTAAGGCAGAGTAGGGCATTGCACACCACCCTACCTAACTACACCCTCCACAGAGCTAGACCTCCATCAGTCACCCAAGAGGGTGAAAATAATTAATAACATTTAGTCTGGTAACAGCAGCCGAGGACATGATTTATGTGCTTTGGAGTAGTTTTAAAGTCTATAACTATAAATACGTTTTTATTACGGCATACTTCGAAAGAAAAACAAAAAAAATAATTTTGAACTTTTTGCATTTGATTCTGTCATAAACAATGCACACTTGCTTTTTTAACCTTTATTGGGCAGGGACAAACACAGACAGGAATTGTGGGGAGTAGAGAGGTATGACATGCAACAGAAGTCTGAACTGGTGAAAGCTGCCACCAGGTGTGGCCATGCTACAGGTACTGTAACCATTCAGCTACACAAGAAAATCTATCTTGCAGAAAAAAAACTTAAAACATTAGAATATTAACTAAAAATATCATAATGACTATACAATAATGTATGAGTCACAAACTCATTAAGTTAGACATTAAGTTACACAGCTGTGCTACTTTATACAGCGGTACAAATACTGTACTTCTTGGACTTCAACTTGTATATAAAACACACACACACACACACACACACACACACACACACACACTCACATGTATATATAAGTACATGCACTTTGACATTGTTGTATTTTGAGCCACTCCGAACTCTCTGAACTTGACCATGCCTACTTCAGCTGTTAACCAGTGGTTTTTAAAACGCATGTGTGTACAGATATTTCTGTAATTTTCCAGCATGGTGCACTAACACACACACACACACACACACACACACACACACACACACAAGGACAAACGCCTCTGGGGCCAGTTCAGTGTGACCAGCGGTGTTGTTTCACTAATCTGCTTCAGTTTGGCTCTGGCTCTGCAGATTCTCACATCAGTCCTTTCAGCTCTTCCAGCCCATCCAGATGTGCTCGCACACACAGCCTCTAATCTTTCACAGGAAGGAGGAGGGTCTCTTGCCTCTGCCTCTCTGTCCCAGACAGGGCTGTCTTTACCTCACCTTCCCTCTCACTCACTCTCCCTATCTCTCCCTCACTCTCTATTTTTCCAGCACATGCCTATAGTGATGCTGATGGCAGTGATGGGGTCTGCATCTCAGTCTGTCTGCCCCCTCCCGCCCCCTCCACAGCAGGCAGTGGTGTGTAATTACAGAGCAGTGCCGGGCTGAATGGTCTGACTGGTGGAGTGACTGCGGTCTGCTGACAGAGGTGTTTGTCTGGCCTACAGACATGTGCTCCCATTGGCATTCTGGGATAGGAGACTGGCCTCACTGGGCACAGACAGCTGCAGGGTAGACCTCACTGCACAGGATGCAGCACTCATCTTCCATAACCTCCCCTCCTGTCACACTTCCTGCTTATTGTATTTTTCACAAGGTTTCATCATGAGAAACCCACAACTACCAGCCCCACAAAGGTTTAGTCCAGACTGCGGAGAATCCCTTGAAGGCACTTGTAGATACTAATTACAGGGAAATTGGGTTTTGTTTCATAATCACTCACCACCGTTGTCTCTAATGACTGAGCAGAGCAGACCTGCCTCCACTGTTTGTTAACCACTTGTTTTGGGGTGTAGCAGTGCGGTGGTTGGTGTCAACTCCTTTTATCACAAGCCTGAGTGCCTGCTGGCCTTCTTAATGGGCAATGCACTGAAATCTGGAGTGTGCATCAGCAGGAGAGGTTGAGGATCTGGTGTTGACAGAAACTGTAGTGAAATACAAACCCAAGAATCTTAAGTGAATTTAAAAATGGAATAATTGTACTTCACTGTTGTTCCACTAAGATCCAAAAACAAAAACCTGAGGCATATGGCAAAATGGAAACAATTTTCTTGGTGCCATGAAAAGCAAACAATGCTGTGGTTGGTGTAAAGTGGCTAAAATTAGTTTTGGGCACATCTGTCAGATTGAAGCGTGCTGATTTGAGATAGTATGTGGTCGGGACAGGCTGCAAATCCACCCGCCAGTCTTTCAACATTTCCTCCACTTGAAAGCAGCAGATGTCTAATAAAAGTTCAGCGGCAGAGGCTGACAATCCAGCAAACACCCTTCAGTTTTATTAAGACAGACACAATAACACAGAAGCCCGATGAGACCCGGCTCCTCCCTAATGACCCTGTTTGACCCAAATAAAAGCTGCTTTGTAAACTTTTCCTTGGCGTCACTCTCCCGTTCAGTGACCTCGGGTTGGCATTTTATCCGGTGATGTGCAACCTTTTTCCCCCCTCTCCATCTCCGTCTTCTCGTGTGGTCACCAGGGAAACCAGCGACAAAACAGGACTCCAAAACTGCAGACCCGGACATGACTGGATGAAACCACACTCCTCTGCTGCTGCTGCTGCTTTAGTGTGGCAGGGAGGGGTCCGTCTCGTCTGTGACCTCTGCATATAAAACACTCCCTACGCACCGCAGTAATTAAACCACACTCCTCTCGGCCGCAAGTGGCCGACAAACAAGAGCTCTAAAACCAACCGGGACCAGAATTACACCACTACACACACGCGAATGTACGAACACATTAATGTATTGCTGTTTAAATACCATGCACAACACTTTATAAGCCTTTGTGACTAAAATAACCAAACCACATCAACATTATGTGAAGCTGCTTTGTTTTAAAGGATAATTTTGCTTTATTACAGTGCGGTCCTAACAGTGTTTGGCCATCGTATCTATTGGTTATGACATCAGGATTAGATCATTAGAAACACGGGCAGACAAGTTGAAAAGACGTCGACAGTTAAACCAGATTATCTAACGGACAAAACAAAAAGAGTACACCCAAACTGTCAGTAATAATCCCTCAACAAGACTCAACAGGAGCAACTGTGAGGAGAGCGTCAGGTCATAGCTGGGTAATGACTTCCCCTTGCAAACACGTATGAACATAAAAAACAAGATTTGCTCTAGCAAGCCAGGCGACGGTACACAGCACTCCAGATGTGCTGTCCTCACACTGAAGGTGAAGGCCTCACACAGCCTCCAGCTCCAGGTGATGCCTAAATGTAAGCTCACAAGTAGCTGACAAGCAGCTTAGAAGATGCAACTTTGAAGAAGAAAGCATATGAGTTGCTGGAAAGTGAAATTTCCGCTCTTTTTGAAGAGGCCAACTGCCTTTTCCAACTTTAAGCACCAACTTTAACACTTCACAGACTAATTTTCTCGATGGGACAGCATACAAACTGTTGTCTGAAATGTTTAAAAGCAATACAATATTACTGGGAATAGTAACTGTAATCACTGAGATTCAAATTGTAATCCCTTAATTGCTGCAAAAGTTTCCAAGAGCAGCGTTCCTGCTCAACGCTGAATAACATCCAGGTCGTAATAAAATGAAAGATGAGATGTTACAGGAGGATGAGAACTTTTCAAACAATCAGCTGCAAAGACTAAGCAATGAAAAGATGTTGAATCAACCAACTGCAACAGAAGTGACGAAGAAGTGGAGAAGTTGAGTTTACACACTGCTGCTCTCTGCAAAAACATGCTGCTGAATTCCTGGCCAGCAGCCCCTTTGACTCTGACCTCGTTCATTACCATACAGAGGCTGACAAGCACTCCAACCCTCTGCCCACAGCTGTAGCCAAGCAAAGGCCGAGCCGCAAACCTTCAGCTAAACATCCTGTCCCGCATCCTCTGCTATACACACTCAGCTCTGGGTGAGTAAATCCTTTGCCCTGAGTGTTTGAAGGACACATCCAGTCCAACACACAGTTTATTTGTCCAAGGTTGGTCTGAACGCTCACTTATTACGGCTTAGAGGCCTGTTGCCACACCAGCCAAGTGTAATTTCCCCCCTGTGGTATGACTTGTGCGCGAGCAGTACACATGAGAGCAAGTCTTGTTGAGAAACAGGTTTCAATAACCTATACTTTTCCTTAACCACCCATGTAAACAATAAAAACAATCAAGCTCCCACTGACAACCAGGCAGCAGGATCCATGACAACCAAACACAAAAGCTCCAGTCGAACACAATGACTGCGTGATAGTGACTGCGCACACCCACCCAGAGCCAGGACAGATTGCCAGACTGTAGCCGTTCCATCTCCCCTTAGGACGATATTCTGCTTCAATAGCAAACTATAAACCTGCCTCACTCTGCAAGGCTATAAATGAACTGCGAGCAGCAGACATGTGTGGTAAGAAGTAGGCCAAATCTTTCTTCACTATTGTTTCAGTTTTCCTCATGATTCAGCTTCTCTCAGAGAGCATTGTCCATTTCCTCCACCATAACAAATCATTTGATTTGTCAGTTTCCTTTGGGACATCTCATATAACACACTAATCTCCATTTTGCCTTCATAAGTTTGGATCATTTTACTGTAGAGGTATTCGGCCCTGCTCAGAGGTTTGTCAGGGTGAAAAATGTTGGATGTAACATACTGAAATAGCTAAAGACCGCTGTTTCACCACCTACTTTAAAATGGGACAGAGGCTGAGGAGTCAGTGAGAAGAAATTTTATTTGCAACGTCTTCTCATCAGATATTCCCCACGTCATTGTAAATACACTTGACTGCCAATATTAACAGCCTGTAGAAACATAAACTGTTGAGTAAAAAAACTCCTCTATCTGAGTCTTGCCGCTTCAAGAGGGACACGTTTATTTTCATTTTAACTGTTGTTAAAATGAAGGAATTGTGTGAAATGATGTTCTTCATGATGGGATCTTGAAGCAGTTTCAGAAACTCAACGGGGCAAGAAGATTCTCTCGGTTCAAAGCGAACCACATAACCCTTTAATGCTAGGAAAAACATGAATCCAAAAAACAACAATCAAGACTTTTAGAGGTCAGTATGCTTCGAGTGTGTGTGCTTGTCGAATCTTCAGTTGTCAGAGGAAGAAAACAGTAGAATACACACAATATATTTCCATATAATACGTTTCCATATTCAAATTGAACTTTTTTTAGGTGAGAGTGGATCAGTGCTGTTCATAAACACTTCATGGTTATTTATTGTGAATTGTGCATTGAATGGATTTGTTTGCAGCTAATGAATGTGAATATGTGAATATGTCACTCACTGTGCGTGAGCCGCACTGTGGTTTACAGCACGACAACATGATGTGTTTTTTTCCATACTGGCCCTACTCTGCCTCTGATGTGCTAGTGTTCGTTGTTTGATTGGGTTGTGGTGGTTAGCTGGTTTGGGTTAGAAAACATGTGAGGGTCAGAGCCAATCAGATGCAGAGAAAAGGACTTTGTGGTTTATGGCTTGGCTAGTGCAACTCTGCCAGACCAGCTTGCTTGGAAGCACATCAATCTATTTTATGTTTATGTTTTTATATTTTGTTGTTTTGAGCTTTAAAATTTGTAAAAAATTTCCATCCCAACACAGTATACCTTCACTTTTGCAGTGGTAAAACATGCACTGAGACTGATTTCTCTTGGCTTTTATGAGGAATCTGTGTATGTGATTCTATAGCAGGATGAAGGAATTCATTTATTCTGGGAAGCATCAATGATTTGGCACTGGGGATGGATTTTCTGTTGAAAAAGAAGCAGCTCATTTTTGGGGAGAGCGAGTTCATGTTTGATTGTGTGTGTTAGTGTGTAAACTTGTAAAACTGTGAACATGAATTAGTTCTCACTGGGAACTGAACTACTAGTGGGCTCTTGTCAAGTGTCAACTTGCACAACGCTGGTGCAAACTACTTTGCTTTAAGCACCATGAACACTCACTGCACAGACACAGCATCATATCTGTGACTGTGAGTACTTAGGGCCATAACAGGTTCCCCGACAGCAGTTTCATGCATAACGGGAAGCAGACATGGCAGTCTTGCTGATAAAAGCTCAGCCTGTGTGTGCGTCTGACAGAGTCCTGGACCTGGCTGAGTCATATACAGTCTGTTAGTGTAGTCACAGGCCTGACTCAACACTCAAATCTCCTGATTTAGACAGCTCATAGTCTCTCCTCAAATACGATTGTAACACAACAGTACGCTCTCTGAAAACCACCAAATACTCCCAGATAAGAAATCATAAACATCTTCCATTAAAACATATGAAATCGTCCGACTGATGCTCCTGATGTTATAAACAAACAGGCACATATGTTGGCACGGTGCCAAGATCAACATAATCCTTACAGTCCAGATTCAGCACAAGATTGATGAGTCTGCTACACTGCTGCCTCATTGTCTCCACCATCAACTCCGAGCATCACTCTTTACATCATTAACATTTCTGAGCAACAGTGCACCTGTTAAAACACACACACACACACACGGGACTGAGGCGCACTACAGCACAGCGCATCTGTGACATAACACACGTCATCCACCTGATACTACTGCATCCCTCCTCTCAGCGTGCTGACAGACGGGGCCCCCACGTTCAGTTCGTCTGGTTTGTGGACACACATAATCCTGCCGCTGCAGAAAATGAAGCTGTAATTAAAGGCAGCAGGTCGGTGTTTCCAGCTCTCAGCTTTCTCCTTCAAGGTTCAATAAAGGATCAGAAAAATCTGTTCAGAGGAGCGTTGGTGTGATCAAACCGGATGGTGATCAGCTGCTGTTGATTTCTGGAATACAGATGTTTGTAAAACTGCTTCAGGTTCCAGACCGACAAATGAACAGGCGGTTATTTCATTACTGAGGAAACAGGGATTAACCACAGACATAAGTAATGTTCTTGTTCCTCATTATGAGTATGTGGCTCATATTGTCGGCATTTGCAGTAGAGCTGGATTTGAAGTAACATTATTATTTATTGGCTTTCGGTGGACCAATATCACAATGGATGATTTTACACAGTTCTGTCAACCAAATTAATGATTTTTAGTTAAAAACTAACAATGGAGTAATTATATATATGTGTATACACACACACACACACACACACACACACACACACACACACACACACACACATATGTACACAGTATAAAACATGTTTTTTGTCTGAGCTAATAAAGTGGAGGAAGACGCATTACTTTATGTTTTCCATATATTTACTTTAATATGAGATAAAAATGAATTGTTTGAAGTGTACGTTTAAATGTGTATTGATTTCACTCAACCCCGGTTTGGAAGCTGATTTCATTTACAAACTAATCATTTTGTTTCAGCCTTGGCACAGATCATTTGGCCTCTTTGGGGTTCCTGCTGCTTTGAAACCGCTTTTATTGCAAACAAATGCTGCTAATTAGCATTCAACCTAATATGACCTGCCTTTCTGGCGGTGTGAGCAAAGCCCTCTTGAGGGTTTTAGGTTATTTTGTCTGAACCCCTGTATGTATGCATGCATGCGTGCAGAATTTGCATACATGCACTGTACATATGCACGCACGCATCACAATCCCACACGTATATACTCACACAGAGTGGGTGGAGTAAATGACTGTGTGAAGCTGAGCTGCTCTCAGTCTAATCCTCGGGTGAATGGTGTGCTGTGTGCCAGGCATTCCTCTGTGTCTTTCTAAGGCTTTTTGGGGATTAGACCCCACTTACTTCCAGGGGCCGCAGGGTGGGATCAAAGCTGATTGGGCTTTTTTGGGTTCAGGGTGATAGCGTGTGGAACAGTGAGCCTCTGCTCAGGTAGACTCGCAGGGAGGCAGCAGAGAACATGACACCACAGCCGAGACGTGAGATGGTGACACAGGTCGCACACACCTGGTGGGGGTCAAGCCTGCACTAATCCAGCACAACGCTAACCGGGCCTGTGGTGATTGATGGCGAGCCTGCAGGAGGTAAGGCCTTAACTCCAGCAATAACACAGGTATGCTGGACCTCGACTCACTGAAGGTTACACAAACACAAATCACAAACAATAGAGATTTTAATCGTGGATCTCTTCTGTCATGTGCCCAGCTTACTAGGTACATAAGGAGTCTTTCACGGTGAAGACATAAATGAACATGCATGCGACAGACTATGCAACAATCTGGACTTCATTCTCCTGATCGCCTGCGCTGCACCGCAGGCTTTACACCGGCTAAACTTACATCCAGGAAAACAGAGGACAGACAAAACAAACATGATGACTGATCTGCAGTGACCTCAGAACAGATCCATACACAGTCTGACCTTTACCCTGACAGGAAAAACAGGAGGTTTTCTTTAATCCACATAAGACAACACAGAAGAAGTAGAGGAAGTCTTTATCGTGACACTACAATGTGTAAAGTGTTTGAATTACCATAAATAGCCCAGAGCAACACAAATACACAGAGATGACAGAGAGATCTGAGCTCTGGTCCTCTGTCAGAGATACAACAGCAGGATTAACAAGGCTAACAAGGCGAGGCCCTCTGGGCACACTGAAAACAAACGCAGTATATCCTCAAATATACTCCAATATTAATGGAAAATGACTGTGTATTTTCACTATTAAGAGAGGAAACTCAAAGCAAGAGTAGACACAGTGCGCGCAGAGCTTGATGCTAATTACTGGATGTGGGAATTTCAAAGGCTAATCCGTGTATAGTCAGAGCTATCTGTGGCATCTCGATCCTGACGACAAACACTTGCAGCATGTTTTGGAAACTCCCTTGGAAATAAACAAAATGACCTTCAGAGTATTTCAGCACCCCGCAGATAAGCATAATCAGGGCAGGCATAGTCCGACAAACAAAAAAATGTTGATTGTGTGCTCACGCCACTGAGGCTGCAGTGCGACATCATCATGCTGTATTGCTGCTCATCATTTTATCAGCACAGATAGGAGACCATTACTCACAAAGGCCTGTTTTTGCCCCTCATGTTCCCTCTTCACAAGTGTTCTTTTACATCTACATGTTCAACCCCCCCCCCGCACCTTTGGAGTAACACCAACCCACACACCCACTCACCCAAACCCAGTGCCGACACCTCATGTCTGGACAGTGTTACTCCAGCATGTGGTTCTGTCTCTTGTCTGCTTCCTCCGACAGATGGAAATAAAGTGGGCCTTCAAGCGTGCAGGGGCTACGGTTTGTTTGCGTTTTGCACCATTGGAGATAAGTATGCGTGCTCTGTGTGTTCTACAAAGGGATGATAAGCTAAAGAGGGGCATTCACAGCTGAGCAGTGCAGAGGACAAAACTACAGACACACAGGATAGCGGCTGTTTATGTACAACGCTGGCTCCTCACTCCTGGAGTGTTTGGGCAGGAGAGCAAAAGAAGAGAAGAAAAGAAAAGAAAAGAAAAGAAAAGAAAAGAAAAGAAAAGGGAAATAGTCTGAAGACCTCAAAACTTTTAGTTAAAACAACTTTTTTGTTGGACTGACACATATCACCTTGTCACCATCGTCAGGGTCATTATATGTTTACATAAGTGTGAAAACTGTTTGAAATAGCTTCACTGTAAAACCACAAGTAGACAATATTTGACACACTGCTGCTATTTTATTGGTTTCAAAGCTCGTGTCATTCACTGTGCAGCAGCAAACAGTTTGTTCTTACTTATTTTCAATTTCAAAGCGCCATCAATGAACATACCAGTCATAATCAAAATAATTCTGCAAATCCTACCATGAAATATGTACAGCTACTACAGATACTGTAAAAATTACTTTTCAGTAAAGAAATGAGCCGAAACATTAAAATCAACAGTCTTTCTAGAGGGTATATTGCGCTTCAAAGACAGATTTATTAACAGCAGAATGAGGGATTTGTGTTTTTTTGCTCATTTTTTGGCTCACACACACCGGTGGGGGGCCGCAGCATGATTGAGTCTAGGAAAGCTCTCAGTGATGCACTTTTCTCCCCCAGTTTGTGTCCAACTCTCTCTCTCTCTCTCGCTCTCTCTGTCTTGATTTTGCCAAAGCGGAGATGCTGCTAGGTGATGGAGTGCTCTGGTGTTAATGTGACATCCATTCTCCATCGCTCTCAGGCAGAGGACCGACACAGAAACTCTCCCACAGTTCGCAAGTGCACTGCAATTTACTGCCTCTGCTAGAGATCACTCAGAGAGAGAAATGAGAAAACTGCGAGGGTAAAAAATGAAAACGGAGTAGAGATAAGAGAGGGGATGGGATGAAAAAGGAGAGAGAGGGGGGAAGACGGGATGCTTCTATTCACAGTGTTCTCACTCCCTTCATCCTCCACCCTCCTGCCACCCCACCAGAATGATGAGGGTCTTATCTCTGTAAAGCACTTCAACACAACATGCCCACAGACAGAGCTGGCTGTGTGAAGACACGAACACAGGGATGAAAGCACACACACACACGTACAAAGCAGAACCTCCCATGCAGGGGAGTGGAAGCAGATTACAGGATCACAGGAGCGAGGAAACACAGATCAAAACATCACACAGCCATCGCCGCCTTTACAGCAGGGGGAAACAACAGGCAAACTACAGGCGAACAATGCCGAGCCATCAGTCGACGTCGCTCCTGTCAGCTAATAAAACAGACTGCGTGATCACAGTTTCAGGTCAACAGGGGTCCGCCGACCCTGCGGGGGTCCAGCAGGCTGACGTTGGTGGATGCTGCCCCTATCTCAGCACCACATTACAAAAGAACACAAGGTCCCCTTCAAACTCCTCCCTGCTGGCATTCACAAAGTTTTTCAACAACAGCCTTTCCTGCGCTCCCTCACACACACACTGTGAGAAAGTGCTGATCACGGAAACAAGAAAACTTCAAGGCAAACTCCACAACAGACGATTTGGTAACAGCCATGTACAGTATATATGGAAGTTATCTCTGAAGAAAGTAGGCTAATGAATAATGACTATGTTTCATAACTGATTAAACAATTAATTGTTGTCCAAGCTGCAGTTCAAACCTTTAATGTCATAGAAATCCAAAAATAAACACAAACACTGAAAAATGATAGATAGATAGATGCTTGATCAATTTATCAATTAAATAGTTTAATCCATAGATCGACAGAACCTCTTTAGCGTGACAGCTTGATGAAATGCTGTCATGGCTCTGATTGCTGTCATAGCAAATTGCAGATATTGGCTATTTTCTTATTAGTAGCTACTTTCTTCAGCGGAGTAAGGAGAATGCAGATTGTTATTTTGGGATTTAGGGAGCATGTGCAGACTTAAAAAGTCTTTGTTAGACTTAAACATGTTTAGCCATTAGCAGCTTTGCATGCAAACTGACTTTGACTGATTTCTAATTAAACAGTTGTTTTAATCACATACAGTAATCATCACGATGATATTAATGATCGCTTAAGCAACATTGTTTTATTTTAGACACTAAATCTTCATTAAAGCAGAGTAAAAGTAATTTAGAGATGACTGGGTCATATTGAGATGAAGATAAACTTTCATTATCGAGTTTCAGGCAGAAAGTCACACCAGCTCTGACAGAGTTATCGTTATTCAGTTATTCAGTTTTTGTGGATTTTGAGGTGTAAATCACATACAGGCGAGACCCCCCTCGCCCCCCAGGCCCGTCCCATGGTCAGCCTGGTGTAATTTATCAGAAGGGTCCCGGTCACAGCAGCGGTGGCAGCGTGCCGAGCTTCAAGCTCCAGAGATTAACGCTCCTCCTCCGTCACAGGGAGCGGAGCACTCTGACACATACATACTGAGATAAAACATCTGGCCTGTCTCGACTAAATATGTCTCTCAAGTGTGTGCGTTTGCAGTACCCTGTCTGTCTAGAGTGTACATGTATGTGTGTGTGTGTGTGTGTGTGTGTGTGTGTAGTTCCAGAATGATGTGTGTATCCTCTCTGTCCTCCCCTCTTCATCGCTGATGTCTGGCAGCGTGAGTTGTGCACTGGAGCAGGCCTGGAGGTCTTGGCTGAGAACGACCTGATCTCTCAGGGCGTTTGGTGCTGCAGTAAAAATGGATGGATGTGTCCCACTGTCTGACTCCAAGCCCAAAAATGTCTGACGTATATCAAACTGTGGTGCTCCAAGACATGGAGTAGGGGGGTGTTTGTGGGAAAGAACAGCTCCACTCTGTCTTCATCGCCTCCTCTCACAGTAGTCGAACACCGACGGGATGAAGCAGAGTGGTCGACCAAAAGCAATCAACACCGACTCACACGAGCTCTTAATCCCCTGTTCTCACCCTCTATCCTCTGACATTTATCAAGTTTTAATTGATTCATAAAAGTCATGGCTGAGAGATGACGTTCCAACGTCTACACACGAAAACATGAAGGCTAATTGCGCCGACTCAGCGGGCTACTTCTATTTTATCTGCCGAGTGTTAAACTACTTATGAAAGCTGTAAATATCACACGTGACAATTTAGGGTAAACCAACCTTTAAAAGACATTATACACCCATCTACATAAAACTATACAGCAGACCACTATAAAAAGAGCATCTCAGTCTAAAGCTTTACGAGAGCTTCAGAATTACACATGACATCACTCGGCAGCAAGATGATAAGGCTCAACACGAGTGGAAAATGAAAGTAATTTATGCTGTTTTAGTGCTTAAGTCCTCCTCCCTCTCTCTGTGAGGTTAGGAGGGCAAAAACTCAAAGAGCACAGAGAGTTTATCATAATTTATACACAAGATACAGCCTCTGAGCCTCGGGGCTGATTTCATGGTGACAAAGTTGAGTGAGAATCCTTGTATGAGTCAAGAGAGACATTTCCGTGATTTCATTCACACGGTGGCCATTTAGCGCAGTTACAGAGTCAATTTAACAGAGATAGGTAAACAGAGTTTAAGCTGAACTTTAAAGGGTCCAACAAGTGTTGTAAAGTAAACAATAAAATATGTTTGTTGTTGATCTGCCGAAAGCGTCAAGTTGCTCTATTGCCTTGTCTGTTCACCCTGAACCCACAGGTTTCTGTGGCACTATTAAAGCAGCATTTCTCTCATTTCAACCAAACTGCAAAATGAATTTTCTTATTTTTATTATAGATGTAAATGTCTCTGTGTCTCTGTGTCTTTCAAATAAAGATTCTACTTGTCTTTTATATGCAGCAGTATAAACTTTCCTTTACACATTGACATTAAATGCTTCCTGTTTCATTCATTCAACCACCTTCTTGACAAGGTCTGTGTCACGATATCTGCATGTTTATTAAAACATCTGATTAAACAACATCTCTGAAGACTTTTTCATCTTGGAAGGAAATTTTGCCTCCAACATGAAGCTGGTTCTCTAAAATGGCCGCCCATGGCTCGGCCAATTGTTACGTTCCATTTCCACACTTTATACCTTTCATCAACTATTCTTCCCTGACTTTCACTCAAAAAAATAGCAGAGAAAGCGTGTGGAGTCAAACTGCTGATGATAGCCATCCACGCTCCACCTGTCCACTGCACAGCCTCTCAGATCGATCCTTCAGGCACTTCCAGAGAGCAGGGCGGCTGCTCTGCGCCGCTGCTGCTGACAGAAGCTGCCTCGGTCTTGACAGAGAACCTCCTGAAAAGCTCGAGCAAACTCAGCTGCACTTTTGGAACAAAAAGTGAACTGGCGGCAGCTCAGGCTAAAGTTTCTGCACTGTCAGGTGCAGCCAGGGGAAAGGAATTCCAGCTTGGCGAAACAGAGCTTCTCTGATGGATGAATGATCCCGAGCAGTGTTTGTAATTCATCTCCCAGCGTGCCCTCTCCTGTCCCCGTGCGGATCGGGGAGTGTGTGAGGCCTCCATCACAATTACACGTCCACAGTGAGAGAATTAGTCTGAGGCTGAGGCTTAACTGTCACTCAAAATGACCTCAGGGGTCTCTGTATCTCTGGCAGGTATCCATGCTGGCTACAGTTTTCAGCCTAACTGCACAGATTAAGAGAAAACTGGGGAACAAAAGACAGTTTGACCACAACGGAGCACTCAATTCTCGCTAGCTATCTCAGTCAATCATCTTCCTAAATACTTAGGCACTTGTACGCCGTAGCTCTTTAGCTTTAATCATTCTTTCGATTTGCTGATACTCCGGCGCTAAAAGGGACACATTGTACTCTGTACTTCTTTAGCATGACCAGCTCAGGACGTACAGCTCTGAAGTGTCTCAGAAATTTAAGACAGACACCGAATGAGCATGTCAAGAAATTTCCCGTGATGGCCTTGATACAGTGCTGCCACTTAAGGAACAATACTCGCCATTATTCTGCAGGAAAGCACAAACCCTGCACCCCTCAATCCTTTGCCCTTTCACCCCTTTGGCGTCCCTACGGCTACCCACCCACACCCAGGGGGTAGCGATGCATGGACTGTGAGAGGGTCAGACGGAGCAGACAAAGACAAGGGAGCCTCAAATCTAATTTTACTTCTAAAGTTCAGCTACATTATGAGAAGATAAATTACCTCAAAGGAACATTGTGGTTATGGCTCGTAGAGAAAGTATGAATGATGCTCATCATGGTTATTGCTTCAGTCTGTTCTTTGTCCTTTTAACAGTAACATGAACAGGCCTTTCCAGTTAAGAAAACCCTCTGTTTCCTCCTTCTCTCCATGTCCCTTATGATATTTTTCCTTCGTCTGGCTTAGAAGAACAATGCCATGTCATTTCTTTGCAAGTGTCAGCTTGTGACAACAAAAGAAAAAGGAATAACACATCCCCTTTTCCGTCCTCGCACTCATCGGCTTTTCTACCTGGCAGCGCTTAGAGAAACGTGTCCCGCTGGAGGTGTGCCACCCTTTCACTAGTGCAGCCACTCTCATTTTACACACTCATCCCTTTCACCATCTTTGAGAGACAGAATAGATTATCCACCCCCCGAGCTCCTTTGAGCGAGACCAGAGAGAAGAGAGAGTGGGTGAGAGCTGAGCTCGGGCTCTCAGGACAAACTGTAATTCTCCACTTTGTCTAGGGGTCGAGAACCCATCAGGCCGCAGATTTAGTAACTCTGCTTCAATGGGGCTCTGTTTACTCAAGTAGGTAGGTTTACACAGCCAAAGTGAAGGGTTCATATAAAACGCATTAACTGAGAATAATCCTTTTGGTCTTTTGTAAATAGGATGTAATGATGGGGGATGTCCAAAGAGGGTAAACATTTTGAAAAGGCTCAGAGAGGCCAATTTGTGTGCAGGCAGAGGCTCAGCAACAGATCCCCTGAACTCGACAACTGTGCTTTCTGACATATCAGCAACAGAGTTTATCCAATTTCAGACTGATACTCATTAAAGATTTAGGCAAACCATACAAATGGGAAAAACTACAAATATGTAACCACCGTAAGCATCTGAAGAATGTTCACAGTAAAAACTAAACCTCTACTTTACTTCCTCATTTTCTTTAGTTCTGTCATGTGTGAAATGAGAAGCACATGTCACTCTATGGATGTTTTTACCCAAACTAACTTACAATCTCAGACATGCAAACATTTCAGCATTAGTTGATGAGACTTGAACGGCTAAAGCCAAATTAATTGTTGATTGTTAATTATTTCCATTACTAATTCATCTGACAACTGCTTTCTTGATTTACTTATTAAATAAAGCATCAGATAGTAGACAATAACAAGCTAAAGAGACAATTTCCTTTTCCAAAGCCAGTGACACATCAGGTCAGTGTTTGGCCGTTTCTTTTTCTTCTTCCACAACTAAAGGATCAAAGTCTGATAAAGCCAGTGCCACTAACAACTACTTATCAGACAAATAAGCATTAGTTATATTGCAAAACCACCTGAGGTGAGCAGGAGTGGTATGGAAAGTGTCAGTAAACACTGCTTTGTTTCAGTTTATCTTTTTGAAGGATGACTGCAGACATCTGCGTTGGCCTTTGCACAATAGCAAAATCATTTTTAAAATATTGTGAAATATTTGGTTGTTGTGAGTGGTTTGATGACGTCTGGCTTTCTGCCCCCCTATGTCTCCAGAAAGCTGAGCAGACATGGTCTCATGGGGCCACATCAGGTGAGATGGAGCCCTTTAAGGAGTCAACATGGAGGGCAGCCACCAGAAATAAAAGGACCATGACATCATCCCCTGTCCCCGAACCCGCAGTCAATGACAGCAGCAGACAGAGCAGATAGAGCTCCAGCTCTGGCACAGTAGCAATTTGTGATTTACTGTCCAGTCGGTCTATCAATCATAAGGCTCACATGCAACTGATATACTGTGTGTCTGCGTCTGCGTGTGTGTCTGTGCAGAAACAGAGAGACACAGTGAGCGTGTGTCCTGTGTCAAGTTTAATGATTACAGCAACTCAGCAAGTCCAGCTCACTGCTTTTTGATGACCTCGAGTCATATTTAGTGCAAGGATTTTTAATTTTAGTTTGAGTCACGAGTCTGCCTGTAGATACAAACTTGATATATGAGTCTGTGCTTGTAAGAGCAGGTGTCTCAAACATGTCTGCATGTGTGCGAGTGAGTGTGTTTGTTTGCTGCCAGTCACTGGCTGTGAGCTCAGCATGAACGAGTGAGAGAGCCATAAACACCTGAGGAAGCAGGAACACACAGACAGACGCCCTCTCTGGACTGTATTTATGGTCCTGATTGAGCCAGGGGAGGTGGAGGCGTCATGCACAGCTCGGCTCTGGCTGTGGCGAGGGTCCAACCAAAACACCGGGGCTGTTAAAGCCCCCCCTGGATGAGTCCCAGGGGGCAGTGGAGCGGACGGAATGCAGGCCTGGGTTTAGAGGTTCAGGGGTACGTCCTGTTGTTAATGAGCTCACCCCGCTGGGCCTCTCTGGCTCTGGGCCCCTGATGCTGCCCCACCAGCCACACCAGCACTGCCATAGCCTCTTCCTCCAGCCACACAGACTGCAGCTGGACCACTGAGGCATGCCACACTTCCTGAACAATGTGCACATCACTACGTGCCCCTGAGATGATCTCAACAAGATGTGTTTCGGCAAAAGGAAGTGCCAAGTCGAAGGAGTATGTGAGGCACTGCAGACTGAACATACATGTGCGACTGTTAAGAGAAGCCCCTGGGACGTGACCCACAGACAACACAGAGCAGCAAAGGCAATATGAGCACTTTCCTAAATGATGCATGTCTCACATGCTCGATTAATGCAGAGTAAATAGCACTCTGCAAACATGAAACACACGCACACACTTTCTGTGAAACACGGCAAGGTGGAAGACAGCTGCAAGTGGCAAACAAGTTTGGTTTTTTTACTGGACCAAAGTGATTCAACATGCTATAATAAAATAGATAACAAATATCAAAACTTCAGATTTAGTTATGAGTTTAAACCAGTTTTAAGATGTAGAAACATCTGTTCCTAGTGCATCATCAGTATTGTGTCTGTGTGTTAATTTTGTTCTTCTTCTGATCAGTAACTCTAAAAACTACATTTATAAGCATTATGGCGTAATGGTATGGAGCTGCTTATTTTTGCACTGAATTTGTCAATTAACTACAGAAAGCTGGCCAAAGCTGGTTTTTAATGTCCAAGCTTGTGATTGGTATAGTTTAACTCTAACCTATTTGCTTACATGCTAGAATCCAGTGGCTGTAGCTGGGGCCAACTGCTGTCTTGTACTTAGGGTTAACCAGTGGATGTAGTTTGAACCACAACACAGACAGTTGGCATAGATTTATATACAGTATGTTGCAAACTCAGTTATGGGTGCCCCGCAGTCTGGATTTGAATGTTTACCCTGAATTATGATAATTCTGGGGTCTTTGTGGGAATATTTGGTTCTGCAAGTACAATTCTATCATAGATATCTCACAGCTTCCTTATCTGTGGCTGTAAAACCGATACCGCTTACCGTAAAGTCCCATTTCACCAGTCGTGTATAGCTCCAGCTTTATATATCAGACATTTGATCTCCAGCAGCAAGTTCTATTATCCCTTACTCTTTCCTCTTGCAGCCAATCAAGTGTGAGGTCATTTCTCTTTGGTCAAGACGATTGGCTCCTCGAGGGGAAGGCCTGCTCTTCTGTCAGGACTGGGCTCTGAAAGCCAACCAGGAATGTCTCTAATTAGGCCAAACTGCTGGTGCCGTTCATCCAAACCTCCTCCCCTTCTCTCGTCTTCAGTCCAGAACTAATCACAACCATCAGCACCACTCCCCTCATCCCCGCTGAGCATCGTATCAACTACATGAGCAAATGGAAATATATGCAAAGACCGGCTCAAAAATAGAGCTTCGAGAGTCAGACGGGGGCAACGACTTTTAAAGTCTACACGTTATCCAGGAGTGCGGCGTTTAGTGGCTGAGAAACTGAGACCGAACCAGAGGGGGTGGGAGGGATGTTTGGGAGGTCTGCGATACAAGAGGCCATAAATGATGTCACCACAGCACACCACAGCAAGATCTCTGTGATGTGGTGGTCTGTTTGTGGTTTAGTGTACATGGGAGTGGAGGAGGTTTGAAGGTCGGCTTCATAAAATCCCCACCCACTGAGCCACAACACTTGAGCCTCTCTAATGTGGCGTTGTATATGTTTATGAACTCATAACTGCGACAAATGAGCAGCCACATCATCAGGACTACTGGGAGTGTACAATAACCACAGACTGGTGCTGTGCACAAGCAGAATATCTCATCTACAAGCAACTGTTTTCATTGTATTTTGATTTTTTCTTGGCGCAGAGTGTGGATTTAACGGTGGGGGCGGATGTAACACATGGGCAAGAAACAGAGACTGAAGACAGATTTTACAGGAATTAGCACAACTGAAAGGGAGCAAGAGAATGAAAGAGTGAATATTACTCAACGTAGCGCTGAAATGATCAATCAGAAAAATTGATGACCGATTCACTGTTTGTATGTGCTCGCTTACAGGTGAAGATTTCCTGTTTTTCTTTGTTGTTTCTGAAATTACGTTGAATATTGGTGGGTTTTGGATACTTGATCACCCAAAAAGTGCAATGTGATTACATGACCGTAAGCTTTTGTCACTGTTTTCAAACACTTAATAGATCAAGTGATTAATGGAATAATCTTGCCTCAAACCAAGGATCAATCATGTCAATGTTCATCTTTAAAGTTGCCATAAAATCAATTTAATTAATTTCTCTTAAGTAACTTGCATTTATATAATGAAATTTAATAATGAATGATTCTCTGCCACTGCAAATACGTTTTGTCTTGACTGCTGTTACAGTTTTATTTTGTAGTTTGCACAGTCGTTACGTTGTTTTTATCATCACATATATGCAACTAACCAACCAATCAACTGGTTGATCAAGAAAATACTCATTTGGTTCAAAAGGGTGAAAATAATCTGGAGCTGCCGCCTTGTGTAAAAAAGAGAAAGTGAAAGTAAAACAGCTTTGAAATAAAAAGGCAAAAGGTAGACAAAAAGTAGAGAGATACTGGAATTCTGGACAAATTAAGTCAAGACATAAGACATAATTTAGGCTTGTGAAAGACATTACCAGCCTTCCCGATGGGCTGCAGGCAACATCTGGGCCTGAACTCATCACAGCTGTATGGAACCAAGGGGACCCCATGCATACCCACTCCATCAATGCTGCCATTGTCTCAGCACTGACGTCAAAACACCAAATATGCTTCATTACCTCTTCAGAGCCTACCTACAGACAGTAGCGCTGTGTTATACAGTACCTACATCATGCCCCTCTATACCTGCGAGCTGTGAGATGGCAATATGCTGAAGGGCAGGGAGCAGACGGGGTTAATGCAGCTTTAATGACATCAGTCGCACAGTGGATCAGAGAGCAGCAAGGGGAGGTGGAGCTCACACCTCCACCAGTGAGGAGGATTTAAAAGAGGGATTTTAAAGGTTTTGCATTTCTTTATCTTTCCGCATGATAAAAGCCCAGTTGCCCATTGACTTGTCCTTATCTTGGGCAGGAAATAAGTGTCTTTCTTCCCTCTGCTGCTGATAGCGTGATCTGTCGGGCTGTAAAGGGCCCGTCTGTTTGTGGGTCAGTCAGTCAGTCCACTTAAAGCACTGGGTGAGGGGAAATGCCTCTGCTTTATTGGGGACAGAAGAATACTCCAGCTGCCATGGCGTGTGTGCGTGTGTGTGTGTATGTGTGTGTGTGTATGTGCGTCTATTTTCGTCCCTAAAAGTTTTTTGTTTTTTTTTTCAGTGCTGACTCGGCCCACTTTATTTCTTTCTGACTGCAGGAAAAACAGTTTTCAATGCACTCCCCCGGGAAGTCTTGGGAAATAATAAATAAATCAGTAAGCAGAAGAGGCATTTCCAGTCCAGCAGCCAGATACATAAAACTTAACTCAGAATCAAGGCTAAGTATGTATGAAACTTTAAAAAAGATTCAGCTAAAGAATTGTGCATCTGTATTTCTTGACGTTCACTGACATTTATTTTGGATTTAAGCACAGACTGGACAGCAGCCGACGCAGGTAAACAAATGGAGCATAAAGCATTTAACCAAATGTTTTTCTTCATGTATAGACACAGTATCAAATAAATAAAATAGATATTATAATAAATAAAATTTATATTCACATTCACTTTTGCCTGTAATCATACAATATAACAGTCAAACATAAGCCATACAATCAGAATTATAATTCTTGTGCCTCTGTCGTTGTTATGCCACTACTTGTGAGTTTGTTTTGTTTCAGTGGAACATTTCAAAATAATAACATAAATACATTTTCATAATTATCAGTATATATTCGAATTTAAATACCTGAACTGCTATGTGAAGTATAATTTGGGGATTTGTAAAAAATAAACCTGATGCACATACCAGCACATACTTATATAAGAAGAAGACAGTAAAATAAAAAAAGGAGAAGGGGAAGGAGAAAACTTCACAACCTCCGCCATTTGGTTTAGGTTGGCTGCTTCATATTTTCAGTGGTGTTGTTTGTTAATTAATGACTATTATGACAATTCCCCTGAGTGGAGCAGTGTGGGCTAAAAGGGCTGGACGCTCCCATGTCTAATCTCATCTGGGGCCCTCAGCCCAGTTCGCCTTCACTTCAGCTGCTTCCAATTTGGGCTCAGCACTTGTGCTGTGCTGGCCATTTACATAACTATGAATATCAGCTGCTGTGGCGCTTTTTTTTTTTTTTTTTAAACTGCATGCTGGCTGCAGCCCGCCTGCCAGTATGTATGTGATTTATGTGTCTTTGTAGATCTTCTCTCATGATTGCATAAATGCTCCGGACGTGTTACTGTGAATGCAGTTCACATCGAATCTTTTGTGAATGAAGTGCAGAGGCGCATATTTAACACCTGCTAATGCAAACAGAGGAGACTTCAGGAATGTGACTGAAAGGGAAAAAAGGTAGTCTAAATGAAAAGGTGACTAATTGTTTGGTGAGACTTTGATAGCACTGCACTGTGTGGTCTAAGAGGAGTGGGAGTGGAGGTCACCTGCTCTTGTTCAGCTCCCTCCCCTCTGACCTCAGGCTGGGGTTGCTCCACTCACAGCGCCTAAAGCCTGCTGCCATTAAAGCAGCTAATCAGGCTGAACAGCTGCATCCCTCACTGTACAAATCCTCAACACCTCGCTCTCCCACCCACGCATTCACTCTGGCAGTCAGACAGACACATAAACTGGTGTCCACGCACTCCCACTCTCCCTTTGCTAATGGCAAACTGTAGCCGACTGATGTTTAAAGCGCGGGGTTTAGCGTGGAGGCCTGTGATAAGCCGCGCTGAGCTGTGAAAATACAGATTACATTTCTGCGGCTTATTACAGACAGCGTGCCTCTGCCTCCCAGCCATGCCGTAATTGCGACCCAAAAAACCGCAGCCTCCGCTTGGCTGCGAGATACGGCTTGATGGGGACCCCCGCGGCATAGCTTTGACAGCCGTGCTAATTCAAGTCTACGTTCCCCCATGTGTTTTTGCTGCACGGCGGCCCCCTCCTGCGATAAGCTGCAGCCATATTTCTTTTAAAGTGCTGTTCTCCATAAATCAAATCAGGTGCAAGATAACAACTGCTGTCTCTCAGTGTCATCTTCACGCTTTCAAGACTCCATCAAAAATAGCAGCTAGACACCAACATGCCTACAAATTTTGCAGGGTTTCCACCTCTGCTGAGTGTGCAGTCCCCCTCTATTGCTTACTGTATGTTGACGCTGATGTAACCTGTACGGGATAAAGTATTTGAGAACCAGCACTAATGTGGTAAAGTTGCTTTTATGGGTTACATTTGATATTCTCGTATCATAAAATTGCCTGTAAATGAGGTATGATTTTGATATTTGATGTCTGATGTAGCGTAAGTTGGGATATCCCATCTGAAAACAAGCATTTACTCACATGGAATGCCAAAGCCAACCAAGCATACATTAAATCCCCACTTCTGGCAGACTATGAAAGTGCCTCCATCTGCAAATACTTAGCCTCTTTTTTTTCTTTTTCTCAGGCTCAATCAGAGATAAAGACCATTGTGTTCCAGGTCCAGAAGTAAGACAATATCTCCCAAACCTCATAGAAAACAATTAGGACCCAGTAATTACAACACTGGCCTGGATTTCCAGCCAAGTCCTGCGGTTGTGGTGAGGGAAGAAGAAAAAGAGTAAATGTGAAAGGTGCCTGTCTGATGCAGTGTTATCTTACTCCGCTTGGACTCTGATGGGGTAAGTTTGTTTATCGGCCTGGGTGTGATGTAATGTTTTGCTTTCGGAGCTCTCAGTTTGAACGCGATGGACCAAGAATGCTCACAAGCCCATGGACGACTGGATGACAGCATTGGCGTGAACTCTTCCCATAATGTTCTTTCATTTATCTCTGTGCTCGGCTGCTTTGGTTTTGGATACGCTCAATTCAGAACTCAAACGGAGACACGTTATCTTTACCTCAAACTAGACTTGCTGTTTTATGTATGTTGACCAATTGGTTGGCAGGCAGAGGGGTGAGAACGGAGGGACACAAGAGAAAACAACTCTCTCAACTCCATTTGAAATATAACCATATCAATGGCCATGCTCTCAGCTTATAGCTCACTTCCTCTCCTCTCTTGCGCCTTATAGCAGCCCCAGAGTCCTGCTGGTATGGACATTGTTGAGATCTGCTGTAATGCAGACCGGCCTTGGGAGTCAGACGTGGCCAGGGGCTTTTGGGGTGGCCCGGTGAGAAAACGGTGGAGTTAAAAGCAGGCGGGTGTGAGTAAATGAGCGGATCATACACATTTTCCACAGTCTGTGAAAGGCAGACAAGCAGAGGAAAGGGGATGATGGGAACAAAGGTATACAAGCACTAAAACTCCAGTGCCTTTAAAGGTGTATATAAGCCGTTTATGAGATTTATGAGATCAAAAGCAATATGTTTTTGTCTGACCAAGCCAGTGAAGTAGGATGATAGCTGTTTGTTCTTTTACATAACAGAGTTGCTAGGTTTATGGGAGCCTTTCTAATTCAGCCCAACTTGAGGTCAAACAAGTTTGGAAATCCACACAGAACTGTGTGGAGATTTGCAGATGGAGCCACACACAGGTATTAAGAGCCTGGATTTGAAACTTGCACCCACTGAACTACGAGTGAGGCTTTAACTTTCACTTGGCAACACTATGGCAACAGATTTAAGCACAATCCGGCCTCCAGCTTTGCCCGTGTGGCATGCTTTTATTTCTCCTTAAAGCGGCGAACGAGGCAGACAGCAGCGGGGTATCAGGTTCTGTGCTGGCAAGAGGTTCTGCTCACGCGGCAGGAGCAGAACAAAGCGCCGGTGGCCCTGGATAGCATCCATGGTGCCGGAGAGTAAAGGCCCCGTGAATGGGACCTGTCACTTCCACTCAGCGCCGCCTGTGATCTAAGCCACCCGGAACGACGCTCAGATAAGTGGCTAATCCCAGCATCCCTGCTGGCTCGACAGCCCCCTACTGCCATGACAACCGGAGGGGAATCTCCTCCAGCAACAACTTAATTGGATAATTTCCTCCCTGTTTGACTGTGTGTTCCTCTGCTTTTGTTAAGTAAAGTCTGGGTTGTCTGAACGCGAATGTGTTATTTTGACTTTGAGAGCGGGGACGGCCTAAAACAAGCATGAAATTCGGGCCGTTTTGATGTGTGCCATGTGTAAGCGAGCAGAAAGAGTGGAGAAACAGCTCAAGTTAGAGCCAGAGTGCAGCAGACCACAGGCCACTGGGAGGGCTGAGGGTTGCTCTTAGCTCACCTGGGAGTGGAAGCATAAAAGAGAAAAACAGCCTCTGCTTTCAGTGCCACAAAAAAGTGACCACTTTAACCTCTGTAAACATTTATTGTCCTTTGTGTCAGAATGCCTGACGATTTATGTTACACCCAGTCAAGTCCTGGGTCGGGGCATAAACAGACGCTCCACCCTTCTCGCCAGACTGCAGAGACGTGGGGGCCAGTGCCAGGGGAAGTCATTATACACTGGGACTCTGTATATGTGTGTGTGTGTGTGTGTGTGTGTGGTGGGCAGCTACTGTAGTCGAAAAATGAAAACAGCAGTGCTAGCATGGCACTTTAAGAGGACGAGGACTTGGTTCCAGCTGGACCATAAAACTCAAAACCACACAAAAGAAACAACCCTGACGTAGCACCACAGCTCTCAGAATGAACACATTAAAACTGATTAATAAAGTGGAGGTATCCGACTCACCCTGAGGAGGCTGAGGGATCTTATTTCTGAACTTCATTTAGAAGACAGAAGCAGCCTTATGTAAGCCTAATGGAAATCACTCCTGTTTTAAAGCTGTTACACGTGTATTGGAAGGCACACACGGAGGCTACAAATCAAAACAGGGGAATGAGGATGGTGATAAATGAGGAAGCTTAAAAAGGCAATGAATGACAAAAAGAAGGAGAGACAGAAAATAAACTGATAGGAGTTTAAGTTGTCAAGCAAACACGCTTCCCTAAACTACTTCTCAGTCCTAGATTGCAACGTTAGCCTCCTCAGAAAGGCCTATATGCTGTACAACTAATGTGTGTGTGCGCGCGCGCGTGTGTGTGTGTGTGAGACTCCTGCTGTCTAGACTCACCTTCTTCACAGGCCGCACCACTGAATCCTGGACAGCACTTCCACTCCAGAGAGGTCACAGTGCGGTACACCACTTTATAGGAGGGTCTGACCACTGTCCTGTAGCTGAAAAACACACCAAAACCCTAAAACAATTGCATACAAAACAGATGTGTGTGTGTGTGTGTGTGTGTGTGTGTGTGTGTGTGTGTGCGGGAAAATTCCCCTCTCAATTACAGTGCCAGATATTATTCATTGTATTTCCTCATGACTTTTTTTTCCTCACTAGTGTAATTGGACTCATAGGTGCTGAAACTGGCCAATTTAAGTTTTTTTTTTAATGTCCTTCACTTCCCAGAATGCCTTTTGTCTGCCCCCACAAACAGGTGAGAACTTGTTCACAAGTGTTCCTAACTCAGATCGCAACATCTGACGCGACTACATTTCATTGCTATCCATCGTGAATGATTTTAGGGAGGAGAAATCGGTATCTCTTACAGTAGATTTCCTGCTGCATTCATCAACGAGAACGAGAAAACCTGCCGTCATACCCCCTTTTGTGAAACACTAGTCTAAACAATATGACTTGAATGAAACTTAAATTTAAAGAGAGACACTAATAAACTCCACTGTAGTTAAATTATTAGAAAAATCATATTAGGGACCAAGCAATTTGTACTTTCACAGATTACTAATACATTGGGCTTGGATATAGCTGGAATATATTTAAACCTTTTCCATTTGGATTGTGTCATCTGATTTGGCAAGACTATGCAAAGGTGTTCAGAGAATAGATTTCAGTTAATTGCTCTTTATATAACTTTGCAGTGAGACCACAAGCCCTTTTTTCTGTATTCTATACCAGAAAATAGCAGTTTACAAATTGGAAACATATGATCCAAATTCAATATGATACCGATCTTCCTCACAGCAGCAGTGGTGGTCTTCTCACCTGCCTCCTGTACATCCCTGCGGCCAGCGACACGTCTGGTAGACCCGCTGCAGGATTGTCCCATTTTGCACCTGGCAAGTCACCGTCTTGGTGACCGTATGAGGACACCAGTTCCTGGAGGGAGAAACAGTGAATAAAAGTCAGAAATTTGCTAAATACATCACAATGTTTCTAAGTACAAAAGAAAAGCACATTTTCTGAGTAAACACAAAGAAGAACAGAGTAAACACCTTCAGACTCACACTTCAGCCTGCTCACAAAGGGAAATTAGCCACGCAGTCACATTCAATACGCTGTTGTTTTCCCGCGGGTTTTAGCCTCTTCCCTCCCTTCCCCCACCCTTTTGTTTTGAAACCTCTTTATGGTGTTTACACGTTTTTAATCAGCCACGAGATTTCCAGGGGCGCATTGTGGGCCGTTTACACTAGGGTCTGTCCTCTATCAGTGCACATCCGTTTGCATTTGGCTCTCAGAGGAGGTGAAACCCCACAGGAGGGAGTAAAGAGGAAGACGAGGTCCCATGCGGAGATGACAGTTTTTCAACACAGGTTAATGCTGGGTCATCGCATTCATAGGACATTATCTGGACTCAATGAGGTTGTTTGGAAACTAGGGAGAAAAAGCTTGTGTAAAGGTCAGAGGTTAAGATCTGATAGTGAAACTGTGAACACTTACTGCAGGCTGAGTAAAGCATTCTTACTTACATTCAACTATATGTCATTTCTCAGTGTCCAAGAAGTAAAATTGAACATTTTCACTCCATAAACGTGTCCAGTTACAGAACCTAAAGCCACCATTTGGCTAGAAGCACCGACTTGTTTAAGGGGTGATTCATTTTAGAGCTAATTGATTGGTTGGTGACAGCGCAGGCACAAAGAGAAGAGTTAAGCTTGAGAGGCCAGTTTCATCTCGCCCATACTAACCAAATCAAAAGGAACCCTGATGGGTGGTTACTCGACTTTCATGTATGGAAACACGCTGAGGCTGTTTGAGCTACCATATGTTACTATTATTTTATTAACAATGAAGTGTACAAATACCCTGATTACCTTCATATGGCCATAGCTGGAGGAGAAACAAGAATTACTATAGCCTGTGTTTACACAATCAGTGGACTGATGGGAAGGGGGCTGTATGTAGAAACCACACAGGAGACCAGGAGGCTCATACCACAAAACTACATTTTGTGTGTTCTGGTGCCAATCTGCTTGCACGAAGAGAGGTAGGGGGGCTGTGGTGGGATGGGGGTGTTCCCACCAAAGTCTGTTTGTCAATATGTGAGACCATATGTTTGTGTGTGAGTGTGTGAGAGACGGTTTACACTAAAGGAAACTGCCAAAGGCGGAGGATGCAAAGCAGCTCCCATTAACAATCCCCACATGTTGTGGTGGCCGCACACACAGACCTGAGACAGCCAGCAGGGGCACCTCAGAGAAACGTCTGCGTACCACTGCAGCGCGTCAGACATATTTTGTTTTCATCAGTGATTACTCTTGATTTATTCCATTCATCCAATTAAGTCTGTAGAATAAACGCCTTGTGTAGTCTTTGCTGCATTTTGACAAAAAGTACAAATGTGAAATGCTTTAAACTGAGACGACATGCCCCAAAGACTGTTTAAAACTAAAAGGAAAAGTTCAAAAATAAGACAGTTTGAATTAATCTTAAACGTTTCAAGTGGAGCAAGTGGGGAATTCATCTGCTGCACATGTTATTTAAATACCCACCCTTCACGTATCCTAGGATATCCATCAGCCGTGAGGCTACAAAAATGAACATGGATCTATATGATTACCCCATGATTGCTTTCCCTTGTCCAGAAAAAATTGCTCTAATCACGGGTGGAAAATTTCAGACTTTGAAGGAGCTGTGGTCAGGTAGAGCTGCGAGTACTAACCCTAACTCCTCCCCACCACTTATCCTCCAGACCCAACAGATAAACATCTGAGTTTCCCAGGCTGAGAGGAGGTTTCACCTGGGAACAGCTAAGACTGTCACCAGGGGGTACGAGGGACGAGGTGGGGGTAGGTTTTATGGTCTCCCTCCTTCTCTTTGCATTGCACTTATGCAATTACCGTAGAGGAAATGCCAGTCGCTGTTGCTTCAGTGAATGAAATAACAAAAGCAGTTGGCATAACAGAGTTTACAGTATCCCAAATGGCTTGAAACCAATACCTGCATTACCTACATAACCTACTAAAAGTGCTTCATGTGATACATAATAAGTAGAAGAAAGCAGAACAATAGTCTCTTGCAGAGAGGATGGAGATATGAGGATAAACTCTTTGGATGCCTAAAGATAAGAGTGTTAACTGGGCACAGGTAACATCTTTATCTCCTCTAAAGAAGAGTAAAAGAAAAAATGAACTTACAAGCCCTCGAACAAATAACTTTCCTCATTTTGTTGCTGAGGGAGCTGCAATACAATGGTCCATTGAATTTTCTGTGGCTATATTCATAAAGGGACACAGGTGCTTAGTGCGCTCAGTCTTTCACTCGCAAATGTTTCATAGTCAACACCTTCCTCTTACGGGAGGCGCCCTTGTGTTATGAAGTGTGAAACCCACCAGCACCATGCTGTTTCACTGGCAAAAGCACCAAGCAGGCCCTCGGTGAGTATCAGGTCTCTGAGCACACATGGCACGCTCTGAATGCCGGGTCCAAGCTAAATAAATCATCAACTGTGTCTCACAGCCACAGCCAATAGTTAAGAAAGAAATCCATGATTTTTAAGAGACAGAGGAATCACAGCTTTGGCCCATCTGTTCCTCAATACGACAGTCACCAAGACAGTAAAACATCGGAGGGAAACAAAAACGTGTTGATGCCTAAATGAACGCAAATGCTCAGAGAGAGATTGTGAATTTGTCAAAAAGCTTATACGCTGTATTTAAGTTATTGTATGTGCCCTCGTTTGGCCTCATCTTTAATGAGTTAGTGCACTTTCTACAGCAGACTGAGTGTGGAGGAAGAAGCCAGGAGTTAAGCCATGTGAGCTGACAAGAAGGTTGATGAGGGCAAAATGCTGGTGAGACTCTGGTGAGAAACGTCTCGGTGACTCCTCCACTGCATCCATCCACTCATTCATGTACAGTGGGAGGAGGAGGCCATTCGAAGATATGCTTGAAATGCAGCATGGATACAAATCTAAAGGAATTTCTCAAGATTTCTGTCTGTGGGAAAAATACTTGGAAAGAACAAAGGACAATAGACAGATGTGGCGAGTGGCCAGAGGAGAGGAGAGTAGACAAAGGTCATTTTATCATAAGGGTCACACAAGGGGGCTTCCGAATGGCAACAGGGAAGTCAAGGAAATGACAATTATGAAGCACTGTTCGTCCCACGGGATACGGACGACGCATAAGATAAATGTGGTGCAACAACACATGACAAAGAGAAATGAGAAAGTGCAGTCACAGTGAAATTAATGAAGAGAGAGGGTTACGACATTCCTGGAGTCACAATCTGCAGCTTCTGGGAAAAAAACAGACAGAGTAGCCTTTGAGAGAATTAGTATAAAACAAACTCCAGGTTCAAAGACGCTGTGTGTTTCCCATGTGTGAAGGACAGTGAAGATCATCAAAGCACCTCGGTGAGGCCTTAAAGGTCAGAGTTAAGTGACTCTCCCCAGCAGCCTCGGAGAAACAAGGAAGACTCTCATTTGTCTTTGTCTGTTTTGAGCTTTCAGGCTAGGACACCTGTGAGCTTTGAGTGTGTGTCTATGTGTGTGACGGCTGTGTGCACCTTCAAGTGTTAGAGGCTGGAAGCAGAAAGGGAATTCCACTCAACTAAAGGATTTACTCATATCACTGCTGCGGCTCCATACAGCCCGGTTACAAATCATCAGTGATGCGTTGCAAAGAGTGGAGTATATAACTACAGAAACCATTTAATTTCATTATCAGTTATTGAAAATGTATTTTGATAAAATGTCATAAAATGAAATGCTAGAACTTAAATAGATTCAGTTTTTACAGTCAAATAAAAAAAAATATTCGACTAGAGCCACATTATTTTGTCTTTTATTTCTTTTCATTATAAATAATTATTTCTTTGACGAATCATTTGTTCTATGAAACATTTGGAAATTAGTTTTTAAAAAATGCCCTAACAGTCTCCCAAGACTCACAGATGTTTGTCCAGCCTAAAAAAACAAAGTTTACCCAGTGATTATTAATAGATCTGTAGAACTGGTCATTGCCTCCTAATAGCCATGAAACATTTTCATTAAGCGCATACATTTTATGAAGTTATTTCAACTGTCAACTTTAGAGCCACGCCACTTGAAGTCACACAGCGCTCGGCCTGCAGGAATCTCCATTCCCATGCTAAAAGACAACGGGGGTATGGTTAAGATGGGCGAGGAATGAGGGCGGCCACAGGGTCCAGACGGCCTGTCAGACCATGACAAGTCCTCCAAGGAAGGATAAAGAAGTTGGCGAGACAAGAAATAAAGAAGCAGCTACCTCCCTAACCCCTCAGTGTACTGAGCTCATATAGTCGTTAAGAATGACAAGGGTGAGTGAACACTTTATCAGCTCCTCTACAGAGCCACCGCACCAGTCGAGAAATTACTCGAGAGTTGATAATCCTCTTTGATTTGGGTAATCACTGTGTGAAGACAAGGCTGGTACAGAAAAGACATTCCTACTGAAGGTTATTTCTGTGACAGAATCCTTTCCCAGCCTGTTAAATTAATATTTACTTCCTTTTAAGTTCCTGATCACCCAAAGTTTCTGTCAAAGTCAAGTTGCTATTGAGAGAGTCTCTGAAATCCGACTGCCACTGTTTAGCTTTGTTGACACACCATAAACTGGGGTTTTTACAGATCGGACCAGACAGCAGGTGGACTGAGACTTTCAGCTCCTCTCATGTCACCTCAAACCCGTTGACCTCTGACTCACACCAACAGCAGCTTCCTCCTCTATCCAGCACGCCATTCCTCCGCTGCCACTTACAAACAGCAGCACACCAACTGTAAACTCATCTCCCATTCCAGGAACAAGCCCAGATGTCCCAGCTGCTTGTGTTTAGTAAACATGTCCGCAAACCTCTGGTGTAGTACGGGGGGAGCTGAGTGGAGAGGTGAGCCAGTGGAGCGAGGCTGGGAGCCACCTGGACACACCTAGAAGTGAAGGCCTCACCAGAGACAGCGGTTGCACAGCCTTTGGCCATGTTCAGCCCCCCCCCCCACACACACACACTTGCAATCTGACAGAGTAAATATTTGTAAGATGGAAAACGTCCTCTCATCATTAAGCACTGGCTGGTCTTTGAACTAAACACTGGAGGGAAGCAGAGCTGGTTAGTGCTCTTGCCTGTGTGTTTAGTCTGGTGACTCTCCTTCAGAAAACTCCCTCCACAACAACTCCATCGCCGCATGACACAATCTCATTCCCCCTTTTCACCCTTTCTTAAGCCATCAACTGGCTGTACTTCACTACTGCGCCATCATTTGCCCTCTATAACACTTACTCACTGCCAGGATCCACATATGAGGACAGATCTGAGGAGCAAAGGTGAGATGGAGCAGATGCTGTTGTTGTTGCTGATCCAGTACACATACACAACACACCTCAGAGCCAGTGGAGGTGCGCTGTGTGCGTGTACTCTGGTGCCTGACAGAAAGAAGGTGGGTGAGCCAGGACAGCAATGAGGATGGGCATGTCAGCAGAGCAATGTGTGCTGCCAGCACAGGAAAAAGGAAGCCAACTGTCAGGAAGACAATAGGACCTGGTAGATGGATGGAGATGGGAGTAGCTCTGCAGAGTCATGCACTGACAAGAACATACACAAAGTGAAGCGCTGTAAAGGTTTCAAATAGACTGAGGGGGGTAAAATGGGTTATTTTGTGGATGCAAAGACTTGCATCCACAAAATGCAGCATGTCGAGGTGTAAATGGGATAATATACAGTAGATGCTTTGCTCACCTTTTCTGGTAGACTGAGGTGTGAGAGGCTGCAGTCTGGTCTCTGCTCAGCTGCGTCCCGGCTGAGTAGGTTTTGTACAGTCCCGTCTTCCAGGTCCCATCAACAAACGTGGCCAGCCAGAGTATCAGCACAGTCCAAAGCAATCTCTGTCTGCAAAGCGCGGACACGCTCTCCCGTTGGCGCGGTCCCATTTCCGTGGCATGAAAAGTACGGCCAGAAAAGTTTAAATGAGCCCAACTTCCCCCGGTTAGAAAACAGACCGGCGAGTGGATCCAGCCCGAGGGAGGGGGGCGAAAAGTGTCAAACAGCACCGGGTCGGCCGGAGAAGACGCGCATCCTATTCACTAAAGTAACAAACATGCACTCCTGGAGACTCCGAAAACGATGATACGTGCTTATCTGGGAGAAAGTCTGTCTGAAAAACCTGAGTGAACTGAAGAAAAATGCCGCCCCATAAACTCCCGCTTCTCGCTCGTCTCTACCTGTGACACAGAGCCGACATCTGAAAACTGTGAATAATGTTTGTTAGGTGTGTGTTGTCCTCCTCAGTCTATCTGCTCTGACTGTCTGCCTCTGTCTTTGCGCACATCGAGGCGAGCCTTCACTGCGGCGGGCATGAGACCACTTTTATAGTCTCCTCGGGTCTTTTAAAAGCACAGCCTGCTGGGTCTTTTTTACCCTGCCCCGTTTCAACCTCTCAAAGAGGACAATGCGCGCTCAAGGCGACGGCACATTACGCATTGTTTTTGTCCCAAATGAATTATACGCTGCTGCTGCTGCTGCTTCTCAGAGGCTTTCTCTGAAATCACTGGAGCTGTGCCGGTGATGAGTAATTGTATTTTGGTGCACACAACTTACAAATCATGACTAAGTCCAGGTCCTATTTGATTTGAAAAGTTACATTTATTAAGGAAGTTTCATCACAGCGTTGTTATCATATGCTTCCACATACGTATATACTGAGTCAAACAGCTGTGGTCTGCAGCCTCTCTGTCAGAAGCCTCGATGCCCAAAAGGGGGGCGGACAATAGCAGGAGAATAGCTGAGGTTACTGTAACCTCCCTCTGCCAATGCATGTGGGACATGTAGGTTTACAGTGCAAGCGGCCAGCAAACCACAGGGCTGCGGTCCTGCTCCAAACTAAACACTTGGCACTGCAACCAAAACCTGAAGCCCAAGATGTATATCTGTGGTTGGGGTGACTACACCTCTCATGCCGCCAAGGACTGAGCTGCAAGTCTCACCAGCTGCAATATAAAAAAAAGATGCTGCAGGCTGCAGAGAGCACTTATGGAAGTGGCTGGTATACTGTAGCTTTGTTGAAGTATAAAGAGAGACGGTGTTAACTCTTTGGCACTCACAGAGGGGCATTCAAACTGGCACTAATCAGCCCTGTCCTACAGAGAGACTGTGGTAAACAGTGCATATGCTTGAATGGGACTGAGTTAGCCCACCTGCTCTCAATCACAACAAACGGAAACAGTTTGGGGTTGGGGGTTGAGAATGGCCTGAAAATGATGTGTCAGAGTTTTTTGTTTTCGGGGCACCCTTGGCATTTTATGAGTCCACTCACTGCAGGCAGGGGTGCCAAGCAGGAACTAGAGCAGTTTAGGGTTAATGTAAATCCCTACAGTCACAAGCAGCTGAAAATAATTTTAACCCTGAGGAGGGCGACGGGGTCGGTTCCATTGAGAGGATTTTCTTTTTCTTGTTTCTTGCACAGTTACTCTCCTGCCTCCATCATTTCCCCCCCCCCTTTCCTAGACAATCAGAAAGCGCAGTGTTGCCTATTGTCTGCTCACTCATATAAGGTTCATTAACCGGCACACCATTCATTCCCTCTGTTCAGCCAGGAAACACAATCCCTCCCCTCCTGTGTTTGGTCATAAACATGTCCTGATCTTCGTTCTTTACGATGATCATACCAGTTAAAGGTGAAGAAGGCCCTGTCTAACCTTTACCCTATGCCATTCAGGCTTTTAGACTACAAATGAAATAATGGGAAGCAAGACAGTAATCTTTTATGGGTGATACAGACTCTAAAAGAAGATGTAGTATATTATGTGCAACATACATCATGTACACGTGATGTGGCTATTAGAGTTTTTATAATTCTGTGTTTCTGTGACCTCACTGCCACACCAGCTGCGAGATCCTCCAGGGCTGTCTGATTTTGAGAGTAAACTTCACCTGCTTTGGCATGCTGACCTCAGCAGCCTGTATTACTCAGTGCTGCACTAGATCTGTTCGTTAAATGGTACAATAAAGCAAACGCTGCTCCCCATACTGCAGAGAGCAGCTGAAAAGCTACTTTGGTAAAGTGGAAAACTTTCCCAGCCCTTGGTCAGTGGTACATTTTCCACTGTATGCAGCAGCTTATGATCCTCTTACAACCTCAGCACAAATAGTCATAATCCTTTTTTAAGAATGAACAGACCTTCCAATTACTTTGTTAGAGAAGGGCACAAAATAAACAAGACTGTTCTGCAAACATTTGTCAATGAATATAGAACATTACGTTTTAGGTCTGAAAGATCCTGACCCACTGCAGCCTACTGGTACTTAAACAAAGAGCAATCCCTGGAGGTGCTACCAAAAGTGAAGAGCTCAGTCCTGTTGTGTGCTGCCATCTAGTGAAAACATAATGAATGTGGATGTGATTTTGTATTTAATTAATAAAAAAGGATCCCATCTGTGGCTTTTTTTTTTTTGTTGTATCTCTATTGATTTTTAAAACATGTACAATCTTTTTTCACAGTTTGTTTTTTCTTGCAATCAGCAAAAAAAAATAAAAAAAAATCACAAATTACAAAAAATCAGGGAAGTTTTATGAACTAAAATGTTGACAGATATTGTTTGAAAGCCAAATAGCTCCATGAGCCTGAGAATTGCCTTTAGTCAGCATTGAGACATAAACAAACTCCCTGGAGCACCCAGTGAGAAATGTGCATGGTGGTGAACAGGTCAGCCTCAAACACCAAGCCCACACCCATTGCATTCCTCCGCAAAGATGTAGTGTACACTGGTGTCCGTAGCGTATTCTGCCATACAAAACACACAAAAATACATACAACAGTTAGGAAAACAAAATAGTGAAAAATAGTGAACTGAAGTATTGTGCGGAGGCCTGTAGAGACTGTGGTCCACACCTGTAACCTGAGGCAACGAGCCTCAATGGGGATAACTTTGAGAATGGGCAGCTCAACAACAAGAACTTTTGGTTTGCTCTTCACTAGGCAGCCCTTCTCCATGTCCCAGTCTGCTCCCTCCAGATACAGGCCAGATACAAAGCAGCCTACAGGGAAGAAGACTGTCAGTGTTTAGAACTCATCACCATTCATCCTGAAAACATAGGGTGTAAGTTCATTACCTTGTCCAGGTCTGTCACTGACTTCATCCTCACTGCGGTACTGGGTCACCTGTGTGTACAGCGTGGAAAGATCCAGAGGCCAACCATTTTTCCTGCATGTGGCCTGAACCAGGGCTGTCAGGTAGGACTCTGGGATATGAAGCCCTGATAGCCACATAACCTTTGGGTCTCCCTCATCCACCTAGTGGACAAAAGATGCATAAAAATATATTCTCAACTCACATGTTAACTATCCTGCCAGAACAACACAGAAGGCTACATGAGAGGTATCTGTGTGTGTGTTGCCTCACCCAGCAACTATACTGTTCATAACGCCTCTTGAAATGGCTCATCCAGTTGCCAAGGGACTTAAGAGTGTCAGGTGCCAGCTTCTTCCAGATGGCAGGGATGTGACCGTTATAAAGGGCCTGAGCGACCTCGTCCAGCTCGCTGCTCATACCCACCTCACCAGCCAAAGCCTAGGAAACACAAGAGAATCAGAACCAATTAAACCCTGAGCACAAAATCACACCACCTGTGCTGCCTTCCATCTTACCTTCTGCAGCTCAGCCAGAGAGCGTTGCATGCGGACAACTAGTTTGTTGAAACGCTCTAGTTCTTGAAGCAGCACAACAGAGGTTGGAGAAACATCAGTGCCAAACTTTTTGCGGATCACGTCCACATCGAATAACTTGGGCAGCTTGTTCTGAATGTCCTGGGCCACCTGGCTGATGTAATCATCCCTACTTATACTTCCACCAGATTCACCTGAGGTGCAAGAGGGTGTAGAAAGGCCATTAGAGGAAGCACTTGGCAGCATGGGACCAAAGTGTGTTGATCTTTGGCACTCAAAACTCTATCATACCTGTCTGAGGTTGCAGGTCTATCAGGTGACTCCACATGTCTTTGGCTGCCTGTGTGTAGTATCCTATCTCTGCGTTGGAATGAAGACCAATTACCTCTGGTGTATTTGCCAGTGGCAGCGTCTCAATCTCATCTGTAACAGACAACAGGCAAAAACAGTGAGTGTTGACAGATAATTTACTTATTTTAAGTAAGAGAATGTAGGGAAATTAAAATACCAACTGACCAACATATGTTTTCTTGGGCCCAGTTGGAGGGATCTTGTAATCTACGTCCTTGTTGCTGAAGAAGTGGAAGCACCGAAAGGTGTAGAAGAGGAAGTCCCCAAGGTACTCATCCATGTAAACTGTCAGGATCCTGCGGTCAAAGCTATCTATGGCTCGCCCACCATACATCACCTAATAAAACATTAGCCAGACATACTAAACTTACAGCATACACTAGCAAGATAATAGATATACACAATATTTAAATACAAAGGGTTTAAACCAACCTCTCCAATAAGGTATTTAAGACTTCCCCACGGAATATTGCTGTCTCCTTGATTGTGAGCTTTGGTCAGGTAGGTGTCCAAGATCTCCATACACACCTGTTGAGTACAAATACATCTTGTAACCATTAAAAAGTAAAATATACTGAAAATATAACTGATCTTATACCATTTGAATAGACAAAAAAATGTCACAAACAAATCAATTATTTCTAACACAGTGTGAATGACTCCCATGACACTTACGAAGAAGTCAGACTCATTGAAGTCATAGGGGACATTCCAGCCAATCTTGCCATACTTGCGTCTCTCTTGCACCACAGCGTGGAAGAACGCTAGCACATACACCAGGCTGCGGAAGGCGGGGTGTGGGCATGCAGTCAAGGACTCATGGGAGATTTTAGAGTATGTGGCTCTCATGTTCAGCTTGAGACCATTGGGAGGCTCCGTCACAACCTGCACCCAGTGTTGAAGTAAATGTACAACTTTTTACAAGACTTTACAAGCCATTTGGTCTCATTTACAGCTCTCAGCGTTTAGATACATATGCATTTATGTATATATAAAGGTAAAAAGGAAATGTTTTTTTGACCTTTAGAGATTTCTGCAGTATGCCAATGGGAAAATCCTTAATGGGGTTGGTGGTGACCCACAGACGGAATTTGGGGTTGGGCTTGCTGATCATCTTCAAGGACTTCTCCAGTTCCTTTAGCCACTTTACCAGTAAGTGGCAGTTTTGTAACATTAACCACTGACCATGGGACACTGCCCTCTCCAGTAACTGCAGTGCCACCTTTAACACAGAAAAACAGACCTGATAAGCTTTTTACCCTTTCTTAGTGTGACAACAAAATTACAGAATCCATAGCTGTGATATGGAAAGCAGAATTTTTCAGTACCTTCTCTTGGCCTTGGCCCATAGCAAGGAACTTGAACTTGTTGCCTCCAAAGCCTGACCTCTCTGCTAGTTTCATGAGCTCACTGCCTGGATCGGAGCCAGGGCTCAGGATGAATACAATGGGGGAGGAAGGCGTGCTCTGCTCATAAATTGCATCAAAGTTGATCACAGGGGGCTGCACATATCTGAGCAGAAATATAAGAAAATGTGTGAAAACTCAGTTCTTTATTTCTCTCTGTTTGTAAACTTCTATGTAAGTCAACTTAACATGCAGCACTGTGGTGTATTTGCATACACTGTATATACAGTATACACAGTGACAATATATATACATGCACATATATTTTAACTGCATTGTTTCAATGAGACAAACGCACTTCTCGCCCATAGTGACAGTGACGTAGTCAGTCATAGCTCTGTAGACTCTATCAACACGGAAGCAACGCAACAACAGCAGCCTCTGAAAGGCTGACAGGCTCTCCTCATATTTCATGGGAAATGGAGCCTGCTCTGGTCCATCCAAGTCATACCACTGAGGAGAAAGAGAATGGAGGATAAAATCAAACCAGTTAAGTAAAATGCCTCTGATGATTCTTTTCACTGAGGTCACTTACAGCTTTCCAGTCAGTGGAATTTTTCTCAACGTCATCAGGAAGAGAGGCAAACTGCTCTGGAAAGAGCTCTGCGAGTTTCACTATGTCCTCCCAACCTTGGTCTGGAAGCCAGTCACAAGGCTTTTTGCGCTGGCTCTTTTCCAGTGATAGATTACCTTTATATATGAGGTAAAAAAAGGGAAAGATTGCTTTGAACATTATGACCATACACATGTTGTGCGTATTTGTGATATCTGTAATAAACCTCACCTTTGATAAAGAATTCCAACTCCTCCTGAGGTGCCCTTCCCTCTGCCTGCTCTATCTTGATGGTCATGTTGAAGGAAAAGAGCAGCTTGTGTCTCTCAAACAGACCTAAGGATATGCAGTCAGTTCAGGTGATAAACTATACAAAGTAATCAAAAATACTGTTTCCATGTTTTACCATGTTTTACCTGTGCAACCATAGTTATAAACGCTGTATGTCAGAGTGTTCATGATGTTCTTCAGTCTTTGGGGCAGGACAGAGTCGGGTAGAGATTTGCGCAGTGAAAAGTCAAACACTTCCAGGTAGGAGGCTAGAGAGTACTGGTACATGCTATTCACCAGAGCCATTTCTGTCAGTACAAAGAACAGGATAGCGCCTCGCTTGGCTGCAGGTCGGTAGCTATCTCTGAGTTCATCAATGTCCAAGGAGGTCTTCTCAGCTAACTTCAATTTCTCAAATACCTGATTTAAAAGTAAGCAACAAAATAAAAAAATGAATGACTTAGGTGAAATTTCAAATACTCCATGAGTTCAGTGATGCTTGTTATACCCAAACTGACCTCACTGGCTTTTGACTTTGTTTCTTCCAGCGTGTAAACCAGCTCTGTGTTATCCAACATGTTGCCTGTAGAAGTGGCCAGCTCTCGGAGCAGGGAGTCCCCGAGGTTCTTCAGCAGCTTCTTATTGTTGCTTGTTTCCTGGATCAAATTCTCACGCTGCTCCTCCAGCTCCTTCTTCTCAAAGCCCATGATAACACTCAGCAGCTGGTCCTCCAGACCTTTAAGGGTCACTGCATGTACCACGCATTAGAGACAGCAAATGGACACACACAGGCAGACAAAGCATTTAGTCAATTGTGTTTCGATGTTACAGATAAAAAATATGGTTCAAATGCTAAATGCTCTTACCAGTATAGTTAATGACCATGGCTTTTCCAAATACTGATGGAGAATATTTGGGGTTAGCCAGTTTGGTGTTGAGGTACAGTTTAAAGTTAGGATCATAGTCCACCTCTTTGTCACCCAGCATGATGACCTGTCTGCCCTCTGTTCCTTTTATATTCTTCTCCAGGACATTGTCAATCACAGGGTCGATATACTCATCCACATCTTGGAAAAGAAACGGGAAGCCATATTTGATGGCCATCTCTAGCTGCTTCAGGAAGTCTGGATCATTGAAAGATGAGACCTGGGAGAAAAAGGATGATCCCACTGTCAGGACAAAATGTTGTGACCCTTTTGAAAGTTTTAATGCTAGGGCTGTCAGCAATGGGAAGGTATTTGTCATTTCAAGAATAGTGAGCAGTAATGACACAAAACTTGAGAGTGAAAATAATTGGACCTTGAGGTTATTGTTTTCTTCCTTCTTCTTAATCCAATTGAAGGCTTGCTGTTGTGGGTCAATACACAAGGGAAATCGGCTCCCTCTGGTTGTGAGGATTCCATTCTGCACTGACAGCTCATCTGGAGGCAAGCCCTCTGAGCCCCATCTGTCAAACAGGGTTAATTGTCACATCGTTAGCCCCATAGTTTATGCGGATATATTATTTAAGGATCCCCATTAGAAGTATATGGATGTGCCTCTGATCTTCTTGGAGTCCTAACATAGAAATGCATACAACATACGTACAACAGGAATTCACAGACAACGTACAATCCAAACAGAATTAACGCCTCTGCCAGCCAATTTATAGTATTTTTTATATCTAAAATCTGTTGTGTGAAGTCACTGTGACTTTGACCTATGACCACCAAAGTCTGATAATTTTATCCTTGAGTCCTGGTGAATGTTTGCTCCAAATCTGAAGGGACTCCCTGAATGTGTTAATACCTATGGATCACAAGGCAAAAACACGTGCTTTGTGAGGTCACAGCAACCGTCACCTTTTACCTTCAAACTCTGATATTGAATCGGTTTATCTAATGAAGTACAGATGGACAACCCAAAAAGCATGATACCTTTTGGCAGTTTAATAATCACAGCCATAAAAAAGACCAATCCCCATATTAGCAACAAATACCTGACCTGCAACCACAAAACCTGATACATTTAATTTGACAGGACAAATTCATTTTGTATATTAGCTTCAACATCTGTCATAACCAGACATTAATTCTCACCTGCTGATTTCTACCTCATCCGTCAGAAGGTTTTCTATTTTGAAAGGCTGGCTAAGGGGGATGTCTCTCTCCTGCACATCCTTGACCCATATTTGGTACACCAGTTCATTTCTGAAATCCCAGCTGAAGGCTCCCACGTAGCTCAAGAAAGCAGCAGAGATCAGACAATCACCCAGGAGACGCACACGCCGTTGCTTCAGCTCCTCCAAATCTTGTGTCCACCTGGTGAGGGAGAGTGGAAAGGAGGGTATTAAAGAGAACCATATAGAGAAAATAAAGAAAAGGAGAAACAAATAAGCAACTTTTAGTTGGGTTTGTTAGGCTCATAGCTACAACTGGTGTGGCTTTTTGTGTTTGTCTATCACAGTCTCACCGTTCATTCTCAGAGCTCAGGCCAGAGATGAGTTTGTCAGCAGCTATCAGCCTCCTCTCCATGAGCTCTGCCTCCTCCTGTAGCATCTGTTTCTCTCCGATAGCAGCTTGGTACTTTTCTCCAAGAGCCTGCAACTCTTTCTGGATATCACTAAGCTCACTCTGAATGCGTTCCAATTCTCGCTTACTCTGAAAGAAGTTCTTTTCTAGGCGGGCCACCTAAGAAAATATTGGAAATATGGCCGTTTAATCTCTGGTCCTTCTTATGGAGCATGATGTGATATTACTTGCAATCCTTACATTACCTTCTCTCTCTTGGGTTTTATCTCTCTGGCAACATCACAGTAAGCCATGATAGCCTCGACAAACTTAAGCATTCCTGACCCAGCTTTACTGATGGCCTGCATTTCCTCAAAGCTTGTCTGGAGGTTCTTTAGGAAGCCTGAGAAAATTACAAATAAAACAAGTGTTACAAACTATCATATATAGTACATGAGTACTATTATTTGCAATTTTTTATGGTGGGTTCCCATTTATCTTAAAGCTGACTTACCTTTGACAGTCCTGACCTGGCTATTATTTATGGAATCACAGTCCATCTCCATCAGTGAGCGCAGGAAATTTGCCTCTGACATCATTCCTTTGGCTGACTGCCAGTTGATCTCCTTGTAGCCACGCAACACCAGGATGCACTCACAAACTACTTGCACTTGTTTGGGTGGTTTGGCAAAGGATCTGTGCAGTGGACCAGCAGGAAGAGCCAGGCAGAGGATTAGTAAAGTTTGCTTTTACAGTCAGATAAACACTCTAGAATAATAATGGCTGGAAGGTGTATGCTATCATCTGTTTTTCTTAACAGATTTTTAGTAAGCATGTCTGCATGACAGATAGTGACACTATTGTCACTGTGACAATGGAAATCATCAGTGGCTGATCATCGCTTACTGATGCTCCGAGTAAACAGAAGAGTTTACCGGATCTCTGTCACATCTGATTTTTCCAGGTCTTGCAGGGCGTGGCGAGCTGCCTCTATCGCCGGCAGAGCTTCAGCCAGGGAACTTTCAGCTTCTTTCTTCTCAACGGCTATCACTTTGTTCTGCTCTTCAATCTCTTTGGCTTTGTCTTCTGCCAGAGTCTTTTTCTCCTCAGCTAGAAGAAATAGTTACCGATAAGTAGTTTATAACAGTTGTTTATTTTTTCGACAGCTACAATACACTGTGTTTAATAAGTTAAAAGATGCAGGCACTCACTGACCTACGGTTGTGTTTGATGTGATCTCATCCAGCAGGGCCTCACAAGCTGTGGACTTTTCAGCGAGGACCACCTTCTGCTCTGCTAACTTGACATTTAGCTCAGCCAGCTGCTCACTGGCCTCCTTGAGTTTATCCAAACCTCCCTCTAAACGCATGCACTGAGCTGGAACAGGAGAAAACACATTATCAAAACAAAGAGTCCCAAATCATCACAAAGATAATCATGCACAGTAGCTGTAAGATACCAGTCACAAACTTCTTATAACATTTATAACTTTATAAGATGTTCCATCTTCTCACCCAAGATATATTGGTCCTTTTCCTCCAAGAGGTTAATATATGTGTTAATGAAGTCCAAGTAGTTCTTTGGAGTAACATAGTTACAACGCCTGAGTTTCTGCTGGAATAGCTTGCTGTAGTCACCCACAGAGCTATGGACCATGCATACATGATCTATCACTGCTGCAGAGTGTGCCTCAGGAATCATTGAACTTTCACCTGAAAAAAAAAATACAATGCAATCTTCTATTCTCTAGATTCAGGGACAATATTCCAGCTGTAGATCTGATCACAACTAAATATGGACAATAAACCCCTTAAATGGCTGAATAGAAACAGAAATAAATTATTTTAATAAATGTATAAACGTAATCACATACCAAGGAAAGACTGAGCCACTGCAAGTAATGCCTGTGGAGGCCAAGGAAGGAACCAGTCAATCACAGTGTTGTTCATCAGTCCTGAGAAAGACATACCCACAGTTTGTCAAATAAAATGAAAAATTCTTTTAAAATTAAGTGAAGCTTGAGTCTTTATCTCACCTGGAAAGTTCCTGCAACGTGTCCTCAGAGTGTCTCCCACTGGGGACATGCCTAAAACAATGTGTAGATTGTTGGCGCTCTTGTTGACAAAGTACTGCCACAAACTCTCTTTAGAAGGACCAGCTCCCATCTTAAGAGCCTCATCTCGAACTTGGTTGAGAACTGACTCCCTTTCATCATCAGGAAACAATGCAGGAACAATGCCTACAAAGAGAGTGAGCAAGATCGAGTACTACAGCTGTAGCTTTTAAGACAGATAAATGTAGTTTGAGCCGGGAAGTTAAAACTTTTATCCAACCTGAAGTTAGCATGTTGTTAATAAGTTCTAGGAAACCTTCCTCAGCAACATGGGCATCAGTAAAGAGGAACACCGTCTGCTTATTTTCGATGCCAAGCTTCAAGTACAGTGCTTTAAGGTCATCACGGAAGTTTGACTCACTGTATCCTCTGTTTAGTGTAATCTCAAACACCTGGGAAAAGCAGAGTCAATAATTAGACGCTTGAGATTTCTTTGCAAATATTTCTCTAAATGTGATGTTTTACAATGCAGAAATAAGCTTATACTAATTGCCACACTATTATGGCACTTGATGGAAATATTCTAGATGTCCATTATGTTAAATTTGCTTAGCCTTATGTGTAATTGCACCATCTATCTTAAGGTTTAAGGCTAAATAAATCAAATTTGAAATCTGTTATCCCTGAGAATCATTTCCCTTACACCCCCCACAGTTCTTGAGTTTTACAACCTCACAGCCTGCAGTGAAGGCGGCAAGCTTGGTGAGGGACTGCTTGCCAGAGCCCCCAACCCCAACGAGCAGTGCATGGCCACGATCAATGCGAATGATGCGATGAACCCGGGTCAGATGTTCCAGAGCGTCATCAAACAGTACTAGATTCATCCTTGACTTGTTTTCATTATATTCCTCTAGAATTTCCTGCATAATGCAACAATACAGTGATATTTATATTTAGAGTGAAGAATTATTTCTTTTTAACTATACAGTCAAAAACACTAGAACAAGGACACACACCACAATAACACAGATAATAACTTGACAGTACTTGAAACAGGGCTTTTGAAGCATCATAGTCCTGTATGTCTTCATAGACTCTTGGTTCAGCCTCACTGAGGGCTGTCCTGTAGTCTCCAAAAAGAATTGGGTCTCTCATGACTGCCTCCATGTCTGATTTGAAATGCTCCTCAATCAGGTTCTTAATCTGGCCTTGAACCTAGTAGCAAAAAACACATCATATGGGTTAAAATATACTTCAAAACTACTTAATTTATAGTAGATATTGGGCCTGCATTTGGAATTACAGTTGGAGGAACAAGTGCACATTTTGTTTTTGTCCCTGAGGTCAATAAAAAGGAGAATCTATGGTTAATATCTACTACTTTTACTAATAATTATTACCAATGCTTTGTCAGTTTCATCAGTGAGTCTGTCATGGAAGACTCTCAGGCACTCATTTCTCCAGACACGCGCAAATTGGGTGACAGTCAAAAACCTGTTAGAGAGAAATCAGGTAAAGCAAATACATTCAGAAGCATAAACCTCAGGCTGTACTGAAATGGTCTCTGTTCAGCTGATAACACTGGGGAACACAATTTTTGTTGAGTTAGGTCTGACAGCTGTTTTTAACTAATTTTTGGGTGCGGAATCCAAAACTGATCTCAGTTTTTCTCTATCACGTCAAGTTTTTGAACTATAGGATCCCCGTTTTCTTAAAACATATGAAAAATACTGTATTTAACAGATATGTGCTTGTTTTATAAAAATTTTCAAATATTGACATACAATGAAATATGAAAGAAACAGGCACGACTGCAACGTTTATTTAACAGTATTATGTTTTTACAAAGGATATGGCTACTGTAATTATAATTACAGTAGGATCCTATAGTTCAAAAACTTGACGTGATAGAGAAAAACTGAGATCAGTTTTGGATTCCGCACCCAAAAATTAGTTAAAAACAGCTGTCAGACCTCAACAAAACTAACTCAACAAAAATTGTGTTCCCCAGTGTAATCAGTGGAATTTTGCTTATCTGGAGGGTAAGCTGTGGAGAAAAAAACTTGACGTGCTAGAAAAAAACTGACTGCAATTTTGGAATCAGCATGCCAATTTTAGTTTTAATCAGCATAAAAATCTAACTCAACAGAAATTTTTTTTCAAATTGTTCCCCAGTATAATAGAGTGAATGTGTTGATAAGACCTGTCAGGTTTGGTGAGGACCAGCCCATTGTAGACTCTTGACAGGTCCCTCAGGTTGAAGATGTAGTGGAACTTGGAGGGAGTGGGTGGCAGATCTTTGATGATGTTGTTATACAGTTCCAGGGTGCAGACAGTGACTTTATCACAAACCTTCTGTATGATGTCCTCAAATGGCTAAAATATTTGATGAAGTTTATTAAACTGAAGCAATATGAATGATTGACATGAATTTCAATACATCTTAGAAAGAAATACTCACTCTAGTGTGGCCTTTGAGAATGGAAGCATAGATAAGGTGGAGGGACTCTACTGCAGGGAAGGGGATGCTGAAGACGCTGAAGAGGGAGACAAAACGCGAATCGACCTCATTCCTTCCACCGCCTGCCTTTCCCATGGCAGCAATAAAGTCCAAGTCCTTGAGGATTTTGTAGTTTAGCTCCTTCCCTCTGTCATATATGCCTCCTCGGTCCAATAACAGCTTCAGAAGTGCAATGGGTTGTTGTGTGCCGTAACTATCCACCTGGACAAGCGCACAGTTTCTAATCATAAAATCAAACATGCAAGCACCTTTTCTCATCACAGTAAAGGAGATAGGAGATTAGAGTTGGTACCTTTGGCATATTCATGTCATCCATAAAGACCAGCAGTCTTTTCCCCATAGGAGGTCCATAGATCTCTTTGGTCCTTTTCTCCACATTGGCCTCCAGATTCCTCTGCAGGTCCATTGAAGTTGTTCTGGATGAGAAGTTAATGATCAGAGTAATCTAGAAACAGAAAAAGAAAAAAATTAAACAATTTCTACAATTTTGCCTCACTGTAGGCCTGGCTGTCGCTGAAGGGGCTGCTTAGTGCTAATATTGTCAAACAGGAACAGAAGACTTGTATCACATGTGATATTCTCTTTTAGGTTCAGCAGGCTTTTTAAGTCCATCCCATTAACTAATCTATTGTTTGTTTTGTTTTTGTACTCTACTGCCTAGAAAAATTCTACAATTTCATTTGGCAGATGCTTTTATCCAAAGCAATGTACATATAGAGTAAGTACAACATGTGGCATGTAACAAATATACATATACATGGTTGGATGGTAAACTCACCTTTATATCTTCATTGAGGTTCTTCAGGAAGTTATGAATGGTTGCAGTTTTGGAGGTGCCAGACTCTCCAACCAAAAGCACTGGCCTCTTCATCTTCACCATCTGTTCCAGGATCCAGCTGGCTCTTGTTGTATCAATAGTTGGCACTAAAGCAAAGATCGAAGATAAAGGAATCAAAGTGGAAGAAGGAGCCAAATGTAAGGGCCAAATGGTTAAATCCATATATTATGTGTGTGTGTATACAGTACACCTGATTTGCCCTCACCACACCTTACAGAATTGATCTTTACCTAGAATATCTGCAAACTTCATTTCAGGGTTGTGGATGTATTTGGGGACCAGAGAACTCCATGGAACCCACTTCTCCTGTTTTCCATCGAAATGGAAATCATACAGTGTTGGAAGGTATCCTGTATACAAGCAGACATTTTTATATCAATAATAGTATGGAAATGTGACATAATAACCCACATACACGCTTGAATGTTCTCATGTGGGGAATAAAACTGTGTTTGTAATAATCACGATATTTCTCAATTCAACATGAAAACCATAAAGCAATACTGTTTCATTTTCAAAAGTGTCTGCAATAATGGATTCCATTTTTTACAACTTTTTTCAACCTTGTTCTCTGGTAAACAATACTAAATGTTACCTAGCTGAAAGAGTGTTTTAAACAAGGCATCATTTTTATAATTTCATGATCATCTAAGTACTGCTTTCTACCTGGGATCTCACCAGGACCAGCCAGGGTTTTCTCATCATGCACTGTGGTTAAGCAGGAAAGCCTTTTGATGAACTCATCAAACTTGATCCTCCCACTTTCCAGCAATGTCGCTCCGAGTGAGCAGTACAGAGCTTCCAAGAAGTAACACTCCATGACTTCAGCAGTGCTGCTCTCACTCTCAAGCAGCGCATCCAGGGTCAAACACAACTGAGTCACCTGCACACACAGCCCAGCCAACCAATACAAATTTAGTTTAAGTAAGAGATTGTGCTAACATTGATTCAATTCCTCTTATATAAATACAACAATACTGGCACTGGAATATGTTTGTGATAAATTAAATTAACCAACCATGTTCAGATCTGTTTGAGGTACAACAGTCTTCAGTTTCTGGCCCTGTTTGCCATCAACAATACCGTCCACAATCATGTCAATAGAGCTGTGCACATATTTATCAAACAGTTTGTTGAGCACTTCTTGTTCCTAAAAAAACAACAAACATCAAAAACAAAGGCAATGTTGAGAAATGATGAATTATCAAATTATAAGTGAGAACAATTATATATTGTATATGTTATCCATATACCATTTCAGGTCTGTCGTTTACCCATCTCTGCCAGTATGGGGTGTATCGCAGGTTTTTGGGGTCAACAAAAACCATCCCACAGCGGGAAACAGTAGCAGGGGACGCGTACTGCAGATCTCCAACCTGTGATTGTGAAGTTTCATTACACTATGATCCAGAAGTTGCTTTGCAGAAACAGGTGAGGAGCAATCCTGAGATTCAGACCAACCTCAAACAGCAGGGCACAGTGACTCTGTAAACGGATTCGTTCTCCATTGGCTAGAGTGAGGAGCTTGTTGTCATCCATAACTGAATTCATATTCTCAACCCACAGAGCATCAACGTCCCCATCGAACAGTATGTACCTGTCAAGTCAAAGTTCATGTCTTTAGGTACAATTCCACAGAAAGTCTTCTTATTTATCTTAAATATGAATAAATGAATGAATACATCAATGTTTTCTTTATTTATTTACCTCCGCTCTTTTTTGTCTGTTGGCTTGTTGATGTCACGGAAGATGTTGGATAAGATCCCATCAGTCCAGTCTCTAGTGTCAGGGTCCAGGACACCATAAAGTTCAATGACACTCATGGCTTTTGGGTTCAGGGGATACATCTTAGTTTGCAATCCCAATCTAATGATGAGATAAATAAAAAGTTACTATTGTCAATACAAAAGGTCAGGAAGATGTTGTAAACTGAGGTGAAGTAAACTGATACTGACTTGGTCTGAGCTTGACATAATGTGCTGATTACGACTGATTTTCCTCCCCCTGTTGGGCCCACAACCATAGTAGTGTGTCTGGTCATCATAGTCTCATACATCTGAACCACTTTATCCACCTTAAACCAGAAACAGCATGAAGAATATAATGTATCAACATCTAAAAACTGAAGTCTTTGTCACTGAAGCCCATCAATTTTAAGTTGTAAGCTTTTATCACAAGGAATCAAATCAAAGACCCAGGAGAAACACCTGGTTAGGCAGTATGATGTATTTGTTCTCTTGTAGGATCTGTTCCACAGCATCATTGAAGTTGGGATATCGAACACGAGGGCAGTCCAGCCCAGGGAACAGGTCTGAGATCAGCCCAAGGAACAGAGGCACATCCTCAAACACAAACTTTGGGAGGTTCATGTCCCTGAGAGCACGCATCAACACCACATCCTGGAAATTAAAATATTTCATGATTGAAAATTTGTCATATCAACAAAAAATTACCCAACCAATTACAATTTGTAATCCATATCACCATATACTAGTTTTTCTTTTTAAATATTACTCAAAACTGTGGTTCTTTTAAAGTCCATTTTTATACAGGACATCAGCTCCAACCTCAAATAAACTGAAACAGAGCATCTGTAATAACGTCCTGTGATAGTGTTCTGCATACAACTTGTAGCACCTACAGCATTTCTTACTACATGATGAGAGATGGACACCACTGTCTGAAGCTTTGTTATAAGACCTCTTTTAAATCTTGCATCCTGTAATCTAAACAAATTTACAACATTTTCCCAAAAGCAATCAAGCTGCAATCTACAACTGAGGCATCACAAATAAATACATCCCTTGTTCAATATTCAGTGTAAGTGAAAAGAAGTTCAGTCTTCAGAAATGAAACCTCCAAATTGTTTTCTGGACTCTACCTCATCGAGGTCAGGTGAGCCTCTCTTCAGCTCTCCTGCCATCACAAGAACAGACTTCAGAGCTCTCAAGCCAAAGTCATAATGAGACTGCTTGGAAAGCTGCTCACGAGCCAGCTTATACAGTACTGTCATCTTCTTTGCCAGCACCTAAATTCAGCAGAAATAGAGACCAAATTTTCAATGACAAAGTGTAGCATTACAGATGCCTCCATGTTTATATGAAAGGTTGTCTTAACACACTTAAAAACAGCAGAAGATTTTTTGGAGTAATTCAAATTATTCTAGCATTTCTAAATGATGCAAAAACGCTATTATATATGTTAATTATCCATTGCTTAGGATAAGGGCATTACCTAAAGAGTAACAATGTAAATTATTTCTGTGTGTGTTTGTGCGTGTGTCCCTCACCTTGGCCATTAGGAAGCCCTCAGAAAAGAGCATGATCTCACAAATCTGCTGTAGGTCGGGCACAATGACCACCACAGGTCTGAAAAGGGCTTTGACTGATTCTGGCAGCTCTGTACGTCCTGCATAACCAGGGTTCATGGTGATGAAAATACCCATGCGATCATCCAGGCTGATCTCTTGCCCTTCAAACTGATTGTTCATAGTAAGAATAAAATGGTTCAGTTGGTCAACAACTCTACTGCGTAAAGGTTAAAAAGTTCATATGAAAAGTAGAGTTACTTATTAAACATGGTTCTGCTTAACTGCAGCAGACTTACATTAAACCTTTTAAAATGCAGAATGAGAGCATTGCGAATAGTCTGGATTTGGGAGGAGATAACTGACAACACTGAGGCGTCAATACGATTGAACTCATCGAAGCAGCCCCAAGCTCCACACTGAGCAAGACCAGAGAAGATCTTACCAACAGCCTGCACACAAAGAGGAAAAGAAATCAAAGACAACAGCTAGCAACACATAAAAGTGGCTATTAGAGTGGCTAATAAGTTATCAAATTGAAATACAAATGATTGGTACAAGTATGGGGTCACTCTGAGACAGATAAAATTGACGCCATTATCAGGAAATAAACAATTCAAACAAAGTTACACGTGTATGTATGCTGTAGTTTTCCTTCAAATATTCAAGGGGTGTGGTTACATTTTTCATGTGATGTCTACTATACACAAGAATCGCAAACAATGTGCTTCTATGTTTCAATATTCATTTATTATTTAGGCAAAAGCAACACATAGTGATGTAGTTCTGTGAATTATAATCAAAGAAATTGTTGTTTTCTTCTCTGGGATATGATGCAGTATATGTTAAAAAATGTCTTCAAGTACACGCTTCTTACCATGTAGTCCATACCCTCACCACAGTTTGTAACCACACAGAGCAGACCTAATGCCTTGGCCAGATCTTTTGTAGACTCTGTTTTTCCTGTGCCAGCCGGTCCAGCAGGTGCTCCACCCAGGTACATAGAGAGTGCCTGCATCACAAATACACACCCACATACAAACACCCTGTCAAAACAAACTGACAGAGCAATTTACAATGACTGCTAGGGTGCGTTTTAATTCATCTGGTTAAATTTGCAAAGCTCCTCTGACCTGCGTGATGGTAAGGTAGATACGGTCTGTAAGTGGGGTTATAACCAGTCGACCATTCAACCCCATGTATTCATAGCCATAAGAGAATGAAGCACTGCACTGATGGACAAAAAGGTTGTCATGTTCCCGGACCCAGTAGAATTTCAGCTGGCTTTCCCACTCAAACTCTCGTGCGTCCATTATACTGGAGCAGGAATAAAAAAAATTGTGTTTACTCTCAAATGAGTTAAACTCTCATATGCATTGAAAAAAAATTTAAACCAGCAGATGTTAAGTTTACCTGTTTAGCACAAGGTTGTCGACAATGTCTCTTGCGTGGACATCAATGATAAGCACTGTGTTTATCTTTCGTCTGTCATTTTTCTTCATAGGCTGTGTGATGCGTGTCACCAGTTCATCAATCTGCTGGTGCATTTTCTTAGCAAAGTTCCTAAGGGCTTGCTTATCTCCTTTCTTCACGTTTTTAAAAACATCCTCTACTTCCCAGGTCCACCATACTTGATTTGCAGCAAGCACCACCATACCCTGGTATAGTAGCATCCAATCCACCCTTAGGGACATGGGAGAGTCAGTTTAATAGTGGCTCATCTGCACACCCAGACTTAAAACTGGTAAAACAGACATGCAATATCTACACTCACCTGCTCCTGTCTGCACAGTAATTGAAGATAGCTTCCTTGGTGATGAGTCTATTTGTCCTCCTCATTTCCAGTAGGACTCCAGTCATCCACTCCTCCACCATGCCCTCCACTGGGACGGGCTTCTTCAGCTCCATCACCTCGCCCTCAGCAGACACCATGGCTCCAGCTACTGTCTCCCCAGTGCTCTCCCCATCAAACCTCAGAGATGCTATGTTGTCATACATCTTGTGGAAAAACAAAAGGAACATATCTAAAATGTTTCATGCGGATGGTAAGCAGTGATTTCCTGCACCTTATTCCTGATACCTTGATCATGTGCTCCTGCACACAGGTAGGGTCACTACTCCCCAGGATGCTGAGAAGTTCATCATCGGAGATGAAGAAGAAGCGAGGAAAGGCATTCCGCTTGGAGTCCAGATAGTCATTAAGACTCTTCTGGCACCTCTCAAGACCATCACCCAGGGCCTGCAGGTCTGTTAGCCGGTTGGGAATTAGGCAACACCGCTTAATGTTCGGACCCTTTACTGTGTCATTCATTATCTAGTTAACAGAAATTAAGAAGACAATATTATTTTGAGATGTCCAAGAATAGAGTGCTTTACTTTCACCTAAATAAATAATGTGGCAAGACTCACTTCTTTAAATTTTTTGTCAATGTTATCAAATTTCTTGGCTTCTTCAGGCAACTGTGAGCGAATGTCTCCACCAATGAATATGATCTCCAGGTACATCCATTTTCGTTGTACCAGCAACCATACCTGTGTATGAAATTGTTTTTTCAGTGTTGATTTTATAGATCAGCTTAAGTATGTTGGGAGATTTGTCCAGAGTCACTGACCTCGATGGTCTCACTTATAAGTGACAGGTCTTTTTCCCACTGTTGTATGGTGCCAAGGAAAGGTCCAACAAAACGGCTGCCTGCCATGCTCTGTAAGTTCATGGCATCGTTGTCCACATTCAGCAGGATCTCATCCACTGCACCCAGAACAGAACCACGTTCCTGGGTGCCTTTAAAATAGGGCAGCACACTGAATTTCATGTTTTCCCAGGTCTCTACAACCTCTTTCACTCCCTGGAAGCGCACACACAGGTAATTCATTTTATACATATTAAGTATTTATGATATCTCTGATAAATGGATCTCTATGCTAGTTTGGGATAACTGGCATATAGATGGCAACTTGCCTTCTCAATACTGAGCTCTTTTACAGCAGAGGTGACAATTTCGCCTATGACATTTGCATATTTGTGCAACTCCATAGCAAACATGTTCTCCAGAGTGAAGCTGTCAGGATTCATCTCAAAGCTAGTGCCAGTCCTTTCCATCAGTTCCTTCCAGTGTCTGTGCCGAAAGATATAAAGACATGTTCATTTTTATTTAGGGTGTTATATTTGATATTGTCATACTGTTTATATTTATAGATTTATATCCCGATCACTCTACATTTTAGATAATAATAGTTCATATTCCATTATTAATTAGCATTTTATTACAGTTAGGTTCAGGTGACAATTTGCAGACTGACCTGTCTCTAAGAGCCTCGTTCTTTAGGTCCAGCAGAAGAGGCAAAGACTCTTTGAACTCTTTCATGCGTCCTTCTAGAAAGAAAGCCACAGGTAATGCCCGCACATCTTTGGGCAGCTGTCTCAAGCTTTTGATGAAACCCTCAACACCTTCCTGTAGCAGCTGAATGTTTAAATCCACCCACAGTGTCTGAGACCACTTTGTCTTTGCATCCTGTAAGTAAACAAATGAATTACTCATGAAAACCTGTGTTGACCAGAATAGTATGTAATGTGTTGCAATATGCAATTTTTATTTTTAACTAACAGCCACCATATCAGACCTTCTGAGCTTTATAGACATCATATATCTGTCTCAAGCCCTTCATGTCCTTCTGAATACTGATAACCTCTGGGTACACAGTGACTGGTAGGTCCAACAGCTTCTCTGCATTTGCAAGCTCCTGACGTTCTGCCACTACCTTGGCAAGGTCTGCCTCATATGTTCCCATAATGGTCAGTCCTGCAAAGATCAAAAGAAAGAGACTAGTCCCTCCAGAACATTTCAAGATTCTCCATATATTATTTTTCTGGGTAACAGCTGACAGCAGGGTTCAAGTGTATAGGTACCTTTTTCTAAATCATCTCCCACAGCTCCAGGACCATGCATGTTAAAGCTTTCTGCAAAGATAGACAACTCCTGCTTGAATTCTTTAATCGTCTCCTTTGTAATCTGTGTGTGATGGAGGAGAGAGAAAAGAGAGACTTTTTTGCAAAAATGGTACTTTTCATTTTCTATTTACTTAGAATGTGTTGTGTGGATTTGCTGTCCTACCACAGTAAATGATTTTTTGACATCTGTCAGACTTCGATCCACTTGTCTGGACTCTGCAAACAGGTCACTCCACATTTGGCCAATCTTGGCCACCAGCTCCAGCTCATCCTCTCCGACCTGCGCATAGAAAATAGAGCACAAAAAGTTCAACAAGAGTCACGGCCTAAACTTTAATCATTATACATTGAACACAACATACCTCTATTTTGTACATAGCCAGCGTTCTGTATCTTTCCTGGATGTCAGTGAATCTCATCTCCACATCGAGAGACATGTCCCTGATGTCTGAGATGGTGCTAAGGACAGACTTTAAGTCTTCAAAAGCGTCAGGGCTCTGTTTCAGCATCTGAGAAAGTCGCTGTTGTATAAAATACCCATTAAGATAAATGTTAGATAAAAATCAAAGAATATTTATTATAAAACACATGACACAAACAGTGTAGTATGATTCTATACCATGAGTTCATCTCTCAAGTTGAAGAGATCCTCTTTGGCTGGCTTGTTGAGCAGGCTACCTAGAGAACTGATCCAGGACTCAGCAGTCTCCTGCACTGTTACAGCCAGATGCTCCAGGTTTAGGTGAATGATGTGCTCATTCTTAAACAGAGGCTCCAGCATCACCTCCTGCTTTATACGAGACAGGAACTGCAGCTTGTCATCATACATCACACAGGATGGTTTTCTTGCAGCAAACTTTTCATTAACAATGGTTTTATTCCTTTCCCAAAGGGGCCGATAGCGTTTCCAGTGGTTAAGGTAGCGATCCACGGAGAGGAGCAGCTTCTGAATGTTCTGGGACACTGTCATTGCACTCTCATTTATCTGAGGATGCTGCCACACATCACTGCAGAAGGTAAATGTTACCAACTCCTCTTCACCAGCCACTCGTTGTGGTGGACACTCAATGCAGGTCCCACGCATCCAACGCACAAATTGCTGAGACGCAAAAATATATCCAGAATTAAATCACGTCTTTTGTAATTTACTAGATTTCAAATTGCAATTACAATTATGATATTTTTATGAATACAGTGATACTTAAAAGAATGTTGATATTCCTACCTTTGTGCTCTCAACACAGTCTCTGATACACTGCATTATTAGCCAGTAGATCTCGTTGCTTTGGGGCTGCAATACAATCTTAGGGGCAGACAGGTAGACATCAATTTGGAAAAGAGGGGTGTTTCCCATCAGTGCCATGTTGAAGGTCTGAATGTTCCTTAAAGTTAGAGTCAACAAGGATATTACAGTGGTTGAGACAAATATTGTGCTGCATTTCAAGAAAAGAACCACTGCTCACAAAGGCAACTTCAGAAACATTCATATAATGTAATTACCTTAGCACCATCTTTACAAGGGAGTCCAGTACCTTGCGTTCCCAGTATGTGTAATAATCAGCCATACATGTGGCTTTGCCACTGCTGGTTTCCATGATCAAATGTTCTGTCTTAGTGATGAGGGGTCCAATGTCGGCATACTTCCTACTCAGCAAATTCACAGTCTTGGCCCGTTCTCGCTCGATACGTTCACAGAACTTCTTGACACCTTTAAAAAATATGCAGTTAGGTCAATGAAATTATTCTAATTTAACACAATAATCATTTTATGCAATAACTAATATCCTCAATTAGTTTTACCTGGTAAATTGTGTGATTTATCTGAAACTGGATATTTTAGTAAGTTGGCCATCACCATGGAATGCAACTTGAAATCAATATCTCTCTCGTTCTTCTGAATCTGACTGACAACCGACTCAAACTTAGAGACAGTGTGAATGCCACGGATGATGAAATCGGTGATACCTGAAACCAATGTGTATTCATGACATCTGATTTACATTTTACAAACAATATTAATTTCAACAGACAGCAACTGCACAAAATTCAGATTAAACCGATATTTCATGCAAACACCATACCCAAAGAATTCCAGTTGAGTCTTTTGCATCCAAAATTGATCTCGTTTCTGACAGCTTTAATATGTTGAGCCAGCATAATGGACTTTGCCTCACTTAGGGTATCCATTATAGAGTGGTAGCAGTTAACAAGCTTGTGCAGATCATCAACATATCTAAAAATCATGGTTGACAAAGGTCAGGTCAGAGATTACAGCGTTTTTATGGCTTGGCATAAACTTTGTGTTCAGTTACTTGTGAGTTTCATTACCTGATGAATTTGAGCTCCTGCAGAGCAACATTTTGAGCCAGATCAGGCACAGAGAGGCCCATTGACGCAAGGTTGTTTGTCTCAGAAATAATTTCCTTGATCTCTGGAGCAAAGTTCACAATATATTGCACATCCCTCTGTAGGCTTGTTCCAGTTGGTGAAACATCCTTAAAATGAAAAAAGAAATAAAGAGAGAATAATGGTTACTGTCTGTATTTTGCACAATTATAAGTTACAGTTATCAGTAAGAAAATGGTGAGAGATACATACCAGTTCTGCATGGATTTGGTTTTCACTGGTAATCATGACTAGCAAGGGTTTCTTCATTAACAAGGGCAAGTTGCGTTCTGTTTCAACCAGCCAGTGTTCATATTTCTTAACCTCATAGTCCCTGATCTTAACTGCCATTTCTTCATATTTGTCCTTGGCCTGTGAAGAATGCGGTACAACTCACGTGAGGGTTTTCAATCATATTTTGGTGTCGAAACAATTTAACATTTACACTGACAAAAAAAAATGAGCTGTGCACCAGTGAAATAACTCACATCTTGGCTCTGTTCACTCTCCAGCATCTCTGGCACTTTCAGGAAGGGAAGGATGGTGTGTTTGATGCGGTGGAAAAGAGACCGAACCCATCTGATAGCTCCTGCAACAGGAGGCTCATTCATATTAAGCGGTGGTTTGTCCTTCTTTGCCTCAAAGATTTCATTTATACTGTCCACCTACAAGAAAGACAAGAAGGCATTCTACAAAAAATATACAACATTGTTGAATGATGATGACTTCTTGGTTTTATATTTAGATGAACCATGACACATCAAAGGTATATGGAATTAGTAACATAGCGATCATTAAATTTAGTTAGTTACAGTGTGGTGATGTACTGTAAGTCAATTACATTTTACCCTTGCTTATATTTCAATGTCACAAAATGCATGCATGGACTCTTTCTTTGTATTGATCAGATATTATCAAATACAATGATAGGAAATCAAATTTAATAAAGTCAAACATCACCCAGCACTTTTTCTTGATTTCATGGTATAGTACCTCTTTGCAATACTGAGCTAGGATGTCACTAAACTTTCTCATCAGATGGTTGTTGATGCCCTCCCTGGAGCGGATGTGTTTGAATTTCAGGAGCATATCAAAGGCAGCAGCTGAAGAGCGCAGTGTCTTAAAAGACTGATCAATGAAGTTGATGGCCTCTCCCTCAATAGCCTGAGCAGACACACAATGGAAGTGAGGTACAAAGAACAACAATTCTGCAATGTTATTAACAAATACATTGGTATTACGTTACCTAATTAAATTAAATTGTTGGTCCAGAACTCACATTTACTGAATCCTATTGCTCACCTGAACAGTAGTGTAAAAGTCTTGCATGATCGAATTCCAGCTGCTCATCTTACAGATGTCGAAAGGATTAAACCTGACATCCTCAATAGGCAAAACCAGACTATCCACTCTGCACAGCACTTCATCAATGCGTTCTGGTTCACTAGTCACACCTTTTAGCTCCGGACCAAAGATGTTATAGAACTCCTCCAAAATCTATGCAATACAAATACGGGGAAACCCTTTTAAATAACTTTTAAATAACTTTCTTTGTATGCACTGACATGTTCACTTGTTGACTGAGAGGTCATTTTTTATGAGTTGTATGAACACTGACCTGCAAAACATTGTACAGGTCATGGCAGACAGAAGCCATGTAATCGGTTCTCTCAAACAGTCTCTTACGGTCAAATTCCCACCGTGGATCCCTGCCTGATTCCTCAATTTCAGCACGTATCTCAAAGTAGGATGTCTTCCACTGATCCAGAACCTGCTTGGCTTCGTGCACATGGGTTTTAGCCACTTCCCACTTTTCTCTGTCCGAGGAACAGCATATTGTTAAAGAGTATTAGAACAAAGCATTCTGACCCACCTCTCTCTAAAATCTGAACCTCCTGTGTAAAACTTAAATGTATCCACACATACTTGAACAGTGTGTGGACATCAATAACTTCAACCACACGTTGACAGAGCTGCCAGGCAATACGTTCCATTAGAGGGACCATACGCTCATTGGTGTTATAGTGGCAAGAGATTAGCCACATAATTTGCAGACCATCCATCAGAGGAGGGATGGTCTCCAGGATCACACTAAAATTAGCTCCTGTGGCTAGATCCTACAAAACATGAGGGTAACTTTGATAAGTGGATGTAAGAAAAGCAGAACAATTATGTAGTCAGTAAGCAAGAATGAATTTATAAGAGCTTGCCATGAAGTAGGTTTCCAGGGTGCTGAGAAAGCGTAAGTTATCATCTGACTCCACGCGGTATTTGGTAAGTTCAGAAACCGTTCCCTCCAGGGTTTGAACAATGTCTGAATCTGCTTTGGTCATCACCTCCAAGATCTTCTTCACCACAGGTTGTTCAAGTTGCTCACTCAGAGCACTCAGGATGGACGCACGCTCCTGCCAAAATGTTATCTCAGCCAAAGGGCCGGGTGCCTGGAGGAGAATGGAGAGTCAGTGTTTCACATTGGTCTTTGGATATCATTGTTTATGCCTCATGCTTTCTTCTACACAGTAAATGAATTTTGAGCTGAGAAGGATTTAATATCTGATATTTTAGACATTCCAGCAGCAACTGTACTTATGTGCGCTCCACTTGACCTCATCAGCTGAAGATTAAGTAACTTTGATACAACCAAAACTGCGTTGATTAAAATTTCAAATGCAAGGTGAGTCACAAACCTGTGGCTTTTTGTTTTGTTGCTCCTCAACAACAATGGTAATCTGAGTCTGCCAGTTCATCGCACACTGCTCCATCTTCTCTACCATCTCTGGATTAGAAATCAGTGCATCCACCTCTGGCTCCAGATCTAGCTCAGGGATTTGGAGTGTAATCTCATCTATGACGAAGAGACTGATCTTTATAAACTGTACTGGTTATTATGAAATGAGCCTTCGCATGGCATGGGCAACTCAAAATATGATTAAAGTTGAACGGAGAAAGAGTTGCTGATTTCTCTGCAGTTAGACAACTTTAACTAGTCACTAACAAAGTCCGATAAATTTCTGAAATAAAAAATAATTAAAAGCCTGTGGTATATCTAATAAAACAAACCCCTCTGAAGGTGTTGGAGAGTTGTACTGAGCACTCCCAAAAACTTGTATGTGCAGTTGAGCAGTTCATCACGATCTGTAACTGGTCCACTTGGACTTGCATTACCAGCATGAGTTGTCCTCATTTGTTGGGCAGAAAGCAAGGGTATGTACATCTGATGAGAGACGCAGTAAAAGTGTTCACCATGTTTTATCCATTCAGAAAGTCAGATATTTCGATATATGACATTTTTTCTGCTTTATTGCATCTTGCATTTTGACAGTTGCTTTCAGCTGACTGTGAGTTTATGTTTATGGAACTTACATGGACAAGTGTGCTCTGGAACACAGAAAGGGGATCTCCATAATGCATGCCAATGTCAAACAGCTTTGGCATTATGTTAGCGGCCTCATTCATGTCAAGGGGTTCAACAATGGTCTCTATTTAAAACACAAGTAATCTCTTGGTTAATTCTTTTTAATGTGTGGAAGAGACTTGAATATGCTTTATTGTTACAATTGCTCAAATATCATCTTACCCTTTGTGCTCCGGATAAAGTAGAAGACGCGAGATTTCAGAAATCTCTCTGGATATTCGTCGACTGCTACATGAAGCTCAACATGATGGACAACTTCAACCTCAATCCTCTGAAAAACACAAAGCAGCCACTGATTTATTTTTTTTACCGTCTCCATTTCACTCGCTCCATCAATAATACAGCTACAACTTAAACCCATTTCTATATATTTTTGAATTCAAGAGTAATCTCACATATCTAGGACTTTGTTCATCTGTCTCCTCTGAGTCTGAGATCATCTCTGTGTCACTTTGGATCCAGGACTTCTTGTCAGTATCTGCATCATCTCCATCATTGCTCTTTTCTGAGATTATAAAGGGTCGTAGTTAGATGGCATCTTATTATCCACACATTAACACACACTGCTCACTTTATACACTGTTGTTTCAATTCCATCTTATTAAACAAAGCACATACAGAATTCAATGATTCAATGATTCAATGCATGCTAATGGATGTTATGTTAAAGTATATGAAAGGCTAAACAGAAGGTGGTGCTTTGTCAACTTACCGATTGGAATTTTAACTTCAATTTCTTCCTCTCTGAGAGTTTTGAAAAACAGGAGAGACGACTGTGAGTCTTCCTCAGAGACAAAGTTCAAATAACGGATAATTTTCTCTTCTTCTTCTCCATCTCCCCTAGCGAGAAGTTCGTCGAAACAACTGAGACCGTGCAAGTTGAAACCGGCAAATATCCGCTCTCGGATCCACTCCACTCGTAAATCGTCGTGGACCATATTTGTCAAATATAACGAAGGTGAGTCATTATTCGGAAAACCGAGAGACCTTTAAACCACTTCCTGGTTAACCTGAAACTTTGTTATTAGATTGCGTTTGCTAGTAGCAGTTACAGGCCTCGCGTTGTCATGACAACCATCAACCGTGTCACGTTTACAGCTTGTACCAGCGTCTTCGCCGTAGTTGAGACAAAGAGGGCAATTTGCTCCCGGGGTGCTGACTGGAAGGCACCTAGCTCTTAAACTTATGAGAAAAACTTGATACCTTTTTTTCATCAGTGCCAATATTGCAAATCCATAAATCTAAAATTCATTCTTTTACATAGCAATGCAATCATAATTAAGTACACGAATCAATATAAACCAATTTTACATAAACAACTGGAGGTTTCAGAAAACAAATGATTACTACAAATGGCAAAATCAAAATGAGTAACTTTAATTAAAAAAAAAAAAGCTAAAATGCTAAAGTAATTAGGCCCAGCAGCTAAATGTCAATACAAATAATAGATTGATTTAGTTGTCAATTATATCAATCAAATTAGGATCAGAAATATAAATGTGTAGTTTTGTTACATTTGCTGAAAGAGAATTTATATATCTAAAATGGATATATAAACTGACGAACTGCTTCATCAGCTGGTTAAACTGACTTCACTTAATAACAAATCAGAAATGTAAATATAAATTTCTATTCCAGACAAGTGATTTGATAAAAGTGATACAAAATGTTTTTCGTAGCAGTATCTCTCCAGTCATCTGTACAAAGGCTTTCAAGGCTTTGAGAGCCCTTAAACATATTGAAAATGTAAAATGTTGCTATGAAGTGGGTTAAATGTCTTGGTGTTGACTTCAAAGTAGCTTGTCTAAACATACATACGCACAATGATAAATGTCGTCATTGGCATTGAGGGAATAAAACCAACTCAGATGAATACAATTTATTTTTAACATGAGGATGATTTTTTCAAACGAAGTTGAGCGTGGAGTGTTTGTCAGTGAAAACGATACTTAATGTTAAAATTAGGGAAGATTTGGGCTTCATTAGAAAAACTCAAAATGCATCTTTAAACAACCAGTAAAACAATTAGATATTCCGTGATGGCAAATAACCGATCATCACTCTCCTCAATGAAACAGTGTCTGCCACTTGTAACACCAAGATTTCACTCTTAATTTTCCCCTGTGAAATACCGTGTGTCAGTTTTTAACAGTTTTTCCACCGTTACAAGCCGACACATGTAACTTTCCAAAATGTGTGGTAGTATTTTACTGTAGTAAAACGGTGTGCCACTGAAAAAGTGCATCTCAATAATGTGACGATGACGACAATTAAGTCTCCTTCCCATTAGAAAAAAAATACCAATGCCACACAATATCAAGTCCACAAAATTAGCCAATGCTAATGCCTAATTTTAGTCCAGTATTCAATCTTCTCGTAATAAGCTTTTATAGAGTTGAACCACAATGGTGAATATGGATGTCCCAAAGTGTTACGCTGCAGACCAGTAGAGCTGAGTCAACAGAAATTTAAACAGATTTAAAGCACTCACCATAAGGAATGTAAAATTTTACAGAAAGTGGCAGACACATAGGCAACATTGTGAATGCATAAAAGTAAAAATCATATCCCAATAACATTCACCTTTAATTATGACACAACATTTTAAAATATAATAAATTAAAAAATAATTCTGTAAAACTATATACATCTCATCACACACCTGTCAGGCACTTTTCAATACTGAAAAGTCAAAGATCCTTCGCAGTGTTTATACAAGAGAACCTAAAGAGTCATACAGTATGCTGTCATTGGGTTGTACTTCTGTAAGGCAGTCAGTGCAGCAAAAAGCAAGAGCAAGAACTTTGTTACTACAGGATGCTCACTAACTGGTGTACGGAAACCAGATCTGCCGAAATGAATACAAACTAACAAAAGAAAGATCAAAATAACTGCTTGGATAAACAATTGTGCCAAAAGTAATGACAAAAACAATGATTGCATATGGAAGAGAAGAAATTGAGGGAAGCCGAAACTAATGAATAATAATTTTTCTTAAATATTAGCATTTAAAGGAAAGTGCAGTTGTTTATTTTAAACCCATGAAATCCAACAAAAAATGATCACGTGTTCTATTACACACTAAAAACCATAGATATTCTTTGGCAGATGTGGTTTTCCATACAGATGACATTAACATCTGCTACCAAATAATGCCTGATGAGAAAATCAACGTTTTTAAGTATATGAGTTAATTTTTTAAATTTCAGCCTGAAAACTGGTGTGCAGTAAAGCATACTGATAATGGTACAAAATACCATTTGAGAAATTTACAATAAGAAAAGCTGTTCTGTCTCAGCAGAATACTCTGTGCTGTGTGTGTTTTTGAACTGTCGAACGCAACATGTCTCAGTCCAAACATCATCAAACCTACCATACAATTTCTTTACACGACAGATTGTTAAAGGATGATAGGAAAATCTCTATCACCTCGGGACATCACTGGAATATGCCTTTAGAAGCACTGAGCCTTGCTGGCTTGTTTTGGCTTTGTACTACGGCATTACCAGATATTCCCTTCATAGTAATCCATCGTGCTCAAAACTAGAGGGCAGGAGCGAGAAGGAAAAGGGGCAAAATTTGACTCCAGTTCCACTGTAGAATTTATTCTGAAACTCCACCCTGAGGAAGAAGCAAACAGCTGCTATTAATACAAAACACTGAGATAATTCAAAGCACACAGTCTAATGTTTACTTTCTCTTACCAGTGCAGCCGGAGGGCATGGAGGAATGCTGACAGACCCTCCATTACCAGGAGGATGGACACAGTAAGAACGGCAAACAGGCCAAAAACAGGCACCAAGAATAAAACCCCAAGACTGGTGTCCATTCGTAGTCCTACTCGCATCACCATCTCCCACAGCACCTCTGACAGCTCTGTGGAAGCAAAGAAAGGAGCATGTGCACCATCCATTGAGTAAAGTGCAAAAGAGACAAGTGGGTAAATGGCTAACAGCAATGGCTAGTTACGAATACTTGGGCTGAACTCAGGCTTGTCATTAGTCTACATTTGTTGGCTTTAATCTAAACTCCTTTTTGTATCTGTTGTCAGGATCAAGACAGCAAAACAGCTTGATTGGGTTTGACATCATGGTAAAATGACTTAGGGGTTAAATTTGTTCACAGGGACTGATCAACCCAACTCAATTCTACAAATCAGAATTATGTATGGAAGGGAACTCGAGTCGTTTTTAATTACGTAAAGTCATGCCGGGAATCTGGCTAGACATGACCGATTTCTGCAACACTTCTACCAGCTAATCACGGGGTAGCTCACACTACTCAGGGGTTATACACAAGGTTATAAACTCTTATTAGAGATATTCAGTGGTTGTTTGGTTCTGCCTTTTTCTCACAGCCCTGTAATCACTTTTCCATTTAATTGTAATTTGTAACGCAAAATGAGTTAAACCATAAGTACCGCGACGAGCCACATGACAGATATTTTCACATTGTTCAACTGTTTTATACAAAAATGCAAGAACTGAGGGCCACAGTCTCATTCTTTGAGCACTTAAATGCTGTTGGATTGCATAAAACAGTCTAGAAAGTTAAGAAATAATGGCACAGATCTACAGGAATAACTACTATACATTTATAAATAAAATCAGCAGGCTGCAGTATCAGTACCAGCAATACAAAAAATCTCTATACTGCATCATTTAGGGCAGCTGTGAAGCAGCTCTTTAATGTGGAACACCTTCAACTAATTAAGCTACTATTGCATTATTTATATTATATTATAAATACGGTTGTGTTCAGGGAGCGCTTGCACAGGTTTGAAGACAGACAGACAGACAAACCACCTATAAGTTGTAGTGCAAACCATTATACTCACGGGCATGTGCCAGGCTTAAAGCCCACAGCCTTAGGTAGGATGCTGTGTTTGAGATGCAACCCAGGCAGTACTCTATAGTGTGGATGGCCTGATGCAGGAGCTCATCTGCTAAGTTAAACTATTACAACAAAAAAACAACAACAAAAAACTCAGCATCTCTAAAGGGAAACTATAAACAATAGCAATTGTTGCACATAAGGAAGTTTAAGATTATTGTGCAAGTGTCCACTTGTTTTGCTGTGCCCACCTCCTCTGTCTGATGCTCTCCGCTGGAAGAGAGATCACTGTGGCTGCTGCCCTCCTCCATGTCGTGAGCCCTCATAAGGTAGAGCTCCTCTTCACTGTTTCGCCGTACACGCTCATAACCCTAAAAACACACAGAGAAACTAATCAGATGTGCATATTTACAGTCAGAGAACAAATATTTGGAGATTTTTCACATTTATGCACATAGTCAAAGGTGGACATGCATCTCAAAACCTCACCCTGTACATTCCTAAGCGGTGGCTTCCATTGTGAAGCCAATAAAGGTAGATGGGTTTCCCCAGGAGCAAGACAGGCACTGAGAGAAGAGCAATGACCAGCAGGAACACCTGCAGGCCAGTCTAGAAGAACCAAAACAATACATTACATTGTCATCAACTGTCACAGTGATATTGTGTATGCTTAACGACATTAGCTTTAAACTGTTCAGTAAAAACAGGGAAATGTAGCAGGAGTAGAGCATTACATTTGGTTCTCACCTGTCCTGGGTAGAGGGGCTGCACTGCATCACCCTGCATGAGGAACATGTTTATGAAGTGGATGAGGATGCTCGGGGCGTGTCTGGAGTCCTTAGCAGAGTAGACCAGCCACTTGTAAAAAATCATGAATGCCAGGTAGCCAAACAGACACAGCAGGAACAGGAGCTCAGGGAGAACAACCAAGTACAGGTTGTATTTCTTCCTAAAGTGCCTGTTTTTGTTGACAAAAATAAGGCAGGCAATTAAAAAACTGTAACAGACAACATCAAGAGTTTTAGAAGGGACAAAAAAAACAATCTGATACTTACAAGTGATTATAAGTGCTGAGGATCACCCCAAAGGTCATGTGTATGACGCCCAATATCACTGACATCTTCATCTTATAGGAGTTTAGAAATGTGAGGCGGTTGACTGCCAAATTCCAAATCTTTACAACAGAAAGAGGACATGTAATTATTTTTACTACACAATGTGCATCCCTCTGTCAGTAAAATCACTTATAATCAAGCAAATGAACAATTGTTTTTGATAATAATGAAACAACGTGACAGCTCCACATTAATGGCTGTTTAAGCCCTCATTCTTGTTAGGAACTTTAAACACCCAAGTTGTCTTGAAGATGGAAGATGTGCTGATTAGTTGCATACAGTGACGTATTAAGATATTAAACTGCACTGTGTGGCATTCTGATCATTGGCAAGAGTTTGTGAATTAGTATAGAGAGAAAAAAGGTGTAGCAGGTGGATCTGTAGCTTTTTTTCCCCCACAACCTGACAGGAAGCCTTTTCTGTAAGTTATGGAGCAGTTGTCAATTGAACAAGCTGTTGTAGCTCAAAGTACCATTCTTGTGGTTACAGAGGATCTAATAAGCATTTTTATCAGTTTCAGCAATTATGAATCCATAATTGAATATAAGAAAGAATATGCAAGCATTTTTTTGTATGCACAACTTTAAGTGCATTAGTCCTGATGAGATAATATATTTTTTACTGTAATTGCAAATTGTGGTAAAGATTTAGAAAACACCACCATGATAATAAGCAATGGTAAAACCTCTGTATGTGATTTCTTGCATGACAAGAAATGTTATTTGTATCCTTAATATCAATATATTTACTCACAGGGTCAATACCCAGAGGGTACGGTCCCTTGAAAACTCCGGTAACATTTGGATCCAGAGTAAGAAAGCGATTCCCACGGATAACATCTGAACTGTTAAACAAACAAAACAAAGATCACAACTTAAAATCCACGAATGCCATCTTGTCTTCATACAGGCTGTTCATTAAATTTGTTCACAGTAAAACAGTAATACTTCTGCACTTCTACATCTGCTCAGATGCTTTTGCAGTTAAAATGAAGACCTCCATGTTGAAGTACCCACCTCCACACCTTATTAGTGAACATGGCACTGACATTCCATCCAGAGCCAAAGATGTTAATTGATTTGGAGAAACAGTCGTTGTATATCAGGCCAGTGTAGATGGAGAACAGGCCCATCATCAGGATGATATAACGCCCCTCAAAAAATGTGTTCCAGATCTGCACACGCGCATCAAATCACTCAGTTACACTCCTAACACAATATAATGACACACTGGCATTCATTTGGTTACTCAAGTGAGATTTCAAATGCATATTTAGCAAAACAAAATGATTTGGAGTATTGAGTCACCTCATTTCTTGTGTTTTTAAGTTTGCGGTTGTTCTCATTCTGCACCATCCAGAAAGCAAACAGGGCCATGATAACTCCATGACCAAGGTCCCCAAACATCACAGCAAACAGGAACGGGAAAGTGATGATTGTGAAAGGAGCTAAAAATGAACAGAAACAGATTTATGGTCTATGGAGCTAATAAAATATTAAACATATAAAACTGACAGTACAAGCCCAGCAAAAAATAATTATAACAAGAAAATGTAACTGACAATAATGAAGTAAATAAAAATCTAAAGCCAAATAATTAAAGTGACACCTTGACATTAAACTCTTTGAAGCATCAAATGCAAGCTATAAAAGGTACAGTATGTTCCTATCACCTTACAAAGTGCTAGCTCTCGATTTAAACGACAAGAGGACCCCACCCACCAGGGTTGACTTCTCTGTAACTGCCCACTCCATAGGCATCCACAATGTTCTGGAAGCCCGAGGTAAATTTGTTGGTCCTGATCAGGGTCGGGGGAGTGTCAGTGGTGGGGATACGATTGACAAAGGAAGGAACTGTTGCTCCGCTTTTTCTCTGAAATATCAAATTCAAATCAAAAAGTCAGCACAGATTAATTTGATTAGCGCTGCAAAAAGTTGTTGGCAAAAGCAAAACAAATTTCACAAGAAAAAGACGTCTCTTTGCGGTTCAGCAGATGCAGCGAAATGATAAATAAAACTCTGTTAACTATCCCCACTGGTGCATCTCTGTAATTTTTAATCCCAAACATGCACTCTGTTGTCCTCGGCCTGCCAACTGAATAAACAGTGGCCTTTCAGTACCCTCACCAAGTCTTCTAAAACGCTTTTTTTCTTAAACTACGGCAGGCAAAATTCAATCAATGTCTCATACAGTGCTTCCTTTTAATCATAACAATACCCCAGTTCATGAAGCAACTGCATGGGTTAAGTAAACAGAAAAAAAAAGTCTGCAGTGAAGCCAAAATCAAATAGAGCAACCCTGTTTAGAGCTTCCTCACCGATCCTTCTTCAAGAGCCCTCCGCAGGGTGGGTATGTCAGCTACAGGACACCACACCTCAGCAATTAGACACTTGTTAGTAACATCAAAACTACACAGGTTCAGAATATAGTAGATGGCCTTCATCTTCTTGACTTGGATGACCCAGGTGTAGATGGATTCTGAAGCCTTAATCAGGACCTGTCTCAGGTAGTCCTCTGTCCTATGAAGTACCTGACCACAGTAAGACACAGAAAAAAGACTATTAGTGTGGTGCATCAGGTTAAAGGGGTAAAAATGTCAACAATTTCAACAAGCAGACATTTTTCTCTCATTTCTATGACTGTGTGTTAAACATTGACAGAGAAAAAGAACCATTCACATTTTCAACAAGCGAAATGTTGTTACTGTGAAACAGTCAAGAAAGGGGAGGGGATGAAAAAGAGCATGCATGAATGAGAGGAAAAAAAAAAAAAAAGTCCAAATCTCAGCCGAGGCCTCATGCTGATCATGTGCTACAGGGCTGGAGCGCAATTCTATTTCTCAGTCACAGTGTGCTAATGCTACCAAATAATTCAGAATGTAAAGCCCCAGACAGAAACTTGACTGAGCCTGGAGCTCCCAGGAATAAAAAACTGTATTAAGCTTTAGGGAAATGACCACCCACTTTGTACTTTGACAACAAAAGAGCAGTGCAACAAAGAACTTCATATTGGGTATAATGTGATTCACAGAACACAACATTTCGTAAGCTTTTTTGGAAAACGTTGCAGTCCTTTATCTCGAAACCCACCACCAAGAAAGGGAAACACTAGGACAGCTTCAATTATCTATTATCTAGATTATCCTGCTTGTATTTTAATAGGGATTTGTCTGCAAACAGATGTATGTGTAAACTCCTTCTGTCACTAATTAAACATCGGCATAATCAGAGAATGTAAGACATACTGTGTGCAGGTCCTGAATGCGAGTTCTTAGTCCTTCCACAACATCATTCCTCTCCTCATTACTACTGGGGTAGGGATACAAGTGACAGTGGTAGCTATGAAGGAAAAAAAATGTTATTCACAACTCACTGCAAAACGCAACAATATGATAATAAATTGTGGAATACGTACCAGTCACAGATCTTCTTCACTTTCTGGCCAATTTGTTCCCCCCAGTAAGAGATCAGGAAGACGACGCTTTTGGTAGGCTCACCCTGCACACAGTAAACAAGATGATGTGTTGTATATAAATGGCGAGAGATGCTCCACTGATAACAAAAAGGCGATAGTTTCATTTTCAGTTCTATATAACAGCACACTTTATAACATGAAACAAAAAATATGTATTCACGTGTAAAATTAAGTCTGATATTCAAAGTTCATGTTGGTTTTGAAGCCACTGAAAAGTACAGCTGTCGCTAACTGAATTCTGAAGGAGCGTGATCGCTGGTTTTAACGGTTAACACTGCTTGCAGATTTGTCTGACTTTTCCCATCAGTGAAAGTCTGTCCTGACATTCCATTACTGATCAGTGGCAGTCCTGCATGCCTGCCTTCTGGTCAAGCAGAGGAATGGATAAGTGGATTAGTGCTGTCACTCAGTTTGAATAGACAAGATCACAGCACTCAGTGTTTATGAGAACAACAGGACTAGAACAGACTTTACAGACTCTCCCATTACTGAACAAAATAAGCATTTGGTCATAGTTTCATAATTTTCTTTTCCTTTTTGTCGTGTGCAGTCCGCTACAATACTGTTTCTTGAAATAACTGTGGTGACACCACACAAATAGGAAGTCAGAGTGATATTTTTAGTGATGCTTAACACCATGCATCATGTCACATCAAGAAAATGTGTTTTTCTTTTACGCTAAACAATTAAAAAAAATTGAAAATATAAACTGGGTTGGAATAACTTATATTTCCATAAGTAAATTATGGTTTCTTTGCATCATCATGGTCTTGAATATGGCAAACAACATGGTAAGGATTTATGCATATAAACGTTTAAATAGATTTCACTGCACACCAATTTTGATTTGATCCACACAAACTATGTAAATAGAAAAAAATTGTTTTGTCCCAACACAAGTGCTTATGATGTGTAAACACAGAAGATCCAGAGATATATGAGAGATACAGGCAGAATATGTAAATCAAATCACACAAATGTTTTTTCTGTTTTTCTTGCTGATATTTTAATCTCACGCTGTAATGCATGGGAAGGCAAACACAAGTATCTACACTGTAGCACAAATCCAGTGTTGGCTTTGAGAAACCTACCGTGTCAGGATTTTCCAGATACTCCTCGACCTCTGCGTAGCTGAGGATGGTGTAGCCTTTGCATACTCTCCAAAGCATCCGCTCAAAGGCTTCAATCTTCGCTCTCTGAATAAGCCCAGAAATAAAACTGCAAGGGAATGAGGAGAACATTCACAAAACAGCCCAATATGACGGCCTACTAAGGCACACAAACTTTGATCTTTTAACTTTTGAGTTTTGAATTGAAAATATAGTAATAGAGAGCAGTAATAAAGTAATGTTATAATATTATCGGGCAAAATAAAATAATAATAATAATAAACAATAATCTAAAATTCATCTCAGTCGTTGTTTGTGTTGTACTCACAAACGCATTTCCAAATTTTACTAGTGCATCTTTTGTGGAATTGCATCACAAAAGAAAAAACTGTGAATTAATGTAAAATTATTATTTTTCCTTCCAACTCATTAAAAAGTACTGCTTACACCAACATCTTCACATTTATTGACTCACACTCTGAATCTCACAGCTTCAAAATACACAAACAGCCAACCACAAACAAGGATAATGCGAGTAGATGAATTTGGGCGACATGGATGAGGGAGTCAGTGCATGTTTACATGTGCTAACATCTTTCCTGACACATGTCGATGGCAAGACTTTGCTTAATGTCACAGCTTTGCTATTACCTAAGCAATTCTACATGGTGGATGTCACACTGTGATCAGATGAACAGAAAGCAAACTGTCTACTGTAGCTGTGACTCTTCATGTGGCAGAATAGCATCATAGTGTCTTCAGATGATGCAACGGGGAAAGTAGTCCCACACCACTGGGTTGACTTTTTTTAAGTTTAAAATCTAACAATAAGGTTTGTATGAGCAACAAAGAGCATACAAAGTGGGTCTTTAAGTGAGAGAAGACCACACAAAAAGATATACAGTAGAAAATTAACCAACACTAACATAAACAAGTTATCTGAATTTCATGCCTCACCCCAGTTTGGCACCGAGCCTTTGCATGCTGCTGTAATCCATCATGGCGTCTTTTTCTAGGAATGGAAACTCCTCATACTGTACTTGCAGCGGCTCTCGCTAAAAGTGCAGACAAGATGGTCAAGGAGAAAGTCAAAATCAAATGAAAGAGCAGATTTTGATTGACACACTGTGAAGAATATATATGTGCTGTGTGAACAGGATGTGCATGTGGGTGTACAGAATCCAGCCTCGATACCAAGTCACACACTAACCTCAGCAGATCTCTGTACAAAGCTGCGTGTGATGCGCAGCATGTGTGTGTACTCTGTCAGCTCCAGTAGATTCCTCTGCAGCTTCTCTTTATTCCTGGTGACTTCGCCCAACTCCACTTCTAGCCTCTGCAACTGCTCCTGTGAGCGCGCCACAGACACCCATATAATAACAACTTAAAAGACATTTAGGATGTAATTAACCGACGGCCTAGAGCAAAATACCAAGTGTAATATTTAATATTAATATTTATATTGTTAAAATACTCCACAACAATCATTTAGTTTCAGTGACAGCAGCCATCAAATATTAAATTTAAAAAATGATAACTGATAAAAAACAAGGTACTGACCATTATAGACATAACATGCTTCGGTAAAGGAGCCACTGGGTTCACATCCCCTTCTGGTAGTGAAATGTCTGCCTTCTTGACTTCCCTCAGAAGGTACCCTATTAAAAATAAAGAGCAATCATTACTAAAACACACAAACATAAACACAGTTGCAAAGTTTTAAAGTGTCCTTTTAATAACATTTGATTTGAACCAAAGGCTAACAGTGCACTATTCTCTACCCTTAACCCAATAATAGAGTTAACCAAGGACGGCATTTCATTCAACTAAATCTACAGCCAGCTGACATTTCTCATGACTGTAGGGTCAATTTAATTCACTGAGAAGGCCTGCTGTGGTTTTGCATGTTCCTGTTTTGCTTCTTCAGTCTCATCACAGCTTTGTCTTTATCATGTCGATGACAAATTTTTTTGCCTTAGGCCTTACTCAGAAATACAGTTACGCAGACAGGATGCCTTGCGGATAAACGGCACGGTAAAGATCAGCACACACTCTGCTGCTTACCAAGGATCCTCTCCATCTCTTCACATTTCTTTATCTCATTGACATGTTTTCGCTGGAATGCGTTCACACTGGGGTTGAGCTGAAAAAGAGGAAAAGAGGCATACTCAGTCAAGAATTTAATGATTTACAATCCTCATCGTACCACCATCAGAGCAAACCATCATAAAAACCTTACAGTAAGCACCTGAACAGGCCACTTTACTGCAGCGTTTTGCAACAGCTATGATCTATTGGATATCAAGGACCTCCCTCTGTAAGTTACAATAAAAATAGTCACGTCTGCTTTGATAAAGTAAAAGGCAGTAACAAATGGTTTAGAAGCTCCGATGTGGGTAGGCTTTGTCGTTTTTAGCAAACTCGCTCGCAACTTTCAAAGTGAGACATTAAGTATGTCTTAAGGATATTTAAAACTGAACTTACGTCTCTGAACTCCACCAGCCCCAGTTCTCCAAGTTCACTGATGCAGTCGTATGCCGATCCAGACTGTAGAAACAGCTGGGCCAGACACATCTCTTCACCTCTGAGCAGGGAGCTCATTTTGACACTTCGCTGTGATACTTGCCTGCTCAGACGACCTGCTAATATTAGCAAGCTAACCGGTGCGGTTTCTATCAATTATAGCGCGTCAGCGGCGGTTAGTTACGTCCCTCTTTGTGCTTTTCATGTTTTGGCTCCGGTGATAAAACAATATTTGACTTAACATACCCGACACCTCAGATAGCCATCGCTGCAGCAGAAGCTGTTCCTGTTAGCTAATGGGCTAAGTTAGCCGGTGAGCGCCGTGTTGTTAATTCTTGGATGAAAAACTTGTTTCAAAAAGTTTCAAAAACGTGCGACAGTCGGTGTAAAGGCCTCAAACACAGCACGTCCAAAGATGTGGTCGAAGCTCCTCTCATAGTTCATAAAGTTTTTGCAGACGCCCGTTTGATGTGTCCATAGTACTACACGTCACTTTACTTCATTTCACTTCACACTGTTGAATACGACGATCAACTTCCACGACAGTGAATGTACCTTTGACCAATGACCAACGCCTCCCGGAGTCTGCGCACCACACACTTACTGTTGTCTTAATCCCTCAACGCTGTCTGAAGGCGAATAGACTCACAAGTATGCACCTTTTCCATTTTCCTTGATTGGTAAATAGTGTTAAGTAGACTATCAGAGCCCAATAGTCTCCACATTCTTCCACAATACAGCAACCTGGACTGACAGATAAACAGTGAAGTTTAAAAAGATATTGTATCTAAAAGACAATGACAACATAAGCAAGCAAGTAGCCTGGATATCTGTAAGTAAAAAGAAAGCAAGTATATTATACATTGTAAGATACAGATAACAGTGATTGATTCAAAAGATCTGATAATTTTAGCAGACATCAGAAGAATAAGAGTAAATGAAATTAGTGCCTCAACCTTCTCTGGGATGATCAACTGCACAATACATATTCTGAAAATGTTCTTACGCCACAAGAATAAACTAATATCATGGCCAGATTAACCTGTTAGTGGTGCCCAGGGTAAACACTTAAGGACTTGAACTGTGAAAGTACTTTATAGTAGAAAGTACTTAAATGATGCAAATGAGGGGAAATACAAATAGCTGGTATGTCCTTTTTAACTTGATAATATATTGGTTCATGCAGACACTAAGTTCAGAGCAAGTAAAGAGGTCTGGATTCATAAAGAGCAGCATATAAAGTCATGCATGTAAAAAGTCGAGTCGTGAAAAAATAGCTTTATTACAAAATTATGTGCCAATACAACTATATGACCACACAAACAAAAACAACATCATATCAAACATCACATCAAACAATAACAATATCATATCAATGTCACACACACACACACACACACACACACACACACACACACACACACACACACACACACACCACCACCATATCTGTTTGCCTCTACTGTGTTAGAGGGCGGCTGAGTTCCACGCCTGTCGGATTTGTCTCCACGGAGTCCCAAGAATCGAAGCAGTGATAAAGAAAAAAACCAAGATAAGACCCTTGGCCAGTGACTGAGAATATGGCTCACCTAGGATGGACAAAAGTAAAATATATCAGTAACGGCACTTAGGAAGTGTTTCTTGCATAAACTATTGACATCTGTGGGATATGGGAGAGGATTTTTTAATTCAAAGATCACTCTTGGATTAACTACTCTTACTTTTGCACTTAAAGGCATTATGTCAGATTTACTTGTGATTTAGACTCGACTGCACTGAAACCACATTGCTATTGCTGTGATTAAGAGCCAATGATACATCTTTCTTATTCAGCAAAATCATAAGGCCATTAACTCTGATGTATACATGAATGTAATTTTTCTTTGCATATTCACTGAATTATCAACTCAAGGAAATAATAATTCCACTTGATCACATCCCACCTGTGTAATACTTGGTGATGGGGAAGGCGAGCTCAGGCCAGCACACATCATTCCTGTTACAGTCATACTCTGTGAAGTTAATCTGAAACCTAAAGAGGAAAAGTCCAAACAGCCACATCTAATTTAGAATCAGTCATTCAGCTCATACATTAAGATATTTATTTGGCTTTTAACAGTTAATGTCTTTATTTTATAAGGGCTATCTTGCTGTTTGAGGAAGCACCTGGTTTTTGGTGGTCCTGTTTCAATAGGAATGTCGATAAAGGTCACTGAGGAGGTGATGGGAAACAACTGAGTCTCCAGTGGGTCCACACACAGAGAGATGTCACCCCCTCCACAATCCAGGGCCCACGTCATCAGGCTGTGGCTAAAGATGACCAAAAATATTCTTGATTCAAAAAAGTATAAAGATTAAAAAGACACAAATGATTAACAGCACCTACTGAATGAAGTATGAATCTGACACACACCTGACTTGCAAAGCACGGATAGCTCTTTGGGGTATGCCATCTACTATGCCAGTGATTAGACTCCAAACACAGATGTGCTGATGAGATGGAATCCCATTGCATGAACTTGTATTGTCTGCCATTCTGCTTGAATTCAGTGTCACAACTGGAATTTATGGAATGAAAAGATGATTAAGGAATGATAATTTGTCAGAACTCAAACTTGTACAATTTTCATTTCAAGTTTAAATAAAAGTAAACCGAAAAAACGAAGTTATGCCTCCAATCAGTTTCGCGATCTAATAGCACAAATGTACAAAGGACTAGAAGAAAAACTGCATTGTTTCTTTGCGCAGTCTACTTACAGCTGATGTTCACCCAGTCTGTAATAGTGAGAGGGTCTGGGTTTCCACTCTTTGCCACATATGTGGCAGTAATTAAAGCTGCCTGTAGAGAAGCAATTGTCTCTCTACAGAAGAAAAAAAAACATATTTTATTTCAGTACAAATACATCTAGATCAAAAGTCAAAACTCATGCTGGGGTACTGACCTCAGGTAATTACACTGAGTCAGATTGTGTCGGCTGACAGGTATCAGACATCCTGATGTTGAATTCTCCCCAAACAGAACTGGTCTCTTCTCAGCAGTGGAACAGAATCCATCACTCACTGTGGGACAGAAAATGTTTTGTCTTTTAGTCAACTTGTCATAATTGAAATACACGTAATGGACTATTACACTACTTTATATGAGGCAGTTATCAGCAACATGACTTTATTGGTTTTACCTGGTTTCCAAAGATCGATCGATGTCCTTTGTATTGTGCCTGTATTATTGTCCAAAGTGTTAACAATTCCAGCAATAACAGGCTTTCCCACTTGATAACCTGTCATTTAAAATGCTTGTGTTACTGACTGTAACAGGCTTGAACTCTACAGTTCACAGTTCACTTTCACAAACATGATTAGGAAAAATACTTTTTCTTTGTCTGTCACCTGGATTTCCAGAGTTGGGCTCGCCTCTAAATTCTCCATTTATAAACACAGCAGAATACCTCGTAGTTAACTCCACTGTTCAGGAGAGAGATAAGCAAAAATCAGCCCAAACTGCTTCAAACTTATCTATTAAACATAGCTAGAGATAAGCCATGGGCAAGGGGCAAGATATATGGATACTTACCGCTACTATTTAAAGTGATGGTCCCAAATGTGCGTGTTAGTGTGACATTTGTGATTCCATTTCCTTTCCAGTAAAATTTGTAATCCAGTGCTAAGGTCAGGTTCTCACATACCACGCTTTCATCTTCAAAAAATATTAAAAAATGTCAACACTGAGTTAATTGTCAGTTTAAGTTGTTTTAGTAATAATATGCTGTAATGTTCATACCTGAAGAGGCAACAGCATCTGTGCTTGAAATAAACTGACTCAAGTCAGCAGCGACTTCATCTATTACATCCACTATAGCATCTCCTGAAATACACAAAAAGACAACTAAGACATGTGAATTCAAAGAGCACCAAAATGTATCAGAGCACTGCGACAGTACCATTGGCAGGTAAAACGTACCCCCTTGCCCATTCTTGATTTTAATCCTCAAATCTGTTGATTGTGTCTCTAAGGGAAATCCAGTTGGACAGGAGCGTAGCAGAGTTACACACATGACTTTGAAATTTCTCAGAAACGCTACAGGAGCACTGTTCACACACTGTCCGAGCACCATCTGTGGAGCAGAGATGTTACAGCTTTTGGTAACACAAAGAAAGCAAAAAAAAAATTGAATTGGAAAAACAACGCACATCGACCCAACCTGAGGAATAGTGAAGTACTGGTCATTTAATTTGAAAATGGGACTTCCTTGAGTATAAACATTAACTGACACTGGCGCAGGTGAAACAATCCTTTGGAAGGAAGGTCCAGGTGTAGACGTTCTAAAAAAGGTAAAGTGGAAAAAAATGAATGATGAAAAGGTTACATTACTCAAAACAAAAACAAAACAAATATTCAACAATTTCTCACATTGTGTCTCCCTGGTAAAAGAGCCCAAGATAAGGGTTGTTTTCAGGTGGTGAAGTGACACATAAAAATGGAAACCAATCAGGGGAATTTTCAGAAGCCTGCACAGAGCACTGATAGTCTGGAGCAGGAGAAACCTGTCCGCCAAATGGCCCTGGGAGACAGTGGGATGCAAACAGCCTCAAATCCTGACTGGAACAGTCCTGTTAAGAGTGAACAGGTGTGAAATAAGTCACTGTTGATTTGACACATTTGCCTTAGGTACACGTCCTCTTTTGAACCAGCATAATAATGTGAGGGATGTAAGTACCTTGTCACAGCAGCAGCGTACATCACATGCTCTAAATGTGAGGTCACAGGGACAGGAGCCCAGTGTCTGGTACACTTGGTTTGGAATGGCTGTTTTATTACCTAAGGTTCACAGAATATTTATATTTATTACAAATACAGCATGAAGACCCAGTATCATTAGATAAAAGTTTTATTTGAATTACCAGATCCAGCATTTGCAGGCACCAACAAGGCATGAATCTTGGCTTGGATCAGCAGTGATGCCTGAGGTGTGCCACCCACACAGGCTGACACCTGAAGGGTTTCCAGCACACACAGTGGCTTTGGACAGCAGTCTGTGTCTGTCTCATTCTCACCACACAAACTCAGATTTTTATCCAGTCTCAGCTGAACTCGAATGGCAGTCTGGCACATCAAATGAAAAAAGAAATCAGGCAAAAGAAAAAAAATAATTTAAAAAAATTAACTGTAAACTCTGTTTAATATTATCTTAATCTCAACTTATTGTTTCATCTGTAAATATGATGGAAATTATTGTCACTCTAAGATTGGCTTCTTACCTTTCCCATCTGCTCTCTTGTGAGGACCCAGCGTGTTACCTCAGCTATACATGATGGAGAATCAATGCTTCCTGTAAAAGACAACAAACAACAAATGGCCGGTGTTTTGCAGCACTGTCAGTGCTGGGCATTTTGAGAAGGACAAAGAAGGAGGACAATGAACGAAAAATACAGGAGTGTCCATTAGTGGAACTATCCAGAGAATAATAAGGTCATTATGCATCACCCGAGTCTTGAATCTTACAACCTTGCAAAATGATTTTGTTGAGCTACTTGTTAAGTTGGGTTCAGTTTAAAAAAACAGAATGACAGACAAAGAGACCCACATTTCCTGCTGGCTCAAAGCATCTGAAAAATTGTACTTTTGGTGCAAATTGCAAAGCAGGACTAGACCATGTGCACTACGCGCAAAGTTCAGCTTATTTTCATGCATGGTGAAGGAGATTTACTATTTGTGAGTCACTAAACAGAACAGAAGAATAGAATAAAAACACATCAGGCAATGTTTTGTTGGAACATGAAACAAAGCTGAAAACATATCTTTAGTGGTATACAAACATGGTTCAAGACAAAGCATCAGAAAGTCTTGATAGCTTTTAGTTACCTGTTTTATTGGACGGAGATACACTCCTCAGATTGAGAGAGACGTCCGACGTATTTCCGAGCAAAAATGCTGTCACCGTTGGCCCGGTGGTCAAAAAATATGACGGTTGGAAAACTAATAAGTAAAAACAACATTTCTGTTTACTTTTTACACGCACGAGCATCATAAAATAACCAGTAAAATTACTCTGGCGTAACTTCTATCGCCAGCACTGCTGTCTTCTAACTAGCTCTTCAGGCTAGCTCTTTAGCATTAGCTAGGTTCGCTTGGGTAATGTTAGCTTGCTATTTTAATGTAAAAATTGTAAACGAATGCATGAATGTTAAGGTCTTACCGACAAAGTTTTGAGTGTGAGCCCAGGAAATGAACAGTAAAACACATGTGACCTGGCGTGAAAATAAAATATTAGCCATGTTAGCCATTTGGTTCACTTCAAATTATAAAATCGACATATTTGTAAACTGTTGCTGATGTCATGGCAACCCAGATTTTCGACGAATCACAGCCCGGAAACGCTCTCGTTCGGGTGAATCAGGAAGAGAAAAAATTATGTTTACGCACACAGCAGCGACACTCTCTGGTCTGGGGCGGTAAATACCTGTGCATATTGTTTGATATTGACATGAATGAAGCGAGCAAAATTTTTTAAAAAAGTAAAAAGTCAATTCACTCTCATGTCATGTTAGGACATTGTTTTAAGACAATTTAATTCAAGAAATTAAGACATAAGGAGTGAAATCCTTCGGCCTGCAATGCAATTATACTGTTCCTCAATTAGAAATGTGACATACGTAATTACTTAAAAAGGGTCTCATTAAAAATAACGTGATGTTTTTCAATGATGTGGTTTATTTTTTGTGTGTAATAGATTGCCAATGAAATTTGTTTTAATTTGGAGGGTAAGCGTCTGCCTCTAGGTGGCAACATAACCACGTGAAGCTAACATGACTGCTGGTCTGAGAATGGTAGAATTAGATTTGTGTCACGTGACCACTGTACGAGCGTGCTGCCAATGTGTTTGACCATATCTAAAGTGTGTACAGTGGCGTTAATTAAACATGCTGTCGTTTGAAGACCTGATGGCAAGTCTGCAAGACTGTGTGATCACCGAGGATCAAACATCTGAAAATGTCAGGCTCTTTATTAATAAACTCTCTGAATCCTCCAGGTTGGTATTTGAGAACAACATACTACACACAGTTTTTGTCAGAGTTTCTAATAAGGTGTTACAATGACTGAGTAATTGTGCTTGCGTGAACAGGAGCAGTGTGAAAAGATGCAAGGAGCGCTGCTTGGAGGAGGCTGTCCAGCTGCTGAGACAAATTCCAGAGGCACAACTTCATGTCAAAGAGGAGAACCACCTCCTGCTTCTCGTCAAACTCCTCATATCCTTGCAGCTGCAGATGGTCAACATCTCCACAGCCTGTCGTAAAGTGGATCAGGTCAGCACCATAGCATGGTCATGTCATTTTCACTGCTCAAGGCTTGAAACAAAGTGGAATCTCATCAAAACGTCATATTTAATTGACAGATGCTGCAACATTTTGCAATGATGGACCACCAATTGGTTTACAAAGAAACACATCACTGCTTGCACTCCATAGTCCATAGTGACCAGGTACAGAGCTCCTACTTTATTGGTGTTTCTTATATATTTGCTTCAAAGGCATTGCACATAACTTTTGCTTTGTCCTCTTTTCAGGTATTGTCTTATGAGGATCTGCAGAGAGGTTGGTGCTCGTTAAAATTAGGTGTTTATACAGTATGTGACTTATTTACAGATGTAAGTTTTTATTTATTGATTTTTTTAATTCTTTTTAGCTTGTATGTTTCTGGAAGATAGCATTGTTGGTCGTGAGGTGTGGCGAGAGTTATACCTGCCCTTGCTCAGTAAAGTGTCTGAGTTATTCCCTGCTGTACTGCAACAAGAGTCCCTCAGAGAAGGACCACTGTGTTACATTGCTGTCAAGGTACATGAAGAGCAGTGTGCTGCATGAAGCGGTTTATCACAGAATTGTTGTGTGATCTTTGTTAATCACCTTAGAACTATCATCTCTGCAGGTGTGTTTGCAAATATTTCAGCTGCTTTCCAGTGAAGTGGCTCCTCTAGTGTGGGACCAGGACCACAGGGCCCCTGCAGTGCAGACGATCCTGCAGGGTCTCATGGACATAATACTTGGACAGGTTCAAACTTAATATTGATTAATTTATTTAGAGTAACCCATCCAAAACAACAGAGATCTGGTCAGTTTTTACCTTTGCTTTGTCTTATCAGTCTCCTTTTTTTGCAGTGCTGCAGCAGAGACACTCGTCTTCTGGCAGGCACAGCTGTTGCCATGCTGATCAACACAGCACCAGAGAGTGGAGCTGGAGATGCTGCTGCCTGGAGTCTGCTACAGGTCTCTCACTTAGGTAGAAAACCGCCAACACTGTTGAGCCAACAGCAGGAGAAAATAAAATGTCAGAGTTTGACCCAAAGTTGTAACAAAGTGGTTAAGATGTAAACAGATTTAGTTTTTTTATGGCAATCCTTTTTTCTGTAACCTTTAAAGTGTAAGTGGTTTAAGTACCATTTTTTCTAACAGAATGCCTCCTTTTTCTGTTTTTCCCAAAGAGCCCCGGCTGCTGACTGTTGGTGCTCTACAGGTTCAGTGCAGCTCTACAAGAAGGGACGGAGTGGACAGGCTGGCTATAAGCAGGGGCCTCCTGACCTGCTGTCGACCTCACATCTTGCTCAGTTCACATGTGGATGCCACAGAAGTAAATCTAGTGAAAACTTCAAAAACATGTTTTGCTCTTATTTCGCTTGCCTTCATGTCCAAATCAGCTTTTATTTTTCCTTTTTTCCAGAAGTGTTTACTGCTGAACGGTTTGTTTCCTCTGGCCTATGCTTTGTGTGAGGAGAAGCTGGATTGTCACTACTTTGCCTTTGAAGGTGAGCAACATCCAGGTTGGTTATGTGTGTGCATAACTGGCAAATCACGTGTTCAAATATAGCATGTTGTTGCAGTTTTGACACTGTGGCTGAAGAAAGTTAAAGAGTGTCTGGCTGATATCTGGAGGATGAGAGGTACGCATCTTCTGCCTGACAACAGCAGCCTGCAGCAAGAGCTCATTCACATTATCTGGACCAATGCAGAAAGCCCAGTGAGTCTGAATGTCAACGTTGTTTTACTGTAGTTCAAAAACAAATAAATGGTTATTATTTGACTTTAATTTTTTTTTATTTTACAGCCAAATAACACATGATATAGTGTATATATTGCATGTTAATGATTTTTGCTTAGATAAATATAGTTGTTTTTTTGTTTTGCTAAAGTGAAGATATGCTACCTCCAGGTTTGTGAAGTGACAACTGTCTTATGGTGCTTTGGCAGGTGGAGGGCGTGTCTGAGTTTGTGCGCAGCGCCTTTAGTCTGCTGTTGGACCTCTATCAGATGGACTGTGAGCAGTTTTGTGACACAGAGAGGACTCTTTATTTTACTCTGCTTCAGCGAATAATCAAACTACCTTGGGAAGCCAAAGCCAAATATCACCGCCTTTGTGCCCTGCTGCCGTATCTTGGCACTGACATAGTGAGGACTGATGGTTATTACAGTGTCACTAATGTTATTATGTAGCCAGTAGTGGTTATCGTGATTCTGATGCATGTTTTCCAATCAATCAGGTGCTGGGTCAGTATGCTGAAATACCCAATCATCTCCTGAAGTGTTTGTCGACCAATCACCTGTCGCCATGTGGATCAGAGCTTTACAAGTGTCTGATCCAGCAGCAGAGACGCGAACTTTGTGCTGTCGCGCACGGATCTGCTTCGCGCACAGAGTTGGATCTGGCCAATCAGTGGGCAAGGCGATGGCGCCACGTCCTTCATGAGGCGCTAATGTCTGATGTGACTCTCCTTCAGAGCAACAGCGCAACACACTTGTTACCATGCACATTTCAAGTCTTCCCCTCTTCTGTGGAACCTCTTTTGGCTTCTCTGGACCCATTCTCCCCTGGCCACCTCCATGCCTGGGCCTGCATTATGAGCGCCTATCGATCCATTACTGGAGGCTCTCCCTGGGCTGGGCGAGACAGCTCAGCCCTTGAAACCCTCCAGCTTGCTCTGGGATCGGCAGATGACAAAGTCCGTCTTGCTGCTCTTAACCTCCTCTGCTGCAGCCCAAAGACCAAAGACACTCCTACCACAGAGGAGATGTCAATAATGAGAATGTTTATTCCTCAGAACCTTAACTGTGAGTCCTCGCCTTTTCGCCAACATCTTCAGGCCGGAGTGAAGAGGTTTCTGGTTCGTATCAGGGACGGCTGCTTGGCTCTTGTCAGAGGACAGAAGGGCAAAAAGAAAGGAGATGCCACCCACTCAGAGAGGGAACAGGATATACTAGAGCAGGGAATAGGTGAGATAACTGACAACTGTTGTTTTATATTCACAATAATACATTGATCTACTGTACAGACTAATGTAAATTCGTAATACTGTATTTTCTGGTTTGTTTCAATAGACAACATTTTGTGGGAAACGCTGTTAGTAAAGTGTAGTAAAGTCAAACAACTAACAGATCTCCAAGGAGGCTAAATCACCTATAACTAATTGAAATTGTTCTGAAAGCATGAATTATTTATTATGTGGGAAACAAGGGGAACAAGGATCAGCACATGATAATGCCAAATATTTTCTGCCATTGTTGCATGTTTGTAATTTAAAATCCTGTCGTCTTTTTGCAAATATTTTCATCATCTATCCATTGAGACCTCTCTGTGACTCACGCAGGGTTTGTGGAATGGTTGAGTCAGCTTCCATACAGTTATTTGGCACCAGGGCACAGTTATCAGAGGAAAAAGACAGCATTGCTGTTGCTGTCTGCTGTGCTGGAGACCTGCACAGACTCCTGGAGCCCAGACAAAAAGAAGGGACAACCTCCAGGTCAGTTTGGAAATGTGGTAACCCTGAAAAATAATTACATCCTGCTGGTTTTATGTATGATTTCTTAAAATTCCTTTTAATATCATTTGGCTGTGCTTCATGAAATTATTTTTGCAGCGAACATGGGACGTCTTATTAACTGTGCCAGGCAAAGAGGAAAGTGGGATTTCCTCTGCAGAGCAAAACAGCTGGTCCTCATCAGCTGCTTAGAAGATTCTACAAATGAGGTAGAGCTGCTTAAAAATGCCTCACAGTTCATGTTGGAGATTGAGGTTGAAGACAGAATATATTATAAAATGGATGGATTCTTTTTATCCACAGATTCGGGAGCTCTCAGCTGGGTTATTGTTGAGATTTTTCTCACCCAGCTTTCCAGCTGATATCGCTGCAGCACTGCTTGCACGAGCCAAGCAGCTTCTGTGCAGTCCTCGGGTGCAGGAGGCTCAGATGGGAGCGCTGATGATGAAAGTCCTCCTTCAGAAGTAAGTGCCTCCTGCAAACCCTTGCTCAGAATTGTAGACGCAAAGGATAAGTGGTTATTAGCTGCTGTTTTACCTGTAGGTCACAAGACCAGCTTGAGGATTGCAGGCTGAACAGTAACATTACTGCCAGCCCTGGAGTCAACACCAAGGCCTCCTGCATGGTTAAGTTCCTGGTGGAGGAGCTGAAGGAGCACTATCTGACAGCTAAGGGTGACATGATGCTTGCTGCCAGAACCAAGCCTATACATGGTGAGATTTAATGGTCACACATATTACATCTAGCTTTAAATTATGTCAACAAACAACTATTTACTGTGCAGAGATAAAGCGGAGTAATGGGGTCCTAAATTCAAATTTGATCAGTGAGTAGTTTGACAGTTTCATCTGATTTTGTTGAGCTTGAGTGTTTAAAAGTTGCCTGAACGTCACTGACTAAACGATGTATGGTTTGTTTTGGTCTCAGATGCTGGTGCTCTAGTGCAACACCTAGTACCATTTGCACCACCAACATTTACCATAAATGATATTAAGATACAGAAAAGTTTGTTCACTTCTTTCAATCCTGTCATGCATCATGTCCCAGGTGTTCTAAGTGCCCTTCAGAGGTGTTTGCTTGAGCCACCCAGCAGTGTCTATGACGCACTCGACCACAGTCTGACCTGTGAGGTGTTGCGCCTGCTGGAGAATATATCTCTGCTGCTGCTGGGGGTTCTGTATGGAGACCTGGATGCTTGTGCCACTGAAAACGGTAATGGAGCTGTCAGCACAAACAATAGTGATATGGCGTTGAAATTCATGACTTTTCAGATTTGTTTATGACACCACACACACAACACAACAGTTGGTCTCTTCTGTTGCAGACGCCCCGCCTTCTTTTTGTGATATGGGAAATGCCATCAGCTCTTTAATAGCTCAAGCTTCTGGAGGAGGCCAAGAGGACGGAGACGAGGGTGTCCTGCTATCTGAGGAGCACAGCCTGATTCTCACTTGCTGCTGGGTCTCCCTCAAGGTAAAACAGAACCTCACACACCATCCACATAACGCCATATCTTAACATTTAGGAAGATGGCGTAAACATTTTAGATCATCTTTTTTATTCCCCTAAATATTATTTCCTTTCACGTTTGCGTATCAGGAAATAGGAATCTTTTTAGGCTCTTTGGTGGAGAAAATTCTCACTGCAGCCAAAGCCAGCAAGTGCCTTCTAACGAAAGAGGATCTAATCAGAGCATCCACAGTATTCAAGAATATTCTCCTCAAATGCCGTCACTGGGTATGTTTTATAAATCCATAGAGACAAAACTAATCTGTATCAGCTCAACTCTCATGTTCTTTTCTGAAACGTATATTTCTCTCCACCAGGGGGCAGTAGAGGGGTGCTGTCTTGGCTTCACCAAGTTTTGTGCCTCCCTGTTGAGCAGCAGTGATGCAGAGCTTAGGGATATCCCGTCCGACATGCTGAAGCAGGTGAGTGGTGTGACACGGTTTTATGTATTTTCTATGAATGAGAAGATGCTGGCTAACATTTTTTCCTGTGCGATCTCTTTTTTAAGGGACTGCAGGTTGTGCAGTCCCTTCGTTCCACGTCTGTGACCCGGCGGGCTGCAGGTTTGCCCATGCTCATCCTGAGTGTCGTGTCAGCAGAGGAGGCCAGTAAAGGAAGACCGCTGTTAGCTCACAGTATGCAAACCTTACTGGACACAGCCAAAACCCCTCTACCTGAGAACTGGGATCAAACAGTGGACCTGCCACAGGTTTGCAGGCAAAGAAACAAGATGGTTGGTCTTACCCCAAAGACAGATGTGGTCATGTAACTGCCATTTCTCTTGCAGGTGTGTGCGGTTCACACTTTGCAGGCTTTGGTGCGTGGCTCAGGTCTGGGAGTAGCTGTCCTTCAGTTTGCTCCTGCTGTGGCCATCTTGTCACTCACTCTGCTCAGTTCTCCCTGCTGGGCCATGAGGAACGCTGCTCTGCAACTTTACAGTAAGTACACTTTGTGCTTGTAATATGAAGGATTGCATTATCACGAGAAATCTTTTCTCAATTAATTGTTTAATTGGCAGAAAATTCAGACAAATTTCCCAAGTTAAAAACATGAAATAATTAACTATTTCCTGCAGCTCTGATTAACACTACAGCTATCAAAATGTGTTTCCAGGTTCTCTTTGCTCGCGGATGCTCGGTCAGAGGCCCAGCACTGAAGAGGGTGGCCCCAGTCAGCATGGCATGTCTCCTCTTGCCTTCTTCTTTCACTACCCTGCGCTCCAGCCCTTCCTCCTGGGCGAGCTGAGAGCAGCAGCACAAAACCTCCAGGGTGCATCTAATGAGGCCAAGCTACACCTCCAACCCTCGCTCTATCCTGTCCTCACTCTGTTGGCCCAACTCCAGCCTGGTGTCGAAGACTCAACACAGTAAATACAGTATACACCAGGCAGTCAGGCATAAATTCTTTATGCCATTTGATTTCATTTCATCCGGTATAAAGGGTTTTTTTTCCTGCCTTTTCAATAACTTGCTCACCTTTACTAGAGAAGAATGAACTTGCCAAAGACACAAACTGTCAACCAGCTGGTATTGAATGTAACACATTAAGGGTGTGGATGATCTGGTAAAAGGAATGGTTTGACATTTTGGGAAATAGACTTATTAGCTTTAGATAAGAAGGCAATACCACTTTAATGTCCATTCAATAAATATGAAGGTGGAGTCAGTCAGTGGCAGCTGATTATGTTAGCTTAGCATAAAGACTGAAACTGGAGGAAGCAACTAGTCTGTCTCCAAAGCCCACTGAATTATCATTTTTACATTTGTGCACAAGACTTTGTATAGATTGAAGATAGATGATATAGCACATTGTTAGTGCTTGCAGGTGGATTTTGTTACCTTTAGACCCTTTGTTTCCTGTCTTTATGCTAAGCTAAGCTAACTGGTTTCTGGTGAAAGTTTCGTATTGAATGGACAGAAGATTGATATTAATCTTCTAAAATAACTCTCAGGAAGAATGTAAATAATCATAGTTACAAAACTGTTGAACTCTTTTAAAAGGTCAGGTATAAGTTTTGTACATTCATGAATCTCAGTGTTTGATATCATTCAACCAAGTGAGGGTCTTCTCTGGTTTCCCTTTGCCAGAACTTTGTCAGACTTCCGGCCTCCTTTGCTCCAGTTGTCTGCCAACCCTATTTACAGTGTGAGAGTGATGGCGTCGAAGGCTTTGGTTGCCATGACACCCCCCTCAGAGTACATGAGCATCCTCATCAAGCTGACAGCTCAACTGTCTAGCCCACAGGAGCGCTACTGTCACAACCGGATCCACGGACAGCTGCTGCAGATCAAAGCTATTCTAGAGAGAGCTCTCTGCACGCTCAGGTGAGACTTAAAAGAGCTGTTTATTCATTCATCAGACACTGTGGGGCTTTGAAATTCAGCTGTGTTTCTATTCCCAGTGGCCCTCCAGCTGACCTCTGTGAAGTGCTGAGCAGAATGGATGCTGCACTGTGGCTGGTGACTCAGGCTCAGCGCTGCCCCCTGGTGAGAGCAGCTTACCTCGGGGTGGCAGACTCACTGAGGCAATTCTGCTGCGAGACCTTCCTGTCACAGCTCAGTGACACACTCATGCGTGACCTGCAGATGCCTCAAGTAGAGCTTCAGGTAGATAAACAGGAGGAGAGAGTTGACATGCATCAAAGGTGTCTGTCCCTGAATCAACCTGGGACATTGAATTTATATTGGCATTATTGTAACATGCACTTCACCTCAACACAGCATTTTTCTAAACAGTTCAGGTTATTGCACCTTAGGCCTCTTCTTACTGGTTGTAAGCGGGTGGAGCTCTGTTGGAAAAACATGTATTTCTCTACACCAATCAGAATTTAGCAACATTTAAAGGTGCAGTCTGTCAGACGATCCGTTCACAGACATTGAATATAAATGCATTTTTATGTTTTCAGCCTATAATATTGATTTTTTGTGATTTTGTTGGCTCAGAATGCTACCTTTTATATCTACATATATCTATAAACTGCTTCCATGAAGCCTGTCATGTTAATGATCGGGTTTTTTCTGTAGAACTGACAAACTGGTTCCAGAGGCCATTCATGTATTTCAAAGCCTAAATTGTTCCCTACTTACTCGGTAAGGTATGATAAGAGACGGGGCATTTAGTTTGTTTCAATGTGTGCAACCACACAGCTAGATGTCACTGAATCCAATACACTGCTGCTTTAAATGTTGTCAATCAAATATGATCAAACTACATTCAAGCAGCTCTGATGAAGCACATTAGCAGAGTTTAAAAGCATTAAATCCACAATAAATTAAAACCAAAAAGATTTTCTTCTTATTGCAAATAAACCCAAAAGTTGTCTCTGTATGAAATTGCTGGATCTTAGGCAGAAAATAGGACACTCATGCAGGACCTCGATGCTCATAGTGGATTGAAAAAAAATTGTTCTCTCTAAGCACTGTCATGCTGCCCAGATGTTTTTTTTTGTCCACAGGTTGGGTTGTCATCCTTTCAGCAACAAGCCATACACTTCCTATGTGCAGATCTAAAGTGGGCATGTCAAATCTGGGACAACTTCTCTGCACTGAGCCCTGATCTGAGGCTCTCACTGGTCTCCTGGGTGGTGGATGGGCAGGGTTCACCTCAGACCACCTTGACAGCTGTGATCCAGAGGGTGTTGCAGGTGAGACATGATTTGTTCCCCAGACAGCTCAGCACGAAGAAAAGAACGTCTCTAAAAACCTGTCTAACAGCATTCAGTTTAACGACCTTCTCAGAGCACAATGAGAGGAAATATGGGAAGCAGGGATAGGCTCAAATGTAATGCCAAGTTAGGCTGCAATCTGGCTGAAGATCTCCGACATAAGCAAGGGTGTGCCACTGAGCTATTATATTCTCTAACTGAGGATATTTAACTACAGTACAGAGGATGTCTGTCCTACTATTATTTGCTGTTCATGCAGGTCATTTAGATAAACTCTCCTGTAGGTCACATTATCTAGACCACCCAGTTGCACGTTCTTGTATCCTGTTCACTGTCTAATTGACTCTCATTTAAATAAACTTGATAAGATATGACACTGTTTATCTAAACGGCATGTAAAGATAGGGTCTGTTAGTGTGGTCTAGTTATTTATTTCACTTCACTATCAGTTGTAAGTAATATGTAGTTATAAGTGACGTATAATAAGAGAAACAGGAAATGGGATTCTCATTATAACTTTTAAAACAGGACATGTCATTTTTATATAACTTTTTAAACAAGATGTTGGGATTAATTGAAGAACGGAACTAATGGAAACTACTGAAATGGTCCAAGTACCATGTTCACCGTCTTCTATTTATTTGCCGAACACATCAGTTGAAATTATTAGTGTGTGATAAAAGCATCTTTTTTTTATTGTCATATGCAGTAATTTCAAATTCTACCTGTCTTGGGTGATGCCAGTTGGCATTTATAAGCACATTGATCATTAGACACATGTAAATTAAAGGCCTGTACTAATGCTCTCCATAACCAGTCAAACCTCAAGGAGGCGTTGTTGAGCCACAGTGTGGAGTACCGCAGGACCTACCTCGCAGCCCTGGCAGCAGTGATGGCCGGGGGGGATTCTACTTTACCCCAACATCTCCCTCAGTTGGCCCCACTGGAAGAGCCAGTTCTACCTGACTGTCTGGATTTGTTGCTTGGGGACCTTGAGGACCAGCATGGTGGACCTGAGTTTCTGTCCCAGGCTCTGTTTGTTGCTAGTCTGCTGCTTTCCCAATGCTCAGACACCAGGTGTGACGTATTTTATTGTTTTGTTTTTCAAATTCACTATGGAGTCACATACTAAAACACCTCACCTGCAGCTTTGATTGTCTTCTTAACTTTGTGCAAATCAGTCTAATGACATCCGTGCTCCAGCGATGGTGCAGTGTTCTGGAGTGCCAGTGTTCCCCAGATGCCCCTGAAGTGCTCAGGATGGCGTGTGCTGAAGCTCTGTGTGTTGCTGGAGTTCCTCTAATGAGCCAAAGAGACCACAGCGCTCTGCCTGCCATCATGAGCAGGTCTGATGGAGGTCAAATAGTATTGCCAATTAAATGAAACGCTCAGTGATATGTTAAAATTAAAAACATATCTTCCTGGTTTAGGTTGATCAGCACAGGCCTGTGCTTGCTGCAGGACCAAAGCCAACAGGTGAGGATGAAAGCAGCCTGTTTTACCTCCATGCTGCAACATGTGAGAAGAGGAGACAACCACAGGAGCGTCTACCTCATGCAGGTTAACCAGGCTCTGCCGCTCCTACTGGATCTGCTACTGGAGGAATGCTGGGATACTCCTGGCACACTGGAGGTGCTACTGTGTAACCTGCCTCAGTCTGACCTCAGATCTGTGCTGAGAGAGGCCTCACAGACGGGGTACGGTACCTCAGTCAATACGCTTGTATGAACACAAGAGCCTAGGGTTGCTTAAAGGGATAGTTTAGGATTTTTAAGTGCTTGAGGCAATATCTATTAAGTAAGTGTGTTACCTACAGTAGTACACCCCCAGTTTGATATAAGACACTATGCTGTGATGTACTGCTGTGGACGGGGTCTCATAACAGAATGTATTTAAGCCGCCTCAGAAAAGGCCCACACAAAACAAATCACTATTAGTTTAATTTTAAACTATATTAGGAAAGAACCCTTCACCTTGCCCACAGGAAACTGTAGTCAGTAAGTGTTTCTCTTCAATGCCACCAGACTACTTTGACAAAAACAGTAATTTTACCTCGCAGAACACAGGAGTTGCTTGTCTACCATTGCCATGAATGGGTAATTTGTTTGTGATATTATGTGACTCTGAATTGTGTGAACCTGTCATGTGAATTTGTCATCCACAAACAAACGAATTGATCGTGGTAACAGTGGACCAACAGCTCCCTCTCCTACACAGTAAAACTCTGATTTTTGTCAAAGCAGTCTGGTGGATTTGAAGATAATGACGTTGGATATAATGGAGTCAGCAGAAAACGAATCCTGTTAGCAGGTGGCCAAAATATATGTAGCTGCAGACTATCACTTAAATTGTTTTTGTTACTGTTTTCAGTTCTTCCAGTCTGTATGAGCAGGATGAAGCCAATGTGTTTGCAGAGCCCTCTGTGATGTCCGCACAGGTGCTGCCCTACCTGCTGCAGATGGCTGAAAAATACTCTGAATCCTCTGCTTTGGCTCAGAGCCTGAGCACATGGGCAGAGGAGAATGCTGCACAGGTGTTGGACAGCCTTGCAGTCTGTAAAGAGCTCCAGCCAGGTACCACACTAGCATGCCAGTCTGAATGTGTCTGATGAAATCATATATTATGTCTGTATTATGTTTTCTGTGTTACAATATGGTTATTTGTTCTCTCTAGCTGAGACATTGACCCCAGCCTGGCTGTCACTCCTCATGGATTCCCGTCTCCACAGTACACTGTGTGGCCTCTTGACCAGAGCTGCTCTTCTCCTCTGCCTCTTGAAAACATCTGATGATATACAACACCTTTGTAATCCTTCAGCCCTACACATGACTCTACAGGAAGTTTGTGGTCTTCTCAGTCAGAATGGTATACACTTTCCCTCTGCATTAACAGCCGCTGTGGCTGGAGAGCTGCCATTGTGACTGAGCAGAGGGTTGTTTTGCGTACACTCAATGAACAGAGGCTGTTGGGTGATGTGGCTCAGGATGAAATTACTTGTGGATATTTCTGGAATGCTTATACCATCTGGGTATGCAGTTAGTTATGAATGAGTGTTGCTGCTGATGCTGCAGTACACCAGCATTTGGCAGTCTTAGTTATGTAAGAGCTCAGTGGCTTCAGTCTGTTGTATCCGTTATCATATAACCTGTACAGAGAACAGACACACTATGCATTAGGTGCCATGCACAAATGGACAGTGACGCAAAACTGTTCTTGATGAACTTCAGAGGCCTGTTTTTGCGGCATTGATTTTATAGAAGATTTTACATTTGTCTGAAGTTTTGTTATTTCTAGAGGATAACTCTTAGGTACAGCCACCAGCATAGCCCCAAATCTATCATCATGATCACTGTCACCCCGAAGCAATATGCTCATTCTTATTCCCAGGGCAGTGCTACAGATTGTTTGTCATGTCTCAGCAGTAACAGTAGCTGGGCGCAGACTGATGCAGTGATGTAATGCAACAGCATCAGGAGAAATTGGCTGCTTGGTGCCCAGCGGGGGCATATAGTGTATGTTTTAATGCTCCATTAGAGGCCTTCTGCTTGGATAAGTGTCCATTTTCCAGCCACATGAGGGCTGAAGATGATTGACTGGATTTGATAGGGAGCCATCAGTTGCTCCGCAACGGACCACACACTAGAGCAGTCTTACATCATCAGATAGCCCACTGCTTTTGTTTAAGAAGGGGCGGCTCTCAGCAGTAGACAAACACTGACATGAAAGAGCTTGTGCATGCTATGGTTAGCCATGTTAGGCTATTAATGACATGTTCATGGACGTTTTTATTGTTGTATCTTCTATTTTATTTTGATACGGTATTGTCAGCACTAAATTCTCAAAATCCAAACAATTTATCAACAGCTGATTATAAACAAGCTGAGTCAACGTTTTATACCTTATTCATTATTGTTTTGCATGTTCATAAGATACCTCCTCTCCTTTGTGTCCGCATGGAGCATTGTGCTTGTGAGCATCTAGATTATGCAACAGCTGCGACATCAATCTTGCATTAATGATTCACACATAAGGCTTATGCAATGTATTTCCCTATGACCCACGCCAAAATTAACACCTGGTGTGCAGAGCTCTGTGAGATTAACATGTGCCTCTAAGGAAGCCACAGGTGGTTCTCGTCATGTTCTTGACGCAGTCAGTGGTAGAACATGGTGCACAAAACAAGGATAATGAAAGTTACAGAGCAAAACTGTGAGGCCAACATTTTTATACAAACCTTAAATCTTCTTATGAAGAATTCTCACAAAGGTTTCATAGACTCAGTTATTTAAGAAAAGGTATAGTACCATATATTGGGAATAAGGCTTAGTTTTAATGAAATGAAACTAAATTGACTCTTAATTTATCGATCAGAATCAGAACAAGGTGTGTAATGTTGTGTCTTCTGCCTTAACCTGGAAACGTTTGCAAAATGAGTTTTAAAACAAGGTTAACAGTTTCCTGAAGGAAAAGTGTGTATAAAACTGGAAAATGACCCCCTGCCTTTAAAAAAGGCTTCTCTTGTTACTGTGTGCAGAGTCACTCAGTAAGCTGTTGTCCTGCTAATGAAATGTCTAACTATGGCAACAGGGAACAAGGCCAAGTAGGTACAGCCACTTTTATTGTTTGTGTGTGTGTGTGTGTGTGTGTGTGTGTGTGTGTGTGTGTGTGTGTACAGGTGCACAGACGTGTGCGTGCCATTTGCAACATTTGAGTGTTTTTCCACTGAATTGGGCAGTGCATCTTACCTCTTCACATTTAACAATTTCAACAGTTAAGTGTTTTATTTTATTCAATAAATATAAATACAGTGATAATCTTAATGAAACTGGTTCATGAAAAGGGGCATTGTGCATTTTTTAAAAGAATCTTGTATGCTGAATATAATAAAATGAACTGCTGATGTTATTTTGCAAAAGTGTTTTTTGACTATCATGAACAAGACTTTCAGTATTTTGAATAAATAACTTAAAAAAAACAAAAACAGTCCTGGATTGTGTGTCAGATTGAAATGATTGATCCCACTCCTGGTTAAATGTTGGCCAGTTCTAGACTTTACTGACTCATCTTTCAGCTCTGTTTTCTGAAACGTTAGTCGTAGTGCAAACAAAAATGTTCCCAGTTTGTCAAAACTATAAGGTAAAAAACGTGCAATTGTGACTTTGGGGGCGGGTTGGATTTATGAGATTGTATGTCATCAGTATTATAGATACATGATCCGTAAATACTTTCTATAACTTAACTGTAGCAACTTAAATGAATTATTCAAATCAGCTCAGATTAGGCTGTTACTCAGCAGGTAAAGTTGAAAACGTTGAACCTTTAATCTGTTTTCTTTCTTTTTGATTTTTTTAAAGCCAGTTCCAAATGTGTTCAGCCTCTAATAGTCTACCCAGTGCATGCTGGGAGAAGCTTCTGGCCCCTGCAACCCTGAATGAGCAGAGAGTGGTGAGAGTGCTGGACAGATGCTGTGTGTTTACTCTAGTAATTGCCTGAAAACTGGGTGCGAATCTCTTTGAAAAAGTGGCTTAGTGAACATTGACTGAGTCAGGCGTTGGCTGCCCTCTTTAGCAAGCAGCCAACAATCACCCAGGGTCTCTGTGCTGAGAGTGCACAGCTCCCTGTGCACAGACAGATAGAGGTAAATACTGTTGGCAGCTGTCCTTAATCTACCAGCCTCTGTGGAGACCTCCACTGTCCGAGGCCAGTGGAAACAAAACAGACCTCGTGGGGTGGAGAGGAAGCCTGGGAAGCAGGAAAACTGGCTTTGGGCTGATGCACCAGGGACTGAGAGGCAGATATGAGTCTGGAGAGTATAAACGGAAGTAACGACTCTGTGTTTTAAAATGAAAATGGAAAGGAGAACAGCTATTTATAGGCAGCCTCAGAAAATGCAGTAAGCATGGAAATTAGAGTTGGATCGGGAAAAGGAAAAGTAAAAAGTTTGAGGGTGGATTACTGAAGTAACCGTTTGCAGCTTGAACTAAAATGTGAATGACCTTTTTGAGTTTCAGTGCGGACTGTTTTGACGATGTGTTAATAATCGCAAGGCTGCATGCCATGATAACATGCCAGGCTGTATTTCTGCTGAGTGTGTGTGTGTGAGAATAGTGAGGCTCTAGGACCTTGAGGTTTGTGCTGCAAAGGGCAGCTCCCCCGCCTCTTTCTCCTCCCACTGAAGGCTGTTTACTAAGAAAGCTCAGCTCCTTTGACAAAAACAAGGGCTGCGACCCCAGCGGTAGGAGCAGTGTGTCTGATTCACACTCAGCACAGGCTCTTCGTCCATTTTGTAGTTGTTTATTTTTTTTGTTTATTTTTTTAGAGGAATAAAGGAAAACAATAGCGCACCATGTTATCGGTGAATTCAGGCCGTCAGCTCTGCAAAATGTTTTTCTCTTTGCACGTTGTTTTCCTGAGCGTGTCTATCGTGAAGAGCAGCGCATCAAATGGGAACCAAAAAGGTAATAAGATACCTCGTGCACAATTTCTTTTATTTAACCTGTCGGGTTTTTTTTGGCTAAAACTGCGCACAGTCTTGTCTCAATCGATTCACGCGCATATTGTTATTTATCACCTTTATGTATCTCCTCCGTTTAATTGCGCAGTGACTCATATGTTGTTATTCTCAGACTGCGTGAGGTCCAGCGGTGTGGAGTACAGAGGGGAACAGCAGAGCTCCTCATCAGGTCTGACCTGTCTAAGCTGGACCAACACCACCAGGGACTATGATGTTAACATCCATCCTGATTCACAGACAGGTAACAGAGTCAGTTGGTGTGCTTTTGCTTTTCTGTTTTGTTTTAATGCAGAGATTGGTGAAGGATGAAGTCTGTGGTTCTTCTCCTGTTTTTCTGCTGTCGAGGTCATGTTGATGATTTGAAAACGGCACTGCTGTTCATAGGCACAACTGAAACATCTTTGCTGAGATGTTGATTATGTTAATGCAACATAACACAGCATGCTACAGGCCTGCAACTAATCTTGAGTTGATGTACAAGCTGCCTCTGCAGCTGCTGCACCAGTGATTTGTCTGTTGTTTATGGTGTTAAATTGCTTCTATGATACAATAATTGCCATCTCCTTTCTTTGTGCTCACCATGGCCCGTTCATTGTAGTGAGATGAAGTAGTGTTAATGATTAATGAATCCAGTGGTTAAGCCACACAGCAGCACAGGCAGACAGACAGGAGACAAGCCTATATTTTCCATGAGGCATCAGTAACAGGCTTGTGCTGTTTTTATCGCTCCTCCTGTAGGTGTTGGAGATCACAATTACTGCCGAAACCCAGACTCCTCCGAGAGGCCTTGGTGCTACATTGCTGGCCCAGATGGGACAGTCCAGAGACAATTCTGTGCAATTGACACATGCAAAGGTAGGTAAACATTGCACAAACACTGTTCAGATGAAGAAATATCCAAACTGGCAAAGATAGATAAGACATTTTTCATATCAAAGACAAAACAACATTGAAATGGTTTTCTGTCAGAACGCTTTTCTGTCAGAACATCGTGAGGTTTTTCAGACTTTGTTCTGCCAGCAATTACTTTCTCCTCTCTGTAAAGCTCTCATTATTTTAAAAAAAGTAGGCTATGCTTGGGGAAAATAATGAGGTGAGATTTTTGTAGTTATGCAAATGTTCTCATTAGTCAACACACACAAAAAAGATGAGATGCTTGACGAGAGGATGCAGCCAAGTTTTAAACTTTGGTGGGTCAGCAAAAAAGTTTGGGTTCTTCCTCTTGTGTTTTTACCACATATGTTTAGAGATGAATTACTGACAGTATACTGTATATATTATGTGTTTTCCTATTTAAGAATATTAGTCTGTAGTAGGTCAGTTGGTCAGAGTAAAGCCACTGTAAGAAGTCTTATCGACTTTGCCCTTTGTTTTCCTCTCGTCTGTGAAGCCAAACCAAGTCACACAAAAACAAAGCCCCGCAGTCACATGTTAAAAAGTTTATGTTCCAGGAAGCTGTTGGCCACACCCCAACCTGAGCTCATTGGCGGAGAGAAATATTTTTCACTCGGAGACTCACTTGGAGGCAGCGAATTGGCTGCTTCAATCTATGACTTCATGCCCTTTTACTGTGGCAGTTCATAAACAACAACCTGCATGGAGGAAATGGAAAAAAAAAGAGTTAAAGAGCAGATGCAGCTTTAACTTCCTGTCTCATGAGCACGCTGAGCCTGTTTGTGTCTTGCACATATGAAATGCATTTGCTAGCCACTCCTCTTCCAACAATATCATGAGGGCTGTTTCAGGGCAGCAGAAGAGTCTGTCGTGTCAGTGGTAACGTTATTGCACCAGGAGTAATTGGAAACCACACGGTCCAGATGATGCACTTCTAGTCAAGTCAAATCAAGTTTAAGTGCATTATTACAGTAAGCGTTTCCACACAGTATGCAATAAATCAAGATTAATAAAACACTTGAAGAGTGTTCGGATGAAGATAAATCAGATCTACTGTGCATATAAATAAACACTGAATACTTAAAGGGCCTTTCCTTTTTAATGTGCTTGAATTGACATGAGGAAAAAAGTAATGTTATTCAGCAACAGAAAAGATAAATTCATCAACTGATAAATAGAGGTGTTTCATTACACTGATGCAAAAAAATAAGATGCAAATCCCCAAATTAAGCAGCCCTGAAGCAGTGGTCAGTGAATTGCACCCATGATCGTTAGACACACACGTTGTAATGTAATGATGTGAGTGATTCGATGTTGATGCCCAAATTTACTTTGATATGATTTGGTTTTCATTAACACTTCACCAACAGTAGCACAGCTCAGATTATCCCCAGTCTAACACCATTTAACACTGTTGTTTCATTGTTTAATTGTGTCTTTAGAAAAAGCCTCTACTGTGCCGGCTGAGGCTGAAGCCCTCGACCTGACAGGGACCACTCCCTCAGTAGAAAGCTTCCAGCCGGCCAAGTCAGGTCCTTCTCAGGGAGAAGTTGCTGCAGTGCAGCCAGTGATGGGAATCAGCCAGCGAGTGCACACACGTCCCAAAAAGAAGAAGGACCTTGGCACACTTGGTATGTTGGTAGCTGTAATTATTCAGAAAATGTGTATGATATTGGTGGTACAGACTTACCTGCAGTTAAAAGTAGTTAGAAGTAACTGGACTAAATATCTTTGTGATATATTTAATGTTCAGTTTTTCCCATTGTGTTTTGCAGGCTACGTTATCGGCATCCTCATGATGGCGATTATAATCATCCTAGGAGTCGGCATCACTCTTGGCTACTTCTATAAGAGGTCAGTATCTTAATCAAAGCAAGATTGATCAATGAATTATTTGATTCAGCATTGGAGGGATTTTATGAAAGAGGACCCAGTGTAGTGTATTTTCTTGCTTTTCTCCTTTTGAAGAAGCCTTTAATCTGTTGACAGGATGTCATTATTACCTTGTGTACATCTACTGTAGCCTTGGCATGAAGCCAAATGGGCTTTGTCTTCCTTTTTCCACAGGCACGTGCAGCTTTTTTGATTGCTTAAATATGCACTGCGGAAATGCCAGTGTGATCAGTTAAACACATGATAGCATGCATGTTACAGGTCCCTTGAGTTTTGGGCATCAGCTGTTGTTCACATTCCTCTGCGATGCTCTGTTGTTCCACTTGGATGTAATGCAGCCATTTTATTGCTTTCATCACAACAACCACAGCGCAACATGTAAAGAAACATGTCGGGAAGCGAAATGCCTGCAATCTGTTTTAAGTGTTCTTATTTTATATTCTTGAAAGACACTAGAACATGGAGGAGGGGTTGGATTGGACAGAGAAGCCTGCAGTTATATAATATGCCAAAATGACGTCCCCGATGATGTGAAGGAGGGGAGTCTCATTCCCTTTAGCACAGCATGAAATGCCCTTACAATTCTGTGTTTGGCTCCCAAATCTGATTAGCAGTGGCCCTGTCTTTGTCTTCTATTTTTAGGAGGTGATTATTAATAAGGAGGAGTAGCATGTTATGTCAGAGGGTTTAGATCTGCCCTCAGCATACAGTGACATCACCTTCAGTAATGTGATAGATGTGTGGCAAGCATGCACACGTTACCTGCAACTTTCCGCTGCTCCTCCACTGACCAGGAGTAGCTGGAGACCACAACGTGCCTCCTACAACATAAATTACGTTGACCTTTTTCACTCGAGACGGTGTAATGCAGTTAGAGGTTCATAGTATACCCCCACTGGGAACAGGCTCTGGACCAACCAGTAGGAGTATTTGTACTGACAAGGACACTGATCCCTTGCAGGTTTCCCATCCGTGAGAACTGCAAATAACTTGAGGCACTGCAGTGATCTACATATTGTTTGACTCCAAGAAAGCACAGCTTCATTTTTAAAAACAAATTTTAATTTAGAAAACACTCTGTAAACATGAGGCAATTATTATTAAATAAATAGTTTTACAGGTTGCAGACTATTGAGTACCTTTGCATACTCATATTAGTGCAAAATTTGTGAAAAATACAGATTAAACAAATTTGTCTTCATTTGCTAATTTAGCTTCAAAGGTGCCTGTAGGCACAGTATCTTGTCCTTATACAGAGCCAGACAAGCTGTTTTTAGTCTATGTACAAAGCTTTAAGATAATTATCTGCTGGCTCTTGGTTCATCTCAACTAATTCTCTGCTTTCTGTTTCTGGTAAATCTGAAAATCCTGCACAGAGTTGGAAAAACCCAAATATGCCAGCAGCTAAAACGAATCACACCCGTAGCTGAAGAATAGGTGGTGATATACAGTGTTTTTCATGTTGCACAATATGCTGCACTGAGGCAGGCAGGTATATTGCCCTGTTTTGGCTCCAGATCAGTAGAAAGCAGCCTCATGCTGCTTCCCATGTTGCTTTGGAGGAGATAAACTCCTTGCCAGCTCTCTGTTCCCTTTCACCATCTGTCCCTTGTGTTCACTGCAGACCAGGCACTTGTTTTAATAGGCTCTCTTATCCACATACAGTATGTTATCTGAAGCTCCTTATCATGAATATTTAGCTTGGGTGGCCCCAAAAATGGTTCTGCACATAGCAGCCTATCAGCTACAAGTAGCTACTTAAGGCTATAATTGTCTTTATAATGGCCATTTTTATTATAGCAACAGTAAAACAAGACTAGATTCTGATTTCTAATTGGCATGATTGCTTTGATCTTAAGCCCAGATCAACAGTTGAAGGGGCTATGTATTGATAACCCTTCTCCTCAGCTCTACTCTGCATTTTAGCTCCTTTCAGCCTATTGTTTTGGCATCCTGGTTCATAACTTCACTCTTTTGGTTTCGGTCTCTCATTTTGGACTGCAGCCAGCTGTTTTCAGCCGTGGAAGATTTTAGATAACCCTTGTGTATGTGCTAACTATGAGGTCCAACCTGCTGGCAGGCACACAGAGCGACCAGCTACAGTTGTTGGAGATCAAAAGAGATTTAAAAGAAACTGAATATTGTTGCAACTGCTAGCTAAGTGTGTTTCAAGCATTTTAAACTGTCCACCATAATAACTTTACATGTTAAATGTGATTTTATGTCAGCGTTGTGTTCCGTTAAAACATATAGGTGCTAACTCTAACAGCACTTAATGAATGTCTGTTATGGTTTGTCTGTTCAGGGGTCGGGACTTGAAGAAGCAGCATGAGCAGCGAGTGTATGAGCGTGAGATGCAGAGGATCACCCTGCCTCTGTCGGCTTTCTCCAACCCCACCTGCGAGCTGGTAGATGAGAATACCATTGTAATCACGGCAGAGCACGAGACGACCCCCATCCAGGAGGGCGTGGAGGGCGGGGACCCTCTCATGGGCCAACAAGCCGGTACCCCCGGAGCATGAGCTGGCGTGTAGTCCTTAAAGAGGATTATGATAAGTTTTTGTGGACCAAAACACTCCCATCTTTGTTCCTCCACTTTGCCTCCCTGAGTGACCTCTCTTTTAAAAGGAGTAGGGAGCAGCATTTGCTCCAAAGACTTGAACAGTGTCCTTTGTGTCCAATTTGCTTTGGACTGATATATCCGAGGCACAAACAAGATAAGATGACACACAATGGACACAGTCTTAACAACTAGAAACCATTAAGGGGAATCTGCTGATAATGAAGATGCCAAGAGGTCTTTAATATTTTAATAATCACACTTGATACATTTGATAGCCAAAAAAATAAGGTTATGTGCTGCCCCTTTGAATAACAGTATGAATATCTAGTCAAATGGATGTTGACTAGCCATTGTTTATTATGGAGTGTGAACCAATTCTTCATGAAGAGATGGTGTTTTGAACGGGGGAATGTTCATAACTGTATGTTTTTTTTAGTATTTACATGTGGAGAAGGTTCCCTCCACAGGGTGTGTGTGTGCGGTTACATGATAAATATGTGACAGATTTTTTTTTTTTTTATTGACCCGCTGGCTGTGCCGAGGAAGACGCGAATAAGAGTCGTGTATGTATAAAGACTGCTTTGTCTTGGAGACACACTGGTGACACAGATGTGAGTGTCCAAAAATAGTCATCCTCCTGAAAGATGGGATGAGGGAACATGAGGTAAAACAGACCCATTGTATTAGGGACAAGGGAAATTGCCTTAGCATGATACTTCTGAATGTATTGGGTTATCTTTTCCCAGGTGTTTCTTTCTTTTTTTTCTCTTTATACTTGACTGACAGGGCCAACAGAGTTACAAAGCATAATGGCGACCATAGGCAGACATGAAAGAGGACATGCCCTTTTCTTCCACAGGTTAAGGAGTGACAGGAAATAAACAGCGTGCTCTCAGGAAGCCTGAGAGACACTAGTTAGTCCTCAGGACAAAATAGCACTGCCACAACACAGAACAGATGGCATCAGAAAATAAAAAAGCCTCAAGTCTGTCTGTGCGTAGCAGGACAGCGAGTGTGTCGGAGTGCTGAAGAAGCCTGGTGCCTAGATAATATTCAGACATTTGAGTTATGCACTTGATGCTTCAGGGTAGAGACGGAGATGGAGTAGAGTAGGAACAGTCCAAAGGTTGGTGTTGCTCGCATTCAAAAAACATTCAAAAACATGAAGGCATGCACATGGTCACCTGCTGTATGTTTTTATTCAGGGACCATTTATTTGCATCTTAAAAGAGTAGAGAACTACTGATTGAGGAAGACATTTAGAAAATAACTGCCTGACAATAGACAACATTGTAAACATTAGATTTTTAATTTGATACACCATTAATTCCCAGTGTATGTTTGTTAACACTCCATTACTTCATATGATCTTGTCTTGTGATTATTGCTGGACCCACATCACTGGTAATCTTTGGTTGCTGTTGCTCCATTATTTCATGCGCGCGTGCAGGTTGTAATGGTTATTTTCTTCATAAGAGCAACATGTTCAGAGTAGTTTTGTTCATCATTTGAAACATTTTAGTACCTGTTGTTTGTATGAAATGCAGATTTTCACTGCTGAGACTGAAATAAAACATCAAACACAGACTACATGATGTCATGTAATCTTTATGTTTAAAGCTATGCCACGCTGTTGTTATGCAGGGTCTGCTCACAGTAGGAACTTCTTTGCACCAGCCCCCTCTGTTGGCAACTATGGAGTACATCACATTAGTGACTGGCATCATCGGAGGAAGGTTAAGACATACAGACATATACTCAAGCAACACAAGCAGCTGAAGCAGAAAAACAGCCTGGTAGTCACATTCACTTTCCAATTGATGCACTTTTGGTTTCTTATGAGACACTTACCTTTGAGGCTAAAGACTTCAGAAGACATGTTCACTGTTATTTGATATAAATTACAGCAAATAAGTAATTATTAATCTGCAAGTAATGAAAATAATTTAAGAGGTTATCTTCAATCTCATTTATCATTTACTTTATAAGATCAGGATCAAAAGTAAAGTTATAAAGATGCTCCATATGGACCAAATGACAAGTTCAGCAATCAATGATTTTGTACTTGCAGAGAGCAAAAGGCTTCTCATTGTACCTGTTGTACCTGTGAGCATCCCCTGGACTTATAATGTTGGTTTATGGGTAAATAATTACAATAGCTTTTTTGTAGTTTCACATCATAGCTTCTTACTGACTGTCATTTCTTTCTTTTTTTTTTTTGGTTCCTTGCAAAAAAGATATGATCCCTTCATGTCTGATGTCCAGTTCACTGTGGTCTTTGTTTTGAGGCAAAAACAGATCTACATATCCTCAACTTTGATCATGAGCTGGAACGAAAGAGCTGATACTTTGAATCAGTTTTACTAACAAGCAAAATTGAAGAATGACAATATAAAAACAAGTCGAAGGGTTTATTTATAAAACACTACAGCGATATAAATAATAGTGGTTACAACTGGTCGTCAGTACCCTTCATGATGATAGCAAAAAGGCAGAAACGTCCGTCGTTGACGAAATGTCTAAAAATCTACAAATTTAGAGTTCCCATTAGAAAATGACATCAAATTAGATGCATACTATGTACATATTTATATACATTGCTTAAGAAAACATCCAGTTCTTCAAAGCAACTTTCATGATTACGGTCTGACAATAATTACTAAAGAGCTTCTGTGCTGAAGGCATCAGGTGTTTGATAAAAAAAAAAAAATATCAGTGTGACAACATGAAAAACCAAAACGGTGTTCACTCATCATTCTAGGAAGTGAATTAAAATCATTTGACTACAAAGTACAAAACCATACTTGTAATCATCTCGTCAAAAAGTATATCAGTGGTGCTTAGACAAAAAAACCCCCAAAACAAAACAAAACCCAGAAAACAGTCCTTCGCCAACTTGTGCCAAATCTCAGAGTGATGAAACTATTTGGGGTCAGTGTGTGTTTTGCTTCCACTGCTGCCTTAAGTCACGCCTGGTTTCTCTAGGCCCTGCCCTTTGTTTACTCGGGCAGTGAAGCATCTTTGTTTTCTTTTGCTGCCGCAGTGAAGGGCAGATCTGTGCATGCCACACATAGCACATGACAAGTTCAGAACCAGAAAAACAAAACTTCCACGGTTTGAAGATGCTTGTCGTCTGAAGGGGAAAGTTGCATATTGCCTTTATACATAGTAAACATTAGGACAACCCTGTGTGAGGAGAGTAAAAAAAAAAAAATATTAGTAGTTAACACTTGTCTTTTTGAAATGTGTCTGTCCACTCACTATGTAGTTCATTGTCACTCAAGGGTCAAGGTCTCACACAGGGAGATTGGTCCAGCTACCTCAGGTTATCCAGTTCTCACATGGCTCGGGTTCAACGCATTTTTCCTCTTTTTCTCATCCACAGTATTAGTGCAGCAGCTCAGAGGGGTCAAAGGAAAAGACTGTTCCTAGGTGCAATTGCCCGTAATGCTGGATGAGTCTGGAGAGGCCGCTGTTGGGGTTAATGACTGATCTTGATCTGTGCTCTGGGCTGCGGAGACATCTTTAGGCCAGTGGAGTTGACTCAGACTCTGATGCAGTTCATCCAGTTCAGCTGGCAGGGGGATCCCCAGCTCCTGGTTGAGGGACAGAGCTTCAAACCAGTCCTCCAGCTTCTGGAAAGGTGGACTAGGGAAGAGGACAGAGCACAGAGGGCACACGGAGGGGGTTTGGGGTTAAAAACCAGATTGACAAGGTTGAGAGAAAACACAAGGAAACAATCTGGCAGCAGGGGTGTGTGCCTCTACAGGCAAGCCAGGATGGCATCTGAAAGTAGTCCCCGCCCCTGGTTTCTTTACAGACTCTTTGACATCAAATCTGTTCAGCTCTTTTCATGATCAAGTGTCAGCTAAAAACCTTTCAACAGCAGGTACTCACCGGTTGTCTGGTGTGAGGTCGCAGCAGGCCACAGTCAGTGGAAAGAAAGCTGGTGGACAGTCATCGGGAAGAAACTTCTCCACAAATTTGCCAACGTTCAGGCCAAAGTCCAGAGTCCTGGGGAGGCACTCAGGGTCTGCATATACCTTTCCTATGATCTGATCGTAAGTAAGAAGATGGGATAACAGTCAATCCATTGAAAAAAGTAACAGATAGAGATTTACACTTATGGGTGAATAGATTAAGCACATTTTCTGCTCTTTAAAACACAATACTGTCTCTTTGCCTGACATCCTGGCATTTTCTAATTCCCAAAACTGCACTTTTGATATGCAGGCTTGCACCTATTTGGTATTCTGATATTTGTCAAGATTATGTTGTCATGATCTGATAATGCAGAATGAAACTACCACTTGCGTTTTCCTGGAAGCTACCATATTCAGGATTTAAGGATTGCCTCAAAGAAGGCATTGCATTTCCAAGCTATGTTACCAAAGCAGATAATCAGGCTAAAACGTGTTCCTACCTCGCAAAGCACAATCCCAAAGGAGAAAATATCCACCTTCTCATCATAGCGTTTACCTGAAATAGCACGGTAAAGTATAAAGTAAATGCACTCATCGGCCCAAGGGAATGAATCATCTTCTTTAAATAAAGTTGGTAATTCACGGTTTATTGTCAGCCGATGCTCACCATTTAGCATCTCTGGAGCCATCCAGTAAGGGTTTCCCACGACAGTGTACCGCTTCTTTCTGTCGACACGTCTGAACACCCTCTTCTTGTTGGACGGTTTCTCGGGCGGGGGCTTAACTTTGTCCTCCACTACAAGTCGGGACAGTCCAAAGTCAGCGACGACGACAGTATTGTCCTGTTGGAAGATAATTGCTCAGTTTTAACTTGACATACAGTAAAGAAACACATTACTTTACACACGTGTACTTTTCATACATAACTAGGTATATAAACTGCTGATGGGAGAGGAATAAATGATTGATAACGTCTTGGATTCTCTGCTAGAATCTGATCAAATAATGTGATATTGTCTTAAATTCTCATTTAACTTCTCTGGTTTATGCATGCCGGCTCACACACAAACTGGCTTGGCAAAACACAAGGATGGGAACTACTTTTACTCACAATTGAATGCCATGCCAACTTGGACTCAGTTCATGAAACCTACAAATCGTTCCCACCCTTTATTCTCATTGTTCAAATTTTATGAGGTGTAAAGGCTTATTGGGCGCCATGTCACCTACCAGTTTAACCAGGCAGTTGTGAGAATTGAGGTCTCTGTGTATGATGCTCATTGAGTGAAGGTAGGCCTGAAACAACAAAAACAACCTTTTCAGAACTGTACACATTATGTCTGTGTCCGACACCATCTTTAATCCGTTTCCTCTATGAGCTGCACTGTGACCACACTCGGATCTCATGCTGCACATAAACACACAGCAGGCTGCAGATCTACGAATGTGAGCAGTTCACTCAAAGAGGCCTGAAAACATAAAACTGTGTAATATTTAACAAACTAAAACAGAGAAAATACTTTTTCTTTTATTGTTCACTCTCCCACTTATCATCTACTGTCTGTTAGATTCACCGACCCCAGGACCCCGTGTGGTAATCCCAATGCCCACAAGGGGTCCTGCGTTAAAGTTGCTCTATGGTGCAAAGATCTAGACAGCTGACAATAGCAGCCAAAGATTTCACAAATAGTAATGTGTTTGCGGGAGGCCAACTCACCATGCCAGAAGCGATGCTCTTTGCAAAGCTCACTCTTTGCTCCCATGGAAACGGATCCTGTTAGTCCCGAGTGAAGAAACAAAGGAGAGAAATGAATAGAAGCTCCTTCAGAGGCCATAATGCATAACAGGGGTAAATATAAAATGTCAGCGAGAGAAAAAGGTAGAGAGAGAAAAACACTATCCAACAGTTACTGTAAGCAAATTGTAACTTTTAGGAATGAAATTAAAACTGCTCCTCCCCCTGCATACTTTCAGCATAATTAGAGACAAACAAATAGCTTTCTCCTTCTACTCCCGCGGCAGTGTGCTGAGCTGAACTGCTCCTCAAAAATAGTCGGCTGTGTGAGGAGGAGGGGAGCACAGCTCTTTAAATTCACCTGGGAACACTTTCTACAACTTTTCTCATTCCACATCTTTGGCCAGTTGACATGCCAGCCAGCCCACTATAGAGCCGAGAGCCCACTTATCAGTGCAGAGTTTACTTCAGGTCAGACCCCTCCCACGCTGCAATCAGCTCTTTTTGTGGCCACTGAGGGTTTTTTGTGCTCTCATGTGGAGGAGAAGAGGGAGAGGGTTAAGTGAATCAACCAGATTAACTCACGGTGTCTCGGATGAAGTCCTTCAGGGTGCCTCCCTCAATAAACTCAGTTATCAAATTGAGCCTCTTGTCCTTGTAGAGCACACCGATGAACTTCAAAACATGGGGATGGTCAAGGCTTCGCATTACTTTGACCTGAAGATCGTGGAGAAACAGAATCAGAGTTTAAGGCAATTCTAAAATTACAAGATTTCACATAGGTGACATTTAAATTTAAATTTCATTAAAAACCCCTAAAATACAATAAAAACAAGACTAATGTTTCCCATCAGACTGGGGCAAAAACCCTAAAATAACAAGGCACAAAGAGGTAACAGTGGGATCATAAAGCATGCTTTGAATTGTGAGGATAATAAATCACAGCAGAGCCAGATGACTCTGTTTTGTCTGTGAGGAAGCACAGGCCTCCTGCTGCAGATTACCAACCTCCTTTAGGAAAGTTTTCTGGGTCTCCTCATCACAGCGGATCAGCTCCTTCATCACCATCACTTCTCCCGTGGCTTTATGAGTCACCTGGACAAAAGCACCACATGTTTGAACATGAAACCGCTGCGCAAGGAACCAACAAAAAGTCCTTAAGGGCAGAAGGAAAGTGTAATTGATCGCAGTTGGAGGTTTACCTTGATGGCCTGTCCGAAGAAGCCTTTTCCCAAGATCTCTCCATGGATGAGGTCACATGGTCGGAAGATGCGATGAGAGCAGCTACTGGAGGATCTTAAGGATTCAGAGCGCCCAATGTCTCGTGTGATACAAGGCATCTCTTTGGGAGAGTTTGGCCCCGGTGACTTACATATGCTATTGCTGCGCCTGGAATACAAACAATGTGGTTGATTAAACATTAAAATAAAAAAAATCTTTGAACTAATCTCTTGTTTACAACAGACCAACAACATGTCAGCAGTATGTTCCAACATACCTCAAAGACCTCCTTTTTAGTGTGCCATCGTCGACCACATCGGTTCTCTCCAGGACTGCGTCAGAAGGTGAGGACAGGCGCATACGGGATGTAGCTGGGACACCCAGGCTGGTTCTTGGTGATCCCAGTCTAAGTCGGTCTAAACGCTGCCTGACTGGGTCATACTCTATCAGCAGCTGCAGCGTGTGGCTGGTGCGGTGAATAAGATCATCCACCTAAACAAACAGATGAGGGGTTGAAGGCTTTTTAAATAAACATTTCTAAAAAGGAGATTTTAACTTAAACGTGCAGTACTGGACGTTTGCCTTCCCCTGAAGGAACAGTCAACGTCCTCATGACACCATAGACTCTGACCATGCTCCTAGTTGCTGTAGCTTACTCTGTAACTACAGTTGCAGACTGTCATACCAGACACCAACTTTAAAAACTCCGTAAATGAAGAAATACAGAGAGATGTGTCTGGTAGTGTCAGGCTTAATCAGCATTGTGTGTTTGATTTAACAAAGTGGTGCATCTGTTAATGCCAACAGCGCTGATCAAAGTCAAAGAGACTTGTTTGCTAATCATACTTTTTTAAAATGAATGCAGTCTGGCACAACAGTCCTGCTTTTAATATTGCAATAACAGTTATTGCAGGACTGTTGCTTTAGCTTTAGCTGTCTGTACCTAATAAACTGGAAACTGATGATACTTCTCCTCTGGACTCAGAGTAGATGAGGTAGATTACTTAACAGGACATGATTCCCACAAACAATATGACTTATAAAAGTCAAAACAAATTAAAAAACGTGTTTTAATTGGAGCCAATGTATTGCAACCTTTAAGATGGGATACAATACTGAGATATGCTATACAGGAAGGTGGGAGCTTGGAAAAAAAACAATAAAATAGTATAAATAAATGAAGCAGTGAATGATGACAGAGCTGGTATGAAGGGAGGGTGAGGTTGTGGGAATGAGCTTTTAAGTACAGTCATTCCACATACCGTCCTCTCCCTGCTAAAGAATGTCTAAATGATGGAGGAATGTGAGGAATGCCAAAAATCACATGTGCAGCTGATGTGTTATGAGAACATGCTCTGCAAATTCACTCAAGGAATGGACCATCCCATTAACAGCAACACTAATTAGCTCCTTTCTTTAAAATTTCAGATCACACATCACTCCATGAGAACCCACCTCCTCCTCCATCAGCGTCCCGACAGGAAGGCCATTGATCTCCAGAATCCTGTCCCCAACATTGATGGCATTTCGCACCTCTGGACTAATGAGCATCCCTCTGACTCTGGAACAACACAGTGTCAACACTCATATGTGAGTATTAGCATTATATACGGAAGGTTATGATGTAAGGACAGCATGTTGCAGAGAACTGAGTCACACTCTCATTATGTCTACGATCACTTTCACGTACAGCATGGCTGATGCTGTCCCTCCATCCCTCCCTCTCTCCCACTTACTCTTTGACTTGAACACTTGCCGAGCCGTTGACGTCCCTCAGCACTGAGACGGTGAGGCCCCTCTTGCCATTGGCTGCAGAGGGCATCGAGATGAGGGTGACGGTATGGGGCAGCGAGTCTAGGACCGAGTCGTGCGAGCGCTTTTCCAACATGGGTGTAAGAACCACCTGCTTGTAGCACTTTCCACTGCACACGACAGAACAGAGGGTGAATCATTGCATGTGTAGACAAGTGCTTGTTGTTAGTTAAAGGCCGCAAGACTGACAGAGTCATGGAAAAATGAATAACGCTTACAGCTGAAGTTTAACTCTAACTTAAAACTTTAAGTCCATCTTTTAATAGTAAATCTGCAGGTTAACTGAAACAACCGAACAATGAAGTGTCACTAGCGCCTCTATAGCATAACCTATTTCCTGTAACAATAACTCTAACTTCTTCATTTCATGGGTGCATTAATGTCTTTACAACCTTTACTTTTACCCTGTATAATTAACCTACATATTGAGACTGGTGTTAACCCAAAAACTGCATTGTGTTTCCAACAGTGGCAATAATACAAATACAAATACAAAAATAATACAAGCCTTCAAAAAGCATGCACGGGTGTCTTACCAGTAGAGTTTCGATCTCTCGACTAGGGCGTAGGTATCCCTGTCCTCAATCACCACCTTGCAGCTCAGACACACAAAGCACTCAGGGTGATACTTGTGTTCTCCAGCCACCTGGAACCACAAACAAAACGGGCTGGTCCTCAAAGTGTTCGGAGCAGAGGGAAGGAATATGCTGTTGTGCGTTGCTCGTCAGAGCTGAGTGTGCTGTGCTGCCTGTTTTCTCTCTGCCCGCCTCCTGCTGTGAGCGGTGACACAGTCGTAACACCTGCTTTACTCTCACACTGTCTGGAATCTGCTATGATGTCACCTCCCTCCGCAGGCCTGAGCCACTTGTCTGACTGCTGACGTTCTCACTTTGTGAGTGTGTCAGGTGCTTTCTCTCTCTCATTAACACTGACTGGCCCATTCCCCGTTCTGAAATTCGTGTTACACTTAATCTGGGTTTTTACTTCTCTCTCATGCAAGATGAGATAATGTGTTGCCTGTTGAATGGTGCAAGCTTTAGCAAGCACGCTACCTAACTGTGAACGTACCTGAGAACAAAACAAAAACAAAAGCTATGAAACACAAGTGCTAAGCCTCTTTTTAAAAATCAGGCTCAGTGAAAAAATCTACATGTGCGCCTGAGTGATGTGGAGATGAGGTGAAGCCGGAAAAAATGCATAATTACAGGAAGGTTTTCCTCAATAAAGACTACAATAGCATTTAGTTCGGAATTACTCTCAGACACAGGATACTGCTATATCCCCAGTCCCATATGACATGCTGACGGTACAGTACACCATACTTATCTTTGCTGCCGACAGTATTTGCAGTCAGTAAACAAGACACTGACATATTCCATCAGTGGAAAAGTGGAAAAGAAACCAAATGTTATTTTTGTGTGTTTCTGAAACTGGTTCACTACCATTCATGATTTCTTTTAATTGTTTCCAGATGTGAGCAGCTCCTCCAATTCCTGTGCGCACTGCATTCTGGGAGGATAATGACCATCAACAGGCTGCTGTAAGGGTTTTAGTTGTCATGCTGCTCTGAGTGTACTTTATTTTGGTGAGAGTACACAAAATGTACTCAAAACCTGCGCAGCATTACCATGTGATACTATGCTTTAGGACACAGCTATAGGATCACTATTACATTATCTGCAATTTAAGCACATAGAAAGTTGAAACCAATATTACTTTTCCCACATACGCCACAGCTCTGAGTCAGTGAGTCAGTGCTGGGAAAGGCTTTCCTGCTGCTAAAGAGAGATTAGAGTGATGTCAGCCAAATCATTGTGACATCTCAGGAGCCTGTCTGTAACTCCCTGCCTTCGTGCCAAGAACAGAACCACCACCACCACCAACCACAGTCACAACCTGCCTCTGGCTTCAACAGCAAGACAGAGCTGTTACAAGCTTGGCAAAACAAGATCAAAGTAGAGAATAATTAAGCAAGTCTCACTTTGGAGAGGACCTCTAAATTTAAACGGGACAGAAAAAGGAGATAAATGGCATGAAATCGTCATCAAAAAAGTCTTAAAATATAACAACTATCTTTAAATAATCAATGAACTAACTGATTATTAAAAACAGGACAAAGACAATAGAGTTCTGGACTTGAATGCCTAACAGGCAGCAGCAGCTTTGCATGGCCCTCCTCTGCTGATGGCCCACAATGATTCCCTTTCTGGCCGAGAGGCTGCAGTGCCAAATCAGCGCTGCCAAAAACACTTGGCTTCACTGGCTGATGAAGCAGGATGCCAATACTAAATAGAAGAGTCCATTGTGTGTGTTGCTTGGTGGCAAAAAGAAAAACTTCAGTCTGGCTCCATGTTAGACAAGTGACCTCGGCTGTGATCAGTAAGAGCTGCTGCCACCTGAATTTCATGTTTCAACCTGCAGATGCTAAATCAAGGCAAGCTGAGGTGTGGAACAATTCAACATAGACCAGTTTCTCTGCTCACAGGTGTGACATCTATTATTATTTCTCTGTTAGTTTTCATCTACCATGACTCTGTACATAACTGGTAGATAGTAACATATGGTTTATTGTTGCACGGCCTTCAATATATGACTGAATCTCAGTTTTTTAAAAGAGAAAAGAAGACCACTGGCTGTATATAGAGACGGCTGATGTTTCATCCATGTACCAAAATGAAGTCATGATGCTGCCATCTTATGTAATGGTAATATAATTTGAAATCAGTCTTGTCAGCCATGATCAGCTGTGACATTAAGGTCCTGCACATACAACTGCCAGACCCAATCACAAGCTCACGTGAGCTGTCAATCATGACACCACACCTCTTTTGTGCAGCATCCACCAACTAATTAATATTGAATTTGAACACTTAAACAGGGATCAGCATGATAAGGACATCCTAAAATGACAGAAACCATCTCAGGGAAAAATGTATTTCAGGTTTAATTTGATTTATTTTACATTGGCCTATCTCCTAACAAGGAGGGAGCAGCATTTATGCCCTGCATTACAACCAGGGGGCGATCCAGATGTTTTAGCTTAACTTCTGGGATGCCACCATGATGTCCATTTTCATAAAGACTCTATGATCTGTAAACTGAAAAGTCTCTAAACTGTCTTTCACGCATGGTTGGATTTGTATTAATGTAAATAATAACATGACACTTCAAATTGGAATTGGAGACCTTAAAGTAAGACTACGTGACTCTTGCTAAACTGTGGCCACAAGGGTCAAGTATAACATGCTGTGCTAAAACACAGCGTAACATTAGTACAAGTAGAAAAGAGTCGGTGAACTCAGTAATGCAAGTTTTAAAGAAACATACTGCTATATTGCTATTGCTAAGCTGACTACAATAATTGCTGATAAGTAGCAGCAAAACCTGTGATAGCACCGATTATGTTTAACTGATTATAAGTTATTAAAGTTTTAAGTTTGAGAGGGGAGAATGTGTTACTTCTTTCAAAAGTATTGCTTTAATAACAGATCCTAGACTGAGGATAACATCTACAGAGTCACCTCACCGCAGAGGACTGAACATGATGGGCTCCAAAACCACCTCATGTTCTAGCGTCTTCCCACTAGATCCTCTGTGTACTTGGAGAAGTGAACCGTGGAGAACTTCTGTACAGAGAGGGAACATAATGGGGCCTCAAGGGGGATTTCACAAGTAGGGTCTAAAGCCCAATGTGCTACGTTCAGCAGCAGCCAATGTAAAGTATCACTCATCTGTAAATGTAATAATCACAACTAAAGTAACCCCCCCCCCCCTCTGATTTTTAATGCATTAGTATTAATCTGGAGCAGTGGGGAGAAACTGGAACACAGAGAGCACTAACACACTCTGTGGGCATTCTGGTTTTATTTAGGGAGAGGAGGAAATTGTTGGCAATTGTTGTTATACGATCATGGCGAGGCAGACTTGTCTGGCAATCGCGAATAGTAGTGGAGGTCTAACAGTCTTGACCCAGCGTCGGGCTTTACTACACTGAAGCTTCATGCAATCAAACCAGCAAATTGAATGAAAGGAATATAACTGCTCTAACAGTCTGGTTTGTTGTAATGCTTCATTATACACCAGGAAAAAAAATCTTAAAAGAAGGAAAGTGCACACAGCTCTGGAATTTTTACATGTTTAATGGTGGTGATGGTGTAATGTTTGGCCTGAGGGTGGTCCCAAAACGAGAGCCATAGGTTTTCTTTAGCAAATCAGTTCAGCACTAACATTCAATTCAGAATATCTTTGCTGTACTCATGTGTTTTCCTTGTGCTATGTTAAAAACAAAAAATCAAAAGGGAGTTTCCCTTTAAGATAATCTATGTTGATATAAGAATAGCAGAATAATTCAGAATAATCAATTTTTCGTATTTTTTGTGTTGGTAAAAGTTGGTAAAAATGGTAAAAGTTGCTGAATCGTGAGTGCAGCAGACTTACCATGGCAGGTCCAGTCATGAGCAGCGAGCAACCGTGACAGAGCTCTCCAAACTTCTCCCAGTAGTGTTTGCGACAGTACAGCTTGCCATCCTGTTCATAGTACCAGTTAGTCAGGTGGTCACAGCACACAGAACACCTGACGGGGCAGAAACAGTCTTGGTCACGTTTGAGCAGAACAAAGAAGATGAACAGAAAAGAATAAAGCAGCTTTGTAAAGAAATGTCTTCGAGGTGATACGGCAGAGACTCAAAAACCTGGGGTATTATTTTCAAAGGGGTCTGTGTGTGTGTGTGTGTGTGTGTGTGTGTGTGTGTTGTCTGTGTCTCCACTGCCTCTTACATGCTAGCATGCCTACAGCTTCAAAAAATTATTTACATTAACATTTATAATTTTTGATGAATGAAACACTCATAGCGGGTTCGCCAGAGCTTAGCGAAGCTTTCACCGAGCTAATTTTGTCTTTATAATGAACTAAATCGCGACATCTGAAAAGCATTTTATCAATGATAAATCCCAATTCTTCTTATTATCAATCACTTACTAAGAATTTAAAATGGTTTGATCAATTACCAACACTGTAGACAGATTTAGGCAAACAAACACTGACCCCAAAAAACACTTTGGTGTAAAAAACATTTAGTGTCATGTAAAAAATGTGAACCATCACACAAACTAGGTAACTTATCTGTATGTACGTTTCTTCAAAGCCTACTTCTCATTTCACATACAAACATTTTTTGTCTAAAAACCATAAATCATTCTACTGAACACAAACCTCTGAGCTTCGAGGTGATAAAGAACAGGAACATTAGCTGGGGGCATGTTCCTGATGACAACAACATGTTCTTTTCTCTTAACAAGGTGTAGGGCACAGTAAATACCTCATCCTGAGATCTGCTGGGTCTTGCATTTGCGCTGTTATCCGTTCAGTGTTACAGTGTAAGAAAAGGAAAAAAAAAAAAAGAAAGCACAAAGAGCTGCTCCACTTTTGAGAACGGGGAATCTGGCAAACCTTTGCAGATGGTGCATACGAGGAACGTTTGGTTATTAGCCTCTGCGCACCAACGTGAAGGCTGCCAAATACTTTGCACTTCCTAGCACCTTAATAAGACCCAGTTGTCTGAGGGAAAACTGCACAACAACCTGAAAAAAATCTCTATGGGGCAAAGATCATCTGATCATCTGGTTTGTTGTTGTGCAGTTTTTGTTTGCAGTTACTTAACAAACTCCTCATTGTGCTTTTTCTTATCTTTGTCAATGTAAATAATAACCAGGTATCATGTTCGCATGGCGGTCAAAGGTGCAAACCATTTAACTAAAATCCTGGAATCAGTCTGGGACCTTAATCACATTGTGTTTGTCTATCTTTGTCCCCATATCGTCAGTAAAAATCTACTGTCAACTTCCATTTAGATTCTAAAAAACAATTCAAAAACACCCAGTATATAATTTTATTGCACAATAACACCCCAACAGCTGATCACTCCACAGGAAAATTGGAAAATGAAAGGGACATTTCTGGCTGCGGCTATGGGACAAAGTGTTCTGAGTGAGGAATGCTAAAGTTGCTAGCAGACTGGAAAGCACCTGCAGGCTATGAGCGTTCTTTGAACAAGCTGCACTGGTTATACAAAATGATGGCAGCAGGTTCGACTGCCAGAATATAATCAAGGATGAACTGTTCTGTCAGAGATTAAGTTACTGAAATGTCTGCTATCCTGCTTTTTTAGTCACTCTGCTGCAGTCAGCCTTTGCAAATGCTCTGACGGTTTCTAGTTCACCTTGGTTTCAAAGTAATTTGAGCAAGATTGCTGAAAGACACCTCAGATTTAGGTGCTTCAGTGCAAACTAATGAATCCAAATTAAACAAGAGGTCTCTGTTTGACCATTGTGAGTCAAACTGAACTGGAGTGCAAAGCTGATTTCTCTTGAACTCCACATTATGGAGGTGTGATGCTATTCACAAGGTTCTGTAAGGAAAAACTACATAATGAATGATCAGCTTTTACCTGGCAACTGTATGGACTTAACCAACTCAACTGTGAGATCTCTGCTGCAGTTCTTCTTATGGAAAAAGCACCCAGAATGATCACAACTACGATAACATTAAAAATATCACGTTCATTCACTTATGCAACCACCCAAAATGACAAGTCAGAAATATCTGAGTGGGAATGTGCTTTTTTATGCATTTTTAATCTTCTGGTGCAGTGCTGCCAGCAGCCTTCTGCTGAGCCTCATGCATCACCACTGCAGGTATAGTTGATCCAGGCTTATTGACTTTGGCAAAGATTCCACATATTTCAAAGTTTTCCGGCATTAGTTAAGAAGGAGCCGTCTTATAGAGGGAAGACCACATGTGTGTGTCTATTATGGAGAGACAAGCAAAGACAGTGGGAAGCAGTGTTTGAGACGCGGGGCAACGTTTCAGTCTTTAACAACAAATGGCATCCATGTTAATGGCCTTAGAACAAATAATCTGAAGAAACAAACAAGTCTGTTCTTCAGAGATAAAAGCAACAAATACTGAGAATGCACATGAGATCAGTGTGATAATGCGTCAGGCCTGATTTGTCATGCTGTGACATGACAAGAGGAGGCACAGCTGAAAGGTTGCTGAGGTAAAGATTGCATGAGTAAGTGTAGCTATGCTGAATTGGCCACAGCTGTCTGAATGGCCGAACAGCTGATGTATCTGTGAAATAGTGTGGATGCAGGATTATGCAAGATTCTTGTTTCAGTGCAGCACAACGAAGAAATCAGTCCTGGATATCCTATCAGCTAAAAAAGTATATTGCAGAGTAGACATGGCAAAAATACAATATGTTTGCAGTGATTTAAAGACAGAGCAGCCATTACATGGTTTATCCACCTGAGAGGTTTATATATCATCTCTAAAAGATCATGTCCATAATTCTTTAATATGCAAATCTAAAGGATTCTCCTTGGGGCCCCTGATAACTGCTTTACTTTATTATTGTTGCCATCAGTGAGTTTGTGCCACCAAAATCCTGTTTTGCTGAAGCTACATTAGTATCAGTACTGCTTAGTGATACCAGTACAACCATTTAGTCCAATCAAATAAAAGACGCACAAAAGATCAGAAAACGGAAAAGGCTTGTTAAAAGCTTCCTATTTCAGCTGGTATGCATGACATTCAGTATCTGTCCAGGTGTGGCTGGAGAAACAAAAACCTTCATCATGTCCGCCTTTGCTCTGGACAAAAAGCATTCCTAGACACAACCAGTGGACAAACTACAATTATTGTTCATTACATCCCTATAATATATCAAGACAAAGTGATGCAGGGGTGCTTATAAAAACACCTGACTTCCTTCTATGTGCGCTTCTGAATGGGAGGCGGGCAAGCTCAGGTGGTTCTTCAACGAACAATGCGTAGGTCCTGCCTGCACAAACACTTCAAGGGTAAACATTACTCATTTCCTTAAATCCACATTCCTGTCGGAGTGTATTCCTTTGTTTGAGTGTAGAGTGGAGATAGTAAGAGAGAGGCCGTAGGCTGTGGCCATCAAGACCTGAGGAGTGTTTCACTCTTAATGGGACCTTATCTGAGGGTGTGTGTGACTCCATAACAACCTCTTTTCAAGGAGTGGAGTGAACATTGTTGTTTATCCATTCATATCACAAGGACAGTGTTATTAATGTAATTAAGCTTAGATTGCATGCCAGTAGTCACCTCTGATTTCAATCTGCATGTGTTAAAAAAAAAAAATAATGAGGAAACTTCATCAACTTCCCACCATAATTTTCCAGAGCTGAAGAGCTTGTTTTTGTTGCTGTTGTTGGGGTTTTTTGCCTTAAGAATGAAACAATGCAGCTGCAGATTCATTTTTTCAACCAACTTATCAAAAAATTAACTTGTAAATTCTGCACAACTGAAGATCTAAGATAAACAGGTCAAAAGGGGAAAAAGCAATAAAGGAAAAATATTATGTTAATCACAATATACCCATGTATTTAGTCTTTAGTGTACAGATATACTTTACTGCAGAAAAACGAGACAAGACAGTGTAACCAGGTACTAAAATATCACCACATCCTGTATTAACAAAAAAGAAATACAATACTCTTTTCTGATTGCTTTCATTATTATGATAATATCTGTGGCTCTGCACGCTGCCAGCGAAGTACAACATAGGATATATCCAGCTGGAAAAAAACAAAATAGAGGATCCTGCAGCCAATGTCTGGGACAGCGGACTCACATCTTTGAGTCGCTGTCTAGGAATGCAGAACACAACAGCAGAGGGGAACGTGTCGTTACCTATAGGCCTCAATAACACTGCCAGGTTTACTGGAACAAGAGTGATGTCAGCTTGTAAGAATGTTATACAAGGTGGAGGTACATGGAAGGCAGAGAGTGGCAGCGTGTGGACAATGGGAGCGCCACAGGGGGCATCACGTTCGCAAGAACATTTTATTTTTGCGGCACGATTTCTGGAATGGTTAAAGTTATGATTGTAACTCTTTCCACAGAACATCTTTATTTTTAAAAAATCTGAGCTAGGATTAGAGTCACACATTACTGCAGCGTAGAGACATCCCAACAATACAATACACACACACACATGCAAAATTACAGCACATTTTTAAGAAGCGTAACCAAAGGAGCTGCATGACAAAGACGCCGCCATGAGCAACGGTGCCAAAAAATGTGAGGGAGTCTACGAGTGCAAAGTGGCGGGGAGGATCACTGGTCAGCTGCGTCAGGGACTTTGCCTCTGTGATGATATAAGTAGCTGCATGTGTTATTGAAGAGTCAGTGTTTGGGAGGAATGAAATCCCAGGTTATGTAAGGACAATGTTCCGCTAGATACTGGTCCAAAACTTCAAGGGAGTTATTTGGGTTGTCAGAAACAGACAACACAGTCAGCATTTAATTCTTTCTATTCTTAAGGCTGTTTTCGGACATGCCAGAAGTCCTCCAGAGCCAGATTCCAGTCGTAAAACCAATGTTTTTTTGGAAATACTCTAAAAGTGTGCAGCTTTTAAAAGCAAAGCTGTGCGCCAAATCAGTCACATTTACAGATTCAGGCAGGCAGTTTTTAACCATCTGCTTTATTATGTTAATGTTAAAATAGGGATGGTGATGTCTGGACTCTTTTCATTAAAAATGCAGATGTGATCCTGGAATCAATTTAAGCCTCACATGAAAGTTTTGACCAGCAGCAGACTGAAATCTGAGCCATCTTATCTCCCATTAAAACAAGTGAATGTTAACTGTTAAAACCAAGGGGAAAACCCTATGGGTGTCATATCATGTTTGGCATGTACAGTAGCGTTGTGTCATCCGGCAACAGGTTCACGGCCCCATACTGAGGTATCTCGCAGGGGGCAGTGAACCTGTGGCAATTATTAAGCCTAAGAATGCAGAGAGCCTGGGCAAAGTCCCATCCATTTCTAATTTCCTGACTAATCTCGATTCAAGGATCTGGACCATCCCCACGCAAAAGGCCCATGAGCTGTGACAGTAGCAGCAAATCCTTTATTGTGCATTTTGTGCAGAGGGGAACAAGAACACATAGATCCAAACCCATGTTTAGGCTACAAGACAGAAGCTTCTGGGATTATCCACAAAACCATCTGTAAGGACAGTCACACAGAGAAAGCGGGAAACATGTTGACCAACAGAAAAACAATTGTGTCCATGTCAATGCAAACTGCCCCCCTCCCCTTCTCGTTTCTATGAAAACAAAGCATCCACTTATCGGACCGAGACTGGCAAAACCGTGATCATTACAGCACCGAGAGTGTTTGCAGGCGTGTTTGCAATCATGAACTGAAACACACTTACTGAAAGCAGGCGTTGTGCCAGGTGTCCTGGAGGACTTTCATATGAAACGAGTCTTGAATTTTTCCTCCACATCCCGCACAGTAACAACCATCTGTCCCTGCAAGACATAACCGAGAGTGTAGTTTTTAGATCCAGATAATATGAGCAAATCTGGATCTGTATATGAATAGCTGAAGGGAAAGTGAGTCAACAACAGGTTGCCTGTCCTCGACGTTACACTGAAAAAAAGAGAAATCAGCTCTGTGACAAATCAACAAATCAGCCAGTCAGACCATAAGACTAATCGGACGCAATGTAACCTCTGCTCGGTATAAAGTTACAACCTGAAAGATCACTCACCTTCTGGTTCCTCCATCTACTTTCCGATAGCGTCGTCGATATTCAAACCCGTTTACAAACTGTTCATACTAAACCAGGGGAGTTGTGATGCTGCGCTTCAAACTTTCATCCCTCCCCGTCGTCAAACCACAGCTGCAAACTCCAAATACGACAGGAAAAAAAACCCCACACTCACAAATCCCTTTAAGTCTCCACAGAAAAAAGTAACCAGACTCCTCCTGGACGGAGCTGCTTTCTTGCCGCTGGCAGGATAACTGACGTAATGCAGTCTACAAATTCCTGTACGGAGAGCGGAAGGGCTCAACTGCAGCACCTGGAAGCAGGAGAAAACTGAGGTTTGGCTCCAAACTTAAAGGGAATAACAGTGTCTCCACCTACTGGTGAAATGGCAGCACTACACATTTCTCTTTTGTTCCTTTTCTTCTCCTCATTCTTCTTCTTCTCCTCCTTCTTTTTCTGCCTTTTCTCCTTTTCTTCTTCTTTTTCTCCCGCTTCTTCCTCTGCTTTTTTCTTTTTCTACTTTTGTTCTTTTCCTTCTTCTTTTGTTTTTAATAGCAAGCTGGGGCAGTTAATTAGCTACTTACAAGGTGCAGGCCTAGTATGAGATACTGTCAATGGAGTAAAACACATAATCAGGCAAACATAGTAATAATCAAATTATAGCATTGACAAAAACTGAATGAAGATAATAAAAAAATAATTAAATCCAGTAATTTAAACCCAGTAAAAAGCACTCAGTTCTGCACTCCCGCTGGAGTAGACTTTTATTATGTTCTTGTTTCTTTAAAAAACAGTTTAAGGAATTGTTTCATCTTGTTGATGGTTTGTCTTGATATATTTAGGCCTGTCTTTAAAAGTGTGAATATTACTCTTGATGATTTAGGCAAAGGTCATTTTTCCCTTTCCCTCACATTTATTCTATTGTTATTTATATGTGATTTGCTTTACATGTGCCTCAGTAATTGTTATTATGAAATGAACCAGCAAGACATGGTGTTTGAATAGGGAAATAATTCCGTATGTGTTTATTTGCTGTTCCAGTGGCCAACGTTCAGGCAAATTTCTGTGAGGTTATGTGTGACAGGGTGTTTTTCAAAAGAAAATCTTGCAACATGCTGTTTGGTTGGTGTTTGTGTTTGAGCCGTCACTCTCTGATAATACAATCAAATAATGGAAAAAAAGTGAATGCAGATTGTTCCTGGGAGCTGATTGTCTCGTGCCTCCAAGCTTGCCACTTAAAGGCCAGCTTCCTCCAGTTCCTGTGGGCTCTCCTCTCTCCACTTCCAGCCAGACTGCCAGCAGAGAGTTTTTATTGATCTGTTTTTATAAATAAATCTAAATCCGTTTGTAACCCCTGTTCATGGAGGTTCTTGGGAGTTGGAAAGACGGGAGTCGCATTTTCGTGTTACGTCATCGTTTCCCCTCGTAACAAATGTGAAGACTAAACAGTGCAATCTACAGTTAAACTGTAATTAGGAAGATATTGCTGATAATCTCATCATTAATCATGTTTTCTTTGTGGAGAGAGATGTGAGAACACCAGTTTTTTTTCTGAGATAGAAACAAGCATGATGTCACGCTGGACTTATATGTGACTATGCGTTTAAGCCTCCTCTTTGCTCCTGTTATATGTAGTTTCCTCTTTTCAGAGCTCAGTCAGACAACATATTTGTCCTCTATGCCCGGGTCATTTTCTATTTTGAGGGATTTTACATTGTTGCCACAGAGTTTGTCCACAAACCACAGCTTCTGCTGTGAGGTCTTTTTACTCCATTACCAATGCAAACCTTCTTAATATTACCCAAATGTCAACCTGACCAACACTTCCATAGGCAGATTCATAGTTTCTAGTTTTGCCTGCCTCTTCCTCCCTATTTTCCCTTTCAGCTCTTTAGTGTGTACACAAACACAGTGAAAATCTGCTCAGTCACTGACAAAAAACAATTTTCCATAGTGTTTTGACAGGTATGATTGGCATAAAGAAAAACCTGTTATTTATCTATTATTACTCAAATCCTGAAGTTACCACACGAGTGGTATGATGTAAAGGTAATTATAAAGGCTTGAAGCCTCAAGGCACTTGAAGCCACGTTTATGGCAAGGGAGGGTGTGCTTGGAGAAAGGGGAGGCAGGGGCTTGATCCACTCCCACTGAGCTAGCTGTTGCTTAAAGTGAACCTTGCTTATGCAAAACATTGAAGATGCTTTATGAAATGCTGTCTGACATCTGAATGACCTCTACTCCAACATTTCCGTCACTGGCTCGATTTGTGGAAGATCCTGTATTTGCAGAAGTCCTGTGTTTGAAGTATCGGGTGGATGATCTTTCTGTCACCATTTACAGGGTCAATCGACTTGCTGAGCTGGTAAATTCCTTCAGATACTGTCGTGTGTTGCACAAACGCCACATTTGTTATTCCCACCAATCTCTTCGTATGTAGAGTACAGTAAAAATACAATATTTACCTATGAAATGTAGAGCAGTAGAACTATAAAGTTGCAGAAAGTGCATATATTAAGGTAAATTACTATCATTACTTGAGCACACAGCAGGTTCTCTTTGTATCATTATATGTTACCATTTCTTAGCACTTGTCTGCGTTGCTTACGTTGTACATTATATATATTATATATATATGAAAGATACTATATACTGTGTGTGTGTGTGTGTGTGTGTATGTGTGTGAGAGAGAGAGAGCGAGAGAGAGAGAATATATGAAAGCTCCATCAATCCCCTTTTATTTTGAAAAGAGGCAAGGCTACCGCCTTAAAGTCGCCGGCATGCATGTGCAATCCAGCATATGTGTTACTAAACATGGCCACCATGAGCCTACTCTGTATCTGTGTGAAACCTAGCTGCATGTCGAGGATCATCTCTGGTAATGATAGTGAGGTTTACAGTTCCGACACTGTAACCAAACAACACAAAAGAATCAGAACAGAAGAGAGCACATTAGTTCAGGAGTGCAGTCAACATTTTCTCTGACATTTGAAGTGTTAATCATCCCCAAAAGTTATACATGGCCTACTGTGTGCAGTGAGACTTAACTGCAGCAAAAAATCCAGAGAGAGACCAAAGCCTATGTGATTCCTGGCTTCAGGACAGGCCACGTACTGGAATGAGATTTCTAGGATGCAGGTGAAGATACAAGGCTATGTCCCTCACAACTTAAATACATTGACACAAACTGTGGAAGAGAAGGTTTGCATTACAGTTCATCTGGCAAAAAGGTCTTGTGCTTTTTTTCTGGCAACAGGTCATAATTGGCAAAAACAAATGCTGCTTTTGTAGTTTAGGCTTCAAAAACTAGAAAGAAAGCATTAAAAAGGTCAGCTCAGGTAAAAAATCTACTTGTCATTCTGTAAACGATCAACAATCTTATCATGGCAGTGTCCAGTTATCCAGCCCATGGGGAGGATATTAGGAGGAGGCAAAACATTGCAGGGCAGAGCCTGACTCTAGGAAATCTGTACCAGCAATTGAAACTTAGATTAGAAAAAATGGCTGATTCAGTTTAACTCTATTTTCTCCTGCACTCCAACACTGTCACTGTACAGATTGCAAACACAATCAGGTGTCTTCCCATTCTGTGGTTTTCTGGTCATGGAATTGCAATGTCTTTGTCTCCACACTAATCCAGGACTTCGGGAATCAGGCAAAGATTACCTTGAAACCACTATGCCCAACCAGTTGACCAACAGTCTGGGATGTGGCCATTAGGGCTGCTCTTGATCAATACAACAGTATACTCTACAGCTTCATGGAGGTGGCGAGAGGAACATCAAACAAGGCAAAAGTTGGGAGCACCAAATATTGATTTGATTTAGATTTACTTCTGTTCGATATTTTTGAAAGCAGACTTACTTTACAACATTTATTCACACCTGCTTAAGACTTTTGCACAGTTTTCATACATTCTAAGGCAGAAATGTCATATAATGTAAGTTTGACTAATTGCTAACTCAACTAAAATGGCAAAGTCTTGATTTTCTCAGTTTCCCTGAAATACAGTTGTGCATGGTATTTGTTATATTCATTATTTAATTATTATATTTTATTTGCTATGCCTTTATTGGTTTGTTGATTAATTTATTACTAAGTGGGTGACTGACATTGATATCATATTCATTCAATAAGAATGAATTCAATAAGAATGAATATGATACAAAGTTATCTCACTCCCACCGGAACCGTGCTTTTATTTTGAAAAGCTGCTCTTACATGACTTTACCGTAATTCCTGGTGTGTAAGCGTCCACAGAACAACGTGGGGGGATAGTTGAACTGTGCTCATCGAAGAGGAGACTGGTGTATTGTCTTAATGGCGTATATTACTGGCTGTCAACGAAAACCATGAATCATTGTTAAGTAACATCGTCCAGGGAGTGAACTGTCGCTCCCATCTGATAGGTTTACCTGAGGATGATTTGCTCATCAGACCTCATTTGAGCGATATCGATGCAAGTGGTTCAGTCTAAATTTAACCGGATTTGTTATTTTTCGGGTGTATAATAGCGCAGCACCCTATGATTGTGATAACAGAAACCGTGGCTTTACTCTAACCGCAAATAAACCACAATGGAGTTGGGTGCTGAAAATTCAAAGATGTCATCAGATGAGAGAGGTCATGCATTGAAACCTTTAGATCTCAAAGTGCTCGCCGAGAAGACTGCGGAAGCAGAGGCGCAAAGACCCACATGGAGTGGGCGGCTGGAGTTCATCCTGGCGTCGGTGGGGTACGCGGTGGGACTGGGCAATGTCTGGAGGTTTCCCTACCTGTGCTACAGCAGCGGCGGAGGTAAGGAGATCAAAGACGCTCACTTGACTGCTTTAACATCCCTGATCTGCAACATAACCTCCGGGCTGAATCAGGGAGAAATGCCTTGTCGGCGATACAAATTTTATACAAATGTTTTTACAGTGAATTGCTTTTCTGTTTTATTGCGTCCAGTTCATCAAAACACACCAAGATTAACCAAAATTCATAGCCAGTAAAAGCAGCCTGCATCAGGATGGGGCAGTTTAAACTGTAATAATTGTTGGTATGTCACTTTTGTAAAGCAATTCAATTATACTGTTCTGCTATCAAGTTTACTTTTCTGATGGCATAATGTTGAGTTTCGTGGTACAATTTATGGGTGAATGCTGGGCAATAGTTTACGAAGAATGACGTCACGGACCAAAATTTTATTAAGCTCATGAAAACACGCACAAAAAAGAACATCTGGAGCAAAAATCTATATATTTCTCTTACTTGTCTTTTGGGGCGAACTCTTTCCCTACGCACCCTTTAAAATCTGTAGCATTAAAATTGGTCACATGCAGCATGACTGATATAAGCTACACTAACGCCTATTCATAGAACAACCGTCTCAGTCATGACCGGGGTTACTACAACAGAAACTGCATAGAAACAACAATGAATGTTTTACGATTCAAATAAAAAGTGCTTTGCATGTGTCAATCAAGTTTTTTTCTTCCACGCATTAATGAAATTTATATTTAAGGTCTTTGGTTTTTTTTCCAGTCACGTACAACGTCGTCCGGGTTGCAACTAATTATGACTCAGCAGAAGTCCTCTTCCTAAAAATAGATGTGGTTCCCAGGTTTAGACTGTATTTCTCCTGATTGAAGGGCTGAAAGAGCATGCAGTGCAAAAAAAAGGGTTCACAGTGATCAGTTATTTGTTAAGCAATATAATAATTGCTTCTTTAGTGACAGCTCAGAAACCTGTTAGACAGTATGTATGCCATGCGGATGCGCCAGGAGTATCAGAAACCCATGAGCCTCTCTGTTTTTCTGATTCAGGTGCTTTTATGATCCCGTATCTCATCATGGTGATCCTCTGTGGCATTCCTCTGCTCTTCATGGAGTTTGCTGTTGGGCAGTACACTCGTTTAGGGCCTGTACATGCTTTCGCCAAAATCTGTCCCTTGTTAAAAGGTGAGTGGCTCTGCATGTGACGCGGGACGAACACCTGATGAATTTTACTCCATTTCATATTTTTGCTATTGAGTCTAAGCACCCAGGAGCTGTATGTTTACATGCATCAAGCACAAATGGTCAGTGTTCTGCTCATTTCTAAAAATAAAACAGATGATTTATATGTTACTCTTCACCGAGTGTACCCCTTGCCATTCAAATACAATGTGTTTTTTGTGTGAAGACAAAACTAACTGGTGCATCCACTGTGAGCTTTAGTAACCCCATTTGTAAACTTAGATAACAGCGTTTCTGCAACCTTAGCTATTAAGGAAATACATTTTTGATCTGGTCTAAACTAGACCTCTCTGTCATTCCTCATTTGAGCCCATTTAGCATGAGACTAAATGTCTGGAAATTATGTAATGTAAATAATAACTAATTAATTAATTTAATACGAATTAATTTGCATAGTTACCCTAAAACTGTTGCCAAAAAGTTAATTATTAACTGTCCCAGAAATCCCAGTTGATCAATACAGTATGTAAACAAAGAGCTCCGCATTCCTGAACCAGGCTATTCCTGGAGATGAATTATGGTATAACAGTATAAATAGTGTTGTCCTCTCAGGTCATTCTGATCATTTCATGAAAGGATCACATATTCATTTTGTGGTTATGTTGTAGCTGTCAACAGAAGAGGTTTGTCAGGAGGTGTGCTGGTAAAAAAAGCAATCAAGTAGATTATAGTCGTGTATGTAAATGTTGCAAACAGTCATTATTGCTTAATTAAATATAGTTAATATTCAGCAATAAACATGATGTAATAACTAGCAGTAGCTACAGTTAGTTGAGCAAAACCCTTTTGTGTTCGAGCTTTCCTTTAACACGTGGATGTCAGAACAAAGAACAGGGAGTGTATCGCATGACGACTCACAGGTGCATGAAGTATAATCAAGCAAACTTTTATAGTGAATGTACAGTGTATTCCCCTGTAAGAGAGGAATGCATTGTTGAGACTCTTTGGGCCCCGCTGGAGTGGACTGGTGATCGCCTTGATGGAGGATACTTCCTCTGGTACCTGTGGTCAATATTCACTTAAACCGTTTTTACACTGAAAGCTTGCTCTCTCACTCTTTATACCTGATGTTGATTTAGCATTTTAATCAACTTCACTGATTGCTTAAAGAGGAAATTTTATATTGTATAACCTGGACCCTATTTTCCAATGTTTTGGTATCTGAAACTACTGGAAACAGCAGTTTTCTGAATTAGTCCTGTCTGAGGGAACCATTAGCCAGGAATCTAGAAATGCACAGAATAGGGCAATTACAATTGTGCCCATTTGTCAGTGTATGTTCAATAAAAGTGCTTTTTTGCCACTGACAGGGTAGTCATCCTGGTTAAAATGGTGAAAACTACTGTCCACAGTTGTCATTTAGACAGCAAAACGTGTGAATATAGGGTTCAAGTTGAGAATGACCCCTTTAACGGCAAAACAACATTCAGCATTCATTTATTTTATACAGAACAACAAGGTGTAATGATTCCCATCTTTAACAGGCAGTGTAAAAGGGGCTTTTGATGAATAAAAGTTGTCCTCACCTGAATATAGTAAGTTTAATAAGTTCATTTTAACACCAAACTGTCACTCAGCCTTGGACACTATGTCCCGTGTCACAGAGAATCATTTGTCAAGTACCTAGTTATCGGAAGAAAGTCAGGAAAATGAACAAGGTCGACATGTTATCGTTACCTCCAGACACCCAAGAGGACAGTGAGGCCCTCTCACGTCAACCAAACAGTCCTTCATAATCATACATTCCTCTCATTCGATTCATCTTCTCCTCACATCTAGCCATGAATCCATGCTCTTCAGTTAAGATTGCAGTCATTAGTCATGTTTAACTTGAAGCTGCCAGACATACCTTGTTCAAGTAAAGAGGTTTTTCTGTCCTGTAATCTGGGCAGTTTGAAGGTACCTCTTTATGTTTCTCACCTAAATAAAAAAGAAAAAATCTTTCCTAAGGCAGTACAAAACCTGCATACTCACAATCAGCAATCCAGTGAGGTGTGCAGTTTGGTAACTATGGGCAACAAAATCTTAATACCTCTACATACATTTTCACAATTATAAAGCTTGTATCCCTTCAGTGTTTATCTTTGTCTTTATATATTTAGTGTAGATCTGGATCCAAAACCAGACTAAATGGGTCTGTGTATCAACTGATCATTCACCTGTTTCATTCAGTCTTGCAAAAAAAAACCAACCCAACAACTGGGAGAATGGTTCTGAATTGAATTTTTTGACATTTTTTTTGTGCGAATCAAACAAAGAAACTAAAAAAATCCCAAGTCTTATTTTTGTTTTCTGTTATTTTGTGTTGTACTTTTCACCACACCACACCATCATGATCAGGGGTTATGTAAATCACACAAGGTATTGGTCTGTCCTCTGCCCTTAAAAACGTGATAATGTGTGATGCTTGGCCAATGCTTGGCCCAGTGTAGCCTATTCCGCTGAAAATTTTGAGCTAATAGTGTTTATACAATTATCATGCAGGCTACACTTTCTTGATAGTAATAGGTTTCTGTGTGCACTGTGATAGAAAACCCAAATCCAAAAACATTAAAACTGTAAAAACAGAACATATTTCCTTTTTTTGATGCCCACCAAGACAAAACAAACTTCTGTTTTTCATTTGCGAGACTAAATTCAGTTACTGGATGATTGGATGACACATGGACCCAGAACGTTTCACCATTTTTTATTATTAAAATGATCAGTTTAGAGGACTGTGCTGCATGTTGGAGTGCTTTCTATTTCCTTTTTGAAATGAAATCTGCCCTTTTCTGTCTGATAATGCATTGTTTTCACATGTTGATGGGTGAGAACTTGTTAACTGAACATTTCAATTTTGACCATATCTTGAAATTTTAATTGAATGCAGTTTGCCAGAATTAAATGAACATTATCTGAAATCATTAAATCAACTGAGCCATGAGCTGAATATCTTTTTAATTTGATTTATTTGAACAGTAATTGAGTCAAATATGGGTGACCAGAGCTGTGCACTTACAGTCTACATGTTCGTAAAGTAAATTGTCAACAGAAAAAATATAATGTGGATTACTACGACAGGTTGTTTGTTTAAAAGCTTGTAGTGGGCAAAAAGAAAATCAGACACATGAATTAATTAAAATGTGTTGACTCAGAGAGCACAGACAGTTCACCAAACTGATTACAGTCCAAATAAAACAAGAGCCCAGTCCATCAACAATCAGTACTTATGGGTGTGAATTAAAAATGCTGCCTGTCTTGTTCTAACTTGAGATTTTTCTCCATAGTTTTCTTATCTCCTTAAAGACAGAGATTATCTACCCGGTCAAAACGTATGGGTCCTTCACTTGATTTATCGCTCATTTCTTCCTGGTTAATGCTCTGTGCTAAACAAGGTCCAAAAGCAGGTAGTTTTTTTCTGTATGTTCTTTTGAATGATTTCCCTGTGCAACTCAGTGCAGTTTGCTGTGATGTGCCCGTAATTTAGGTGCCCACAAATATCTATGACAAATCAGCAAGTTAGCTTGTGTTTAATTTAGCGCAGCGTGCTCCACGACAGCATAGAAATGTGTAAATTAAGGACGTTATGTGTCATTTGTCTCACACATCTAGTGGACAGGTGAACCATAGCAGGGTCATAAACTGATAAAGAAGAGATAGGAGAGGATAGCACTAACCGAATCCCTCCATCATTGTCTGCTATGACTTGTTTTTGAGTCCAGCAGACTGTAATGTTTCGGTAGTTTGAAAAGACTCATCATTTCCCAACTTGGAGTGTGTCTGGTGTACCAGTGGAGCATTCAGCCATGTAAGCTAGATGTGTAGAGTGGAAGAGGAAAACAGGCAATCACAAAGGAGGTAGCGCGTAGTGTGGATTATATGGAGTGGTTCTAACTGATCCTGGAGCTCAGGGAGGGTTTCCTTTGGTTCTGCCATTATGATAACACAGAGCTGTTTTTCAGCCATCTGTTGCCAGATATTGACACTGGATGCAGCGGAGCATGGCATTCCTGTCAGGTTTTTAAAAAAAATGTTTGTGCTGCTATAAAACATTTCTACTATTGCTGTCCTGTGGAGTAAGATTTGCCTCATAATTATTTATACAAATAGGAATCAACCTGTTTCTTGTGAAAGTTAACGTGGTTCTTTTCAACTGACATTTGAACGAATGTGCAGTGATTTCTTGCAAATGTCTTAATTACTCAGTGCATCATGCAGCACAAATACCTGAAACGATTAAATGCATTTTTACTGTCCATTTACATTAATAGACAAACCTCAAATCTAACCCTGACACGTGTGGATTCACTGATCTACTTTTGAGACATTCTTCTCTAAATTGAGAGGCTCTGGCACTCAAGCTGCCCAGCCCACCTGTTTTTTTCTTCTTCTCCTTGTTTCTCTTGTTCTTGTACTTGTTTTTATTGTTTTGGCTGCTGTTGCTATTTTTCCTTTTTTTCCTCCCTCCTCTTCCTTTAAGGAAATCTAAATTTCCATGCATAAACAAAACTTTGCACGTAGGTCCGATTTAGTGCCAAACTTACTGCGATGGCTTTCTGGGCTAATAGTTCTGATGCTGTCACACTAGCCGAGGGTGTGAGCTTAAGACCCGGAAACATCTTATATTTTTGTGAGCATCGCATACTCAGCCATTGTGTTGTGTTAATTAAAGACAGAAGCTTTAGTTATAGTTTCGGTCCAGACAGTTCTGCTGATAGGTGCTCCTGTATTTCTGTATTTTCGGCTCCTCCTCTTCCATCTGTATCTATAATTTCTTCTTTTTAAATTTGACACACATTGCGCAGTGTTTTGGATGTGTAATTCACACACTTGCAGCAGCTGACAGACAAATGCGTGCTGAGATGTCTTCATTGGTTGTGGAGTAGCTACTGAGGTTTCTTTTTGAAGAAATAGAAAAATTACGTCGACACTTTTTCCAACATGATTGTTCACGAATATGTGGTCTGAACACGAGATTCATCACATTCAGTGGCCCATATTGCGGTTCTTGCAAGTAGTAGAGCACCTCAGTAGATGTTTGGTAGCTGTGACAATGTCGGCTTGATTAAGACTAGGTCAGTGAATTCATGCATGTCACTTGATCCACAGATCAAGATTCAACAGTTCACAGGACAGTTTGAGACTCATTGCAACTAATGCCTATGAACATAGCAAAGTATATTAATTGAAAATATAATGCACAGCATTGCAACTTCATTCAAATGTCAGTTTTCAAGAACCAAGTTAACTTTTACAAGACACGAGTTGACTCCTATTAGTATAAATAACCATGAGACAAATCTCACTCCATATCATCAGAGGTAAAAAAAAAAAAAAAGAGATATCTATTCTCAAATAATAAAGATGAAAATGATAACATAATACAGAGATTAGAAATAGGAATCACATTTTAAAAAGAAATTATTTTTGGAAATTAGCTTATTCGCTTTTTTGCTCAGAGTCAGATGAAAGGATCGATTTCCCTTTCACACCAGTATGGTACATATGTAGCTGGAGCTGGCAGCTGGTTAGATTATCTTAACATAAATACTGGAAATGAAGGAAACAGCGAGCTTGGCTACATTCAAACATGACGTGTAAACACAGCCTTTCACCATTACCGAGGGGAAGTTGCCCCAAAAAAAAGGACTCAAGGAAACTTGAGAAATCGAATAGAAATAGCCTGGCACGCACACAACCATTGCTAAAAAGTAAATTATCTTTTTTTAAATGTTCTTCGTGTTTTAAATTAAATTAAAAAAACACAGTATAATACATGCATTATAGTAGATATAGTAAAGGTGCTGTATTTTATTTCTCTTGGACAGACAGAACTTTGCTTAGCTAAGCTAACCAGCTGTTACTCTGTCACATATTGTCAGTGGATAAGCAGGATAAGCCTATTTCCCAAAATGTCACACTGTCAAAGCATCAGAATATATAATATAGTGGTTTGAGTTCTTCTTGCTCATAAACTGCTGTTTTACAGAAGAAGCAAACAGTGAAAAATGTTTTATTGAGGATACTTTCCTGTAATTAAATAGGTTTAGGAATAATTCTTCCTGTCCACTCCACTTGAGTGGCCTTGAGCAATATAATGACCCTCTACCTACTGTAGAGGCCAGGCTCTTGCTGAGTCATTGGTCAGGAGGAGCGAGGCAACAACAACAAAAAACTAGACACACACACACGGTATACACAGGCATACCCACCCCAGCCTGAAATATGATAGCACAGCTAAGAGCCGCAGGTGTTAAAAGACTGAATAATTTACATCTGTTGGAGGACTTTGATCTTACCTTTATTCAGTCAGTCAAAAGCCTATTATATTCACAGGCTGAATGACACAGTGGAATTTCTAATCCACTGCTCTAGGAATGCCTTTTAACTATGGCCGAGTTTTGCTTGACTTCATTTTGGCTACTATCCAGTTATCAGAAGAAACTGAAGTTAGGCTGTTGATCTATTCACGAGATGTAGGCCATATCCATAATTATAATCCCAGTCCCAAATAATTGACCCTTTCCTGCAAAATATGGAGTGTGCAACTGATTTTATAACAATTTAAAGTAGTAAATGTGCTACTTCTTCCCCACAGATGGCTCAATCTGTGCAGAGTCACCCCTCACTTTGTGTCTTCTTCCCTTCGTGTCACTCTGCAGGTGTTGGTCTAGCCACAGTTGTTATCTCCTTCGTCTTTTCCACGTACTACAATGTGCTCATGAGCTGGGCACTTTACTATTTGTTCAACTCGTTTGGAGCGACCCTACCCTGGAAGTCCTGCAACAACACCTGGAATGCTGTCGGAAACTGTTCCAGCGGTTTCCCTGGCAACAGCACCCACCTGCAGTCGGCCAGCCAACAGTTCTTTGAGTGAGAATAATTCTCTTCATTTTCACTTGCACAAATGTGTGCACACTTTTTGTGGCTCTAGCCCAACTGTTTTTCTCCAGAGGAAGGAGCCCATGTTGTATTTTTCTTAATGGCATTGAAAAGTAAAGGTATATTTCACCACATGTAAAGAGGATGTCCAATCAGTGTTCATGGTAAATTTTAGTCAATCGAAGCAGTGAATTCATCATTTCACACCCTTTTTACTGATAATAAAGCCATACAAACTGAAAATGTATAAACTCGGCAGTAACTTTTTTACTCATTGAATAAAGAATATTTGATGTTGTAGAGATACTTAGGGTTTAAAAGCTGAGTCTTTAAGATTGGAATGACTTGTTATTTGTGTTTTTGCAATTCTTTTTCCATGTTTTCAGTCACAGGCTTTTGGAGAAAACCAGTAGCATTGAAGAAGTAGGTGGCCTTCGCTGGGAACTCTTTGGCTATCTCCTCGTTGCCTGGGTCATCGTGTATTTATGCATATTTAGAGGGATCAAATCAACCGGCAAGGTCAGAGCAGTGGCTGCTTTTCTGTAAAGTGTGTTTATGCACATTGGTGATTATGGTTAATGTTGTGTTGGTCCCATTCTTTAACTTGACTGTTCATTGTGTCTACCCTGTGACATTTATCACAGTTAATGTTAATAATTCAGCAAAGTCAATGAGAAAGACAAGGAGTGTTACATGCAAGGAGTTTATTTTTGCTGATTACAGGAATATAGTTCATACTCTTTGCTGCATGCTATTTTACTCTCAAAGTTAGTCATTTAAAGTACCATGTTCTACATTAGGACTTATTTGCAGGTTAGACACACCCAGGAAGTTGTTGCACAAAATGGAAGTAGATAAATATAGTTCAGGTTAAAACATACACAAGACAAGCTTCAGATGCAAAGCAAACATGTTTGCTCTGCCACCACAAAACCAGGACATGATAAAAGACAGAGAAGAGCTTTGCTAGTATGATGTATGAAGTATGATATCATTTGATATAATAATTGCAGTGGCTCATGAATTTTGATCAGATACCCTTGTCTAGCCCAGACTGAGATATGAGATACGAACACAGTAGGTCAACTGTTGCAACTTCACCTTACAAAACAAACCCACGCATTGATCTGCTTCTGTTTGTCACTGGCTGTGTCACACAGGTTGTGTATTTCACCGCTGTGTTTCCATACTTCATCCTGTTTGCCCTGCTCATTAATAATGTGCAGCTTCCTGGAGCCAAGAATGGTCTCCTCTACTTTGTGACACCTGTCTGGAGCAAACTGTTTGAAGTAAAGGTGAGACTCTGTTAATGAATGAAGCGTAAGCTGACCCATAAGACTTTGGTTACATGTTTGTAATTATTATCTCATACAGAAGTGATTGATAAATGCTATCAATGTCATATTTAACTGTATATGTCAGAGAGCAAAGAATATAATGCAAATATTATTCATTTCCATAGATTGAAGCCTATCTGTTAAGAGAATAGGCTTTTATCTTGTGTTTGCTCAAGTTTCAAATTTAACAAAAACCCGAGCGGCAAAAGGAAAAACCTACATGTTTTTTTTTTAGTTCATTGCAGAAATGACCTCAATAAACCACAGAGGCTGTACTCAAGACACCTTAGATAGTGAAAAAATAGCTCTTACTTCAAACTAGAAAGAAGAGCCCAGATTAAAAAAAACCCCCAAAACAATTCAAATTTGTTAGATTTAATGAAACTATATTTAAATTCATCCTCTTTTTCATCTCCACCACAGGTTTGGGTAAAGGCAGCTGCCCAGGTGTTTAACTCCCTTGGAATAGCATTTGGCTCCATGATCTCAATGGCAAGTTACAACAAATTCAACAACAACATCCTCAGGTGAAAATTCAGTATTCTATTTAATGCAGTCTATGCACAAGTAAGGACTTCATCAGTGCAGGACCCAGTTGCTCTGTCGGATGCACAAACAAATCCCTTAACTGCTCTGCATTTATTTAACAACCAGACACTTTCATCTCTTACTTCCAATGTGTGCGACCCTGACTGAGAGATCTGATACTTCTCACAACTGTCTTGATGATCAAATGGCTGCTCTATAATCTATTGCCTCATGTCTGCCCAAGTTTTTTGAGCTCAAATTGTTTATTTTATCCTTCTTTGTTCACAGGGATGCTTTGATCGTATCATTTACTAACTCATTCACGAGTATCCTGGCTGGCTTTGTGATCTTCTCCGCTATTGGCTACATGGCTCATATACATAACCTTCCAGTGGACAACATAGCCACAGATGGTAAGCCTGGAAAGTCCAGCCCACCACGCTCTCACGGTTTTGTTTTATTTTAAGGATCTAATGTACTAGATGATGTCAGTATGTTACACATACAGAGATGGACATGAGAAATAGACCCCAAGCTCTGCTGTCCTGTCAGCTGTTGTTTTTGTTTTCAGTCTCCTGGGAGCTTTTTTTCCCCATCTTTTTCTTTCCATGGAAAACCAGACAATTCAAAATTTGCACATCTGCATTGAATACTTTGACGTATGCAGGTCACTCAAGGATAAATAGTGGAAATAGAATTTCTTAAAGTGGTACACCACCAGTTTTATGCAAAGTTCAGTATTTCCACCCCAGTAAAGACTAAACAGCCTGATAAAACTATTATCATCTGTGGGGCTTGGGAAGCACACTGAACTCTCTATTCATCTACTATCTATTTGATAGGGTGAACATATAGCTTCATGCACTGAAAGTGGTTGATTTGTTCCCTTTTTAGAAAAATTTCAATATATTTCTTAAAGATTTTTAATATTTCCTCTGTATTTAAGAAGAATATTAAATCGTTGGACTGCCCCTTTAAGTATCTGTTATAAATGGTTGCCATATGTAGCTGAAACATAAACACAACTTTGCTATGCGTGCTGCAGTGAAAGCATGCAAACACAAGCCTTCACAGCAGCTTTGTCAGTTAAGTAATGCATTACCAGAAACTGAGACAACTCACGCTCAGACCTTGGGTCAGGTAAGAATCCTGTGAGCTAATCAAAAACACTGTATCTTCAAAATATCAGTGTGTACACATGGCTGGCCAGTCAGTGGTGTGTTTTCTGTATGACTCCTGCCTCTTCAAGAAGTCATACCTTAAAAAATCATATCCCGCTCAGTATCGCAGTGACAGCAGCTGACCTCTTGCATCTGTGTTTAAATGTGAAAACAACACAATCAGATTTATGGGTGTCTGTAATAAAAGGAGATTATTTACAAGGTTAAACCCTGCGGTGCTCCATCTTCCTCCAGTTACTGTAACTCATTCATTCTTAATAGACTGTCGAGCTTCGTGTTGTTTGGTTTCATCACACAGCAGCCCAGATGAAATTGTATCCAGCGGTGCTCTTCAGACACCTCATGTCTGGCACTAAGCCTGAATGAATAGGTTCAGACGTGATATGACACAAGAGGCACTAAGCCTAAGTAAAACAGAAGAGTAGTACTTGTGAAAACAAACTACACTGGGCTGTAACATTTCTCTCAGATTTAGAAAAGGTTAAGCCAAACTGACAGATGTTTGGCATCTTTTAGTATCAGTTTAATGCACTATGAGGCCAAACAAACAGGTGATTCATGCAATTGTACAGTGATGGTAAATTTGATGTTGTAGGTGTAGTTTTGTCACTTCCCTCAGCAAATATTAGTGACTTTGACTTTGCAACATTCATTACTTTACACAGTCTTTAGTTAAACACAACATACAATGACCGGACCTAAGTTTAGAGTAATACAAAGCTATGACTTATTGATCCCTGGTCTAAGCTCTACAATTAAACTACAGTTTGACTTTTTAGGAATTATAGTAATTCACTGTGATATTTAGCTGGAATGAGCAGTGGATTAGCTTTGCTTAGCATGCTAACAAGAGAAACACAGTTAGCGGCTCTCTCCGAAGGTAATAATAATAACAAATAAACATTTTATTTGTTTACATGAAATTCTTAGCAGCCGCCAGGTTTATATGTCTCAATTTCTATCCATTTACAACCTGAATTAACAGCACCTTTATTGTATTGTGTTTCAGGTCCTGGTTTGGTGTTTGTTGTGTATCCTGAAGTCCTCTCCACCATGCCTGTCTTTCAGCTGTGGGCCCTTCTGTTCTTCTTTATGCTGCTGTGTCTGGGCCTGGACAGCCAGGTAAACATCCCCATAAACTTCGATACAACATTTGAAATGGCTAAAAATTGTGCTGTTGCGCACTTATATTTAGTGGAAACTTCCCTATCATCAATAAACCTGAAGTCAGACAGATTCTATTCTGTTAGACTCTGTCAGGGGGAAGGAACACTGATGTGGAAACAGGGCAGAGCGGATGTTTCATGACTCAACTCATGTACAGAAGATTTCTTCAGCACCTATTCAAGCTCTCTCTCTGTAACTGTTTACCTGACTGTGTCCATCTTTCGGTCATGTACATGGAAATGATTACACATAAAATTTCAGAGCTCTGTCTAGTCAAAACAACTGATTGTTAGACTCTAATATACACAAATGAATGCACACAAGTATGATCTTTAAACTATTTTACATTTAAATATTTTTTGAAACTTCAAGGGAGGGGCTAATTACTAAAATAGCTGGTAAGTTATGAGGTGCAAATACGGTGCTGTATAGTCTATAGTCTGCTTTAAAAGGCTGATAACTTCTGCTTCTTGCTGACAGTCTACAACCATGCTAATACCTCTGTTAGCTTACTTACTTAGTGCACAGTAGTGAGTTGATCCAAATAATTACGCAGCATGCTCACAATGACAATGCAAATGTTAACCATGTTTACTGTTACAGATCAGCAAGTTAGCAGCGCTCACGTTTGGTTTGTGTTAGGTTCTTGGTTATAAATTATTTGTTAAAAGTATTTGACAAATTTAAAATTTGTGATGCGAAGAGCTTCAAAATCCACCTGTTAGCTAAACAATCATATTTAAAACCACTCAAATCATAATATGATTAAATACACAGTTTCTGTTTGTAGCCCTGGATGTTTGCTAAATAGCAGTATTAGCACCCAAATTGGTTGTCATGGTTACCCAGCTCTTTGCACAGCCTAATTATTGTTAAATATGTAAAGAGAGTCATAACAAATTAAAGCGTGGGATTACTATGACAAACACAAGAACGGTTGTCTGTGTGTGTGTGTGTGCGTGCGCGTTTGTATGCACCAAAGTTTGCTACAGTTGAAGTTGCCATAACGTTCATAAAAGATGAGTTCGGCCCTGAAGTTCTGCGCTACCTAAAGAGAGAGGAGCTGCTGGCCCTTGTTGTGTGCATTGTCTGCTTTATCCTGGGGATTCCTCATATTACCAAGGTACACTTTTACCTGTCAGAGCAACATTTAAGGATATGTGGCACCGTACACTGTAACAGTTGTATCATCAGTGACAGCTATTTTGTAATTTTGATCTTTCTCTTTCTTTCTCTGTCTTCTACTTCCTGTACAGGGAGGTATCTATGTGTTTCAGCTCATGGACCATTACACTGCCGTGGTTTCCCTCATGTTCCTGGCTTTCTTTGAAGTTGTTGCTGTCTGCTGGATCTTTGGTAGGATCCACACATAGTTGATAAGTTCCTATTATTAAGATCTTGTCAAGGCTGGGTTACAGGAGAGAGCAGGACCCAAATGCAGACACGAACAAGGGGGCCAAAGATATTTAAACAGTTTATTTCAGGGCACAAGCTTACGGGTGGTCAAGGCAGGCAGGGTCAAAATCCAGGTAGTCAGTCCGAACATGACATGGTAATCTAAATTACAAAAAACCCCCAAAAATCCAAAAACCAGAAATCCAAACACACAAAGAGCACAGGAAAACAAGGCGTGAACATGAACACTAACATAGCAAATTAACCGACAGAGAACAAAGCCAATGACGCAACTTAAGTAGACTTGGAGGGCAGCAAACGAGACACAGGTGAGATCAATCAATTAATCAAGACAGGAAACAAGCAGACAGAAACACACAAGGGAAAAACTTTTCAAAATAAAACAGGAAACAACAAAACAAACTCAACTCAAAACCATGACAGATCTCTAGGATTTCTTGTTACCATCATCTTATTTTTAACAAGATTTAACTATCTTGCACATCTACAGATAGAGTTATTGGTTGTTAATGGTTATTTCAAATGTGGACTGTTTGCACCAGGTGTCCCGAGAATCTCCTTAATGATCAAGAGGATGCAAGGAAAAACTCCAAGCATCTACTTTCGTCTCTGTTGGCTGCTACTCTGTCCCCTGTTGGTGCTGGTGAGGTTTACGCTGTCTGAATAAGCACAGTTTTCTAATTATCGCCCAGGATTATCAGTACAATTCAGCTCATAATGCTTATTAAATATATTTTTAACAAGATCCTTTTCCCTATGTAGTGTATACTGGCTTCCAGCATTGCCCAGTACTCTCCTGTGCGTTATGGGAAGTACACATATCCAGTGTGGGCTGAATGTGTGGGCTGGGTCGTGTCACTGGTCTCCATAGTGTGGATCCCACTAGGAGCCATTCATGAGCTGTATAACAACAAAGGTTCACTTCTGCAGGTGAGTACAGATCTCATTATTCTCAACAGCATTCAATAGTTGTACAATTAATTTGCTTTTAGATTATTATTATTATTGTTGTTATTATTATTATTATACTTTGAAATATGTCGAACATCTTCATGCCATACATTAAATGAATTGTAATATTTGCAAAATAATTTTTTAAAAAGCAGCTGCTGCCACCATTTAAGCAATTTAAACCATTCAGTGTAAATGTTTGCAGTGTGGGACATAGACAGCGTGAGAGACTGGTCAGATGGATAATGTAAATAATGGTTTTTTTTTCTGAATCAACATTTACACAGCATTTGCACACTGCAGAAATAAACTAAACGCAGATGTAAGGCAGGGAAAAATGGGACACGGGTGAAACACATCAGGGCACCAGGTGTGGGAAATGCACCCATATGACAGGAAGTCATGAGAACTATGAGTCCGAAAGTCAGAAATAACAATTGAGTGTGTATTTTCCAAAATAAAACAGGAAATAACTTATTGCAACTCAAAAACCACTCCAGTAGAAGTTGATCTGTAAATGTTTACCTGATGGTGGCACAAGGTGAAAGGTCAGGGGATCATCAAAGTCATTAATACTGATCGTTAATGTTTGAACAGAATTGTATGGCGATTCATCCAATAGTTTATTTTTTTTAATTCTTAACTAAAACCAGAATCTTCCATTCATACCCATGACGACCCACGATTATTTGTATTTTATACTCTTTATTTGCTGTTGGGTATTCCTGAGTAGTCCATTTTGCTATTTGTTTGATTTTTCAAGAGTCTGATCTGACCACACCTGCGTGAACACAGGCTTGAATGTGTCTAAAACTGTGCCCTCTCTCACCCTCAGAGACTTAAAACAGCTTTGACCTCCACTATAGACCTGGATGCTGAGGATTACCTGCCGGAAAAACAAAACCTAGACAACCCAGCTGCCGAAGCCTTGTTTACCTCAGTGGCATGAATGGGAAATACATCCAAAGCCCTGTCTGTGCGTCTGTACATACCAGTCCTGTGGTAGGTTGTTTAATGAAAGGTGCTGTGTAGTCATGTACTTACAGCCTTTTAATTTCTACCATAAAATTATAATCCTATCTATTATATTTGTTCTACCAAAGAACTTGGACTTTTTACTGTATCTTGGTACATTTATGCTAAAACTTATTTTTTTTGCAGTTGACCTCAGCAGTGCGAAAATACCCCTTCACCTTCTGGTGTAAGTGTATAATGAAAATTTGAGATTTTATCCACCAACTAAATTAATTAATTCAGTTTAATGAAGGTATGAATGATTGTGTGCCCTGTTTTGACTATGCAGGTGCTCATTCCAACCAAAGAAATTTAAATTATTATATCCTCCCTTTGGGTTGATTAATCAGCAAAAATGTGCGGTGTATGCAGTGACGTTTTCTCTTGCAATGTGTGATAAATGTCAAAGAGTTTGTGTGCTGTAAGACTGTGTTACTCATCTGTGGCAGAGGCAATCTGGAGCTTTTTAGTTCACTGTAGAGCGAAGGCCACATTTCTCAATCGTGTATCTACATCACAGAGGGGCCAGAGAGGCCTGTCCTATAAGAAAGCCATCTCCAAATGCAACTCATGTCATGTTAGTGGCCAGACCCACAATGCATTGTGCTGGATTGTTGTTAAATGTTGACATTAGGCCATTTTCATCTACTTTTGTATTTGGAAAGCATCAAATGACCTTATGTATAGGCAAGGTCATCACCTGGAATAGACCCATAAAACACTTCAGTGTGTAAATAATAGATATCTGATATAACCCCTGAGTTTAGAGTAGTAGAGTAGTATCTGATATAACCCCTGAGCTGAGAGTAGTTTTGAGGCTGTGGTAGAGTAGACTCATTTTTGTAGGAGGAACAGGTTCAGTACCCAGAAACGGTTGCGACCCTTCAGAGGATCCAGCCACCTTCAAACTGCGACATCCGAACCTGAAAAGAAGTGAGATGCAAACACTGACAATAAGTGCTGTGTCAGTGTGTTTAGCATACATTTCCATAACTTTCCAGTGCCTGAAAAGCATAAAAAAAGGTCAAACCCTTGAGCACACATAAGCAGAGGTGTCCAAATGAGAACAGATATCTTACAGACAGAAGTGGTTTATATGCTATTCAGTTTGTGAATTGCTCTCAAACTATGCTCTGTCTTAACAGTGCTCAGCTTCCCCCATTGACAGTAGTGGGTTAGTGAATGATGTTATTAAGGCAACAGGTGAATGTTAAACCGGGTTCAAATGAGGTTGAATCAGTGCTTGGATTTCAGCCTGATCTCTGCTGGTTAGAGAATGGGATAAGTTTATTTTTCCAGTAATGCATGAGAGATTATTTTTAACTATCTTGGAGCAGGCAACTGTCAAAAGATTTAGGGATTACAATTGGTGCCTTTGATCCACATATATAAAGATGAATTGGGCTAATGAGAGCAGATAAGCTTCAGGAGGGCAACACTTATCTGGTAATCTGGTAACCCTCCATTCAGAGATTCATATTCTACTTACCCAAAACCTGCAGTTAATCACTGACTGCTTTATCTCACACTTCTTAACAGAAAAAGAGGCCAGTAAGTTCACTTTGGTGGAAACGTAATTTATTTAAACTCAAGCGTTAACTTTGAGATTGTGCAGTAATGTTTTTTTTGAATGATTGACCCTTCAAGTCAAGTCAAGGCAAGTTTAAAGTAAGATTCTAAGAGTGTTGCAGTTGTACACTTTGGGTTAATATATCATGTGGACTAACTACCTCAACTGGAAATGACCAGAGGAGGTGTGTGTAAATGGAAAAAAATCACACTCATACACTCAGTGTGTAAAACAGCTGTTCCCTATAGTGCATTATGGGCCCTTTTTGTCTCAGTAGATACCTTTTCAAAAAAGCTAATTTATGAGTGCCTTTAATCCAAAGTACTAAACACAGGCTCAGTAATAAAGGGAGTGTGTCTATGTTTCCTGTTTCCTTTGTTCACCAGTTCAGCATTCTGTAAACGCTCATTAACTATCAACTTAACAATAACATCTTATTGTGTTCAGGTCTAAACTCTAACCTTGTAAACTTTAGGACCTTGGCAACACAGGGCCCATTGTCACGTTCCCATTACGTGCCATAGAAAATCTGGTGAACATAGGACCCTGGAAACATAGGAATCACCCATAATGAAGGCTGAAAACATCTGAATATGATTTTGAAATAATGCAAGGAACAATTTAAGCTATTTAAATATCTATTTATATCTATTTAAAGGTTCAGCGTGTAGGATTTAACTAAATCTATTGGCAGATATATATTAGATTATCATGTTAAGAATCATGTTTTCATTAGTGTATGAAAACACAATTTCATACACTAATTTTATACCTGAATAAAATGACTGCTGTGTGTTTGATAGCTTAGAATGAGGCCTTGAGTTCCGCTTAGGGAGCAACCTGTTATCATGGAGTCCCCTGTGTTGCACTGCAATGTTTCTGCAGCAGCCCAGAATGGACAAACCAAACCCTGGGTCTTAAGAGATGAATCTGTTTCATGGAACTTAATGTTACCTGCCTCAAGTGCCTGATTTTTATTTTTTTTTAGGTCAACTATGTTTAATTCGACAACCAAAATGTTTATTTAAGATGTCCCATACTTTATATGTTGTTGTAAGCTGCATTATTATTTTGTTATAAACTGTATCGGCTGTTTAAACATGCAAGGATGATTTAGAAGCACTTTTACAACATAATAGGTCCTTGTTTACACTTTTTAGTATATGGACTTTTAATATGAATTAGTATACAAATTTTAATAGGCTATTAACACCACTATGCTTTTAAAAACACTCAGTGATTTTTATAAATGTACAAGTTCTGGGTAATTTGAAAAAGAGGAGTCTGGCAAACATGTTTGATGATGTGCTGACACACCTGCAGACTCCACGGGTACGTTTCAACCGATTGTCTCTGCCTCAAGTCTTATTGTTCAGTGACGTCACCTTCTGCCATTTGTGGCTGAATGAGAACCCGCAGACTCTCTTTTGCTCCACTGCCCCTCAAATATCTTCTCATTATCTTACAAAGCACATTTTAAAGTTCAGTGCTGTTATGTGATTTGTTACAGCTCTATGCTATTCCACTGTAAGTTAGTGAGCACAGTGAAACCTGCAGAGGCCTCACATTCACACACTGTAATCATGAACATGCTAAGACGACATCATACAAAATGATATATTTTTAATATCTCTTATTTTATTATCATTGTAAGACTAATATGTGTTTTCTCATGTCTCATTGTTTGTTTAACAAAATCCTACAAATCTATGATCCGTTTACCAAACTGATGATTATTAAATTTTTATATGAATGACTATATGTTTTTATTATCATATTACGTTGTGTGTTGTGATTTATGTAATTTGTGGTGTCTAACATTTTGTTAAATAAAAAGCCTTCATTTTTGCTCACTGTGTCTGAGTGACCCTTATTAAATATCTGGATTGCTACTTCAGAGGGTCACTGGGTGGCAGTATAGCACCAGGAAAGTGGAAGAGAGCCGCGGTGCGCAATATTTTAGTAACTCAACTGCATAAAACATATACACATAACACATACATAAAATCAAGTTATTTTGTTGCAGATCTCTTAATGTTTTGGTCGCAAAATATTTCGGTAAAGGAAAAATGTCTGATGTTTGATTGCAGGTTGACACGAAGAAACAGTGTCCATCCTTTTCTTCATTTAAACTAGTTAATGTAGGACTTAAAGGCTGATTGTATTTTGGTCCCTCCATTCATGGTATAATAAAAACATATTGCACAGTGACATTTTTTTACAAAATTAGGGACATTGGAGGCCTCTGGGGCTGTTGTTTCTTTTCTTTTGACTATAAATTGCTTTTTACAGACATGTAACAACATGGTCCAATCACAGAGTTAATTTTGGAAAAGTGATTTTGCATATTCAGATATGTCAGATGAGTTTTTCTCAAGTTTAATGCGACCCTTGACCATGTCTGAGAGGATAGACTGTTTTCTTTTCTAAGCATTAATCCATTCCTGAGGTCAAAGTCAATCAGTTTGACTTTTCCTCATGTGGACAGAATAAAGTTTTCAACAGAAACTGAGGACAGAAGAGGTGATGAAAAAGTTGCTGATTCAGCCAGTGGGTGATGAGAAGAAAAGCAAGATATACATGTGTCTAATACAAGAGCCACATTACACAGGTAACATTTTCCAGTACTGAGACTGTAATGTCAGAGGTCTGAGTCAGAAGGTGTCATTTTACACCTGCAACATGCTGAACACTTCCCACATCCAACTTTGCGTTTGATGGGATGTATACAGTATATTGAGAATAAAACATATATTTAGTTTATATGTTTACAGTACAAAAGTATTTTTCAACAGAACCACAGAATTACACTGCACAAGACTTTCACAAGCAAAATGAAAGTGTTTTGCCATCGGCTGTAGTGTATTACAATGAGCACATCAGTGTTCAGCTGGTTATTAGAAATGTCCTTTCAAATGATGGTGTATGCACGCCATTTGAACAGAAAATATAATTTTGGGACTGAATAACATTAGGGGGAGATTTGTGGAGTTTTCCCTTTTGTGTGTGTGCTTTTGGATTCTTGTGTAGAGTAAGTGACTATGAGGTATGCTTTCAGAAAAAGTCAGCAAACAGTTGAGAAAAAGTAAAATAAATCAAAATTGACCATTTCAATTTAAATTAATTCATCAAATCGATGTATGTGTGTCTCTAAATAGTTTGATTATTAATAACTCCATTTGTGATTTTATTACAGAGGTTGTTTGTATATAAATTTTTGATCTTAAGCACTGGACTGGAGCTGCTTTACCATTAACACATCACTTCCTGCCTGCTGTCTCCCTTTTTATTCATTTCAGCGCTGCCTTTAGACAGCCACAGTCTCCCACTGCTGAGGAAGTACATATAGTATGTGTGAATATGCATATATCAGTGTGGGATTCAGTCGGTGCTGTCGTTTAAACCGCCGGCTGCCACCATCAGTACATATGTATATCTAAAGAATATATGACTTTACTGGGAACTGAACCGCATCTACCAGTAACACCAGCTCAGTGTGGTCAGAGAGCAGAGCCAGACAAATCTCAATGCAGTGCTCTAAGAGGTTCGGAAGTTAATTAGACCCCTGTCATACATCGGTGCTGCAGTAGCACCCTAAGCAGAACTGTACGTTAATCAATACTTGCTTCCTGCTTCCTCATGACAGAATGTATCATGGGCACTAAATTAGCGCTGAGAGCTCTGTTTGATCAATAGCCATAGACAGTGCAGCCCAAGGGGCAGTAAATTAATGGTTACACATGGCAGAGGGGAAGTGTTTGAGGGCTCGATTGTGCAATGAGGGGGGAGACGGGTCACTGTCTAACTCCTGTTGTGGGGTGTGAAGATGTTTATCAGTGCCAGGCAAAGAGTTAAACCAACAGCTGACAGATACCTGACTGTGCAGGTATCGAGGAAATCCACCTGAGCTGTGTAGATACAGCATCCTGTGTGCGCAATAACAACTGTGCAGAGAAACACGGGTTTGTTTTCCTTCCTCTGCTCTGTTGTTCCTCTGTTCCTGCACTCTCTTGTTTCTGGGTGTTATTTGCAGAGTACTGTGTGAAGGGGAGAGGATGCCATCTGTTTTAATTTGAGCGAGCGTGCATATGTGTCTGCGAGTGCAAAGATGATGAAGCAAAGATAAATGTTGATTACACAGTGCTTCTGGTCATGGGTGTGGCGCTGAGAATTATGAGGCATTAAGTCCACAGAGAGTGAAGTTTTACCTCATTGTTAACCATTGCATCCACAAACACAGTGTCATGGTGATTCAACTGCAGCTCTCAGCTGTGAGAAATCCACAGCAGCTGTTATAGACTGTCTTCAACCTTTTTGAGGTCACAGATATGCTCGTGAAGAGAATCTCACCCATATTTCTGAGGATATATCGAAAGCACTTGTGTCTTTTGAGAACATTATGCATTGTACGTTACTCCACTGCGGATGAGATTCTTAATCTTTAAAAGGTCATGCATCAAGATGAATATCAGCACTGCTGGGTAAACGTCTTGAGATGTACAGTGTTTTTGTTATGAAGTAAATAACCTCTCAATGCTCACATCCACAACAATGCACTAGACTCAAATGAACTGAATGATGTAATGCTGCTTAATTCTTTCACAGATTTGCACAGATTTCTGCCAACTACTGGAAAAATAATAGAGACAATAGACTGGCTGATGAATAAACACAGCACAGGAAACATAATACTAAATACATCTTGGCCTGCATTGTATAAAACATGGCATTACACAAACATGGTATTTTTTCTTTTTTTTAATGTGTGGGTGTGTGTATTTTCAGGTTCACTATAATTACTTATCATAAACATACAGTGAAAGTCTCAAAGAACTTTACAAAGACCACATCATAAAGAAGCAAAAGAAGTCAAACAACGGTCTGTCAAACACTATATGTTCAATTAATTATGCAAAAAGTTAATATGTGGTGCTTCTGCTCCCCTACGCACACCACAGCAGAGAACTTTGAGGGGTTTTTTTCCTGGCGACCTTTTCAGCAGAGTGTTGTTTTCTCAACATACCAGATAGGGTATCCACTGCTGTTGATCTTGGTGTCAGCTGACATGAGGAAGTTGTGCATCCGCTATTTTTTTCCTCCTTTAAAGAACATCAACAGCTGAAATACAATCGGTCATTCATTACACTCATTTTGCCTCTCTGATGCACATTCACTCCATTGTCTAGTCTCCTTGTGTTTGCTGACTTGCATGAAGCGAGTTTCCACTCTGCAGTAACAAATCCCTGAACCGCAACGCTTGTTGTAGCTGTGCGCTCTCTATTGTGGTTTATTTGTTGTGCATTTAGCTGCACAGTCTCCAGGAAACACTGTATGGTGGCCGTCACCTATAGCGTGACAACATCACCAGCACAGAAAAACATGTAAAACAAAGGTTCAAAGGTTTGTATTTACATTGCTGGGGATAAGGATGCTAACTACTTGTAGCTTGAATCCCACTGGCTTTGAATTAATTCAACCTCTATCATATGCTCAGCCTATTCAGAGGTTTAGTGTGGCAGTCGTTGCATACAGGATTTGTCCAGTATGTCTGAATAAGCATATTTGTTTATTTATGTTTTCCATTTCAACCCATTAAAATGCTAATGAGTATATCTTGCCAACTATTCATATGCAGATACGAGCTTTTGAGGGTCGGATGCTACAGTGCACCCCTGCTGCATCAGTTGCCTTTGTTTAATGAGGATTTTTTTGAGCTTCTTTCAGGCTGTTTGGGATATGCATACATAACCGGTCTGTCCCTAAATAGAGCTCAATTCCTGCTCTTAATGAGGCCACAGCTCACGGCATTACTTGCCCCCCCAAAAAAGAACGGCTGTTATACGCTTATGGAGAGTTTCTTTTTCACATTCATATCTCTCTAGACAGTCACCACCTGTAAATTAGCTGGTAGATCATCAGATGTTTGGTGGGAATAATTTTGCCATTAACCCTTTTGGCTGTGCGAATTGGCATATTTATATTCTTAAAGACAAAACAGATATAGTGTGACTTCAGAAAGTCTCATGACTGAACTTGAGGCTGAATGAGACTGGATTTGGATCTTGCTTCGTGCTTCGTGCATCCTGGAAGAGGGAATAAAAAGCAGCTGCGGTTAATTCCAATAAAGACTATCACTGGACCTTGGATGATGCTGAGAAAGATGCCGAAGCTGCAGGCACACATATAAGAAAAAAACTCTTTTATCTTCTAAAATATGTTTTCTGTATATGGCTACAACAAAGGCAATCTTCTTCCCCCTCATTCTCTGTATCTTTGAATGTAGGAATAAAATGCTTCCACCCTGCTAACCTAATGAGATTGCACAGAAATTTCAATATGTCTAGTCTGCTTTCATAACAGCCGGCAGGGAATTGAATTTGGCCCTAAGGTTGATTAATCGTCTGCATGCCTTTCAACACTTGCACCTCTTCTCGACTTGAGCGTGAAATTGTCAGTGCCTTTATTCAATCTAAATGGATTTTTCTAAAACACCATCCTTGTTCAATTCTATCTTTTTCTTTTTTTTTTAAAACAATTTTTCCGTGAGCCCTTGTTTGTGTTGTAAACTGCTTGTGATTTATTGTCTCCTAATGGAAGGTATCACACTAACCCGTGCTTATCCCATCTTAACGTTTTGATCATTTGTATCACTCATTTAATGACATTACAGATTTTTTCTCTAAGTCAGATAGTAAATATGCTTGTACTGGATGACTAAGATTAGTGTAAGTAGATGTCACCCTTCTACTTGTAACTAAGATTATCTTTTGTTTCATTTAATAGAGATTATCCTTCTGACTTCTGATACGCAAGGACATCTAATCTCACACGAATACCCACGCTCAGCTTGCTCCGCCTCCCCTCACTGCCAACGCGACTGTCATCTACTACTAGTAATCTCCACTTTTGGAATCGATGGCTTATCTGCACACACACACCACAGGGATTGTTGAGGTCTTTAACAAGTCAAGCCTGCATCATATTGCAGCAGCTCACACAACTCTAAGGTTAGAGCTAAAGCGGTTCAGGTCTGAGTATTGAATCCCTGGAAGCAGGAGTTGGCACAAAATACTGGACCCAGTACATTGGTGTCCTCTGTGGGCCTGTCCCCACATCCATGGCTTCTGATTCCAGTATCTTTGGGCTACAAATCTATCAAAAAAAAAAAAAATAATAATAATTTGGGTGGGAAATAGATCTGAATCACTTCAAAAAATGAAGTTCAGTTGAGATTTCAGGTACTTGCAAGTGAGGGTGATTTGATATCAGGGAAACACGCGGCTGATGGCTAATGTTGCAGGGAGTCAGGACAAGTATTTTAGATTAGGTTGGCCCGTAAGAGAAAGTGTACACTATGGCGTCTTTTTATTCCCACTGCAGTAATTCTGTCCATTGCAGGTCTTTGCAATGTTAAAACAAATGGAAATAATGTCTGTTATTTTGGTTGTACACTCAGAAAGGGACAGCAGAATGAAAAAAGAGCTTAAACAGAAGTAAAAAGAAGCCTGCCCACTTCATCAACTCCATCATCAACAGTATACAGCAAAGTTATGTGTCACTCAGGCTGTAGGGTGTCTACTAATATTAAATGAAATACAGCTTGACACACTGATAAGTCATCCTAGAGGCTGTTCAGTGTTTACACCCCCAATTTAAGTGCATAAACACCGATATCCAGTCTTTGTAGGGCTCAAGTAAAATGGTCAATGTGTTGATAGTTGTGTATTTAAGTAAAGAAAAGCAGACTATGGACAAAGTTAACAAGCCTGGAGCTACATTAACGTGCTGTTCAAATGTGCTGCAGCTAATTTGCTGTCTAGCCTGACGTTAGCAGTGCACTTTTTCCCATTCACACTGCAGCAGACAATATATATGTAATTGAATTTGAGTTGAATCGAGCGCCAGTCAGGGATGCACTACCCATTAACTGTGTCAAACAAACAGCAGTGTTGATCCTTGTTGATCTTTATTGATTTCCACTGTCACTGTGTCAGCGCGGATGGGAAAAATACCACAGAAATGAACTCTCTTTCCTTTTTGAGGTCATCTGAATTTATTTATGGTGGCGGTGGCAGGAAAAGACAGAAGTGAAGGAGGATGTCACTGAGACGAATTGCACCATGAAGTGGGTCAGCTCTCCTGGGCATGCTCAGAATGGATGATGGTGACACAACTGAGCTGCCATTTGACAGCTGACTCCAAATCTATACATTTTTTTACCACTTTCAGTCTAATTAAGCCACAGACACCCATAGACACTGGACTGTGAGTGCTCAGAATAAAACACTGACTTTAACTAGTCAGTAAAAGCAATTTTTTAAAACAAAAATAAGGCGATCAAGTTGGTAATTAAGCATAGAAAATCATTGTGTGTGTGTATGTATTACCATTTGTTTGGGCATATCTGCATGTGGGTGAGTGAGTGTGTGTATGTACGTGTGTGTCTGATTTTCAGCGATGTATAATTATCAGCAAAGGGCTGGTGTTCTGAACCTGGCTAAACAATTTGACACCCTGCAATTTCCTAAAGAGACACAAACCCCAATTACCAGAATGAGTTTTTGTTACATGGTGTTCAAAAACAAACAAACGCCTCAGCGAGCACAGAAAGAAAATCCTTCCCCGTAAAGTAGATTAATGCAGTATAGGTTATGGATTGGTGAATGTTTTCAAGTCAATAAATTGATTTCGGATTGGAGGGCATCATCGTAAATAGGTTTTACAACACGTGAAGTAATCAGAATTTTCTTGGCACATTGTTTTTCTCAGACAGGACTAGGGCTGCAGCAGTGTTTTGTAATAGCATTACTGTTGTGGTTTTGACACTGCTGCTATACAAGGAGGTTACTCAAAGAGGGTATTTCTAATCACAAGGAAGTGTGTGTGCAAGAATCAGTAACCTCAAAGTCAGGAAATTACGTATTTAAATTAAACAGCTGAAAAATTAATGTCATAATGCCAAAAACTGCAGTTCTTTGAGGCAGCCAAAAGTGTGTCAGTCTCTATAAACCACCATGTTTAAAGTCCTAAATATACAGCAGAGATAAATATCCTGGTACAAAAAAATGGTTTGTTGCTAATTTTATCCATTTATTGCAATGATACGGGGTGGCATTTTTCTAAAACTTGCTCATTTAAAATCTTATTAAATTATGCATATTAATGCTGTAGCACTTCTTTGAGTGACAGTTAAGTGCTAACACAGGCTAATTCCCTGCCTAGCATGACCTCGGTGAATTCAAGTCACTGGACCTCTCGGCTGTGTTTGTGGTTTTGGCGCCTTTTGGTAAACTTTTCCTGCAAGTATCATACAAATCATATTGTTTGCTGTGCTGTTTACTGGAGGAAGTAAAGAGATTTGCAGGTGTTGTAAATGCCAAAAATCAGTCTTTTCATGCAGTATTATTTCAAATTTTGTTGTTTATTTAGTTTACCTTCAGAAATATAAGCTGGGGCGACTGGCTACCACCTGGAGGCAACAAGGCCAACACAGACTCGCAGCTAGGCAGCACAGGTATTTTCTACAAGTCTTCTGTGTCTTGTTGTCACTCATCATTCACGCTGCAGTCATTGGCAACGCAAAACAGGAGTCAATGCAGACATAAAACAAGAGGTGGAGATTTCAGACAGTCAGATATGAGGACAGTGACGAAGCCACTTGATACCACGCGTCACATCTGAATCATTAGCATCAGCCAGTATCTGCAGTTCTTACACATTTTGTTATGCTTTTACACTTTGTACAGTGTAAAGTATCTTATTATAGCCCTACTAGTTAGTGAAAGTAGCTCAGATGTGATGCCTGTTTTGTGAACATCTACATACCCTGCTTTTAATAGAGTGCAGGAATGTGAAATTAGATCCTCCGGTAACACAAGGAAATCTGTACTTAATATAGATCCCCAGTGCCTTGCAGAAGGTTTCCCACCACTTATAAAGAAATTAAGTAAACACATCTATTATCCATTAAAGGGATGTGTTTGTGTGACACTGATAGCACAGGCAAGGAAATGCAACTACTGACCAAAACATCCTAAACTGTGTCAGACGTGTTTGATGAGAAACGACAGGCCGCAGAGTCCAAAGGATAAAATGAAACTGTGAAGTGAAAGAATCATTATTTTTTTATGTTGACTGAAAGATGTAGGTCTCGGGTAATACTACCCCAGGCTGCGGCAACGACATTGAGACACTGCCTGAATAGCAATTACATTGTGGCGCTGATTTCACAGCCTCAGTCGTCCAAGAAGATTTTTTTTTTTTTTTTTTTTTTTTTTTTATGTGTGTGTGAGTGTGTGTGCGCGCGCGCATGTAAAATCTACAGTGAAAACTGATTTGTCTGTTGATTGCTGGAGTGCTACTGCCAGGGATTTAAGTTGAATGCTCAGGATAATCTCATCATTAATTCATATTTCTAATTAATTCAGTGTGCCCCTTAAATAATGCAGGATCTATTTTTTTTTTTGGTAGTTTTTGGAGAGACTGCTGAATTATTAATGCCGGCATCCATCACCAGGTTTAATAGAAGACTCCTGCCTCAGTAAATCCTGCTCAACCTGCTCCTTCCCCTTGGCCTTTTTAAGGAAAAGACCAGCTGGAAGCTGCTTTCCTCTACACCCTCATCTACTATTCCATCTGTATCTCTATCCGAAGATGTTTAATCTGCTTTTGTCTGATGAAGACAGTATTCAGATACTTAAGTGAAATTATGTCCGTATTATCGGTAAGATACTTAAAGTATCATAGGTTAAAGTCTTCATTCTGCAATCATTGTTTTTCGATTACATTACAGGTAAATGTGCATGTTGCATTTTACTGCGATAGATGATGCAGTAACTTTTACATATTTATGTCCTGTTGGGTAGTTTACACAACTGTTTTTAAGAAGTATTTACCTCTATAAAAGGCAAAGCTCCCCATTTTCTTTGTGACAACACATTTTCCAGCTAATCCAAGAGGGGTTTAAAATATATTTGTTAATCTTAAGAAGTAGGAGAATTTAATCCACCCCTAAGTAAACATTTCTTCATTTTATCAGAAAAAGTCAAAACCACCAATCTGGAGATATGCAATTTTAAATGGCATAAGAAATTAGTAAGACAAATGAGGTGGAGTGAAAAGTAAAATATTTCCCTCTGAGAGGAGGTGAAGTATAAAGATGCATAAAATTAAAATGCTCAGTTAAAGTGAAAGCACCTTTGCATTTGCACATTTACTTGAGTAAATGAACTCAGGTTACCTTGCAAACTGTCTTTAGTTAAACTTCAACCCAGTGTTCTGTATCGTAGTTTATGCTGTCAAACCCTAATCAGAGCTGCATATGTTAACTGCAGACTCATGTTGAAAGCAAACATCTTTCATAGAGGGGACAGTGTCTGTTCCCCCTGGGCAGAACATACTCACAATAAGACATCCGTGATTAAGATAATATCTTTATGCAACAAACACGAGGACTTTTGTTTCCATTAATGGAGCCAAGGAGAGCTTATCGGTCAAGTCCTGGCCCATGCAGCTGCTCTGAAGGGCACAGTTTGTCAGAAAATTAGTCAGTGTCGCTGTCTGTCACTGGTACTTGATGTACGACTTCCAGTCCGTTGCAGCATTAGTTTATCCAGACTGTCACCATCAACACTCAGAGTATGTACTGTCAGTGATGTTGTCACGCAGATGGATAAATCATCACTTGCTTCACTATATGACAAATATTCACAGACTTAGACTGCATCTAACTTCCTGCAGGTGCAGCCAGACCATGTGTGGCTAAATGTCACACCGGAAGTTAGGGGACGTGTACGTGTGGAACCTCTGACCCAACTTTTCAGATGACTTGCTCAAACCGCAGATGATTATAAAACTAGTGCTATTAGTAGGAAACAGCGAAGAGTTCAGCAGCAAGACGAGGCGGTTTGTTTTGTGGAATATGTTTTGCACCATCAGGCAATTCAAAATGCTTAAGATAAAAACGGACAAATTACGTTTATGGTCAAACAATTTCAGCAGCCTCATTTGCAAATGTATAGATAAGAGTGTGAATGTAAAGATACTGCAAAGTAAATTAAAAAAATGAAAAGCACATGACAATTGAATCTAAAAGAGTGTAAACAAATATATAAATACATAAGTATTACAGGTCAAATGAGCGTTGCCCAGACCTTAATAACAAGGGGTGAACAGAAACATACTGAGACCTAATTTAAAGGACTGTGAAGTTCAGATTTTCAGATGCCTCAGATTCTCTGCAAGATTGTTCCAGGAATGAAGTGCATGAAAACAAAAACAGCCACGCTTTGCTCTGATCGTGGAAACAGATAGCGGGTCAGGTGAAATATGCAACATGCAAGTGAATTTAAACGTCTATGGGTCACAGGAAGCCAGTGCATTGATCTCAGCACTGGGGTCGCTGGAGAGGGGATGTTGGAGCAGAGTTTTATGGCTGTGTCCTTGAACCAAAGGCGGCAACATCAAGGTAAAAACAAAAAAGAGTTATTGTACATTGTTATTGTCTAAAGGAAGTGGGAGAAAAATAGATACCAGTTGGGTTTTTTTTCCCAGTGTCACGACGAAAGTTTTCAAGATGTTCAGGTTATGTGAATGAGGTGCACAAAAGCATGCTGGTTTTTGGTAGTAAGTGTTTAAGATCATTGAAGTGCTAAGCAAGAAAACTGCTCATGAATCTCAGTAGCGTTAACTGAAATTTATGTAATGCGTTGAAAACCCAGTAGACAAAAGAATTAGTCGCAATATAAAGCTGTAAAACTCACTTATGTAATTGCAACTGGTGCCAAACAACTGCCTGCGGAGTGGGAAGCAAGTGTTTATTTGTTTAAAGGTCAAACAGAGTGCACAGCAACTACAGTTATTGATCGTGTTATTCCTGTGTAAAATCAATAAGAACTATTCCAGAAAGAGATTGTAAGATTTCTCATCAGCCAGCGATGATTACCGCAGTGCAGAAAACAGAAAACACAGTGGAGTGATGTCTTTTTTAAACGTGTCTGAGTGAGGAGGTTTCATCGAGAATCGTTGATCAGTCGCATGGGTGCCCGGGCACCGGGCAGTAAATAAATCACTATGCAGATCAATAAACATGACATGTGATTATCAGCTGATTGACTGGAGAAACTAGTGCAATCAGCAATATCAGAGTTAAAAATGAGAAAAGGAGAACTAAATCAATTGTGTTTGTTTGCGTTTCGTTGCGCAACTTATCACTCCAACTGTATTGATACAGGCCTACAAAGCATAGGATGATGGTTTTAGACTGATACATGACAAAGCAGCATGATTTACTTCAGTGTGAATCATTTATCTCACTATACTGAATATTTATACTGTAACTGTACAGAAAAATGCACGTGGGAGGTTTGCAGACGTAAATTAAATTACACATACATAAAATCATAACTATAAAGTATAATACATTAATCAATTAATTGATATAAAATTGCTGAAATACACCAATGTTTTGATCATTTATTTTAAGTTAAGTCAATTGGTTAATTGCCATTTTGATCCGAACATATCTCAACAACTATCTGAAGGTTTAATTTGTGTGACCCACTCATGTTCTAGCTTGAACCATTGTAGATACAAGAAATGTTTCCATTACTTTAGTTTTTCTGCAAATATTTGCAAAACTCACCATCATCAGACATTCCCATCAGTCTCAACAGTACATTGAAATCACTGCCATTACATTTTTTTGTGGAACTACATCCGCTGTTCCTGAATGCAGCACAGTGGGTACAATCAGAGACCAAACAGCAGTCTTATAAGTGGAAAAATCTTTAGTGTTGAGGATAGACGTCAGTGCGTTACATCAAGAAGTCATGCTGTTTTTTTCTCCTGCAGCTGCAGCATTATGAATGTGTTTCCAAAGGCTCGATGTTTAACAGAGAGCTTGACTGCACTGTTCTGAGGAACAACTTGAACTATGCGCAACTTTGGTTTTCCATCATGGCACAGTGGACATCTCAGATAGCGCTTTACAGAGTTACACAACAAAGCTCATGCAATCTGTAAGTAATAAACATGGCAGGAGCACTGAAAGTGGTGTAATACTGTCAAAAAACCTGCTGGCCATATTTAAATCAAGTAAATTGCCCTTCTGGTCTTGGTTGGATTAAACTTTGACAACTTTGACAATCAATTACTTGAGAAAAGCGCATTATGACAGTGAAACAGTGGTGTCCAACTCATGTGTAGTTGTGATCAGAGAACACACTTTGAATGTGGGAAACAAATCTTCCTCCCTACCTCATGCTTCTGCCTCTGTTCTCTCTTCCATGCATGTGAAATTCAAACACCTCCACAAAAGGGTGTTTACATCCAGAACTGATGTCAACTTTGTTCTTCAGATGATGAGCTCCAGTTACAGAGCCGACATTTCATTGTTCCTGATGTGCTAGAGACGTTCCCAAGTGCACTGTACCTGGTCCTGATCTCATGTGACAATTAATAGAGTCTTAACACTTCAAAACAGGCACAATGGATCTCTGACAATAGTGTTATTGAAAGCTGTGGGTGTTTTGATTTTCATTATGTGAGTGCTTCCATTAATTAAGCCGAAACTGAGTGATTATCAGTGACGAGGAGGCACATGTTGACATCAGTATCTCTGCATGTGGTCTTGACAGCAAACCTAAAGGGAATTTCTTTCAGTCCTTTAGCAGCATGTGAGTGTTTGTACGTCTTTCTTTTAACCCCCATCACATTGCAAAAACATGTGACAATTGAGTGATGACCCCATTTCTCAAAAAAACAACAACAAAAACACAACACTATATTGAGGTTCTTGCCATGCTGTAGATTTCTCGTGAGGCTCCATTTACAGCACAAAAGCCAGATTGATTCTCTGGGTGAAACCTTCCTTTGTCTTCAGTAGAGTTTGGTCTCATGCTTTGTGCTTGACGCATGCAGTCCTGCACTGCATGTACTGTAGATTCCACTGAAAGAGGCAAAGAAATTGTGTGATATTTGTCAAATTGTGACACAAAACAGAACCTTCAGAAGAGCCATTGAGCTGGTCACAATTTGGAAATGTAGGAACATTTTTTCCATTCGCCTTTCATACTGCCACCTACAGATCTTCATGAAGGCGTGGACTTACACAATGAGCCCTTTATCAACTATTTAATTCCATCTTCTGCATCTGAACAAAATACAAATCAATGCTGTTCAAACACAGGCAAATGCACAATGCATACCATGCAATGACTACTGGCTTGTGATTCAGACGTATGATGGTTTGATGCCGTGTTGGCTGGCCTGGAGTTTTATCTCTTGCACCACGATTTACCACCCACTCCTCAAACAATGCCTGCACGTGTGTGTACCCTTGGAAAAAAAAACATATACCAATGGGAGAGATTTTTCTTGCATTCATCTACAACACTGCACATAGTTTATCCAAACAAACTCATAAAATCCATTTCCTTCCTCCAAATTCGGCCTGAGAGAGTTTTAGGGCTCTGTTGTTTGGCCGCTGTCCCATTCAGTCTGCCTGATTCAGCATGAGTAATATCAGTGCTGCACACTGGTGATTTCAAGAGTGCCCCTCTAAGTTCAAGTCCTTCGCTGAGTCACCGTGTAGGGAAGAGTAATTGTAGGTGACAGTGCTATGGGCGACAGCACGGACAGCAACCAACCCATGAATTGATGCTGCTGAAATATGCAGAGTCATCTCTGTTGTGTCAGCACACCACCCCTTAGGGACAGACCAGCGTTAAGCTTGTAATAACTGAGTGGCTTATTCAGAGTGCAGGTGCAGGAGCTACAAGGGACTAAGTAGGCTTTGACTAACCTCTCAGGTGAGACACACAATACTCTTTCATTAAAACTTAATCTTTCGGTTAGATGTTCTCCCATTTTTCACCAACACATGATTGGCCAGGTTGATCGCACACCCTCTGTACACTATCTGTCTGAGTTCTCATGTGCATGCTTCTTGCATGTGAATGTCTATTTGCGTACATGCCCTTTTAAAGATCTGTGTAATGCAGTTGCTCTAAGCCATTGATTTAACAGCAGTGACTGTCAGGGGCAGAACGATAAAACTGATTGAAGCGCACAGTTTACACACAAGGAGATTTGCAGTTAAACAGAATGGATGATCACCCTGCTCTGACACAGGAAATCCTGCGTGCAGCAAGGCCACAGCACAACATCTGGAGGTGGGTTTCAGAGGGGTGTTGCAGAAATGGAAATAAGGATTAAAATCAGAATGCAGAGCAGGCAAAAACACCCTCAGTGTTAATCAACACGTGACACAGTGGTGTGGTGAATCCATGTGTAATGTTCAGCTCACAGAGACGCAGGGGAGGGAGAGATTTTGTCCAAGTATTTACTCTACTGCAAGCACTTGCAGTCCTGCAGCCATGCAAAGCTTTAGATACTACTACCACACACACACACACACACACACACACGCACAGTCGTATTTCCATTAAAATACATTGACTCACATTCATTTACTGGAGATTTACCTAGCCTTAATCATAATCACTACTTACCTCACCCTAACCCGTCTTTAAAACCTATCCCTTAGCTTATCTCCAACCAAAGCCACCCTCAAATGTATTAGTTTGCGTTATCAGGACGTGCATTTGTGAGTGTGACTGTGAATGTGACTGTGTAAACAGATTTACAGCCCCCAAAACACACACGTACACACCTACACAAACACACACACACAAATATCCCACATTTCTGGCTCCCGTAATGAAGACCTGTTAAATTCACAGTCAGGAATGACAGATGTAAACTGTATGTTGGTGCCACACTGACACAAACTGAAGAAAACTATTAATACATAAATAAATCAGATATTAAGAGTGAAAATGGTGGAATATGTATGGAAAATGTCCACACATTAGGTTTAAAATTCATATAATAATAGTAACAAATGGGGCCATGTTGTCCATGTCGTATGAGAAAGTGCCTCATTGGGGTAAAAACTGCTGGTATACTGACAACATGGCTTTTCTCCATACAAGTTTTCCACAACCAAGGTCCTGCTGCACTCTGAAATAACCCCCGGTTATGATTATTATTAATGTAAGTATTATTACTGCGGTATATCTGTTTTTATTACCACTTCCCATTGCTTGCTGTTGCTGCAGTCAGCAGGTTTCACCAGGGAACCATATACACTGATAAGACAACTTTCCTTTTCAAATCAATAGAATCTGAGTGCTTCAGAAGCCTTCTGTGATGATTTGTAGGTGATTTGCAGATTAAGGAGGTGGAAGCTACCCTGCTTGGTAGCAACCAACCTAGACAAAATACTTGCATGCGCAATCATTTAGATGTCGATTCATATCCCCACACGAGATCAAACCGAAATTGGCCAATCAGCAGGGAGTGTGTCACCGAGCCAAACCTGTGCTGTGTGTGGCCCACAAAGCAAAGCGCGGAGTGCGGCGGCCACTGCGCCTCTGGGTGCTCTGCTGTGTCTCTTTAAGTACAGCAGGCAGTGCTGTTGGTCCGTGTGGGAGCGCAGGGCGCACGGTGCGGCGCTGCCTCTCCGCAGCGTCAAACAGCCTTTGCCTCACGTCGGACAGGCGACAGAGACGACAGGTCAACCCACCGCCTGCCACACATCCACGCTTTGACCTGAACAGCTGACAGGAGCGAGGGAAACGAAGAGGGGTCTGACTTAGCGTGGCCGATGTAGACTGGTGAGCTTACAGGGCCACTGACATTACTCCCGCCTTCTCCGACCGACAGCGAGAAGTGCGTAGCGGTTTATCTGCGGTGTTACTGTAGATTATTGAACAGCACTGAGAGACTGTCCGAGCTAATGAGATTGATAAACTAACGGTAGTTAGCTGCGGATGAAGGCACAGTAAAAAGACGACCCGCGGGAGAGCATGCTGCTGTTCGTATTTGGCGGAACGATCGTGGAGATGAAACATGATGATCATCCTCTGCTGAGTTTCGTCCTGTGAACATCACACCATCTGCTGAAGCCTTCTCTGGACTCGTGTTGAAGGTAAGTCACCAGAGACGTTTAATTCAAAGAGGGGGGGGGCCTTCAATGTGGCAGCTCACATTCAGTCCTGTAAAATGTGTACACAGGTTGGTTTTATTTGTGCTGATACACAAACTCACTGTCATGCTGCACTGGCATGAGCACGGCTAGTTAACTGAAGTACACCCAAACGCACAAACCCAGAAACTGCCCTTATTAGGTTTTGTCTGTATAGAGGCCGTATGGTTTTGTCACACCCCAGGTAATAAAAATACCTGAGTGAAGTATATAGAGCAGAGTGTCTGCTCTATATACTTAAGAGTAAAATCCTAATTTGTTAATAAATGTATTTGACTCCTAGTTGGTTCTTCCAGTTGAGTTTTCTGTCATATTTGTACCTGCAGTGTTTGCCCACTGTTGTGTGACAGATGTTAAGGTGTCCCTGCTCTCTGCTCGGTACATTATCATGTTCACTGAGCAGTAAAGATGCATTAGTCTCTAACCAGGTGCACGGTTGGTGGCCCACAGACTGCAGCATTTTACCCAAAGCGTGAAGTCTCTGGACTTTCATTAGAGCACTCCTGCTAATTTTTAACCAGCGCGGTGAATCAGACAGAGAAAACAGGCAGAACCTAACCTGCATTTCCTTCCCTTCATTTGTTTCTTTAGTTAAAGAAACAAATATGTAGATTTTTCCACCTCAGGACATACAGAACATGCTTTCTGTTCTCTTTTTTGGCAATTAGCTTTATAATCGAGCTGTCTTTTTAAAAAAGTGTTCACAGGATCCACTTAAAAAATATAAGGATTTACTTTCTTCTCTCTCGCCATGTGTTGAATTTCTTTGGAGCTATTTGATTATGTAAAGATGATCTCTGAGGGCACAATGCACTATTTTCTGTCATTTTATAGAAGAAAAAACAATTAACCAAGAACATGATATGCAGATCATCATTAATGAAATTATTAATCAATCATTAATGAAAATAATCGTTACACTATTTATCCTCAGCTCTGCAAGCTTATTGCTTACAGGGTAACTGCTAATGAGTTTAATGACATTATGCAAATCATCATCCTCCTTTCCCCACTCTTTGTTTCTGATGACCTCGGTGCTGATCACTGTATTGAACCAACTACTCAGTGTGAAGTGTTGATATAGAAGAAGAACAACATAATGGTTGTTAAGATTGATCACAATGCCGTTAAAATCAATTCATGAACGGCACTAATTGCTCGTGTCGCTGCTATTTCAGCACTTGGCATGACAGTATATAAAAAGCATAGAGCGTGTCAGACCTCTCGTTATGGCAGCGGGAGCACTCAGTTCATAGAATCCTGAATCTAGACCGAGCAGGACTGATCAATATCATGAACATCACTGTAAAATATAAAATGAAAGCTCCCCATCCTCCTCATTCTCATTCAGTCCTCCGGCAATTTCCCCTCACATCATACAGTAAGGTGGTTTTAGCTGCACATGGCAGAAATCTGTAGACGCTCATTTAAAAAATAAAATCACACAGATTTTATTGTTGCTTACAGCAGCTGCGCTGTCCCGTGAGCTCAGTCCTCCCCGAGGCAGGACTGAACCGACGTCAGAGAACTATGGCAACAACTGAAATTCATCTTTGCGCACTCGAGAATGAGAGGGTGCTGTTTCCGCCGCTGCTGTTTATTTAGTGACTAATCAGATGATCAAATTTGCAGCATTTTGCCCATCTGGATTGCAGTGGAGCATCAGTGTTTGTGGTTGCACCTGTAAAAACTGAATCCTGAGAGAAAGAAATGTTTCTTTTTTTTTTTTTTGGTGAGGAATTTCAGTAGAGCTTTTCACACACAAGCTTGGCTGTGGCTGCAGAGGACAACTTGAAAGTGGCTCTGATATGAAGTCCTTTGTGCAGCACAGGGAGGCCAGCAGCAGAGTGAGAAGGCTTTGAATTCCTCCAGAGCTTATCTCTTCATCCTCTTGGCGACCTCTCAGGGACGTGCCATGGATCATATCCAATGGCCGCGGGCTTTGAAGATCGCCAGAGGAACTGACAGGACTTACGCATTGCATGCTTGTTCTAGCCATTACAGTGAAGTAACAGTGACGCAGCCTGAGCTGTGTGTAGGTTGGGTGGTGTATTCGCTCCTGATATATCACCATCAAGACAGGATGTCAAGATCCTCATTAGAGCTCCTACAGAAATAGCTTGGCATTAAATTCATTAAAGTCTTCACCAGAGACGTGCTGAAAGTTTCAGTCTGTTTCTGGTGTCCAATGTTCAAAAAGCTTTCAGTGGGTCTGAAATTCAGTTTTATTGTGGTGGATTCAAAACACAAAGGGGATGCCATAATTTGTTGTATTCTGGAATAGCTTATTTTCCTTTTCCTTGAAAGAAAAGATGATTTTAGAGAGAGGATAATCTTTAAAACTCTGTTCCACATCCAAGGAGTGGGTCAGCCTGACCGCATGCACATCTCAGCCAGATTTTCAGCTTATAGGAGGATTATTCCCAACACGGACCAACGGACCTCTTCCGTAAGACGTATCCAGATAATCACTGCCTAGACAGGTGGTAAGGATATCCTGGTTGGGAGACACCAGACAAAGCTGGGAAAACCCAAAACCTAAAGTTAAACTAATATCTGTTTATTTTGTCGGTAGATATTAAATGATGATGATAAGATGGATTCATTTTCTCTTTGTTCCATGATTGAAACTCAGGCTGAAACTATAATCACACAATAACAATAACAATAATTGCAGCCAATGAAATATACACACACTAAATTTAAACAATTCTATGCATAATTTTTCTTCCTTCCTAGTGTGCATTATGGAGAGAAAACTTCTGCTCACATGCAGTTAGCTAAGACTGAAGACTGAAGCCAATTTGCCCGTTTTATTTTGGAACCCAGGCCTGCTGTTCAGGGCTTTGCTCTCAGACTGAGACAGACTTCCTGCAGAGGCTGTGGATGTTTTTTAAGCCAACCAAGGCTAATGTGAGCCATTAGATTGTGTGTGTATGTGTGCCTAGAAGTCAGAGTGCAAGGCCATCCTGTTTTTCTTGGAAACATTGAGGCTAATTTCATTAGATGAGATTAATATTGTGTCATATTTATATGGTGCAAGACATAATTCTTAGGGTTTAACAAACATGTTGATATCTAATGTCTTAAATCATTGTTTCTCAGGCTTTTTCTGTTATATTGCAGAGTCCAGTAACATTTTTGAAATAACATAATTGAGAACATGTAGTGCATTTTATTTTTTATGCATGTTACTCCAATCCAAGTTACATTTGAATTTTTATACATAAGAGACACAAGAACCTCACACCAAACTGAAAGTAGACCTGAGAGCAAGATAAGATCTGTTGTATTTCATACTTGACTGGCAAGTTTCCTCAAAGAGCAACATTCGGCTTTTGTTCCCCAGTCAAAAGATCTTGTCTACTTGTCAATCTTGTCAAAGCATGTCTACATGCTTTGATTTCTGGGTAAATCTCACAAGCTAAAACTTCATAGCTTCACTTGCATAACACTTTGGCTATTGTTCTTTTATTAATTACATTCACATAACTAGATGTGTTCCATATGTCCCCCCCCCCCCACTGTGTGAACCAATGCCTTAAATCAGTCAATATATGCAATGTGTAATCAAACCGCAGTATGTTTATTTTTACAGTATAGTAATTTGATAAGGGAAAACCCCTCTTTTCTTCAAAGACCCCCCCCCCCCAAAAAAATGTGGATTGAACATTTGCCGTTCATCAGGAGGTCGGTCAGGGCCTCAGATGTGGCATCAACTCCGGCTCCCCTCAGTCTGACCCAAAATCTCTGTTTTCCCTCTGCACCGACTCACAACTTCCAACATTAACCACTCAGGGGAGGCGGGAAGCTTGACATGGTGCGTGTTTGTTTGGCTATATGTGAGTGGGAGAGATTGAAGAGAGGGGAGGAGAGTGTGAGAGCAATTGTGAAACTGAAAAAGGAAAAGAAAAGATGAGGAGCAGAAGTTATGGAGAAAACAGTGAATATAAAAGAAACATTCTCCGCGGTCCACGGTTGACCTTGAGATGGTGCCAGTGGCTGAGATTAGCACATCACCGCTGTAATAGCTCACCTCGAGTAGCAGACCCCCTTGTCCTCTCTTCAACTTGATCCCCGCAGTACAAAAAGACCTTTGTTGGAGTTAAAGTGCTGGATTCTGTTTTCTGAATCTGCTGCACCAACAGAGCTCCAACCTGGCACCAGCCTGGACTCCAAACAGAGACATTAAGTTCTTTGGAGGACAAAATGGTCTGAGTGCTGCCTGTCTGTTAGTCTGAGAGGCATTTATCTTTGCGCCATTCATGACCTCAAACTAGAGCACCATTTATGCTCCTCAATGAGTTCCCATATTAAAGTTATTTGTGTGCCACTGGACTGAATAATCTAGGAATATAGACAACAAGTCATGTTTTGTTTTCAATGTTGGCAAGGAAGGGCATTTTATTGACAGCAAACATGAAAAAGTCCTTTCATGAGCTCTATTAGGCCGATAAAGCGGATGTTATATGCATATTAGCGAGCGGCCTTGTGGTGTTTTCTCAGCTTTGGGGAACAGCAGTGTTGGTAGAAGTGTGAAAATACATCTGTTCACACCTAGACTGCACTGTCAGGAACTAGACAGGGTTTTTTTTGTTCTGCTTTTTGGGTTTTTTTTTTGATAAGCTCAACCCTGCACAATCCAGCAATACAGCATGGGTGATAAAGAATCAGACGTCGTAGAGTCCCCTGTGGGTCTGTCACCCTGTGCAGTCAGTGTCAGCAGCGACATCAGATCTCCTTTCGGTGTGCTAGGCCCTAATTGGGCGCTCACACTTGATAGAGAAATTTGTCAGGTTGCTGTGAGATGAATGACTCCCTCAAATCAAGATGTGCATCCCTCTGTTCCTCCCCACACTCACCTCCATACCCACTGTGATTATCACAGAGTAACAGGATACTTGTGCTTTTAAACAGATAAACTACTTTTCTTTGGATTCTGTTGGGAATATGTTATTAAAGGGTAAACAGTAGCAAATTCTCGTGATAGTTTTGCACTCAGTAATTGTATCTACAGGGATTTCATCTGAAGGATGTGCAACGGTAACCAAGCCTCGTCTATTTATACACTCTTAAAGTAAGGGCTTATTATTTTTACACTCAGCCTTACATGTTGTTCCATTAATTTCCAGCAGCAAGCTGGATGAGCGCCTGAGTCTATCCCCTTATCAGCTACTTTCCCGAATCTGGCAGTAAGCAGAGCGCACACATGAGCTCCTCTGCAGCACTAATATTCTCCGTCTGTCAGTAGAGCTGCCCAGGTTTGGCCCTGATGTTAAGAGCTATCACATGCAGTAAATGAGGCACGCCTGGTCAGCCACGAGCCCAATGCCACGCCTTGTCAACCCTCATCACCTCCTCACTCTCGGTGACTGTGCAGATGTCTATCCCAGGTTGCTTCAGGGTGGGATGACTCAGCCCAAGCTCCTGCTCAGCGCTTCACTGACTCCGGGTTCAGCCCTCTCCCCAGTCAACCGCGGCAACTTAAACACGGCCTGGCTGAACTGTCGGGGCCAAAACACAGGCTGCATTATTTTCTGTGTTAGACTCTCATATGCAGAGGTTACCAGGCTTTTTTTTTTATCTCATGCACCACCACAGCACCATCAGAGGGGCTCAAGCATCCTTTCATTGCACCTCTGTCAAATAAGCATCCGCACCACTGTAATTAGCAGAAGCTGGAAATTTTAAGCACTTGTTAATTTCTGCTCGTTTGCTTGTGATGGAAAGGTTTTAGAGCCAAAAGGCTGCTTGGGGGAGCATCATGGCTGGAAGGCTGCTGCTAATTGTGACGACATATTTCCTAAAGATCATTATCAGAAACTCTATGACTCTTTCTATCTCCTCTATAAATCTCAGATTTTATGAATTCTGCAGTTAAACAATCAATCCACCCAGTTCATAAAAAGACATATTTTTCCACTTAACCATTATTATGATCTGTTTGAGCAGATAATTTCAGTTTTATCTGCCTCTGAGATTCCTGCTCTGATATAATTGAGGTGTGGGAATTTCTTTTGTGGCGCTCACAGCCTCAAAAAAAAGCCAGCAGTAACATGTCTTTCCATAAATACTGTCCCAGTTACACAGGAAAATCCACAGAGCTCACTGAGGAGTTTTCCTTGGATCTACTTTAGCATCCAAAGAAAGAGCCCCTTTAAGTTTCAGAGGTGGAAACCTAAAAATCTGAGCACAAAAAAAGCAAATGTATCTGCATGGCATGGTGCCACCAGAGAGAGGTGAGGAAATCATGGCTGAAATCATGGCTGAACTGACCCTTTAATTAATGCAACCACATCCATAAGAGCTTTGAGCACCTCGCTGTCATCTCCGTGTTGTTTCAGAGATCTGTGCGTCTTTGTCGCACACAGCACAGCGCTTTCTTCCGCTGCTATAGAGATGTTGTCCATGTTGCATCAGAGCAACAGAGAAACACTCCTACATGGCATGCTCGTCATATTTTATTCATCTTAGGAGAGGCTGCAGCTCTGAGGCTCGCCCTGCCTAGCCGGCAGCTGTCAGAAAACTTGAATCCCCAGATACTTTGCCCGTTTCTGTGTTGACACTCACACACACACACACACACGCATACATTCCTTCATGTAGGTTCATTTAATTGCATACTACGGTTCTCCCCTGTGTGCACATATACATGTAGCCTTTCTGTCATTGCAGAAGTACCCTTTTCTCAAAGTCTGTTTGATTTGAGGTTCACGTGGTAACGGACATCAACAGCTGTACTGCTGTATGATTGAGGAAAATAAAACTGTTACAGTTGGAAGTATTACATAACAAAGCATTTCTGCTGAACTTTGCAATGGGTATGTTATTAACAACATTGTTCTTATTGTCTAGTGATACTGAATTTTGTCTTTTACATATCTGACACTTGGTGAAAATAGTTTAAAGAAGCACTGAACAAAACGTCATCGCTTCCAAATTTTTGCTTAAACCCACTGAATTTGATGACAGTGTTGACAGTAATGGCACTGCATGGTCGTAGTGGTTGTAGCCTACTTCTTACCTACAGTTTCTCAACCATTGCTGGTTGATTTAAAACGCATCACAACCACTATGTCACACCAGAAACCAGATTTAAAAACTATGTATACTGTCATAAGATAACATAATTTAAGTCTTTTTCAGACTTAAAATACACCTGAATTTAATAAGCACGTTAAGACGGAGATCCATGTTTCTAAATAGCAATCCATGTTGCGAATGAAACAGTTCAGACTTGTTAACATGTTAGTTTTCCAGTCAAGGAATTGTCATTGCACATAGAGCTGATGGGACCTACAGTAAGGACATAATGACAACAACAACATCAACAACAGTAGACTGAAAATAGGATGCATGGCCTCTAATGATCTTCATATTTAATAGGACAGGATATGTTGACAGCAGGCCTGTGGTGCTGCTCGACCTTTACAGGCAGATTTGCGTGATGCTGATGGGGCCCATGGTTCAGTACACATTTTGCAAGGCATGCTTACAGAGCACCCGGCCACACACACACTTGATGTTCTTCAAATGGATGCATCCAGACGGCTGCACCCAGCTCGCTGCCCTGCGTGATTGTGCGCATTGAACAGCTCATCAAAAACAGCTAAATAGCTCGTGTACAACAACACTCAGAGTGACAGGCGAGCTGCCTGTTCTCATGTGATCCTTTCAGTCCCTTTTCATTAAAGGAAAATAAAGTCATGACGTATCAGTCTGTGATGGCGTTCAGCGCAGTTCACATGCTGTCAGTTGTACCCACTTTCCTTCGACTTGTCTTATCTTCCTTCAGTTCAGTCAATTTTCCAAACAACTCCACAAGCATGGTCATCAGACACTGTAGATTCTGCTGTGGGTTATGTGAGTAGGAGGTGAAAACAATATAGATAGCATAACACTTAGCAACAGAATATTTTCCCAGCGGAAGAAAAATAAGATTTTTGTCACGACTCAAAACACATGTTTTGGCAGCGTTATACTCTGTTCACAGTTGAGGCTACAGTTTTTTTTGGGGGGGGGGATGAAAACTCTTGCTGTTCTTGTAGTTGATTTGTCCTCATATAACTGTCAACTATCATTGCGGTCTGGTGAGAAAATGTTTGCGATTGGATTATTCCCAAGAATCGCTAAAAAAAAAACAAAAGAAAAAAGATTTACTTCACTTTCACAGTGTGGATAAAACTGTAAACGTGTCTAATGGTGGGTATTTAAATCAGCATTAAACCCCCAATTACCAGAATACTTCCAAGTTCAACCCATAGATATGATTTTGTCATATTACAGTTTCTTACAATGCAAAAGTGTACTTTGTATTCTAACACAGTTTCATTATGCATACACAGTAAAGTATAAAGTAGTTGAATTTAAGATAAGAATTGATAGTGGTTTTAAACAACTGTGACATTAAGACAGCTATTTATGGAAAGTAAATCCTTTCACACACATACACACACACACACACACGCACACACACACTACCATAGTGACAGCATCAAGCAGATACATTTGATTGTTTTCCTTGTTGTGGAAAATACAAAAATACTTGCCTGTTTGACTGAACAGCTACTGTTAACTGTGCTTCATGCTGAGACAACAGCCTGCAGTTTGAGGATCTCGTATTGTCTGAAGTGATCCCAGCATGTGGTGCTCCAGGCAGGCTCACCCCTATACTCCAGACAACATCTCTAGTAGCCTCTCTAATCCTCCCTATTCTCAGCTTTATATGCTGCAGACTTATCTGGCCCTCAAGGATATACATTCGTCAAAATCTTGAATGTTCAATCCCTTGACAGAGAGGTGTAAAACAGCAATGGATCCACCAGACAAAGGGCATGTGCAAGGATTTTTCTGTTGGAAACCGATTCGGCTCTTTACGATTAGTCTGTGGGACCACACTATACTTAAGCAAAGAAAAGTGGGATTTTACTCATCACTTTAAATGCAACCTGCATTGACTTTATAGCATCCTGTTTCACCCCAGCAGAGGTTCTGAAACACACATTCATGATGCTTTAGGAACAATCATTTCAGACTCAACCATATTTTACCACAGGGTTTTCATTCCTCTCCCATCTCAGGAGGTGAAGGGTTAGCTGCTGAACAGCAGTGCAGGAGGATTCAGCTTCTTAGTTAAGGACACTTCAGCAGAGTGGCGCTCGTTGACACAGGAGCTTGAATGTGCATCCTACAGTAGAGGGTCTGTCTCCCCTCTCACTGCACCACCGAGCACTCAGCTGTTTTTCTGCTCTTACTCCATCCAACAGAGCAGAAGAAGCAATGTGATACAGAGGGACAGTTGTGTCAGTGGAAGAGTTTCCCCCACACCATGATTATGTAGGATACCACTTGATTCATATCACTGAACAGAGATTTTTAGCATCTTTCTGCTCAACAGGCAGCCGTTTGCATAAAAACACTTAACTAGTTCAAAGACTAGCTGGTGAAGATAGCAGAGGACTTAGCAGCTAAAGAGTGAGATAGAGACCAAAACAGAGCTAAAAGAGAGTGAATATTTTACCTACATCCACTCAGTGGCCAAAAAACAACTCAAATGAATGATAATGTTGCTCTGTATTTGCTGCATATGTAAATTAACACGTTCACATGATTGTTTCCGCTGACCTTAAATCTGCTGATGCAGTCTGAGAAAGGATAATCCCAATGTTTTTAAACTTTCTTTTAGGTAGAAAGATAAGAAAATCACTATCAGTCTCATGTCTGTGCATACAGAGCTGGTCAGATTAGCTTAGCTTAGCATGAAGATGATCAGCGAGCCAGCCTTCCCTAAAGTTGAGGCATGCAGCTGCTGGACAGACACCTCAAATGAGCAACAGAGAAACAGTCACTTTCACTGTTGCTCTCGTATCTCAGTATTTCAGTCCAGATTCAAATGAAATGTAAAGACAGCCGTTTATGGTGTTAGAGGAAGGTTTTGCACTAAATTTAAGAGGAAGAAACCAGCACAGTGATATAAAAAGCACGGTGATGAGGTCTTGGTGCGAAGTTTTGCTGCACATTTTCGGATGTCTTCAGTTTCACTGTTACTTCACAGATTAAAGTTGTGTTTTCCTGGCCTCTTGTTTTACAGAACAGTTGCTCGAGCTCACAAATAGTAAATACTGAGTCACATTAATATTAATAATATTTAATAGTAAGTGGCTCCAAATATAACCGAGCCAGCACCCACTCTTTGGAGCTGTCGAGAGCACCTGTAGGTTTTCTTTTTGTCCAATGTGGAAAAAGAAAGTGCCTTGCTCTCAGTTAATAAATAACTGTATTTCTCAGCTACATGTTGTTAAGATGTCTTTGCCTTCATTGTGCTTTCACAGTGTATCTTAATGATGTGCTCTTGAAAACTGCCTCAAGTTCCATGCAGAGGCATTTCCTATTTCCCTGCATCCCTCTCCTCCTCCTCCTCCTCCTTACCAACTAAACATTTGCTGAAACCCTCTGCAATCCCCTCTTAGGTCTATTCAAGCAGAGAGGACCGAGATTCGCAGCAGAACTGAGCTGGGAGAAATCACTTTTAATTAAAGCAGAGAGATCTTCTGTGCTTAGTGAAGGTGGGAGAAGAAAAGGGAGAAAAAGCTCTTTTCCTCCTTGAAAAAAGCTGAACGGCAGATATTCTGTATGGCCCTGAATGAGGAGCTTTGTCAAGGTTGGATAGTGGAAGACATCATTTGATCTCCCATTGACAGCGCCTCCCTGCTGCAGAATAATTACTTCTTTTATGAAGCCATTAGAGGGGGCCGATTCAAGTGACTGTTTCTCAAATGTCCATCTATGTGGCCAACTGGGATCTGGGAGTGGCAGCTCCTGAGGGTGGGTCTGAAACTCACACAACAGGAATCTGGGATATTTCTCTCTGTTTGGAGCCTTGTGGCACATCATTAGTGCCAGGACTGTCTCTCCAGTTGCCATCAAAGCCCCTTTTTTCTTGCACTTCTCTCCACAAAATAGGAAAAGTTCTCTTTCCTTTCATTTCCTCTGCTCCCTCATCTCTTCAGATTTACAAACAGCCTTCACACTACATGACTGAGCAAGTCTACAAGCAGAATAATTAGTCCTAATCCTGATTTTGTGCAAAATGATTTGTTCAGTTTTTGTCTCCTTGCTCATGCCTAATTGAACTCTGTCGCTTTGTGTCCACAATCACAATGGAGCTTTTATAGCTTCCCTTCCATTTTCATTTAGGCTGTGTCAGTTGCTTATCACCATATACTGGTGGAAACATTCATGATCATCAGTCACTCGATTACAGTGCTGGAGCTTAACGCTACTGTGCACCAGTCAAAGGAGAGGATTACATTATTTTTAGACCCTTTAATTTACCTCTTCTCTTTCAGAGTAAAAGGTCACCACTGAGCTTAATGGACCATTGAGTATTATCAGGATTACAATGAGCTTTTTCCCTGCCATCCTGGGCTTAATTTTAAGCTTCATAGGGTGTGCTTAAAAAAGCTTCTCGTGATTGGTCGGTTCAACCACTCCAATGCCAAATGTACTGGTATTTGTAATTACTTTACAAACGCTTTGATGGGTGTAACCAACAGCGATCAATCATATCATGACAGTAATACGCAGTATGTATCAAAATTTTGAGCAAATGCCCGTTTCAGACTTCTGAAATGAACCTGAAACTTGCCTGTTTTGACCAAAGGCTGGTTTATTGTAAAATCACTGTACAGTCAGTGATGATTGGGTCAAAATTTCATCTACTTCCTCTTCCTTTTTAGTTTAGATTTAAAAATAAACGTGTCATTTTACTCTGATTCCAGATTAATGCAATCATTGCTATGTCCATGACTTCTTGTTACTGAGCTTACTGATATATCTGTTATAAGCCAATAAGCAGCTATTACTGTCACCCATACTTGACATATAGTGATAAAGGTGCTGACAGGTGTTGATGCATAGAAGCAAACATGTTGAATGCTGTTGATGTGCAATATATAAAAGAGCACCTTTTCTACTAACGACAAGAAATCAGTGCCAATGTGTGTCATTCCTGAAGCGTTTGGGTGTTTCACTTTATTAAAGGCCTAAACTTACAATTGGCTCCTTTGCTGCTGAAGGAGTTGAAAGAGAAACAACAAACCAGCCCAGTGTTTTGTCTGTTGTGAAAAAGGTGCTGAAAAACTTTGATGGGTGGATGGATTTGGACTTACAAACTGCACATTTTGCAACTTACACCTAAACCTTCACCCTCAGATCACTCTGATTGTGGAGCAGCTGGGCTATTTTTCCTTTCTTTTCTGTCCAGACAGAACTGGCAGGATTTATACTTACGCAGGTATACGGGGCTTCTCAGTAACCCTGCTTCTTGTGTGCTAATGTGCATGAAAACTATTCACTTGTATTATGTACATTTTCATACTTTGGTGCCTAAGCATGTCATCTAAAATGAAATTTAAGACATTTTCGTCAACTTCTTGTATCATTAACCCTCCAACAGGCCATTAATGATAAGTTTATGGGTTTATTCAGGCAAGAAAATCAGCTGCAGTCTGCACCTTATCCACAACCAAGACCAATGCCATTACAGCTGTTTATTTTGATCACGTTTCTTGCGTATGTTTTAGACGCCCTGACAGATTACAGACAGAGGTTAAACCACTGATAAATAAAGTAGAATATATGATAAAGTGCATAGTGGAACACAAGTTATGTGAAGTGGCACCTTTGACTGTCAGCGCTGTTATATAGTATAATATATAGTATAGTCTTGTTGCTGCTTTCCGACCTTAATATTAAATGTCACTGCACAGAGATTCTCGCAGACATCTCTGTGGATGAGCTTCCTTTTGAGTGGCCACCAGTAATTAAATGTTTTGGGCATTAGGCCAGTCACTAATGCGAGAGCACACTGAGATCAAACACAGGTTTAATTAAAATGGCTGAAGCGAAAACAGGAAGCCAAAACTGTAGCGCACACCGCGGTAACTTTGCCAAGCACTGAGCAAAGAAAACTGCTTTGGCAGTGTGATCCTGTTGTTATTGGAAGCAGTCATGTTCACACTCCAGTTTGCAGGGGTCATGCGCTCCTAAGAGTTGCCATCTGTGCTGAGCGAGCTGCTTAAATCTGCTCTACGGAGCAGCAAAGGTTTGGCATCAGACTGGTTTATTTAAGCTTTCTCAGTTTCACATTTGAACTGCAGTCTTTTTGTGAGCTGAAAATATTTTCCAAAACTTTTTTTTAATGTCACACCTGAGTCAAAATTCAGTGTCGCACTACATTTTAATGTTTTATACTTATGCATTAAAAATATATTATGTATTAAATCCTCATTCAGAGACAGTCTTAACAACACTGCTTTCTGACAGTCTTCAGTTTTGCCCCGGAACTGTAATGAGACAACTTTGCAAGTAGGATGGTGTGAAACAATCTCTGTAAACTTGAATGCAGGCATGGCCAGTGTTATCACCGGGGGAGGAATGTGATCTTTAGTTTGATTTGATTTGACAAACACGGCTAATGCACACTGGCAGGCCAAACACACTCGGAGAGCGGAAAGACAGGCCCCAGGGTGAGGGGAGGGTCAGGGCTGCTGCAGCTAACGCCGTTAACCCTTCTGCTTCTGGAGGACTGAAGGCATGTTACAGTACAGAGGGGTACTCTTACAGGATGGGACTCAGAGTTGACTGTGTGTGCATGAACACTGAATAAGCAAAGAAGACAATGAGAGAAGACCAAATGACTTCCTTCCCCAGTAATGCTGGTAGCAGCGCACCAGATAATGTCTCCTTCCTGCCACTGTTTACACTGACAGTTTCTATCAGAGCATGTGTTTTTCAAAAACCTGTTGTTAACAAATACCAGCGTTGGTTTTCACCATTTCACCACAAGTTCACTTTTCACCATATGTTTCTCCATATGTTTCTCAAACTTCTCAAACTTCTACTAATGTGAAAAGACAGCAAGAAAAAAAAACCCTGTTTAAAATCGTGGGAGGATATCACAGCTAATTTAATTCAGCTGGCGTGATTTGCACCGGAGATCTTGAGGTCTCGTAGTTTAAAAGCCTCTCCCACGTTCGAGTGAAAAGAATGCTTTTTGGCAAACGAGAGATGGGAAAATGGAAATTGATTACATGTGCAGAACCAAGTAACAAAACTGAATATTTCATCTGCTTCTATTACAGAAATATTCAACTCCAAAATATCCAGCCTTTTCAAATCTGTAATCTTTTACACCTTGCATAAAGTTTTCTTTTTTTAGGTTCTCTGCAGTTTCTTTTCTTCAAACCACAAAAAATACCTTCTTGTCTTTGCCTTTGACCTCAGCAGCTGTCCACACTGGCTGACAGTTGAATGTTGTCCCTGATCTCGAGGAGGTGTCACAGAGTTGACCACTGCGCTATCTAGCTCAAACCTGTCCCTGGTCAATGAGTCCCAGGACAGATATGAAGAATATTTATGGATTGACTTGTGGAGCCATTTGCCTGCAGCACAAGCTGAGCTGGCTGCTCACCAAAGATTAACTTTGACGTTTCCTCCTCTAAATCCGCTCTGATTAAATATTTGCTGGCTCATTTAATATGAATGCGAATTAATGGTCAGTCAGTGAGTTCATGTCTGCTCCACTTGAGTAATTGCCATGATTTGGCTAAAAGACCTATGCGGCATGTCCTATCTCTTGTCTGTTGCATTTCCTCTTTCTCTGTATGTCTGTTTACAAATGTCACATCTCTAGTGGATCATTTCATCCACTATTTTTTTTTTCTTTGAATATGAATGAAGTTCACCCACTGTGGCTTTTCACAGCACAAACCTCCAGCATGTGAAGCTGAAAGCTGGGAGAGTGGGAAAGGCAATTTTTAGCTCAAAGGCTCAAAATCTCAGCAACTATTCAGTGGATTGCCTTTGCGTTTAAAGAAATGAATCTAAATGACTTTATTGATACCTGTGTTTTCCTCTAGTGCCACCATGACCTACAAATTTGTGGTTTTAGTGAAATGTTTCACAACTGTTTTACAAAACACTCCTGTCACCATGTGCAATAACTGAAAACTTTTCATTTTTGCACCATCAGGTTAACACCCAACTCTTAACGAAAGAGAAGAAATACCTGCCAAACTAATGACATGTAGAGCCTCAGCTCCACTCAGCTGTGTATTAATGATAATTTACAAATATTAGCGTGTTAATATGCTTAACTGATGGTCAACATGACATGCTTAACATGAGCATTTCAGCATGTTGTCATTGTGAACAGGTCAGCATGCAGCAAGTATCACTCCTGTGAGGTGCTTGACATTGCAGACCTTTCGTCATGTCTCCTTTTACCTCATATAATATAAAGGATCATAATAAAACCCGGCTACACTACATCCACGCTGTTGTCACTGTCATTTGAAACTAAAAATTAGCCACAAGTTCAGTTTTCGTAACAAGGGGGTTTAAATAATTAACGCCACTAATTAACTTGTGCGTGGCCCCTTCGCATGAGAGGCAGCGTGGGCAGGTGTCACTTGCACTGTGTCTTTATGTCCTTATATTTTCTCCATCTGTTACCATGTTATCAGCACCTTGCCATTTTACCATCATAACATGACATAACAGCCCTTAAAATATAACACTCTCTGTTGTATCTTTGGTCTAAATTCTGCTAAGAGGCCACAAAACCAGTTTCATGATACTGTTCCCCTTCACACTGAGTTCAGAGTGAGTTTTGTTTTTCTATGTATATTAAATTTCTCTAAGGCAAATTATCCAGTTTGAAACAAAGACCAGCTTGTTTGAGAGTTACTGGAGTTACATCTCCTTTGTTCTGAAATATGAGTAATTTCTCCATCGACACGGAGCAAAATATTGACAATCAACTGAAAACTTGCCATGCTTACAGATAGAGAGTGGGCGTCACGTTCCAACATTGTTTGTACAGCTGCTGCACTGCAGAAAAGCATATAGGGAATTATTACACTGTGCAACTACATTTATGTAAATCCCTGTGGAATTAAGGCATCCGTGGGAATGAAGAAGTCACTAAAATTAACTGACATTGTTTGGTTTTGTTGTGTGCAGAGAACTGAGTCAAAAGACCTGCCTCACATAAAGTTAGCATATAAAGTAAAGAGTCAGTGGCCAATTAGCTTAGCTCAGTATTTATTTCCCCAGTTTCTAGTCTTTGCGCTAAGCTAAGCTAAGCCACGTTAAGCTAAGCCTTATAGTGGCCGATACAAGCTTCATATTTAGACACAAGAGCAGTATCATCCCACTTATGTCACTATCAAACTATCAGTTTCCTTTAAAATGTAGACAGTTCATTTGCTCATGTTAAAAAATATAATTTCATCTGTTGGTTCTCTCCGTAATTTTAAACAAACCTTTCAGTCCTGAGTTTGAACTCTGCCTACGTGATTAACTTTGTTTTTTCATTGCCTTGTCTTGACTTGTCATCAACTTTCATTTATACCCCAGCTCATTTAGTGTTTGTTATCTGAAACTTGACTCAGGATCCTAAAATCCTCAAAATGCTGAATAATTAATGTGGAGACAAAGACCTGTAATAAAAACTGTCCTTTGGAAGTTACTGAACAGGATACACAGGGAAAGTTTTGAGAAGTCAGACAGGGTGAGGATTGTCTCTGTGCCCAGATGCTGCAGGTTGAAGCTTATGAGCAGAATGTGATCCATTTCTCCTTGAGGGTCCCAGACTCTTCCCAGACTACTGGAGGGAAAAGTAGAGGGACGGAAAGCCAAGGTGGGGGTCTGTGGTGCCATTGAGGTTTCAGGTGACTGGTATTCTGCAGATTTGTCCCGGGCAGACAGAGAGCCACAAGGGCGAGTGTCCCCGCGAATGTTCTGGAAAATTCCCTGACCCTGAGGAGTGTTGCGTTACACTTTCCAATTGTAGCCTCCCGGGCTCGTCCCAGAACAGAGACTCCTTTGAGAGAGACTGCAGAGAATTTGGGAAGTCTGGATTTAGCCATACCTAGAATAATGCACTAATCTGTGTAAATCCTAAACAAAATTATGATAAGAAAAAGACGACCCATTGCAGCTTTGGCTCTAGAGTGAATGGCTGAATAGACTTTACCGTTTTGCAGTTTTCTAACATCTGCATGCTTTGAAAATCATGTGAACCTATTTTCCTGTCACACATTCACACAAATTATCGTCACCTCAGATCATCTCGAATAATGTTTCTAATTCCCATCTATTCCCACACACATTAGTTCCTAAAGACATCAGTGAAAGTGCCGCAGGGTAGAGCTTTGTTTCTGTTTTTCCCCTTCCAGCTTAACCTAATTTATTAAAGATAATGTGGAGCTTGTTAGACTGAAGCATTTCTGACTGTTTGGTGCCAAGAGTAAAAAAAAAGCATCACAGATAAGTTTCCCAAATAGCTTTCAATCCTATGATTTGTCTTTGTTTTAAATTGTGATCTCATTAATGAGATAAAGAGGGACGGAAATAACGAAGATAATTTAACTGTTACAACGGAAACCAGTCAAATCTTTCGTATGGCCAGTTTCTTTTCGCTTTGTCTTTAAAGTTCCTTGCAGGTGTTGCAGTGACTGCGCCTTTGCAAGCTGCTCATGTCATTTTACCTTTTCCATGTACGATAAAGCATACCCAGGTATACACTTATTCTTTCTTTTTATGTGTGTGTGTGTCTTGGCTGCAGATGGTGAGTCACGCCCTCTCTCTCCCAGATCGTCTCTGTGAATAGCCGGCCGCACAAAGACGAAAAGATCTCAGCTGAGCCGCTGAATAAAACCCTCTACCTTCTGCACAGCGTGGGAGAAAGTGCCACTGCTGAGCTGGTGTGGCATCTCTGCAGGCTGATAATTGGAGTGAAAGCAGTGTTGGGCGATCATCTTTCACTCTGAGCCGCTCACCTTTCATGCGTTGGTCCTGGAGCTGGCTCTCAGGGCAGGACTGTCAGTGGGGACGCCGAGACACTCTCACGTGGACACGGTCAGCCGAGCTGCACAGTGCACAGGTGTAAAGCATCTTCCTTCATGAGACCGAAGAGGCACACATGAGGGAAAAGTCATGCTATTGTTTGGATGACCTCCATACAGGATTAAGATACTTTAATTGATATTTTTCATCATTTTATTTTGGGCCCAGTGGGGCTTTATGGTGGGAAGACACTCTGCCAGTGTTGAATCTTCTGCTTTATGAGTTTTCGTCACTGGCAGAGTGTGTCTGAGTGGCAGGGGGAGCCAGCATGGCCAAGCCTCTGCTGAAGATACAGCGCTATTTCCGCAGGAAGCCTGTCCGATTCTTTTCCCTCATCCTCCTCTACCTAACCGCCGGGAGCCTCGTATTCCTGCACTCTGGCTTCGTGGGGGACAGCAGCACTGGTGCCAGAGGGGGCCGGGACTCTCTGGTAGCTTCAGAGATGGGCAGCCGGACTTCATTAGCAGACGCTCGGGGGCTTGGCATCATGAGTAGAGTGTTTAAGGAGACACGCAGAACTGGACGGAGGTACGGACCTCCGTGGATGAAAAAGACCAGGCAGGAGGGCCAGGAGACGGAGCGCAGGGGGGGAGACTACACCAGCAACTGGAACCGTGCACTTAAGGGACGCAATGCCAAAGACATAGATGATGGGAGAGGTGGGTTTTACCAAGAGCACACACTCCACTGAACTTCTCCCACATCTCAAAATTAAAAAGGACCAATTATGATAAATTATTTAACATTAAGATGTTTTTTTTTTTGTCCATGGTTGCTTCTCCAATGTCACAAATCGCTTAAAAGAAATACAGCAATATGATGATGTGTGCACTTGTGCAGATCAACAAACATATTATAGAACTGACTATAAACCAATAAATTGGTCATTATCACAATTTGTGCCAGCAGTTGCAAAAATAATTGCATTGTTGCAACATTAATGATCACTCAGTGTGTAATGACCAGATTCTTGTTTGAAACATTATCTGAACAATTACAATAATAACCTCCCGTTGTTTTTGTCACAGTTTCTTATTAGAATATTCAACAAATTGAAATAAATTAAAACTTTTTAGCACAAGTTGATTTATAATGCATATCCACTGGCAAACACACAGGCAGCACTTTCCCTCCAACACTTCATGTTAATATGAAATTGATTCAAAGTAGTTTCTGATTACAAACGGCACGGTGTTAATGACTCAGAATTTTGAGTTGTAATTGGTCATGTAGGAAATCTCTTGAGAGTGGAGAGAGATGATGATTATGATTAAGCCCCCTGTCTCGTCTCAGAGTGAATCCTTCAAGGGTGTCACCCACAGTGCTGCAGCTGCAGCTTCGCTTCCAGCCGCATGTGTGGCCACACTCCAGCTGTAGCACAATCACAACATCTTTTCGTGGTTGGAGCTTTAACACTTTTATCTGTTCTGTTTATAAACTGTGGGACTGTGCGATCCTGTCAGAGAGGATGTACATATAAACTCCTGACTGGCACGTGACGCCCTATCAGATCACACAATGTTTTGGAAACATCAGTATGAGGACAGGAAGTGTCTGTCCAAAGTCTGACATTGGACGGCATGAGTATCCTGCTTCCTTATTCCTCTCCAGATGAAACATGATCAAATTAGCTGATTAGAGGATATCATTGAATCACTTCAGTCCTCCCTCTCTCTGCTTTCCTTACCCTGTCAAACACTCTGCACTGCTGGATCAAGTATAAATTATTCAGGGACAATGTGAACTGTGGCTCTCTCTTCAAGGAAACACCTGATTATCAGTACAAACCTTCCTGTGATTATTGTGCCAAACTCCTCTCTTCATAAAGAAACACAATGGAAAATAGTAGCAGGTTGTGGGGAAAGCACATATTGTAGCTTGTTGATATTATTCACTGTTTTTTAGTTTCATCTTAAAAATTGGCTTTGGATTTTGTTTATAACAGCTTAATGTGCAAAGTAACTTCAGATAAATGTAGTGGAGTTTAAAGAACAATGTTTAATTTAAAGTGTGGTAAGATAAAAGCACGAGGCAGCATAGAATAGATGTACCTTAAGTTCAACATTGTAGTTACAGTGTGGCGATATGGCAATTAACTTAAAGTAGCTTAAAGTAAGTGTGGTGTTATATTGTATAATAGGATTATATTACTAATTTGATTTTAAATGTAAGTAGCATTTTACTTTGTAGCTGATAGTGTAGTGGGTGTGCTGATCTGATGCAACATATTTTAAAACCTGATTCTGTGGTCTACAAAAAAAAATCTTAACTTGTGTGTTAACTCAAGTTTTCTATATGTGGTGGCTTGTAATCACATAACTTCCCTAGAAAGTGTTTGTTCTGGAGTAGAAATATATAGTTCAGCAGTTGTGATCATCTGGTCACATTTGACTCGACTAGCATTGGAAACCACCACATGCTATGTGAGTGTTTCTATTTATTCATATCCATGACAACCTAAAAAGACACTGAATAGCTATAAATATCATATCTCCAGGATTTTACTAGAACTCTGTTTTGGTTGTGTGGGCTCCTGGTTTCCATCTAGAGTGCAGTACAGGCAGGTGGAGTATCAAAACTGCCCATAAATATAAAACATATATGTGTGATTGACTGCTGCTTTGTCTGTGTTAGTGTTATGACAAAATGTGGGGGCTGCTTTGCTGATTTTTAACTCCCTCTGCTCCGGGAAGGATGCCAACCCTTTTGAGCCTGAGGAGAAAATAAATAAGTGATTCTATTACAATAAACTCTGAGTCACGGTACAGCACAGTGCTGTGCTGCACATTCGAGAATATTAAAAAACAGTGTTTTTCTAGCACAGTCTTAAGCTCTTTCATTACAAATTCAATGCCAGCCAAACAAATATGTTTAGAATATAAATTCAAGCTGATCAAATGAAGATCTCACAGTATGGCTCTGTTTTCCTCCTCTCCTCCCATTCTTCCTTTCTCTGAAACACTAACCTCACAGGACTGCAGCTGAATGTGGTAATAGAGTAATTAGTGGCTTCAAAGCATTTGTTTGCTCCCATACATCCAGCATCACTTATTACTCTGCAGTTTTAACCATCTCCAGAACCCTGATATGCATCTTTCTTTCCTTTCCCCTCACTGCAAAGGCACTCATTCTCACTGGCTCTGAATTTAATTTGAACACAATATTGCAGCATGAGATGTAGCACATAAACACATTTGCACTGCTCGGTGCAGCCGCGCAGAAGCATATTGCTCTGAAGGTGAAACAAGAGGAGGCTGGGTAGAATACAGCTGAAACACTTTTGACATTATGATCGTTTGGGCACTAGAAGGCTTTTGTGCAACGTGTGTCCATTACAGCTATAAAACAGACAAGCTAATAATGACAATATGGACACATCAGTTGCATCTGCTGTTTCATCCTTTACCCTCATGTCTAGGCAGGAATATACCTTCAAAATGAGGTCCCAGCCTCAATTAAATCAGTGTTTTGCTTCATCATAAAGCAGATTATTTTTCAGCTCAACAATAGTGAGGAGGAAGATTACAGCCGATTCCTACAGCACACCACATGCTGCTGCTCAAATGCAGGCTTTTAGACCATTACAATTAAAGTAATGCAGGGGACTAGGACTCATTTAGCTATTAACAGAGACTCAGAGGAGTAATGGCACAGCACAGATGGCGAGAGCTTTGTTTGTTAAAGGTACAGTAGAGCCCTTGCTGCCCAGTAAAGCAGGGGAGCAGTGCTTTAATGGGAGGGAAGAAGCTGTTGAAGGGTTGCTGCCTCTGCAGAGGTTCGCTGAAGCCCAACCCCCACACACGCACACACGCACACACACACACACTTCTGAAATAATGCAGCGTTGACTGCCACTACGGTTACAGGCCACTAGAAGGGGATGTGTGTCTTTATAAATAAATAAAGACTCTGCCCCAGTTTGGACTTCTCATGTGCTCTGTTACTACACTGTTAGGCATATGCAGAGGATGCTGTTGCAGCTACTGTTCATTTTATGGTCAAACAGCTGCTTCTCCAACTATTGTGACTGTGTTGTACAGTAGTTGCTAACCTGTGTTTTTTTTTCCCTCTTTTTCAGCAAAGTATATCGGCTGCTACATTGATGACACACAAAAAAGAGCGCTGAGAGGGGTTTCCTTTTTTGACTACAAAAAAATGACTGTATTTCGTTGCCAGGACAACTGTGCAGAAAGGTATGAGAGCAGCACAAATCCAGCAAAACATCCACTAGATATTCCCTTTATTTCCCCTCTCTTTTTTTATTCCTACTGTCAAAAATAAAGTACAGCTGAGGGTGCAGAAGAGCAGACAATATGCAAATTAGTGTTTTTTAGTGTGATGTTTTATAGAGACAGTAACAGAAAGTGATCAAGGATCTGATGGCCAGTTATTGACCAAAACAGGCTTGTCACAGACCGTAACATATTGATGTGTGTAATAATAACAATAATAATAATCATAATGAGAAGAAGAAGAAGAAGAATAAAACACATTGTCTGGAGAAAACAAACAAACAACTAAAAATCTCACAGTAAGTCCGACTGTGTGAGTTTCAGTTTTATGATATTATTGCTAATTAGCATTTTTCAAGTTAAGTCAAGTCAAGTCAACTTAAAGTGCTTCCACAAAATTGGAAATTTGAACATGACACCTTGGCAGAACGTGTAAGGTCACGTGATTGAAAGCTCGGGACAGCTATTAAATGGACTTTAAGGTAATATTATGTCAATGGTCAGTGTTTTTATATATATATATATATATATATATATATATATATATATTATAGTTACAGTTGAAAATGCCATTATGACATGACATTAGTGTCCATAAAATATACTCTTTGACCAAAACTATGTTAACAGCCCTGTTTTATGTACTGTGGATGTTTGTTTCTTGGTTTGGGCTCAGCCCTCTTTGCATCGCTGACAGTAGATGTTATTGCTACACCAAACACTGATACTTTCATGTGCTTCCAGCTCTGTGTGAACAGTTTTGTGCAGGTGCTCCCCCTGTTTTCAGTGTTCCCCATAAAAAAATATTTTTTTCTGGTTTGTTGTGGGCGAACCTGCCTGCAGCCTGCAGAGACCCTGCCTGCGCCCCAGCCAACCATGACCAGATCAACCTGTTAGGGAGGAAAAATGAGCTGCTGGCTCCCCATCGACCCCCAGTTTCTCCCACCGTCTGTTTACTGTGAAATGTGTTTTGGTGCTGTAAAACTGCCCAGCCAGTTCCACTCACATTTTCTGCGCAATAAATTGATTAAACACATTCATGCAGCTATCAAGGCTAGACTGACAAGAGTCCACTTTAATATCTTCATTATGTCATTTGATATTATGCGCTAGTTTTGCATATTCCCACACAGATTTTTGATTAAACCAGAACAAACCAGTTAGCACACAGTGATACTGTGGTCGTTCCATGTTGTAGGAACAGTTCTTGCACAGTAACAAGAAAGGAGGAGAGATGCAAAAAGACTGAATTCATAAAGAGAGTAAGGAGTTACGTTTAGAAATGAAATCTTTAGTTCTTAAGAGGCTCTGCTATTTTTTTTTTTTGTGTAAAATTGGACTGTAGACACTTGCACACAAACTCTCACCCTCTCTCTCTCTCACACAATGTTTTAAAAGCCTGGACTCAAGAGTGCAAACCCTTTTACAATTCTTCAGCCTTGTGGTAATTGCCTGCTTTGCCCGCTTGATCGTCCAGCCTTGCATCCAACACCTCTGGGATGAATTGGAGCGCTGACTGCGAGCCTTATCGCCCACATCAGCGCTCAGCCTCGTTTATGCTCTTGAGCCTTAATGGGAGCAAATATCAGCAGCTGTTTTCTTTTTTTAGAGACCTTTTGGAAGGACTTCCCAGAAGAGTTGAAGTTGTGATATCAGCATATGAATTGATCCTGTTTCACCAATCACATATGGTTGTCATGCTCAGGTTTCTGTGTACTCTGTGTGAGAGAATCACCCCCATACAATCTTTGTAATTAATTAACAGGAAGAAATGCAAATTTAATTCATTCATTTTATTTTATTTATGAAACTTCAGCCCATACAAAATGTAATAGTATCTGTGAAAGTGTTTGTTGATTCCTACTGTTTATACGGGGTTAAAACTTGAAGAAGAACTATAAATGCTCCAGTACTCAATGCATTTATCTCACTGCTCCTCTATTCCATTTGTCTCCTGTTTCCCCACATCCTGTCTCCCTCTCTCTGCTACCTCACCCATCTTTCTCTCACCTCTTTTTTTCTCCCTGAGGAATGCCATCGAATGCATTGAATTACACCCATCACTGATTCACAGACCGGAGAATAAGAAACAGAGAGAGACTATTGCTTCTTGCTTCTCCCGGAGCAGCCGGTTAATAAAAACAGACAAACAAATGAGGGGCAACAGCACATAGCAGCACACGGAAGTTTGGGTTTGATTGACAGCCCAGGGGATTTGTCCTGTGTGAAGGGTGTGTTAGATGTCTAATTGCATCCGAATGGCCTCCTGGGAGTCAAATCCTCCAAGAAGCAACAGAAAGCAGAGACCTTGTGTGATGGATTCCATTTTCTAGTACATGTATAATTGGTTTCGCCTTAAAGCCTCACAGCATCTTCACCAAAGAGAGGGATGTTATTCCTGAGCATGGGTCTATGTGTTCTCATCTTTACTTCAGCATCCTCTGTGCATCATTTGTTTGGTTGTGCTTATCCAGTTGCTTTGAATGATGATCTGTATCAGCCTGTGAAGGATTAAGATGCATAATTAAGGCTGAGAGCGATCACTTGAACCTCTCTCCATTCCTTTACTAATGATGCTAATCCTTTCTCTTCTCTCTTTCCTCTAGAGGCTACATGTATGCAGGTCTGGAGTTTGGAGCAGAGTGCTACTGTGGCCACAAGATCCAGGCGCCCAATGCTTCAGAAAGCGAATGCAACATGGAGTGTAAAGGAGAGAAGAGCAACCTGTGCGGTGGAGCCAACCGACTGTCCATCTACAGACTGGAGCTGAGCCAGGAATCAGCACGCCGCTGTGAGTCTGACGCTCTGCAGCAACATGAACAAAAAAAACCTTCCCCTGGGCTTCATAGGGAGCTGCTCCACACAGGGACTATCAAGTAAACACAACAGAGCATTGTCACGTTTCCAATTTGACTCAGTTCTTTCAATAAAAAAATTGAATTTGATATTTAAAAAAAGACCCGACTACAGTGACAGTACCCACTGTGGCACAAGATGTTATTTTGAGGGAAAATATTTGTTTTATTTTGGGTTAATGCCACAGTTGGGAGCAGGCTGCTCTGTTGTGTTTACCTCTTTCCCCCGGAGAGCTGTGCTACCTACATAGCCCAGCCAGCCGTGGTCTGCATCCTAAACGCTCGCTGCCTGCTGCTAGAAAAGCCGAAGTGAAGGAAATGCTGATTATCAGAAGAGAAAACACATCTATGCATTAAGGTAGTTTGTCCAAAAAAAAAAAAAAAAAAAAAGTTGCATTATTTTGTGGGTTCCTTGTTTTGGCACCTTTTGCTGCGAGATGTTAAAAAGTCCCAGCCACAAGGTGAGGTAACTTTACCAACTAATCTTCCAACTCATTTTTGACATTAATCTGCTAGTATGAAAGGAAGGAGTTCATGCACACATCTGTGGAGAATATTCAAGCAACGCCTAAATATACATTTTCTTTTGTATAAAGGAAATTTTCTTTTTTTTTAAAATCCGGTGTTGTTTGTTATTTGTTATTTTCATTTCTGCTTTTTTTTTTGCTGCTTATCAGACTGCTGAATAAGCTCCTCGTGTTTGCATTTTCACCTCTAACCCCCATCTCCGTCATGTGAGCCCTGTTTTGAAAAATCAAAGAGGAAATGCAAGAAATGTGTTGAGTTGTCTGTTTCGTGCCACTTAAGAGACAATTACTGTGACGTGAATAGTGTTTTCAGTAAAAGTTAACAGCCATGGTCCTGTGCAGGCATTATTTTGTGTTTATTTCCTTTGCCTGTGTTGTGCAGCCCATATTTAAGCAAATCATTAAGATTTCACTGATCATGTGTTAGATTCAGTGATCTAATACTTCCTTCTCAAAACCACATGCACAGTATACTTTTAGGTGCAGCATTTGTGAGAGGCAACGGAGCATTAAGAAAAAAGCATTTCAGTTTGATCTAAAGAGCTCTGCCACATGCAAGGGCAACAAAGGGCAACAGGGAGAAGATGCACTGAAGATATACTGCAGGGGAACAGAGAGAACATGGACATGACATTAAAAATGCAAGTTTTAGTTAGAGAAAAAGGTCAAAAAATTAATAAAACATTAGAGACACTGGCGTAAAGAGAGCTTATTTTTCAGGGAGTGTTACAAGCTCCACAGCATTGATAGATTAGCTCAGCAGTCTTGGTGAGGTGCTGGGTTTGGTTGCATGAGCCATAGAAAGGAAGAAACGCCGCAGACATGAAGCTCCATTTGCATATTTTATTCAGTGGCGTTTGAGCAAGTAAGCTGTCTTTCTCATGGTCTCATGTATATCACCCTGGCTGACATGTTGACAGGCTGAAATAAATGTGAAATGGGTGTGTACATTTTCTTCAGTAGTGACTTAAAACAGCGTTTTTCAGCCGATGCCGTTGAACCAGGTTTCAGAAACAACACTTTCTCTTTACAGGATGTAATGTTTGATTAATCATTCTATAAAATTCACAAGTAACTGTCCAGGCATTCTTGATGGATGTTCAGAAGTAGCAAATCAAAGTGTTTAAAACATGAAACATGCTACAGATAAACGTCCTATGAGATCTTCCCATGGAGGAAAGAAGCAACTCCTCTCTACTGCTGAGATATATGATCTATCCATCAGACTAGAGTGAGGACCTGAGGTTAAAGGTCATCAACACACTGCAGGGATGTAAGTGCTGCTATTGGTTGAGTCTGCTGGCGGGTCAGAGCCTCCCGGTGGGATCTCTTCACCAGGGGTCAGTGAACAGAGGTCACTGTGATTGAGGCTGAGTTCAGTAACCAGAAAACTGGAGAGTATTGTCTCTCTTTCTCCTGCTGGTGTGTAATATTTTGGTTCTCTATGTTTCAGACGGCAGCGCCATTTTCAAGGGCTGTTTCCACAGACCAGACAATGTCACTCTGGCGCTTCCTTTCAGCACGGTCATCCAAAACATGTCTGTGGACAAGTGTGTGGACTTGTGCACTGAGAGGGTGAGTGTGTGTTCATGCATCGTACGCCCTCGAGTGTGTGGGGGTTTTTTCGGCGTGTATAACGGCTGCTGTATTTCAGGAGAAATCGCTGGCTGTCCTGGCCGGAGATCTATGTCACTGTGGCTTCCCGACGCCTCTCTTCTCCCTTCATGAGCTGGAGAATGAAGACATGTGCCTCCATCGCTGCCACGGGGAAGAGTTTGAGAGCTGTGGGAATGACGAGTACTTTGTGGTGTACCAGACGCAGGTCCAAGGTAGAGCTCATAGAGTGGCATTATTCATGAAAAAATCATCAAAATTACAAAAACTATTTAAATTATTTACCAAGCTAGAAAGGGATATTGATCGGATCAATTATTACCAGCTGTATTTTTTGGTGGGGAGTGTGATAAGTGTTTCCTTAGTGGAGCCAGATAGCTGTGGCTTAGATCAGCAAAAAACACAGCATAAACAAACAAAAAAAAAAAAAACAGGAAACAAACAAAAAAGCTGCAGCAGGAAGTGAACTACATGTAAACAGCAGCATTTGTTTTAACTGAACGAGCATCTTAATGTCAGTAAGTGGCTTTGTGATGAAGAGGAATCAAGCTCTCCCACACACAACAAAAAAACAAAACACCATACGTGTCTGTCACCCATTGTCTTGACCTTTTCTCTTGCTCAAATGGTTTAAATGTCTTTACCGCAAACCTCCAGTGTTTCAAAATACAGTTTTCTTTAGCTCATGTTATTACTGAACTGCGTCATTAAGCAGGAACTGGCGACTGAGTTTCAGGATCTATTTGAAGGTTATTGTGTTGAGTAACCTATGAACAGTTTCATAGGTTATTGTTCTTTATCTATTTGGCAGTGCTGTCCAAGACCATGCCTGCATTTACTGCTGCAGATGTTGTCTTTAATTAATCAATAAAATAGCCATGCTGTGTCTGTGTATTGTCAGATAACCGCTGCATGGACCGCCACTTCCTGCCCACTCGTGCAAAGCAGCTGGTGGCACTTGCCAGTTTCCCCGGAGCCGGCAACACCTGGGCTCGCCACCTCATAGAGCTCGCCACGGGCTTCTACACCGGCAGCTATTACTTTGATGGGTCCCTTTACAATAAAGGTATTCCTCAACTTTTTTCTGTCAAACATGTTAGTTCATGAATGAATATGCCGCTGTGGATCAAAGATAATCACTGTGGGGAATCGCTGTTCCACAGGATTTAAAGGCGAGCGGGACCACTGGCGGAGCGGGAGGACGATCTGCATTAAGACACACGAGAGCGGCAGGAAGGAGATTGAAGCCTTTGACTTGAGCATCCTCATGATCCGAAACCCCTACAAGGCTCTCATGGCAGAATTCAATAGAAAATACGGTGGCCATATTGGATTTGCCTCCCAGGCCCACTGGAGAGGAAAAGGTGAGCAGGATGTTTTTACAGTGCATCTGAAAGCAAAATACTCAACATAGGAAATCAATTAAACGTAAGAATTTGTGAGTTTTTGTACGAAATCTGAGGTGAATCCCGACTGAATCATTCCTTGCGCTGTTGTTTCTTGACAACAAAAAACCCCCAACTTCTCCCAGCTAGACTTAACAAAAGATAAAAAACTATATTTACCACCAATGTCTTCAATGGAAGTGTTCATATCTTAAGAACTGGGAAATGGTCCATGATGACGTAGCACAGTAAGGAAGTGGAGGACGAAGGAAATGAGCAACATACTCAGCACAGCTTTTGTGGTTTAGACCTTTAAAACCAGCATGGCCAAGTGCAAAGTTTGTGACTTAAGCAAAACTTCTAACATGATATCTTGTCTTTCGAAAAATGAGAAATGAAACAATAAATCACGCAGCCAAAGCTACAGTCACTCTGGTTAGCCAAATCACGGGATTTGTCACCAGGTAAAACCAGCTTGTTCCTCAGACTCTCGTGCCACACGTTATTATGAAATGTCTGCTTGAAGGACTGTGTGTTTGGATAATGTGTACACTTTATCCTGCGCAGAGTGTCTTCCCGGTTGTGATGGGTCGGACACTTAAACATTTTGGGAAATACATTGGTTTGCTGTTTGTGGGAGAGTTGGGTGTGAAAATTGATACTGCTCTCTCTGGTCAATATGAAACCACAGACAGCAGCTGGTTAGCATATCTTAGCTCACAGTTGTAGCATGTAGCTAAGAACATTTACTAAAGTACTGTACAAATTTGAGGTCCTTTAAGTATTTACCTTTTCCTTTTCTCTATACTTCTACTCCATTATATTTCAAAGGCAAATTTTACTCTACTACATTTGTATAATAGTGTAACTTAGTATTTACTTTTCAGATTACAGATTTTTTATACTCTTTGTCCAGGCAATTCCACATTTGGTGATTTTTTTGCCTAAACAGATGGATTACGTCTTCCTATATGGGTTGAAAAACAACTCTCCCATCCTTTTAAGCTGAATAAACTTTTTAAAACCCTGTTGGATGTACAGGAGAATGCTAGTCATTGTAGAGACCCAGAGGAAAAGGCAAAAAACACAAAACTAGATGAAAGACTGTTGGGTTACTTTTTTCAAGTTTGAAAGTTGTAGGTTTTTGATACATAATTCATCTTCACTGAGAAGCCAAGCCAAAATAACAAATCAAACAACCCCGACTAGGGAGAAGAAAACACAAAACTGACTTATCAGCAAACAAACAAAAGAGAGCAAGAGAGTGAAACGATGACGAATGGCAGCTTCCCAGAGAGGTGCACGGTCGGTCATGCACATTGACTTATTGTAGTGAAAACAGCTAAAAGTGAACGACAAACTGTCGCCGCACCTGATAGAAATCAAACACATGACTGATATGGTGTGAGCAGGCAGCGTGATGTGAGGGAGGAGCCTCAGGTGCTGCTCATCTGCCCTTGTATACCCAGTTGGATTTATGCAGGTCCCCAGAGCCCAAAGATCCTGAGAAGCAACCCAGCACATAAATACACTTTACACAATTGATTACACAATTAAAAACAGCGATGTTTCATGAGCTCATTAACAGTCAATTGTTTAGAGATGGTTCTTACAGGACAGCAACACTACAAACATACAGTGAAAATGTGCTGTATATCATGAAATTATATATGATAGTAAAACATTAACCAGTATACTGCTTTATACTGACTTATTTTACTTTTGGTATTTTATGTGCTAAAAATACTTATTAGTTACACTTTAGTAATCTATTGAATGCGGGTCTTGTATTTATAGTGGAGATATTCTTAAGCATCTAAGTATTTCTTCCATCACTCATGGATTATTATCATGTTTTTATTATTTAGATTGATCTTATTTAAAATGAGCTTAAGAGGAGCTGGTAGGTGTTTTCTGATCGAAAACAAATGAGTGCATTTCATAACATGTTAAACCATTCCTTTAAGAAGCTGTTTGCAACTAGAAACACAACATTTTTAGGCCTTGTGCAAAGATCCTGAATGTTACAACCATGTTTCCAAGCTACTTCCTCTATTATTATTTTCAAGAAGTGAAAACAAATCATCTTATGAGTTTTGTAGCAATAAGCTGCTACATTTAAAATGTTGAAATTAACACGTTACGTCAAGATGACACACTTTTGCCATATTAATTCATCCAAATTTGAAAGATTTTGTGATCAGTTTGCACTTTTTGTGTGTCACCCTGCATTGTGCAACCACTTAATAATGTGTCAGCACAATTCAGTCAAGCTAAATTCCTCTTGAGTCTGCTCGATGATTAAATGAAGTTATTAAAGAGGCCATTATTCATGGCGTAATTAAAGAAATTAAACCTTTGGGTGCAGTAGCTCTTTGTCTGTAAAATGTTATGCCCTTTGCCAAGATATCAGTATATTTCATGCATATTCTGCTTTTCTCAGTAGATTCACCCACCAAAGTGGGTCCTGGTAACCATGGCAACTGGTTTTGTCTTGTCCACGTATCGTCTCTCTGACTTTTGTTGAGGTTTAATCGATTTTCCAGAGGCTGGAGAGTTGCAGAGCCAGCAGTTGTCTCTCTTTGTGGAAACATCAGCACATTTGCGCTGCCGTTTCCAATGAATGTTTATTCCTTGTGTTGTTGGGGAAATGATGCAGTGACGTCGGTGAAAAGAAAGGCTTTATGACAGCTGCCACTTCGAATACAGACAGAGGATCCAGTTTGAGAGTCAGCCTGACATTGTGTTTGGGTTGATTTGATGCACTCACCTCTGCAAAGGGAGACTGTGGGGCTCAGATGATGTTACAGACACTAATGCCTTCCAGCGTGACCCCATAAAGTCAAACTCAGGGGCAAGTGTAACTTATTTTGGAGGGCATGTCATATTATAAAGTGCAGTCTGTTGTTTTGCAGTGTTATCTGTTAAGTACATCTTTATTTGAGGTTTGCTAATAAGAACATGTGTCTAAGCTAATTTTGATGTGCGATGTTGCGAAACATTTGCAGAAGAGGATGTTCCGCAGAAATGGCACAAATGTTTTGGCACGTTTTATTTTAAGCTCAGTTTGCTTTTGAAAGCGTGAAAAGAAAACAGACCCAGTGTGGTCAATGTTGCAGTTACTCAGTTTTTCCTACAGCTGCTTTATTTTTGTATGCGGTATATAATATTCTTTGGCTGTCAGATGTCTCATTGGCTTCTGGTACAGAAATTCAAACTCAGCAGGCTTTAAACTTTAACAACAACCTCTCCTAAGATCTGTGCTAATGCAGCTCAGCTCCAGTCAAATACTGCTTTTAAGGGCCAGTAGATTATCAACGTGTAAAAGATGCAAGCAAAGGATTTTTCCTATGGTACTAGTGTGAGTTGAATGACAACCAGGAATGTTCACTTTCCTGTCCAAACCTTTCAGGAGTGACTACTTATACCCTTGCAGATCTCCAAGCCTGAATGTTTGAAAGTCATGACTCTTACTTCCTCTTCATTTGGCCACCACACTGACTTTTTATTTTGTTATTTAATTTTACTTCATGTTGCTTTGGTATGAGAGAAGAGCTTGTAGTTATCAAACAGCTGAAAGTGAAATTTTAGACTTAGGTAAAAGCTTAAAATGCTTTACTGCTACAAATAAGAATAAAATAAAATATAAAATAAAATAATAAAATATTTAATACATTCCTTAAAACGTAAGAAAGCACACTGTTCCAGCTGCTGCAAGCAGATCCAAACTCTCATTTGGTTTCATGTTTCAGCACATTTTTTTCCATCCATGAGAGGGGCAGAAAAGCAAAAACAAAGCTATGGTTGATTCTGGTTGCAGTCTCCTTGTGTATGTCTGCATTTTATCAGTGTAAAATCATCCTTGTCGTCTGAGTAATTTACACCGTCTACCAGCAGCAGGACTTCTTCCCGTACCAGTCTGGATTCCTTTTTGTCTCCATTTCAATCAATTTCCTCATGTTTAACCAACCAAGTCTATTACATTAATGGAAATTTCACAGATTAATTGCTCACAAATATTACAAATTTCACACAAATACAAGAATGAACAATATATTAGATGTCAGATTATTCTTGCTCTGAGCATATAATTCATAATGTGAGAACTTCAGCTACTCTCAAACTCAAAGTCCCACATTTCACTGCAATATGGAGTAAATAGTTTGATAAATGTGCCTTATTCTTCTGTTTTAAAACTCATTAATTAATGGCTGTTTGAAGTGTATTGCTGAGCGTTTGCTCTCAAGACTCAGGAATAAACAAGACACCTTGTTTATTTTCTGTCCTCCTGTTTGTCATGCAGAGTGGCCCGAGTTTGTGAGGAACTACGCCCCGTGGTGGGCGTCCCACACGTTGGACTGGCTGAATTATGGGAAAAACGTTCATGTGGTCCACTTTGAGGATCTGAAGAGGGACCTGTTCTCCAAGCTGAAGGGTATGGTACAGTTTCTGGGTTTGAAGGTGTCCGAGGATCGCCTGCTCTGCGTTGAGGGCCAGAAGGATGGCAACTTCAAGCGATCGGGGCTGCGGAAGCTTGAATACGACCCCTACACTCCTGAAATGCGAGCGAATATCAACGAACTGATCAGAACAGTAGACGCTGCCTTGAAGAAAAGGAAGATGTCTGGAGTTCCAGAGGAATATATGCCAAGATGATAAATGTGATCTCCTTGTTTCTGTTTCTTTTCCTCCTTTAACTGGACGGTTCTGTCAACAGGCTCTGCACCATATTTTGTAGTAGGAGTAGGTTACTTTAATTGTTTTTTTCAAACTATTTTTCTCAGTCACATAGGCTGAAGCTGTGGCTGAAGTAGTGAGAGGAATTCAGTCTCTTTACCCTCATGTTTTCACTTTTTATTGATCCTTTTTTAAATTTTCTGTTGAAATTCAGCAGCTTCATGCATTATATAGAAGGTGCAGTTTTAATTGGGGAGGCTTGTTTCTCTCTGGTTGAATAAAAAGCACTTCTTATCCTGCTCTATGCACATGTGCTGTGTAGGCATGTGCACATGCCTTAACATTAAGAAGGTACAGAGAGGCTGGTCGGACTCTCCTGGATGATCTGTTGCCAGTGAAAAAACACAAACATTTGACCATAAAGATCTTACACAATCCTGCAAAGTGTGTTGTATGGGCTTAAATCGTGCAAAAGAGAAATCTCATTAATATGAAATCAGAACATTGAAATGAATGATTTCTCTGCTGCTATCAGAATTAAAGGACAATACTATTTTATACACAAACTTTACTAAAAACTTTAAGATGTTCAACCCTTTGTCAGAGGGAGAAATGCAATATGCAGGCTTTAACTACCTGATGATGATACTGTGTTTCCAGGTTTTTGTAAGTTATTCAGCTTGTTAAAGAAATCATGTTTTTCAGTGATGAAGAGGTAAAGAACTCTCAGCTCCTCGTATTCAAGAAGATGAATAATCCCTCTTGAAGGCACTGACTCAAGGAGAGAAGAGGATTTATCTCAACAGCATTTATTTATCTTTGGTGTGCAGTGCACATGTCGACTGAATTGGTTGTGAATACGTTTTCTTAACACTGGACTCGATGCAGAAATCCAAAAAGCACTTCGCTGTGCAACACTTGCCCCAAAGATCACTGAGGAATTAGGCATTACACGTTAGCAGTAGTGATCGTTATAGATTTGTTTTATGACAGTTAATCATGCTGAATGTGAAAACTTTTTCTTTTTTTTTTTTACTGCTTTAAGAAGAGCTATGAAACCATTAAAGCTGTTGATTCATAGTTTAAAAAAAATCTCCACAAAAGTGTGAAAAATTCTGCTCAGACTTTATAAGCAGCACGTCTCATAACGGTACTCAGTGTGCTATGCCATATGCTTAAAAATAAACGGATATATAAATAAATAAATCCATGAATATATAAATAAATGAAACACTGGTGACTGAGAGCCAGAGAACATGAACTGACTTCCATTTTCAGTATGATATAAATATATTTTTATAGTGTGCGCTCACACATCAACAATATTTATATTGCAACAAAAATACTGGAGAAGTTGTTTCTATTTTTAAACACATGCTTTAAACTTTATTGGCTATTGCTTTCATTGACAAGCCGGCACTCTCTGAACGTTGGTGTCACATTTGAATGTATTTTCTATGGAATGAATGTAAAGTGATACGGTCCAATAAATCAGTACATAAAATCATGTGATGTGTTTTCTTTGGTAAAGTAATTCCTGAGAAAACATTTGAATTGAGATGAATGTAGGAAGTAGTGAATCTCCCCATGTCCAAATACACTGAGTTCAGTGGACAAGTGTGCACCCTATGAATCATAATTTGTTATTTCTCATTATTTTCATAATTTTCTTTGTTAGCACTAAACACAAAGTACCGCTCAGGATGATGGGAATGTTATTTGCTTTGCAGGTGTTTGGCTGGAAACCAAAGTACAGCACGATTTTGTATTTTCTACCTGTCGTCAGATGAAAATGTAGCAGCCAGACTTCAGGTCTTTTCCTTCACCCCCAAAAACAAAGTAAAAAGGATGGAATATGAAAAAATCCCACTTTCAATAATACTGTGGACCATGGGCAGCATAGGGTCCTAACTGCAACAGCACTCAGTGGAGACTGGTGACATTACATAGCCTGCCACTGACAATGACCTAGACCTCCACCACAGGAGTATAGGTAAATCCATCCTTTGCCCAACAGCACCACTTTAAAGGATACAACAGATACATTAAAATCATTATCTATCTTACTCCACTGTCAACTAGTATGCACAATCCTAATAGAATAGAATAGAGTAGACTACACCTTACACTATTTACCACATGCTATGACCTGTAGCATTTAAAATGGTGCTCAGATACCACGGGGACTTTTTTAGCCCAAACACCTTGCAGCGGAGACACAGGTGAGTCACCTGACCACCAATATTACACATTATATCACTTCCAACAGCAGTTTTGAAAAGTTTATACCAAATGAGCGCATTACGTTATGGGAACCAAACATGCCAAACTGAGCATTTGTTTGTCTGACAGGCCCAACCTGCAACATTATCATTACAGCTGAGAGGCAGCTGAAACATCTACAGAGATGCACATATATCTATATATTCATCCAACAAGTCTTTGCCTCATATGTTTTACCAGTACTATATACACATTGTGCTTCAAAATACCTCTCATGAAGATGACTTTCATTACACCTGTGTTTCATTTGTTCCACCTGTGTCTTGCTGGCCTTGTCTTCCTGTGCTGCATGCTGTCTGTCTTCCCTTTGTTCTGTGGCACAGCAAATGTGGCTAGTTTTCCAGCTCATTTCCTTGTTGTACTGGACTAATCAGGACTATTTCCTTGGACATTGCCTGGTTTGGGACTTTTTATAATTTTGATTTTCATCCACCCTTCCTCTGCCTTCCGTATGCCTTTGAATTCTGTTATTAAATCATTTTAAGGTTGTTCTTCTAGTTGTTCAGAAATTTCAATCTGGACCACAGGCCGATGCCCTTTCCTACTGAATTGTCAACTGAATCAGTAAAATCAGAATTTGTTGCAAAGTAATCAATGGCAGCAAACACACAGTGATGATCAGAAATTCTGAGAAGAGTTAACATTTAAAATTTGCACACTTGATAATCATACAGTGGTCCATTATAATATATATTTGTAAGAGGCTGTGACTGAGGAATACATGAGGTGAGGCTGTAAATAAAAATCAAAAATGCCTTTAGAGCAACATTACTTGATTTTTCTTGAAAGCTGATTTGGTGAGCATGCTGCAGAGGAAATTCTGCTATATTTACTTATATTTTAAACATAACTTTGTTGAAGTGTGATATGCATCTTGTGAAAAGGATTAGACCAGCCTACAGGCCATTTTGATGTGCAGAGACTGAAAATCAAGCACCTTCCTCCTTGTATAGATTCCTTTATCTTTCTGCTCCCACACACATTAATTCATCTGCCTTCTGGAGGAAGGAGATGTGATAGGAGGAAAAGGTGTACTCTGTTATGAGTTGAGTTGTTTAAGCAGAAACGATCTCTGTCATAACAGTTTTCCTTTTTTTTGAATGAGACAAATCTACCGATAAAGGTTTGAGTGTAGCTTTATTTGGGTTTTTTGGTCTTATTAAGGAGGCTGTAACTTCATTAAAAGTCATTAAAGAAATTTTCAAGACACACAAATTATCACATTTACACATGCTGATATGAAGCAACTTTAGATTTCAGCGCCTGGCCATATATTGTAGGCACATTTAGAAGAGGTTCATTGCAATTTCGTTGTGCTTGTTTTGCACCGACCATAAAGGCTTTAAATTCAAAGTCAATTTCGATTCAGTTTCACTTAGCAGAGTTTCGCTGCGATTTACTGTCAGCGTCTGATGTAATCTCTGCAGCCTGGGTCCTTTCCCATGCCTTCTACTGTTTCACCATGAAAAAAATCACATATCACCACTCTCTTCTTCTTTTTCTTATGATTTCCTTGTATGCTGTCACAGTGAGCAGTAAGTGACTTTACAGCAGTTTCACATTGTGCCATCATCATGACTATTTTTGTGCAGTTTTTACCTTCAGAAGAAGACTAATTTTGACTTTGTTTCGTTTTAAACTTCTGTGAGACACAGGTTTCTCTTTCATCCTTTGTTTCAGAAGTATTTGCAGAATTGAGGAGGATATTTTTGCTCCTTTATTGATTAAATAAATTATGCTGCTTATTAAATGTTGATGTGTGCAGGTAACTACACATAAAATAGTTAAAGCAGTATAAAGCTAACATAACATGATTATGCTAACAAGACAGTGTAAAAAAAATGAAAAATTGAAAAAAAATCTGAAATTATGAATTCATACATTTCTAATGACTTATTGATTCATGTATGTGAGAAAAGCATATTGAGAGATTAACATATCAAACTGCTGATTGTCACAATTGTTAGAGCTTTATTTCAGACAACAGACACAAGAAGATTAGAAAAACATTTATTGCACAAACCACATTTAATGTACAGCTCATGAAATATCAAACATAAAAATGGCCCATTCAACAAGCAGTTTGTTGAGAAAATAACACCTGGATGTGTGATATCTGAGCTCTACCATTGTTGCTTTACTGAGTTTACTGAGAGTACAAACTACACAGTGCGTGCCAGTCCTTCACACATTTGCACATCATATTCAGGTCAGTCTGAAAAACCACTTAAATACTGCAATACAAAAATAGCTGCAATCTTTGGTGTCAGGAAATAAAGCCTCAGAAAGTCTGTTTGGAGGTGAAAAGACAGTAAGGTGGGGTTTTCTGTACAAGAAAAAGAAACATCAAGAATCCAAAGAGTTTAAAGTGTCCTCTGTTGATTTTTTAACAGTATGATCTTTTGAGTAAAAATTCAGTTCAAAGGTCAAAGACGCAAATGAAACCACTGCTACAATGATTTCTACAGTAAACGAGCCACTTCTGCTGGAGCCTTTCCACCACATTTGCAACATAAAAGCTGCAGTTTGCGACATACATTTTCACATGTTTCACTAATCAAAAAAAAAATACTAGCTTTAAGTCTCTGCATGAGCTTGCATTACTCCTGCCAGACTCACAAAGTAATCTGCAATTTGCAAACAACAACCATTTAGGAAACATGATGCTGTGAGGAGCCCCTCCAAGGTTGCCTGTTATAATTTAAGACAATGCTTAAAAAAATGATTGCACGTTTTATATGTTTACTATCATCAATGTACTGTCCTTGTCCACAGGCACTGTACTGGAAACTTCCTGAATGAGACTGATGTGTTTTATATCTTGTAGAAATGAATTGCATATTTGAAAATAGTTTTTGTTGTTGTTGTTGTTGTTGTTAAACAACTGTTGTTAGTTTTGGAGTAATGTAACAACCTCTAGATGTGAGTTGAAGCTCTGCCATCCATGGAGCTGGACCTGGACAGGTATCGGCTGATGGTGCGGCCTTCATCCGCCATTGCATTCTCCATCTTTGAGAGCACAGAGTTCTTGAACTTCTGCTTGAAGTCATTCCCCATGAAAACATACAACACTGGGTTGAGGAAGCTGTTCGCCGCCGCCATAGAAGTGCCTACTTTGAGTCCGATGATTAAAATGCTGTGGTCTTGTTTCTGGTGGTTCATCTCGAGCAGGACAAACACATGGTACGGCAGCCAGCAGATAAAGAAAGCAGCAACAAGTGCAGTCATGACCTTGAAGGGTTTGGAGGATTTGGTCATCCTGTTGGTTCGAAGTTTGAGGATGATGACTGAGTAGCAGATTATGATGATGATGAAAGGGACAACAAACCCTGCAAGGAAGCGGCTCAATGCAACTATCTTGTGACTGTGTGGGTGAAGTGTATAATTGTTGAAGCAAATGGTCCTACCCAGGTGACTGCTCACTTCCCGAAAGATCATAGAGGGGATACTCAAGGCAATAGCAAGCAGCCAAGCCAGCAAGACAGTAATGGACGCCTTTTTAATGGTTCGATGGTTCTGAGCCCAAACTGGGAACACAACTGACACAAAACGGTCAACGCTGATGATGACCAGGAGGAAGATGCTGCTGAACATGTTGAGGAACATAGAGGAGGAGGCAAATTTGCACATGAAGCGGCCAAAGATCCACTCCTCCATAAGCATGTTTGTGATGCTGAAAGGAAACAAGGCGCAAAAGACAAAATCCGAGATCGCAAGGCTCAGGTACCACGTGGTGTTGACCGTCTTCTTCATCTTGAAGCCAGCAATCCAGATGACCAAAGCGTTTCCACAGAAGCCCAGCAGGAAAATGACAATGTTCACCACGAGTAGAGATATGCACAACTTTTCCTCTACACATGTTGATTTGTGCTGAAAAACTGGCTCATCAATTACAGTGATATTGTCATAACTGTAGTTATAGTCAGAATATGAAAAATCATCTGTATAATCCATTTTGCCTTGAGGAACAGAACAGTCTCAGAGATTTCTGTGGGAAAACAAAACAATTTTATTAAATTCATCAAATTTTTCCAACTAGCTACTTAAATGTAAATATATTTGAATGTAAATTAACTCCTGTATGATATTCAGCTCATTGAACAATGTCATACCTGCAGCACAGACCTTCCACAGTTGTTGACTTGGTGGTGTCCAGAGTTTAGTGTCAACAGAGCTGTGCTGTTTCCTTTAAAAATGTAAACCCTCTCTCAACCCATTTGCTTAGCAGTCAGCTGACAGGGTGGTTTCTCAATACAGCCATCCCCTGAATACTTTCAGTACTGCATTTTTAGGCGTTTACCATTTACTTTATTTCATCACTTGAAGGGTTTTAAATAAGTATATACTGAGATACTTGAGGATCTCTTGAGTCTTTTTTTCTACGCCTCTTCATACTTTCACTTCTATATATATTTAAGAAGTATTGTACTTTTTCCTTCACTAGTATTAGTATTTTACTTAAGTGAAAGATCCCTGCAAATGCTGCAAACTCAAGCTTTTTAAGTATCTAACCATAATCCCAGCAAATTGTAAAATATTGTTTAGAAATGTGTTAATTTCTCTTAATGTTTTTTGTATAAAAGTACTGCTTCAAACTATATAAATTCTTTAGTTACAAAGTTCTTTTGGCCTCGGAAAAAGAGAAGTATACATGAACTCTCCTGTGAGTTTTGTGATATGCCTTCTCTACCATATGAATGTTACTGGCCAGATGTAATTGTTCAACTCAGTGAGAGGAGGAAAGCATGCAAGGCCACGGTATTCATTAAACCATAAAGCATTGAGTGAAATGATGAGTCTCAGGCAATAAACACATATTTTAATCTAATATTTCAGCTGCAGCTATTGATGCAGATGTTTCTACTAATGCATGCAGAAAGCAACAGCTGTTGTAAATACAGGCCACAGCACATCTCTGCCATCATTACTGACTAAATCAGCTCGCATACGTCCAGCTTCATGGAGTCATAAACGTGGAGGCAGATGCATCCATCCGCAGCGTCCAGTGTTTCTCATGAGCACGAGGAAGCAGAGGCAGCAGGAAGACGAACCACAGATGGCAAAGTTACTTGGTTTAAAAATGTTCTAATGAGAGGGGAGGATCAAGCATATCGCTGGATTCCTGATGTTATCTGAGACTCCCACGTTTTGACAAGATAATAAACGGATGAGATTTAGTGAGATGAAGAGTCACTGTCGGAGACATAATTAATAAAAGGAAAAATGCAAAGTACTCAGAGACGTAGTTTGAACCATTATTTAGAAGATGAAGAAAGCTTCTTCTTAATAGTTTTGTAGTTTGCCTTCACTTTCTATTCTTTAATGTGATTTGAGGCAAATGTGTTGGTTTCACTTCAAATCTACATGAAAATGACCCCCAGATATAAAATAATAGGTCTGAATTTATAAACTTCATAACCATTTCTGCTTTTTACATAAAAAAAATTGTTTTGAATGAATTTTCAGCTATTCAGCAACCATTTATAGGATCTGAATGAGATATAACCTGTTTATCTTAAAGGGACTCTGCCAAGTTCTGTAAACAAACAGAAGTTGTGTTACATTGAATGCTGTGTACATTTGTGCAGTCTAACAAACATGCTGACTGCATTTCCTTCTTCTGAAGCATTTGCAGAGTCAGTGTTTTAAGTATTTTAAGAGTAGAGATACGCACACCACTTCCTTTAGACAAGTCGATTTGTGACACTGCTACTGGAGTCAAATAGCCTTTGTAAGTGTAGGTATAGTCTAGAGGATATATACAATCATCTGAATAATACATATACTTGAAGAACAATCTTCTATGAAGATTTCTATGTAGAAAAGGGACATTATAAACTAATACCAGTGTGAAGGAGCTGTCAATCAAACAGCATGAGTTTCATGAGGCAGCATGAGTGAATGCAACTGTATGGACGCATTGCAGGGATGTGGAGGCTTTTAAACTATTAAAATAAAATAGTACATTGGCAACCAGCTCCAACCAGCTCTGCCTGACTACAATATCAATCAACTAGAGTAACTGAAACCCCCTGTACAAGTGCACGAGAAAACATTTAGACATAATGTTAATATGATAAATGGAAATGTGCCAGATAGTTTAAAGCAAGTCTGGGATGTGTTTGAAACTAAACCAGTGGTACTCATCCATGTCAAAAAACCCAAACACAATATTTGGAGAAAGATGTTTTTGCAGTGCTGCAGTGCTTTCATGCAGTTTTCAGCTTAGCAAGGGCCACTTTCTACCTAACCAGTTAGAATCGGTGAAATTATGATCACTTTATTTTCCATTTTTCATCATTATGCAATCATTTACTTTAATGTATTTTCTTCAGGCTTCAGATGTAGTTTCCATCTGGTGTCCTGATGTTTAATTAATAATTCCTTTTTTTCCCTCCTCTGTGCAGTTTTAAAAATAAAGTTGTTGGGTTTTTTTTTTTTTTCAATTATTCCACGGTAATTGATTTTCTGCGCACAAAAACATATGTCAAATGAGAAAAAGCATCTTTGGGAAGAAGTTCTTTTCACCTCAGATACTCAGTGGAAAACATTTCTTTTGAATGATTTGATTGATTTCTTTTGAGCTTCCTCTTGTGTTGAAATGTTTTCTTGACTGTTACCATATTGGCATGTTTGGGCAACGAGCTTACACATGTAAATCCTGAGTTGCATGTGGCCCTTCGGTAAATTAGGAAATATTTAATTGCATGCTGCATGTCTGCCCGACTCATTTAAGTCTTTTTCAGCAAATCCACTTCCACTGCAGAGGACACACTGACCTGCTGCTGCCCTGCAAATTAGATTTCCTAATAAAGACTGAGGTTACAAATAATCAAACACAATAACCAGGTATAGCCTTTCTTTAGGAAATGCAATGCAGGTCCTACTTAGGACATCATTAATGCGATATTTCATTTTAAGTGATTACAAGTTCATTTATTTCAGATTTCTACTGAAAATACACAAAAATATTTCAGTATTTGAGGTACAGTGAAGTGTAGAGCAATCCATACTGGCATTCAATTCACATTCATCCTTGGGCCATTCTGCATACACACAAACAGCTTTTTTTCCAGTGTATCTAAGCCGAATGCATCACAGTGACACCTGAGGTTCAGCGGGGTGGCACAGTAAAAATACGAAGGTCATTCTTCAACAGATGACTTCAGTTCAAGCACCTCCTGTATCCTGATGGAGCGTCCTTGAGAAACTTAAGTTGTGTTGCTCTCTATAGAGGAAAGAGGCTGCAAAAAACCCTCCCTGTGAGGCTCGATAAAGCACTTTGTTATCTTTAATTAGATTTTTTTTTTTTTGCAGTCATCCTGCAGAGCTTTTGTGTATAGGGGTACTGGAATAAGCATGACCTTGCTATCATTAGAGCTACGATGTACTGGAAGACTCAGTTTTTAAATAGGTTGTTTGCATTTTATTCCTGAAAATCCAAACACACTGTAACATTGTCAGCTCAAATTCAATTGGTTTAAACTTTGAGTCACAAACCTTTAAATTCAATTTTAAATATATATATTGTTGAGATGTATTGCTACATTGCTTATGTGCAAGAGAGTTGATATGCAGACGCTTGCACTTCTTAATCACAGTAGACAAAAGAACCACACTGCTCAGACACGTAGAGTAGCAATTGCATGAGAAAGGAGATTCAACAGAGACATCAGAACAAGATATTCAGGAACAGAATGTACAGCAGGAGTCAAGAACAACTCCATTTATTGTACAATCTACAGCTGTGGCCTTCTGAGATAGTTACTGTCTGTTTGGGCGAAAGGCTACCAAGAATGCAGAAGATAGCTTTTGGTGTGGGAATGTGCGGTGTTGTATTGTTTTTTCTACACAGAAAACAGGAGCTATCAACGGCTGACGCTGATCACGAGAGCGGAGTCAGATTACACGAGGAGGACACCTGCAAAAAGGAGTGTCCAGCCATGCAGCCAATGAGAAACGATTACACGCACGTTCTTTACTTCCTATGTGTAACAGTAATATAACACGGACCAGGGAAAGATAGATCATCAGACTTCGTGAACTGATGCTGTGACTGTATGTCTGTCAGGGAAACATAGTCTGGTCCAGAGCTCTGTAAACGATCTCTTTTTCTTATGCATACTTTGCTGTCAGAAGACAAATAAAAGAATTGGTGATTTTTAACTTTGAGGAGACTCCTGCATCCTTCATCAAACGAACACGCGAGTTCAGATGGAGAACTCAACAATTTCGTGACCTCGACGTGATGACGGCAGGAGAGTGGCGAGAGGAGTAAAAGTTTAATTTGGAAACAGGATTTTTGCGAGTTTTGAAACAGACAACTCGGACACACGGACAACGCACGAGGCCTCAACTAAAGGGTGAGCAGAGATCTGTTTTAAACGAATTTCTGCAGATTGAATATAGAACAAAAGTAACGTTAAGCCCTGTGTCCTCATTGTCTGTAATACGGTGAAGTGATTGGAGAAAGAGATCGTTGTTGTACCGCGGTGGAGGCCAGTAGCTGGGGTGGCTAGAGCCTTGCGAGATTTTGGCCTCCGAGAGGTTGAAAAATAAAACCCGCCAGGACATAACAGTCTGATGAGGAGGGGACCTCCCTAGGTGAGTTTGATTTAAATTGTTTGATAAGAGAATTGGCCAGTAAATTGTACCTGAGGTGAGTCCGGGACTCTAGACCTGTCGAGGGCGCTCACGTGGCGTGGCACCGTAACTGGTGTTCGTAGAACCGTACGTGAGGGCAGTCCGGGGT